>CM051831.1:66468988-67718988 GCA_028451465.1 Erethizon dorsatum
AACCACATTTCACATCAAAACCACTTATGAGGCACCCTGCCAAATAAATGTACATATCCTTGGGAAATCTCACAGCTCAGTGGATATGGATCTCTTTTTTGGACAGCTAAAAAGTCGGTGGTTTCCTTGGGATTTAGGTAAACATTGTTCTGGGAAACATACAGAATTTCCACAAATCCATAAATTTGGGCTGGGTATTTCATTTTCTTATACATAATTATCATTTTGGAAATTGTAAGTGCTGCATCTGTTCTTTGTGCTAATAATTTGGCTACTGAATACATATTATATAAAACTTATTTTCTAGCATGGATCAAACCTCATGTTGGCCACTAAAGGACTATCTCATTCATATTTTGTCCCAAAGTATTTTGGCATATAAATGTATTCCATACTCACTTGCAGAATTTCATTTGGATTATCAATGTAATAATCTTAAATATTACTACCTGAATGTCATCACATCCCCACTTCCAAATGAAAACTCCTTAAGATCAAAGGACTGTACCTTATTCATCTTTGTGATCCCAGTACCTAGCACAGCACAGTTACTATAAATGGAAAGGAAAAGGAAAGAAGAATGGAAGGAAGCAATAAAGGGAGAGGGAAAGAGAAAAAGGGAGGAAGGGAAACAAAAAGGAAAGAGGGGAAGAGGTGGGGAGACGCAGTTAATTTTTCCATTCAGAGAATGGCAAATGGAAACAGCTCTTCTCCAGATCACTGCTAATGACCCCAATTTGAAAATCATAATGAGAAAGCGAAACTAAAATCCAGGTCAATACACAGAAGATCTAGGGTGACTCAGAATTCCATTTCTTACTAGCAGTATTAAGTACCCTGCGGCAGCCACCCAGTCAATGTCACTGGTTGACAGCCACCTGGATGGGTTACTGTAGTTATGCCACATCACTAAACATGGTCACAGCAGAATTTTTGAAGTCCTGTATCAGGGAAAGTCAATGGGCTACCCTGGAGTGAAGGAACCAAAGCAGAGAATTCCTTCTCTGAAAGCAAATGAGCACACTGCTCAGCAGGAGACTCAAGGACATAGTCATTAAAGGGAGCTTGAAAATCCTCTCCTAATGGATGAAGGCGGCAGTGTTCTATAGATGCTTTAAACACTTCTTCCTATAATGAAATTTTTTGGTCATAGGCATATTGAGAGCTGGGCTAGCAGAGTGGTGAAACAAGGAAAAAGGCATAAAGTCAGAGAATTTAAAAAGAAAGAAAGAAAATGAACTAACTTCAAAGGTCCTAATTCAAATGGTGTCTACCAGTAAAAATTATAGTAATAATAATAATAATATTAAATTTAAAAAAAAGAAAAGAGGGGGCCAGTGAGATTGGTCAGCAGCATAAGCGCCTGCCTGGCAAGCACGAGGGCCCGAGTTCGACTCCCGCAACCCACATACGAAAAAAGGGCCGGTGATATCACTCAGCAGCACGGACGCCTGCTGACGTGTGAGGTCCTGAGGTCGACCCCCGGTACCCACACACACACAAAAATAAATAAATAAATAAATAAATAAATAAATAAAAAAGGAAAAGAAACAAGATATTTTACATTTATAAATAATTTCCACAGGTATTTAATCAGTGATCATATTAGGTTCAAAATTTTTTACCCTCTTACTCAAAGAAACTATTTTTCTAGATTCTCTCCTTTGACATATTTTATCTGCACCCCAAGCTTCAATTCCTTAGCTCGTTTCCTATCGCCTCTAGGCAGCCATGGAATCCTAAATCAAGGTCATGGTAACCAACCATTTCCAAAGAGAATAGCACAATTGAAAATACTGCTATTTTAACCTGGGTTAGAATGAAACCCAATGGGAGAGGGAGGAAATGTGATATAGAGCCTCAGGGAATTTGGGACTGATATGATGTGATAGATATCCTTGTCATCTTTGGTTTCTGTGATTCCACGAGATTCGCCACAACTGAGTAATTTGTACTTGTCACATACAGCAAGTGAGGCTAATAGATTAGTGGGTTCAGAAACAAACTACAAGCAGCATGTCAAAACTGAATCAAGAGGACAATACCTATCCAAAGCTGAGAAAAAGTAGAAAATAAATTGCCCTTCGTGATTAACTTCAAGTCGAACCTCACCTCCACTTCCAATCACCTTTCAATGCACATTATACGATCCTTTTAGTTGAGACGTTTTTCAGACGGAATTTGTAAATTTAGTACAGAGTGTAACCTCTGTTTACGTTTAGCAACCAGACACATTTTTTAATCAAATAAATGGAGTTAGAAAACTTTCAGGAAAAAATACATGAATGGGTGAATAAATTATCTGTAAATTAAATCTAGCCAATTTTTGTTCATTCAACATTTGACATTTGTTGAGCACTTACCACATAAAATATTTTTAATAATTTATTTAATGATCATAATTTGAAAAATAACAAAATTGAATTTTCTTTAAATATATTATATATTAGACTTTTCACGAATTCAAGTCCTTTTTTCCTATTAACCCAAATAATGAGTCTATACCGAAAATGATATCATGTCTTTGTGTCTATACTTAAAATTTTAGAAATTCCAGTTAAAAAATTATGGTGGTACAATATTAATTATGTTCTGTATTTAAAAGCATGATTAATCCCCAAGATTTAGAGAATGACATGATAGTTTGTCCCCATCCAAAGTGATTTCCAAACATCTTATCTGAGGCTTAAACATTAAACCCAAAGAAAAAGAGTTAGCATGATTTGTTTTGCTAAGTAAATTAAAACCAACGCCTCCATCTTTATCACATACCTTACTTTTCCTGGGGAAAAATCCCATCTTCTTAACATCAAGGTCAGGCCCCTGGGGCAGGTTTGTAGTTACAATAAATATTTAAAATAAGTCACTGATAGAAAGAAATGTGATTTATGTGGAGCTGGAGTATGACAGTATGCTGATAGCAACGATAGTATAATCTAAACTCTTACTCAGAATTTTAGGGGCAAAATGAAAAAAGTATACCTGAAAATGTCTCGAATGATCATCTGCCATCCTGTAGCATCTATTTTGGAGAAATGCGTATTGAGGCAAATGCTTAATGATTATCTTCTCAGTCTGATGGTGAGATCCTGGAATTTTCCCCAAACCACTCTCATGAACTAGGTTTTTTCTCAAAGTCATGGTGTGACCCTGTCTATATCTGGACATGTGTGCATAGTGTGGGTTAAATCTATGGGGTTCTAAAGGTATAAGTAAACCCCAACTTTTAAGTTGGCACAGAAGCAACTTTAAGGATCTTTGGAGTTAGAAGGTATCCACGAGTCATACTGGATCAGAGAAAGACCTCAGCGCCATTGGCCTCCTGTGTCGCTGTGGCTGCACTGGGGTGGGGAGCAAACCTAGCTCCAGAGCGGAAGGTCTGTTAAGTTTTTCTCGTTCCTCGGATGTTCTCTTCCAAGTCTGCACAGACATTTTGGCCAATAACAGTGAAAACACAATGACTTGAGTTAGAGCTCCAAACCAAAGGGAATCCGGGCCCTTTATGTAATTATAGCCAGTCCTTAATTATTTATGTATGTGAAAGAAAAGAGTGTCTTCAATTATAAAATAATTTATGCTTGACTTCGATATGCATATTTGGAGTTTTTTCTTTTGTTTTTGGCAATATCAACAGACTTACTTTCCTAATTATGATTGACCTTACTTAGTGTCACAGTTAACATGCTCTGTGCATACACACAAACACACACTACCCAGAAACATATTGTAGAATAGGGGAAGGTGATCTGAGATTAGGTTTTGGCTGCCGGCAATTCACACACTAGATTATCTGGATCAATAGAGTTCGCTGTATTTATACCAAGTTCTTCTTAGAGCCAAATAATCATATTAGCCAACTCTGACCCATAAAATATATGCAGCCTAAGTGATTACTTATTAAACTAAGTCTATCAACACAAGAATATTTTCTTTTAACCAGGATTACCTAGCTTGATTGTTGATAGCAATCCAGATGATTTCCGGGTCTCTCTAGTACTGGCTGCTACACGCGTTTCTTAAGCCTGGGGCTGTCTGGAGAATTCAGCACAGGCCCCTCGCCTTCCGAGAACACCAGCAGAACCTCCCTCTGCCGAGGCCCAGGCGGCCGCCCCTCCGCCCGGCGCACCCGCCGCCCCGCAGGCGCTCACCTATCTTCTCCTCGGCTTGGCTGCTCTCCGCAGGCTCCGTGGGAGGCTGGGCCGTCGCCTTGGCGGCAGCATCCTCAGCAGCAGGGGTGGTGGCAGCAGCAGCAGTGACAGCGGCAGGCACGTCGGCTTGTTTAGGCTCCTCCTTGGCGGGGCCGTCTTCGGCCTTGGAGGACGGCGAGTTGTCGGTGGAAGCTTTCGTGGCACTTTCTGTCTCGGCGGAGCCGGCCTTCTCCTCGGCAGCCTGGGCGGCCGCCTGCTCCGCAGCCGCGTCGGGGGCGCCCTCGCCCTTCTTCTCCTCGGAGGCGGCGTCCCCGGCCTTGCCCAGCTCCTCCGCCTTGGGCCCGGCGCCCGGGGATGCCTCGGCGGCGGTGGCGCCTTCTCCCTCCTTCTTGGCCGCTCCGTCAGCGACCGGGGCGTCCTCCTTCTTCTCGGGAGCGTCGGCCTCGGCAGCCTGGGCCTCTCCCTTCTTCTCGCCTTTGAGCTTTTTCCTCGTTATGTGTCCACGGAAGCTTGCCTGAATTTTGGTCGCGGCTTTATGAGCTTTGTCTTCGGGTTTGATGCCATCTTGTTCAATCTTTTGGTCCTCATCGTTTTTTTCAACCTTTGTGGAGAAAAGAGGGACAAAAAGGAAAGCTCTCTTGGTGTTCTTTGCCTTCAAATCACAGCTTTCAACCATAGTATTGAGCAATTTATTCGGTGCAAAGCAACTTACTTGGAGTTAGGAATCAACAATACCCTGGAAGTTCAAATCAAGCCTGCTACCTTTCCCATGGTATTTTATAGGGAAAACTGTGGTCTTTTTGACCTTAGGAAGTCACTGGTACTATTTCATGTGTATCCTTTCCTTAGCTTAGTTGCTCTACTCCCCTATGTAAGCCATCCTTTTTAAAAATGAAGGGACGGGGCTGGTGAGATGGCTCAGCGGCTTAAGCGCCTGCCCAGCAAGCGCGAGGGCCCGAGTACCACTCCCGGAACCCACATACGAAAAAGGGGCCGGTGATATCGCTCAGCGGCACGGGCGCCTGCTGGCGCGCGAGGTCCTGAGGTCGACCCCCGGTACCCACAAAAAAAAAAAATAAATAAATAAATAAAAATGAAGGGACAAGAAAAAAAAGACGACAGGAGGAAAAAAATGGAAACAACTCTTTTGTAAATAAGGAGGGGAAGAGGGATTGAAGGGAGAGGAGGGGAATGGGAAAAAAAAGAAGCAAGATATACCATGTACAGGTACAAATTCCCTATGATGAATGTGATCATTATGTATATCTAAAATGCACTAATAAAAAAATAAATAAAAGATGTATCATGACAATTCAATTTGTCCTAGGTTTTAGTCAAAGCGTTCTGAATGATACTGTATATTCATGATTTGTGGGGGATTCTATAAAACTTTATAATTTAAAAAATATTATGCAGGGGGCCGGTGAGATGGCTCAGCGGCATAAGCACCTGCTTGGCAAGCGCGAGGGCCCCAGTTCAGCTCCCGGAACCCACATATGAAAAAAGGGCTGGTGATATCGCTCAGTGGCACGGGCGCCTGCTGGCATGCGAGGTCGACCCCAGGTACCCACCAAAAAAAAAAAAAAAAAAAAAAAAAAAAAATATATATATATATATATATGTATATATATATAACACAAAAGTCTGCATTCTCCCCTAATTTTTCAAAATTAGTAAAGAAATTAATATATTCAAGGAAAATAATATGGTAAATATACAGACAATGAATCCCATCAGGACTTATGCAAAATCTAAACAAATTCCATTACTTTGAGGAATTCGTACAGAATTCAACAACTCAGAATGCTGGTCACAAAATGATTCTACTTCCTCCTTAATATGGGCCTACATCAATAAGAACCATACCAGGTCTTTACATTTGGAACATAAAAAACACTATACTATTTCCATAGAAATAGAATTTTCTATATAAAGTGAAAAAATACTATTTCCACTTTTTAAAGAAGTGGCATATAGTCACTAAGTTAAATTTTTTATCCCCAAAGCAATTTAAATGTAAAATTAGATTTCTATTATCATCAGTAAAGTGATCCTGGTACTGAAGAAAAGAAATGAGAAGATAATTTAGTTTTTGAAGGCAATATTTGCAGCCTCATACATACTGCAAGTGACATTTTCCCACTTGGAAATTAAATTACAAGACAGAACTAAAAGATACAGGCAAGTACACAAAATTCCAGACAGCTCCATTGTTCAGCATGGTGCTGCAACTAGCTTCTGATGGGCTCCTTCCTTGCTTTAACTTTTGAGCATTTTTAACTTTTGTTCACATTTGTGATACTGTTCTAGACCCTTGGGAATATATAACAATAAGCAGGGAGCAATGTAGCAACTATCTTCAGAAGACCATTAATAAAAGAGTATCGTCTACCATGGGCCACACATGGCCCAAATCTGCCCATGTCCTTGACCTTGGCCTTGCTCCAGTTTAGGAGGTAAGCCACAGCAGCCAACACACAGTATGTTTCCACCTGTCATACCAGCCCTGTCCCAGTGACCCAGATTCTGCCAATCATGACACAGTACTGTTTAACATTCTTTGGTCGACAAGCATACAGGCTTGCCATTGCTTAGATCCATCACCATGCCAGTGGATACACAAATACACATTTTTTAAAACAAGATATGCAAGAGAGTAAAAGCAGGATTGACACTTTTCTCAGCAAACTTTAACATAAGTCTTTCTTTTTCCTCAGTTAATCATGCACGTATCCATACAAAGAAGGAAAGAGAAATTGAAAACCACTAAGGAAAGGGCCAATCTGTTTCAGCCTCCCAGTGCCATGCGACAATTGCTTCTCTCAATATCTCTCTCTCTCACTCACTCCCTTGCTTTCGCTCTCACTCCCTCTCTCTCTCTGTCTCTACCACCTCCCTGCCACGCTGCTGTTCTTGATGACTCCTACTGGGATGCACACAGCACAATCTGGGGCATGGGAGCAGCTGTCCCTGCCAGGAGCTCTCCACTCAGAGACGGAATCATAACCCTGTAAAATCAACAGTTGTGAATGGAGCACAGAGCCAAGATGTTGTTATTTATTTTACTCAATCTTGATTTTCTGAATGAGGCACTTTTCTTATGATAGGACATCTGTACTTGGGCACTGATGCCAAGTGGTTCTTTCATACAAATATTGCTCCTTACGGAAGAAAAAAACTGATCAGAGTGGGCAGGTGTGCAGGAAAGACCCTCTAGTGGCTCAAGAAACTACCACTTTAGAGCCTTGTTTTCCCTTTAAGAAAACAAACCATAGTGAATAAAACTCTTTAAAAAGCTGGAAAACAAAAATTAGAAAACCGAAGGTTTACAGGTTTTAAGGATTACAAGAATGAAGAACTTCTCTTCTCTCTCTCCCTCTCTCTTTCTCTCTCTCTCCACAAAGCCTCTGCTACTTTGACATTTCAGATGACCAGAACTTAAGCTTCTGTATACAGCAGCTCTGTTAAAAAGACTGTGTAGAAAGGCTCAGAGTAGACTCAGGTGCCTAAGTTGTGGGACCAACCGCATGTGAACAACCCAGGAGTAAAAGCATGCAAGAGGGGAAACGGTGGGCAAGAGGCAAGAAAACAAGGAAAGACCAGAGTCAGGAGAAAGAAGTAAAATCAACGACACAAGAGCCAGATATTCCACCAGGGAGATGCACTGTAAGAGATGGTCAGAGAACTCCACAGGCATGGAACTTGTCCTGGAGAAACTGCTGGACTTCTTAACACCATTAGAGATTTAGGGAAATTGGCTATTAGGGTTGGTTGGAAGAAACACAAGCAGTACTGTAAAGAATTTCCAGATAAAGGGAAAATTGGGCAGGGTGGAGAGGGGAGGATAGAAGACAGATGTAAAACTTGAGTTTTAAACTAGGCAATGCTGGATTGGATGTGTATATCTTTCTTTGGTATTTGTAATTGTTTCTTTTAAAATGGCTCAAGCTACAGGTTATTTTCTGGTAAAAGTCCTTTTCCCTACTTAAAGTAACTGCACTGGGAGTATTTCGTTGAGAGAGGAGAAATGAGCCAAATGAATATTTCTCATTACAGGCTGCTGAGGGTAGCCCCAAGGTGTGAGGCAGCTTAGAACTTTTTTCCAACATGAAATAGGCTAATTTACTTAAGACAAAGGATATTTGAGTCTAGAGGAATCAGGGATCACTCAGTACATTCAGCAAAATGCTTTCAGTTTCTAAAAGAGAAAGTCATGGCTCTGAAAAATTAAACTATTTGCATAAATTCACAGAGTGAATGAGTCAGTGGTCGAGCTTGTATTTGAGCTCAAGTCCCTTCCTCCAAGTCCACCTAACCCCAAGTCCAATGTTTTTATACCACTGACTTAGAATAACTTGGACTTTCTCATAGCAGATAATCCATACAGCATCAGGATAACATTCTCATTCACTCCTTCATTTAACAATACTGCATGTCTGTGTGTCACACTGACGCTAGCGAGAGGATGGGTACATAAGGTTCTGTGAATGCATAGCTTTTAGAAGTAAAAATAACACCATCCACTTTTATGGAACATTTCAATGCATTTAACATTTCTAATTATCATAGGGATACCTCAGTTTTCCAAGCAAAGAAAAACTAAGCCTAGTATCTACTTCTGCTATCTATAAATAGTATTATTGTAATACTTCACATCTTCTGTAAATGATTGATTTTCAAGTAATTTTAAAATCATTGATGTAATTCTTCATTCTAAGAACCTCTTCAGTAAACCAAAATATAGCTTATTGACTGAGCAAAAGATAATTTTGAGAAGCAAAATTGAAGGATCGGTGATATCCTGAGGAATATTTTCTTTTATGCACTATAGGTTTTATGCTTTTCAAAATCCTGTTTAGCTTGCAAAATAACCAGAAAGAAGTGTTGGTGGATATATATATGAAATCTGGCAAATACCTACTTATGGCCCACTCTATTTTTTACTAATAATTTGAGTTGAAATTCATGTAATAAATTTTTACTCTCTTTTACATTATTAATATTTTTGCATTATCGTTACTTTCTTAATATATTTTAGAGAATATATTTAAGTATTCAAATAGTTTACAGTGGAGATTTTGTACTTCCTTTGAACCTACTCAAAGATTAGTGATATAGAGAAATGCCCTTTATAAATGAAAGAAAATGGGATGAATAGCCCCCTCCAGTTCTGTAGATGAAATGTCTATGCAGGTTTCTGAGCAGATGTAGGGGAAAAGGTGCTATTTAAAACATGAACACTCACAGTGGGGATACACAGGGTTCCATCAACACTAATTTTGACTCAAAGGCCCAAGAGCATGAGGGGAATGGAGGCAGGATGAAGGTAGAAGCAATGAAACCGTTAGGCCTTTGCTATCAATAGTTATGACTTATTCAAACTTTGGTTTTAAGTGCAGTATAAAGTCCTTTCTTAGTTATTGGACACATGGGACAACATATACTATGATCACTGAGCGATTTCCAAGGGAATGTGAGACATGAAGAACGGTCTTGGAAATCCTCGCAGATTGGTAGTGAGGGAACCTCTTTTCCTTCAGCAATACAGCATGTTGCTACACTTCTCGAGTCATAATAAGTGGGCAAAACATGCTTATTGATTAACTAAAAAAAAAACCTAATGACTTGTATTGAAAACTTTTGGCTATGTCAGACATAGATCTAAGTTGCCTAACTGAATCAAGGGTCAAAGTCAGACACTCAGTCAAATACCTTGTGAGAGTCAGCCCTGGGAGAAAGGGGCCCCATGTGAACAGTAGGGGCAGCCCCCTGATGAACACCACCTGCTGCCAAAGTTTGTGTTGATGACCTATGGAAGGAGCGTACTCAAAGACAGAGATTCTAAACTGTTCTCAGAGAGGTCTTTATGCCTGTGGTGGCCACTTCACAGAACCAAAGTGAAGGACTCACCATCCGGCTGCTGCAAAGCTTAACATGACAGACCAGACTATGAGAGCAACTGCGAGGCTTCAGCTAACAACTGGACTGAGAGGGAGAGTAGTAGGCAGCCGTGCATCTGGGAAAAAACATAAAAATAGCCGACCAGTGCCTATACCACTACCAGAAGTGAATCCACCCCAGATGAAAGGTCCTACAAGCAAACTGCTCTCTGAGCTGATGCAGAAGATGACAGGAGATGACCAATGGCTAAAAGATGGCCAACACAGTTGATGTTTGAAAAATATTTATAGGTATCTTTATGAAAAATATTTACATGTTGCACTGTGCTGGTGACCACAGAACAGGTAAATAAGCAGAGCTCAGCCAACCGGCAGGGTATCCCTGCTCTGCTGTGGGAAGCTCTCGGTCATGAACGCTAGAGACCATCATCAAGCCACTCTGTAGCATCATTTGCCTCTATGCTCTTACACTTATAATGAAGAGACAGTATATATATTTAGTATTTCAATTTAATTCTCATTTAATATTTCAATTTAATCCTCGTTAAAACCATGTAAAGAACACATCTCTGGGCCTGTTTTATAATGAAGACAATGACAGAATAGGAAAGGATGCATTATTATCCAGCTTCTAAATGTCAGAGCCCATCCTTGGTCCTCATCATTGTCCTCCTCCAATACTTTTTAAAGTAGAATGTAAATAGTCCATAGTCCGTAGTGCATAAGAGCATAGCCTGTGGAATTAGATAGGTATAGATTTGAAGTCCATCTCTGCGATTTATCAGCTCTTGCCCTTGAATAAGGTAGCTTCAGTTTCTTTATCTGTAAGCCAGAGGAATAAGAGAACAGTCCTATTGGGTTGTTGTGAAGATTAAATGCGTTAATGAGTTAATGTACATAAACTCAGCATAGTTCCTGACACATTGTATGTGCTCAATATGTTTCTCATCATAATCATTGTTATCATCACCATCCTCTCTAGTAATGTCTGCATCATCATGAGACTAAAACATGTCAACAGTAAGATAAATACCAAAGGGGGATTGGTAACTTGACCTTATTCATCCCCATTATTGCTTTCCCAGGGAAGGGAGAAGCCATTGCTTAACTCTACAGTTCTACTTAGCTACCTATTCTCAAAAAGATAAGCAGAAAACTGTCTAAAGTGGGCCACAATATATAATTCAAATCTTTCCTATCCTTAGGAAGGGAGGAGATCTGTTTGCATTGTCAAAGTTAGTCCCACTCTTCTACAAATTGACACGCACTAGCTGATTTCTCTCAGTCTTTTCTAACTTTATCCATCCCCCAAACTCCAATTGGCCCGGCAACTTAGAGATGAAGTCTATTCATTTTCAAAATATATGACCTTTACCTTCATCTGAAGAAAAACTCATATATGTACTATTTCACTTGTCTATCACACTGATCCAGGTATATTCCCTCACACATCCATTCAAACAATTGCCCATTCCAGTTCTGAGAGCTACTTATGTACTTATGTCTGGTAAAACTTTTGAGCTGATGCCAGACATTTTGTAGAGGACTAGCTTAGTAGCATCTGTTTTTGAGAGGAAAAAATCATTACAACATCAGATTTCCAGCTCTGTCCAATTCAGCCCCATAAGATAGTTACGATACCCAAACATCAGGTACTTAGGATCTAGTAAGAGCATGTATCATCTGATATCAGAATGTATGTTATTCATAAATCTAGTTGGTAAGAGGTGGAAAAGAACTTGGGATTTCCTTTGCAAAATAAGAAAAGTTAAAAAGACAACGGCTCGAATTTGTGCATTGCACAACATGAAATACTTGCAATTTAAAATATTTTGTTTGAGGAATTACAATGAAATAGATTAAGCAAATGTATCATCCTCTTTACAAAATGAGTAAATAGACTGGTAGAAAGTCCATTAATCGGTAAGATGGGTCTTAAACCTAGGCTTCTCATCTCTCGCATTTTAAAGAGTCTAACAGAAAATCAACCCAAGTATCTAACACTACCCATTCAGAAATTATGGTGGTTAGAGTGGAGTGTCAATTGATTGGCCTTGGGATCCATCCAGGGATTGGTGGCACACACTTCTGGGTGTTTCTGGGTGGGTCATGGTGGTATTTGGGTATTGTGTATGGTCCCTTGCCAATTTCTTGGCTGGCACTGTTCCCCTGCTCTGCTGCCTGGCTGCCAAGAACTAAGCATCTTTGCCTGCCATGGCCTTCTGTCTTGAAGCTAGCTGACTACAGACCAAGTTCCCAGAAACTATGGAAAGCCAGATTCAATCTCTTCTTTAAATAGTGGGAGTCAGGTATTGTGTCTCAGCAAAAAGCAAGCTGACTAATACAGAAAGTACCACTGAGTAAGTAGTAATCCTAATATCAGTCCTAAGTCTGAGAGTACCTTTTAATTAACAGAATTGGTCTACATTTCAGGCCTTACAAAAAGGGGATGCTCCAGAGTCTCTATGTAGCAGGGATTAGGGACAAGAATGTGTTTGGAAGGAGGAGTTAGATTATTTCCTTGGAAATCCACAGGTTTTAAAAGTGAGGTGGCTGGTAGGATAATTTTGCATGGGCACTGCTCTGCATCTGCAATAATTTTACACATGCCTTGACTAGACTAATCATCAAGTAAGTGATTGTCTTCTTAGAACACTACTTGAGAAATCTCAAAAAAATGAGTAAGTATGTTCTTCTATGATCCTAGGACATGTGTTGTATCATTCTATGAGGATTTTTGTTGTGAAGCTGAGGCAAAAGGCAGGTGGTGGTGGTGGTGGGTGTTGTCAGGGACATACAGTTCTGAATATGACTAGGCTCCCACCCTGGATTTCTGTCCCCAAGTAGCTGTACTCCTTAAGGGAAAACACAGAGATCCAAGGTTAATAAGTAAATACAACTATGAATCCAAGTTTGTTATAGTTACTCACGTTGTTATTGTGCTTACTATTCTTCCACTTTTCACGGGTATTCCATTCTGGAATTTATGGAATACCATTTTCTCATGGTCATCAGTCATTAATACTCATTGGTTAAATGGTCCCTGGCACAACTCTGCAGTTAAACAATTTGAATTTGAAACCTGGCTCAGTCACAGCTGAAATATATGTCCTGGATTAAAATACTTAATTTCTTCACAATTCAGTTTCTCCATCTCTCCTAATTGGACACTAACACACAGTGTGCAGAATTTTCTTTAGTATTTGTAAAATACCAGGAACAAGACAACACAAATGAAGTGGAAATCGCTACTATCTAGAGAGTAGGGAGTGGGTGAATTTTTGACAAATATTTTATGGTTTTTTGTCTTTGATAGCTCCATGAGGGGTGTTTCATGGGTATATACACTAAAACAATAATGTGCCCCTCCAAAAAATGTTAAAGGTAAAAATTATAGAACATCTTTGGAAAATATACTACTAATAATAATAAATTGAAAAAAATCTACAGGTCTATATATCAAGCACTCTTCTAAGCACTTAATTATGTTTTATATATACATATATCTGCCAAAAGATTTTATGAAATATATTTTTATATAATAACTAATGTAATGCTAACAGTACACTTATGTGCTAGATACTATTATTTTATAGAGGAAGGTACTACGGTACAGGGACATAAATGAACTTGCTGAAAATTACATAGGATTTGAACTCAGAACACTTGGGTAGGGTATGTATAAGGTTGAATGATTGTAGTAAGCCAAGTCTTATAGAAAGTCAAGAAGCCAAGTGAGGACAGGACAGATCTAATCTCTGCAAGTTTCTATCAAGCCTCCCAGGGAGAGTGAAAAGCAGGATGGAAGGTGGCACAGTTCAGAGCAAGACTTTGTCACTGCCAGCGCCTGCCACTGCTGAGATATTTCAGAGTGTCTAAAGGACCAGGCATCTGAGCTGTCACTCCAATTTCATCTTCCTCTTACAAAATCTCTTTGCAATAGAAAAGTAGAACTAAATTTTCAAAGCAGGAGCTGTGGCATTATGACCTCGTCACCCAGGTGATGTCGTGAGTCATTTTCTTTGTGAAAATTTCAACGTGGACAATTCACACTTGAGATGTTGAGAACAGCTCAGAGATTGGCTTTCCTATTAATTCTGAAAGCAGGAGAGAAATTATCAAAGAGCAGAGAAAGCAATGCTGAGAAAAGAGTGGGGTCTCTGATCAGGTATTACGACTCTTCGCTCAAATGAGATGGCAAATGGATGAACTAGAGTCACTCATGCATTCTTATCAGAAGAAAAGTATTGAACAGGTGGTGAAGAGTAGGTTCTGTGATTTGTTCCTGAATGTGAGGTTTTAAATCCAGTCTGAGATCTCAAATTAAACTTTGCCCTTTCCTTGAATCAACTATTTGTTTCCTCACAATTGTAGTGAGCCAGGTAGGGAAATCCATCTAAAACTGTTTCGTGAACGCCATACTAGCTCTGATACGTTCCCCAAAGGTGTCACATTTATGCCACCTATCTCCTTGGTGCAATGCACTACCTGCTTTGTGACTGTCTCATATGGCACAAAGCTCTAGAACACCACCCACTCTGTGATTCTACAGGGAGAAACACTGCAGTTTCTGATACCATCAATGACAGGAAATTCCTTCTTGTCTGTTTTTGGAACTATATAAACTAATTTTACAACTCCTGAATTAATTCATATGAACCTAACTTCCGTGGATCTAAAATAATCCAGTTTTGAGCAGAACAATTAGGTTGAATTGAATGAAGTTGGGACATATTGTCCCATTCTGGGGTCTTGAGTCAATGAAAGTTATTATTTTTTTCTTTATGTTAGTACCAGGAACCGAACTCAGGACCTCGCGCTTGCCAGGCAGGTGCTTATGCCACTGAGCTATATCACCAGCCCGAAAGTTATTTTCCTTTCTACTTGATGTACAAAAAATCATGACAGGAACCATAACTTTCTCGTAAGTGATGTCACATGAACCAAAGAGATGCACAATGTACCATGTCTGTGCCTGGCACAGTGCAACTCCAGAAAACAGGTAGTTTCAGAAGTGTGTCACACATGGAAAATCTGGAGGCTCTGCTGAGCTCTAGAGTTCCAAGAAGTTCGGTTGATGCCACAACTGTTCCCCCAATTCTGATTCATTTATCAAAAATGGCTAATTCTTCATATTTCTGGGATAGCTCAGAACTAGACCCATGATTAAGAATAAGATTGCTAGGGACTCCAGTAGCTACCCCTCCCTGTGGCTGAGACAACACAATGGCTCCTAGGAGAATAATAATTCCCTAGTTTCTACCCAAGCCAAACTTACAGTTAAAAGTCATGTTAGAGTCCAGTGAGCTGAACAAACCAAAGCTGCCAGACACTTCTGCAGCCTCTGATAAGCGGGTGTAAAAATTTGACTGTGCCATGATATGGAAGTACCCAGAAACATATCACAGAGGGTTTAAATCATGTGGAGAAGCAAGGCAATAGTAGATGTGGCTCATGGCCCTACTGAAGCAGATGTGCAGGGGGACCTAGTCAAAGATTTTCCTTTTACCAAATGTCTGTAATTCTAACTTGGAGCATTTTCTCCATATTTTAAAGTTCAGTTCAATTGACACTGACAATTAACATGATAATATTTAATTTGAGAAACATTTTTACTTGGTTTGTCCTCTATGCTTATTTTATCAGATTAAGCTAAAATGGAGCTATAGGTTTATCATAACATACTCCTCCCTCAAAAAAGACTTTAAATATGTCCATTGGTAATCAAGCCAGAAAGATATGTATTGCTTGGACACATGAGAAGCTCATGGGTTAGATACAATCTGCCCTTCCAACTTCTCTTGGGAGTGTGTCCTGAGTGTTAGCCAAGTGAAGCTACGCATTGTTCATGCTCCATACCTGTGAGTTCTGCAATCTCACTGGCAGCACAGCCTTCCTCAAACATCTCTGAAGACTCACAACATGCTTGCCTCACCCCAACCCCATCCCCTGGATTAGATGGTTTTTTTACTTTGCCTGAATTGGATAGAGCAGGGGTTAGCAACATTTTTCTGTAAAGGGCCAAATTGTAAATATTTTTCGGTTTTTTTGAGCCTATGGTCTCCATCACAGCTACTCAAGTCTGTCAGAGTAAAAAACTATAGACAATAATGAATGAGCATGACAGTGTGCCAAGAAAACTTTATTTGTGAATATTGAAATTTAAATTTCAGATAATTTTATGGTGTCACAAAAATATGTTCTTTTCATTTGCTTTCAATTGTTCAAAAATTTTAAAAAATATATCTTTGGGGCCGGTGATATAGCTCAGCAGCATAAGCACCTGCCTGGCAAGTGCAAGGTCCTGAGTTTGACTCCCAGTACCTGCATTAAAAAAAAAAAAAAAAAAAAATATATATATATATATATATATATATATCTTTGGCTTGTAAACAATAGTTTGCCAACTTCTGAAGCAGAACATAGCTTTTTGTTAAATTTCCACTTCACCCTCAGTTGTATGTGGTTTTGTGTTATAGTTTTTCATATAGTTATTCCCAAACACTCTGCTATTCTATAGATTCTTTGAAGGGAGGAATATTGTCCTATCAGTAACAACAATAGAAGCTAATATTTACTTATCACTTTGTACCAGGCACTGAACTGCTTTGCACAGAAAATCTCATAACAAATGTATGAGGTAGGTATTATTATAATTAAAATGTATGAGGTTTGCATTCTCATCATCATCATTATTATTATTGCTGATGAGGAACTACTTGGGGAGGTTCTGTATTTAATAAGTGGTAAAGCTAGGATTTGGTAATGTCAGAAACCTGACTCCACAGCCTAAATTTTCTATCTCTGTTTCACATATTAAGACCTTAATAAATACCTGGGAAATGTGGATTATATTTTGGATTAAACTACGCTTGTTTTCCCCTGAAAATAGACTGTAATAAGAAATACTGAAAATTAACTCACAGGCCAACATACAGAGCCATGGCAGAGGCACTTTCAAGGTGGGCAAGCATCAGCGAACTGAAAAAATGTGTGACACAGAAGTTTGCCTGCCTTACAGGAGCCTTTGCCTGTTATCGCTTAGAAAAGCGTCAGCTCAGACGATGCACACTCAGTCCTGAATCTAGACATAACACGAGAAGAGCAGACAAGAGTGAGTGGCAGGAAAATGCACAAAATGCTTGCTAAGCCCCAGTGGAAGAGCCAGGCCCGTGAGCTAGCAGCTTGCCAGCTGCACTCCCAGAAGGAGAGAAATGAGCTGCAGCTGGGAGGACACTTGTGCAATAAAAAAGACTTTTTTTTTAGCCATCAGAGTTGAGCAAACTGCTTATGTGTGAAAGGTTTTTTGGAACCAAGTTAAATGGTGCTAAGTCACTAGACAAAAGATCACACCCTCCAGCTCCAGTCACCTGTCCCGAGAGACTATTTCTAACAATCGCAAGTCCCTGAGTTCAAGGCAATGAAAGGCAGCCAGAGTAACTAAGGGAGTGCAGAGATCTGGCAAGAGGAATAAAATGTTCTTAAATCCCAGGGCTCTTGTGTCAGTGAGAAGGGAAAGTCCAGGAGAAAAGACGCTATCCACAGCTGTCCTGCTCCCCATGGGAACCCACAGCATCTGGACCAGCAAGGCCAGGTCAGGCCCGCAATGCAGACTGTCACCCAGTTCTGCTCAACCGAACCAGAACCCGCAGTTTAGCGTATCCTTTGCACATCAATGTGTGAAACATACTGGCCACATAGCTCAGAATAAGCAAGCCTGTTCTGGGAAATCCACAGTTCCTTTTCAGAGAAATAAGAAGCAGCAGATAATTAGTAAAAGTTCTGGATCAATAATCAGAAGACCAGAGCTGTAGACCTGACACACCGAACCTGACTGCAGCCTATGGAAGTCTCTTTATTTCTCTCAGCTCCAGTTTGTTTGTCTGTACATGAAGAGAGTTGGCTAGGAGATTTAAGACTCAAACATTCAAAGTATCAAAGTTCTATCTGTGTACAAATGTACGTATATGTGTTCTGATTTCTTATTTCCCCAGAAAAGAAAGAATCCAAGAAGTTATCCATGGTCTAATCCCAGGATCTAGAATGGACAGTCTCCTTCATAGACTTAGATCTCTCCTGTCACTGTCACTTGCTTTCTAACAGAAAGATAGATAGATATAGATAAGGGTGCCAGTCCCCAATGGGTCACCAGATTGAGAGCAAAAACTTGTCTGCTGGTCTGCCTCCCGTGAGGTGAGACAGTTGACTGCAGTTCAGGATGCCTTTACTTACATGCTCCTGTGAACGGATAAATGACACCTCTCATCAGAAAGGCAGACACTGGCATCCATTAAGCACCTAATTCCAACTGTCTCTGAATGTGCTACCACATCATTCACTAGTCAGCAAAAAGCACACTTTTCCCAGAGCCTCTGTGATGAAAGAGTGAAAGATTCTAAATGAATACCTTATTTGACAATTTTTAAAGTCACACCGTCATTCTGTGTGGAAAATTTGAATGAAACCTACTGCTCTAGTTGGAGGGGGAGAGGAAGTCTGCTAAAAATAAATAAATAAGATATGAATATCCCCACTGCCCTCTGCCACAAGTGGTTTCAACCTATTTAAGCAAGAAAATGAGGTCAGAAAACAGGGAGAAAAAAGTCTAACTCTCGTTAGCTTTCCATATTCTTGACAAGCAAAGGCAGTGTTGCCTTCCCTGAGCTTCACACTATGCCTGCTTGCTTCATAGCATCAGCTTCCAGAGCCAGGGATCTATAAAAGCACTGATGTGACTTATGTGGACATTGTCATTTATAGTCAGTGACAAAGCCATCATATAACCTCATGACTGTTCTGTGTTCACTCATATTACTGAATGAATGAGCAAATACATGCTGGTGTCATGCTTTTTCAAGCCACGAGAAGGCTGGGTGTGCTGGCACACGCCTGTAATCTCAGCACTGGGGAGGCTGAGGCAGGAGGAGCCACGAGTTTGAGGCCAGCTTGGGCTACATAATGAGACCATATCTCAAAACGAAACCAAGCTATGAAGAAATCTCACACCAAGTCTAAATTTGGCTACATCCAATCTACAGTCATCTCACTTTTTCCCACCTGCTTCAGGTACTGTCCCAAAGTAGAAACTTGTGTGTAATTATCTTTGGAGCCTGCATTTCATACTGGGAAACGAAGATGCCTGGAAATCTTAGAATACTGTAGTAATAATAATAAGTTAGGGCCGCTATTTACCAAATGGAATCTCTGATTTGACTCCTTAGGGTGTGTTCCTTCCTCTGCGCTACTGAATGACCAGGTGTTCCTGCTTAGTTTTCAAGGATCTCTCCTGCTGACAGCCTTCCCACCTGCTGCTCCAGCCTCTGATTCCTCCCTCTCTTTCCTCCCTTTACCCTGCAGGAGAAAAAGGTGCAAACGGGCGGGAGGAATTACAGTGCAGTTTTTATTTTCGGCTTCCAAGGCAAGGAAAAGTTGAAGGGCCAAGACGACTTCCAGCTGACCCAGCTTTCTTCTTTCCTTCCCACTCCCTGTGTAACCTGACACAGGTCTCAGTCCCGGAAGCAGGTTGCTGCAGGTGGGAGGTGCTTGCAAGCCCACTAATGAAGGGCGGAGGAGGGAGCCCTGAGCACAGCCCCTCGCTGCTTTTCTACCAAGCAGAGGCCCCTGGGGTGGACGGCTGTTTTTGTCCTTCAAGCCACTGAAAGAAGCAATTATCTCCCAAACAAGTTTGTGGAGGTTCCTTAAAATAAAACCAAACTGACAAGCTTAAATATTGCATGGTTTCTCTTACATGAGAAAAGCAAAATATAAAGACCAAAATAAAAGATAGATGGTAGGAAATAGGGAGACAGATCTTTTGCAAGAGAGAAGGGGGTCCAAGAGATGGGGGGATGAAGAAAGAATTAAGATGTGTTATGTACATGTACCAACTACACATGAAGAATGTGATCAGTATGTACTGCAAACATACACTAATTAAAAAAAAAAAAAAAACTCCCTAGTGCTCTCTCTGAGAGAGCAAGGAGCTTCTGTAAGCTTGGGGAGTTGGAGGAAGGGTTCTGCGTGGGGTCGCTACCTCTGGGTGGCACTGGAAGCAGCCAGGGCAGAACCAGCCCCAGCAGCCCAAGCCGCGCTCTGCGCTCGCCTCGGTCCCCACTGCCCAGACCACGCCCGCCACGCCCGCAGCCCGGCGGGAAGGAGTGGGGACGCAGCGCGGTGGAAACAAAGGGATGAGATCACCGGCACGAGGCGGGAGCAAACGCGTCAAAGGGACCGAGATGTAGCAGGAATAGGAGCTGATGGACAGAGACCCGGGTCAAAATGCAAGGGGCGGGGCGAGAAGACCAAGGCGGAGAAACAGGGACTGGCTTGGAGTCAGTTTGTGCGCAAGAGCGGAAACTGGGGAGAGAACGCCCAAACCAGCCTTGCTTAGAGGGCAAAAAATGTTTATTTAAATCCTCATCCCTGCGCCCCATCATGTTGTTCCCCCAAACTCCCACGCTCTGTGTCAGTTCTTTATATACAAATGCTTTGTAACGCTGGGGCATACGGTGCCCCTGAGTCTGAAGAAGCACTGTATTTAGTGGCTGATTACTTTCAGCTGAGCGTCCGCGGTATTGCTAAGAATGTCGGAGGTATACGTTACCCCCTAAAAAGTTTAGTGTTACTAGGCTTCAGCGCTGTGGAAAAGAAAGGTAACTACAGGCATGCACCGCCACGCCCAGCTGCTTACCCTTTTAACGTTAGTTCCTAGCATAGTTCATGGGACTTAATGGGCACTCAAATATTTGTGGAAGAGATAAGTGAACTAAGAAGAGGTTCCCATATTCTTCTACTCTCCTCCCCATAGACTGATCGGTACGGAAGAGGCTCTGATCAGTTTCACCGTCCGGTGGTGACTGAATAATGGAAAAGTCTCTTTGCTTTCTGCTGTCTCGGAGCGTCATTCTGCTTAGACCTGAGCAACCTACCCTCCTCCAAGTCCACTTCGGCTCATCACCTGCTCACGTAAACCACTAATTTCCTTTTTTTCCCCTCTTTTTTCTGTTTTCTCCTTGCCCTCTATCCCTACCTAGTAATATTTCTTCTAATTGTTGCCCAATCAATATGGGGAATTTCCAACATCCTTGTTTTGATTCCTGTTAAGAATCTCCTTATGACAAAGGTACCTAATAAACAAGAGTTTTGTTATAATTTTCATTCTCACTACTGGGCTAGCATAACACTTGTAGATCAGAAAGGGAAATGTGTGTATGTGGTTAGATATATTTTTTTTTCAAGTGAAATTGATATAAATAAATGGCTATATTAGTCTCCAAAACGCAGTAACATTATTTTCTCCTATGTTTCCATGACAAATGTACAGAATTTCAGCTACATTTTGAGTCAACCTGAGTTTAGGTCTGGAAATTTAGCATCATTTTATTTACTTCAGTGAGAAAAGCATTTTAAATTCCAAGTTTAGCCATTTATTTTGAAATACAATAAATGTGTAACTATGAAATGAACTGCTTTTCTAAGAAGCTCTTTGCTAAAAGCTTGTTCTACTAAAATGTCAACACCTACTTTCTGGGAAATGGAGGAAGACAGATACCATTTCTATTGTTACAAGATTGAGGTTTAGGTAGATTAAATGATTTTTTCCCAACCAAATTTCATATTGGCAGGAAACTGCTGTTTTATCTGCATCAGTCATGCACTCCTCCATGTATGTATTTATCCCCTGGGATGCTGGTTTAGAACAGGTTCATGGCCTCAAGCCCAGTGACGAGGGTGGGGGGAGGCTGACACAAAGTGTTCAAGATGCGTTTTAATTGCTGCCCAGTGGACTGCTGTAAGTGATTCTTACACCACAAAGACAACAGGAATGCGTTCCTTGGCCACATTTCTGTTTGGAAATAACTTCCTTGACTTTATTGAAAATGTCCATATTGAACAAGTCAGATTTTTCAATTCCTGCTCCACTGCCTCCTAACTTTAGAGTCAATGGTTACCCAGTGGCAGATATCCCATGCAAATAACCAAGAACCCTATTCTAAATTCCAGCATCCACAGACCCACTGGACATAAGACATGAGGCCTACAAGAGACCATCACATCGTGTTAATTTCATAGCCATGGAAACAGACCTAGAGAGTGAATCGATCAGTGATAAAGCTGGAGCTAGCTCTCATCACCTCCTATGCTTTCCCTTGAGTGCCCAGGGCCACAGAAAATCAGAGGGCGAGTTTGGAACAAAGTAGATAACTGAATTAGATCATTAGTGTCAAAAAGCATGCTTTAGCTTAAGGCATTTGGCAGGTCTCAATTTATTATCCTTCCCGTTCTGAGCCTGAAAGACCCAGATTAGCAGACTAGATTGTTCCTCTGTTACATTTCAATCACAAAGACATGGTTTGATGCTTCTGTGTGGTTAGTTAGTGTGGGATCATAAAAGCTGAAGAGTGTAGCCTGAAAAAAGCAGATTGTGCTTTTCTGTCCCAGAAGCAAAAATATTGTATATGTAATGAATATTGTAATATGCAGTGTAAATACAAATTAACTTTCAGTGTTTATCACATTTATTAAATTGTAGGATACATATTGGTCTTCTGCAAAGTTTCAGTATATGTAACAGTCGTGATAGTCTCAACCTGGAAAGAAATCCCATCCTCTAGGCACATACTAGAATACTGTATAACACTCTGCATGTACTATTTAACATACTTAAAGAGCAAAAGAATTTGTACAAAGAGACAATAGTGAAGCTTATTGTGACATGCTTTTTAGTGATAACAGACCTGTTTAATGAACTATTCTAATACAGTAAGCTGGTTGGTGTTGTTTTGACTTTCAGGGGTAATGCTGATTACCAGATAGTCCCATAAAACATACATCCTGAGGAAAACAATTATCTCCAATACAATAAATTCATTAGTAGAACTTATTTTGTCTAATTATTTTCATTGTTTCCAAGGTAACAGCACTTTAAAATATGCAGCCATTAGACTGTAGATATCCCTCCCAGCCCTTTCAGTTTTGAGGTTAGAAATACTCTGGTGTTCACAGGTCAAATGTATTATCATCTCGAAACGATCTGGCCTTATTGAAGTCTTGTTTATATCTAAGATGTACTGACTGCAGAGGTGCATGGGGAATCAGAGGCTCCTAATTCCATCCTCTTGCCTGGAAAACTGTAGAATCAAAGATTTGTTACCACTTTCTTTGGATGTAAAAATTTGTCCAATATTACCAGAAATTTTTAAACACATGAAGCCATCTGAATCATTTTCTAGATGTCCCTTTACTTTCCTACTAGATGCACCACTGAATTCTATATTCTTATAAGTGTAATCACATCTATTTACAGACACTAAAGTAACCTCCATTCTGAATGTTACAGCTGCAGCGCACTGTGTGCATTTCTGGAAAGTGGACTTGGTATTATTTTCCCCCAAGAAACCACCAATTTACACATCTGTGCTTTGCAGCAATGGCTATAATTACCATGATGCTGTTTATAGTCATATGACCCTCTGAAGGGGCACTGGTTAAACATCTGTAAACAGGGATAAACATTATCTTGCATCTCTTTCTCAAGCAATTTGACCAATTTTTGCTGGAGGGGAGAAATTCTTTTGTCCAGTCGATGTTCAGCAGTATCTGCCTTTCTGAAAGTGTGGCTGTATGAGATTGGTTTTGCCCCCAGGGAGGCAGATTTTGCTGAAGCACTCTTTTGACTCAGGAACATAGTGCTTAAGTAAAACAGGGCTTTTAACAAACAAACTGTAAGAGAAGTGTGCTGCTGGAGTATTGGGTTTGTTCATCATTTCCTTGGATCTTCCTGGGAAGAGCTGAGCTCTTCAGGAAGGATAGTTTGTATTTCTTAAGTATCTTTCTCTGGAGAACACCTTTTCAGGTAAATGCTTGTCTTTGCTGTTCCGTCTACTGCAGGTGGACAAGTGAGCAAGTATGGGACTTTCTTAAGGTCACACTAAAAATGAATATAATAGCCAAATATTCATATAATATTCAAATACTGTAGTATTTGAATCACTCAGTACTTCATTTTAAGCACCAGTCAATTCAGTTTTTACATATAGTAGCCAACTGATAAAGGAAAATTAATACTTTAAATATAGAGTATTTTAAACCAAAGAAGCAAATCTCAAACTTTTGAAGATAAATTAAACTGAGTTTCCCATCTTTAACAAAAGGTAGAATTATCTTATCACAGAAGTAATGCATAAATGCCTAGATACTGTAGTTTTGATATAAGAACGGACAGAAGAAAATCAGCACTTCCTCCCTATTGTTGTTCCATATATTTTAGAAAATATTCTTCATCACTAATTTTTTATTCATGTGTGTTTGCAGTACATGATTATATTCTTTGTGGGGAGTTGATACATGTACATAACGCATCTTAATTCGTTTTTCATCCCTTTCTCCCCCACCACATCTTGGTCACCTTCCCTTTTGAAAAAGATCTGTCTCCCTGTTTCCTGTTATCTATCTTTTATTTAGCTTTTTATTTATATTTTGGGTTTCTCATACAAGATAAATCACGCAATACATAAGTTTGTGTGTCTGATTTATTTCACTTAACATTATGATCTCAAGGGGCATCATTTTCCTACAAATCACTCAAGTTTATCCTTTATGGAAGAGTAGTACGGCATTGTGTTTAAGTACCACATTTTTCTTTATCCATTCATCTGTTCACAGACAGATAAGCCAATTGCAAGATTTAGATATTACGAGTTGTGCAGGGAAAAAGGAACCTTTCTACATTGTTGGTAAGAATGTAAACTAGTAATAATTTTAAAAATTCCATATACTAAGTATTTGAAAAATTGGAAATGGCTGATTTTTCATGAGCAAAGCCATTGAACATAAGGAAAGAAAAATACTATTTTAATATAACAGCAGTATTTATGTTTGGATGAAGTTATGAAAACTCATATGAAACTCTGTTAAGAGTGATGACTCAGATATAAAACCCTGAGGCAAGGCTGGAAACCCTAATATACAACCAAGATTAGGATGGAAGTAGCATAAGATGTTTAAACTAGACATTCAGGTTCTTCACAACTTTAAAACTCAGGAATCTGTAAACGCAGTCCAGGGAGAAATAGAAGTTTAGGAAGTAAAGGTTATGCTTTGTGAAATAATTGTGTATGACACAAGTGAAGCAGAAACCAGTCCTCAAAATATTTTCTGGCCTTCTTTGATACTGGAAAAGCTACCACATATTTCAGTCAAAGAAAAAGAAGGAAGGAAGGAAGGAAGGAAAAAGGAAGAAAGAAAGAAAGAGAAAGAAAGAAAGAAAGAAAGAAAGAAAGAAAGAAAGAAAGAAAGGAAAGAAAGAAAGAAAGAAAGAAAGAAAGAAAGAAAGAAAGAAAGAAAGAAAGAAAGAAAGAAAGAGAAATTTGCCAATATTCAATATTTCCCTAAATGAGGTGTAAAAATCCATGCTCAGATTTTCACTCAGTGTTAGCACTCATTTGGTGTTCTACATGACCTAACCAACATTGCGATCCTTCACTTTGCCTCATAATTTGTTTGTCTGGTAGTCCTTTCAGAGTTTTTAAGTACCAGAAGGCATTCAGTACAGGGAATATAAAATTATACAGAATCCACTGCTAATGGTAAGTTATAGAGATTCTCTTATCAGCAAACTTATTAGCTAGAATTTTATCTCAAGATAGTGATTTGAACCCAAATTAAATGCTCATGTCTATACATTTTCAACAAAATCAGTCAATCCTTTCAAAAGTTACTACAACGAGAGAAATATATACAAAATATTAGCAATTGAGTTCAAAGATCTTAACAAGCATTTATTGAACATGATAAAATTGGTAATGGAGATGTGTAAAACACAATTCTTGCCATCAAAATAGTTACCATTTAGACATGAAACAAAAATAAATTGAAAGAAATAAATAAGTAACACAAAGTCGCACATACTCAGAATTAAATGAGTGGTAGAGTTAATAAGTGGTTTGGTGATTTAAGAGAGATTCATCACTGAGGTTGGAAGAACGAAAGAAAAAGGGGAAATTCAAAGTAGCTAGGTTTTGGAGAAAGGAGATAGGTTCAATGTCAATTATGAAAGTTTGGAAGAGACTGCACATCTGGTAGGGTGTCTATAAGTACACAATTAGTAAGCAATTAGAAGTATCTTAGCATCAAAAATAGAAACTTGAAAATATTTATGAAAGTGTGATTGTTAAAGTTGTGATTTGTAATAAAGATAATTAGAAATTAGAGGGCAGAAAGACTAAGACCTTTTTTATGAAAAATATTTATTTAGAAGCCAAAAGAACAAAAATGATCTTGTGCAAGTCAGACCAGAGAACTGAAAAGGGGCAGAACAGGAGCCAGGGGATAGAGAATCATAAGAAATGCTGTCTGCTGAGTCAAGTCCATTGAATATGTAAAGTGCAGGCTGAAAAAAATGTCATTGGCAGTGGAAATGAGGAGGCCACTGGGGACCCAAGGGAGAGCAGTTTTAGAACAGGAGAGAGAGGAGGACAGATTTCATGTGCATAAGAAAAGCACAGTCTGGGCAAAAAGGAGGAGATTACAATAATCCTTCCAGATGTCTCTTAGGAGAAGAAAATAGAAAAAAAAAAAAAAACCCAAAAAACCTGTTGTTTGTGTGTTGATAAATTAAATGGAATGCAGAGAACAGAAGGAAACATTTTTAAAATGTAATATGAAATGAGTGTAGGAAATATTTATCTTAATGACAGGGTTCAACTCAACATTCTGGCATTGAACCCTGACTCCATCTCACCTTGGGCAACTTGTACTAAGTTTTCTCTTGCCAAACAAATTAAAAAGTACCCAAACAACTTACTAGCCAATCAACCAACCAAAGTAGAAACTAGTGAGATTTCAAAGAAAATAAAACAATTCTTTTTGTTGTTGTGTTGTTGTTGCTCATGTGTGATTCTGTATGTGTGGGAAAGAGAGAGAGAGACAGAGAGAGAGAGAGGCAGAGACAGAGGGACAGAGAGACATAGAGAGACAGACAGAGACAGAGACACAGAGACAGAGAGGAGGAGATCAGGGATTTCCAGAACCCTGCTACCAAGGTCTACACTTCTTTCAGAGTGAGGACATCCTAGAACATGGATTCCAAATATTAAAAGGTGACCCAGTGTGACAGAACTGGATTTTACCTCTTTCCATACTTTTTTCTTTCAACTTTACTCTTTATGAGGAATAAGACTAAATTAAAAATCACAATACTGTATATGAGAGTTATGCTTGGGGAGAGAGACACTTGGTTAACAAGTGTCTGGTTTTCTTCTGCATGTGCAAATCTGCAAGTTCTAGGAACTAAATACACATAGGTTCTAATGCTGACTTGCTAAAGTAGAATTCAGGGCAAGGCATAGAACCGAACAATCAAACCTTCCATCCCAAGTCTAATATCGAACTAGGGATGGGACAGAGGAGAGGCAGAGGGATACAAAATGGGGACAGGAAGGAAAGGGAAAAAATGGAACCTAGAGAGAGAAGGGAATTCAAGGTGCTACCTGAAGTAAACTGTTTATAAACTGAAAGGTAATTCGGTACTAAAATATGTGATTTACATCATATCTAAACTTCATGTGAATACATGATCAGTACTGAACTTTTCTTTTTGGTTATAGATATATTCTAGTGCTCTCCCAAATACAGTGGACCTAACCAAAAGCCCATGCCAGTGCATACTGGGATGGATTTTACTCCTTCCCTTGGAAATATTCCCAGTGAAGGGAATATTGTGAGGGTTGTGAAGATTAAAATGACCACAAAATGGGAGGGCATGATGCTTTCTATTATGTTCTCAAATTAGTCAGTGTTTTCAGATTACTCTACCTCCCAGCAAGGTAGCGACTTCTGGACATTTGCGTGCATAAGAAACAATTGAGGAGCTCGTAAATAAAGTCTCTCCTTCAGAAATCATTTTTTAAAATGTCTCCAGATGATGTAGCCAAGTGATCTAAATAACACTTAGGTAAATGTTGCTTAACTCACTCTTGTCACTTAATAAACCGAAGGTTTTTGTTTCTTCATTTTTACTCTGAGCAGCTGACCAAAATTCACTGGAGAAAAAAAAAATGAGAGTTCAGGGTTTTGATAGGATCCCCAGAATATAAACCATTCCAATTCAACACATTTCTCATCCTCCTCTTTTTCTTTTATGTTTCGAGCATATATGGTTTCTCCACAAGGAGTCTCTTGAAATCTAAGCATTTGAACTCATCCTTTCTTTGATGTGTAAGCATTTGAACGTCTTCCTTCTTTGACGTTCTCGTTTAGCCTTTTGGGCTTCACTTCTGTATTCTTCCCTCTGCTTTAATATAAATCTCTCCCTAGCTTGAAAAATAGAAGCCCTGTAGGGATTCAGCTTGACAGGACTGCAGATACCATGATTGTCCTGAATAAACCTAGTTGCCACCCCAACATGCACACATTCCCAGAATACTGTAAATAAACAATCCCTTTAGAGTGCCAATGGACTCTCCAATCCCAAACCTGGTGCTATCAATGCCAACAATGTACATGAAGTCCTTTATATTAGTTTCAAATAAACTAGTGTATTTCATCTTGGAGTCACTTTTTCCTGAATCCTTTATAAGACCCTTATTTCTGACCTAAATCATAGGACTCCACCTGTCTTGCTGCCTCCCAGAACCATACTTTTACCACTAACTTCCCCATAAATCGCACTCTGCAATCTTGGATCTGTCTGCCTTCTTCTTGAGTCTTGCGGTAACTTGAGGCCATTTTTCAAAGACAGAACAGGTTGTTCAGGTACAACCCCTTTTGTAAATTCTCATTTCTCTTCCTCCATTCAACACTGAATGTTTGTATCTCTGCAAAATTCATGTCAAAACTTAAACCCCAATGCAATAGTCTTAAGAGATTGGGCCTTTAGGAGGTGATTAGGTCACAGTGGTTCAGCTCTCATGAATGGGACTTGTACCCTTCCTAAAAAGGTTGAGGGGGGTGAGTTTATATCTTTTTGTCCTTTTGCCATGACACAGCAACAAGGTGTCAACTTGAGGGCAGAGACCAGGTCCTCATTAGACACCAAATCTACTGGTGACTTCATCTTGGAATTCTCAGCTTCCAGAACTGAAAGAAATAAATTTTTATTATTTATAAGTACTCAATATTTGATATTTTGTGATAGCAGCAGCATCCAGACAAACACCAAATTTCTAGATGTGTATTCTATGCCAGTTGTCTGTTGACTTCATCACTTTCCCATCACTAGACACAGTACTTGACACCCACAACTCAGAGGAGAAGTTTATTTTGGCTCACGGTTCTTAGAGGATTCAGTCCATAGCAGACTGGCTCCAAGGTACAAATGCCATGATCAAAGGGCCAAAGTGGAGGACAGCTGCTCATGTCATGGGAGCCAGGAAGCAGAGAAAGAAGGGCAGAGCAGAGAAAGAAATACACCCTTCCAGGTCACATACCAGTGTGACCCTTCCCTGCCTGTCCTCTTCCTTGCCCACCACTTCTCCTGTCCTTTTCGTCTGCCTCCATCTTCCAGGGCTGTGTGTCCTTCCTCCTCCCCAACATCCTGCTGCTCCCTCTACAATAGTGACCTGCTCCCTCTGTCACCTCAGCCAGTTGAGGTCGAGGCTGTTACCTGCCCCACCTCTTCTGACCTGGCCCCACCTTCTAACAGCATGCCCAGACAGAAACTTATCCATGGATCAATTTACCAATGAACACAGTGCTGCCATGACCCAGTCACCTTCCAAAGCCCACCTCTGAACACATAAAGCTTTGGGAGGACATTCCAGATCTAAACCATAGCATCTGTATTTCTTCCATCTTAATTTCTATCTAAACTCCTAAAATCTAGCTTTCATCATTAAATTGCCCACCCAGAGGCTATCAATTTTCTCTGTTCCAATATTCACTGACCAACAGTTCTCCATACCAATTCTTCTTGAACACTCTGATTTAACAGTGCAGGCCATTCTAATTTGAAGTTTTTCCTTACTGGCTTCTCTGATTCCATATGTTGTGGTTTTATTAACTACTTTTCTATTTCTTTTAATGCAGTATTTTCTGCCCTTGCAGGGATAGTAAACCCTTCTCTCAGCCTTTCTCCAAGGCTCCCTAAATTGAAGCCATGAAGGTGTTCTCAATCACCCTTTGAGTCATTTGCTTCTTATCCTCCCTGCCTTCTCTTCCCAATCATCAAGCAAACATTTCTGTCTGGATGTTCCATGGTCAATCATACTGACCATGCTAGAATTCAAAACAGTCATTTTCCTTATCAAATCAGCTCTTCCTTTCAAGATTATCAATTTTGCAAGTAATACTTATACGTCACAGAATTTAAGCTGGAAATCTTGTGATCATATTCATTTCTTTGTCATTGTAGGGAAAGTTAGGGGAATTGGCCTGACTTACAGTGTTTAACAGGTTTGAAATGGAGTAATGGAGACAATGCTAGAGATGGTGTCCAAGGCTAGGGAACAGAGCAGAGCCCAGTAGTGGGCAGAGAATTTTCAATCTCAGACCAAGTGGGACCATCTGATAGGGCACACATGGAGGAGTCAGAAGCAGAAAATAAGGTTAGGACAGAGAACTAGTAATGTAAGAATTAGGCAAATGAAAACAAAAACCAAGCAGATCTGCACAAGAGCCCCAAATAATTGCCTCAAACAAGGACTGTTTTCATGAGTTACCTTGTCAAACACCTATATCACACGCAACTGGTGAGCCAAACTGAGACGGCCCCAGACTACATGTGTGGGCAGAGACTTTTCTTCATGTCTCATAAGCACTGAAAATGGCCCGTTCATCTTCAAAGACTTTGCAATTAGCTTTATACTTAAATTTTTACTGTACATATTCTAGTCCAAGGTTTCATTTCCTCCTCCATCCACATACATATTCTAAATAATGCATACTCATCCATATACATTTTAATTAATAGCCTCTTCACTTCCCTTCCTGATTTCCCACGCAATCCTGCACACATACCTACCATAAATAATACTTCTTTCATCGCATCTCTCCCTCAGACAAAAGCTGTTAGTGGCAGAAATTTCTTGCCTAATCCTTATCATACATGCACATTTCCTCTCCCAGATCTTATCATCAGTCACTCTTCCCTTGTTTCAGGGGTCCTCTCAAGTCTCCATGAGCACCCTCCCAGTCCTAACCTACTCACTGAGGCACCTTCTCCCCTCATATTGGGTGCTCAATCTCCCTGTTTCTTCACTTTCAGAGCCCTCAAGATTTCCTGCCTCCTCCAACAACTTCATCACCAAGCCCTCAAAGCCTCTGCATGCTTTAATTACGAGCCTCCTTTTGTTATTTTCTTGAACGTTATTCCTCAGTTTGTACGTATTTCCTGAATATCAGCCTTGTTTCCCCTCTGTCTTAGTTTGTGCTGCTGTAACAATATACCATGAACTGTGTGGATTATAAACAGCAGAATTTATTTCTTGCAATTCTAGAGGCTAGGATGTCCAAGACAAAGGCTCGTAAATTTGGTATTTGGTGAGGGTCTGGTTTTTGGATCATCGAAATTTCTCACTGTGTTCTCACATGTTGTAAGAGGAAGGCAGCTTTGTGAGGTCTGTTTATATGAGTACTAATCCCCTTTCATGAGCTACCCATCTCCCAAAACCCCTCCCTCTTAATAGCATCACCTTGGGAAGTTGGTTAGTATTTCAGCAGAGGAATGTTCAGGGGACATAAACATTCAAAGCACAACGCTCTCCTTGGTGGTGAGGATTTTTTTCTCACTCTCCCCATCACAACATGCCCTATACTGTAACATCTAAGAGACTTAGGCCCACCTTAGGGCTTCAGTAAATACAAATGAGTTGTTTGGTCCTCTGGAAAGAGATACTTAATACACAAGACAGGGAGGGAAAGTTTCCAACACACAGTATTGCCCAAAGGTGGGAAGGAGTCTTAGTGGGAAGGTCTCTTGTTATTGGGATTTATCCTCCTTATATATTGTCCAAAGGAGTTGGCAATAACTTAGGGCACCGTACATATTTTTGAGGGCTTATATTTAATTCAGGATACTGTAGGTTTCCCCTATTTTGCCACCTAAAACAATCATCGCTAAGTAAGTCCTTGTGACACGACCAAGGCACATTGTGAAAAGCTTGAATGTTATAATCTTGAGGTCTCCTTTAGCTTCTGTCCTTGACCAGAAAGCCCTGGTTCATTGAGCATTTATTGATTCAGTAAATAGCTGAAGAATAAGATGAAGAAGAAGGAGGAGGGGCCGGTGATATGGCTCAGCGGCATAAGCGCCTGCCTGGCAAGCGCGAGGTCCTGAGTTTGACTCCCGGTACCCCCATTAAAAAAAAAAAAAAAAGAAGAAGGAGAGGAAGAGGAAGGAGGAGGAAGGGGGGAGGGGAAAGAGAGAGAGAGTCCTAGCCCAGTAGTAGTAATTTGTTGTATAAGCAAAACAAAACTGGGAAATGACAGCTTTGGAAGTTTCCACTGTGCATATAAACCGTTGACACAAGCAGAGCTGCTTACAGAAAACAATCTTTATAGGTCACAAATTTTGGACAGATTGGTGGCCTAAGCCAGACAATCTGTTTATCTAAGGCTGACTTACTGTTTGTAATAAGTTTCTGGATCCTGACAGTGAGCAAATAATAGGACACTCTTAGATCATGGCTTAAGAATAATGTTATTAAGAGGCATAATTCAATAAACTTTGGTTTATGGTAGCATATTTACAATTATAAAAGATAGTCTAACATTTAATTTTTTTGCAATTATTATTAACCAAAGTTCTGATAAATAACAATTAATCATTACATTAAACCCAAAACAGAAATCCAGTCCACATTCTGTACATGCATGTTTGCAGGCCATTTTATTTCTGTTTTGTGAGACTTCATAATGCCTTCAAGTATCACTAAGACCAGTACTGAAAAGCTTCAAGAAATATTTTTCTTGAGAAATTTCTAAGCATTTTGCAAATGTAGGAATTTCATCTTAATACCTTAGATTTATTCCCAAACATGGATATTTTTATTCAAATGAAACTAAACTGAGTTGACAAGACTTCATTCAATAACAAACTAAACTGTCCTGAAACATATTAAGATACTTAGGGGTGTATTTTGCAGGAAACTGATACTCATTGGGTTGCACACCTCCAAATTTGGTGTATAACTCCTGTTTCTGGATAAGCATGGAGAATGGTCAGATACAGTGATGTCTGAGAGAAGCCAAGGCAAGAAAAGAATAGTGAAAGAGTTTACTAAATTAACTATTTAGCATTTCTATTTGAACCCTGTGTCTGACTTTTTGACTTATGAGGGATAAGCAAAACTTGTTTGGACTTCAGTAATCCTTCATGCTTTACCCGATTTGAGGGATGCTGTAGAAAATAGTAAGTAGTAACAACATATGAAATGATAGAGATACTGCACCAAAGGCTAAACTCCGATCTAATAAAAATACCATGAAGATAAATTAAAGAAGCCTTTAGTGGGAATGACCACATCTGGTTCAAGTTTTTAGTTTATAGCCTCATAACAGGCACTCCTGTTATATATTTCCTAATGAATAAATGAATGATTCATAGACAAGATAACTTCTAAAATTCTTTTTTTTTTTTTTTTCTTGTGGGTACCGGGGGGTCGACCTCAGGACCTTGCGCGCCAACAGGCACCCGTGCCACTGAGCGATATCACTGGCCCTTTTTTCGTATGTGGGATCCGGGAGTCGAACTCAGGCCCTCGCGCTTGCAAGGCAGGCGCTTATGCCACTGAGCCATCTCACCGGCCCCTCTAAAATTCTTTTTAAACCAGAGATGCTACGGAAATGTTTGGTGATGTATTGATAAAACAAGATAATATCAAGGTCAATAATAGATACTTCAAAGATATCTCTCTCTCTCTTCCTCTCTCTCTCTTCCTCTCTCTCTCTTCCTCTCTCTCTCTCTCTCTTCCTCTCTCTCTCTCTTCCTCTCTCTCTCTCTCTTCCTCTCTCTCTCTCTTCCTCTCTCTCTTCCTCTCTCTCTCTCTCTTCCTCTCTCTCTCTTCCTCTCTCTCTCTCTTTCTCCCTCTCTCTCTTCCTCTCTCTCTCTTCCTCTCTCTCTCTCTCTCTCTCTTCCTCTCTCTCTCCCTCTCTTCCTCTCTCTCTCTCCCTCTCTCTCTCTCTGGGGAAAGATGAGAGATTGAATGAATATCTTTAGCTCTTTTGCTTCAACAAGGCTGTTAAGTGGATTCAGACATGCCAAGGAAACCCTACATTAGCAGAGCTACCACCTGACTCCTGCCTGGAAGAAAGCCTCTGGTAGAAATTGGGCTTGAGAATGCCCATGAGATTGGATTTTGATGTGTAATTAGGTTGTAGCCACAGGAATCAGTGCCTGACATTGTGCCAGTTGCTGTCATATGTTTTACACTTCAATTCCCACAAACTAAACTTGCTTTTAAAATGTTTCAAAATGTGCCTAAACAGTCACTTTTAAAACTCTCCTAAGTCACAGATGCAAAGAAATATGCAATCTTCTAGGTGTGAACACAACTGAATAGAATCACAGCACGCTCAGTCATCATAAGGGATTTTTCTTTTTGCTTTGAAACTTAAATCTTTTCTAGAAGATCTTGCTAGTTTTATCTTGGAATGTTTTTGCCACGTTGCCTCTTTGAAGATTAACCTGAAATGCAAATAGGACCTGGAATGGATGTTCCATCTTACTCAGCGCTTAGAATGCCTCATCCTGTCTGACTTATTGCTACAGGTTTGTTATCCTTTCTCAACCAGTGTTTGAACTCCTCCCACTCTCACCCATTTATCACCTTGATAGTCCTGTCCAAAGACTATCAGGTAAAATACAATAATCAGTCAAAGCCAGATGGGGCCAGTGGCAAAAGCAAGCATTTCCCCTGCAGTGCCTGCAATAAATAAATAAATAAATAAATAAATAAATAAATAAATAAATACATAAATAAGAAAGTTACATTTGACAATTTAATGAGTATACATTTACCACAGCAGGAAAATCCTCCTCAAATATTTAAACAATTAAAATGTAAAAGGAGAAATAAATAAGCATTTTATAGTGGTAGGCAGGACCAAATTCCTCTTTCATTACCCTTTGGAAAGCCACTGCATCCCATATCTCAGACCGATGGACTGAATGGAATACATGAGATGCTGCAGGTCAACATGTATGGACAGAAATCAGGAAGGGCATGGGGGAAGGTCAGATGGATTCACTAGCTATAGAAAATTATTAGCTTTTTCTTATTACCTCTGAGCAAAATTTCAACGCAGGCAATCATTCAATAAATATTTATTGAGCACCTGATATGTGACAAGCACTATACTAGTTTCTAGTAAATAAAGTCACTAACAGTGACACAGTCTTCTTGGACCTTACACATCTCTGGTGTGTTGTGAACAGATTGTAATAAATATGTAGGGATACAAGGGTTAGAAAGGTAATGAAAGAGAATAAAAGGAGACAGGGTTGTAAAGGCAGGGTGTTGTTTTCTACAGGGTAATAAGAAAAAATCTCCCTGATGAGATTTGACCAGGTGAGATTTGAGTAGATCCCTTAGGAGGTACATGAGTGAATCATGAGTATCTGTCATAAAGAAAGCATTTCAGGCAGAGGGAAGAGCAAGTGCAAAAGCCCTGAGGATACTGCAATAATCTAATATGTTGGGGCTGACTTCTGAGCTCGAGGTTGTCTCAGTAAGTTTCTTGGCTGTGGGAAACAGATCTAACTTGTATTAGGGTAATATATGAGTCCACATTATTGCTGGAAAGGCCAGATAACCAGGTTCAAAAAACAGTCAGGAACCAAAGAAAGATGGGCCCAGGAAACACAGTCAAGGAGAGACCATCAACTGGTTAGGGCATGTGTCCATGGTCCCTGGATGCCACCACCACTGAGGATCATTCACAATCGCCTTTGCATCACTCCTTGAAGATTCAAAGTGGCTAAGTCTAGGTCTTGAGATGCCCATATTCCACCACTTCAGAATGATGAGCCTCTCTAGCTCTAAGCCAAGGCAGGCTCAAATATTCATTTCTCCTATATTAGTCGCATCTGTAAGGAATGCTAATTATACTTGAGTTCCAGACTCCAACTACCAATGGATTGCAGCTATGTTTATGAACAGGGCATGCAAAGTTTAAGTCAATGTTCATTTCTCAGTTAAACAATTTTATGTTTATTGAACTTCAGGGATATATGCACTCACAGACGTACATTCTCACACACCGCTACTACTCCAAATCCAGAAACTAGTCATTTAAGAATCCTTACAAAAAAGATTTATTGAAGTCTTTTTATTTACAAAATTTACCCTCCAAACTGTCAAAACTGGTTGAATAACCCATCTATATAAGAAGAAACACTAATGTATTATTCCTATATTGAGAAACATCCTTGAACAATTAAGAAAATAGCACCTGAGATTAATAAAATTATTTAGAGCACACTTTTAAGTTGACACACACCTAGTCTACCATGTTGTAGGGTAAAAACTAATTTTTAATACATTAATTCTATTTTCCTAGTACTTGCCATAGTCTTTGGCTTATAATAGATAAGTAATAAATGTTTGCTGAATGAACAAATGATTTTTATACAATATTAAAGAATAATATTGTCTCTAGAAATTAGTCTTGATGTAAAGACTACTATGAAATAAGAGCCAAAAGGAGAACAAGAGAAAAATAACTTTTAGTTTTCATTTGCAAAAGAACTCTTCTCATTGATGAACCATATGAATGCCATCCTAAATTTAGAAAATTTAAGGGTATGTACATCTATTGGGATTTGTGTCCCCTTTTATCACTTTCAAAGGAATAGCACTGATGCAGGCTGGGAATCCACTTTGGCTCTTTCCAAGTTCAGTGATCTTAAGTACAGAACTTCCCAACTACAAAGAATTATACATAAATCAATATTTCAAAAACTATTCCCCAGGCTTCATCAGATGGCCACAGAGGCAGAGGACGGAGCTGATTATATGGAATTCTGGACCATCAAACTCTATTTTAGGCACAACAGTTCCTTTTAATTGTTTAATGTATTTGGATTTTTAGAAATATTTCATCTGGTTCAAAAAATCTATCTGGAAAAAAATCTATCTGGCTATAAAGAAGTTTCTAAAACAACTAGATAATCCCTAAGCTGCTTTTAGCTCCACTACTTAATGATAATAGTTACTGTCAGGTATACAGTCAAAGAGGATGATTACTTATCCTTCAGAGATGGAAAAAGAAAAAAAAAGCAGTAGAATCGGTATGTGCAAGCAGTGGAAAACCCAAGGAAAACCCAAGAATGAAACTTAAGCTGTCTCTGAAGAAGCAGGAAAGGGAAATGCATATAAAAGTATAAATGTTTTATATATTACATATACATTTTTTTATGTGGGTACCGGGGGTCAAACTCAGGACCTCGCACTTGCCAGGCAGGCGTTTATGCCGCTGAGCGATATCACCGGCCCTTTTTTTTGGTATGTGGGTACCAGGAGTCGAACTCAGGACCTTGCACTTGCCAGGCAGGTGCTTATGCCGCTGAGCTATCTCATCAGCTCAACATCATTATTGCCAATTGAAAATTTACAGTGTCTTGACCCTGCAGTATTCCTAGGTGCACATCAATGGAGGAGTCCAGAGTCTTGATGTAGAATTTGTTTTCAAGTCTTATAGAAAAGTTCTGTTGAGAAAACAGCCTAATGGGAAAGTTTGTGAAAACTGGAAGCGAAGTAGTGTATGTCCAGATCAGCGGATGCAAATGAACTCTCTTTTAGAAATAGCTCCAAGTTGTTTTATTCATGACTGGTGGCTCTCTCAAAAGTTCCACCACATATTAACAAAACAATTTCTCCAAGGTTGAGTACTTGCCTCTCTTATCTATCTTCTCAGTTTGAGTTTGGACTCAAACTACAGTACTTACACATTTTCTCTACCTCCCACATAATTACCAAAATAAGAAATGTACAATTGAAAAAAATGACTCATATTTTCAGCTGAAGGCTGAAAGGCTGAAAAGCTGAAGGCTTTATTTTGCTTTTCTTATTATCATCAATTCCCTAAACAGGAATATATGTTCTTTTGGCCTTTTCAAAATTTGATTTTGGACGAATACTATCCCAATCGATAAATGTTTCTAAAATGTGTCTTGCAAGGTACCATTTTGAAACTTATACTACCATTTCCTGAAGAAATAAATCTTAGAAAGTGTTTCCCACCCAGGGCAAAAAACAAACATACTGAATTTCTACATTGTTTAGCTTGAGTTGAACAGGACCTAAATACCTAAAAATCACGAACATTTCTTTTCTCTTTTCGAATCTCACAATTATTCTTATAAACAAAAAAAAATTAAATTGCTATATTTCTTCACCACCAGAATTCCAAGGGGGTGCCTAATTCTTCTTAGCTCCATTTTCCAGAAATTCATATCTCTGTTTTTAAAGGATATAAGTTAAATGTTGGCAAGTGATTGATTTGCCTGCCAATTGTTCTTAATCCGCTCTAGGAAATTTTACTAGCTATCTTTCATTTGTCTATCATTGTGGGGTCAGGGACAATAACATCAGACAGAGGGGTGCTGCAAAAGTACAGGAGGGCCAGGAAAAACAATAACAATTGAGTATTTTTTGCATAAGTTTTATAATTAGAAATTAAAGAGTAAAAGACAAGAGAAAACATACATGCAAATCACATTATTAACAAAGAGGAAATTTCATGGGGATTCCTGCAAGAATAGTACCCCAAAAATAGCAATTTTAAGTGTGAGGAGAGGGCTGAATGTTCAGCACTTGGCTTAGCAGGCAGAATAATTAGGTAAGAAGACAAAGCTGTATACTTTAAAGTGACTAGTTATCCTTAGCCCAGATACGTGGTAGTTATGGTGTCAAGTATGCCTATAGTTCTGAATCATGATAAAGTATCTATCCACAAAATGGTGACTGTTATTTGCTGAAGCAGTCAGCTGGTGCTATTTGGGTGAAATCCAAGTCTGTATGGTCTTAGCTCTGTGTGAGGTATCTATGAAGTGCCCAATTATGCAGTGTACCAGAGTGTACAGTTTCCATGATTGAATAGTGGGAATTGGGCAACCTTTGTCTTAGTCTTAACCAAATTTTGCCCACACACTACTGACTGGATACTGGTATTTGTTCATTTGTATAGTCTCCACTCCTATTTAATGATAGCTTATGGCATGCTACACATTGAGCTAAAGCTATACAGACATAGTAATAAAACATGACTCTTACAATAAAGCAGTTCCTGGTATAGCAAAAGAGACAGACAAGCAAATGAATGCTTACAATAAACTGTGTTGGATGCTGTAGTAAAGTTACATGTTCAACATATTGATGGCACGAAAAGGACCATCATACCTGACTGGAGGATCAGGGAGCATTCATAAAAAGAAAACAAGACATTCTGAAACTGGGTTCCTGTGGGTCATCCTAAAAAGATTTTCAGTGAACAGTTATATATAAAGCTCTAGAGCCCAGTAAGTAGGTTTGGCTGGAGGACCTAGAGAATTGAGACCCACTAGTCCATGTGAGTATTGTGGCTATGGATTAGATTAGTCATAGAACTTGTGAAAATAAGGACAAGAGCTTGGGAACACCAATTATTCAGAAACTGGTAGCAAACAATAAGCCAAATTGGGATTAGGCAGGGGAATATGCAACTGAAACTGTTGGAGTAGAAGCCCTGCTGATATGAATGTTATGGCAGCCAAGAAAATAGTTTTAGGAGGGAAGACATTGTTCATGATGTCAAATGTCCCAGAAATGTCATGAAGATAGCTCCATTGGTTTTGCTGAGAGTTTACTGACCCTTCTATTTGTCTTGTGGAATCCTGTGGAGTCTAATACAGAGCTCATCACAGAGTAGATATCAATCAATGTTTCACGAGACAGACATGGAACTGGATACCTCATCTGCAAAGAGTGTGCAAACTAGCTGTGGAAACCAGGTACAGATATACTTGAATGATGTATATCATTGTAAGGCTTTGCTGGATGAATGGCACGGGAAGGGGAAAGACTCTATATTCTACAGAACATCTAGAAGGTGAAGAGATTACAGAGAGCTCTTCACAAATGAGAGGTCTTCACAAATGAGAAGATTTCATTCAAGGCACAGAGGTTGGATAAAACAGAGCTAAGGAAAAAAAGGGACTGTCAAGTAGTGGAATGTCTGAACAAAGGTATACTTAAATTCATATTAAGTCTGACTGGTATAAAATGTTTAAGAAAAAGATGAATATTGTTACAGAACATGTTATGTTACAAGTTCAAAGCCTTAAAGATGACTTGCTTCAATACTTTTTACCTATGTAAAAGGAAATGACAACCCATAGAGACTAAATGTGTTTAAATTCACAGCCCTAATCAATCCCAGACCCAGTGGAAGACAGAAGGGAAGAAGAGGGAACCGGTAAAGGATTCCAAAGAGCCTTGCAAAGCAATCATGAATAAGTAAATTAGAGTTAACACTATAAATAAAATAAAACTCTTGAAATTTTAGGGAAAGGGGAAATAACCAGCAGAGAGTGATGCTGAAAAGAGGGGATTTTAGTGGCTACCCACTTTTTCACCCGGGGTTTCTCATCTGAACCACAAAACACAAAAATTGAAGGACTGTTTTCTCTTCTTCCAATGGTGGTGTATAACTGTCACCCATCTAGGTGCATCTAGGTGGTTTAATTCACTTTAGACAATTATAGGCATTAGGGCCTTAGGGATTAAAGGCCTCACTTTAAAATACTGACCGACAAAGGCTTACAGATTTTAGAAAGAACACGTGTGAAAAGATATTGCAAATGGAGTTTGATAATTTATAGTATGGCTTCAAAAATGAAGAAAAAAATCAGTTATTGCTATATTAAGAGGTAGGAAGCTGAGCATGTGTTGACATATCTAAAAGGCATTGTCAAAAGTAGGGCAGTCAGAGGTCTAATCTAGGAAGAAGATAGCTTGACATGACATTTTCTGAGATGATAACAAAGAATAAAAGGAAAAGTATTATTTTTAATATCATGAAATTTGGGTTTTAGAAAAGTAGATTTTGCTACTGGTTTTCCTTTAGCTCTTTACAGACAGGTTTTTACTATATATCCAAGTTGATAAAAGTGATAATTTTGGTTAAATATGTTAAATAGAATAAACTCCAGTATGTACACAGACAAGTCAGTTTCCAGTGACACAGGACTGATAATGTGGGAAAACAATAGGGGCTTGCAGGAAAACTCTTAGTTATTGAAAGATGTGGTGTAGCCTAAGATGAGATAATAACTATGAAGACAAAATTGACAGTCCTTTTAGCCAAGAATCAAGTTTCTTCCTACTAAATGAGGAAAAAAACTGAATTTAGCCTTAAGTATGGCTAAGTATTTTTAAGTATACTAGCACCCAAACTTGTTGGATTATTTTGTAATTCACATTTCTCTTGCCCATATCGTGTTTCCAGATGATTCTGAAGGGAAGTCTGAGCCACTTGTGGTCATTAATGCTCCCCAGGATAGTTTTTACTAGAGGATCATGATCCAATTGCAAACTGAGTGATTCTATATTATAAATGTATCCTCCTCCTATCTTTTCAATTACAAAAATCCTAAATTTCTCCTCTCTATTGGTTTCACCTAAGAATTTTAAGATACAAAGGTCAAGATGGAAGAAAGAATGTACTAGAAACTAAGGCTTGTCCTTAGGTTTTCTCTACAGCTCTCCAGTTAACTGCCCATCAGTTTGGAAACACAAATCTGGCTGAGTTATCAAAAAGCTATCATCTTGTATCTTTCAGTAAAGTTCCGAGGAATGTTGAATTATGAAGATTACTTTGAAAGACTTATCCAAATTAATGTATGACACCCCCCTGAGTTATCCAGAGTAGATTTTCTAGATAATAGACAGAACAATCCCCTCCTCTTTCATTAGGGTTTTACATTCCTTAAATATTAAGGAAATATTGCAAATTGTGCTCTTCAGAAAAAAATTTTTGAATAAATCTAACCCCAAACTTAAATTTCATCAAAGAAAGAGTCAGTGCTTATAAAGTGAGATGACATCAATCTTTATATTTTTGAAAAATCTCGGAAACTTTTCAAAAATACTGATCCAAAAAAACTTGGATTTGGAAGAAAAATTCTACAAATGTCCTATGACAACGAATGGGAGAGTTTACAGTGGGTTAGTATTCTTTCCCATCTCTCAAAATATTACTTTTTCATTAATTTAAAAAGAAAGGTCTTTGAAATGTAATGTCCACCCAAAATGTACTCAATGCTTATTCTTTTCCCTCCATTAGAACACTAGTAGGGGTCTAGATAACCAAAGTGAGCTGGCCTAACCCAAAATGTGCATATAAACCTAAATGCAAGCCAACCACTTAAAACTGAAACTTTTTAAAAGAAATCTCTTTCTTCCCTCCCTTCTTCTCTCCCTTTTTCTTATAATTAATGAAGGAATTTGAGTAGTCCTGCAGAATATATCCTTTGGAAGCAGCTGCTATAATATCTAGTTCGGCCTTTAGGAGAAAATTTTAATTCTTAGCTTATACTCAAAGAAGTTAAATTGGCTTCCAAATCAAAGAAAAGTAAGAATGGGCAAGGGGTGCACATTCTGACAGTTTCTAGGTGAACATAATTTCTAGACTGGTTATGCTATGTAGTTCTAAACCCATTTTGAAAAACAACCAATTCCTGAGTTTCCTTAACCGTGGAAGATCATCTCTTTTATTTTTCTTGCCTCATCTAGTGCTTCTAAGTAGTCAATAATGGGACGATATTAGGGTTTTTCCAATTTTCATTTAAAAACAACGTTTTGAATAGTTATTGGAACTGAGATTACAAATAATGGATGTAAGGCTAATTACCAACATTCTACATTTAGAGCGAACTAGTGCATATGGAAACAAGAGCTCAATATTTTAGAAAGTGCCAATTTGCTAAAAATAGATAAATATGGTGATGCTTCCTGGAATTAATTCAAGAACATTCAAAATGAGATGACTAATGTCAAGGAGTAGCATTTCTCTGATAAAAATTAAGTGGAGCTGTTTTACATCCATCATTGCCCAATCTTTTTGTAGAAGATGATCCTGCAAACTAAAAAAAGAGAAATTAGAACAAAGCTGCATTATGCCAAATTAGCAAGAATATATGACAGCTAGAATTTCTCTTAGACAGATGGTACCTGCCACAGTCTTTTGAAAGACAATGAGAATCTAGTGTTTGTCACCTCCAGGTATACAGACTTGCCCTAAAATATTTTGTTTAATTTTTTTTGACATATATAAGCTGAGTTATCTGTGTGATTATTATTTCTTTTAGGAACATTTGCAGTAATACAAATAAGTAATACAGCCGGACTGAAGACAACTAAAGGGAAAATGTGGTCCAGCACATCTGAGGTAAGTCTCTTCTGTTCTGGATAGCTACCTCGTTATAATTATATAGAAATATAAACAGGAGACTCTCTCAGCATATTTACTTTATCACTAGATTTACAGGAGTGGGCTTTCAGAAACTATGTGACCTAGTTCTTCTTCCAGTTGGAAAAGAAAAGTTATCACTTCTTCCAGCAGTAGTAGCTGACCCAAACAGCATATTGAAGCATTCATATTCTCTCTGTCTCTCTCTGTCTCTCTCTCCCTTTTCCTCTCCCTCTCCTTCTCCCTCTCCCTCTCTCAGAATTTTGAATTAAGAAATAGAGAACCTGTGGTTGTTAGTAACTAAATATTTTAAATGCAAGATCTCTGAAAGAAAATTTATGAATTACTGCAGGTGAAATTCCTGGATCTACCCTGGTTTCCATACACTGACTGTTCAATTTCTTAATTTCATATGATCTCTAGTTTCCTTTCAACGGGTTATTCTCTTTCTCATCCTTTAAGTCTGTTTCTGTTACCTGGGCTGAATAAAAGAACACATAACTAATAGGAGTATGTGTACGGAGGGGGAGTGGCTACAGTGAAGGATTAAAGGTGACACCGACCAATAGTCAACTACAAATAAAATTAAATATATTATTATTTTCTTCTGGGCACCAGTTTATTTCCAAAATTCTATTTAGCATACTTTTCTATTCTAGGCTACATAATAATCCTACATAAAAGTATTTTCACAAAATATGCATGATACTAATTTTTTTAATGTTAGACATTTAGCTTCTAGGAAAAAAAAACTCTTTGCACTAATTTTGATCCAATTATCATACTTTAAAATATTTCTAAATATTATCAATATATTTAAAATTCAGTGTGCAGAATTTTATTACTTATACAAGAAATTGATAAATTATATTGTGTTAAACTGGTAATTTATTCCAATCACAACCAGGGACACAGGATAACTGAACTATCCTTTGTGGAGATCCTGGGGTCTTAGAAGATTATTTACAGTATTTAAAGCTAAATTTATGTTCAGTATTGTATCCTCTTCTGATCAAGGTTTATTCCTAATGACTTGAAGAACCCTGAAGTTGTTGCTGAAATAGTGCCCAGGTGATAATTTTTGAAGTATACTTCCAACTACCCTGCATCTCGATTTTCAACCTCTTAACCAGACCTGTGTCCCTCTCCTCTCTTCTGCCCGATTGGGTCCTCATATGATGGATGTGAGCACAGCATGCCTGGTAATCCTAGTGCTGAGAACCCAGTTTGGAGGTAAAGTGGGGGGGGCAGTAGGGACAAGCTACAGACTTAGTCAAAAGAAAAAGAAGAGATGGGAATGCAAAGAAAAGTTAAAATGAGAAATAATAAAAAGGAAAACAATGGATATTTCTAATGCTCATGACATCTGGGGCTCCTGACTATTTGAATATTTGCATATCTAAATTCTGTCACTGACGTTTACAAAGGAAATAGTGAAGATATACTAAGAGCCCATCATTAGCTTTATTAATATTACTTTGTAGGGAATAGGAGAGGATTAGGGATGGCAGATATATATTTTCTATATAGAAATTAAAGACATTTCTTGTTTGAATAGGAATCAATATGTGAAATTTCTCAATTAATAATACCTTATATTTGAAAAACACATTGTTCGCAAAACACTTTTTTATGACTTTAGTTGGGCCTCACGTCAACTTAGCAAAAACAGACAAGTCAGTATTTGGAGGGTTTTTTTGTGTGTGTCCATTACACAGATTAATTAACTGAGCTCATAAAGAATAAGTTACTTACCTAAGATCACATGACAAACAATTGGCAGAGCCAGGTCTAGAACCTAGGGGAAGGGTTTATTTCACTACAAAGACATGAAACAGGACATTAAACAAATAACGTCCAAAAGAATAAGATATGTAAATAATTAAGAATAGGAAATCTGAAAGTTCATGCTCCCATACTAAACCCAAAATGGCTGCAGTTGTGCCACTCTGATCTAAGCAGACAAGAGAAGGAATTGTAACTTGAACCACAATCACTTTATGAGAAGGACCAACGGAGTCGGGTGAGAATTTACACAAAGGTTACTCTGAATAGATACAGAGAAATGGTCTTTTGTCCCAAACATTTCCCCTAATGGTCCATCATGATGATTCTTCTTTTCTACATTTATTCCCTCTAATGTATTGAAGACCTCCTATGTGATAGATATAATTAAAATACCTATTTTGCCTAAAATACTGATTGGGAAAGTTGGATGCAACACACTTTTTCTTAAAGTTCTCTTTTCATAGCTTCGCACACTAAACACTAGTATGAAACACTAGTTTATCAGGAAAACTTTACTTGAATCTGAGCAGAAGAGAAGAAGATAAGAAAACTCAATGCCCAAGAGATTGGAAACATTGAGCAAGATATGGAATAATGATATAGTGGTTGAGAAAAACTACCCAACTCCAGCAGTTAAAGACAAACTTTACCCACCAATCAATTTGTCCTACTGTTCTTTTCAAAGACAAGTCACTACAGCCTGAGAAAATATCCTGCTTAAAGTCTGCCAAACAGTATTTTCAGGGAAATCTGTGGTTGCAATGTGCCCCATACTGGGCTCAGGAGGCCTACTTCAGAATCCAAATCTCTTCAGTCCATTCAAACCTGAGAAAGACACACTGGTCTAAGTCTCATACATTCACACGTGAGGCACTACTTACCCTTTACCTTCTCTCTTTACATCCTTGCTAGATGTCTATTTGTTGATATTACTCTGTGGATACTTCAGTGGGAAGGAAAGAAATTCAAATGAAAGTGAAATTAATTCTTTAATACACAGCCCTAAGCATAAGATAATACAGCCCACATTGTTGAAGTTGATGTGGTCACTCAAATAAATCAACTAAGAACAACAAACAGTTTATTCAAGGTCTATTTGCAACAGTTGTGGAATAAGCAGACGCACAAATATCTGGGCCCCAAAAGAAGGGCACATAAAGATCCAAGAATGCAGCAACTGTGCATCCAAACTGGGACTCTGTTAACTTGGAGGGGGCGGGGTTGTGGCACAACGACTAATGGGTGGGAAGGATACGGAAGGGAGGTTTCCAGAGAGTACCAGCTATGGTAGTTAGGAGAAATCCGGTCTATGAATGGGCTCATTGTTGTGTCTGCATTCTTTAAAAATGTATGGGTGTCATGTCCATAAGTTGATAATAACACTCAATGATGATCAGCTCCACTTCAAAATTTCATGCTAATAGATTTTTTTAATCCACTAATGATTCTACCCATTTAAATATGTCACAACTTATAGAAAGACTATAACCTGCTGTCATACTCATTTAGCAAACATCATAATAGTTAAAACTATTTACTCTATGTACCAAGGACTTACAATAGGCAGTAGGGATACATAAAGAATTAAGACTTTTCCTTTTCCTCCAATGGCTCACAGTATAGACACTAGTGTGTGAAAAGAACCAAAATGGCATGTATATAATAAAATCAGTGGCAACAGAGATGGCACAAAACATAACATGGACACAGACAAGGGAGAAAAAAAACTCAATGAAGGAGATTAAGAGTGGGTTTAAAGAGCTAACTCTTGCGCAGGAGACAGAAGTTTTCCAGGTTGAGAGGGGCATGTAATGTGGGAAGAGATGTGGTGTCATAGAATGAGGCAAGAGGTGTTTGAGGATGGCTCTGAAAAGGTAGGCAAGACTAGATCATCCCATCCATGATGAAGAACTTCCATTTTAGCTTATAGTTAACAGGGGACCATTTTAGGGTGCTAATAAGGAAAATAATATGACCATATTTGCATTAAAGATAACTCCAGCATTATTTACAAGGAGAATGGAAGGCGAAAACTGGAGATAGGAAGTCCAAATAGGTAGCTGTGCCTTTTTCCAGATGAAAGATAATGAGAAGACTGAACCAACTTATTTATAAAAATAATAGAATTGAAAAGCAAGGATATATTCTAAATCTTTTTAACTAGAGTAGAAAGATTTAGTAACTAGATGTGGAAGTTGGAAAAAAAAAAAAAGATTACATTTGGGATTCATACCAGGATCCTAGAGATCTGAAGTTGTAGCTATAAGGGTCATAAGGAAGACCAAGAGTGGTACAAAATAGGAGACACTGTTTGGTTTTGTAAATGTTGAATTTGAATGTCCTTGATATATTTCAAGGCATCTGTGGATCAAGAGATCAATGCCAATGTATGTTTGACCTATATATTTGGAAATCACATGTGTAGTTAAAGTTCTGGACATGAATGAGATCATTTAGGATTAGTGACAGGAAGGATGGATTAAGTTTGTGGACCAAGAGATCACTGATATTTGGAGGGAAGATGTGAAAGGAGATAGATAGCATAAAAGGAGATAGACAAAGAAGACTGAAAATGATAACTGTGAAGGGAGCCTGGTGAGGAGTTTCAGGAAGAGTGGGAAATACTACCAAACACCAAAGAAGTATCCAACAAGATGGAGGCTAAAGCACAACTGGCTGCCATGTCCCTTTCTGAACAAATTCCAAAGGAATTGTGAGGATGGAATAGTAAATGAAGAGTGAAGAAGAGGAAAAAATGAGTGTGGATCACTTCTAGAAACTTTGTTCTGAAAGGAGGGTGAACCAGAACACTACAGAGATGAAGGTGTAGAGTCAGAAGATGCTTCTGAAGCATCTGAAGAAGCTTCAGAAGATGCTTCTGTCAGAAAGAAGAGACCAGAGCATATTCATTGTCTGGGGAAAAGGAACTTACATTACACAAGAGGGAGCAATGTCGACAGAGAGCGGAACATGAGAGAGTGAGGCTCTGGAGAAAACCCAGAGGAGCACACAAGCGCTCAGCTATGTCTAACAGAAAGCTGCACACAAGGTAGGCACGTGTCAGTTGTGAAAAACTGTTGATTCTGTCAAGCCTCACACTGCAGAACTTGGAGAAAATTTTCTTATAATTGTATTGATTGTTTTTACATCATAAAAATTCTTTAAGGCAAGCAGTGTGGGGTTTGCTGTTTGTTTTGGGGTTTGGGTTTTTTTTTTTTTTTTTCCCAGTTACATTTGGCAGGAGGAAACTGAAACCCAAGATGATGTGATTCATTCAAGATCATACAATCAGTAACTGGCATCAATTAGGGACTCACTGCACAGTGCTCTTCCCAGTACTTCAGAGAACATAATGCAGATTTAATTACAGCAACACAGAGGCAAGCTGACCACGATTCAGAAATGCAAAAGGGAAAATTCTTGCACACATTCAACTTGTTTGGTTTATGACAGACACTGCTTGGTTGCCCTAATGCCTCAATTACAATAGGGAAGCGAAGAGTTAAATGCTAAACCTTCTCTTGAGATGAACTTGTTCTGTGCATTCTTTGAACTATTAATACAGGAAGATTTGAGACATGTTTTACTTTATCAATATGAACAAGGGGAACATTGGGTTAATATGGATGCCCCACTATTGCCTGAAAGAACCCCCACTCTTTTCCAATGGGAGCAAGCAAGGAAAACCCTGAAGTCTGTGGATTAATTCAGCCCCAGGCACATTACTGACAATTTCACCAGGATGGAGGCAAAGGAGACCCTTTCTGGTGCTCCCTCTTGATGTGCAGGAGCACTGCCCTTTAGCAGGAGACATCAAAGGAGGTTTCTGCAGTTCTGCCAGCTCAGCAAGAAAGCAAATTAACCCTGTGGTTTCTTACTCCATTTGCCTTGGCCCGGTGGGGGTGGGCGTGGGGGGGGGACCAGGGTTGCACAGACTCTCAGCAGGAGAGATCAGGGCTCATTTCATATGCATCCTGGAATAGGGTAGCAAGAATTAGAGTTGCCAGAAATCGACACATTTAGGGAATCACTATAAATTTTCTAAGATTCTCAGCAAATCCAGGCATCGGGCAGAAAAAAATGTTTAAATTTGGAAATGTGTGGTGAGAGCCAGTATTTTTTTTTTTTAATGAGCAACTTCAATTCTATTAAGTAGAATTTCTGCATTTAATCAATTCAAGAAGTCCCTGGGTGGGTGACACTGGGTGTGGTTCAGAGAGATTTAGTAAGAATCCCATTTATCACCAGGAAGAATAGCCTGCACCAAGCAGCAAGCTGTGTCCCTCTGCACCTTCTGCAGGCTCCAAGGGGAAGGCACAGCAAGGTGCAATTCCAAACCACAGGTCGCACTCTCCAAGGGAAGGATTATTTATTGTATGAAGAGATAGGCAGATGTTAGCAGGGTTAGGGGGCCACTTACTCACAGGATATTCTTCACACTTCAATTACAAACTAAAGTCACTATTTTTAAACAAAGGAAACATCTCACAATTTTCTTGCTTTGTAGACATACTTCACACCTTGTGAGTTTTTAATCATCTGCAATAAGGGCAGAAAACGAGCTATTTAAAGTAAGCCACAAGATATTTGAAAATCTCAAGCCAATAAAATCTCAGGGATTCTTTTGTTTTATTCCTCCTTTGCCCACTCTTTTACCATCTTCTCATCTCAACACAACTTTTATTTTCTTCTTCCTGCTGTAATAATCTGCAGTAGTAACTAATGGCTAATATAGATCATTTATGCTTTCATCTCACCCACTGGCAATGTATTACAACTTAGAAATCCAAGATCGCTTCTTTATGCTGCTCAAGTGGAAGAGGAAGGAAGTGCAAGTCCTCCAGCCCCCTCCCACATTTCTGCTGGATTTCATGGGTGTGGCAGAGTTTAGACCTTTGCAGATTTCTGCCCTTGTTTTATTCCCTGCTAAGAACTAAGATGATAAATAGATGCCAGGATGGACACCATCGGATTCTGCCAGGAATGAGAGAGCATCATTTCACCCACAAGCAGGAAACCTGTGGGAGACTTAAGTATTCACACTCTATAAATGCCAGTCAGTAGTATGAGCCCACGCCCTAAATATACCATTTCTTCTGGCTGGCTTACTGATATCTTAAACACTGATGAATATGAATAATATATAGTACTGTTATATAGGAGACATGACCATTTCACACATAAACACACATTTACGGAATGTATGGGCTCAAAGGACCATTTCTGTATGTTTCATCTTCTCCTTTGCATATGGATGATGTTAAAACACTGGAAGGCATGTGATAACCATACATAGTACATCCATGATTGTTGCATATGAAATATGGGGCAGCTATACATTAACATGAGAATCTACAATTTTCTAAGCACATTTTCATCTTCATCACTTTGCACACCACAGGGAAAGCTGCAAGCTGCTGGGGAGATGGAACCCCGGTGAAGGCAGATGTCCTCATTTGGGGAAGGGAATTCCTTCAGCTCCAATTCCTTTTGTAAAAAGCACATATAGATTCCTTTATCAAATGAGGTGTATGTACACTTCCATGTGTACAAGTAGGGTGGAAACAAGTTGTAAACCAGCATATTTTTCTTTCCAAAATTAAAGCTTTTTCAATGAATAGCATTGGCTTCCTTAAAGGCTCTGCCTTCCTAAATTTTATTTCCCCAGCTCACCAAGGGAGTAACCTTAGAACCTTTCTTTGACAGTGTGCTTAACCCAGACACCTGCACCTATTACATTTATATATTATAATGAAGGAAGACAAGGAGAGGAAATGTCCTAGTTTCAAAAATGATCCAATAGAAGCATCTCTGGAACCAACAGCAGTTTGGAGAAATGCTGCAAATAGCACCCCCACCCAACACTGACTTTTCTCCAACCATTCCCACACAGCCAAGGATGTCTGCTACTTCATGTATTCATTCATTCATTCATTCATTCATTCACTCGCCCCTCCACCCACTGTCCTGACTTTCTGCTTCTGTCTCTCTTCCTTCTCCTTCATCCTCACTCTCCACCCCTCCTTCCAGGGCGCTGGCTAAACATGCAAGGCTGGCAGGCAAATGTTTCCTCTTCACTCTTCTCCACCCCCTTCAGATTCAGGGAGTGTATTACAAATTGCCCAATTTCCAACACCTGCACAGAAATAACACCCAAATCCGATCTCTCGCACCCCACCTCTAACACAATCAATCTGTAAAGGGCTTCTTTGACCAAGACTGCCCCCACCACCACTCTGCTACAGGCACGCGAGCACACACGTACAAACAGGCACACACTCACCCATATCCCACACCCATTCTTCTCCTTAACCTTCAGCAAATCACTCAAACGTGTTCCAACAAATGTTTGAAAGCTTCTTTGGGAGGATGTCAGGGCACTGTGGATGACAGTACTGCAGATACTGAACTCGTCATCCCTCCCCACCCTCACCCCAATCAAGTTTCTAAAATTTCTTTCAGGAAATAAGTGAGCAATTTGAAATGGAAGAAAAATCTAGGCAGTGGGGGAGGGAAAGTGGGGATTCAGATTCTTGCGAATCTTGGATGTGTCCCTTTTCCTGATGAAAATGAGTCACCATGCTTATCATCCAGGATGCTCACATGTCTCTGGTCCCTGAAAATCCAAGGAAGAAGCAAGACAAGGAGAACAGAGAAAAGACCTGATTTCCAACAGGTAATACCCGGCTCGCCTTTCCCATCCCATCGGAGCTCAAAGCTCCTAGGGGCGTGGTCCACTGTCTCCTCCGACCAGCTGGTGCACAATCGGCTACTGATCTAAAGAAGGGGGCTTTTCCCCTCCTATACCGCCAATTTCTCCCCTGGTCCTAGTTGTCTTTAGATTTTCTTTTAATTTTTTTCCTAAAGCACAGTTTCATTCATTCATTGAAAAATAAATAAAACATTCACATGTTTTCCCATAAATACCTGTGCCTCTTTGAAGCACATGCATGTATGAAATGAGGCATCTTCCGCAGCACATGTGAGAAAATTGTACTACAGAACAGGCAATACCCAACCCCGAATATTTTTCCTTCAACCCAGCTTTTTGCAAATAATATAATGGATCACCTCCCTATCTTGTAGGTAGAGCCCATATCTTCCCCACACCCCTTTCCACATCCACACCCTCAAAACCATACCTAAAAGGCTGAGGATTTACTAATAGAGAAAAAAACCACCACACTGCTGCCCGGGCATGTTTTCCCTACCCGCGTCCTAATTAGTAGCAGCATTCCAAAACCAGAGCTTGAAAGACAGAAAAGAATAAAAGCTGGGATGCAATCACCAGTTACCATATGCTAAGGAAACGCGAGCACCATGCCAGAGCAGAAGCAGTTAAAATAATTTTTTCTGCCTTTGCAGGGAAATCTTTTACTCTGCTAATTTCACAACAGCAAGAAGTAAAAATCTTTAGCTCTACCTGTTTGGTTCTTCTCATACAGCACAGCATGGTTGTATCGTCCCTTGCCTTCTTCCTGCCTTCTCTCCTTTCCTCCTCTCTCTTTCTTATTCCCCCCCTCTCCACCTCTCTTCTGCTCGCTTGCTCACTCGCTCTCTCGCGCTAGCGCGCTCTCTCCCTCCCTCCCTCCCTGTCTCTCTCTCCCTCACACACACCAGGGCAGTTAGCAGCAACTGTAAGGTCCACAGCTATAGCTCATCGCACATGCTCTCTCTCTCTCTCTCTCTCTCTCTCTCTCTCTCTCTCTCTCTCTCTCTCTGCCTCTTTCCTCCCTCTCCCTCTTCCTCTCTCCTTCTCTCCCTCCCTCTTCTCCTCTCCTTTCCTCTTACCTCTCTTCTCTTTTCTCCACCCCACCCACCCAATCTTTCTGTCTTTTTCTTCCCTCTCGGTCTCTTTCTCAGAATTGTTCACTAGCTCTCAATGACTAATCGCTTCCTGCAGCCCCTACCCCCATTCTAGACTGTCACCCCCTCCCAGTCCCCTGCCAGCCTCATGAATATTTAAGTACCTCCAATCTGGACCCAATTACCCACCTACTTTCCTACTGCATTGGGAGGGACATAGGGTGGGGACAGAGAACGATATTCCAGCCAGTTCAGGAGATTACGTAGAATGAGTTAAGGGAAGAGGGGCCTGAGGAATGCTTGTATTTCTTCCCTAACTCTTCTCTTCTTTCCCCAATACCATAAAAGCAAAGAACAGCCATTCAGAGCTGTACAAATCATATCTGCCATTTAGATTTGGTGCACCATTGATAATTATAGGGATTCAATCTCCTCAAAAATATACCACATGTAACATATATATATATATATATATATATATTATTCTAAGTACACATTTATAACCTTAAATAAAAGCATACATATAATCAGCTTAGGTATGCACAAATGTACTCATATACACTCCAACATCCTAAGGAATTCTATATGAGTATGTAGCATTTAAACATTTGAATATGTAGCATTTAAACATGAAGTTTAGAAATAATAACTAACATTTAGCAATTAGCATTCATATCTAATCTCACATGGTAGTTCTTTTGTACTGTACATATACCTACTTCAAAATCATGACTCAATTTTACTGAAAAAGCTGAACACATATGAATAATCAGTCTGTGGGATATTGATACTGGTATTTTACAACGTGGGGAAGATGGATAAAAGCAAACTGATGAGAAAAAGAGATACAACATGAAGCCAGGTTCAATCCCATCTATGGTCTTGCATAAACCAGGAAGGGGGAACATGTGATCTGTAAAGTGCTTGAACACAAGATTTAGATATTTGGTGCTGCCTGAACTTGGGAAGCTCTTTCCACCTAATTTTCTTTTTTTTTTTTTGTGGGTACCGGGGGGTCGACCTCAGGACCTCGCGCACCAGGAGGCACCCGTGCCGCTGAGCGATATCACCGGCCCCTTTTTCGTATGTGGGTTCCGGGAGTTGAACTTGGGCCCTCGCGCTTGCCGGGCAGGCGCTTAAGCCGCTGAGCCATCTCACCGGCCCTCCACCTAATTTTCTAATCTGGAAAATGGGAATGGTGACGTCAGCCTTGCCAACACGTTGTAGGATCGAATAATATGCTACATGCAAAGCATGACAGAGCCACTCTCAACTTTACTCCTAAAGTGTCCTTTCCTGACCCTTTGGTGATGTGCTAGGTGATTATTTGAAAGACCTTTTCAAACTATTTCTTCTTGTTCATGAGCAATGAAAAGCACCTTTATTTACACAGCTCATACTCTTTCCAGTTCCTCCCAGATGTAAACCTGTTCAATAGCTGCTAACCAGACAGCTTGTTACGGTGCATATTTCAGGATCACTGGGCACAATAGGTGTTTAATACATTTTAACAAAATTCAGAGCACACCCCTCTCAGAATGGATTCAGAAAATTATATCCAGTGGTTATAAATTATCCCTAAGGGTCTCCCTGAGAATAATCGGCTTCAGATTCAGAGTACTGCATCTCTTCTTCTCAGTTTGCTTTTAAATTTTCATATTTTATAATAAAAACAAAAATAGATTCTGAGTTTAATATTAAGTTTGCAATGAGCCCATCAGAGCTGAACCTTCAAAAATAGCCTTCCAAGGGGCTGGTGAGATGGCTCAGCGGCATAAGCGCCTGCCTTGCAAGCGCGAGGCCCTGAGTTCGACTCCCAGAACCCACATACGAAAAAAAGGGCCGGTGATATCGCTCAGCGGCACAGGCGCCTGCTGGCACACGAGGTCCTGAGGTCGACCCCCGGTACCCCCCAAAAAGTAGCCTTCCATGAATTGGACAGAAGAGGACAGGATGGATTAGAAATGGTTCCTATCAGACACTGCAGTTGTCGGTTAGGATCACCCTGCTAGTGGCTGCACAGGGATGAAGGGAAGAAGCATATGGGCTGAGAGCCTAGGGTGAAGAAGAAGAAATTGCTTCTTTCGGTGTTTAGACAGGCTTATTGTCTGACTGATAAGATCATTTAATGAACTGCATGGCCAAATTTAAGGTAAACGGTGGGGCCATCTTCTTTCCCTTCAGTGTTTTCAATCTCAGCCCCTCCACTTTATGTTTTCTTTCCGCTTTTATTCGTTGGAAGGAACCCTGGAAACAAGGTTGCGTAATGAAGTCAGAGAAACTAGGGCTCAAAAGCAGTCACAGATACTAAGGAACTTTGTGGCTAAATAAGTTAGATCACTCATCTTAGCATAGGCTTCCTCATCAGTTTACATGCATTATTTTATCTATTTGTCAGTAAAGTAGGTGAATTCCACTGTGAGGAGGCCACTAATAGAAGTTCAGTGTCTTAGACTAGGTGACAAAGCTAGTAAGAGGTAAAGCTAGGACTATGAAATCTTTTTAGCCACTAAGCTAGATCACCACCTGACAAGCCTTTATACTGTATTTTGTTACTTCTGATCCTTAAAAGATTAAAATGCATAGCAAAAGTTTTTGTGTTGACATGAAATCAGTGTTCTGTAAGGTTCACCTATTTGGCCCAACCCTTACCTTGACAGCCACAAAGAATAAAAAGATACCTTCATTCATATATCTTTAACCAAATGCCAGCTGCTGGCCAGGTGTGGTGAAGCACGCCTGCAATCCCAGCACTTGGGAGGCTGAGGCAGGAGGAATCGCTTCGAGTTCAAGGCCAGGCTGGATTACAAAGTGAGTTCAAGGGCAGCCTGACCTGCATAGTGAAACCCTGTCTCAAAAAGACCAAAAAAAAAAAAAAATCCCAGCTGTTTCAGCCACTCTCAGTTGCTTCAGTGCATAGAATCCTCACAATTTTGATGCCTTTCTCTGGACATACTATGCATTGTCAATGAGCCTCTAAATATTACTTCCCAAGAAGGGACATCAAGATTCCAAACTGAGTTTGAATAATATAGAATTGATTCCAATGCACTTTCTTTTCCCTAAGCTAAGCAGGTTATAGGATAGCAAAAGAATGAGAAAGAACAAAACACACTGATCTGACCTTGGTAAAAAATCCACGTATGTATAAAAATAGATATATGCATAATATATACACAAATATACACACACTGTATAGTGTGTATACATATTATATACATAATATATATACATATATTGCATACATATTCTTTATATATACATATGCACTTATAAGCATGTTTTATACACAGGTATGTATAATGTATATACATAAACATATATATGGTTATATATTTGGTTTTTATATTATATGTATCTGTGCATATGAAATGCATATATGTGCACATACATGCATATATAAAGAAAATAAAACAGCCATGGTTGTCTCATCCCTACCAGACAAATATCCAATATGTACACTAATTTTTAGGCCCTTATCACAAGTCCTAGAAAGGCTGTCTTAAGCCTCATGACTGAACATAATAAAGTTTTAGATTAGAAGAATAATTCCCAAGATTTTCAGTTACCTTCCTGCCGATATAACAATATCATTCCCCAAAAAGAGGAAAAGTGGTGGAACCCAGGTCTAGTTCCACTCATATCTCTTTGAACTTCACACTAAAGTGATACTTCCTTTGTAATAAGCCCAAGGCTCACTGGGTTTTCTCAAGAGCTTAGTCCAACAGTCAACTACTTTAGAAATGAGGCTAGTACTTGAGGAAAGAGAGTGCCATCAGTGGGTGTAGAAAATGCATTGTTCTTGTTTCTTTCTTCTTTTTTTAACTCTTAGTCTCATCTTTCTATCTGATTTTAGTTTACTAGGGCTGCCTTAACAAAGTACCCCACAGGGGGTGGTTTAAGCAACAAAAATTTAGCTTCTTACAGTTCTGGAGGCTGGAAATCTGATCAGATTTGGTTTTCTCTGAAAGCCATAAGGGAAATATTTGTCTTGAGTGTCTTTCCTGGGCTTGCACATGGTCACCCTCTTTGCTGGTGTGGTCATCCCTCTGTATGTGCAGCCCTGGTGCCTTTCTCTGTGTGTCCTAATCTTCTCTTCTTACAAGGATACCAATGGGATCAAATTAGGGCCCTCAGGCCTCATTTAACCTTGATCATTTCTATGAAGGTTCTTTCCTCAAATATAGTCACATTCTGAGGTGCTGTGGGGTAAAGTTTCAAATATGTTGTGTGTGGGGGGGTGGCTCACAGTTTAGCCTGTAACACCTACCATCTCTATCAGTACTTGCTGACTTCACTTACTTATTCAACATTTGCTAAATTGTAAAAATCATCCTGCCCTCAAGGAGATACACACATGTATGAAAAACAAAACAAATCTGTTTGAACAGCACGTGATTGAATGTCATATGTGTGCTATTAAAATTCAGAGAAGGAAACAAAATAGAAGCTAAAAGGCTTTAAAAAGCTAGGGTAGGCTTTTAAATTCATGATTATAATTTGAACAAGCAAGGAAGACATAATGAGTTTTGAAGAAGAGAAAGAGAACTCCATTAGAAAAGGTTAAATGCACAAATAATCCCTACATGACCAAGGAACTGTCTGTGTGCAGAAGAAAGTTATAAAGGATGTTACCAAAAGACAAACTTTGTTTCTGTTTTGTTTTGTTTTTAATTTTTATTTTAAAGAGAAAAAATAGAACACAATTTCAAAACAACATAATAGGAGGGTAACAATGGTTAATACATTGCATATTGTTATCTTCAAAGTAGTTGCTCAGATTACAAGATATAGGAATGCAAAATTGATCAAACAATATAAGCACAAACCGTTCTTTTCAATGAACTAAAAGAAATTAGTAGTACAATTATCTTAGCTATCTTGTGTGTGTGTGTGTATATACATATATATATATATATATATTTATTTATTTATTTATTTATTTATATGTTTTTCTTTTCCCTTCCTTCTTTTCTCCTTTCCCTCATCCCAGTTGTTCTTTCCTTTTGAGCAGTTTCTTTCCCTTTCACAATATCTGTTGTACATTTTGTATCTTATTTACTCTTTCAGCTTCTCAAACTAGGGAGACAATATGATGTTTACATATGTGTGTCTGGTTTACAAAAGACAAACTTTGAAAGGGAGGTTAAATCCAGATTAAGAAATACCTTCAAGGGCCGGTGAGATGGCTCAGCGGCTTAAGCGCCTGCCCGGCAAGCGCGAGGGCCCGAGTTCGACTCCCAGATCCCACATACGAAAAAGGGGCCGGTGATATCGCTCAGAGGCACAGGTGCCTGCTGGCATGCCAGGTCCTGAGGTCGACCTCCCGGTACCCACAAAAAAAAAAAAAAAAAAAAAAAAAAAAAAAAGAAATACCTTCAAGATTCAGGAAAAGTGTAATCCTGACATTGGCAACAATATGGATAGAACTGGAGATCATTATTGTCATGAGAAGTGAAATAAGCCAGGCACGGAAAGGCAAATACTGAATGATCTCATGCATATATAGAATCTAAAAAAGTTGATCCCAGAGAAGATGAGAGCAGAATGGTGGTCACCAAAAAAAAGAACCAATGCTCCCCGCTAAATGGGGGGTCACCAGAGACCAAGAAGAATGGAGGGCAGGAAGAGCGGGGAGTTTTATCCATGGGTGCCAAGTTGTAGTTAGATGGGAGCAAGAAGTAAAGTTCTGGTGGGGAATTGCACATAGGTGGCTATATATAATGATAATATACTATACATTTCAAAAAGCTAGGAGAAAGTACTTTGAAAGTTTTCAGTGTACAGAAATGATATTTGAAGAGATAAATGTTCAACCTGACTTGAACATTATACAATGTGTACATGTATGGAAGCATCATATGGTTCCTCATAAAAACTGTATTCTTTTTATGTTTCAAGAACTTAAAAAATATGTTGTAGAGTACTTGCCTAACATACATGAAGCTCAGGGTTCAATCCAATTATAAATAAATAGATAGTAATTTTAGAAAAAGTTAGGGTAAAAAAGTTTAGTTTCCTAGGCCTGCCATAACAAATTTCCATAAATTTGGTGACTAAAAATATTTATTATTTCACATTTCTGAACTCCAGAAGTCCTAAATCAAAATGTGGCAGGGTTAGTTCCTTCTGGAAGTCCATGTATTTCCCTGAGATGCTGGTGGCTGTAGTCAATCCCTGGCATTGCTTTGTTTAAAGATACACACTCCCATTCTGCCTTCACCTACATATGACTTTCCCTTCTGTATGTCAGTCTTTTTTTCTTCTTAGGGAACACTTGCCACTGAATTTAGGATCCACTCTAAATCTTTGATCCTCTTGAGATCCTTAACGACATCCGCAAAATCATGAGTTTTATTCCAAATAAGGTCACATCACATGTAATAGGGATCAGGATTTTGACATGAATTTTTAAAGGATAACCCACTACAAGGGATTAGACCTAAGATATGTGAGTGGGAAGCTTTCGTGCAATGTCTGGGGTGATGTCATATGTACACAAAGGAGGGAAGAATACAGTGAGAATAACGTGGAATTTTTCTAATGCTTACATCTGTGAGGAAAGATGGAGAAAAAAAATGAACTATCACTTGTTAAGTGCCTCGTAAGTTCCAAGGGTCACATATTTTGTGCTTTGCATATTTTGTCTCATTCATTTCTCCGGAGAAATGGGGAAGAGAAAAATGGAAGAAACAAAATTTGCACTGGAGATTGGATTCAGGCAGCCTAGAGAATGAATCCATAACATTCAGATGTGAGGCGATCCAGAAAGGCACATGATTTTGTGAGGAAGGTGATGAGTTAGGTTTGAAAATGTGCATTTTACGAAAGCATGGAAATGATCACCTGCAGTACAAGATCAGGTTACAAGAAGACTCAATTATCTTTCTATAGGTGACTATCAGAATTATCAAAAGGAATTCACTTTCTCAGCTACACTGTGTGATATAAATCAGAGGACCAAATAAACTTTGAAAAACATTCAGGAACATAAAGATGGGCAAGAAAAGGAGTAGTCAGTGGGGACTAGAGGTAACAATGACCTCAAAAATTCTTAAGAAAATTTCCTCATTTGTATCCTCTTAAAATTTTTTTAATTCAATTGACTTGTCATTAAGTATTTGCATACCTAATTAAACCAAAGTGTGATTTTATAAATACCCATAGCTAAAATTATTCACAGAATGACACAACCACTTTCCAAAGGAAGGACATAACCTATACTAGGCTTTCTTAAGGTGTTATTTTCAAACATCTTGAATGGAAATATTGAAACTCATAATCCATAACAATGTTTGGTCAGAAAATTATATATTATCAAGACCTAAGATTTAAAATAGGACACCATAGGGGTGACTTAATAATAAACCTCCTACCTTCGAAAAAGGAATAAAATAAAACCAACCCCAAGCAAAGCAAAAACCCAAATGAAAATCCTTATGTCTTGATGGTCGAATCAACATAGCATTTGGTTTGTACACCTTCAGCACTGCAGTAGAGCACAGTCCATACATGGACGCCTTGTAGACATCTATAAGGAAAAGAAGTAATAAGAACAGAAACTACATAATTAGATCCTTGCTCTATACAAATCAAGGTGCAATAATAATTATATCTAAGAGTATACCGGGGGGCTGGGGACATAGCTCAGTGGTAGAGTGCTTACCTAGCATGCACAAGGCCCGAGTTCAATCCCCAGTACCACACACACACACACACAGAAGAGTGTACTGGGTAATCTTTAATTCTTCTGTGGGTATAAAATTGTCTTTATCCATTCATCTGTTGATGGATATGAGGTCTACTTCTAGGAATTGTGCTGCTATAAACACAGGTATGCATGTATCACTGTAATATGACATCTTTAACTCTTTTGGGAAGATACCTAGAAAGGGAATAGCTCGGTCAAATGTCATTTCTAGGTTCAGTTTATTGAGAAACCTCCACACTGATTTCCATAGCAGTTGTACTATTTTACATTCCCACCAAAAGTATAGAAGTTTCCCTTTCTCGCCACAGCCTCTCCAGCATTTGGTGCTGTTTGATTTCTTGATAGTAGCCATTCTTTCTGAGGTGGGATGGAATCTCAGTGTTATTTTAATTTGCATCTCTCTAAAGGCCAGTGATGTTAAGCACTTATTGGCCATGTATTTATTGGCCATTTGTACTTGTTCTTTTGAGAAGTGTCTTTTCATTTCACTTGTCCATTTTTTCAATTGGGTCTTTTATTTTTGAGGGGTTGAATTTTTTGAGCTCTTGTATAATATAGATATTAGTCCTCTGTCTGAGGAATTACTGGAAAAAATTTTCCCAATCCGTATGCTGTCTTTTCATTCTGTTGGTTGTTTCTTTTGCTGTACAGAAGATTTTAATTTGATATGATCCCATTTGTTGATTCTTAAAACTATTTCCCGTGCAACCAAGATTCTGTTCAAAAAGTCCTTGCCTATGCCTATGACTTCAGAGAAAAATAAATGAGCCATTTGTACGAAAGTGGATGCACCTTGAGACCATAATGTTAAGTGAGATAAATCAGACACACAAGTTTAAATATCATGTGATTTCTCTTATATGAGAAACCCAAAGAATAAACAAAGAACAAAATAAAAGATAACAAGAAGTAGGGAGATAGCTCTTTCTCAAAGGGGATCAAGAGATGAAGGGAGGCAGAAAGGAGGGGAGGGATAGGGAATGAAAAAAGGAATTAAGGTATGTCATGTGCATGTACCAACTACACACAAGGAATGTAAACATTATATACTGCAAATACATACAAAAAATAGGAAGAGAACCAAGAGATGGGGGAGGACAGAGGGAGGGAAGAGAAAGGGGAAGAAAAAAGGAATTAAGGGCCAGTGAGATGGCTCAGCAGCATAAGCGCCTGCTTGGCAAGTGCAAGGTCCTGAGTTCAACTCCTGGTACCCACATAAAAAGGAAAAAAGGGCCCGTGATATTGCTCAGAGGCACAAGCGCCTGCTGGCAAGTGTGCGGTCCTGAGTTTGACCCCTGGTACCCACACTAACAAAACAAAAAAAAAAGGAATTAAGATGCCTTGTGTACATGTACCAACTTCCCACAAGGAATTAAACATTATGTACTGCGCACATGAACAAATAAATTAAAAAATGAGAAAAAAATGTCTTTCATTAGCATTCAGGGCCCTTATATGGAGCACATTTCTCTAGGTTTATTAGCAGTAAAAGATCCCTAATTATAGATTTATTACATGTGCCCTAGCACACATAAGCTGTACAATGGTGAGTGAAATCTCTCTCAAGTAGGAACTTTAGAACTGGGTATTCAGTTGCTTGAATTCAATTGATGAATTTAATTGAAATACACAGAGATAGTGGATAGATACCATAATCTCAAACTAAGACTCAAATTAGTGTCTTCCCTGCCATTTTGTTCTCTCTACAGCCCCAATATTAGGGAAGTGTCCCATCATCCTTCATCCACCCAAGCCATCACCACATCTCTGAAATATTTTTTCAAGTTTTTCTTTTCTCTTTCTTAGCTCATTTCCTTAGCTCACACCTTCAGCATTCCTTGCCACAAGTACTGCATTAACATCCTGATCGATTTTGCTTTTTGTTTTTTCCCACCACTCAGTTCCACCTTCTGCATTTCACCCAGATGGATCTATCCAAATGACAGTCCTGTGATGTGCCTCTTCTACTTCAAACCTTTCTGTACAGCCTCATGTCATGTTAGTCAGTCTTGAACTTTCCATTCACATAAGAATCTCCCAAAGAACTTGTTGGGATTATGGGTTCTTTGGATGACTCTCACAAAAGGCTGAACTCAACAGACCTGTGGTAGGACTGAAAATCTGCAGTGCTTATAGTTACAATCAGATAATTTTGACACAAATATCCATATTTTGAAAAAGAATGATTTGAGGATCAAAGTCCAAGCTCCAACACATAAGGCTCCCTTCACTATTCCTGCTATATGTTCTACCTCACCCCATTTTATTCTTTAGAATACAGTTAATAAATAGTCTAATGAGTACATCATCTTGTTTCAGTGTATTTGCATATCTTGTTCCATATAGTTAAAAAGCTGCACCTACTTTATATGAGCCCTGACAGTGAAATAAGCCTTAGCTAGATAAATAATAAACTTCTCTGGAAAGTCTTCTTGAACCCTTAGAAGAGGCTATCTCTGTCTCCTCTGGGTCCCATGGAACCCAGAAAGAGCATAGTATTTTATTGCTACTTACCACTCTAATATATTTTACTCTTGGCTTGCAAGGATCTTCTCTTAATCATCTTTATATCTCTAGCATCTGGCCCAGTGGCTGGCACATAATAGAATTCAGTAAGTGTTTTCTGACCAGACCCGGGTTGCTGGTCTGGAGTGATCCTGCCAGACAAACCCTGCCAAAGACTTCCAGGCAGACATGGCTGCATCTAGTTCCAGAGAGAAGCTTACCTCTATAATGCAATGTCATCATATTAATTAAGCTGAGAGCATTTCAGTATGGTCTTATTGTCAGGATTTACCATGCTTCCTGCGGGCAGACAAGATTTCTGAAGCCAGAATCTGTATGATTTTTAAGACCCACTAAATTTCTGTTCATCTTTTCAGACTTGTCTCAAGTCCTTTCACAGTTCCCCCTTTTAGCATGTCTTTGGGTCCACCTGAACCTTTGAGTAGGCAACATTCCAGAACGAGGAAATGTCACACAGGGAACCATGTGTTGTTGGCATTGATAGGGAAGATGAAAGGCATGTAGCCTATGCAGAAGCTAAGACTTAACTTGCCACTCAGCTCCAGAGGAAGTACATGATTGCCTGAGAGAACAAATCTAGCTCACTGGCTTATTGAGTGCATTAAGCAGCTGATGTGAAAAAATTCCACTATATTTCACCAACCACTACCACTAACACACCATCAGAGGCTGAAATCGGAGCATTTCATTTGACTGTGTCATTGAAGTAACCACAAAACTTTTCACAGGCCTCTTTTCTATTCCCCAGTCAGTATTGTAATAGTTTATTTACCAGCCTATGCCTTGTATGGAGTGTATGTTTATGGAAGTCAAGCACAGTGTCTTAGTTTTCAAAAATTTATCTGGCATATCTAATTTCTCTATATGGGTTTCATGAAGCCTCAAATTTATAAGATTTGGAAGGCCTTCTTTAAGAAAAAGAATACAAGTTAAGCAAGTAAATGAATGTTTATTTAGAATAAAGGAAGAAATCACAAGTTATACATTTTAAATATTAATGACTATAATAAACATTACATTTAGAATGTAATATTTTAGAACTGCCTGACATACTTCTATAATAGTTTTCCTACAATTTTAGTAACATAGTCTTTGATTGTCTCTTTGTATGACAAGTTTTGACTTTGTAATATAATTTTTTAAAAGGAAAATGGGAAGATAATGTCATTTTTCTCTAACACAGTTGATTGATTTGTTTTTATTTTTGAGAGTTGGGAGGCTTAAAACATGAGACTTCATGTACAGATGTGTTTTGCTGTGTATAGCATTAGCAGTACTACAGAACACAAAAGTTTTGAGAAATTCTAATCCAAACACTGTCTATCAAAAGAGAAATATATAAATGACATACTTACAATTGTGTCTGTGGCTTCATCAAGTCATTTCTGACAGAAAGAACTTTGGTTTTGATCGGACTTTAGTGAGAACTGCCTCTCTCATTTAAAATTTCGCACAGCTAATAATTGGGAGAATTTTCAAAAGACTACTTTCAAAACTTGCTTAACATCTTATCCACCTAACTCAGGTTCCAGGTGATGCAGGACATATTTAGATTATAATTCAACCTCTGATCTTGCACTTCTAGCTGACATCCCCAGTAAGTGGATCACTGGATTCCTTAAAGCCATTCCTACTCTTGGTAATGGCTAGCAACAGCTTAACACAATATAGAAGTCCCTAGCAGCAACAGAAATACATCCTGTTAAAGCCAATCTAAGGTAACACCAATGCAGTCCCTTATCTAACTGGTTTCCCAAATTTCCTACAACCATTCAGCCCAAGATAGCATGGGAAAATAGAGTAAAGGGGAAGAGTACAGGCAAGAGATACTAATCTTAATGGATTGCTATTAACATTTCTTACTATTTCAAGTTTCATACAAATGTGTAACCCTTTGTCATATGGCCCATCCAAGAGAGGACGCCTGAAATGAAACCTGCATGAGCTTCTTGTTAAATCTGCTTCTTGTTTCCAGGATGGAGTATGGTACATTGGGACTTCAATAAATAATTACTAAAGAAGAAAAGGAAGAATGAAGACAGGAAGAGAAAATGGATAAAGGAGGAAATAAGGGGGAAAGGAAGGGTAGAACTGAATTTCAATATGTTTGAACTAAATTTCAAATATTTGTTTTCAAGCGACCAGCTGTTTCAAACAGTGATAGTTGTTCTGTTCCACACAGCCATGGCTATCTTTCTCAACATTTTCTTTTGTATCCTGAACTTGTCTCATTCTAAACTCCCTTTTAAAATGCACAGGACTCGAAGAAATAATAAAATGCAGCCTGCTTGGTGGGCTCCAGATATAAAGTTTCACATTGGGTTCCATTAAATGATAACTGCCATGACATAGAGAGTCAGGACAGAGTCCTTGCCTGAAGACCATGTCCCTAAGCTCATCACCTTTCATCTTCTCTCGCCTTATGTATCCTTATATTTTGATACTTCCTTCTAAAATGTACTATTTTCCACAGAATGGATAGTGTTGTGAAGCTTCATTTACTATATAACTTGTAGTTGTATTACAGAAATTTCAGATATATAGCTTCATATTAATTTGCTTATCTTAGTTTGAAGCATTGACAGATCTTTATCTTAAAATCTTGGGATAAATATTTCTTATCATTTTTATTTGATTTTACTTCAACTGTGTCTAGTGCCTGCTAGTTCCCTCAAATTCCTCTGCTGGTTTTCAGTTCTCTACTTCCAACTTCTTTATACAGGTTCTTTATTTCTTCCTTCATCTCAAAATCCCAAATATACTATCTGCTTTCAAACTTCTCTAAAATTCAAACAAAAATTCAGCCATTTCATGCTTCTTAAATGCCTTGTTGATTAAAATACCCCTTTCTGTACTTTCAAAACAAAATGGAAATGCAATAGTTCTCCTAAGCAATCTACAACTGCATACACTTCAATCTACAACACAGTCTTCCTAATCCACATATAAATATTGAGTCACTGGAAGACATTATATTTACATTAATTCACGATTTTTTCATTTCTCTGGACTATACAGCATTGGAAGGTTAGATGTTTTTTAAAGTTGGATTTCAAATATGTCATTGTTTATCTTCTTTCCATTAATTTATCGCAGTAAAGTGTTGTTTATTTTTAATATTTTGAAATTGAGGGAATCTCTCATTAAAGTTTTGTCTACCTTGTTTCTGATATCTGCAATATTAGGAATCTCTTTCTCTCAAACTAGTAAATTTCATCTTCTGGGCTTCCATCAAAGTGGATGTGTTTAATGGTCTGAATGACAATGAGGATATGGGCTTTCTCTTAATAAGGCTTGAAATAATTAGCTTCACAGAAATTTGTTCCTGCACGCCTTCAGTGATTTGCATCGCATGCTGCTGAACTTCAAAGATGCCAGGTTAGACAATACTTAGAACATCCTGGGTGCAGCTTCCTATTTGATGTTATCAAGTGTTAAAACATCTTGTACTGAAAAAAAGTGTATTATTTCTAAAGTTTTTCATATTTAACTTCAGACAACTGTTGGTATGTATATTATTTGCCTCCTTATTTGGTTCACCTGTTCATCCTATTTGCATGCTTTGGGACTATCAGGAATAAAATCTCTTTTATGTAACTCTTACATCAGCAAGTGGTTCAATACAATTCATGATCTTCCCTGAGTCTTTCACATGCTAAGCAATTCTTGAGTTCATAAGATTTTTGATTCCTTATCTTTGAATACTCTCCTGTCTCCTTTTAATATACTGCCATTTATCTATATCTTGCAAAATATAGCATCCAAACTAATAGCTGCATTTGAGGTGAAAAATGATTTGAGAAGAGTAAACCACTACCATAATTATAGATATCAGGTATCAGTTAATACAGCACTGCAAGAGCTCTCTCTATGTGTGTGTGTGTGTGTGTGTGTGTGTCCATCTTCATAACAGTTAATTGTGAAATTATTCAGTAATGTGCTGGTAAATGTTTAACAACTGGCTCTGAGGGGATAGGGAAAATGTGATTTGCAACATTTTCCTGTTTCTAAGATGTATATACTCCCACCATAGTGTATTTTAAGCCAAAAATGTTGTATCACCAAATGCAGAGCTAGAAAGAGATACATAGGAAAACAGTATTATATAATATTCATACTATATAGATACAATAGACATACATAATCTTGAGAGCACTGGTACTAGTGAAATACAATAAGATAATTAGAAAGGAATATATTTAGGGTATTTATTACATTTGTTTTAATATAGTTATTTAATTTATGAGTTCACATAATTCAATTTTTAATAATAGATATATTTAACAACTGACTTGCATATTCCTGAAAACTTAGCAATTGGTTTACACAAGCTTATACAGTTATGTCTGGAGTAATGCTAATTTACTCAACCAGGATTTTAAAGAACTGTGACACTGCTAAACTAAGTGTCTTCTCACACAGTCTTGAAGTTGCTTAGTTCTATTGTTAAAATTTGTTTTGATTTTTAACCTGGGTTAAATGTCATATATATATGTTATATATATGATATATATATGTTATATATATCATGTTATATGTTATATATATCATATATATTATATATGTTATATATATCATATATATATGTTTTATATATATTTATGTTTTATATATATAAAACATTTATTCATCTTGTTAGATTTGTTTATTTCATCTTGTTTATTTCGTCTTGTTAGATTTAAGTAATCCTTTCACCTTGTCAATAACTCTTTATATCCTAATTCTGTCATACCACATCTTTGTCATCTTTATCCCTTATGGCTTCATGTCATCCACACATTTGGTGAAGAAGCCTTCTTTTTCTCTACTTGAGGCACTGAATTTTTTTTTTTTAAATGCCTTGACAGGATGGAGCCAAGGGCAAAACCCTTGGTTGTGCAAATAGAATTCCCCCTCCACACAAGCACCAAGCCATTAATCAGCACTGATTCAAGAAACTGTTTGTCTACTCTATTGTCTTTGCATTCAGTCCACATTCCTCTACCTTCGTCCATAGTACTCTGGAGCTATTATTAATGAGATGCATGAGTAGTCCAGAAGCCCTCATTGCTTCCTTCTCATGTTAAAGAAAATTATTACCTTCCCCTTTTGCAAAGCTGATCACTTTCTCAAGGATTTATTAGGTATGCCTGCTATCTTTTTCTCTTTCAACTTTCCTCTTCTACCTCCCCTTCTACCTCCCATACAATATAAATATCAGATGAATTCAGTGCCTGAAAAATTTTGTTTTCCCACTATGCTTTATATCCTACTTGGAATATTCATATTTCAAGGTTTCCCCTTCTTTTTGGGCTTGCTATTCTATCTGTCACCCTTTCTACTCAGCAGAGTAATGCCATGACCTTGCTCCAACATGCAAAGTAGATGTATTCAGGCAGAGACTCCACCCATTTTCTGATTTGCTACCTTCATACTTAGAAGCACCAAAATCTGGCCAAGTGGAGATGACAGCTTCTCCATATTTGGAATCACTTATCATAATTCTTCAGAAACCTGGATTCTCCTATTCCTTCTTTTTTATCATCACCCACTTCCTCTCAACTGAATCTTTACCTTTATCCTTTAAAAGACTGTAGCGCCTTCACTTTTTCATTAACAAAATATTCTCCTTCAAACCTAGCTCCCTATCTTATTGTACCTTCTCTCCATCATCTTCACTTTTTCACCTATTTCAGTAATTTGCCTTTTGCATTTATTATTTCATTGGGTTTAATTAGGTCATTAGGAATTTTATACTTCCTAACTCATGCACTCATACACACACACACACACACACACACACACACACACACACACTTTTATTTCTTACCTTACAAGGCTTCTTTGCAGCTTTTAAACTAACCATTTCTGCTTTGTTTCATTTTCCTTTAGTTTCTTTTTATCTTTGTCTCAGTGACATCTCACCCTCTTAATTTTCACCTTCTCCATCTCTGAATGCCTTCTCCTTTTTCTTGTCAGGTTTCTCTTTCTCAGTCACCACTTGCTTGGGTATTGTCAGCAATGCCCACAGCTTCCACCACCACCACATCTTTGTATGTGACTCTCAAATCTCTATTTTCAGCCTAGACCTTATTGGAATCCTCCTTCAAATGCAGATCTCCATATGCATGATTCATTCTCCCAAAATGAACAACTTGGTTTCCCCCTGCATCTTCCCACCAAAATATGCTCTTCTTCCTGTTATTCCTATTCTGGTTTGTAGGATCACTATTCACCCACTTGCTCAGGCCAGAAATATCCTGAAAATATTTTTCTTCTTCTTCACCCACCTTCAAATAAGTCACAAAGCCTTTTAGATGTTATTACTTTAAATTCTCACTTCTTATGAGATTTTAAATAATGATTTTCTAATTATTTCCCATCTGCAGCATTTCATTTCTTTAATCTTTCCTCTATTTCCAAACCGAATCATTTTTCTACAACAAACCTAGTAGATCATTTACCTCCTCTACTTAACATCCCAGAATGAGTTCTACTTACTGTAGGAAAACATCGAAGTGCCTCAGCAAACATAGCCTGCCTATCTACATCTCGGGTGTCATGCCCGAGCATCTCATTTGCTACATTTTCCAAAGAGACTGTGCCTGAATTATTTATATTTCTTTATACACACTGACTTCAATTCACAGAATACTGCACTTTTGCCCATTGTTTAATTATTGAATTCTTCTTCCAAGTAACAGTGGGAACGGACTCTGTCCTGCAGAACATGGCCACTCTTCTTGTGTCACTCTGTCCTGTATGTTGTCATTCTTTCTTGTGCAAGCCCCTGTGCGGCACTGATCACCTTTTTGAGAGTATGTATTTACCTGCCTATTTCTACCACAAGATATAAACTAAGACACTAACAAGTTTCTTAAGAGAAGAGATTGAAGTGTATGCATCCTTGTATCACCAATTCTTTTTTTTTTTTTTTAGAAAACATATATAATTTATTACATGGACTTTAAAATCAACACAAATCAATTTCAGGCACTTCTTGAATAGAGACTATGGGAATTTTCTACCAAAGTATAGCATATCTAGCAGGTAATACCATGAAAATTTCAGCTTTAGTTTTTAGAACAACACATAAAGTCTAGACAATTGTAAGAAATATTGCTTAAGCAATCCAACAGTATCCTGTTACATTTCTTCACCCTCCCATCACACCATCCTAAGGTTAAATTGAAGAAGTCACGTTTTAGCATTTAAAGTGCTAAATTCTTGCTTCCTTTCCATCACTTCACTATCATGGTCTTAAAATTATTATACATTCTTTGATATAGTTTTATTTTTATGTTAAGTGGAGTTTAAAGACATTTTTTGTAATGTATCTGAATCTACACCATCAGTGCATGAAGCTGATTATTCTGATAACTTCTAAAACCCATTTGAATATGTTTATTTTGTAAAATAGGCTTCTTATGACTAATTCCTTTAGACATCTAATGCTGATCTTTGTCCTTTCAGTAAATACGAGGAGAGGGGAATGGAACAGGGCACTGAATTAAAAAGTCTTTAGGTTAAACACTACAGACAGATTCCATCTGGCATATTTTTTCAACTTAGACTGATTGAACTGGTATCTCCAAAACAACCCTTTTTGGTAAAGGAAAGATAATACACATATAACTTAAACTCCAGGCCTAATTAGTAAGTAGCTTAAGTAGCTGGGAGAGTCTAGGTATTTCTCTTATCCTTTTGAATCTACTCTGCATATAAAGTTAAAATTAAGAAGGTTAAAATGTTAAATACAATATAATTTATGGGATTCAACTATTGGCAGCTGTATGCTGAATACACTGCTATCTAGTCTTCCAATCATCTCAATCTAGTCTTCTGGCAGTGCCCTCTAATGAGCAAAGTCCCACCAATAAATCAAGCTGGTAACAGGTGCATAGTCAGGAACTAGAGAAGCTATGAGGATGTAGGCAAAATTTAGCGTACGTTCAGGAGATAGAAAATGTAAGTTCATTAGTGGTGAATGAACATGCAGGAGAACAACAAATCTTCACTAAATGAACGCCTTTCCCTTGCTTAATATTATATGCATAAATCAAAGAAAGAAATGTAGAAACCAGCATGATTTGTTCTCAGTGAGTTGATCCTGGATCTGTGGAATTAGTATATCTTCATCTATCTCTTTTCAAAACAGGATTTCGATACTCAGCTCAAAATTAATGAACCAATATTAAACTCATTAGTTTGGGAAAAACCTTTTTTTCTCCTCACTTTAATTTTTGAAAGGATACATAAATTTGCCCAAATCCAGCTCTCCTGTTGCAGAAATAGTATCATAGATATTTTGTCATTTATATAAGACTCATCATTGTTCAGTAAAAATTTTTTGAGTGTATGTATGTGTGGACAAAACCAGGGACAAAAGGGATGTATCAGGAAAGTTTTACAGTTATAAATATGACTAAACTTGGTGATTTAAAAAATAAGTTAACTTCATTTTAAAAAATAAGAGTCATTCTGTAGTAAGAAGTGTGGTACTAGGTGATATTTTTCACATTCTGCATTTCATGAATGGCATCATGAGGGATCAGGACTCTTCTTTTGTCTTCTCTGTCTGGTTTTGTTTTTTGGATTTTGTGGTTGTTTTTGTCCCTCCCACTCCAATCCTGTGAACAGGGCCTCTGGTGGTAAGATTGTTGCTGCAGTTCTGTGCATTCTGGATGCTTTCTAGGAGGGCCGGAGGGGAAGGGGCAGCCCCAATGTCTGTTCCTTCTAGAAGGCAACAGCTTTTCCAAAATTCTCTTGAAGACGTTGCCCTGTGTTATATCAGTCACAACTCTGAGTTGAACAGTGAGTGACACCTGTCATATGTAGACCCAGAGAGATTGGAGAAGTATCTTATTCTTTTTTTCCTTTCTTTTTTCTTTCCTTTCTTCTTTTTTCTTTCTCTTACTTTCTTTCTTTCTTTCTTTCTTTCTTTCTTTCTTTCTTTCTTTCTCTCTCTCTCTCTCTCTCTCTTTCTTTCTTTCTTTCTTTCTTTCTTTCTCTCTCTTTCTTTCTTTCTTTCTTTCTTTCTTTTTTCTCCATAGTTGAAGCAAAGAAAAGTAAAGGGGTATCAAAAATCAATCCTGTCTGCCTTAGCAGATAAGATCAGGTATCTCTAACCACTGTTCTATATTTCTCACTAGTATAAGCTATTAACATATTACTCCATTGTTTTCTTAATTCAAAAATTTTACAAATCTTGTTCCTCGATAGTTTGGACATGGTTTCTGTTGTCTTTCTTTTCTGTATAAGATTTGTTTTTGAATAATTTCTCTCTTCTGATATATTCATTGATATTTTTGCTGCCAAAATTCTAAACTTTTCCATTTTCCTAAAGCTCAATTCTTTAGGTTCATTTATATTATCTTGAATAAATTAATTTTTAATGTGCTTATGAATTTCACTAGTGTGAAATCTTTAATCTAGATCATAAATATAATACTAAGTATAACCAAGTCAAAATATATAATTTGGACCTTTGAGTCGTCCTAATGCAAACGTTTCTAGCCAATTTTATACATGCTTAGTTTAAAATTTCTTCATATATCTACACCAAAGCTTAAGGTTTTTGTAGAGTTAAAGAAGATCAAAACTAAAAGGAGCTTTGCCCACCATGTTCCCATATCCCTCATTTTATAGATCAGATGACAAGAGGACCAAGTCAAAATGACAGTGTTAGAAACAATATTAGAAACTCTAGTTTCCCAGTCCCCGCTTTAATGCTTCTCTCACTAGACTGATGTGCTTCTAATTTCTAACATAAGAGACATGCTAGAGCTCATGTTAGATATTGAGAATATCAAACTAGACAAGCAGGAGGAGTCGAGGAGATGGGATTACAGAGTGACTCCTAGAAAGTGCAAAGAAAAGCCAAGATGGAAAATATTGAGTAAGCTCAGGCATAGTTCAGGCAATCTTGAGCACTGGGTCCAATGTGGAAGGGCAAGGTACATCTGTGGGTAAGCCCTTGGGTGCTAGGCAGGTGGTGACCATGATTCTGAGAGATGCGCCCATATGTTGCAGAATCCCAGCCAGAAGGCTGTGTGGGCAGGACTCTGATTCCTGGGGTGGAGAGCTGACAGCTTCCCAGTGGGATCCAGCCCTCATCCAGATGTACTACAGTGTAGACTGGGGCTCTGAGTACAGGGGGAATGCCTTTCTCAGGATGACAGGTCAAAAATGAAGAAAAAGGAAGTCAGGCAAAAGTAATTTATCAGGGCCAGGGCCAGTATCACAATAGTACTATGACATGGGCTGCAAAGGAGTTTAAGGCTTGCCCTGGAATTTTAGTGCTTGGGTCTAAAGGGCAGCAAAGGACAGGACAGGAACAGAGCCCAGCAGCCACAGGTAAATTTTCAGGGCTCAGACCTAGGCATCTGGATTTATTTGAAGGCTCACTAGCCTCTCACTGAGTACCTCTCAGGATGAGAGACAGACTAACCCCGTAGATTTTACAACACTGTTGGACGCAATCAGGAGAAGAGGCCCTGTATTGCTAGAATTCAATTTACATTTAAAATTTGACTTAAAGTTATACTGGAGGTGGTAATGAAAGAGGGATGTCAGGATCTACAAAACTGAATTTAATAATTCCATAGGAAAAGTTTATTTTGCAGCTGTTTTTAAAAGGTATCTCAGTTGTAGGTGGTCATGAATTCATTATCTACAATATGTTTACAGATTTGTGTGTCTTAATATAGTTTATGTTGTTTGTTGGTGTTTAGTTTGGATCTTTTATAGCAGAAACTTATTTCTCTGAGTTTTTTTTTAAATGGAGACAGCATGAAAATAGCTATAAGAACAATATACGGATAGTAAGAATATGTCAGTTTGCAGATGAAGGGAATGCATGGTGATCAGGCCTCTCCACAGTCAATACAATTGGGTTATTAAAGTGACCAAGCTCACCAGACCATGAAACGCTTGGTCTAACCATTTCATCCATCTTAATGACCAAATCCAACCAACTGCTCAATGGTACAATCAATTGCTCAGTAGCTGTCCGTTATGATGGCAGAAAATGAAATAAAACAAATGGGCAGTGTTTGGGTCAGTTCAGTAAAACCACAGCACACAAGGTTGAGAAGCACATGCCTACTTTTATGCCTTTTATGACTCAGAGCATTTCCTTCACTCTGATTGCTTAGAAATACTTAATTCTCAGAGATTTTAGTCTCTAAATTTTCTCATTGTCATTAATTTCTATCTAATTTACTTTCCTTAATTTATTGTACTATCAACAGATTTTTAAACCAATTGGTGTCTTTGTTTAGTCATCATTTCTTTAAATCCTAACTTTTCTTATTAGAAAACCAATTTTTTGTTTCAATTTCCTCATCTACATGTGTATCAGTCTCTCACTTTGCCTTCTCTTTGAAAGCATTAATTCCAGTGAAGCACAAGTATAAATTACATTTTACATAAAAGCAAATTTTACATTTACCTAAAGATATATTTACCTTAGATATATACCTACCTATGTACTTTTTGGTTTCTTTATAATCTACATCCAAATACTTAGACCAGTTATTCTAAATATGCCATGGTCATATCTTGCAAATGGATTGATCTATTTTTCCCTCTTTAATTCTACTTAACTGTATGTCCAGCTTTAATATTTCATATCTTCTTATAGTGGTCAGATTGCAGTGCCTTGTATTCCTTAACTTATCTGCCAGCAGTTAGATATTTGGTAAACTAGTAGCTGTTTTCTGTGTGCATCTGGAGAAAAAGACTAATTTGTTCTTTACTGATTAATAAAACCGTCTGAATGGATGAAATGCTTTAGTACATATGAACACAGAATTAATGTTTTTAAACTTTGTTTCCTGAAAACTTCTGATGGAAGAGGATGTTTTATACTAAAATGCAGTTTTCTCCAGGCATCGAGGCATCTGTCTACAATCCTAGCTACTCAGGAGGCTGAGGGGCAGATCACAAGTTCAAGGCCAGCTGGGTAACTTAATGATACCCTCTCTCAAAATAAAGAATTAAAAATAAGTGGGTAATATAGCTTAGTGGTAGAGCATGACTGGGTTCAATCCAAAAAATTAAAATGCATCTTTCTTTTATTTATTTATTTTTATTTTTATTTGTTTGTGGGTACCGGAGGTCGACCTCAGGACCTCATGCGCCAGCAGGCGCCTGTGCCGCTGAGCGATATCACCGGCCCTTTTTTCGTATGTGGGTTCCGAGAGTCGAACTCGGGGCCTCGCTCTTGCCGGGCAGGTGCTTACGCCACTGAGCCATCTCACTGGCCCCATCTTTCTTTTAAAAAATGAAAACAATCAGGATTATATTTATTTTATATTATATTATATATTTATTTTATATTATTAATCAGCTTTACAAAAACTTGATGACATCTAAGTGCTGCACTATTTGGGTGCATAGTATGTGCACCCATATGCATGAGTGCATATGTGGTTGCGTGTTGTTTTCTTCTGGTATTTGAATGGTAGGTATAGGGGACTCACTGCAACTGAAGTAGAGAAATCATATGCATTTGCTTCCTGCTATGTTACAGGAATAGATGGCAGCTGAGGTCAGATGAGCTTATGGCCAACCACTTAATCAGGCAACTGATTATAAAGATTAATAATGGACAAGTGAGGGTGTGATGGGGTCAAGGTAGGCAGCTGTTGTTCAAGTTCCTGAAGTCAGAGAGACAAAGTTCCAGGGAAGGCAGTGAGAGGAGTGGGTAGCTCTGGATTTGTAAGCGAGCACTTCAGGTAAAATCTACGCATGGTCTGACAGCTCTCTGGAAGTAGCGTTAACAAATCTGACTGCCTCAAATGGACTTTTATTTTCAAACCCTCAGATTTCTGAATTATCTCTTCTTGGTAGTAAAACTCCAGTTAGCTTAGTTGACTCAACCCTTTATCCCATGTATAAATTTCCTCTGAAACTTACTCTACATTAACCTACAGAATCATTTCCATAATCTATAGGCCATCAATTTCTATATGATGGAAAAGCTGTCTTCCTATCCTGAATTGGGCTATTGAGAGCTGTCAAAGACTAAAAAATTTGACAAGATGAGAGTTACATAAATAGATAATCTATATTTCAAGGAGTTTATCTCTCAACGAATCCATCTCTCTAAGGGTAGATCCACACAGGTTAAAGCCCTTTTCAATTTTTTCCATACAAGATGTGTCCCATATGCCTGCAAAAAGCCTGGTTTTATGGAGAATGTGAAGTAAAAATGTCAGGCCAGAGGATGGAAGTTTTATCAGCTAATACTCAAGAATAACATGCAGAATTTTTTTTTTTTATATGCGGGTACTGGGAGTTGAACTCAGGACCTCGCGCTTGCCAGGCAGGCGCTTATGCTGCTGAGCAATATCACCGGCCCAATATGCAGAATTTTAAATTGACTATCACTGCTTCCTTTTATAAGTGTTGAAATTGAGGCTTTTATGAAGTTAGTACTCCAGGATGAGGACCGTTCACCAGTGATGCCAGACATGTGATTATAGAGTGAGAACTTCAGCCCTATATCGTAAACTTTGGGGAAGAAGAAGCGCGGTGAAGATTATGTTACAAAAACTCTTGCACAAGGAGATTGCAACAGCTTCCACATTTGTGAACACAGCCACTTATGGTAGCTTGAACTACTCAGAGGGGAATGGAGGCGCCCTGTCCTCATGCCCCTAACATTGCCATATGCATCTGTTCCATTTGGCTATTCCTTAATTGTATCTTGTACCATACATCAGTAAACATAAGCAAAGTGTTTTCTTGAGATCTGAGAGCTGTTCTAGCCAATTGTTGAACATGAGGAGAAGGTGATATAAACCTCCAATTTAAGGGTGCTCAGTCAGAATATGGGTGGTCCTCGAGAACTGTAACTGGTATCTGAAATGAGAGAAGTATTGAGTAACTGCACCTTTAACCCATGGGTTCTGGGCCAACTCCAGGTAACAGTATTAGAGTTGACTTGAAGTGTTGGATGCCAGATTGATGTTACAGAAGTGGAGAAATGGCTGATGTCAGAGAAAACCTCCTAGAGGGAAAGATTAGGTAGAAAAATCATTGCAGGATTCAACTAGTCAATTACAAATAAATAAATAAGGAAATAAATAAATGCAGAACAATCACAGGGTTCTTGATTTAATGGTACTGTAGATATTTTCATATAGAAATTTGAAAAAAATTTAATCTACCCTAGTAGTGGACTATAAGCGTAATTTAGAAGCAACTCATGATATGTTAGTGTAAGAAGTCTAATATAAATTGTTTGGACAATTGAATGCTGGTATCTTGTACTCTGAGTAACTAATTTAAAGATAATAATACATAATGTATTAATCATTGTTACCCTCCTATTATGCTGTTTTGAAATTTTGTTATATTTTTTCCTCTTTAAAATAAAAATTAAAAAAAGAAGTCTAATATAATTTTCCAGCAATTAAGTTTAATTTCTCTATCTCACCCCCCAAAAGCCAAAATATCAGTAGAATGTGCTTACTCTTCATTATTTATTAAATGATAAAATGATCATCTTTAAATTATAGCTGTAGAGAAAAAGAGAGCAGCACTCAGGTTTTAGCCCTATACCTCACTTTTTCAATATGCCAACTTTTTGAGGATTGGGTTGAAAAATTCAGAAACGGTGAAGATCCTATCCATTTTAATTATGATTTATATATATTATAAATAACAGAAACTCACAAAGTAATGCGCATAATCAAATGACTCATTAAGAAAACTCACATAAGAATAAACAAGTAGGTAATTTAGGGCTACCGTGACCACTCAAAGGTGCACTAATGCTTCACTATCCCTAGCATAGGGCTCCCACCATTGTGGTTACAAGATGATTCTTAATTATGCAAATCACATCCATATTCCAGACAGGAGAACAAATGAAATGACAAAAGCAAAGAGAAGAAGGAAGTAAAAGGGAAGTTGTCTGTCCTCATTTTAAAGGCTTTCCATAGAAACCCTAACAATGACTTCTGTTGTCATCTCTAGTCGGAACTGAGTTACCTGATCACTCTTAAGAGAAGGTAGTCTGAGGTCATTAGTATTTTAGTTGAGCATATTCCACACTTAATACAGTTCTGAGGCACAAATTTAGGTAAAATGGATGCTGTACTAAGAGGTAGCACTGGCTGCATGCAGTGGCACACGTGTGTAATCACAGCCAGTTGGGGGGCTGTGGCAGGAGGACTGGAGTTCAAGGCCAGCCTGAGCAATTTAGCAAAACACTGTCTCAAAATAAAAAATAAAATGGGCCACGGATGTAGTTCAGTAGTAGAGCACTTGTCTAGCATGCCTGAGGGTTTGGATTCAATTCCCAGCACTACAAAACAAACACACAAACGAAAAATCAAATACATGATGTCACAGCTGCTGACCAAAAAACTTCTAAGGTTCAGACACTCCTCGCCCACAATGCCTACCCCACAAGAGAACTTCCCCGGGCTCTCTGCTCTCTCCAGATTTCTGCTCTTTCTGTTCTTTCATCAAAACTTCTCCCTACATCCCATCTCCCTCTCTCAGCGTTTGTTCTCTCTTCTATCCTTACTTTTCTCCTTCCATTCTTCTATTGTACCACATACTCACTTTTATTAAAAAAACCTTACCCTTCTCTCCACTTGTTTCATGAAGCCACATGTTTCATTTTTCTTCTACTATATTTACTGCCTTAAAACAGAGGTCAGCAAACTTTTTTCTACAAAGGCTGAATAGGAAACACTTTCGGCTTTGGGAGTCACATGTTCTTCACCTTTGCATTGCAAAAGCAGCAATAGAGATATGTAAACAAATGAATATGGCATTGTTTCCATAAAACTTTACTTATACACAGGTGACAGGCCACATTTGACTCAAAGACTATAGTTTGCAAATCCCTAATTTTAAAACAATAACTTATCATTTCTCACAATTGTGTGAGTTGATTAACTCAGCAGGGCAATTTACTTTTTCCACATAGTGTAATGAGACCACACCTTACTTTAAAATGTTTTACCAGCTGGAGATGCTAGCAATGAGAATATTGTTTAACCCAGAAAGTCCTGAGTTGGAAATATTTCCTCTAACTTCTGCTTGAAAACTGAATAGTACTTTCTTCAGCTTCTCTCTCCTTTGTGATGTTTCATCACAGATGACTAAAAACACCAGTTGGCACATTCAGTATCCTGCTTGGAAATCTCTTTAGCCAAGTTATAACCTTATTGGTTATATTTTAAGTTACTACCAGTGACAATTTCCTTTATTTTTCTGTAATATAACAGCTTTCTTCAGCCTTCAATAGGATTTGTTATTGTTGTTATTGTATTCAGGGGCTTTGCTCTGAGATCAGATCTTTTTGATTTTGAGATCCTTCTATTGTTCTTCCAGTCTCCACTTCCAGTCTCCTCACTCTTCAGACCTCTACATTCCATTCAGTCATTAATCATGTATTAATTAGTTTTTTTCTATAATCTACACATTATGATGCTTGTACATTTTTGGCTTTGCTTTCCTAGGGGAGACTGTGTAAAGTCCGTAGAAGAGGGGTCTGTGAAGGGAGACGCTCCAAGAACCACACAGGCTCTTATGCAAAAGGCACGGGGTTTATTGAAGGGCTACACCGGCATAGGGTCACCCAGCGAATGTGCCGAGGCGACCCTGAAGGGCAGAAGCAAGGGCTTTCTATAGGGTTGGGTATGGTAATGAGGGATAGGCAAGCGAAGTTTACAGAAGCCAATCGCAGGGAGTTAAAGGGTATCTAGTACACCAAATCACATCAAACTTTATCGCATCAAACTTCACAACTGCCCCTTCCAGAGCTATCTAGTTCCTAGAGAGAACAAGAAACTCTCTTGGGGGCACAATTTTCATATGAAAACCATCTTTCTCAGTCTGCTCATACTTCTGTAACAAAATACCACAGATTGAGTAGCTTAACTAATCATCATTTCTCATACTTATTGAAGCTGGAAAGTACAAAATCAGGGTGCCAGTGTAGCCCAGTTTTTTATGACGGCTCTTTTCCTGAGTTGCACATGCCTGCCATGACAGAGAGGGAGAGAGCTCTGATCTCCTCTTCCTCTGAGGAAAAACAATGAATGAATGGCTAGTACAAAAACCAATGACTTGTCCTATCATAGGGCCTTCATCCTTATGACCTCATTTAAATCTACTTGTCTCCTAGAGGCCCAAACTCCTAATATTATCGTATGGGGACTCAGGCTTTCACATAAGAATTCAATCTAAAACAGCAGTCTATGCTGTAGCTCACACCCTTTAACTACTTCCTCCATCCAGCTTTTACCTGTCATCCCTTGCTTTAATTGTCAGACAACTCAAGACAGACCCTGTGAGCTTCCTAGGGAATTAATAAAGCATACTTTTGGATGTGTCTCTGTGGGTCATAGAGGCATGATCTTGTGTGTTATATTCAGTCCCCAGCCCCTGTCTCTTTGGTTTTCTTTCCTGTGCTCTGATTCCCTGAAATTATTAAGTGAACACCTTCCCTCCCTCCATGTTCTTCTGCTATAATGTTTCTGACTTGCAGCCAGCCCACCCTGGACTGACCCTCTGAAATTGTGAGCTAAATGAAATCTCTTCTCCTTTAAATTGTTGGTGTCAGGTATTTTGTACCAACAAAAAGAAAGCTGACTAATCTTTGGATCTCAGAGCATATTGAAATTATTCAAACAAGCCAATCCTAAATGAGTGAAGCCTAACTAGCCTGCCTTACTCATTTCTTCCCCCCAAATAAAGGTTAATGTCATGCTTCCCCCTCACTCTTTTTGCCTCCTTGTAGACACTGGGCCTTCCCATGTGGCCCTGCACTGCATGGCCTTTCACATGCTCTTAAGAAGCACGAGTAAACAAAAAATATCTTTTCAACGCCAATTGTATCCTGATCTGTTTGCTTCACCATACTTCAATAAAAACAAAATCTTAGGTATATTTTTAAACAATTCAATGCCATATGTTTTAGGTGTTTATTACACGAACACTGTATTTCTAGGTACCAATTGCTAAGTTAATTATTTGTTGCTACATACCAGTTACTCCAAAAACCACTGGCTTAAAATATCAACAACTTGTTATTTTTCACTACTCTTTGGGTTTATTGGCTCTGTTGGGCATTTTTCTACTCATGTCAGAGAGCTAATGTCACTTTAACTGGCTGCATTGAGCTAGGAGCTCAGCTGGGGCTGAAATGTCCAAGATGGCCCTAGAGGACATTTCCCTACTTGTCATCTCATTATTTCATTGTCAAAACTGGGCTTCTTCATAACATGCCAAGTGTTTTCCAAAAGTGTGCTAAAAAAAAAAAAAAAGCCCAATGTACAAATATCAAGCCTCTAGCAGGTGATTACTGACATCCCTTTGGCGAAACCATTGGATACCTCATTCTCCACATGGGAGAGCAGTACTCAAGGGCTGAATATCAAAATATGAGTCTTTGGGGACTACTAATATTGCTATAATCTATCATACCGTTATGCATCATGCCATGACAATTTTCTTTTTGCTCTGGGGAATAGCCCATGAAATATAGCAGGAAAGGTATACTTGTAAGGATGTGATAGAAAAGAAAGGGCTAAGAAACAAGGATGTAGATACAACAGCCCTGATAAGCTTGATGTCTTACTACTCAACTGGCCATTTTGGCATTGTAGAGACACAGACATTCATTTCCTGGAACATATCTTAATTTAAGATTAAATTGTATTGTGCTGCTGGTAAGCTTTTCCTTAATTGATATCCCCACCATTATTAAACAGGCCTTTTGTAGCTAACTCTATTTAAGACTACAAGATTTTCCTTTGATGTTAAGTTTTTTATCATTGTCATTGTTCTGGGCCCCTTTTCCTACATATATTTCTCTGGTTACATTGACATTCTGAGACGAGCTAGTCTTCACCAATTAACCACATGGAAACGTGTACTACTTAAGTCAGTCTGCTTTTGCTTGTTTCCTGTCTTGCTAATTTTGTGGAATTGGTTATTTGTGAATAGTCACTTGATTGCAGAAATAACTTGCTTAAGCTTAGAACTGTGGTAAAAACTTAGAAAATTAAGGTCACCAACATAAATGTGAATCACTGAAATGAAATGAATATGCAGTCTACTATGTGACCATCAAATATTTAGATATTTAGGGATATCTTTGGAATTTTAAAGCATATAGAAGAAGCCAAAGTACGAGGTACTTTACTGAAAAGTTAAAAAAATATCAGAGCTTCTATCCACCAGAATGCTCATTTCAGATACAGCTTTGAGGCAGGCCTCTCCCAAGCATACATCATGTACATTAACCTCTGCTACTCCTTCTATTTATGATGCACTGCCACTTCTATGTCCCAGATTCATTTCTCTAACCTCAGTCTTGAAGCCCTCTGCAAGATTTGCAAAGCAGGGTCCACCTATATCATGCATAGAAATTATTTGAAGTGCCACTTAAAATATGATCCCTGGATTTTACCTGTAATTGACTACATCAGAGTCTCTCAGGTTTGAATCCAGAAACCTGTCTATGTTTGCTTTCAAGAAACTCTATCCTAAAGGGAAAGACAAAAATAGAGCATGAGACCCAACCACAATTAAACAAAATCTATGTTTGGCATCTTAAAAAAGGGGTAAGATCTAGTTTTAGTAAAATTCAGAACTGAGGTTTGTCTTTGAGGGCTTTCTCATCTCCCTTTCATCTCTGTTTCCTCTTATTCGCAATAGCTCAACAGTAATTGTTATTTGTCCAGCTTCCATTCTAGGCTATACACTGGGCCTTGAACCTCATGAAATCCAATGGAATAGCTAATAGTATCACCCTTCTATTTTTGAAAATAAAGATGTTAAGGCTTATTGAGGTTATGGCATTTGCTCAGGACCAGGAGCTAAGTAAAGGCAGAGCTGAGATTTGAACTTATGTATGCTCTCTAGTAACCTGCGTGAGAAACTAATTCACACTGCAGTGCTAGAGGTGTTAGTTTTCTGATACTTGACTGCTCTCCCCATCTGCCCTCTGGCCATCTCTGTTCTGAATCCTTTAATGCCAGCACCTCTCAGAAGCACCTTTTTTCTTGTCTTTCTAAGTCACTCTCTAGTTTCCCTTGTGGGCATACTTATCTCAGTTCTTTGTATCAAAAAATTAACAGCTGATGGTCAATATCCTCCCCACTTCAGAACCTCTCTAGAATGCTAATTATTAGGTAAAATGAAGCAACTTTGATTATATAACTAAACATCTTCCAGGAAACATATGAGTACAGGACATCATAAATGACTCCACCGAGCATAAACTCCAGGTTTATAAGACTGCCACCTGTACCAGGACCTACCAAGTAATAATTGAATAAGCAAATGAGCAAGCTACATCGTATCTTTATGGCTTTCATCAGAAAATCAGAAGGTAGGATAGTTAATATTTGGGTTAAAAGTTCTGGGAAGGGAAAGTTGATCTCTTAGGGCAACTTTGTCCTTTACATTGACTTTAGGAAGGAGCTGCCATTGTAACATTGTAACCCAATCTGCGGCTAAGGAATGGCAATTCTTGCTTTGTTAGGACTATTTGCTCAAATGCTGGTGGTTGTCTACAGATATTAAAACTACCTTCTTTCTAATAAACCTTTATGTTCATTCTTTTCCTCATTAAACAAATGTTTATTGAGTACCTACTATGTACCACATACAGCTCTAAGCACTTTTGCTATAGACACAGTAATTAACAGTCTTAGCTCTCATGAAGTTCATTATATTCTACTTGGGGGCTGGGGTGGGGTAGCAGTTAGTATAAAGACCACAACTAGGTCTGTTTAACGGAAGAGAAGAGGCAAGCAGAAACACACTAACATTAGAGGCACGTGTGTTAGAGGAGAGAGGAGAGATCACATGCACGTGATACATGAAGAAATTGCAAAGTGCATGGCCCTTTTTGCACTGGGCTATTGGTGTAGGAAGGGCTGCTTTAGGAATAGCTTGGTCTGGAGAAAAATGATGTCAGGAAAGATGTCACCATAGTGATATTCGGTAGTTTACCCCCTCTTTTCTGCCCATCCCCTCCTCCTTCACAATCTGAATTTCTAAGCTAAAAATGCAAGGATAGAAAGGATGTTTCCTACTTATTGTGATGCTTGTAGTACAGGTTCTGCTGCTTTAGATCAGAAGGCCTGAGCTTGTGAATTGGGACCTGCCATGGCATGGGTGGTGACGTGTGCAGACAGAGGTTGTACATACATAAAGTAGGCTGATGGGTAGCATGAGGTGACATTGCCTGGAAAGATCATGCTTGTTTTCCTGGGACCAGCCCTGCCCCCCATAAGATCTCAGTGACATGGAAAATTTCTTGATTCCCAGGGCTAAGGAGAATTCTCTTTTTTGAGACCTCAAATATGCTTTTGGGCAATCTCATAGAGAACTAGCCTGAGCTTTCCTCCCTCCCCCAACACATGTGCCTTTGATCTTAGTTCAAATTCCTGTGAGTTTCTGTGTCCACCCATTCTGAGACAGAGATTGGGATCATGGTCCTTGAAGTATTTTCTCTCCTTCTAGAAAACATTGATCTACTCCTGCTTGCAGGACTGGTACACTTTTTATCAGTGTCCCACTCTTTATTTCCTCTTAAAATGCAAATGTTCAAAGGAGAGTTAAATTACTAAGTTCCTAACACATGTATGTGAAGTAGTTTCCCAGGCAGGTGATGAGAGAACTGAGAATTTTAAAACTGCTAGAGTAGGTAAAGGATATATTTAGGATGCAGAAAGGTGGGGGACTGGTAGAAATAAACTGAAAGGGACTGAAATTGAGTGTGTGTTCACACACATGCATATCGCACACAGAAGCACACGGCCTAGCATCATGAAAGCCAGACTCTCCCTTAACTATTCAAGCTTGGAACATACCCAACATTTGGGAGTTCAACCATGAGCTGTAGAGGTCAATGCTCAAGCTCTAGAATTAGACAAAATAGGGTCTAACTCCACTTCATCTCTCCATATCTGTGTGACCCACTGCAAGTTCTTAAATGCCTCTGAGCCTTTATTTCCTTATCTGTATAAAACAGAAAATAACACTGAGGATGAATAAGATGATGGATGTTGATTAATTGGCTCAGTGTCTGGCACATAACTGATCAAATGAATGGAAATGGAGATTCAGGATATGATTGGGAGCACTCTAGGCTTGTATGGGAGTAATGAGAGGATTTCAAGTCCCTTTCATCACCTTTGTTGCCTTAACCCTTTGAAGGCGATTAGGATTTGAAAGCCACGGTCACATGGGCAATATCCCTTTGCTGTCATTCTTCCTTGGCCAGAATTCTGAAGAGATTTCTCTTTCAAACTAGATGATACTGAGGCATTCATCTAATAGCACAGTGATTTTTACCTCTAGCTACTGCTTCTCCAACCAGCATGCTGTTCAGCAGGAGGCTAGTTCCTGTCAGAGCCCTGCATGGGAGGAGATGTTACAGGTGAGAACAAGAGAGAATTTTGAAAAAGAAGCTTTCTCAGTGCCACCAGGCTCCCTCAGATGTGGCACATGCTCCAACAAACCGAAAGCCCTTCCCCCACAGTCAGCCTGCAGTCCCTCCTTCCTGCTTTCCCACAATATGCAGGCATATTCCCATTTCCTCTAGGGTTCTATGTACAATTTTACCTTTCATTCTCAGTCTCAAGTCTTTGCCTGGGAATACTGTAGAGTGAGAGTTGCATTCCAATTCACTTTTGTAAACAGAAGCCCAAGTGCCCAGAATCAGCAGTCATTCCTCCATCTTCTACTTATTCTATCCTCAAGCTTTTGTCCTCAAGTGGCTTGGTTCATTGACTTGGAAGCTCCCATTAAACCTATGGAAATGAAGAGAATGTGGGACTGCCTCACTGGGCTTGCAAGCAGGAAAAGAACAGTTGAAGCAATAATTCTTCAGCTTGTTACTAAGGGCAGCTAATAGATTAATCAGTGCCATCGTAGCGAGCCTTGAATATGAGTTTGAAATTAGTTTGGTTAAATACCCAGGGCTGGAGTGTGCGTGTGTGCACATATGTGAAGCAAAGGGATTTAGTGAGAAATGCTTTTTTTCTCCAAGACTTGCCCTCTTCATGCATTTCCACTTCCACTAGCAAGATGCTTGGTTTTAACATATGCTGACCCCAACCTTAAACCTGGGCATCGTTAGGAGGACAAGCAGGATTTTCTCCTACCCAGTTGTAGACAATGGCCACTCACCCACTTGGCATCTCCCGTAACCCGTGAAAACTGAGGTTGTAGATCAGGTTTTTTAAGCCTGAAATCTAAAGCACTTGCTTTTATGCACATAATCTCTGTAAACCTTTGTTTCTTCATCTATAAAATATGGACGGCAGTATCTACATCCAAAGGTTGCCAAAGGGTTAACTGAGCTAATGAATATAAAGTTCCAGCACAATACCTGGCACATAGTAAGTACCTAATAAATGTAAGGTGCTATTAACAATCCTTTACAGTTTTATAGCACTTAATTGCAATATTTCCATAGTACTTTCACACAGGCTCACACAACTCTCCTAACCAACCCATCAGGTATAAACATGTAATATTAACCTCATTTTACAATTAGAAAATTGAGTTAGTAAAGGATTAAGTGCCGTATCTGTAATTACTGATTCTGGCAGCTTGCTCCACACCATTCCCACTACCCCACAGCTGCTTTAAGAAGCCAGACTATGAGAAATTTCCTATTTACATCAGAAAAAACAGGAGACCTAAGTTAATAGAACTTGTGCTTTTCACAAAACCCCCTTTTCCAGGATGGCTTCCTTTTGCACTTGTGCTATGGGAGGGCTTCTTCTGGGGCTGCTAATCTGTGGTCTTCTGTTCTCCCTTTACACTCGGGCTAGGTCCAAAGACATGTAGCAAAAAGACGTGGTCCACTGTCTGTCAGTCCTCACTCCTCCCTCTCCCATAGCCTTAGAATAGATCTAAGGCTATCCGCTCTTCTGAATATGCTGTCTTCCTAGGTAGAGTTGCATGCCAGGAAAGCAGGGGAGTTATTTAATATGTTTCTCCTAGAGCAGCTAACAATCCTTCCCATGTAGTCGGTACTGCACTCAATAACTACTTGCAGACCGATGTTTGTTGTTTGGGTTCTCTAACCCAGGCCTTAGCTAATGCCTGTGTTGAAGTCAGCCTCATTATCCTAGCAAGTGTTTTGGCATTCTTACTTCAAGATATTCAAGTAATAAAACTACAGCTTTCAATGGCTTTACTAAGAGGGAAGAAGAGGAACACTATTTTATAACATCATGTTTTTAAAAAAAGAAGCTACTTCACAAGCCCCAGATACCCACTGTAATTGATGGTGAGAAGAACCAAAAGAGAAGTCTTCCTGCCAGTTCCAGCACTAATATTTCAGGAACTTGTTTAAAAGTGAATGTGACCCTGAAAGATGTACTCAATGGAGCAAGGAGGATCCTCAATCGGGGGGAGTTGACAGTTGTCTGGTACACTTTAGAGTAGGAATTGCAAGAAGGAGACACTCTGCTACCTCTGTCTCTCTTTACTGCCCAGTCATCAAGTAGCTGCAGAATCCTCTGGAACATGGATTCCTAAGCAACCATGACACACGAACTGGACTTGACATAGCGAATAAAATGTTAGTCATCTTTGATCTAGAGAGCACCTTTACAAGGGAAGGCAACTACAGCCAAGACATTCTTCCCCCTCTCCTGTTTTATAGATTTGGAACCCTAATAAAACCATTTTGCAACTTTCATGTGAAGCTGGTAAATTTTTCTTAGTTAATGATGGTGTTTTCAGGTGGCTTCATAAACTGACGGCCCTAGATCACTGTGCATACTACAGTCTTTGGCTTTCCTTTAAAATTAAACTTTGTCATCAAAGCAGCATGAACACTCAACTAATCAGAAGGAAGTATACAAATTGATAGGCTACTTGGAAGAACATTGTTTATACAATGTTAATGAAATATAAATATATGCTGTAATAAAGTATCAATATATAACTCTTAACTGTTACAAATATATGCTTAATGTATGATTTTAGCCTGGGAAGACAGTTAAGCAAACTATCCAGAAAGTTTTCTTGGAGACAAAAACATTCCAAGATTTACACTCCATTCCTACTTTTCGGTGTATCGGTTTGTCACAAATGCCCTCACAAGGAATTTTACTCCATTTCACTTAGCACCCATACATCAACTATTTTATTATTCTGCCTACTCTTTAAATTTCAAAATGGTGATTGTTTTTCATTCCCAATTCTAAATATAGGTAATAAAATAGACACAAAAACCTTCACGGTCCTATCTAAAACCCTCCATCTTAGTTACTTTATCTTGATGCTGAGACAAAATACCCAACACCCACAGTTGAATGAGGAAAGGTTTATTGTAGCTCACAGTTTGTGAAGGTTTCAGTTCAGAGTTGGTTGGCTCCAAGGCAGGATGGCGTGGCAGAGGGGCATCACAGAGGAGAAATAGCCCATAGCAAATCAGGGCAGGCAGAAGGCAGCAAGCAGTAAGAAGCAAGGGACAAGCAACAGATTCTTTCCGTCCCTTTAATTGTGTCCAGGCTACTTGCCTTAAGGCAAGTAGCATTCACACCCAGGGTGGGGCACCCAGGGTGGCATACCTAGAACTATGCCAAACCAATCAGTGGACTAATTTAGGAATCACACATCCTTAATTCCAGCATCACACACTCTAGATCCTGCCACCTCTGAACAGCCCCACTTATGGTTGCATGTGGCTTTGGGAGGACATCTAGACACAAGCTGTAACACTCTTCTTCCAAATAGATTTATCTTCATCTAGTATAAGAATGTCTTTTGAAAGCTAGGGATGCATCAATTGTCAAATAAAGATTTTTCTATTAATTACTTTTTTACTTCAAATTTCCAACGTATCCTCTGTTAAAGATCCATTCAGAATGTTTTAAGCATACCCATTCAATACACTTTAAAAACATATTCAATAGAATACCAATAGGTGTAAAAATTTTAATTATTATTTTGAAAGAATTTCAAACTTACTGAAAATGTTTAAGAATAATAAAAACGATTCTTGTACTCTTTTAACACAAATTTAACAGATTGAACATTTTGCCACACCTGCTGTATCTTTTTCCATGCACTATACATTATTTTCCCAAATCTTTGAAATTAAGTTGCAAATACTATGCCCTTCCAATACCAATATTATGCAAATATTATGCCCTTCACTGCTTCGATATTTCCTAAGAACAAAGATACTCTGAAATAAGTATAGTGCAATTATTTAATTGGAGAAATATGATATTATTCAGTACTATTACCCATTAAAACTTCATTATCTAATTTTGCCAATTGCCCCAATATTGTCCACTGTGACAATCTTTCCTATTCCCATCAGTTAGTTGGAATGTGATTTTAGTCTCTTTTACTCTAGAATAATTTTTCAGCCTTGCATTGCCTTTCATTATAATGACATTTTAGAAGAATATAGGCCATGTGTTTGGCATGAGTCTGATATTTCATTAAGTTCCCAGTCAGATTTTGCATCTCCAGCAGATACAGTATGTAAACAATGTGTCATTTCACATGAATAGCATCAAGATATCAGGTGTCCCATTGATGGTTGATGTTAACTTTGGTCACTTGGTTGAGGCACTGTGTGTCAGATTTCTCTACTGTGAAGTTATCATAATGTAATACTTGTTATAACAAGAAATATGTAGAGAGAAATTTTGTCATCAAACTTTCACCAATCATTATAACAGTCCATGAGGACTCTTACCTGATTACTATGGATGAGTGCATAATGGTGATTTTTAAATTTTATCATTTTTATACATTGACAATGTAATAGTCTTTGTTCCATCCTCCCCTATTATTTATATATTTCATTATTATCAATATGAATTCATTGGTTATTTTATTCAATGGATTACAATAAATCACAGTAACATTTTAATCACAAATTGTCATATACTTGATCTAAGAGAATGCTTTCAAGTTGGCCACTGTATTCTTCTGACAGGACCCATCATATTTTTGATTACTTCCTTACTTCGAAGCACAGCAAGATGTTCTAAGCTCATCTTTTATTTTTTTCTGCACAAGCTCTGGTCTCTCTTAATGGGGAAAATGGTACTTAGAAACCCAAATCTAGACATACAATTATATTTTAAACTATACATTTTTAAGAGATATTTCTTCTGTTACGGCTACATGAGAATTTGGGCAAAGTTAGCAATTTTGATGGTAATCCAGCTATACAGGCAGGCTTAGTGTAATAAATCTTAACAAAGATAAAATAGTATAGCATCCTCATATTTTAAAATACTAAGCTATATTATAGTTTTATTAATGGATTCTTATATCATGGTAGGAGAGTAAATAATTCTACATTAAATGCTCACATTGATTACAAGGCATCAACTCATTTAAAAAAATCAGGCTGTAAAAAATTCGCATCTTCAAATCAAGAAAATAAGCAGTTTATCTCAAAGAAGATCATATCGTTATAGCTTCAGGAAGAATCATTTAAATGATTTAAGGAAAATATTGAATAATATTGTAAACAAATTTATTTTTATTCTTCCTCATTATCTTTAACTAGGTGTCTCTTTATTTTAATTAGATTGGATTAAAAGCTTAAGGGACAACTCAAATCAGTGTTTCTTTTGTTTTGTTTCATTTTGTTTTGTTTCTTTTTTCCCTTTCAGTGCTGGGGATTGAACCTGGGGCTTTGTGAATGGTGAGCAAGTGCTTAAGCACTGAGCTACACCCCTAGCTTCTTTTTAAATGTTTTGCACATACATAAAGATGAGAAGAAATCACAGCCAAATCTACTCCTCGGTGATTGAGCTTAGAGAAGATGTTATTATTAGAAACATATTCATTTCTCCCACATTTTCTCATGTCTAAATTTTAATAGATTTATCATAATTTCTATGATTCATGAAACTAAATGATTTTAACAATAAGAATGGCTATGACTTTGCAGTTAAATACTTTGCAAAGGAAATCTTACCACACAGCATAATATTTTACCTATTAAGAAGCACCTGCTAGGGATCTGGCTGCTTGAACGAACTGTAGTCTCTTCTACTCACTAAATTAGTACCTTTAGGCATTACTTAACCTCTCTGGACCTCAGTCGTCTTATCTGTCAAAGGAAGATAACATCCCAAAGGAAGACTTGCTCCTACCCTCACTGGGAGAAATGTGAAAATGCATAGAACTGTGTTAGGTACTTGGATAACTGTTTAATAACTATCAGCTAATAAAATGTAGCTCAAAGGTAAACATGAGCACCATGTCAGTATCTCAAATGGATATTTTTCCTTTCTACATCCCACATAAGACCATTTAGTACTTTTTTCCTGTTTAAGAACCCAAATAGATCAATTGCAAGATTCTTCCCAACTGCTAAGGAATATGAACAAGAAAGTAGCAGCACAGTGATGATGTGCACCTGTCTATGGTGACAAATTACTCCTCTCCTCATTTTACACGCACGTCGTAGCCTGCTAACCCTATCTTCTGTTTTCTCAGCTACTGCCCTCCCATCTATAGGAAAATCACTGTTCCTGGGTGCCACTGTTTCAGAAGATGAGTGAACATTTCAAAACCCTCCTTAAGCAAAAAAAGGAGAAAAGACCCGGTGGCATTGGATTGCCCTTTCTCTCTGAGTTGTGTCTGCTTGCAGTTGACTCATCTCTGTAATAATGCCACTAGTCCTGAGAGTACTAAAGCTGAGATAATACCACACAGATGGTTAACATTTTTAAAGAAAAAGGAGAAGACATCGCTCATCTTTTATGATAAGGGCGTCACTATTTCCCTTTTAATTCTTTAATTGGTCTTTCTAGTTAGAGGAATTTGCTGTAGCTGGCTGTGATCTTGCAGTATCTGTAAGCCTGGGCCTGACTGTTTGAATATTAAAGGAATTATGAGGACTTCCCACCACTTTCTAGGGTTTCGTTCATTTTATGCAAGGGTTTAGAGATCTGAGGTCAGGGATGATCCATTAGTGTACAGAAGAAAGATGCTAGGCCTCCAGGATTTATTTCAGAGCAATTACATCACTCGTTGTTGTTCGCCTCCCAGAATGTTACATGCACTGGTGGATGAAGCAAAGATGCGATCAGACGATCCCAGGTCCCCTGCCAGTTGCATGACTCTCATTGTATAAAATTTTAACAGCTCCATGACTAACTCTTGGGGGATTCTCCTAAGTTCTTCCTGCCAAATTGGTTTGTCCAGAAGTTCTATCTAAGGTGGAGAAGAATCGTTTGGGAAATATTAAAGCATATGGGAACATGTGGGATAACAGCATGAAACACAGTTCACTAGGTGTGACACTACAATGTGGCTTATACAAATAACATTAGAACAAAAACCATAATTATATAATCATCACAAGAAGTAATTTCTAACAATTAACTCTTCAGGGAGGCTTATTTCCACTTTGCTCTGAGAGAGCCTCAGGTGTTTTTTGTTCCAAGGAGACGAACCCACAAATTGTTAAAATCTTTTTAAAACAAGGGAGCCAATTGCATGGAGTTTTGCATCTTCCTTCAAGACTCCCTTAACACTCCCACTTCCTCCCAGCCCCACCCAAGATTCAGAAGACCCAGAAGTATCTCCAGGTCCTTTTCTCTCTGTATGGATGGAAGCTGAATACTTTTTAGAAGCTGGACATATAGCCATTCCTTCTAGCCGTCAGTTTACTGACTATGTTCTCTTGTCTGACCTTTTGCTACCAGCATATATCCCGCTGCCTTGGGGGTTTTCATGGCTACTCCTGGTTGCAGTTTTCATCCTTGAATTCAGTGGCTTACCAAACATCTAATTCAACAGACTGTCTGCCTCTGGCTCTTTAATTAGTTCCCAAGAGGGTTCCCTTGAAAGTCCTTCTGGATCATTTTGAAAGGGGCATTTCCTGTATATAAAGCTCCTTCCCCTCCAGGCGGTATAGCTGAAAGCTTGCATTACCCATTCTATATGCAGCTCACCAGGCCCCTGATTATGAAAACATGCTATTAGGAGGATCAAGGATAAATAATTTTTCTCTTCCTGCCTTTGTTTACTCAACCAATGCTATTCGACCATCTATAATATTTAATACACTGTAGGACTACTGTGATGAATATATTTTCATTCCTGCCTTATACAAAGTAATGGTTCTTAAACTTCATTGTGCATAAGAATCACCTAGGGGGCTTATTAAAAACCAGATACAAATGTTCTATGACTCAAAGATTACAATTCATTCATGCAGAATGGATCTTGGGAATCTGTATTTTTGATAGGCACTCCAGAAAACTGATGTGAGAGACTCTGCGGATAGTCTAAGAAACACTATTTACAAGAGCGATATTTCAATGGTATCATCCCCTCTCAAGTTCACCGTTCTGGAAACCAATATGTAAAACATGGCCCATATACTTGGTTATCCCAAATAAAAGGTAGAGTCCCTATACTATCTATTGTTTATTTTTAACAAGCTGATCAAGTTATTTTATATGCTTTCATCTTCTTGTCCTTTGTCATGGTGATTAGTATGTGTCTCCATTTTAGAGATGAAGTAAAAGCTGTCATTTGGTCTGCCATGCCTTAAACAAGTTGGTAGTAAGTTCAGGTCTCCAGCAAACTCACCATCTTCACAACATAGCAAGACAGGGTACTTTTCCTATTCACAGAATATGACTTCCTCAAGTTCTTGGGTGCTTGGATTACTCAGTGATGCATAAGTAAGAAATAAGTGATTTCCTCAGGTTCACCAAGCCATGGGAGGGATTAGGAATCTGCAACTTCTAGAAGATTTTCAGATAGTGATGTTTCCAGGAACCACTGTGATGAGGAGAAATATGTAGATGGTACAGAAGAGGATGGAGTGAATCTCCTCAGCCAATCCCACCACTCAGTTCAGGCCCCACCCATTGAAGTCCATGGCCATATCCACTTTTATTCTCCTCTGTGATCTTATCCACCCAAACTTTTCTTGTTTTTATTTCCCCTTGGAAAAATAATCAGGGCACAATGCCACTTGTCTACTTGGAGCAGCAATTGCCCTTTTGCTCTCTCTGCTGTGGATTCACTGTTGTCCTGTAAATTATGCTGGTGTTGGGAAGTTTACCTTGAAGCATAGAAAATTTTGAGATATATATGTATGTATGTATATATATATATATATAAAACTTAAAAATTATATGCTATATATAATATATATATGTGTGTGTTGATCTTAAATGTCTCTGTGTAATAACTACACATTTACTACACTACAAAAATCTTAAAGAAAAGTGCATTTACAATTTAATATTCTCTTTGAACCCCAACTTGAACTTCAACTATTACATGATGCTTATAGCAAGACAATTTCTTTTTTTTTTTTTTTTTTTTGTGGGTACCGGGGGGTCGACCTCAGGACCTCGCGTGCCAACAGGCACCCGTGCCGCTGAGCGATATCACCGGCCCCTTTTCTATATGTGGGATCCGGGAGTCGAACTCGGGCCCTCGCGCTTGCAAGGCAGGCACTTACGCCGCTGAGCCATCTCACCAGCCCGCAAGACAATTTCTAATGGAAAATGTAAGGTATTATTTGTGGGCTCTCTTCCATGTCAGGAAAATATTTTTGTTGTTGTTGTTTATTTGTTTGTTTCTGAGACAGAGTCTCACTCTATAGTTTAAACTGGCCTTTGGCTTACTATGTAGCCCAGGCTGGCCTTGAGCTTGCAGGAATCCTCCTGCCTCAGCCTCTCAAGTGCTGAGATTACAGATATGCACCACCACACCAAGCTTGCAGGGAAATACTTTGTAGACAAAAATGTCAAACTCATATCAGGCATCCTAAAACTCTGGGAAGAGTAAAAAAAATAGTCCCTAATTATCTGTATCATCTCAACCTTCAAGACTGCTTCACAGGAAAATGAAGAGTGCCAGTATTCCCCTGGGCTCTAGCTTCTCCTTTTCTTTTCAGTACTGCAGACATTTTCTTGTTAATAATTCCTTTACTCTACCTCAAGCATCAGTATCCTCAGCTCTGAAGAAAATACGGATGCTTAGTTTTTTTTTTTTTTTTTTTTTTTTTTTTTTTTTTTCCTTGAGGAAAATTAGGAAGTTCTTGAAGCAGTGAAACAGGTAAGGTTCTGGAGTCTATAACTTTTACCCAGGTCTTGTCTTTTCATTTATAAGCTCATTGCTTTGATAAAATGACTTCTCTTAACCTCAGTCTCTTCAGCTATAAAATGGAGCTAATAATAACTCCTCTTCCAAAATGAACAAATGAGAAAAACTCAAAAGAGACATAGCATGGCATGGGCCTATAATAACCATTCATTAAGGGTTCAATTATCATCCTTATTTTTTAGTCTTATGAACATTTGTATTTTCACTGGTATAAGAACTTTAAGGAAAAGAAAGACAACTCTTTATTAAGAATATGAGGAAGCAACTGAGTGAGGATTTGTGGGACACACAATAAATGTTCTCACCTGAAAGAATATTGCTAGTTTTTGATAGTCTGGCTGCTGGATATCTCAGGAAGTCCTTTTTTGTTTGTTTGTTTGTTTTTGTTTTCAAATTTATCCATTCTGCATGTTTATATTTTTCACACACAATAATATTTCAATAAATCAAACACATAATTAACTATATTGTGTACTCTTACACATGCAGGACAGTGAGATAAATGCTAGAGATAGTACAACAAATCGAATCTGGTCCCTGCTGATCAGAGCTCAGTTCGTGTGTGACTCTCCGTCATACATTCTTTGAACACACTTTAGGTCTTGGTACAGAATGTGCCCAAGTGAGTCCCTGCAGAGAAGGTACACAAGTCCTCCACCTCTGACTCACCTTCCAGATGTAGATCTGTGTGTGGGACCCAGAAGTCTTTGCCTACCCCACATTCTTTTCTCGTGCATTCCAGTCTTAGGGTGGCCCCTGTCTTGGGAAGTGGTTATTATGGGGATGGGGATGCTAAGCACCAGAATATTAAAACACAGTTTCCACATTTGTCCTGGCAGGTTGAAGGGTATGATAAAAAGAATAGAAAGTAAGTATCCTGACACTTTGGATTTGAAACTTTTTACAATGCAAATTCTCTATTGGCACAAGACTGGGGAAATCTCTGGCGAATATCCCCTTGCCAGTGAATGGAAGTACTGAAGTATGAGTAGAAGTTTTCCATTATTTTACCTCTTATTTATAAAAGAAAAAATGGTAATATCCAAGTAAGCTCAAAAGAAATACACTTTGAGTAAAATATCTAGAACAGCAAAAATTAGTTTTAGACCAATTATGCTGGCTCCATTGAACTGAAACCTAAACAAACAAACAAACAAGAGACACAAAGTCAGCCCTTAATAATGATGATTCTTTGCCTAGAAGGAGAATATTTTTTCAGTAGCAAAGGAAACCCTGTGGAGAAGTGAAGTCCCGCTCTGGGAGTATTTCAGAAGCTGAGGTCTCATACAGGCTACTATTGTTCATTGTGACCTTAGATAAATGACATAATCTTGGTTTTCAGACTCATCATCTGCTTAAAAAAACAAAAAGCAAAACAAAACAAAACAAAAATATCCTAAAGATGTCTTCCATCTTAGACATTCTCTCTATCTGTGAAGTGCAAGAATGTAACATCTCAGTTCTTAGAGCTGTTTGGATTGCTAGGTGGATTTTCTTCCTAAATCTCACCCAAATTATTGACATGCAGTTATTACAGAATGCTGGGCATACACTACTACATCTGGATCTTGTCTTTTCAAACCTGAGTCTAAACAGTTCCTTAGACTGCCATTATATTTCTTCCAGCCAGCTATTGTGTTTGGTGGCTCACAAATCAATTTCTCATACAGTATTTTATTTAATTATTATCATCACCCTGTGAGGTATTATTTTTCCATTATATAGGTTAGAAAAAAATGAGCTCCAGGAAGTGAAATAATACAATGTATCACACACTTGATAAATGGTATATCTAGGACTCAGACAGATATTTTGATTTTCATGTTACTTCTCTTGTGCTATGTCTTTGTGGTGATCCTTCTTGATGTGGAAAGAGATATGAATCCTTGGTTTTAAAAAGCTGCAAATTGAAATATCTTTTTCATCTCTTGAAGTACTATGTCTACCCATTCTAATCGAACTAATTAGTTGCCACTAATATTCCAATAACCCTACTGAGTCTGATCACGGTGAATTATTCTCGTCCTTCTCTTTTCCTCATCTTGGTTAGCACACCAGTACCATGTGTGCTTACCCAAACCAAAACGCCAGTAAATCTTTAACTTGTTTTGATCATATTTCCCATGTCTAATAGGTCACTAATTCTTCCTTGGAAATATCTTAAACCCACCTTCCCTACCTATACTACTGCCAATTCCCAGGGTCAGCTCAAATCATCTGACCTCCATCATGCAAGATCTACTGGCACTAGTCTATTGAAAAGACACTATTAATTATTTTTCAGAAACAGAACTTTACATGACTCCTCTTTTTTTTTTTTGTGGGTACCGGGGGTCGACCTCAGGACCTCGCGCGCCAGCAGGCACCCGCGCCGCTGAGCAATATCACCGGCCCCTTTTTTCGTATGTGGGTTCCGGGAGTCGAACTCGGGCCCTCGTGCTTGCCAGGCTGGTGCTTATGCTGCTGAGCCATCTCACCGGCCCCGTGACTCCTCTTTTTAAGTGGCATTTACTTTCTCCATTTTTTATGCCATGCCAATCTGCCATGATAAATGTAGAAATTGTATTAGAATCTTCTTCAACCTGTATCCACTACTACCCTCAACCCCCCCAAATTAGACTGGGAATCATGGCATTAACATCCTACCCCAATCAATTCCCGATTTAAGTGTACTGGACCTACACTTTCATTCTCCCCAAATCCCCCTTCACATAAAATTCCCGGCTCACCAGACGATAGAAGATGTAGAATGAGAAGAAATTAAATGGACTAATTCTAGTACCAACAACATTTAAATGTTAATGGGAAAAAGAAGAATCAGGCAGCAGAGCCGAGGTAGAAAATCTAAGAGGTATAAGTGCTGAATTAGTTAAGTAGTGATATGGAAGGACCTTTTTAGAAGTTCTGAATACAGCTGAAAAGTTCGTGGTAGCATAAAGGAGTTTCAGAAAGCTCTACAAAGAAGCAAAGTGGAGAATGGGTCAGACCATAGGAAAAGGGCCAAACTGAATGGAAATGGGAGTTTTCGAACAGACTGCTCAGCAGCTCCCAGAGAGAGAAAGGAAGAAAAACCTGTGACTGGATCTCACCTTACACCAAGACCTGTTTGCATTCAGACAGAAAAAATTCCATACGTAAATTATCCCCACCTGGTGACTCACTCATTCAGCAAGGTCTTCCTGAGTGCTTACCATAAGCATAAGGAGTTCGGTTAAGTAACAGTGACCAGTGACCTAGAAATTAATAAGGAAAAGGAGTTAAATTAAAGAAAAGCAAACCGCCAGGCATGGTAGTGCACACCTGTAATCCCAGCACTTGGGAGGCTGAGGCTGGAGGCTCACTGAGTTCAAGGCCAGCCTGGGCTAAATAGTGAGTTCAAGGCCAGCCTGAACTACATAGTGAGACCCTGTCTCAAAAGAGGAAAGAAAAAAAGAAAGCAAAGGAAAGCAAAGAAAAAGTTAAAATGTCACAATCCTTGTACTCAAGGAGCCCATAACCCAGTGTTTGGGACTTACTAATAAATAAAACAATGACAAAGCAAAGAGCAGGATGGTCAGGGTAGATAGAATCCTAAGGGATCTGGAAATTTTATTTGTATGGAAGATGAGATACAGCTGATTTCAGAAGCTTTAACATCAGTAAACTTGGACTTTGAGAGTTTGGCTCACATATTGTAAATATTAGGCCTCGTCAGTCTGAGAGTGAGTGAGACAATAATAACCAAAGCACCCGGGTTTCCTGGCTCTGAGAACACCTGCAAGCGTAGTAGAGTTTGATTCCCTTGCCTTAGCGGTGCAGTGTCCAGGACGCTGGTGTCCAACCAGACTCCTCTGTCAGTCTGGGCCTCTTCTCCTTCCTCTAGTCATTAGTGCTCTGGACTTACCCATCTTAACTCCGTCAAATAACCCCTTACACCTCTGCTGATCTCCCCTTGTGATCCCAGGACCCCTTTCTGGTGAATTCTGTAAGCACTGCACTATCCTTGGGGTCAGTGAGGGTATAGTGCAGAGGCTGTCCACTCTATGGAAAACATAAAACACACTCTTCTCTTCATTCCCCATGGCAGAGTTCAGTCCAGGATGTGCGTTTTAATGGGACTTGACTGAAGTTCCTTGGTGACAGAAGAGAATCGTAAACTATGGAGCCATCCGACTGCTTCAGGAAGTGTCTACTCTTAGAGCTCAAGAGCACATTTCCAGGTTTGTTAGACGGTTCCTGGTGAGCTAGCTGGCTCCCTCGTTTCCTTGAAGCCTTTCTCTCAGTTAGGGAGCAATATAACCATATCACTGGAATCTTTTACAGGAAATCTACAATTTCTAGAATTCTGTTGCTGACAGCTACAAGGCTCAGAGCAAACATGAAACTGGACTTGTGATGTGTTATATCCTACTTTTCTAGTTCCTTTTACCTCTCTAGAGGTCAGAAGCTTTCCAGGATGACTTCTAAGGAAACGACAAATTTCTTTAAGGAAATTATCACCTCCAGTCCATTGGAGGATTCCAAAAGGCAACATTTCAGTAAAGATAATAATAATAGTAAATGTGTTTTACTGTGGGAACCAGTCAGATAGTGTTCTGAGCACCTACATTATTGATTAATTTAATCTTTAAATTGTATCAATTATTTTCTCTATTCATAGATGTCGAAACTGAGGCACAAAGTGCTGAATTAACTTGCCCAAAGTCACACAGCTATTAAGTAACAAAGTTGATCTTTGAATCCGGGAAGTCTGGTTCCAGAGCCCACACTGCTACACAGGACATCATACTGACACATCTAGAGGAATTTCCTCTCCCAAACCTGGAGTTATTCATATTTTAAAATTAAGATTTCATTCACTCTCCCTATCATTAACTCATTTGAAATGTACATTTCAAAGGTTTTCAACATATTCCATAAGTTGCATGACAATCACCACAATCTAATTCTAGAATATTTTCATCAACACCTCCCCCATGGGGGCCAGTTAGATGGCTCAGCGGCATACATGCCTGCCTGACAAGTGCGAGGGCCCGAGTTCGACTCCCGGAACCCACATATGAAAAAAGGGCCGGTGATATCGCTCAGCGGCATGGGCACCTGCTGGCACACGAGGTCCTGAGGTCAACCCCCGGTACCCACAAAAAAAAAAAAAAAACACCTCCCCCAGATTAAAAAAAAAAAGCATCCATTAGCAGTCATTCCCCATTCTTCCCCTACCTAATGTACCTAGACAACCGCAACTCCATATCTATAGATTGCCTATTCTGGACCTTTCACATAACATAAATGAAAACATATGATATATGGTCTTTGTGACTGGCTAACTCATTTAGCAAAGTTCACTTGTGTTGTAGAATGTATCTGAACTTCATTATTTTATTGCCAAATTATATTCCACTTTGTGGATATACCATATCTTCTTTATCTATTCATCAGCTGATAGACATTTGGATTATTTCCATTTCTGGATATTGCGAATAATGCTGCTGCAAATGTTCATGTACAAGATTTTATTATGGCCATATGTTTGTATTTCTCCTGGGTGTATACCCAATAGAAATATTTCTGGTAGCTCTTTTTTTCAGTTTTAAATTACCCAAAACGTAGGTCATCAAAGAGCAGAATCTTGATGGAATTTCCAGTTTTCTATAGTTAGTGACTTCCTCAAAATGGTTTTTACTGTAGGAAGTGAAAATCCAGCCTGCAGTTCCTACCACTGTCTAGGACTCAGCTCCATGACCTTGGAATCCAAGGATACACACACATTCAAACACACACACTTGCACACAATTACATGCATAGATGTTTACTAGTAATATAAAGCAAGAATATACAGTGTAGGCATGAAATAGTTCAAATTCCTATAGAGAAAATAAATATAGCTTCCTCACCCCTACCCCTGCCTGGCCCTAGAGAAGCCCTTTGAAGTGATACTTACCAGGCTAAGAATCACATTACAATTCACCCTTGGATTCTCACTGAGAAATATCTGCATTTAGATGAATGCTTCCTTTGCAGAATTTATTTTTTAAAGGAACAATGTGTAGATATTTGCTTAGCATTTCTGTAACTGCAGAATTATTTAGGTGGTTTTCGATCAAGGAACAAATTTGCCCTAAAACTATTTCAGCTCTTTCAAGACTTAGAAAAAAGATCATTTAATAATTGACCACCTATAGAAAGTTGTTTCTTACTTCTAAAAAGCTGAACCTCTTCAGACGAACATTTACATTTGCATTAAGAAGACAATTTCCTTAGGTAATTTAAAGTTGAATTGATTTTTCAACTTGAACATATTGTAAAATGCCAAAGCAAATAAATTTTGCTGAATGGGTTTAGAGTCAAATGTAGTACTCTAAAGGATCAAAAACACACTAAAAGTATTGAATAGTTGACACATATAAAAAAAAATAATGAAAACTTCACATGTGATTAAACCATTCCTGTCATCGCTAAACTGAGTACTCTCCAACAATTTCCTGCACAATTTCCACTCTAAGTGAAGGCTCAGGGTTTTACCTCTGAGATGATGCTTCTTTTCTCTTCCTCCACAGTCCTTTCACATAGAACATACTTAACCATCTATTTAAAATGCAAAGTCAACTCTACTTCAGTAGAAGGGAAACAGAAGGTATAAAGTGTACGTGTTAATAACTAGATCTTGAAGAACGTTAGCTATCTAGTTGTGTGTCTAACAGGCATTATATTCATATGCCTCCCAGTCACCTGGCCCTCTTTAATTTTCCCTTGTCCTTGCATTCCTCAGGCCCTCTTCTCTGTGGCCCCAGTGCCCCACCTCCATCAATGCAGCCTAGGTCAGTGTTGCTGTCCTCAGAACCCTTTGAACACGGCCTACACTGGCTCCCTGCAATTCTAGCTAGCAAGCATTATTTCCCCCAAAGTGTTCTCTTAGGACTGAAAAATGTTTGAAAATGGCCAAGCAAACTCTTAAGGCATTTTTCCTTGAGGTAGAGAGATTCTTGGGTTGAGGGGGAATAAACAAAAATTCTCCTCAGAAAGATAACTTTTAGACACAGACTGTACATTTTAGATACGAGTTCCAAAATCACAGCCTCAAATTTCTTGTACATCATTGGATAGATACTATCTGATCTTGCTGATTTACCTCATTTGTCTCATTAAACAGGCTTTAGTTGCACCTGTCTAAAGCTACTACCTCTTTTTTTCTTCTCTTTAGTCAGGTGACTGATCTCTCTCAAACCTGCCAGTTGACTTGTTCATTACAGATTTCTTTACTAACCAAAATCTCTAAAAAATTCCTATGCAGTACAGAACACCACTGCAGAGTGGAGAGCAATGGCTCCCTGGCTGCTGTTGCTGCTTGTCTACTTGGCTTCTCTCAGCTCCCTTAGGCTGCCCTCTCTTGGGTTCCGCACACCTGTGTGCCGGCCTGGATTCCTGTTTAGGATCAATTTAACTCACAAGCTACTGTTCGGTTCTGTCTTTCCTTTCTGGGATTGAGAGTCCAGCCTCCAGCTGTTGTATCTATTTCGACTGCCTTGTAGAATCATCACTACTCATTACTATCCAGTTGGTGCTGCCTTGCTTTCCTGGTGCTACCATACTGTCTCATCCTAGCCCTAGGGCTCTGTCACTGTTGAGAGCACCAGCAGGAACTGGAACATTTATCCCGATTTTATCAAGTTTCTGACCTCTGACCTGCATTAAAATATACTTGAACCAGAAGAGTTCAAATCTATTCCCTTTTCTATTCCCATTTTATTTCAATAAAATTCATATAGGTTACTTGGGAGGCAGAGATTGATCATTTAAAAATGACTGTATGAAAATTGTTGGTGAATATAAAAGCCATCACATGATGAAAAAGCTGCTGTAAATGTAGCATAACTTAAAACCATGAATTAAGTAAATTCAAACATGATTTTTATGAGGGAAATACTCAGGAGAGCACTGAAGAAAAATAATTTAAATCTACCATTGCCTGACATTTTAATATTAATAAATTGACTGATTTTGAAGGCATTGGCAATCCAGTTTTTCATATTATGTGGTATCAGATATGCTATCAGACAAATAATAGGAAATGAAATACTTACATTTTGTTCAACATAACTGCTTGAATCAGGTGTCAAGCTAGTGAATTTGGATTTCAAAACTAAATTGATTAGTCAAGTATGTTGTCCGTTATAAAATGTAATAGCTAAGTTTCCATCACGTGCCACGAACTGTGTTGAAAGCTCTACGTGTATTTCAAATTTAATCCTAAAAAGGTTAATTAGGCAAGTGTTGTCATTCCATTTTAGAGATAGAAATGCTGATGCTTGGATAAATTAGTTCCCTCAAGGTCACCTCTCCGTTAAAAGGTAGATTACTGATTCCAGACCAGGCTATCTGACTTCAAATCTAGTGCAATTAATCAATGAGCACACCTGTGGGAGTGTTCTCTGATCGCTCTTATATTCTTCACCTTCCTACACTGTGTTTTCTCACCTTAACTTGATGGGAAACTACCATTTTGATTCATTTGAGCTATGCTGCTTACATTAATTGAAGGATCAAAAGCTTAGGTCAGTGAATGTGTTCTTAAAAAAAACAACAAAAGAAATACTATACAAAAATGTCTTTTCCCAGTATATTTCTTCTGCTGAAAAGAAGTTACCTGTACATTTTTTAGATTCCACAAAAAATACAACACCCAGAATATTCACAAGCCATAATAAAGACAATGCAGAATTCATACTTTCATAATTCATACCATGCTTCATGATACCTATTATGTAGTGTACCTCCTTAGTGTAGTTTTTTTTAGCTGGATTGTCCATAATAAGCACTCTTTCCTTTCATGGTTTATTATCAGTATTCCTGTCCACATGACCTCTTCATTTTTCCTTTTCCTGTTTCTTTTTTACATAATCTTCCCCATCTATCTTTCTAATATGACCTAGTTTTTACCTGCACTATGTTTTCTCAGCAAGCTTTTAAAAATTGCTTACACACCCTTCAGGTTAAACACATTCACTTTATTGCTTTTTCTCTGAATCTGTCCTCAACAGAAATTCAGCAAATGTTTGGATTCTGTTATGCTAAAGAGAAATTAATTCAATCTAAAAATATGCTTTTAAAGTGAATTCACCTGTCATTTTTTTCTTGTCTAATTCTGACTTTCCTGCTTACCTGCTGCACTGACTGTCTTATGGCTTTGTTACCGAAATTTTGCCATTTATGTTTATGCAGAGCCTTCATTCACCTGTCCGTGGGTGTCTAAACCATCCTGACTTTGTGGTGGGTCCATCTGTATCCCAGCAGCCTTGCCTGTTTGTCCCTCCAGCCATCTTACATGTTTTTCCTAGCTGGTGCTCTTACCCCAGCTGACCTTTCTTTTCTAGTTGCTCACTCTCCCTTGTCTATCAGAAAAGCACGCTAACAGATGAGATCCACTGACAATCTCTCCACATTTTCTCTGCAGATTGCAGGCATGATTTGTTTCAGAACACTGGAGGAATAAAGTGTGGCTGTTGGATGTATCTGTCTGAAGAAGACTGTATATCTAACATAAATCCAGAGGAAAGGACCCTTACCCTGGATCCTTTGTCCCCTTTTTTCAGACTTTATATTAACATGGAATAGTTTTTCAACGTACTGCTCTGACATAGAATTGATATTTACAATTACCTGAAAGTTCAACATTTTAAGACTCACTATTAAGTTAGATGTGCAAATGTAAGTTATTTTAAAAAGTGGGATGAATTCTTCCATCACTGATAATTATGTCAATAATTATATTGTAAAGTCCTATTGTTAGGTTGATCTCTTTGTATTATGAATGTAGAAGGATGCAATGAAAAGACTTGGTCAAGTTCAGTATCCCTACACCCATTACCAGTGGTTTGCCACCTGCCCACACCAGCATCTCCAGGGAGACAACGGATTTCTGCTATTGCATCGCCAACCTGTTGCCAAGGAAACAAGAGAGGGCAAAAGATCCTCAATGACATTCAATTTCAAGGCAGTCAAGACACCCCTGAAAGGAATTTCAACAGTCCTAAGAGGGAAGCTGAAATAAGCTTCTAATTATAAATTCCAAGCCATCTCCAGTTAGACCAGGTATTCTGTCTGCATAGATCTCAATCTTTCAGTCACTGTGTTTACCAAGCATATATGACAGACATCAGAATAGCAAGAGAGTTTCCCTGAAGGAGGAAGAAAGGAGAAAAGAAAGAGAAAGCATTGGGGGAGAGTGGATAGTAGCAAAATGGTTTAAAAGTATAACACATTTCTGAGGCAAGTGAAGTCATAATTCTTAGTCTAAGAAGGGCTGACATAAATATCAGTCTATACGGTATTTGCAAATTTTTAAATGCATACATAAGTGTATTTTTGTGGGTGCAGATTGAAAAATTCTATTCACATATATGCAAATATTATAAAGTATAAGACTTGCTCTAATGTTTGTAGTTTTTATTTTAATTCAGATACAAAATACACAGGGCAGAACTTCTGAGTAACTGCTTTGCACAAGTAGAGTCCTACCCCCGTGTGCAGAAAATAGCATGTTTAGTAGTTTCATTAGTCTTTGTAACTTTCAAGTGTGCATAAGTTTAGCTATACTGTTGTACATTGGTAAGCATGTGGAGGAGTGCAGAGATACATAGCATGCATCTTTGGAAGGATGTTGGTGAGTCTGTCGGCGTAGAAGCTAATAGATAGACTCTGATGCCCTGCCAGAAACCCCCACTGAAGTTGTGCTTCAAGAGAAAGCAGAATGCTTTTTTCCACCTTACCCCTAAACCACAATCCACACCGAAGAATTCTGTGGTCTCAAAGTTGCAGGGATTTCTCCCTACCAGAAAGCAAGCAGTTCTACCATGAACACCAGTCAGTGTCTTCTAAATTAATTCAGTTCCGACACTCAGCGCTCAGTTCCTAACAGTGAGATACATATATCTCATGGCTGGAGATGGAATAAATAAGAACCTGGCTACCAATATGCAACCAGATGAAGAGATACATAGGACAAGGAAAGTCTGGAAGCATCTTGACAGCAGGGGTTTCTGTCCTCACAGAGTTGGGTGTGCTACCCTTCCAGTATGTGAGTGAGTTCCTGTTGACCTTCTTATAAATTTCCAAGTGTTTCGCTATTCAGAATTTCTCTAAACCCTAGCATTTGGTTTTTCCTGGACACTTCATTGCAAAGCTGTGACTGAAGCATGGATGATCTAATGCTAATAGGTAGATGGGGAAACCCAGCAAAGCCTGTCTGCTTCAGTTCTTCTCAGCTCCTCTGCAGAGCACTCCTCCTGCCAGGGGTCTTTGGGAATGACCTAATATAAGAGCTAGGATAAGTCAGAGAATATTTTTTTGGTCACGTCCAAGCCAGAACAGTGGGTAAAGATTAGAGTTTCTATGGTCTACTTTGGGGAAGAAAAATTCTGGTTTCTATGGCCTGCTTGGGGGAGAGAATTATAAATTATAAGCCAAGAACTATGGACAAAAACTATGTCGCTACCCAAGGTTTCCAGTTTAGCTCCTATCTCTCCAGTAGTTCTGTCCCATGCACTCTGACCTCCTGCCTTCAGGCTTGCCTCCTTGTGGAATTTAAAGCTCTTTCAAATTGTTGGGCCTCAGAACAAAGTTCTCTGATAGGAATACTATGAAATGCTGGGGACTAGTGCTTCTCAACTTTTCACGTACAGGTGAATCGGGCAGACTCTGATTCAGTAGGTCTGGTTCACCAGTGATCCCCCTAGTTGTACCAAGGTTGCTGGTCCAAGATGCTAGACTATAAATTCCTCGGAGGCAGCAGTGGGTTCTGATTAATGTCTACTATCATTACTGGTAGAATGTATATACTCAAAACATCTCAACTTACATTGCACTTTAAACAATTCAAAAAACTTTCTTGGTTATCCCATGCATATTTCGGTGACCGACCTACAGTAGGAGATTTAGTATGCTTTATAAATTAGTATATGAAGATGGCATTGCTATTATTTAGTCCTCCACATGTTCAACGCATAGAACACCTGCTTTAAATATAATTTTATCCACCTGCCCAATAAACAGAAAACACTAGAGAAAGAAAGCTGATTTAATTATGTTTAGACTTCAGTATCTTTCTTTGGGACACAGATAGTGATGGGTAGGAGAGAAGGAAGGATAGCTACATAGGCACCTTTAGCTACATTCTATGATCTATGTGACCTTTTCATGACAGATTGGATATGTGTGAAAAATTTGATTGTAAAGAATAAAATAAGGGCAGATAAAAACGTGTCAAAAAGTAAGTAAAGAGTTCTGTGAAGGTGAATAGGCATTGAGCACAATGAAATGGAAAATTACAATGTAAATAAAGAGGTTAAAGAGAAAATTAAATGAACATATAAACGAAACGCATATGTTTGTAAATATGACTATATAATCTATCTTTTGTTAGGATTACTCCTTGTCTAGTACTGTTGAACTTTTTGTGTTATCCACAATCCTTACAATTCCTGTAACATCAGGAAATTAGGTCTCAGAGAGGATATTTGAATTATCTGGGTGATTTGAATTTGCATCTTTTTCACTTCAAAACTCAATTTGTTCCCACCACATTACATTGAACAAATAATATGCTTAGGGAGATATTGTAACAAAACATTTCAAAATAGAACTATACTGGAAAATTCAGGACTTGCAGGTGCCTTATTTTTTTTCAACTTTAATTTTTATTAGTACATGTTTGCAATGCATAATGATTACATTCCTCATGGGAAGTTGGTACATACACATAATACATCTTAATTTCTTTTTCCATCCCCTTCCCCTCCTCTCACTCCCCACTCCTGTTATTTCTTGGTCCCTTCCTATTTACAAAAGAACTATCTCCCTATCTCTTATTTGTTGCTGTAGGTACTTTTGTGGGATTTCATAAGCAACCATATCAGAGAAACATACTGCTCCGATTTCCTCCCTCTACAAAAACCCTTGTGCTGTACATGTGAAAATCTTTTGGGATGAGTGGAAGAGTAAGGAGTATTGCTGGGGAATCATCATATGCTTGCTGAAACACAGGCAGAAATAAAATCATTTATTCCCTTACCATGGAGGGAAGTGAGGGCTATAACAGCCACTATCACATTATGACTTGAACAAAGTATTAGGAATGAAAATCTTGGTTCCATTGACCTCTAAAAGTCTGCTTTTCCACTGAGCTAGCCCTTCCTTTATCTGCACACATTCGTCATGACTGTGTTAAGAAGTTGGTCATCAGCCCTATTATAGTATATGCCTTTAAATTTAAAACACTTTTATATTCTTTTGGGTTGATCATTGAAACTATAATCTGAATAGAAGCACATCAAGTACCATTCTTTCCCTCTGCTAATTGCAATGTTATTTCTAATTTATATCATACTATTGTGTTCATAACGTTTTCAGGTTGTTTTGTTAGTATAAATCTTGTTGACTTAATTAGATTGTAAGATATAGGAATGTGTCTTGCTACACCTTTTCTCTGAAAGTAAGACCTAGCTGTAAAATAATCAGCTTTGAAAACTAGAGATCAAAAATGCCAGCCCTAATCCGCTGTCCTTGCCTATGGTAATCTCTGTATATCCCATAGATACAGAATCTGAAATATTCTTTGTGGTGTCTCTAGCTCCTACCACAGTGAATGGCCCATTAAAGGTACTCAATAACTACACATTGAGTAAATGAATGGATATTATGAAAAACTTCATTTCTTAGTTTCTATGCATCCCCTTTCATTTCACCTCATCTACAGAGAAAATCAGATAGATAGACACCAGAGTCTCTCAAATTATTAGGTACACGCATACAAATCACCTAGAGATCTTATTAATGTGCGGATTCTGTTTCAGTACACTGGGAATGGAGACAGCTTCCATAATTGTAGCCAAGACATTTCTAACTAGATCCTAGATGATACACAGGTAGTCTGCAGATTATATTTTCAGTAGCAGAATATAGACAAACCCATGAAAAATACAGGGTTTCCACTATTAAACTTAATCCTATCTCAGAACGTTAGCACATATCTTTCACAAAATGTATTTTTAAAATCCTCGTTTTCCAGGATCTAGAGAAAGATATCCTTGGGCACTAAATCTACATGCACAAATATGAGAATAATAGTTATTGAAGTGCCACCACCAATATCCAGTCATCTAGATCTACCAAATAAGTATTGATTAGAACTAATCCTGCTCAGTATTAGCTCTGACGACAATATAGCCGTAAATGTGAGGTGAAACCCAGGATGGTTGACATTTAATGTCCAACTAATGATGTTGCCACAAGTGTGTGTGTGTGTGTGTGTGCATGTGTGTGTGAGGAAGAGGCAATAACAATGCCAGAGAAATTATACAGGCAGACTGTCAGTAGGAATGAAGATTTCTAGCTATTGGAAAAAGACAAAACAAATAAACAAACGTTTTCAGTGTCATGAGAGAGAGATCAGCTCATAATTCCTTCTTCAAAATATCTTAATGCTGACAGCAAAAAATATTAAACTACATTTAGTTAAAGTCTTGGGACCAAGGAAAAGTCTAATGTAAATGCTTAGCTATGACCATGCTATAGAATAGATAACAATTTAAAAATATATCTTATTTTTCAGATATTTTAAGTACCAAGACCTACAGCTCACCATACCCAGCATTCAGAGAAGTGTATTTATTAGCTGTCTCTTGATCATCTCCTATCTTTTCTCAAAAACTAATGTTTTGTAATTAGGGTCACTATTTCCTAAATATTTTAAAATGCTAATTGCAAGCACCATGCTTTGCAATCTATAGGTAAGGTAGATAATAATGTGTTTTACCGATTATTAAGCAGTTCTATGTTTTAGTCAAAAGTCTAAGGGCTCAATTCAGTCATGAAAGGAACTGATATTTCCTTTGTTGTTACTGCAGTAGATGCCACAGTAATCATCATTATTGCTGTTAATCTGTAGAAAGGTGTCCATTTTAGAAGCTCTGAGTACATTTTCAGAATGAGTAATCAAATTTACCCATTTGCACACATCACAGAGCATTTTAAATCTGTTCAGGTAATGCTTTAATATAGAGCCTCATGAATGCAGCTTTCTGCTGTGTCCAAGATGTAAATACACCATGACTATGTCTGAAGAGAGCTCAGCAGACAGTTGAGTACAGAACATTTCAGAAGATGACACAAATTAGATATATCAGGTTCATTTTCCTCAGTTTTCTGGCCCTGTCTTTCTGGTCTTGATTATCCCAATCTTCACTCTACCATTAATTAGTGTTAAGACATGGATACAAAATTATAGGCAAAGAGACAAAGAGAGCTTTGTAGCATTGACAGAGGTGGTATCAGAAGGAAAGGAGAGAAAAAGAACAAGAAGAGGCAAGACACAGGGAAACTAAGGATTCAATGATTCAAGAGCGAGTAGGTTGACTTTGGGTACAGGAAAGAAAGGGATCCAGATAAGGAAGATAAATAAACTATGTTTTAGTGTGCATCAAACATTTCAGAGCAGATTTAGACTCACAAGCAAGAAAGAAAAAAAAAAAAAGAATGGCAGCTTTCACTATCTCACATCTACTTTAACTTCCAAAACAAGTTCCTTGGAGACTTCAGTTCTTAGATTGCAGTCATTATCTTTGATCTTACTCCTCCCATAATTCTATATAATTTCAATATTCTCACGGACAATCCTATTTGTCAATCCCAGCCCCTCGTTCCCCTTTCAGTTTCAAGCATCACATTCCCAGGTTGCCGTCACCCTCACGTTATCTTTGCAGGTGATTGCCTATGGAATGATGACTGCAGCATTCCTTGGACAATGACCAGATCAAGCCGCTTTTTATCCGCTCTTCACCTCTCTTGGGTCCCTCCTTAAATTCCATTTTCCACTGTTGCAATACATCCACATGCATATATTGTCAAATCCTTTTCCTCTCTGTGTCATGGTAGCAATTTAACGAACCTTCATCTTTTGTTAATTCCAACTCTGCATTTATTCCTTATCTGCACTCCTGTAGCTGAATACAATTGGAGAGAAACACCTGGAATGCTTCAACATCTCTTCAAACAACCATTAATTTTCTGCTCTGAACCCCACCCTGTCCAAGAAGGTTACAGACACTTCTCAATTTACAACTGGATTACATCCAAGGAAAGCCATCATAAATTGAAAATATTCCAAGTGAAATAGGTGCATTTAAAGCACCTAACTTACTGAACACCATAGTTTAGCCACACAGTACACTGTAGACTATTGGTCATTTCTCCTAGCAATCTCATGTCTAGATGGGAACTGTGACCCACTGCCACTGGAAGAGTATCCATATTGCTATCCCACTGCATTGGAAGAGTATCCATATTGCTATCTTGGGAAAAGATTAGAATTCAAAGTGCAGTTTCTACAAATGTATATTGCTTCTGTCTCATGCAAAACCAAAAAACCTATAAATCAAACCATTGTAAGTTGAGGACCATCTGTATTTCATATCTTCATCTGTTCTTAAAATCTCTACCACCTCCTCACCAATCCTCAGTCTCATTTTCTGGTTGTCCTTCCCATGTAACTGACAAACTCAGAAGTAATCGGAAAAGACCTACAGTTTCCACCACCTTGTTCAACCAGCCTGCTGAAAAGTCTGTGCCAATAGACTCGCATTCATTTTTGTCCCTGTAGTCAATGATTCTAACTTTGACTCTGTATTTGTAAATTAGCAAGCATTTTCCCCCCATCAAAGTATCAAATTTATTCCCGCCATTAAGTTAATCCCACTACTTTACAAAAATGATGCTAGTCCTCCCTTCCTAAAACAAAAAAACAAAAGACAGTATCAGTACTAAAGTAAACTCCAGCATAAAAAATGAGTTGATTTATTATTATATGACACTGAAAGTTTTCTTCCCTCTCCAGCCATCCTCCTTTAGACTCATTCCAGGTAGGATTCGCTCTCCTATAAGAGTTCCAGGGAGCTGCTTTGCTCCTTCCACCGTGTAAGGTTTTAGACAGAAGATGGCCAACTCTCAGCCAGAGTGCGCTCTCATCAGACCCCAGATCTACCAGTGCCTTTATCTTAGACATCCCAGTATCACGAACTGGGGGAAATAAGTGTCTGTCATTTGTAACCCACCCAGTTTATGACATTTCGTTATAGCTGTCTCAACAGATTGACAGTCTCTTAACTCTGACCTCCCTGCTTCAGCTTTTTACCCATTATGTTCTATTCTCAATAGCCAAGTAATCATTCAAAAACAGAAGTCAGATCATATCACCTTGCCCATAACCCTCAATTTCTTCTCATCTCATTCCAAATAAAAGAAAATCTTTCAATGGCTACAGGGCTCCTTAGTTCTTTCTTCTTCTTCTTTTTTTTTTTTAACATTCTTTCTTACTTTTTTCCATATTGTTTCACTCAACTATATCTTTTAATATGTATTCCAGGCACATCTTACTTGAAGGTGTTTGTAATCTTTGTTTCTTCTACATAAAATAATCTTCCTTCTATACAGCAACATGACTTTCTTCTTTACCTTTTTTTTTTGAGTTTTTATTTCCTTCTTAGACCTTCTCTGTCCCAGATTTAAACCCTGATCTCCCCATTTCCTGCTCCTGTTTTTGTTTCCTTTCATGACATTTCTCATCATATGATACTGTTTATTATTTTCTTATTATCTCTTCACACCTATATAAATTCTGTGAGAGCTGGAGTTTTCCCCCTTTCTTCACTATTGTATACTGGGGGGTAAAATTCTAGATATCTGATAAGTATTTATTGAGTGATTATGTGAAATCCAACATTGGTATCTTCCTTTGAATAGCATGTAATATAGAAGAAATATAAACCCCAGGTGCTTTTGCAAGAAAATTTTGAGGTCATTAATCTAGTATAACATGAAACATCATAATGAGATAAGCACTATCCAGCTGGGTATACAGATGTTTTAATTGCCCACAGTAATCCACCCAAATAATCTACCAACTTTAATATCTTCCTTTAGTAACTAGAATGGCTTTTGGATAACTAGATTCTAGGTGATCCAATGTAAGTCATGATTCTACTAGATAGGCTGAAAACTCATTAGAACAAATCTCCCATTAAAAAATAGGAATCAGGGGCCAGTGAGATAGCTCAGTGGCATAAATGCCTGCCTGGCAAGCGCAAGGTCCTGAGTTCGACTCCCGGTACCCACACAGAAAAAAAAAGGAATCAGAACCAGTGGAAAATTGGATCCAACATGAAAATTTGCTTTCTGTAAATTGCAATCAATTGTAATCAATCAATTCTATATCAGCCAATATTCACAATAGTTACTAATAACAGAAATATGTTCAGTCCTTCAAAACAAGAAATACCTATATACACAATATCCATTTGTGTCTCACTTTATTCTACATAAATTGGGAAATAAAATATCCACATTGTATTTTTGTGAAAATAACACATGGACAATTTAAGAGCATACCCAACTTACTGCTAGAAATTTGGAAGATTATTTTTTCCTCTTCCTTGAATATTTTTATGCTTTTGGAATTATTTCAATGTATTAATGGAGCAAATTAATTGTGTTTCTTGTTAGAGTTTCAGGCAATAACATCAGGTAGGAGAGACTTTTGGTTGGTCTTCTTTTTGGTGAGAATATTTTCTTCTCTCTACATTCATGTTAGTCTTGGAGAATTATATTGTTGCCTTGGAAGAGCCTTGGTTACTTGATTTGTCCAGGGTAATTGTCTTGGTTACTTTTCTCTCATTGCTGAGACAAAATACCCAGTGCCCAAAATTAAGGAAGGAAAATTTATTTAGGTCACAGTTTGTGGAGGTTTCAGTCCGTAATCAGCTGACTCCAAGGCAGGGTGGCATGGTGAGGGCAACAGTTCAAGGCGGCAGAAGATAGCAAAAGCAACAAGAACAAAAGAGGGGTGATGAGCAAGCCTCTTTCCCTCCCTTATATTGTAATCAGGCTACCCATCCCGGGGAGGGTGTAGCACTCACACCATCTTCATGCCCTCCTTTTGCACAGGCTCAGGATATTTACCAAGTGAGGACCCTGGCCCCTGCTGTGTCACTTAGTTAAACTTTTAAACTTCTCAAGTTGACACAGTGAATCAGCCATTACAATAGCACCCCCAGGACATGTCCTCTACACCCTAGGATGTAGAACCACTAAATTGCTTAGTTAAGCTTCTAAACTTCTCAAGTTGATACCATGTATCAATCATTACAGTAATGAACAGTTTTCTTCCTATTTTTAAGATTCTTAGACTGGAAAACAGTAGGAAGATCTGAACTCATAAAGAAACATGTAGGATGTATTGTGAGATTATATGCTGGAGACTTGAACAATTTTGTCAACCTGAAGATTTTGTTGGTATATTCATCTTATTTATCTTCTTTTGCTCATAATGAATATGAGCTCGTAGGTGACCTTCACCTGAAGGACTGAACCTATTTTTATTTTCAGTGATCACTGTATATTTTACCCTATATAGTTTTGATTGATTCCAGTATATTTGCCTTGCCATAAAGTTAAATTTTCATCAGTGAGGTGACTCCCAAGTACTGCTTCTTCATCTCTCCCTTACTCTAGCTACCTGCTTCCTTAATCATTGTCCAAAGATGCTCTGAGGCAGAGTATAGACTGTCCCCTCCTAAGCCTTTTTAGATAGGGGTCTCTCGTTCCATAATTTCTGTAGCTCAGACTTTTCCTACAGTCTCTAACCCCAGTCTAACCCCAGCTTTACTGGCCGTTTTGCACCATTTAGCAATTCAGCTAATCCAGTGTGGAAGACTGACTAGCTAAAGATAGATTCCTGTAGCAGGTAAGAGGTAGAGAAGGCATGGGAGACTAGACTAGACATGGGATACTGGGCTGGACAAGAATCCTGTTGCAGAATTACCAGGATGAAGGTAATGCCGGAGAAAATGAGAATGTCATCATTTTTTGTAGGAAACAGTGATTAAAGGAAAAATGGCCTTGGAGAACATTGTTATAGAAGTGCTTGTGTGAACACCAACAAAATATGGAGAAGAGACAAACTGAATTTCATCTGCATGTAATAATAATTCACTATGAGCTGGTCTTCTAAGACAGGGTTACCTCTTGTGAATTTTCTGGACATGTGTACTTGCTATAAACATTTTAACTATCTTTGCCTTTATTTGTGTGTATCTCAGGCAACACCATAGACAGCACTGCAAACATCATTTCTAACTGGAAATGGATGTTTGTGTGTGTTTTTTTAATTGCAATAGTAGGGATTGAAATTTAGGGCTTCACACTGAGCTTCATCCTCAGACCTTTTAAAAACTTTTTTTTTTTTTTTTTTAATTTTTAGGCAGGTCTTGCTAAATAACTAAGTTGTCCAGGCTGGGCTCAGACCTACTATCCTCCTGGCTCAGCCTCCCATTTCTGCCTAAATGTCCCCTCCTCAGAGTCCACCTTGATCATTCTATCCAATAACATCTCCTCTACTCTCACTCGCATCCTCGTTTGCTTCACACTTGGAATTCATTACAATGTATAACGATTTTTATTCACTTGCTTGTTTTTTGTGCTTCTCCACTTAACTGTAACCTTCATGAGAAAGTATTCTTCAATTCCAAACTCCTCGTGTAGTGCTTGGAAAAGAGTAAATGCTCACTAGGTGTTTTTAAATGAATGAATTATTGATATAAGATGCAGATATAGGGTCATTAGAATATCAATAATAGTTGAAGCCTCAGAAGTCAGTGGGATCACAGAAAAGCATAAGGATCCAGGAGAAGACTGTGGACAAAACTGTAGATATACAACCTTAATATTTATGGTGTAGACAGAAGAGAAAAGCCTGCTAAAGAGGGGGAGAGGAAAGCCCTATGTAGCTTTAGTAAAGAAAGAAGATTGATAGAAGAGAAGAGGGTAAGTAAAATATATCACGTGGTCTGTTGGAACCCAGTGTCCAGCACAATGCCCAGTGTTCAGTGAACACACAAAAACAATGTGTCCATGTATGGAATGAATGATGAAAGAATAAGGAGAATAAGTTCAACTATACCAAATGCTCTGGGAAATATAAAGTATTTTTTTTGTTAAAAGGTTACTGGCCACCTCAACAGGAACATTTACTTCCTAACATATTACACAATTAATCTGCTTAATCTGTTGATTCCTATTGTTTACCTACCCTGCTAGAATGGACACCCCACGAGGTCAGGTCATTTTTCTTTGTACACTGCTGTTATCTCAAGCTCCCAAAATGATACCTGAAAAAGTCATGGAGATGAGTATCATATTTTTTAAAGCCTCAGTTTATCACAAAAGAATTATCTTTTAGAGTGCTCAGTTCTTTAGTGAGCCCAGGACAACAAGAGCATCCCTGTATTATCCACTCAACCCATTTTTCTCCCAGTGAATCAGCTGGACATTGCATGGATCATTCTCCCAGATTTACCATGTTATCTGGAGATAAGTTTAAATGTCAGCAACCATTATTTATTGTACAATCCATGCATTGGAAGCCAGCCCTTTAAACCTTTTCATGCAACAACAGTAGCAAAGAAGAAACAGCACAGTTTTGTGTAGATGGTCATGGTACAGACCCCTTTCTGCTCACTGAACCTACTGTAGAGAACACTTGCTTCATGAGGGATTCATTTCAAACCAAGAGAGCCTGACGTTTTCTTCAGATCCAGAGTTCACTACTGGAAAGAAATCTACACCTTTGCCGATCAACAGGAATAATCTTACCACCAGCAGATTATTGCAAAAATATGATGTATTCATTTTTATAACTTAGACTACTTTCAAAGGTTTTAACTTCTTTACTCATTAATTTTTCTTACGCTTTCCTGAGAAACAGCTATTTTTATTTCCTGAATATACATCTCAATAGAAATACATGCGATTGTCTTCACGTTTCTGGTGGTTGAACCTTCCTGTTCTTTGAATACAGCATATTTTTTCACTGGTCTTTCTAATTATCTATGAAATTGGGTAAAGCCTTAAATTAACTCATGCTTATATATGTCCTCATGTTGTAGAAATTATGACATGCCATCTTGACTAAAGTTTTTTGGGATAGGAACCAGGGAAGGAGCACAAGTAAGCTGGATGGTGGGAGCAAATGGTGAGTAAGAGAATTAAAAGTGGAAGATGTGTGAGAAATTTAGACAATATTTGGGAGGAAGAAAAACTGCCTGTGAATGCCTGTGCATAAAGGTTGAAAATTTAAAGACTAAGAATTTAAACATCGAATTTTTCAAAAATAATAGATGTGTATCTTATGCTTAGATGTTAAAAAACTGTCACTACAAGTGGCATCAGTGCCAAAAGGATTACAATATCAGGACATCAGTTCATCAAGTCTGCAGAGGAAAAGAGGCATACGTTCTGACTATTCTCCACTGACTGGTCAACTGCTGTTTCCATAGCAATCTATGTACAGCTCAGACATTTTTTACTCCCTCTCCTATCCTGCCTTACCTCTATTGCATAGCAAAGAACATCAGATTTATAAACAGAGATACTCAGTAAATGTAATGCGGTACCGTAGCCATTGCTATGGCTTATTATTCTAATGGTACAGTAATCACAGCCTGCATCATACTCCCAAGCACCATCAGAACAGCAAAAAAGCCTTATATTCTGCCCTATCATTGGGGAAAATGGATTTCATATAAACAGCTTTTTATCCATTCACATAGGTTTAGGAAAACAATAGCGTTTATTTTAAGCTGGAAACAGCAAACCCATAGAATTTCTTTAGATTTCTTTTTTTACATGTATATTTAGATTTTGCACATAGAATGAGCACATTTATGAAGATATGGCTCACACCTGAACAGTTCTTTTAGACTAAAACTAGTTCTGTGTATTCGTAAATGTGAAAAATAGTAATCAATACTCAGAAACTTGAACTAGGAATATATATATATATTTTTTTTTTTTGAACAGGGAATTGAACTCAGGACCTCATGCTTGCCAGGCAGGCGATGTGCTGCTGAGTTATATCCCCAGCCCCAGGAATATATTTTTATTACACACACTTTGTTTTTATTGTTTCATTTCTGAATGCAACCAAAAATTTCTTAGCCTTTATCATAGTGAAATTTGCTGTTGTAGTGGAATTGGCTACCTGTTTTCGTTATTCCCGCTGCTATTGAAAACAGTACCTGGTTTAACTTTAAGAGAATTATTCCATCCCCACTCTGAGGACACACAGTTGGCACATTCCCAGGTGAGGGGTGGATGGAAGGTTAGCCTAGGTGATTAGATCATTGCTAAGAGCCTAAAGCCAATCCAAGAGTGAAGGCCAAACAATTAATTATGGAAATTACCTGAGCAACCAGAAAAGAAGCAAGATTTATGCTATGGGCTCGGGCCTAAGAAAAAGAATCTAGAGCAACTAGACAGAAAAAATTCTCCTAGGAGTGAGACAAGAGGAGAGCAAAAGAGAGAGAAGGACAAAGACAGAGACAGAGAAAGAAAGACAGAGAGAGAGGCAGAGACAGAGACGGAGGGAGAGGGAGAAGAAGAGGGAGGGACAGGAAGGGAGAGGTAGAGAAAGGGAGAGGGAGAGGGAGGGAGAAAGTCAGGGGTTATCCTTGTTCTTTCCAATTATCTAGGCCAAAATTGTTCTCTCATCCTTCCCCTCAATTTTAATTGGTATTCTGTCATTTGTAACTGAAAGTTTTTTTATCTGCATCCTCTGTGTCTCTCTGTCAGAGACAGAGATTGTCTGTGGTCTGTGTGATTGTGTGTGAATGATTGTGTGTGGTGTGTGTGTAGTGTATATGTATCATTTTATTTATATAAATATAAAATATCTCAAAAGTAATTATACCCTAGAATTTTTATTCTTTACCTGATATTGTACCAGCAAGCGTATATCTGGAAGGTGAATGAAGTTTATGCACAAATATAGTCATGGTAGTATTATATATGCCAACAGAAAAAGCCTAAACCCCTTAATTTGCTTTTAAAAATAAATAAGAAAGATTAAATACTTCAAATCCTATGTATATATTCATATATGTAAGTAAATGATTCCCATTAAGTATTTTAATACATTAGCTTATGATATACATTTACAGTATATATACCCACAGTATGATCTCACACACATTAAGTAAAAGAAACAGTAAGGAAAAACACAAAGATATTAGCAGCTGGTTTCTCTGTGTCTTAGGACCATGAATGACTTTATTTTTTTTTTTTGCTTTTTCTATATTTCATAAATCATATATAATAAGCACTCATTTAGAATTTTACATTTCCCAAAACTAGATTTGCCGTGATTTGAGACTTATACTTAGAAAAGGGAATTTGGAAAATGAAGAAATGTAAAGAATCTTAGAAATATTCTTTTATTCTATTATCTTTGTAAATTTTACTGGATGCTAAGGCTGAGAAGTAGTAGTTTATTCAACATCTCACTGCATTGGTAGATATTTTAAGGCTCAGGAGATACAAATGTAAATCATGGTTCAGTTCTCTCATTTCTATTATGACACTTTTTTCTATAGGAAGCACAGAGTGGACACAGAGATCTAAATTTGCATCTGGTCTCCATAGTAACCGTCTTTCAGTTTTTGACATTAGGCACCACCTGTTGTTCTGTGGACAAACCTCCAAATAACATCACGGATTACAAGAAGGAAGAAAAGGAGCGTACAACTGTCCTAAATAGTACTTCCCTAATGTACGATTCCTCCATGACATTTAGCCACACACCATCATGTACCTAAAATAATTAACACACTGTCATATACATCCTTATACTATCTGCACATACAGCAGTTGTATTTCTTGACTTAAAAATATCAAATATTTATTTTCACACATTGCTATGCCAATTTGGAGCTCACAATAGGCATGATAGAATATTACATGCAGAACTGTACTACTACGTCTTGTATTTCATCTGATGTTTGATGATTGTGAAAATTACAGTATGGTTAAAATTCTCTCTCACAGGATTTGTTTTCTACATTTGCACAAGAGAACACATAAAATCACACTTCTAAAAATATCAACTTATTTTAGAAATTGTGCAAAGCCTTTTTCTCTGGTTCATTTTTAATTTCCTACTTGCAAGCAAACCAGCTGTTGGGGAAGACTTGGGGTTTTTCCTTAATTAAAATGATTTCTCGTCCTTCTGACTTAAAAACTCTAAATTGTAATAAAAGGAGTTTCCCTCCCTGGAAAGACTTCCTTTGCAAAGGGCAAAGGAATTTTCAGAAATATACTTACTTGGGTTTTATAATCCCTTGGATATATGTGATTACTCTCCTAAGATTAAAAAAAGACGCAAGTGCAGTCAGGACTTCTAAGTAGCGAATCATGTTCTGTCTACAATTTTCAACCTCTGATGTCTGTATTGCCTTAATAAAGCCCTGATTTGCCTTTCCCTTTTGCCTTTCTATCCTCTTTCCTCTCTTCTTCATTATGAGACAGTGGGAAAGAGGCCAGCTTTGCAGCAAAACAAGCTACCTAGAATCTCAGCTGCACATGCATTACTCATGTGACCTGTCTGAGCCTCCTGCTTCTCTGCAGAGAGAGAGAGAAAACCACCCACTGCACACGGTAAATGAGAAGGAAATGTAATAAGGTATATGCTATTAATCACGATACTTGGGCACTCACAAATTTTATTTCCTTGATCTTTCTTACTTTCAAGGTTCTCAGGGATCCACAGACAGAGGTTAAAGTAGTCACCTCCTGGTAGCACTGAGAAACCAGTGACGTCCCTTCCATACAACTGCTGCCTGGTTGTTCGTCACCCTGCTTCACTTTCTTACTAACCAGAGGAATAAAGTGGTGGCAACCAGGGTGACATGAGGCTTCAGTGAAAGGCAATGCCTTTCCTTTTTGCGAACAGTCATAACCTGCTGGTTCGACATCATGGTAAACAGAATACCACTTCCTGATCCTTGAAAAAAAACCCATCAAAATTGGATTACAGGAGATGGTATTTGCAAAGTCTTAGCACAGTGCACAGCATGCAATAAATGCTCAGTGAATATTAGTTGCTCCCATAAATTATTTTTGCAATGAATGGTTGTATGGGTCAGTAAGAGCATGACTGGGTGTCCAGTTGACGTATTAAATGAACTGATAACTATGGTGACCATGAACGTGAAACCAATTTCTGGTTAAATAGGAATGTGCAGAGATGAATTTTAGATGAAATATGAAGGGCAGGGTACCTCACTTTTCTGAAGACAGAGTGGTAGGTAAAATTAAATATAGATATAAACCACATTGCAGACATTTATTCCACTCTTAGCAGCAGTCAGCATATAATGACCAACTCTCCGCCCACACAGATCTTTCACATTAGATTTTAGAAATATTATTCTGGAACATAATAATCTTTAATATGAACAAGAGAAATAGGTGTAATTGTTCTGGACTTTTCATGATAGCTGCAAGACTCCATCAACTTTACTATAAAAATGGGAAAAATAGATCAAAAAGAAAATGCTATACTGCTGGCCTGAAAGTTGAAAAGATGAAATCACTCAGAACACCCCCAAGCCCTCCCACTGTAGTCTGAAGGAATGCTGGTAATGACTAAGCAGTGCCTTGTTTAGAATAATATTAGAAATCAGAAACATCACCAATTTCATCTAGTTCTGGAACTCTTAACCTGGAGAGCATGGAATAATTTTCTGGGAGTGTCTGTGAAGTTATATGCCAAAGTGTATACGTGTGAAGATTGATAACTTACTGAAATACTAGATAACTGAAAATGGAAATCAGGATTGACTTTGCTCCCCTGGATAGGAATGGAGCTGAGCTGATGTCATTTAATACAAGAATAAAGAAGCAGCGCTTTGTAAAAATCTCCTTGAGGGGAAATTCACAGACTGTTAGTATAAGCTCATCAATAATTAATACAAGCAATGAATATAAAGGAAAGCGACATAGTAAGTATCATCCCTCTTGGATCAGGTAAGATCGTAATTTGCACAAATGGTGTCATCATCCCACTTTCAGTCATCTGGGAGAAACTACATTGAATCGATCACACCTGCTCTTTTTGCACATGGTCACACTACTTCTCTAATATTTTGTATTTTTGGATGAAAAAAATTAGAAATCCTATCTAGCTATGCAAAGGATGCAGTCACTTCTTGCTATTCCATAATATTGTAACATGCATAATTCTGTGGAAAGAATCTGCTGTTCTGGGGCTGGGGATGTGGCTCAGTGGTAGAGCCCTTGCCTTACATGCACAAAGCCCTGGGTTCGATCCCCAGCATCACCAAAAAAAAAAAAAAAAAAAAGAATCTGCTGTTCTTATCAGACTCACATGGAATACTTGACCCAAAGGCTAAGAACCATCCAGCTAGATGAATAAAATAATTTTACAGATATGGAAAGTGGAGTCTTGGACAGGTTAGGAGACTTACTTCAGAACAGTTGGTAGAAACCTGACTAGAAAATAGTTCTGTCCATTTTCAGCTTACACTTTTGCCCATAAATCCTAGTAGAAACAAAGTACTTTTAAGGTCTTGAGGGATGACCAGATAAGATCGTATTAACAGCACACCATCAAAAAACCAAGAGTTAGAAGTTATTGCATGCTTTCTGTCTCCCCTTTCTCTCAACTACTATTTCAGAAGGAACATGATAAACCAGTGACATAACTAGTTGAACAGAGTCAAAGTACCAAGGATCCATAAAACCTTAAACAAATGTATAAGGTTGGAAATCTTCTGCCACTACACAGTGTATGTTCCATAGGCATAAAAACTAACATCTCTTTCTAGTAACAAGATGCCTTCCTGGGCAAACTATTGCTTCACACACCATGAAGGTACCATCCAGCAGTAGTTTATGAATCACCATCTTCATTTACATACACCATGAATAGCCTTGGCATCTACATCTACATCGGCTTTCTTATTTTTATTTCTAAAGATATTGATCCATGACATTGGTTCTAAGAATATTCCAGGGGAGGACACTTGCCACCTTTTCACTGATAAAGCATTTCTACCCAATGGTTCTTTTTGGTTGTTTCTCGGTTTCTTTATTTTCCCTCCTATAATATCATTGCCTCTTTCTGTTTGGGTCCATCTTTCTTGCTTTACTTGCACATTTATCTCTTTTACAGGTTAAATGATCTAGCTGGGATAACTGAATCACATAGTTTGGTAGGACTTCTTAAACTGTTCATCAACATGACAACAAAAAGGGTTTTATGGGATATAAAAATATGAGGCGTACTATTCTAAAGTGAGACAAATGGCCCATTTTGTGCAATGTTCATGTTTCATAGAGGCACAGCAGGATGTTTACAGAAACACATAGCACTCTCTATGTGATCAAATTACATAGAGAATGGGCAAATTATTCTGAACATTTTTAATTTCCTCCTAAAACCTCATTCAATCAATAATAGCATATAATGTTTATTGAATATCTACTATGTGCCAGACATTGTGCAAATTTCTTCAGGTACATTTTTTCTTTTAACCATCACAGTTAAATATCACATCTACCATAATCATCTTAACTTTACAGATGTAGAAACCTATTCAGAAAGTTTAAGTAGTTAGAAAAAGGTAAAGCTAAATTGTAACTTAGGTCAGTCTATGTCTGTAGCTGATTTAATTATCGTGCACATCATGTGCATACACGTAAAATCCTTAAAACACACATATCAGTAGTTTCTGCTCAAAACATCTCTTGGTGTAAACAAATTCCATGTTATTATTAGAGGATACACTGATTCTGACTGTCAAAAATTTAGTAATATAATTCATCTAGGTCAGCATTTGATAAACAAGTCCACATTCATTTTATCAAACCTGAGCCAAGTGAAGGGAGGGAGGGAGGAAGGCAAGGAGGGAGGAAAGGAACCCCATGGATCATGATAATATTGGATCCTCCAGCAAAGGGAATGGATAAGTTGGTGAATTGCTGGGTGTCAATTTTTCATGTACACCCCAGTTTTACTTTTCTCATTGCTGAGACAAAATACCCAACACCCAAAGTTAAAGGAGAAAAAGTTTATTTGGCTCACAGTTTGTAGAGGTTTCAGTCCATAATCAGCTGGCTGCAAGGCAAGGTGGCTTGGCAGAGGGCCACCACAGAGGAGAAACAGTTCATGGTGTCCACAAGTTAGTAACAGCAACAAGGGAGAGACAAGACTCTTTCTGTCCCTCATACTGTATGCAAGCTAATCGCTCTCTGGTGGGTGTAGCACTCACACCCTTAATCCCAGCTAGAACAATGCCAAACCAATCAGTGGACTGATTTACTAATCACACACCCTTAATCCCAGCACCACACACTCTAGATTCAGCCACCTCTGAAAAAGTCCAATTACCGCAGGAGGCTTTGGGGGGACGTCTAGACACAAACCATAATAACCCCCTTTGTGGCTTTTGCATTTTGAACCATAAGGCTATAAATAACTAAATATTTTTAAAATATTGAAATAGAATAAGTCTGTATATTATGCATTTTTTGTAATTGCCTCTGGAGCTGAGTTAGCTAATTCTTTAATATCTCATATACTGTCAGACACAGCCATCAGGTGATACTAACATCTCTCCTTCCACAGCAACTTGACCATTATTTTATTATAGCATTTACTACATTATATTACGGTTAGCTATCTATATTTCTGTTTCTCCTGAAACAGAGTGATGGCTTCTATAGGACAATAATAAATAAATATTCATATATTCATTTATTCTTTTATTCACTAAGTGCTAGACAAGATGTTTATTCAACCATGTATGGTTGGTGCCTGGCCTAGCAACTGACATATAAGAATTCAATGTGTCACTTTTGAATGAATGCATAAATTAATGAATAAGATGAGCTCAGCACTTCATCACAGGACTCAGGATGACAGCTCCATAAAATCAGTATTGTTCATATTCCTAAGAACTTCCACAAATATTAATTTTTCTTGCCTCAATAGTGAAGCTGTATGCATGGTGAATATACTATCCTCCAAACCTTTATGAAGAAAACTCTTAATCTACTTGCAGAAGACAAAACTCTTAATCCACTTGTCTCTATTCATAGAGACACAAAAAAGACATTAGAGTTTCTTCAAATACTATTTTATTACTTTCCTTCCCTGTAAATTTGCATACTAGAAAATGCCATAACTGTATCAAACCGAATAGACAGATATAAACAATTAATGTTTTATGTACAAAATGTTTGATAATTACAAGCACTGTGTATCACTTCAGCAAAATCTTTCCCTCAATAGCCCTGGGAGCTAGAAGATTTTGATAGGAAGAAGTAGGTAAGGGCCGGTGAGATGGCTCAGCAGCTCAAGCGCCTGCCTTGCAAGCGCGAGGGCCCGAATTCGACTCCCGGATCCCACATACGAAAAAGGGGCCGGTGATATCGCTCAGCAGCAAGGGCGCCTGCTAGCGGGCGAGGTCCTGAGGTCGACCCCCCCCGTACCCACAAAAAAAAAAAAAAAAGAAGTAGGTAAAAGCAGCACAAATAAATGATTCCTACCAAATTATACAACCTGTCAGGAGGCTACTGGATTTAACCAAAACCAACCTGTTCTCTGAGCCATTATTTATCTATTTCCTCTCTTAAATTACAAGCCTTATCCATGTTGAAAATGAAGAGGGTACAGATAGATATTGTAATCTCTAACCCAAACAGCTCTGATAATAGGAGTTAGTATTGGAAGTATTGAGTCCTAGCTGACACAGATGGAAATTAACTATTTGTATGGAAATGGGTATTTTGCTTGAAATCTACACTTAAGGCTGTCTTTACAAAGAATTCCTGGGATCTGTGCAAAAGAAGATTTGTTAAAACCCAGAATATCTAAGGGAATCAAGTTGTCTCACAGCTCCCTTTGCGTATCTCTGCATTAGCCACTGTGTCTTCCTGCATTTTAGTGGATTCATGCTCTACTTCCTTTCACTCCTTTGGGAGGGCTTCCCAAGAAGGAGCTATATCATCATTTTGTTGTTGTTGTTGTTTTTGATCCCCAGGTCTTAGTCAAGTACTAAGCATATAATAGTACTTGATAAATACGTGCACCAAAGAATGTAGCTCTTGTTCTCAGTCAGTAAGATGTAATAGAAAGTGGTTCTTTCCTTGGCTGTACCCCGAGTAGCAGATTTAACTAATCCATGCAACAATAAGCCAGGTTTCTATTTACTCTTCAAAAAATAAGGGGGAGGACATAACTAGATGACTTACAATAACATTTTTGGTTCTACAGTTCTATGACTCTATGTAAATATGAATATTGGAGCAGGAAAGAGGCAGGATGATGACAGATCATAAAATAAATACAGCATATCAGTTAACAGTAAGCATGTATTAAACCCTTACCACACACCTGGAAGTATGTTAAGAAAGGTCTGAAGGAGTTCAGGAAATGCAACTCAACAATATATCATTTAAGAATTCAAAGAAAGGGCACTTGGATAACAGCAAATTGTGTGTTTGTGTGTGGGGATGTTCCATGAATTTTTATTATCCATCTAAAGATGGATATTCCAAAAGGAACTCAATTGTCACAAATCCCCTTCCCAGGAACCTCATCACAGGAGAGGAGACTGGAGGTCAGCACCATGCCCAGACAGACTCTTTCTTTTCCCTATTCTTCTCATGGCCCTGCTACTGTAAGAGGAGGATACGTAAGCACCTAGATCACTGGATTTGAGGGCATTTGTTTATCTTGCATGTAATGCCCTATATATATTTTTATGCCTTTGCTTCTATTAATCTATGTATTATCCGCTTATTCACAAACTCAAATATCAAACCCTCAGAGAGTAGAGGGAACATTTTCTCTTCCCTACAGGTCCTTTACATTTATTTTTTAATGCAATACTCACAATAATCCTATGATTTAGAAACTACTTGCTAGGCCTATATCATGTATGAAGGAATAAAGGTCCAGAGCATTTGAGTAACTGGGACAAGTTCAGAGAGTGAGTTTGGCTAAGGATTTAGGCTTCTCAAACTTAACCTGATTTGGGCTCTACATAATTACAGTCCTAAAAAGATGGTTGTGTCTAACATCAACCTAAAAATTGAAATTTAGCCTGTGCATGTAGAAATTAATGATAGATTAATAATATGATTGATTTTGTATCAGGAAACTTAATTTGTATAACTATATAATATCTTCCCCTTCCTTTATTTCAGGACTTTGGAAAGGCAGAGATATTTAAACCTCTAGTTCTTTCTAATCAAATTCACTGTAAAAGATGTAGATGATTTGTGTGCCTCCAGGAGGGCATAGTCATCACTAAGTATAGGTCTATAGGTAGGATGGATAAGTTCAGTATGATCCTTTCCATTAATACACAGCTTTCTTTTAAAATTAGCAAAAATGTTTAACATAACACAGCTCTTCTAACATTCTTTTTTTTTTTTTTTGTGGGTACCGGGGGGTCGACCTCAGGACCTCGTGCACCAGCAGGTGCCCGTGCCGCTGAGCGATATCACCGGCCCCTTTTTCGTATGTGGGATCCGGGAGTCAAATTCGGGCCCTCGCGCTTGCAAGGCAGGCGCTTGAGCCGCTGAGCCATCACACCGGCCCCTAACATTCATTTTTGATTAATCTTGATATAGTCTTTGAATCAGCACAGTATTTATAGATTCTTATATCATTTAAATCCACTGCTACTGGGTGGTTAACCTAACTCAGGTGTTATACAGGACACCAAGAAAGTCATGGTCCCTGCCTTCAAGAAACTTACATCCTGCAAATGAGTATCTAACTGATACATGCACATTCTTTGACCAGGGAGATTCTCCTATAAAATGGTAGCATTGGAATCAATGTGGATCTCTCTGTAGCTTAAGTTTTGATTTACAAACTCACACACTGTTATATATATTCTATATACAGCTTCATAGTTGACAAGTTATTTGACATTAGCAACTGATTTTTATGCTTTGTTGTGATGCCGTAGTGTCATATGCAGAGCATAGCTGTCCATGGGTTGAAAGAGCCTAAAGAAAAGTTAATGTGGTGAGTTCCTGGATATCAACCTGGACCACAAGGAAAAATGTGCCAAAAACTGTTGGGATGGTTTGAAAAATTTAGTACAGTCTATGTTTTAGACAGAAGTATGGCATCACTATTTTCTGACTGTTTCTGTTTTTGACAAATTAGGGAATTTATGGGTGAAAAGGAATTCTGTTTGCAATTTTCCTTCGGATGATTAAAAAGATAATAAATACAGTGTGAATTGATATTACATAAAGGGTGATTTTTATATTTCATGGAGAGAAAGGTTATTTGGAGGATTTTGTCTTTATCTCAAAGGATAGAGAATATTCTTGAAAGTGAAGATGATGTAAGAGATTATTCTTCTCAGAGAAAATAGTAACCCTAAAGAAACTTCAGGAATCGAAGCCAAAAAATGAAGCTCAGATCCCTCCTCTAGGAATCTTACCGGTAGCCATGCATTCTGAATTTGAATACTTCCGGAACAGAGAAACCATTCCCTCTCTGAGAAAACTCATAGTGTCATCAGACAGATTGAACCTTCAGAAAAATTATTCTTTGTTCTAAACCAAAATCCAACACCATTTATACTCCCACCAAGATCCCACTGGTCACACTGCTTCTCTTTAGGGTCAAAATGGAGAAGCATTATCCCTTTTGTCTTCCACATGACAGTTCTCTGAATATTTTAAAACAACTGAATCTTCCCTAACCTGAATATTTTAAATCCCTACTTTTTTAGTTTTAATGTCTTTTATTTTATAAAAAAATTCATAATCAAATAAGAAGAGAATAACACTGTATATCATCTTCAAAGTAGTTACTCTGATCACAAGGCATAAACCAAAATGATTTTTACAAAGAAGAAACAGATAATAACACAAATCTTTCTTTTCAATAAACTAAGATAAACTAGTAGTATAAATGAAACCAATTAACATATACCTTACCCAGCAATCCCCCTTCTAGGTACCTAAAATCACATTATAGGAATACATGCATGCGCACTTTCTTTTTACTTTTCTCAGTCAAAGCTCTCTTAATATGTAAAGATTTTGCTATATCTTTCTTAAATTATGGTGAGCCTAAATGAGCTAATGTATTTCATATCATCTGAGAAAAAACAAGAATGGTGGGACTAGCGAGGTAAGGCAAGTCATTCCTGTAATCACAGCATGGTGGAAGGTTGAGATAGAAGGATGACAAATTCAAGCCCAGCCTGGCCAACTTAGTGACTTCATTCCATCTGTCTCAAAATAAAATATAAAAAGAGCCAGGGATGTAGCTCAGTGTGTAGGCCCTGGGTTCAACGGCCAGTACTAAAAAATGGATGGTAGTGGTGGGGGCTAGTGGCTCTTATTTTCAAGACAATTATATGTCCATTCATGTACTCCAAGAACACAGTTGCATTGGGGAAAGACTACAGCATCCTTCTGACTTCCATTGACCTTACAAATAACTACAAATTCCCTGCTTGGGCTGGTTTTTTTTTTTATTAATATATAGTATTTTGTTTTTAGAACAAAGGTGTGAGAAGCTACATTTTATCACTGTCATCTGGATTTTCTTACAGCCAATAATCATTCAATTTTGTGGATATTTTTCAGGTCCTGACTTATCATATAAAGTATTTTATATCCCTCCAAGCTCCATATTAATTTTAATTGTAATGAGATTAGTTTCTACATAGTTACTATTAAAGTTTCATTATAATAATTACCATAAAAATAAATTAGAAAAGGATTTATATTAAGAGGTAAATTATGAAAGATATTAAAATGCAGAACTATTTTTAAAATGACCAAAATTATATGGGTGTGTATGAAAAGAGAGAGAGGAAGAGGGAATATGTCAAAAAGAGAATCCTAATCTAAGCAATTGGGAAAATACAGAACAGGAGCAAAAGTGATCACTCCAGAAAGATACAGGTATAATTTCACCTGAATCCTAAAGCTTTTAATAATAAGACTATCTTACATGATTGTACTTGATAAGATATTGGAACATGCCATCCACAGTTGGTGTGTTCAAATTATTGTAAGGCCTTAAAGCTGCTTTAAACTTTCAATGCTTTCTCAATCACCTAAAGGGAGAGCCTATAGAATGGCAGATCGTACTTTCTACATCTGGCCCAGGTTTTAAATTCATTCCACCCTTCACTGCATGGAGAAATCTAACATCCATACACTGTAAGAAATTGCTTGTAGATCCCAGAACACATCATGCCCTGCTCCTTTTCCTATCTTTGCACATCCTTTCCCCACTGCTTGGGGATCCTTCCTTTCTTCACTTGACAAAGCCTTGGCTCAAATTAGTTAAGGCACTGTTTATTTTCAAAATGACTGTGTTTCCACCCTTTACCCTCTGTTTATGTGCCGTGTCTATTTATTTTGTCCACATGTCCAAGAGAAGACACCTCTATTGTGATTACTCCTTTGTCTTTCTTTATAAGCACTTGCAGGGAGGCTATGTTAAGAGCATTTGGCATACAGTAGATGATCAGTTGATGTATGTTAAAGGAAGGAAGGAAAGAGGGAGGGAGAGAGAGAGAGAGAGAGGTAAGGAGAGAGGAATAGAGAGCACTCAGTCCGGAATCAGATTATAACACTAGTTAGGACTCTCTTGTTGCTAGTGTAAGATACCAACTCTAGTTTCAGCATAAAAAAAGTGGGAAGGGTATGGATCCATAGCCATGGAGGAGTGTCTCTAAGAGAACCCCAGAAAGGAAGAAATCAGAAGCCTAGAAGTTCTAAAATCAGGAACTAAAAAGACATGAGGACACTTCTATTCTATTTCTTTTTTCTTTCTTTCTTTCAACTCATCAGCTCTGGTCTTCTCTCTGACTGCAGAATATCTTTCCTTACTCCTGTAACACTCATGCCTTTACATTTTAGAGTTGTGACTGCTTGTTGTGACTATCTCATGACCTTTCTATTCCAATTCCAATTATCCCAAGAAGTGTGTGATAGACCCAGGTAAAGTTAGGAATCATCCACTATCCAGTTCCTCAAAATCAAGAAGAATGGAGGGGCCTGGTGTAAATATGCAGTCTGCCCCACATGCTGAGAGAGGTGAGGGAATTCTCAGAAAAAAGGGAGTGGATCCAGAATGGAGGAGACACCCAAACACGATCTACTACAGGCTGCCAAATCTGCCAAACTGCTGGGAACTGCCAGAAGCCAGGGATCTTTGGTCAATAAACTCGGATTTTTTTTTTTTTGTGGGTACTGGGGGTCGAACTCAGGACCTTGCACTTGCCAGGCAGGTGCTTATGCTGCTGAGCTATCTCACCAGGCCTAAACTAGGATTTTAAAGAAATTTTTTTGGCAATTTTATTTTGAACTAGCAACAAAAATTGTTCTTTCTTTCCTTTTTCTTATATTATGGGTAGTCTAGAGTAGACCAACCTTAAACATCTACTCTCTAACTTGGATTATGATGAATTATTGTAGAAAAGTGAGTTCAAATGAGTGTGGGGGCACAACTTGGACAGAAATTTTGTAATTAATCTTTTAAAAATATGCATTTTATGTCCACTGATGAGTTACTCATCCTTTTTCCCTAATGGTATACATTACAAAAGCCCTAACTAATTTTTTAAGTATGTCCAAAGAATGTGAAACACAACTTTGCCATAAAGAAAGATAAACTTGAGTCATTTGCAGGATAATGGATGCACTCTAACCCTAACCCCTGAGGCCATAATGTTAAGTGAAATAAATCAGAAACTAAAGCTTAAATATTGTATGTTTTTTTCTTATATGAGAAGCCCAAAATATAGATAATATAAAGAGCAAAATAAAAGATAGACAATAGGAAATAGGGAGATAGATTTTTTGCAAAATGGAAAGGGACCATAGATAGAAGGAGGGGCTGGGGGAGGGGAAGGGGATGAATTAAAATGAGTTATGTATATGTACCAACTCCTCCGGAGGAATGTAATCATTATGTATTGTAAACATGTGTTAATAAAAAATAAAAACTGAAATAGAAAAGATTTTAGAAAAGAATAGTGAGCAATTGATTTTCTGTAGCATAGAGTCTGAGAAGGAAAAGTAGAATACGAAAGTTTCAAAGATAGCCTAGAGAACTAAGTTAAGAATCTTTAGTGTATTTGAAAGAAATGAGGAAGTGTTGAAATTTGTTAATTGGGGAAATGATCTGATGGGAATTACCTTTTAAGATTGCTATGGCGATGGTATAAAGACTGAATTAGACTAGAAGATTATGAGTTAGGAGGCTGTTGTACTTGTGAAGCAAATAATTTTTTAAAACATATGTATGCTTTTCTGGTGCTGGGCAAAATATCTGACACCACAATTTAAGGAAGAGAAGTTTATTTGAGATCACAGTTTCAGAGGTTTTAGTATACGGCTGGCAAGCTCCAAGGCAGACACAACATAGAAGAAGGGTGTGGTAGAGCAGTGCTGCTCACTTTATAGCATTTTAAAAGCAGAGTACAGATAGGAAGCGACTGGGAACCAGATAGAGACTCCAAGGTCATGGTCTTATGACCTACTTCCCCCAACATTGAAGAAAAAGGAAATACTGAAGTAGATTATATACGGAGGTAAGGAAGTTTGAGTCAAAGATGGCATATTAGCTTTCCTGTTGCTAGGGCACAATAGCCAATATCCACAAGTTAAAGGGGAAAGGTTTAATTTACTTCATGGTTTCAAGGGATTCAGTACATGGTAAGCTGGCTTTAAGGCAGAAACCTCCTGCCAAAGGTGTGGGGGGCAAAGTTGCTCAGTTCATAGCAGCTCAGAAGTAGAGCAAGGAATAATGTCAGAAAGAAGTGGCCATGGGCCAGATATAGTACTCAGGGTCACATTTTCATGACCCACCCAGACACCCAGACACACTCAGAAGCATTCTCCACCAATCTCCTGGGCAGTTTTCAAGCCAAGCAAGTTGACACAATTAAGCTTAACCATCATTTTCTACCTTCTGTCAACCTGACACCCAGACACATCTCCTTAAACCATACTTAACCCCAAAATAAACACAAGGACATAATTTACCTAGCATGATACAACTATCTTGTGTACATCTGAAAACACAATAATCCCTTCCAAAATTGTCAACAGCCCCAACATTTTTTCAAAAGTCCAACTCTAAGTCTCTTCTGAGACTCAAGGCACACTCTTAACTGTGAAACTCTGTAAAAATCAGAAATGAGTTACATAATCCCCAAATACAATGGCACAAGACAAACTTTCCCATTCCAAAAGAGAGGAATAGGGGTATTAAAAAAAAAAAAAGCATAGAACCAAAGCAAAATTGAAACACCATAGGATGAACATTAAGAACTATAGCTCTATTCCAGAATCTGGGCACATGGTGGTAAAATGTCATATCAAAGTGAAGAAGAAGATCAGGGCATGGCCAGCTGTCTGGGCAAGTGGGTATGACCTATCAGTCATGGAGATCCAGGAGACATGCCTCCAAGCCCTGTACCTGAAACCAATCAGAAAGTTCTATCTTCAATTCTTCTTAGGATAACTTAAGCAGGTTTTTGATAGAACAGCCTAAAGCTGATGCCAGTTTGAGGAGTGGGAGAAACAAAAGATGGCTGCTATTAAGCTCTTGGCCAATGTATTCTCTCTTTCACTGTGGTCCTCTCTCACTCTGTAGAGTATACTTCTTTTCCTACTCTTAATTGAGCCACAGTTGCTCTGCAAAACATGTTCCTTTTCCTATCTTTAATAAATGTAAAACTTCACTAACTTTTGGGCTTGTTTTGTCCATGTCTTAGTTACTGTTCTCTCATTGCTGAGATGAAATACCTGACACCCAAAGTTAAAGGAGGAAAGTTTGTAGAGGTTTCAGTCCATAATTGGCCAGTTCCAAGGCAGGGTGGCATATGGTGGTGAGGCAACTGTTCATGGTGGCTGGGATGGCAAAAGACAGCAAAAGCAGCAAGAGCAAAAGGGGAAACTAGCCTCTTTCCATCCATTTTATCTTATCCAGACTGCTGGGATTAGGGTAGTGCCAATACAATCAGTGGATTGATCCAGCAATCACCCACCCTTAATCCAAGCACCCTAATCCTAGCATTGAATCATGAATCAATCACAAACTCTAGATTCAGCTGCCTCTAAAAACGCCCCATCTAAAAGTTCATGAGGCTTTGGGGGGACATCTAGACACAAACCAAAACAGCCCAATTCTTTGTTCAGGACAAAAAGAACCTAGAAAGCATATTTAGAAGGAGTCCCTAGAACCCCAAAACCCAGCAAGAAAAGGGCTTGTGTAGCTCCACTCTTATGGCCTTGTTGGTGCAGCCCATACAACCTCTCTCTTCAGCTGACTCCCCTATTGGATGGCAGCTTTCCTTGGCAAATGTTCTATGTTTCTGGCATCTCCAACTTCCTGGGATCTCCATTGCACCTTTGGCTTCATTCTTATAGCTTCTATAAGCTATAAGCCTACAGCCCTCTCAAGGGCTTCTTACCTGGCTTCTCAGAGCATCATTTTAGATGTGGCTGGAAGCCTCCCTGAAACAACAACTCTTGCATTTTGCATGCCAGTAAAACTAGCATCATATAGAATATGCCAAGGTCCACTGTCAGAGCAAAGGATAGCCAGGACCCCTTGGATCATTTCTGCAGTGGCTTCTAAATACCTGGATGGCTGAGCACAGTGAAATGAACCCTAGGGAACCAATTAATTAGCCCTTTTTGTGAAGCTCTTCTGTAATGAAAGGCTTGCACTTTTGCACCTCCAAGCCTCTGATTGGTGGAGGCTTGCTGAGTACTGGGATTCCCTCAAGGCATCTTTCCTATTGTTCTGATTCAAAGTACTTGGCTTCTTTTTAATTCTTTTTTTTTTTTTGTGGGTACCGGGGGTCAACCTCAGGACCTCGCATGCCAGCAGGCACCCGTGCCACTGAGCGATATCACTGGCCCCTTTTTCATATGTGGGTTCCGGGAGTCGAACTCGGGCCCTCGCGCTTGCCGGGCAGGTGCTTAAGCCACTGAGCCATCTCACAGGCCCTTTAATTCTTATCTTTTCAGGAACCTCACTTTTGCCTGAACTTTACAGATATTTTTCTGACCAAGTTTCACATCATTCAACTCTGCCTTTTGCTCTTGATTCTCACAGTAAATCTGGCTGAAAGCAGACTATAGTATCTTGCTACAGCATGAATGCTGGGCTGCCTTGAAATTTCCTCCACTAGATTAATTAGTCAGCTGCCCTTAATCTCAGTCTCCCACAAAGTCTCAGGACATGGGCAAAATGTAGACAAATTTTCTGCCAAAGCATAACACACATGGCCTCTAGTACAAATGCAAGTAAGTCCTTGTTCCCAGCTGAATCCTCCTGAGCCTGGTCTTTACTGTCTACCTTCCTACTAAAATTTTTGTCTTCTGAGCTCTAACCAGAATCTTCCAACAAGCTTTGCTTACAGTATTCTAGGTCTTCTCTAGCCCACATCTCCAAAATTTTCCAAATTCCTACAAACAAATAGGCTTCTAAACTACATGATTGATAATAACCTCATTTCTTTGATATCAATTTTCTGAATCAGTCATATTCCTGTTGCTCAGATACAATATTCATCACCCATAATTTGAAAGAGGAGAGGTTTAATTAACCTCATGATTTCAGGGAATTCAGCTCATGGTGTGCTGGCTCTGAGGAATAAACATCATTGTCAGAAGGGCATGGTGGAGTGAAGATGCTCAGGTCATGCTGGCTGGGAAGCAAAACAGGGGAATAGTGTCAGAGAGGAAAGGGGCAGGGACCAGATATGGCACTCAAAGTCATGCCTCTATGATTCACTCAGACATGCTCAAAACTATGCTCCTCCAATCCCCTAGATGGCTCTTGAGTCAATCAAGTTACCACAATTGAGCTTACCCATCACAGATTGTATGTAAATTTCAAGCTTGATGACTATAAGAAATGGGGAAGAAAATGGAAGTCAAATAGAAAAGCTAGTTGTATAATGTAGGAGGTGGGGAAAAGATGATACGTCTAGTTTTAAACACCTTGCATTTGCAATTGCTGTGGGATCAACATTCATGGAGACATAGGCTAGATTCCTCTAATTTTTGAAAATCTACTACCATCAAGTAGTTGATATGTTTAACTCATTGAAGCATCACAAAGATGCTAGGTGAAAGTATTTTCTTCATTTTACAGGTGAAGTCTTTGAAACTTTGAGATGAAATAAATTGGCTAAGGTCATACATTTCATTAAGCATCAAGGAGAACTTGAATCTAGGCCTGTTGGCCTCCAAATATGTACTTCTTCACTGTCCTTCAGTGCCTCCCAGCAGGCAGCTATGAGGCCAGACCAGAGCTTAAAATTGTCATTCTTTTCAGTGACAAAAAGTTTAGAGTTGAATTTCTTTGCAAATTGTGTATGTTTGTTTTGTCAGCATATGAAGACTATACATTCTTTAAAGGTAGAGACAGCATTATAAATTTCTCTCACCCCCTTCGCAGCACCTCATGCGGCTCCAGATGCAGAGGAGGCTTCGCTGAATACATAGATTGTTTGATGATCTTGCCCCTGGTGACAATTGCATAACATGTTCATGTTGAGGTTGTAATCTTCATAAATCATTTATTTAGAAGCCTCCTTTTTCTTGGGTTTAGTGGAGGTATAATATAGGAGAAGATGGAACATGTAGAAATAGTAGCAAAACAATCAAATTCATTCTCCAAACTTACCATCTCCTAATCTCTGAGCCTTTGTTCTATTCCACGTTCTATAGTTTCAAAGGGGAGTGCTGAGGAGGAGTGCTTGCTACCATCTCCAGAAGCCAGGCCTCCCCTATATTTTGTTGCTAGTGTTCCTACCACACATATGATTTCCTATACACAATTTACTAAATAACCCAGCTATGATGGAGTTGCATTATAACACTTGGCCAAGTCAAGTCTGCTGACATCATGCCTTTGTCCTGCAGCAATGATGACTACTGCTTGAGATAAGAAATTAGAAAAGTGATTTGAAGAGATCATCAGAAGTGCATGAGAATTACTGAAGCCTTATATGCTTTTCCAGACAAAACCAATTCAAAATGATCAGCTGGGCCATTTTTCTCCCCATGAGCGCCTAAAGAGCATAACACTTTATTAATAACAGCTACCATTTAATTGTTTGTTTTATCTGCTATTTTGAGAGCTTGCAAAGTGCTTTAAATATGTTGGCTCATTTAAAACTTAAACCAATTTCCTCAAATCAGTTTCCTTAAATCAGTCTCTTTGTAATTCCAATCATATTTGCAGTACATTCAATGAATAACAAGAAGTAGACAGAAGCTACAAATACCTGAGATGGAGACTGTTAACTGTTCAGTAAATATATTTTCTTTTTGATGTTGATCCACAGGCTGACCAAATTTCTTAGCCTCCATTGCATTAGTCTTCAAGAATAGAATGTGACTGGAAGTGCTTCATTCAGCCTCTCTCTCCCATCTGTGTTTAGCCATGGAGTGATGGAGGAATATCACCACAGAGGCGATGGAATGCCATCCTGAAGGATGGCAAAGGTGCCTTATCCAAGAAGCCTGAGTTCCTCAATTACCACAGGTAGAAAATCATTTGCTAATAAGGAATAACAATCTTGGTCTGTTGGGCAAACAAGAAATACTCTTTCATTGTGTAGAGATACTGTGAAATTTGCATGTATGTGTTACAACAGACTCAAATTTTATCTCCCCAGTCAGATTATAAATTTAAGGGCTGGTATCATAATTTCAACATAGACTTCCCTGACTACCTCATTCTATTCATCTCTGAAATGGAAGAAGTAGCTTGCTTGACATCTGTCTTTTATATGGGCTTTCTAAGAAGATTGGTAGGAAGGCTTATGCAAAGTGTATAGTGGGAGAGAAAGAGGAAGGGTGGTAGGAGAAAGATGATGTGTGTGTGTGTGTGTGTTGTGTGTGTGTGTTTTGTGGGCTTGTGTCCTCATGTAACAATAGAAGACAAGAAACACTATGATGGGTGCGTTCTTTTCCCACTGTGGAAATAATAAAGACTACTCAAATAACGACACTAAGTCCTGACTATTCTAGGCTGACTGCAGCAGAGGTTGTGGTTTGCCTTCCTGGGATGGTGGCAGCTGTAGAGCTTGTGGGTCAGAGTTCCACTTAATATGTGATCTAGCCACATTGCATTTGTATATGGCTTCTCACCCTTCTATTCCCACCCTGCTCCCACACATATACAGGGACCCAGTTTAAGGTCAGAGGTTTTACTTCTTTCTTTGCCTCCCACTACTTCCTGTTTCCACCTCTTCTTACTTCTTGCTACCAGCTTTTAAAATGCAATTCCCCCATCATGGCTTGTCCTGAATCTTCACTTGTCTATAGGAACACTACCCTCACATCAAGGCCAGTTTAGGCCCCATTCCTGCCATTAAGCTTTACTGGACAATGCTTCCTTCAATTAATTTTACTTTTCTCCAAATGCCTGTTTAATTTAGAATTTGTGCCACATCATTAAACAATTATAAAATGTTTTTAACTGATTTTCATTAATTTGTGTATGTTAATTTTATCTCCCTAGTCAGATTATAAATTTCAGGGCTGGTATCATAATTTAGGCTTTCTCTTACGTTTCACAATAGCTTGCAGTGCAGAGTCCATGCCGTAAAAACTCAGTAAATAGTTAATTGAATACTTTCTATATGTATTCTTCACTTGAGGGGATAAAATGTAACTGATTTCTTGTTTTCCCCATCACCATTCCAACTGCTGATTTCAGTCATAAATGTTCCAATTCTCTTAGCACTGGAAGATTTTTACACATTAATTTTCCAGGACCCAGAAGTAGGGTTTCTCTCACCTCAAATGAAAAGGTGAAAAGAAGGAAGGACTCTGGTGATTCTTTTTTCAACTTGCAAATGCCATATAGAAGCAAACCTTCTGAATAAATCATAAGATACATATAGGGTTTTTGAACAGGAGGAATATGGGGTCCTACAGGCCAGAAGAAAATAAAAGAATCCTACTGGCTCCCTGAACATCCTTGGGAACAGCCAGAGCTATGGTGGCAAAAATGGGAATTCACTTGAAGAGCTGTATGAATATGGACTTTTTCGTACTAAGAAGTCTTCACACATTTTTGAGAGGGCTTCAGATAAATTAAGAACAGCAGCTGGAAAAGAATCAAAGAAAATCTGTGAATATTTTTATCCCAAACTAAGACATACATATACATCATATACATTACATATACATATTCTTCATATCCTAGCTTATGGATAAGCAAGCTATACGCCTGCATGTGAAAGATTATTCACAGATACAGCTCTTTCTAGGGATGAAAATTAGCTATGTGCTAGAATGGCTCATATCAACTCGTCAGAGCCAACTGTTTAATTTTCAGAAATTTTGCTAAGTAGTTGTAGTGGATTAACTAATGGTCAACTTCTAACACCCATCTGAACTGAATCAGAATGGTTCTTGGTGTGGTAGGCCCACCTGAGGATTGTTGCTAACAGCATAAAAGGAGAACTGGAGGGGAAGATGGGATGCTGCTGTTGATTTCCCTGGAGAAGCTTGTCACGCTGGCTTTCCTGATATGAACTTAGCTGTTATCATCAGAGAAGCTCAGGTCCCCACTGTTGCTGACGATGGCTGCAGTTCTCTTAGGGGGAGCTCTGGTCCTTACCTTGAGCGTTGCTTCCTGGCTCCTGTGCAGATCTCTCAGCCTGCTGGTGCAGATCCTTCATCCCACTGGCACAGATCCTTCATCCCACTGGCACAGACTTTCTAGCTTCCACCACTGACCTCTGGGCCTTCCTAATACAGATCCTTGCTACAGACTTGCATAAGATATTATCGTGGGCTCTAGGCCTCCAGTTGGACTCACAGAGGACACTGCCATGGGCTCTAGGTCTTCAGCCGGACAACTGCAGGACATTGCCGTGGGACCCAGGCCCTCAGTTGGATTCTTTGGGTCTCTAGTGTGTGGACAGATCTCTTGTGCTGTTCTGCATTTCACTTTCTGGGTGAATATTATATAATAATTCACCTACAGATTATGTGTCCTGTATTAAATCTATTCCTTTGCAAACCCTGACTAAAATAGGAGTTATTAAACCATTGATATTTTGGAATCAGCCATGCTGAGAATATTTACACCAGGGAAAATAGCAAACTCTACAAATCAAGGCTTTCCTTTTCAGAACATACAAGTGGCAAAAAGAAAGGTAATTTATCTTCCTTTCCATAGAGCACCGTCAGGGAAAAAGGCACTGACCTGACAAGTAGAAATACAATTTTAAGTTCGGATGGGACTTTGGAGGATCCAAAGTTGAGAAACAAGAAGTGACATGCCCAAAATCATATATCTGGCCCACTCACTTAGAAAAATCACACACAGGTTTTTTTTACTCTCACTCATTCTTTCTGAAAATATGATGTCTGATTAGTCACAATGCTATCCTGTTCTCCCTTCTTCCCCTCACATCAAGGAAAGCTCCTGCTGGTAAGGCCAGATTGCTCTCTTGTGTCAGAGCCCAGCTCATAAAATGCTATTAAGTGAATTACTGATGACCTAATTCCCAGATGCAGGACACATTCCATTAGAGGCAGGCTGGATGCCAAGAAGTGTCAGCGATGCCTGGATGGCAGAGTGATTGAAACCAACCTGCCTTGGGTGCCTGGGCCTTGGAAAGTGAGTTCATTGTGGGGAGGAGGTCCTTCTTTCCCCAACATAAGTCCCAGGTCTTTTTCTGGGAACTGAATTCATCAGTTTTAAAGAGAACTTTCTTGAAGTAAATGGATCACTATTACAGGAGCAACTGGAGGTACTATCTCCTCTATCATTGGTGTCTAAAAGCACAAGTAAATTAGTCCATGACAAAGACTTGCAAATTTTTTTCTATCCACACCATTACTTCTCTCTTACTTGCCTTTCTTGTCATCCCGTCCATCCTCCTTCTGTGTTTCCTTTTCTTTTTTTTTTTTTTTTTGTGGGTACCGGGGGTCGACCTCAGGACCTCGTGCGCCAGCAGGCGCCCGTGCCGCTGAGCGATATCACCAGCCCTTTTTTCGTATGTGGGTTCCAGGTGTCGAACTTGGGCCCTCGTGCTTGCCAGGCAGGTGCTTATGTCGCTGAGCTATCTCACTGTCCCCTCCTTTTCTTAAAGAACAGTGAGATCCTAGTTGGTGGTATGGTACAAAGGAATAGGACCAATACAGTCTTCTTACTTTTAATTCACCTCGGTACTCATAAATAAGAATTGGAGCATTTATAAAGAAAATATATCATAAATCAAATTAGATAAGTCCCACGTAGGCCATTTTATAGCTGATATTTACTTCTCTTGGAATGGGTACAAGATTCAATAAAATAAAGCACTTTGTAAACTATAAAGAAACAAGAGAAATGTAAAATTACTTTAGATGTTAAAGGAAAAATAGAAAGGTAGTTACATTCCAAAGGAACTTTGGATTCAGTAGCCTTGGCAAGTGGAAGAAATAATGTAGCAGAGCTACCACTGAGGCAGCAGTGAGGAAACCTGTGTTCTGCTGTTGGCTTCATCCCTAATCAACTTTGATACTAACATCAAGTCACACGTCTCCTCTTGACCTTTGCCTTCTTCATCCGTGGGTTGAAAAGGTGGACCGCATATCACCAGACGCCTTCTACCTCTGAAAAGTGCTATCCAAAATGAAGAGTCAAGTGCCCTGGAGGGTTGTAGCTTATTTATCAAATGTTTAAGACATTCTGGTCTATTTAGTTTTTTCCTCAACCTCTTTCTTCACTTCTTTTTCTTCCTATTATTTACAACACATTTTCTCTCTCTTTTACTTTGCCTTTTTTGCCTCTTCTTTAACCTATTAATAGTATCACATGGTCAGTCATATTGTTAAACAAATTTCTAGGAATTATCATGCAATATTGACTACTATTACAGCAATGTACTATATAAGTATGGACCTTTACCTCTGTTGGATAAATGAGATGCCCGTGAGTGGGGGCATTTATTTGAAGTGAAGAAGCCAGAGAAGTTTGTTCAATTATTTAGAACCTTGGCAGAATGGCCTTAAAGAAAGTAACTTAAGAGTCCAAAGAATCTACAGTAAACAATGTGACCAGTGATGAAAAATTAAAAAGAATGAAAATGAGTTGACTCTTAGGATTACATGCTTTTATTGGTTTTCATTTAAAAATTGCTAATAGTCTGCTACATTGCCAAAACTCTGGGGAAATATTTTTATTACAAATATGTTCCTTAACAAAATAAAATTTGAAAACAAAACCTTAGTAACTAATGTCTTAATAATATAAATAAACTATGACTCATTTGAGCACATCTTTCTTTTCTTCTGCTTTCTAGAAATAAATGCCCTCCTTTAATTCCTTTACCTCCAGATATCTTCCAACCAAAGCCTGAAGTCACAAATTAAGTTTTGATATCCATGTCTTCAATTTATTACTGAACTTTTCCTAATTTTTGAGAGAAAACTGGGTGGCTTATGAAGTGATAGGTATTTTGAAAGTTTCCCCAGTCTGTGATACTGGTATTTCACCTCTTCATTCCTGCAAGCCATGACTCTGAAAATGAGCTCTGACTGGCACAAACACCTCCTGTTTCAGTCCTATCTCAATTGCAAAAGATTTGCAGTGCCCTTCACCCTTGTAATTTCCTTAAGTGGCCTGAACTTACTTTTTTGTTTTTTTTTTTTTTGGTGGGTACCGGGGGTCGACCTCAGGACCTCGGCACGCCAGCAGGCGCCAGTGCCGCTGAGCGATAACACCGGCCCTTTTTTCCTATGTGGGTACCGGAAGTCGAACTTAGGACCTCGCGCTTACCAGGCAGGCGCTTATGCCTGCTGAGCTATCTCACCGGCCCCTGAACTTACATATTTTTAAAGCATGCTTTTTTCCCCTCACAATTCTAGCTTCTAGGTTTATTTTAAAATGAGATAAGCCTTAAACCTCTAATATCAAAATATGGTAGATTAGGCATGTGGCCAAGCTGAAGTTCCTTATGAGAACAGCAATAGAAATATATCAGAGAAAAAAATAAGAGTTATTTCAAACTGTAACTTGACAGACAATTTTACAGAATTGGCCATTTATACCAGGCAGGCGACGTGTTAAACTTCTTTTTCTAGTCTACCCTACAGAATTTCTCTATACCTCTGTCTCATGTGTCTATTACAAAAGCTACACCTCAGAGACATCTAATATAAGATGCTCTTTTCTCATTTATATTTTTATTAATTTCGCCTTCCTTGGCGAGCCCACAGTATTTACAATCGCTATTGGACCTGTAAACTCTCTGCCTCCGCATCAGAGTGTACTCACCTTGAAGAAAGGACTATCTCATTCATTTTGCACTCAATGGTTCATACTAAATCTCAGAAGTGTTTATTAAAATTGAGTAAGTTTCACTTTGTAAGATCAGCACTCTGATGGCTTATAATGGCTTTTTCCCCCACAAAGGCTTTTTTTGGCGTAAACTTCGCATGACCTGCAGTTATCTAGGACAGTAAGTAATGTTCAAGGGATTATAGCAGAAAACTGAGATTCCCCGGTGCTCTGGGAGTTGCAGCCTGAGATCGACAGAGCCACACGCTTAATATTTTGAAGCAGCAGCACGGTCCTTTCACAGAGGTTTCTGCCATCGACCCCTGAGAGGATTCGGTCACTCAGCCCACTCAGCATCTGCCGGGTCAGACCTTTCTCCAGGCTGACGTCATCGAGTCCTCCTGCAATTCGACCTCGGCAGATGTTCCGCCTCCCGCCTCCTTCCCCGCCCCCTTTCCCCTTGCTATGGAGTCCAGCTAATAAGCAGCAGTTAATCCAGAGCACGCAGCTTTGAGCCCGCAGCTTTGGAACCTGTCTTTCTAGGCTTTTTATTTAGTTATCTAGGGGGAGGGGAGGCAGGGTGTGGCGCCTCCTACAACGGCATGGAAAGTGTAAGACTCCAGACTGGGGCGAGGGGCAAACTCGGCTTCTTGGAAAGGAAAGCAAGGAGCACAGTCAGCCCGGAGCCACCCGCGGGGAAGGGGCTCCCACTTGCCGGGGTAATTCGGCCCCTACACCCTGACGTCAGAAGAGAGTCTTCGGAAGCTTTTTCTCACGCGGGGAATAAACACCCCTCTGCCCTCTGCTGCCTTCCGAGTTTTCCTGTAAACCTGAAGTGACTGAATAGTCCAACCGGACTTTTCTATCTCCCTGTTTGAGTCCTTGAACACTCACCTCCAGCATCCTCCTCACTCCTATTGCCTTCCTCCTCTTTTACTTCCTCTTTCCTCGTTTAAATACAAATGCTCAGATTTTCCTCCATCTCAGGAGCCGCCATGGACGTGAAACAGACTCTCTGTGGAAACTCGAGGTGTGCGGGCGAGTCAGGGTCCGGGGAGCTTCCAGGAGACCATCTTCCGCGGAGAGCGCTTAGGCAGAGAAGTGAGAGAGAAAGAGAAGGGGTTGAGAGACCAGATGATCTCTCGCGTTGGCTTCAGCCTAGGAACGGCTCAGAGATGAAACAGCCCAAGAAATCCCAGTCAGGGTCCTTCCACCCTCGGTTTCTCATGGATTCAACAGAGCTCAGCTTTATGTGGAGATTTCTTAGAGATCCCTGTTCCCGACTGACAAACCCTACTCAGGCAAAATAGTCTTCCTAAAAGCACTTAAAATGGGTGAGGAACCAACACTGTTCTTCCTTTGTGCCTAGGCACTCTATGTCACCTCAATCATCTTGTGAAAGTGGTATTTCCATCCCCATTTCACAGACAAAGATACATGAGAAGGCAGGGCCCAGTCATGCTGTGCAAATCTCACACTTGATGTGAAGTCTGAGAAAACTGCATATCCGATGTAGAAGGGGTGTCTATCACCCCTTGGTCCTGGTTGAGAAGCATCCTCATTCTTATCTGGTCCTGTCAGGGAGCAGAACATGCTACCCCAAAATATGGCACCTTGGAGGTCATTCTCTGACTTTCCCAGCCTGTCTTCCCTAACATGTGGTTGTAAAAAGATCTCTGACCTTTCTGCTCTGAAAATTGGCTCTTATTCAAGAGGGGTCCTGCCCTAGACCCAAGGCCAAAAAGAAGCTACACAGGCCTTGCATAGTTCCCCCAGTTGATTACCTATCCTTCTTCACATTTCTACACAGCTGTTTCAAAAAACATTTTCTTCTGGATCTTTGGGTTTTCATTTCTAAAGATTCTGATGTCACACAGAATTTTAGTTAAATACATTTTTTTTTTTTTTTTACAGTTTTCTCTTGTTAATTTGTTACAGGATGTCAGCCATGACCCTTGTGAGTGAGGAAAAAACTTTACTTTCTGTCCCCTGCAGTTCTTTTCTTTGGTATGTTAAATATCCTTGTACTCGTTTCCTATTGCTACTATAACAGATTGCCACAAATTCATTGGCTTAAAGACAACACAAACCTATATGATGCAGTTCTGGAAGGGCATCTGTTATGGTTTGGGTCTGGATGTCGCCCTAAAGCCTCATGTGGTCATGAGGAGTGGGCTTTTTGGAGGCATTTGAATCTAGTGTTTGTGATTGGTTCATTGTCTAGTGCTGGGATTGGGAGTGTGAGCACTACACTCACCCTAGGGCAGGTAGCCTGCATAGACTATAAGGGAGGGAAAGAGGCTTGCTTCCCCTTTTTGCTCTAGTTGCTTTTGGTATCTTCCACCACCGTGAACTGTTGCCCATCTGCCATGCCACCCTGCCTTGGAACCAGCTGATTATGGACTGAAACCTCCACAAACAGTGAGCAAATAAACCTTTCCTTCTTTAATTTTGGGTGTTGGGTATTTTGCCCTAGTAATGAGAGAAAAGTAGCTAAGACAGCACCAGAAGTCTCACTGGACTAAAACCAAGGTGTCTGCAGTGCCTTGTTCCTTCTGGAGTTTCTCAGACTAAAGTCCCTTTCTTGCCTTTTTCAGCTCTTAGAGACACCCCAGACTCCTGGGCTGCTCTCTTTTCTGCTCTCTTTTCTCTTCAAAACCAATAATAGCATCACTTCAACCTTTGTTGTCACTTCTCCTTCTTTGGCCCTCACGCATCTGTGTCCCTTGAAGGACACTTGTGATTATATAAGGCATACTTGGATTATCCAGTGTAACCCTGCCATCTCTAAATCCTTAATTTAATCACATATGTTAAGTCCCTTTGGCAATTACTCTATCTACCACAAACTTTGTATCTTTTCTAGCTAAAAAGCGATGATGATTTTCAACATTTTATACTTAAATTATAAAACCCAAATTGTACAAACCCAATTTGTCTTTTTCTTGACAGACATGTTTTATTTCCAAAAAAAAAAAAAAAAAAAAAAGTTCAGACTCAACATGTGTATTTTTTTTTCTTCCTTTTTTTTTTTCTGTGGGTACCAGGGGTCGACCTCAGGACCTTGCGAGCCAGCAGGAGCCCGTGCCACTGAGCATAATATCACCGGCCCTTTTTTCCTATGTGGGTTCCAGGAGTCGAACTCGGGCCCTCGCGCTTGCCAGGCAGGTTCTTTTGCCACTGAGCCATCTCACTGGCCCAACATGTCTATTTTCTTAGCTACCATTTATTTAGTTCTGAACTACAATTTGCTTCTGTCCCCTTCATGGTACAAAAACTGTCCTGTCAAAGTTCAAAATTACCTTCAAATTGCTGATCTCAGTTGACATTTACCAATCTACTCTTACTCTATCTTTCAGCAACTTTGACTTTGTTGACCATATTCTTCGTTTTGAAACTCTCTCTTCTCTTTGATTCCAAGAAAACTGCTCCTTTTACCCGCTTTCTCTTCTTATATCTCTAACTTGTTTCACTCCATCCTTTTTGGAAACACTTCTTCATTTTCCTATTATTGAATACCAAGGTTTTCTAGAGACTTGCTGTTCAAAGTTTGGTCTGCACAGGTGCAGAATCAGCAGCACCTAAAATCTTGCTAGAAATGATGAACATCAACCCCATTGCAGAGCTACTAAATCAGAATTCATATTTTAACAGGACCCTCAGGTAACACTAAAGCTTGAGAAATGCATCTAGAATTTTTACTTGATCTTACCTTCTGAAAGATCTAATCTACTACTCCATCTCTAGCCCCAAGTCCTAAATTTATGTCTTCAGACTCTGTCACTTTTTGAGGTTTGAGTCATACATAAAACTATCAATCAGACATCTTCCTGTAGATGTTCCCCAAGTATTTCAACTTCATCCTGTGCAAAATTAACTCGTCACTTCCAAGCTCCCCACACTCTGTTTTGTTGAAAAACAACTTCTTCACTGGAGTACCCTAGCCAGAACATAAAAACTCCTTCTTTTTTTCATTCCCTAGTCACACTATCTTTTTGACCCATTAATTTTCAGAAATATTGTCCAGTCTATCACACCTAGCTATGATTTATATCATGATGACATCATATATTGCCTCTTAAATGGTTGCCCCTGTTTGCAATTACACAAGAGCCCCTCAATCACTACCACTCCCAAGTGTTTGAAAGGTTTCTGAACACACACACACACACACACACTACCACTTAATCAAAGCAGTCTTTGATTTTAAAACTTTCCTATCATGTGCAGAATAGTGTCCTAATTCTTCTGTATGGTGACAAAGACCTCTTAGATTTAGTCCCTGACTCTTTTTCTGGTTTCTTTCCCACCATTACCATCCTTCCCATGCATGTATTGAATGGAACATTTATACCACGTAGCTTTATACTTCGTTAGCTTGTGTAGCTTCTGCTGCTTGACACACCCTCCCTAATATATTGCAACTGATAAATTCTTACTAGACTCTTCTAACCTGAGCTGAGACACTATACCTTTTCCCTGACTCTAATCTCTCCTCAGCCCTCCAGATACAGATATTCCCCCTTCTATACATACATACATTGTTCTGATGGTTATACTTATCAACCTGTTTTGAAATTGTAAACACACGTCTACCCATTTACATCAAAAGTTCACTGAGATGGTAGCTTTTTTCTTATTAGTTGTCTCTATACCCTGCCCATTTTCTATAATGGTTAGCACATAACAGGCACTCAATAAATGCTTTATGAATTAATTAGTCAAACCAGTTAATCAGGTGATCAAGCAGCAGTCCTCCAGTCTCAGATTACAGAGGTATAAGAATTCCCAAAACACTCAGCCCACTCAGCATTCCACTAGCAACTGAAAATAAATGGGGATCCTCTAGCCAATTCTTTGAAAGGTTCTTGGATAACTAAATAAATATGACTGCATTGTTAATGATACCTGTTCTCATTTGGAGACTATCTCCTAAATTAGCTAAAAGACTAAAGGACTTCGATGTGTATCTGACTAATCCATATGAGTATAATTTAGCTGCTTGGCTTTGTTTTCAAATGTTTAAAGCATAAGGGCATGGTTGACTTATAGTTACACATTTTTAAGACAATGGTGGCTTTGTTCTGCTTGAGTACCCTAATCACTGTATGACTGGTCACATTCAGTAGAAATGTGTAGCTTCCCGCATAAAGAAAACCCATCTCTACACCTATGACTCTGGAGCAAGGGTGCACCTCTAGTCCATAAAGCCACATAATACCTGCCGAGACTCACTGAGAAAGGCACTCTCCCTTCCATTTCCAGACAAGGCAGGACTTAGGTTCTGTGAGGGACTTCAGGCTATCTTGACAACTCCCAGTCCTTTCTCCATTCTCAGCATAAGCTATTCTACCAGGAAAAGTAGAAAATTGTAATCATCCCCTCTCCCCTTTTGCACTCTTTTCTTCTTCTTTAAATCAAGGATGGACACAGGTTAGCACTAACCATTGCTTGTATTGTCCATGCTCAATGATTCTGTGTCTATGTAAGTCCCACTGGTAAAGACTCAAACCACCTGGATTCTAGTTCTGTTTGAAATTATGATGTCAACTTTTTTTTTTTTTTTTTTGGTTCTGGGAATCGAACTCAGTACCTCATGCTTGCCAGGCAAGTACTGTGCCACTGAGTTATATCCCTGGCCCTGATGTCAACTTTTAATCAGAACACACATAATCTTAGCCAGGTCTTCTCCATTCTCCAAAATGTAAAAATGCAAGGTAAGACAAAAATAAATAAATAAATAAAAATAAAAGAAACTATGCTAAGGCAAAGAGAAAACTCACTTGGAAAATATCAGGTATTAGCATGTGTTGTTAGGTTTGTGGAATATACTTCAATTCAGCACCGATGGAGTGGTAGAAAACCCTAGAGCACGGATTCTCATACGTGTACATCAGAGCCAGAATGCCCTGCCTCAGACAATACTAGAGCCAATCTGGGTGACCACATATGTCCAGCAAAACTAGAGCCAAAAGTGGAAATAAAATGCCTGGAATGAAATTCTGTAAGAAATAAGACCAAGTCAAGAGCTTTTGCAGGAGCAAATGGTAGATGAAGTAGAATGTATAGATAAAGAAAAATGAATGTATTGTTTATTAAAATGTGGTAAAATCAGGGACTGAAAAACTAAAAAGAAGTAAAATAATAGTGCAGGAGGCTCCCAAATTTGATTGCAATAAAACATCAAAAGTGTACATACTTCATACCCCAATCCTTGGGCTTGGTTGCCCTTCTCTGTGATTCTGCAGCTTTTAATTGTATTATATCATTCACTACTTGTTTGTTATACTTTCCCATTTATATTTAAATTCCAAGGGCCTAGTTATATATATATATATATATATATAGAGAGAGAGAGAGAGAGAGAGAGAGAGTAGGTTGTATATAAAAAAATGTAAGGAATGAGGTATCTAAGATCAGAGCTTTCGGTGCTATACTTGAGAATGTCTCTAGGACTACACATCACAAAACTCCAAACCTAGTCCATTCTTAGTAAAATCAACACAGCTACTTCTGAGAGATACTGATGAGATTTAGTTTGTTGTTTCAGAGACCTAAAGTAAGTGCTGACTTTGCTCCATTCTGTTGACAGTATCAGCGGTAACTAGAGTTTTAAAAACCTTGCTAATTTTATAGTACATAGTATACAATCTGTTTTCCTATTTTAATCCATTCAATCATTCAACAACCTTTCTTTTGCGTGTGTGCGTGTACCGGGGGTCGACCTCAGGACCTCACGCTTGCCAGGCAGGCTCTTATGCTGCTGAGCTATCTCACCAGCCCTCAACAACCTTTTATTAAACAAGAAATTTACAGTGACAGTGTTTGTGTGTATTATGGATAAATTACATTTTATGAATTTTGAAGAAGAGGTATGTTATATATAATGATATAAACACTTATAATTGTAAGTATTAATTTATGATGAATTAGTGATAATTCACAGAAACTGGTATATGTCAAGTACTGTGAAGGGTGCAAGATTTTGCCCTACTAGCAAACTACAAGTTAGCTTACAGGGTTTCATGAGTGCTGGCAGACAATAGGAGATACTTTATTTTGCACAGCACAATAGGCAGCATGAGACTTACACCATGCTCATTCCCCATGTCCTCCAACGTCCCTGGGATGATACTGGTAGGCATAGATAAATGTTATGGGGTGGACACAACTGGATTTTATCATAGCCCAGGAACCTTATATTTGGGAAACTGCAATAGTTTATGGTGGCTGCAATTCTCTTTATTATAATGGACAGCAAACAAACCTGCCTTTTGCTCTGGAGCAAAACACTATGTCTATTTTCCAAGGCTGTTTACTATGCAAGCATCTTTGCAAAGATGGTCTAGAACAAATATCTATCTGTTCTTATGCTCACATAATGTGCTGAAACACAAGGGATTTGTGGAGAACTGTCTTCCAATGATATAATGGTGCAAGTTAGTGGTAATTTGCTTATATAAAAGGAGCAACATTAGAAGAATAAAGAAATGGAGATAATTATAAATAAAGCTAATACAGCTAGCATAAGAAATCGTAGGGCTGATTAAGCAAGAGCAAGAGCTAGAGAAAGGCAGGAGAAAGGTTGAGCTAAGTTTAAATCATATAAAGAGAATAAATCAAGGGTTTTTGAATAAGATCTAAAGAATGTATGAGGCTTCTTAAAAAATAGAGGAAGAACATCATCAGGTTGCAGCACCATCTTGAGAACCTTGTTCCTTGTAACATTATGCTGTTAAGAAATAGTACTCAGCCAATCTGTGAGTCAATTATGATAAAGATAAAAAGAAAAACCAAGTTTATCTATGTAGCTATTACAAAGATATACACTTAAACTCCCCTACTCTACTTGTAATCACTGACTTACAGAAAGAAAGGGTAGTTGGTGTTCACCACTGTCCCAGCTTTTTAGAAAAATTTCAAATGAATTCCTTTCAACCCTACCCAGTTTGAGGAGGCAGAAACTTTCCTGTCTACATCACCATAGGCCTTCTCTTTCATGGACTGATGAGTGCCCTAAGACATTAAAAGAGGGGAAGGGACTATTATATGAAGGCAAATGTACTTGTAACAAACAAATACATGAGGGGATTAACCTAATAAATTTCATTTCTCATTCACAAAATCCATTCCTGATGTCCCTGATCAGGTGTGTCTTAAGTGGTTTTGCTGAATCCACAAACAAACTCAAAACTCAGTGGCAGCAAAGTACATCATATAGTGATGGTTGTGGGTGATTCATCTCTGTTGAACTCCATTTGGGTCTTTATTTTTTTTTTTTCTTGTTTTATTTTGGATACCAGGAATCCAACTCAGGACCTTGTGCTTGCCAGGTAGGTGCTGTACTCCATGTGGTTCTGTTGCATGCGTCTTTTTTTCTAGGCTGAAATAAAGATAAAATTTCCGTGTGGGATGTACCATTTTCAAAGCAGGAAGAATAAGAAAAATAACTGGCAGAGTCTCACAGTGTCTCCCAAAGCATCTGGAAGGGAGTAGCATAGCGTGTATCATGTGCGCTCACACTCCGTTAGCTCAAGCACTCCACACAGCTGAACTTAATATCAATAGCAGAGGTTCTTACAAGGAAGAGAATTTACAGTAATATAATACATAAATAGTAGTTTTCTCAGATTTTAATTCAGATTTATTGCCTGGGGTATCTCTGGGATGGAGAGAAAAGAAGCTAGTAGGAATTCTAGAGAACAATAGAAAAGATTGTATGTATGAGGGAAAGAAGTGTTCTAATCCAAAGCCAAGTTAAAATATTGAAATATAGAAGAGGTACAGGTCAAAGGCATAGCTTAACAGTTGTCTATCATGACCATGGTGTCTTACAAGTTGGGTCATTCAGAATCAGACAGAGAAGAGGCACCAAAAATTTGTTTTCCTGTCCATAACAGTTCCAGCTCTCCAAGACAAGGATGATCCAAGACAGATACTTTTCACCCCACTGAGCCATCCGGTAGGTGTCTCTCAGCTGGCTGTGCCACTGAGGTTCAGCATTCTGGATCCTGTGAATGCATGGACAGATACACATATTCCCTTCATTCCATATTCCTGGGTAGTTCTGACCTTAAATGGATTTTATCTTTATATTTATTACATTGCCAGAATTGTCACAAGGGAAGTAGAAATATAGGAGGTGTAGTAAGCCAGGGGATCATCTTTGTGGAAAAAAAGATCTTTTTTATCCTTGGTTAGAGGAGTAGAAAAGTCAGACTGACAGAAGGTGATGGATAGAATGTACCCAAGAAAACCATCTTTGAGAAGTGACTTTTACCCTGGAATGGAGTGATATGTCCTGGTTCGTCACTGGGGTAAATTGGACTGTGTAGCTAGATTTAAAATTCAAATATGCAATAGACTCTTGAGGAAATTCACTCACCCAGGTTTATGTGTTTCCTAATCCTTATCTAATTTCCAACTTTCTGTGATTATACTCCAGAGATACAGAAATTCATTATTTGTCTATGTATTTATTTAATTCCTTGCTTCAACATCTCAGCTTTAAGTTAAGAGTCCAAAGCTGTTTAAATTGCTCCATTATTCTAGTTAAATCCCAGTGCTTTCAGGAACCATAGGGAAAGCTGCATGCATTTGGATGTGGCAATTTAATTGAAATTACAGGGGCACATCAATTAAAAAAAAAGAATACTGCAGTGACTAAAAGCATTGCTCATCATGTTCCTTCAATTCTTTTATCGCTTCTCAAAAAAATCATGTTGTTGATTCTTTGGCTATTTAAATGTTATTATTATTCTACCTACAAGAGAGTTTTTGACATTCTGAATGAACAGTTTGTTGCAGGCCTCAAATGGAGAAGGGGGGAGGATGTCAAGAAGATGTCCCTGAGAGTGACAGAGAGCATGGGAGGACATGATATATGAGATCATCTGAGTCATTTTTGGGAGAGTTGGAAGGAGTAGCTATATCTCTACTATAACAGAATAAACTCCCAAATCTCAGTGGCTTTATAGAAAGATGTGAAATCCAAGTAGCTGGAGGATGGGGGGTTGGTAAGCCACCTTACAAGTAGTTCATACAAAGATCCTGACCCTGCGCCTTTTGGGGCACCTTTCTTAGAGGCTTAAGTTCCTCCCTATTCAGCCTGTGATGAAGAAAGAGATTCGAGTGGATCCTAAGTGAGTCCTAGAAAATGGCATCAATCCCTTCTGCCTGTTTTCCATTGCTGATAGCTCATCACTCAGCCCCATCTAACTGAAAGCTGGGGAGTGTAATTTGATTGAATGTTCAGAAAGAACGGGATAGGAATTTAATGAGCAACCAGTCATTTACTGTAACTGGCTAGTCCCAAAATTAAGAATGCAATTAAATCCTCCCTCACTTTGGATTGTCAGTGGTCACAAATTGTTGCAGTGTTCACACCTTTTCTTCCTCCATCATTCTGGGTGACATCGCTGCCTGAAAATGTTAAGTAGCCCTTGGAGATTCTGAAAACCAGGCCTTCTTCCCATCCATTCACATCCCTGCCTGGCCCACAAAATAAAGGGATTGCTGGTGACAGAACAGTTCTGGTTGGGGTGCTTGGGTCACTTAACTTAGAATTTTGCCACTGTCCACTTTTTCATTTCCTTTATAGGCATGGTATTCAGAGCTAATGTCTTCCTGTTTTCTTAGTCTACATCCAACATTTATTTATCTATTTATTTATTTTATTTATTTATTTTTTCTTTGTGGGTACCGGGAGTCGAACTCAGGATCTCACACTTGCCAGGCAGGTGCTTATTCCACTGAGCCATCTCTCCAGCCCTGAGCTATGTCACCGGCCCCCCAAATTTATTTTAAACACCAGTGCTCACCCTCAGGGTTTCCTGACACTCATCCTATGGGCAAGACTGCCCATATTTGAGGATATAAAATAGATTTAAAAATAGTACTTCTGTCCCCACCTGTAACATTCAAAAGAACAGAGGTAAGGATATTCTTGAGTGAGATAAAATTGGTGCCTACCCCTGCCCCCAGCTTTCCCTTCATTTTTGATTACTTCCTTCCTCCCACTGTTTCCCAGACTATCAGGACTGTATCAGTTCCAAGCATATGGAGAAGTGGGTACCACCGGATGGTTATTGTCATTCAGGAAATAGCTACCATTCAAACACTGCTAATGATCATATTTGATGTGATAAAATGGATGTGAATATTAAGTTTGAACCATCTCGGCACCATCTCAGATTTAAAAAGCAAGCATGAGAACTGACAGCCCTGCATAAACCTCTTTCTTTCTATTTTCTCTGATCCTGACATATTCACATTCCACTAAATAAGAGTGAACACAACCATCCGCCCACTTGCCAGGCGTTCACTTTATATATAGCTATAGATATTCAATGCCAAACAGAGGAAAAAAGGATTCATCTAACACAAAATTTGTGGTGGGGGTTAGAGGAGAGAAGGGGCTAAATTTTCTTTTCTTTTTTTTTTGTGGGTACTGGGGGGGTCGACCTCAGGACCTCGCGTGCCAACAGGCACCCGTGCCGCTGAGCGATATCACCGGCCCCTTTTTCATATGTGGGATCCAGGAGTCGAACTCGGGCCCTCGCGCTTGCAAGGCAGGCACTTAGGCCACTGAGCCATCTCACCGGCCCCTAAATTTTCTATATGTAGTTATTAGCCCTGATCTTGGTTCTACAAAATGCTCTTGGGGAAGGCACTCCATATTCTTGTATTTCAGCTTCTTCTTTATTCATTAATTCACTTGTGTATTAATATTTATTGTGTACTTCATGAATACCTGGGACTATGCTAGGTTGGTAGGATAAAAAGTAGAATGAGATGGTTCCTACATAAGGAGCTCAAGGATTCATGGGTGCTATTTTAGAAGTATAAATAGTAACTGTTATGTCTGGGGAAGGAGACAAGGTTTTGTAGCCCTGGATGGCTCTTCAAAGATGAAGTCTTATTCAGACAGAACACTTTGTATGAGTGCTCCTCATGGTCTGGGCACTGTTTGACAAACTACAAATGTGGCAAGAGATAAAGCTACAGAGATTCTGAGGGTTTAGATTTCAGAAAGCCTTTCATACTGTGCGTGGATTTTGGTCTTCCTATCTGAAGACTTTGTGAGTAGAAAATCATAAGCCTGCGTTCTCAAGCTTTCTTACCAGTATGGTGTGAACATGAAATATCACATAGATTCAGAGGTAATCTCACTACTGGACAACACTTGTTTGTTTGTTTGTTTGTTTGTTTGTTTGTTTCATTCTCAGATATTTCTAGATCTACTTTTAAATGGTCAGGGTCATTCAGTACCATTTGCATCCTCACCCTGAACACAGTTCACATTTCAGTGATGATGAAGGAAAACATTTCTCTTGGCTGAAAGTTCCAATCCCCATTTCTTTAAAAGTGAGGCTCGTGTAGGGTGATTTCCTTGATTTTTGCCTAGTGATCATTCACTAATCACTGAAATCAGTAGAATTTTAAAGAAGACAAAATTGGGGAGAGGAAACCAAGTTCAATTTTAGAAGTTTCTTGGAACTTCCAGATGGGAAAATCCTATTAGGCAATTGTATCTAATGGTATAGAGATCAGGGATAAGTTTAAGATTGCAGAGCCACAATCTACACACAGCAGTTCTTAAGTGTAATGTAGTAAAGGAGATACACAGTGTTAAAAAACTAAGGCCCATAATTTATGACCCAAGAATAGAGTATTGTACTGGCTAATGTTCATCATCAACTTGACTGAATTAAAATTTGTGGAGAGGTTATTGGACTATGTGAACACTAACCTCATCAATGGGTCAATCTATTAATAAGTACACATCCGAAAGGGCTATTAGGTTGTGGAGCTTAGACAGAGGAAGTGGATCATGGGGGCATGATCTTGGGGACTTGTTTAGTTCCTGATCCCTTCCTGTCCAGCTCTTCCTCTGGCCTTCCTTGGAGGCTATGAGTTTAGTAACTGTCCTCTACTATTACATTTCTGCCTCAGAGCCAGCTAACCATGCACCGAAATCTCTGAAACCATGAGCCAAAATAAACCTTTCCTACTTTAAATTGTGATTGTCAGGTATTTTTTTCCCAGCAAGGAGGAAGCTGACCAACACAAGAAAAAAATCCATATGGAAGTCTGAAAAGAAATATACAAGAAATAAAATCAGAGAGGAACAAAGTTTCAGAAGCTAAAGGAGAAGCACCTTTTAGGAGGGAAGTGTACACTGTGTCTACTGCCATAGAGAAGACCAATGAGACCTGAACTGCAAAAAAATCATTAAATTTGACAACTACATCATCTGAGAACTTTGCTGAGGTGTGACAGAAAGACATTTAACACCAGTGGAACTGAGGCAGGGAAGGAGGTAAGTATACTCTATTCAGATGTTGTGGGTTTTATTGAGAAGTGCTTCTTCCTGAGAGGCCTAAATATTCTCAAATGTAAGGGGAGAAATCCAGGGAAAGGATGTGTGAAAATATAGGTGGTGGGTAAGGTGGTGGGGAAAGAGAAAGACCATGAATATAGATAAGTAAATTTTCTTTGAGCAAGAAATATGCCTTTTTCTTGTGACTAGAAGAAAAAACGGTAAGGTTGAGTACACAAGTTGATCAATACAGTGAAAGATGAATTCCACAATTGAGAGTATCCAACTTTTTAATGAAATAGGAAGCAAAGACCTTGCTAAGATGGCAAGTATATCCATAAGTAGTTTCTAAAGAGAGAAGTTTAGAAGAGTCACTGTGAGGAATGGAAGACTCCACCAAGAATATGTGAAGAAAAATCACAGAGATGTGCTGCAAACTTAAGTAGAATAAGGTACCAGAACACAAATTTGTAATGGTTCCATTTTTCTCAACAGCATTTTATAGTTCAAGTGAGGAATGGAGAAAAATTGAATTCAATGAATGGCTTGCAACATGAGAAGAGCAACAGGATTAGAAAATAGAGGATGTTAGCCAGAGAGGAACGAAGTGATGGGCTATGGATTCTGGAATACTTACGAAATTCAAGAAAGATATGAATGAAATGATGGACTCAAAGAAAAGGTAGGATTCAGAGTGTTGGAGAGTAAGAAACAAAACTTTAAAAGATAGGAATAATGTTCAGTAGCTGATGTCTTTCTTTTACTCTTATGCAACACTATGATCCGAATGTTGTTCAATATTGATTTATTAAATCCATACCACCTCATGAACCATTATTGTAGTCATAAAGTAGTTTATAGATGCCAAAATTACACATAAATTGGAATTATAGTCTCAGTTTAAATCTGATGTGCACAGAAATGTAGTTGCCCATGCTCCCACAGATATTAAGCAGTAGAACTGGCATTTAAACTCAGGGGTTTGGCTATAGAAGTTATAATCAATACATTATTCTGCTTCACCATTGACATTTTAAATTAAAGAGCTGCTCTAGGCAAGTAGCTTTCAATCTTTGGTGCACCTTAGATTTAGTCAGTCAAGAAAAATCTCCAGGAGTAGGAGCTAAGGATCAGTGCTTTAAAAGCCCCCCCCAGATTATTGCAATGTGCAAAAATAGTTGAGAACCAATGATCAGAAGAAGAAGCACAAGTCAGTATGACCATACTGATGGGTAAGTCAAAGTGGAGGAAACCAGAGTAAAAACACTAGCAAGAAAAGGCTGTCATTCTGGATCTAGTAGAATTCAGAACCTCCAGGGACAATGAGTTCATATACAGATTATATATGGATGGCAAGGGAAAAACCAAGATGATCACTCTAGAGAATAGTACTGAAAATTAACGCCCAACTTTCAACCCCAGGCCCTTAGTATAGTAGAAGCATTTATCGTCAAATTACATTTAAATATGGAATCATCTGTCTGGGAAAGGCCAGGTTCTATTATGTAAACTTTACATCACAGAGCAAAGCTCTGTTCAGTTTTGTGCTAGGTTAAGGGGTGTGTGTGTTGGGGATGGGTCAGGAACACATAGCTGTGTGTTTGATGCTCTTGTGCTGCCTAAAATGAAGTCTTCCTGCTACAACCCTCATTACCTAGAGCTCCAATCCCCATATGAGGAAAGCTAAATATCTGTATAAGAATTCAGGGCAGCTGATGAAACATTCATGGATATTAATAACCAATTAGATTGCCAATTCACTGGTTTGATTACGACTAAGATAGTATCAATTGTAGAACATATTATTTTTATAGCATTAAATAAATAAACAACACCAATTAAGCTGTGAGATATTTTAATTCTAAGACACATTCTAGTTTTGAAGATATTAAAATATGGTGGTAGTGGGGAGAATGGGCATCTTTGAATTGAACTGATGAAATTCAGATTTTGAAGAAAATCAGTTGCAACAACACAGAATAGAAATAAAATCACTGACCCCAAAATAACTAGGAATAATTCAGAACTTGGAAATATTTTATTTAGTATGCTAAGGGAGATTCATGAAGTTAGAAATTTCATAAAATAAAAATATATTGCTATATCAAAACAAAGACATCTGAGCATAAGACACAGATTTTAGATATTTAAAATGTTATTGTTAATTTTTTTTTTCAAAATAAAAGGCTTACTACGATCTGGATGTGGAAAAGTTCATGTGGCTGGAAACTTGGTCCTCAGTGTAACAATGTGGGGAGTGATTCTTTCATGGAAATTTCACTCTCATGAATGAATGAATTAATTCATGTCTTTCTCAAGAGCCTGGGTCAGGTTTCTCAGCAATGATTCAGTTAGGTCTGCTGGGACTGGATTAGTCAGCACAGAGTGGATTTTCGTAAAGCAGTTCAGTCCGCCCTCTTTCTCTCATACACATCTTCTTTGCATGTGCTACTGCTACATGACACCATTGGCCAGCAGGCCCTCACCAAAAACTAAGCAGATGTCAGCACTGTGCTCTTGGAGCTACAGAGCCAGAAAATAAAAAAGTGTAATTTCTTTGTAAATTTCCCAGACTCAAGTATTTTGCTATAGCAACGCAAAATGGACTAAGACAGGATTGTGATAAAAAGTTGAAAAAAATTCCAGGATGTAAAGCAATGTATAAATGAATAAAAAATATTATAGGAAAGTGGAAAGCTAGCCAAATCATTGCAGGGTTTCCAGCACATACCTAATGCATGTTTTACACAGAAGGAATAGAACACGTGGAAGGGAAGAATAAGTTTTAAAGTAATGGAATGTATCATTAGAGCTGAAGTAAGATCCAAGTCTTCAGATTTAGGGCTGGACCAATTCCGAGTAAGTCACATTAAGGAATTCAAACTTCGAAACCAAATAAAAATATTTTAAAAACCTTTGGGAATCAAAGAGGTGACATTAATAGCAAAAGAACAATAAAAAGATTGTCATCCAACTCTGAGTCAATATTACTGAATACCAAAAAATAACAGAGCAAATGCTAACTTGTACACACAGTCATGTATGTTCATATATGCACATACATAGATTAATATAAACATATAATCCTATAACCAGAAGTCCCAGCAAAGTAAAAAACAAAAGTCCCAATATTTTTAGGCGTGCAAACACTCCTAACCTTTTATTCAACATTTCTGAAAATATTACTTGTGCAAAAAAAAAAGTTCATGGATATGGGCCAAGTTGGTGCATGCCTGTAATCCCAGGACTTAGGAGGCTGAGGCAGGAGGATTTCCATGAGTTCGAGGCCAGCCTGAACTACACAGAAAGACCCCCCCAAAAAAAAAGAAAAAAAAAAAGGAAGAAAAGGAAAAGGAAAGTTCAAGGGCTTGTAGAACAGTAGAATCAAACTAAGGGTACAAGATGAGGGGAAATCCTGACATGGCTAGAAAGAAATACGACAGAGAAGCAATTAAGCCAATTCAAAAGAGAAAGAGGACCTTAAAAAAAAAAAGATATTTTCAACAACAAAATAGATTTCTTGTAAGAAACAGTACAAATAGGAATCTGGAGATAAAGCAAAATTGGATGATTCTTTCAACAACAATGAAAAACAATTAGAAATTCCAACAAATATACATGAAAACCCAAAAATCATAGTACATATATGAAGCAAGCTAAAATACAGCATGATTTTGAACAACTGGTGGAGAGTAATAATTTTCACTTGAGATGTTCTTCTTCAAAAATCCTGGTTTTTGGTCCAAAGAAAACATTACCTTGTCCATAGGTCCATTCATACTCTTTTGTCTTAAAAGAATAAATAACGTTTGTATGATTTGTAGAATTTCAAGTTGCAGTCAACTATACAAATAGACAGATAATGAACACTTGTTCTTTATCTTACATGATGAAGAGTCAAAGATAGTCTATAGTGAATATATGTAGGTAGGTGGATGACAGCAGCTTTAATATATTTAATGTAATATTTAATATAACACTAAATTTAATATCTAATAAAATATTAAATGTATTAGCTATACTTAGGTGATGTAAATCTATGTTTAAAGTTATAGAAATTAGCCACTAAAAGAGCTAAAAGTTAAAATGGGCAGAAAGGGAGGCAGGAACAGGATAGTACAAAGGGACTAAATTATTTGTTTCATGGTTGAAAGTAAGCGATGACAATTTAAAGTTGGCTTAAAAATAGTAGAAATAAAAGTGTATTATTTGGAGCAATGTAGTTCATTAATCAGAGATCTAAAACTGAAAAGGTTCCGAAGTGTGTTTACCTCTTGGTAGTGGGACAGTAGGATGGGGAAAGGATTTGTTCTTATTTTATACCTATATGTGATGCTTGCATTTTTATTACCACTGCATTTATGATTTTAAAAACGTAACAGTCAAGGTGATAAAATATTTTATGAAACTGAACAGCTTTTTCTTTATACATGCTTCCCAGCTTCCCACAGCTGTAAGGTGAGCCCTGATAACTGACGTGCAGGTAATCCATAAACCTCATTAGAACCAGACGCTTCCACATCCTCGCCTTTGTCACAATAACTCATTTCGTTATCTACTTCCACCAAAACAGGAATTGATTTTTACTCTTTTTTTTCTCTGACCACCTACTGAGTTCTAGTGAGAAGCAAAATGACCAAAAGGAAAGCTACAATAAGAAGAAAAGAACAACCTAAAGATGTCACTGTTTAGGTAAGATTAGTAAATGAATTCACAAATGCTGTTTTCACTGAGTCTTGGGCAATCTCTGATTCAGATCTTTGTATTGAACAACTACCACACGTTTCTCACATTGCGTCTGACTGCTTAGTGATCACCTGAGTGGAGTGTTGTGGGAAGGAGCAAGCAATCCTACTGGCTAATGGGACGGTGCAGACAGGGAAAGCTTACCTTCCCATCTGCTACTGCTGGTACTTATTAGTCACTCTGCCATTTAGGAAATGGCACAGGTGCAAGAGAGTGTGGAAAATGGAAGTTATAAGAAAGGAAGAAAAGGAATGGAAGGTTGTTTTTCCCCTAAACAACCATGACACATTGTCATGGAAAAAGAATGAGAAGACTCCTAACCTGTTGATGACTACTCTACCAACAAATATCTTAGTTCACCAAGTTCCTATTTCTATCTCAGAATAAGAGAAGGCCAGTAAATGGAAATTTTAGAGAAACATACTTATCCCTGCTTTTAACCATGAGTGATTCAGAAGTTTTGAGGTGTAATCTCTGAGCGACCTATGATGGGGTCAAGTAAACTTATTCTTAACAGTTAAAGAATGACTATGCACACCGGGTCTTAATTTCCTATTACCTGGTTAATAATAATGATGATAATGATGATAAAAACAATAGACTGTCTGAGTTGATACCAGACTCCTGAAAATCTTACTCCATGCAGGAGTGGTGGATTTTTTGTGAATTTGTATAATTTAAAATAATAGGAAAAGGAAAATGATAATATTTTTATTACAAAAGGAGTGCCAGAAATTAGCACTGAATTTGTTTTTCTGTTTTGTTTTGTTTTCTTTTCTTTTCTTTTTTGGTATCAGGAATCAAACTCAGGACCTCGAGCTTGCCAGGCAGGCACGGTGCCGCTGAGCTATATCCCTAGCCCTGGCATGAATTTGGAGTCAAGTGACCTTGTCTGATCTCAGTACCAATACTCTCTTTCTGATCTTTACCTCTCTGGATCTGAATTTTCTCATCTCATTTTATATTTACACTGACGGACTGGACAATCTCTGCTGTTTTTTTACATCTCTAAGACTACATAGTAGTATGTATGCTTCAAAGGATAGCTTCTTAAACATCTTAATGCAAAGCACTGAGGTGCTGAAAGTATGGGGCAAAAGTGGATTTAGCTATTTAATGAACAAAATAAGAGGAGGACATGGTTGTGACAGGAGGTTTAGCATGCAAAGCTCAGAAAAAGTACTATTAGACTAATGCATAAGCATAACTTATTTGATCCAGTTATAGTTTCAAACCACAGGTTGCTTTGCACTAAAGTAACATAGTCATGCCCATTGCCATAGAATGTGTCTGTTATGGTTTAGAACTAAAATGACCCTTCAAAATCTCATGTTTGGAAGATGATTCAAACATGGGGCACTATACTCATCAGTGGATCCAGCCATTGATAACTTTCGCTGAGTGGTTGCTAGGAAGTGGGGTCTGGTTGAGGTGGGAGATTGGTGGTATAATGTGCAAGGGTGTATTCTTGCCCCCAGCTCCTTCCTTCATTGTCTCCTTTCTGACTGCCTCGGGGTAAGCAGCTATTCACTGCCAGACCCTTCCATCATGCTTCTTCTGCCTTGGAGCCAGCCAACCATGGACTGATAGCCTGGAAACTATAAGCCAAGTCAACCTGTCCTCCTTTAAATTGGAGGTGTCAGGTATTTCCCAGCAATGGGAAAGCTGACTACTATGATGTCATATTGCATAAAACAACACAAAATAATGATTCTTGAAGGGATATTGTTTAAGAAATTAACACAGTCAAGACAGTAGAGGCAGAAGAACCAAGGGAAATTTTTTTGGAATGGCGAATGATGGAAAAGGGGAAGAGAAAGAGGGAAGGAACTGGTTTTTTGTCCCATTTTATAAATTAGAAAGAAGAAAGCAGAGAGGATGGAAGATTGAGTTTAAAACCCTTGACCAAAGAAAACAGTATCGTACCCCTACAACATCACAACAATTTCACTGCCTCATTCCCAATTGTTTACTACACCATCATACTTCAGAACCTTAGTTCTACTCTATAATCCACAAAAATGAGAAAGTTATGTTTGAAATCCCCCCACACACACCACCACCACCATTTCTTCTCCTATGTTAATCACGTTTTCCTGGTTTTTCTTGCCTCACGAAACCAAAAAGTTCTATATCTGAGTCTAATGTTATCCCAAACAACACAAATTCTAATTTAATACATTGAGTATTGTATCACAAAGAATACTGTATATAGACATACCACCTAAATACCTATAATAAGAGAGAGCTAGATGAATTATCAGAAAGATGTACTTTAGGTTTTAAAGAACATATATGGAACACTTTTCCATACACAATGGATGGAATAGATTAAATGGCGTTTCTTTTTAAGGAACAATTAGATTGATTATTTTGGCAGTTGATAATATGTTCTCTAGGACTATCATTTTTAATAGTCGTTTCAAATGTGATTTAAATCTTTTTGGTTAAATCTCACATGTTTATACCTTGCTTTCCACTCTTTGAGAGTAAAGCTCACTTATTTGTATTGCCCAAAGATACTTTTACGTAGCAGTAATCCGTGCTCAATCAGCCCATAAATGCTTGGATTGCTTGACCTGTAAGGTATCTAACAATCTAGAAATTCTTATTTTATCACTCTGATGATTCATTAATTGCATTTGTTCTTTTATTATTATGTCAGAATGTCAAAGTAGTGAAACTGTTTAAATGAACAGGTGGTACTCTTTTTTATTTTATGTGGGTACTGAGAGTCGACCTCAGGACCTCACGCTTGCCAGGAAGGCACTTATGCCGCTGAGCTATCTCACTGGCCCATGGTACTCATTTTTAATGAACATTTTTTATTTGTGGTTAAAAGAGAATAAATAGCAAACACTTCAAAATACTTTGTCTTCTATAGCCTTGTTTACCTTACCAAAATGTTTAGCAAACATATTTTCCTGATGTTATTAATAAAACTTTAAATCTATGTGTTGAACATGTTAAGTTGGTAATACCAGAATTAACTATTTTACTGAAATATAGATAATTAATTTGATTCCAAGCCCAGAGAGTTAAAGTATAAATAACTAAGTAAGTTTACTCAACTTTTAATGTAGATTAAGAATTCGCAGCTTTTGAAAGCAGTGGGAGCTTCTAAAATTGACACATTTTATTGGCCCAGGAAGGCAGTGCTGGTGAGAAGCACGTGAGTTCATGCTCCTCCTTTCCTCCATTGCCATGGGAGGGCGGTGCCAGTGACAGGAGTCTGAGTTTGGTTCCTGCATCAACCCTGGACTGTGTGGCTGGTGAGAGGAGTGTGAGTTCAACTCCTCCCTTCCTCCACTGACCCCGATGGCAGGAGAGAAGTCGAGATCCACCCCCTCTCCCTCTGCTGGCAGGACTCAGGGCCTACAGACCTGCAGGAATGCCAGTGACAGAGTAGGACCCTGGCTAAGGTGCACGTGATGGACATACAGAGCTAGAGGTGTGGAAATATCCCATGCAACATTAGCAATATGAGCCAACAGGTGATCTCTAACCTTACTTTTTTATTCTATTTGTCCTCTTCCACTCTTTTGTCAACTATCTCGCTTGACTTTATGATACATTCACATGAATAAACACTGTCTCTCCTTGTTCTGGTCCACTTCAAAACTCCTAGGCCTTCTCTTCCAATCCTTCCTGCCTGTGTCCTACAATTACCCAAAACCTGGGTAATCGTCCTGTGCCCTCCAACCTTGCTCCTACTATGTTTAACTTCACTCATCTCTCCATCCTACCCTCTATCCTCCTGAAAACCCCCCACAACAGGGTAAAATCACTCTACTAAGTGGAAAATCATTGCATACAAGTTCCTGGTATAAGCGGGATTATATTACATTTCTGTAGGCCTTCCTCCTACGGTTATAGATATCAGGCTAATAGTTACCACAGTTTGTCAGTAGCCAGGCTGTACTTGAGTCTATTGTTAGGGCCAACTGAACTACTTTAATCAGGATTTCATACATGCTATAACCAGTTTTTAAATTATCATTATTTGCAGATGACATGATACTCTACATAGAAGACCCCAAAAACTCCACCAAAAAACTTGTAGATTTAATATCCAAATTCAGTAGTGTAGCTGGATAGAAAGTCAACACTCAATAATCAATAGCATTCCTGTACACAAACAACAAACTCACTGAGAGAGAAATTAGGGAAAGCACACCCTTCACAATAGCTTCTAAAAAAATGAAATATTTAGGAATCAATCTAGCAAAGGTTGTAAAATCTGTACAGTGAAAATTATAGTACCTTAAAAAAGGAGATCGAAGAGGATATCAGAAAATGGAAAGATACCCCTTGCTCTTGGATAGGAAGAACCAACATAGTGAAAATGGCCATACTCCCAAAACTGCTATACAGATTTAAAGCAATCCCAATCAAAATAGCATTAGCATACCCCACAGAATTAGAGAAAACATTCCTAAAATTCACTTGGAATCAGAAAAGTCCTACAATAGCAAAAGCAATAATTGGCAACAAAGACAAGTCAGGAAGCATCACAATCCCAGACCTGAAATTATACTACAAAACTACTGTGATAATATCAGCATGGTATTGGCAAAAACAAAAACAAGACAAAACAAAACAAAACAAAAGGCCTGAGGATCAGTGGAACAGAATAAAAGATTCAGACACAACCCCAAACACACTCAGCCACCTTGTCTTTGAAAAAGGAGCCAAACATGTTCACTGGAAGAAAGATAGTCTCTTTAATAAATGATGCTGGAAAAACTGGCTTTCCACATGCTGAAGACTAAAACTAGACCCATGTCTGTCACCATGCACTAAGGTCAAACTTGATCAAAGACCTAAACATTAAAATAGAAACACTAAGTTTACTGGAAGAGAAAATAGGTAGAAATCTCAAAGACATAGGTGTAGGCGGAGACTTCATGAGCAAAACCTAGACAGCAAGGGAAACATTACAAAGAATCAACAAGTGGGTTCTCACCTTATTAAAAAGCTTTTGCACAACAAAAGAAATCACCAACACAGAGAAAAGACAACCCACAGAGTGGGAAAGAATTATAACCAATTGTCCCACAAAGGATTTATATCTAAAACATATAAAGAATTGAAAAAAATCAGACCCCCTAAATTCAAAGACCAGTCTAAAAATGGGCACCTGAGATGAATACACACTTCTCAGATGAACAAATACAAATGGCAAATAAGTGAAAAAATGTTCAACATAATTGGTCATTTGAGAGATGCAAATTAAAACAATACTGAGATTCCATCTCACTCCAGAAAGAATGGCTATCATCAAAAAATCAACCAATAACAAATGCTGAGGGGTTGTGGGGGAAAAAGGAACCCTTCTCCACTGTTGGTGGGAGTGTAGACTGGTGCAAACACTGTGGAAATTAGTGTGGAGGTTTCTTAAAAAACTAGGATTAGAAGTCCCATTCGACCCAGCTATTCCCCTTCTGGGTATCTTCCTAGAAGAATTAAAAACATCATACCCCAGCAATACATGTGCGCCCAAGTTTATAGCAGCACAATTTGTAATAGATAAATCTTGGATCAGCCCCAATTCCCATCAACCAAGGAATGGATAAAAAAGATTTTTTTTTTATATAATGGAGTACTACTCCAACATAAAGAAGGATAAACTGGACACTTTTATAGGTAAATGGATGCAACTCGATACCATACTCATAAGTGAAATAAATCATCCCCATATGTGTAAACATTGTACTGTCTCACTAGTGGGAGAAACTGAACAAGTAAATAAGATCCAAAATGTACAATTGATACTGTGGATTGGGAAGAAACTGTTCAAAAGAAAAGACAAACTATGATGGGGCAAGGGGGAAAGGAAGAAAAGGAAAAAGAAAAAATATGTATACACAAGATAGTTAAATAGTTATACAGCCAGTTTCTCTTAGTTCATTGAAAAGAAGGGTTTGTGCAAATATTGTTTGGACAAAATATCATGCCTATATCTTGTACTCTGAATATCTACTACAAAGACAACAATAAGCAATGTTAATTATTGTAACTGTCCTAGTAACCTATTTTGAAACGCTGTTTCATTGTTATTTTTATCTTTTTTCTCTTTAAAATAAAAAAATAAAACTGATATATTTATGTAAATATTTTCAAATAAAACTGATAAATGTATGTTATTAATATGAAATTATTTCATTAAATCAAATTTACAACATCTTATAAGTTCCATTAACGAAAACAAAGCAAGACTTTTTATGAATATAAAAACATTCAATTTAGTAATTATAAACTCTTAGTTTCTACAATAGATTTTATTCCTGTATTTTATTTTGGGTACATAATAGTGAGGAAAACTCGGATTTACAAGGCTGAGAAGTAACAAATAACTGTACAAATATATATTGCTTCTTCATCATGATATTTTTCATTTAACCCCACCCAGAAACTTGCAAGAGAGCAGAACAGAAAATCTTTTATTCAGGAGTGCTCAAATTATCAAAACAGTACTGTTATACTCAAATGATTTGATTGATCATTCACTTTTAATAATCCTACTATTTTAATAAACTTAGAAAACCACTTGCCAAAATGTATGGTACCATATTTATATGTGAGTTTGTAATGGACTCCTCAGTGAGCAGTGGCATGATTTAATTGGACAGTCCAAATGAGTAATGGTTGAATCAAAAAAATTACACTATCAGAGGCAGTGAAAATCATGCGTATTTCATAGAGAAAAAAAAAAAAAAGACATTTACTGCTGGGAAGAAGAAAGTACTCTTGTGCAACCAAAAGTGGATACTACAAGGAAAGCCAGAGGAAGAATGAGCACATGACATGACAGGCTACATCTGACCTTTTCCAAACAGCTTTTAAATCACCCCCTCCTTTAGCTTCTGCTGAGGGTATAAAAAAAGATCCCAGTCTAAATGGTTTTGCTGTACTCCTACATACAGACAAGAGTTTCTCCACAACTGGACATTCCTTTGAAAAGCTATTGAATGCTACTTTTTGTAGTGATTAAGGAAATCGGTAAACATGGCAAAATCTGATTTTTCACAAAGGAATTTATTAGCAGAAACACACTATTTATTTATTAATAGATTATGTTAGATTATATTCTCATTATTAAATATTTATTGTATAAGGTTTTCTCTTTCCAAAAATTCCAGGCATTTGTGATTGATGTGAAAGTACAACCATTAATTTGTTTATTTTTTGTGGTCTACTTATCCTGAATTACAGGTCTTCTAAGACATGTATGATTCTCAAAACTCATTTATTTGTTACTATACTTTATGTCTCAGCTTGTGAGTTACAAAACCATTATCTCTGACCTCTGTCTCCTCTGGGAGCATCTCCACACATTGACTTTTATTTTTTATTTTTTTGTCCTAGGCCTATTGTGTGAGGTCTCCTACCTCTCCCTCAAAAAATCTCTGAAGCAGCATTTAAGACAACAATACACACGTTCTTGAGTCCACACGAGATCCATGAAAAATATTCCTGTGTCTTTGCACCACCAAACTTGGGCCTGCTGGTCCCATCGCAGTCACCTCTGTTTGCTTCTTGTAAGAGTAAGTGTAGGGTGAAAGTAGCAATTCTCATGATTTGAATATCTCTAGAATAAACATTTCTCAAATCCGCATTGCTCTTCTCTTGGCCTCTATGTCTGCCTTGATATAGTCAGCTACGGGTCATAAACCAGTGTTTTAAGTCTTCTTGCTGAACCCTGCAAAGATGGTTCATCACCTCACTGTAGACTGTGAGTTAGGAATTCGTAGACTTTGTTTTGTCCCTGACCTTTTGGAGACTCAGTGTACCGTTCCAATTTTAGTATATGTGCTGCCAAAGCGAGCACTGGAGACTCAGTGTAAAGAACAAGTTTAAAATAGTTTTGTTTTAACATCTTCTATATTAAAGTTATTCTCTATAATAGTTTCCAAATCTACAAATAGTACATACCACTTTCCATGCTCATTTATTTAGGAATAAGTTATGTTTAAGTAAGGAGTAGAATATGCACCCCACAAAATAATGAGTGTTATGTCCAATATATAAAAGTATATCCCATGTTGGGATGTGTCTAGTTTTGTTTACTATAAATTTACAGTTTTAACAATTAGAATTATATTTAAGAAATGGAAATATAATGAGATATTTTTATAACAAGGTATAGAAGAAAAAAAGACAATGGTTCCTGGTGACATTTATTAAACTATCATGGAAGTATCTTCTGAATTTTTGTTTTCTGCATTTTTACTACCAGTATCAGCCTAGAAAGTATTTAGCAAATAAATATTGGTGAGTCTCTACCATCTCTAAAACCTGAGGTCTGTAATGTATTAGTAAATTAATAGGTATCCTATGAAAATAGGAAATTAGAAATTTTTATATTTCTGATTTGCATATCTGATAATATGTCCACCCCCACAAAATTGTCTCTAAATCTTATGAAATGCAGAAATTTGCAAGGACTCAGAATGGTGGACAGACAAAACAAAGCTGAACCAATCAAAAGCTGGCTTACTAAAGGAAAAGGAGTAAAGGTGAGAAGCCAGAACCTTAAGAAAACCCCTCAACATCTTTCCTAGACTCAACACATCAAAGGAGTTTCATTTAGATTACAAAGTGAAAATAATCCCAGTAGTTTTAAAATTCCATTTTAATGAGTTAATGTGAATTAGTGCGACTGAATGCTCGCACAGATGAAATGAATTGCATCCTGAATCTGAGCTTTAGTTGTAATTAACTCTGAAAGCGAGGCATCATTTTGGGATTTTGGACACTGGTGGTGGGTGACAGAGTACGGGTAGAAGAATCTCACAGGGGGAGGCGTGAAAGAAGTGAAAATTCTAAAAAAAAATGTAGACATCAGAAAAACATGAGGTAACTATACAAAAATTTCTCTTCCAGAAAAAAAAAAAAAAGCTCCTACAAGTTTTTGGACCTATTAGATTCTAAGTTCCCCATGCTCAATGTTCAAAATTATCCCTAGATACCAGGACTGGGGGAGAGATTTTAGTCTCTCCTTCTTCCATTCCCTCCACAGCCCAGTGTCAGTCCTTCTGCTGCTCAGTTGTTCTCCACTACAGTAAGAGTAAAGTAAAGAAGAGGTGGAGGGGCCGATACGTACAGCCAGAAGTGAGATCCCTACTTACTCTCTACCTCAGCTCCTCCATAGCAATTACTCTCGCTTGACTTATTTTAACTTCCTCTTGTACTCCCAGACTTCGACACTCTATATTTCCTAAAATAACTTGACCAGGATCTTCTTTATCTTCTTCATTTCCAAGATGATAAACTCATAACCCCCTGGATAGAAGCGTAATGAGAAAACAGCTTATTCAAAATAACTGAGCAGCAGGCACATTTTGTTGTGTTTCTTTATTCCTTGGGACAATTATGCAGTCATTTATCTTCTCATTTCAGTAGTTCACTTTCAAGTCTTTTCCCTGCTAGGAAAATAAAGTAAGTTAAAAAAAAAAAGGACAAAGCTTCACCAAGATTTGCAGCCATAATGAGACTAGAAATTTAATGGACTACTGGAGCTTGTGGTGGGCCAGTAAGGCTTTCAACATTAGCTTCCTTCAAGGCTGATTATAGCATAATTTCTTTCCCATTCCCTACCCCCCCAGTACCACATACACATAAATCATAACTTTTTCTCATCTTGCATCTATTCAATCATATAAGTAGCCTTGAAAATAAATTAATATGCTGATTTATCAGGGGCATAAAGGAAATCAAGTATGAAATAATCTTGGTAGATTCACAGATAGGTGCGCAAATGTGTCTGGATATGTATGTCGTAGTGCTAATTGAGTGTGTTATGCTTGTTTGTTTTGTTTTTTGTTTGTTCGTTTGCTTGTGTTTTTTGCTTTTTGCTTTTTTTTTTTTTTTTTTTTTTCCTGGTACCTGGAATCAGGTACCAGAGCTTTCCAGGCAGGCGCTGTGCCGCTGAGCTATATCCTCAGCTTGTGCTGTATTTGTGTTTGTTGCTTTTTCCATTTAAAAAAACAGCTTGGGCCGGTGAGATGGCTCAGCGGCTTAAGTGCCTGCCCGGCAAGCGCGAGGGCCCGAGTTCGACTCCCGGAACCCACATACGAAAAAGGGGCCGGTGATATCGCTCAGCGGCACGGGTGCCTCCTGGCGCGTGAGGTCCTGAGGTCGACCCCCTAGTACCCACAAAAAAAAAAAAGCTAAAGGATCAAAGAAAAGTAAATTTGATTCCCGGGATAGAAAACAACTCTAAAAATGGGAATGAGGCAAATTTCAGAAATCAAACAGATTTTTCTAGGATTAATAATTTTTATAAGACCATCTAAAAGGCTGATACAGCATTTTTGTCTTTCAAATTCTCTTCATTGCCTCTGCATTCTCACAGATAATATAGGACAGATCCATTGAGAGAAACTCAATTCCAAATTTCTGCCTTAAAAGAAATTTCCACTTCATCTCATGTATATTATTATTGCTGAAGCACTTAAGCAAAATAGAAAGATAGTGAGTGGGTTGGGGGATGAAAGGGAGAAGGTCCTGATTTCTCATGAATGGCTACAGTTTACCAGTTACTGCACTGGTATTTTACATGCCTGGTATCTTTTATCTTGGAATCATGAGGCTGATAAATAGCATCAATAATTCCACAAACCATGTACTAGCAATAACAATCCAGCTATGACATTAGCCGTGAACGCTTTTATGAGAATAACATTTAACATCCAAGGCAGGTCCGGTGTGGCTAATTAACAACTGAGGTCATTCTGACACTGTGCGGGCAAGCAGCTTCTCACAGCTCATCAGGATTATCCCAGGTCATATATGCTCTCTCACACCATGCATTAAATCTTTGCAAGAGCACATAACTCCCACCTTTGAACGCTTTACATTTCTGTAATATCATCACAGTAATAATGCTCTTCTCAGAGGTAGGCAATCTTAAACCCTGCTTCAATCTTACTCCTGTATTTTCTACTATGGGAGGAATTTTTATTGTCTTCTTGTTATGTGATATTAGATATCAGCTTGAAAATTTAATCACAGAGTAAAAAAGCTGGCTAGAACATGAGAGTTTACATTCGCACACCGAGCATACTCAAAGGAATGAAAAAATGCCTGATTTGTGGAAGCTGCGTATAGCACAAAAGAGATGCAGGAATATATTCACATGATTTAAGTAAAAGAGGATTTTATTAGGGTTTTATCCCAAATTAGGATTCTTTTTCTCAATACAAAAGCATGATACAATGTACTATTTCAACAGAATTGTAGACATATGACAGAAATTACATTTTAACTTGAGAAATTGTAGAAGGGAAAATAAATGTGAAGCATTATAGGATTAAGGCAAGATTTCCCTTTAGTCTCGTGTGTCTTTTAGGCTCAGTGTAATCCTTTTTTTCATATGAGTTCATGCTAAATATAAAGAAGACTTGAAAATAAAAAGAAGATGTAGGGATGTAGTTAAGACTAATCATAGTAATGGGAGCTAGCAGCACTACTAACAACAGAAAAGAATATAAGCATTGCGAAGACGGGAATAATGTCTAATATTTCAAAATGTGAAGTCAAAGTGGGTGAAGGAGGTGAGAAGGGAGACATGCAGTGACGCTGAAGATGTTAAGTTGGGGGCTGTGCCAATGACGTTTCAACTTTGTTTGTTTGTTTGTTTGTTTCTCTTAGACTTTGGAGAAGTTGAAAACAGTTGAAAAACAAAAATTCCTCTCTGGATGATGTACTCACAGAGCTGGGAGTGGTGGGAAAGGAGTCAGTCCTCCAAGTTATGGTGCTGAAACACTGGCATTTTCTGCCCAAGAACACTGACAAATGGCCAGCTCTCACCTGGGCACTTCCAGGGACTGTTGCGTAGTCACGGTTATTATAAAGGTCCTCCACAAAGTGAGTTACAATTTTTCTTCCTTGTACTTTCCACTATTATTCTTCTTTCTGCGTTATGGAGCTACACGGAATAATCACAATCTGTCTTCTTGAGGGGAACAACCCAAATAACCTTGGAAAGGGAGGTCAGAGCGAAATAGCAAAGTGACGAGGCTGTCACTTGTAAGGAGTGTGAAGTAATTTCTCAGGTAGATCTAACTTTACAAGGGAAAACGGAATTCTGCCCTAAGGAAACAGCAAACTGAAGGCTGCCAATTTCCAAATGAAGAGAAGTTACAACAAAACACATGAAAAAGTGATATTCTTATAAATATAAGTTAAAAGAAGGGAAGCTGTTAATGACATGAAAGATACAGATAAAAAGAGGAAATACCCAATTGGATAGACAGGAAAGTACATAATATGTGCAATGAATATGATCCCTTGAAGCTAAGATCAAGCTATAGTACTATGTCATCATTAAATCATAATCTGTATGGTAAATGTTTTAATTTTAAGTTTCAGAGTACTAGAAGACATTCTGAACTGCATTAATCTTCATTCTGTAGGAAAAATTCAATGAGGAAAAATTAGGCCCCAGTATCACCTCCAGGAAGAGTAAAACAGTGTGGACCTTATGATCTCAGCCTCATGGTATTCATGTCTTTGTGGTAGTTCCCTGTTCCTTGAGTGTGTATAGGAGTTGTGACAGTAGGAATTTGGGTGTCATAATTACACTGCATAAGATTTTAATACACGTCTTGCTGCAAGACCCTCTTTCCCTCGATGTCTTTGAAGAAGCACACTGCTTTGTTGTGAGCTGCTTTTGGAGAGAGCCGTGGAGCCAGAACATGATGCTGTCATCCAGCCTCCACCCAGCAAAGAACTTCAGTCTAGTAGTCCACAGGCAACTGAATGCTGCCCATTACCACAGGATCCGGCAAGTGGCTCCTTCCCAAGGTGAGTCTCAGATGAGACCATAGCTCAGCTGATACCTTGATTCCTGTTTTGCAGTTAATCTAGCTAAAATAGGTCGTGGATCTCTAACCCATAGAACCCGTAAGATAATAAATGTGTGTTGTTTTAGTGGGTGAATTTGTTGTGATATTGTAGATAGTAATGGATAAGTAATACAGCCAGCTCAAAGACCCTTCAGGAAAAAGAGTCTCAGGAAGAGCATATAGCTACTGGCAATTAACTATGACTTTCTCAAATAGTTGTACTTTGCTCTGGCCTAAAGTGGTCTAGACCAGTGGTGGCGAGCCTGAGGCACACATGCTGCAACAGGCTGTTTGTATCACTGAAAGCTCTGAAAGGTTCACCATCACTGGTCTAGCCTTTTACAGGAGATTTTAGATGGATTTTTATTACTGACAAAAAGGATATGACTTAAAATGCATATCTTCGTGTTCATTTATTGCATAGAATTTAGCTACTTATAAAAATTCCCTCCGAGAGTGGGGAGATACAGTGAAATACTGAGTAATCTTAGATAATTCTCCAACTGAACAGAAGCACTTCTTTTCACAAAGGAGGAAGAACCTTGACCAGAAGGTGAGGTTTATTACTAAATACAGAACGGAGCAGAGGAGAAAAGTAAATAATTATGCCATCTGATGTAAAAACTATTCTAAATTAACAATGAAAATGTTTAAGTTTACAAATGTTCATTACAATGTGCATGTACACTTCTAATTTTAAAAGTGTGTGAAAATAACCTTTAAAGAGCTAGTTAATTATGAATTAATTTATTTCCTAGGATTTGTTACTTTGGTATTATTCAGGCTCCCAATTCTTAATTTCCTTTCTTTCTTGCTTGCTTGCTTTCTTGCTTTCTTCCTTTTCTTTCTTTCTCTTTTTCTTCTTTCTTCTTTCTTCTATTTTCTCTATAGTTTTCCTGGCTTTAGGTTATTTTACTGGACTTAAATTTTGGTGTCTTTGTGTTATTAGATCATTATAATCCCTATGATCAGTATGACAAGCATCACTTTCACCTCTCCAACTAATAATAAAATGTATTACTCTAGTGGGCTACTACCTCACAAAAGAAAAAATTCAGGCTCTCTCTTGATTATTATCTTCCTCTTATTAAATTATGAAATCCAGCAGACTGGAAAGGTTTCTGTTCTTTTTGCCCAGCTTCAAAAAACTGAGAAAGAAGTGGGCAGTAAAAATGAAATATTTTTCTTCTTCTGTGAAGATGAAAAACAAAATGATTATCACTTCCAATTTTCAAATAAGCTTCCAGGTAAACAAAAATAAATTTAAAAGAAGTTAAATTATAGCTGCTTCTTATCACCATGACCATGGAAACCTCAAAAGAACTGGATTGACAAAGAAACAGAACCAGAAACAAAACAGTTTAAGGAAACCCAAGTAAAGGATAGTACACAATACTCCCTGAGCTCTCATCTTTTCCTAACCTCCAGGAATCATTATTGGTGAAAATAATCACTAACCCTGAGGGAAAACATTATGAATTGTGCTCGTATTATAATTTAATGATTGTTGCATAATGGATCTGCATTAATATATCCCAATTGTTTTACAAAGAATTTTTATTTTTATTACAAAATTATGGGCAAGAAAAAAGAATTAGGCATTAGTTTTCAGACTTAGGATAAAGAAATCTCTCTTTAAGGAAATTTGGAACTAAACAAAAATTTTTTAGAATACTTGACAATGGGGCCGGTGAGATGGCTCAGCGGCGTAAGCGTCTGCCTTGCAAGCGTGAGGGCCCGAGTTCGATTCCCGGATCCCACATACGAAAAAGGGGCCGGTGATATCGCTCAGTGGCACGGGTGCCTGTTGGCGCACGAGGTCCTGAGGTCGACCCCCCGGTACCCACCAAAAAAAAAAAAAAAAGAATACTTGACAATGCCATTTATATCCCTGATAAAAAGTACAATTAGGTATAATAACACTTTCATTCTGAGCAGAAAGCCAAGCCCAGTGCCTGGCATGCAATAGGTAGTTAATTTATTTGGCTTTTATTAGTTCATGTTTGTGATACATAATGACTACTTTCATTGTGGGTATTTGGTACATGTACAAGAAACATCTTAGTTCTTTTGACATCCCCTTCCCCTTCCTCTTCCCTTCATCTCTTGGTCCCCTTCACGTTTGAAAAAGATCTATCTCCAGGTTTTATTTTATCTATTTTTTATTTTCCTCTTTTATTTATTCATACTTTCAGTTTCTCATACAAGGGAAACCATACAGTATTTAAGCTTATGTGTCTCATTTATTTCACTTAATATTTGACCTCATGGTGCATCCATTTTCCTGCAAATAACTCAAGTTCATCCTTTGTTATAGCAGAATAGTACTCTATTGTGTATAAATAGCCATTTTCTATTTCCATTCCTCTGTTGATGGACATATAGGCTGCTTTCAAGATTTAGCTATTATGAATTTTGCTGCTATAAACATGGGTATATGTGCATCACTGTAATATGATTTCTAACTCTTTGGGGAAGATATCTAGGAGGGGAATAGTTGGGTTTAATGAAATTTCTAATTTTAGTTTTTTTTTGTGTGTGTGTGGGTACCAGGGGTCGACCTCAGGACCTCGTGCGCCAGCAGGCGCCCATGCTGCTGAGCGATATCACCGGCCCCTTTTTCGTATGTGGGATCCAGGAGTCGAACTCGGACCCTCGCGCTTGCCGGGCAGGCACTTAAGCCGCTGAGCCATCTCACCGGCCCCTAATTTTAGTTTTTTGAGGAATGTCCATAATGATTTCCATAGTGGCATACTAGTTTACTTTCCCACCAACAATGCAGGAGGCTTCCGTTTCCACCACAGGCATCACCAGCATGTGTTATTATTTGATTTCCTGATGAGTATCATTTCTTTAGAAAATGTAATCTCATTGTTCTTTTAATTTGAATTTTTTCTAGTGGGCAGCAATGTTGAACATTTTTTCATGTATTTGTGGGCCATTTTTACTTCTCCTGAGATGTATCTATTCGAGTTGCCCATTTTTTGTTTTGTCTTTTGTTTGGGGAGGGTCTAATTGTCTCTGAGTTCCTTATTAGCCCTGTATTCTACATATTATCCTTGTGTCTGAGGTATAGCTGACAAAAATGTTTTCCATTTTGTAGGTTGTTCTTCACTTTCTTGGTTTTTTCCTTTGCTGTGCAGAACCTTTTTAATATGATATAACCCTATTTATTGATTCTTGATGTTATTTCTTGTATAATTGGATTTTTGTTAGGAAAGTCCTTGCCTACACCTATGTCTTCAAGAGTTTTACCTATTTTACCTTCCAATAGTTTAAGGTGTCCTGTTTTAGAATTTAGATCTTTGATCCATTTTTATTTATTTCAGTACATGGTGAAACATGTGGATTTAGCTTCAATCTTCTGCAAGTGTACAGCCAGTTTTCCCAGCTTAAAGAGATGACCTTTCTTCCAGAATATGTTTTTTTACCCATTCATCAAAGATCAGGTAGCTGAATGTTCCTGGGGTTCTTCCCACATCCTTTATTCTGTTCCACTGATGCACATGTCTATTCTTGAGGCAGTACCATGCCTGTCTTTTTAAATCACTGTAACTCCATAATATAACTTAAAATCTAGAATTGAGATGCTCCCTGCTTTGCTTATGTTGCCAGGGATCGGTTTTGCTGTTTTGGGTCTCTTCTGGTTCCATACGAATTTTAGGACTGTTTTTTCTAGTTTTGTGATGAATGCCATTGGTTTTTCAATTGGGCTGCATTAGTTCTATACCTCTGTATTGGAAGTATGGCCATTCTGACAGTGTTGTTTCTACTCCAGGAACAGAGGATATCTTTGCAATTTCTGATGTCATCTTTGAGCTCGAGCTCTCTCTCTCTATTTTGTTTTACAGTGTTGTACTTTTCATTGTCAATGTCTTTCACTTCCTTAGTTAGGTTCATTACCTAATATTTAACTTTTCTTGATGTTATCGTGAATGGTATTATTTTCATAATTGATTTCTTAGTGGATCTATCATTGGTGTACAGGATTGCTCTTGATTTCCATGTGTTGATTTTTTATCCTGCTACATTGCTGAATCTTGTTATTAATTACAAAGGTCTTTTAGTGAAATTTTGGGGATCTTTTATGTAAAGGATCATGTCATTTACAAATAATGATATTTTGATTTCTTCCTTTACTATTTGTATTCCTTCTATGTCTTTCTCTTTCCTGATTGCTCTGGTTGGTGTTTTTCAAGTAGTATATTGAACAGGAGTGGTGATGGTGGACATCTTTGTCTTGTTTCTGATTTTAGAGAGAAATTTTTAGCTTTTCTCCATTTAAAGTGATGTTGGTGGTATATTTGTCATAAATGGCTTTTATCAGTTTGAGGTAAGGTCCTTCTACACCTATTTTCTTCAGAGCTTTTATTTATCATGAATGAATATTGGATTTTTCAAAGGATTTTTCTGCACCTAATGATATCATCATGTGATTTTTGTCCTTGCTTCTGTTTATAGGAGTATTACATGTATTGATTTGTGCACATTGAACTATTCTTCATCCCTGGAATGAAACCTACTTGATCATGATGTATGATCCTTTTGATGATTTGTTGCATTCTATTTGCCACTAGCTTGAAGATTTTTGCATGTATTTTTATTAAAGAGATTGGCCTGTATTTTTCTTTTTTTAGTTGGGTCCTTGTCTGGTTTTGGATCAGAGTGGCTCTCAGAAATGAGATTAAAATTACACCTTCCCTTTCAATTTCATTAAAGAATTTGAAGAATATTGGTGCTATAACCTTCCTGAAGGTTTTGTAGAATTTAGCTGTTAATCTATCAGGCCGTGGGCTTTTCATAGTTGGTAGGTTCTGTTTTGTTTTGTTTAGATTACTGCCTCAATTTCATTGCCTGCTATTGAAATGTTTTTTATGTCTTCTTGGTTTAATTTTGGCAATTCATGTATATCTAGGAATCCGTTCATTTTTCAAAAATCTCCAGTTTGTTGCAATATAACTTTCATAGTAGTTACTAATGATCTTCTGGATTTTGGTGATTTGTTTTTGGTGGTTTGTTTTGATTTCACATTATTCATTTCTAATTGCATTGATATGAGTCTTATCTCTCTTTTGGTAAGGTTAGCTAAGGGTTTGACTATTTTGTTTATTCTTTCAAGAATGAGATGTTCGATTCATTGATTCTTTATATTATTTTAGTCTTGCCTTCATTATGTTCCACTCTGATCTTTATTATTTCCCTCCTTAAACTAGGTTTGGGTTTGGACTATTCTTGTTTATTTAGTACCTCAAGGTATATTTTTAGGTTATTTATTTGAACTCATTCTTTTTTTGTAATGTAAGCATTTTGAGCAATAAAATTCCTCTTAGGACTGCTTTCATTATGTGCCGTAGGTTCTTGTACTTTGTACTGACATTATCATTTGATTCTAGGAATTGTTTAATTTCTTCCTTTATTTCTTCTGTGACCCATAGAGTGTTTAGCAGTATGTTATTTAATGTCCAGGTTTTGTAAAATTTCTGTGATTCTTTTATGATTCATTTCTAGCTTCAGTGCACAATGATCTGATGCTATACATGTGAGAATTTCGATTCTTATTTTATTTATTTAAACCAGCTTCAAGGAATAGTATTTGGTCTATGTTGGAGAAAGTTCTGTGTGATGCTGAGGAGAATATGTCTTCTGTTGTAGTTGGGTAGAACACTGTAGATGTCTGTTCAGTTCATTTGTTCAAAAGTGTGGTTCATCTATGACATTTCTTTGTTAATTTTTTGTTTAGTTGATCTATTTGTTAAGGTAGGGTATTGAAGTCTCCCATTACGATTGCTGTGGTATATATTTGATCTTTTCTATTCTGTAGTGTTTCTTTTATGAAGTTAGATGTATATACACTTACAATTGTTATCTATTCCTGTTAAATTGTTCCCTTTACTAATATATAGTGACCATCTTTGCCTCTTCTGATAAGGTTTAGCTTGAAGTTTACTTTGTATGAGAACAAAATTTCTATCCCTGCTTGCTTTCAGGTCTTATTGCCTAGAATATTGTTTTCCATTGTTTGATTTCTACTCTATGAATTTCTTTTTGGATTAGATGAGTATTTTGAATACAACAGACTGTTGAGTTCTGCTTTTGATCCAGTCTGCCAAGCTATGTCTTTTGATTGGGGAGTTTACATTGACAGTTATTACTGAAAGGTGTTGACTTATTACTGTCATTACATTGTTTTTCTGTTGTTGATACCTTTATTTTTCCCATTTTGTTTAACAGCTTGTCTGGCTTGATGTAGTCATTCCACCTGACTTTTTGGCTTTGTTGGCTCCATGGTCTCTGTCTAAGATATTCTTAAGTATTCTAGGGAGTGCTATTTTAGTGTTCATGAATCTCTTAAGGTGTTCTTTGTCATGGAAACACCATATTTTTCCATCATTTTGAAAGATAATTTTGCAGAACGTATTAGTCTGGATTGGAGGGAGCTTCTCTTCTCATCATAGTTATGTGGTGTTCTATAAAGCCTTGCTTTCCTGTACATTGAGTTATTTCCACTTGGATAATTTTCTGCTATGATTTCTGTAAACAGGTTATTATTCTATGTGTGCTGTCTTTGAATTTCTCTCTTAATTCCAATTAGTCTTAGGTTAGTCTTCTTAGTGTTATCTAGTAGCTGTTAGATGAAATTTTCTAGCTTTCTTATTGTTTTTAAGGCTTCTATCTTTTATATCATCTTTTGTGTTTTTTTGGTACCAGGAATCGAGTTTCTGTAGTTCCTCTTTGATTATTTTGTATAGCTTCACTGTCTGGTGTTTGCTTTCCTGTCCATTGGTGACCCTTGGGTCTGCTTTGGGAGAGTTGGGAGTCATTGGTGGCATTTTGTGGCCTTGTTTTTTTTATGTTCTTATTTTTGTGTGTATGCTTAGGGTTGAGGTCAAATAGAGTGACGAGAGGTTGTTCAGATGAAGATATCTCTAGTTAGGTTCTGTTTTCCAGGGATGTGTTTTTTATTTTATTTGTCAAGAGGTATTATTTACCACTTGAACCTATTTAACTTAATTGGGTAGACTCTCACTGCACAATAAGGAGAGAATTTCCAACATATCCAACCATACATCAATCACACATATTAAAACTTGTTTTTACACTTTCAGCCTCTGTCAGTGCCTCTTATAGTCTGTACTATCCTGCTATTGGTATTTAGTCTGAGATGTGGAGGGAGAAGGGAAAGGAAGAGGAAGGAGAGAAAAATGGGGAAGTCAGTGAGAGGAGAGGGAGATAGAAGAAATATTAATAGGTAAAAAAAAAAGGAAGTTAGACCTGTTGGAGGTATTTTATAGTTGGACTGATGGGTTTGTGTTGAGGTGCTTTAAGATTATATTGTCGAGGGGAGGGAGAGGGAGGCGTAATTAAGGATGAGGGAAACTGTGAGGTTGTTGGAACCTGTGATGTACTTGAGGTTAATTTTGTTTGACTCTTCTAAGTACAGTTCTGTTAAGGAGTACCCTGACGTGACCATGGATGACACCATTCAAGTTAAAGCACTAGTCTGCTCTTACTCTATTGCTTCATATACAGGCTTCATATACAGTAAAGGGAGCAGGGAAGGTGGGGCCCAGCAGTGGTATCATTTCCCCATTTCAATGACTCAGATATTTGGTTTAATCTAGATGGATTGTCTTTCATATTGATTTTCTGTTTCTGGGTATGACTGCCTTTCCTATTTTAGAATACCTGTATTTTTTGGTGACTCTTCTTTGAGTACCTCTAAAGCACCTCCTTCTCTAATCACCTCATCTCCAATGTATCCTTCTTCAAAACAAAGACCATTTAATTTTTGTCTGTCAGTTCATTTTTCTATAGGCATCACACATGTGCATGTGTGACTATTAAGTCAGTCTTTTTGCAGCTCCATCACTGAATCTTGACCACAATTTTAATAAAATGAGGTTTACTCACTCTGTTGTTCCCCAGGCCTTTCTTTTTATGAATGTTCTGGGAACTTTGTTTCTTGCTTCTTCCCAAATCCTTTCTAGTGAAGTACCCATCTTAAGACTTCTGGGAAAGTAATTGTTCCTATTAGCTTCCAGAGAACATTTGTGAGCTTGATATCCTTACTTGATGTATGCTGAACCCCCAATTCTCATTGCTGGTTCTTCCTAATGACTTCTGCCTGTGCCTCCTTCTTACTGTCAGTTGGCCACTAAACATCTGTCCTTCATGTTCTCTCTGAAGTTCTCCCTACATTGGTCATCCAAGAAATCACCAAACTTCTATGGTACGGAGAAAGTCACAAATCACAAGTTATTCTCTGAAGAATAATAATAAATGATTTATTTTGCAACACTATCCAAAACAGACCAATAGCAAATAGTGCCTGTTTGACCAGAGATATTATTTTATGTAAAGAGTGTCCCATGGAGCTTAAAACATCCTCCCCTAAGAAGTATGATGTAGTAGAAAACCAATGGCTTTGGAGTCTGAAATAAATTTAAGTCTAAACCATATCACTTACAGGTTCAGTGTTTAACCATATATTTTCTTTGAGTCAGTTTTGTTGTGAGGCTAATGGTAATAATTTCTACCTCTTTTATCCGAAATGCAAATCTAAAGTTAATTATATGAATATGCTGTATAGTCTACTCAGTGCTATATGCAAAAAGTCTATGATAAAGATCACATAGAATAAATTAGTATTACTGAGAGATGAGTACCAAGCTAAGATAGTGCAAGTCATTCTTTTCAATCTCTTTTTAAAAGCAGCTTTATTAATTATTTAATAAAACTCATTTAAAACAATTTGATAGGTCTTAATGTATTTACAGAATTGTATAATTATCAACATAATCAAATCTTAGAATATTTTCATCACCCCTCAAAATACTCCATACCTATTAACAGTAACCCCAAGTCCCACCCTCCACTTCCAGACCAAGGCAACCACTAGTGTGCATATCATCTCTAGATTTCCCTATTTTGGATGCTTCATACAGTACGTGCTCCTGTGTGATGGCCTTCCTTTACTTAGAATAATGTTTTTGACGTTTTTCCTAATGTAGCATGTATCAATACTTCATTCCCATTTTTCCACTCACAATTTTAAAATACTACACATAGTATAAAATTTAACATCTTGACTATATGTAAGTATACAGTTCAGTAGAATTAAATATATCCCAACTGTTGTAAAACCATCAGTACCATACCCATCCAGAGCTTTTTCATCTTGTAAAACTGAACCTCAATACACATTAAAAATAATGCCCCATTCTGCCCTCCCTCCACTCCAGCCCCTGGAAACCACCATTCTAGAATTCTATAGTTTTCTTTTCTGACTGGCTTATTTCACTTAACATAGTGTCTTCGAGTTTAATCCAGTTTGCAGCATGTCAGAATTTCCTTCCTTTGAAGGCTAAAAATTAGTTCATTGTATTTACCACATTTTACTTATCTAGTCATCTGCCAATGAAGTTGCTTCCACATTATATCTATTGCAAATAACGCTGATATGAACATGAATATTTGGACATTGCATTAGTCAGCTTTCCCATTGCTGGTCACACTATCTGACACCTACAACTTGAAGAAATAAAGGTTTAATTTGGCTCACAGTCAGGAAGACTGACTTCTCTGAATTATGATGTTGTGTTCCAGCAATGAAAAGTTGACTAATACAAATATCTCTTTAAGTCTCTGCTTTTGCTCTTAATTCTTTAAGTAGAATTGCTCACTATCATTATCATTCTTTTTTTTGTGGGTTCCGTGGGTCAAACTCAGGACCTCGTGCTTGCGAGCAGGCGCTTGCGCAGCTGAGCGATATCACTGGCCCTTTTTTCTTTGTATGAGGGTACTGGGAGTCAAACTCAGGACCTCGCACTTGCCAGGCAGGCACTTATGCTGCTGAGCTATCTCACCGGCCCACCATTCTATTTTTTAATATTTGAGGAATTACCAAAATGCTTTTCATAGTGGATTTACCATTTTAAATTTCTACCAGTATACACAAGCATTTAAATTTCTCTACATCTTTGTCAATATTTATTATTTTCTTTTTTTTTTTTTTGTGGGTACTGGGAGTCGACCTCAGGACCTCGCGCGCCAGCAGGCGCCCGTGCCGCTGAGCGATATCACCGGCCCCTTTTTCGTATGTGGGTTCTGGGAGTCGAACTCGGGCCCTCGCGCTTGCCGGGCAGGTGCTTAAGCCGCTGAGCCATCTCACCGGCCCTATTTTCTTTTTTTTAAGCTTAACCATATTAATGTTTATGAGACAGTTTCTTTTTGTAGTTTTGACTTGTATTTTCCTATTGATGTTGGGGACCTTTCACGTACTTATTGGCCTTTTGTGTATCTTCTTTGCAGAAAGGTCTATTCGAATTCTCTGCCTATTTTAAATTAGGTTGTTTGTTTTGTTGTTGTTTAGTTTTGAGAGTTCTCCCATACTTCATTCCTTTACTGAAGAACAGTTTTCTACTGTATAGATACATTACATTTTGTTTTCCATTTCTACATTTTTATGTTGGAACTTATTTTATAATATTATCATTAACACAAGGAGATCCCAGTAAATAATGAATAAACATCCTCATGAAATCAATACTGCAAGAAATCACTGGTTCAGTCAATGACAATCAATCAGACATCTACAACATGTCAAACACAGTGCTAGACATCCAATTTTCATAAAGGCAGGGATCCAGGGCCATAATATCTACAAATATTCTGAATATGTCATGCTTGCACAAATAACCTATGTTTCAAGATGTTTATTCTTAATACTTACAAGTATATAGCTTACACAAATCTTCATATTGATGTAAATTTTATGTCAGATTCTTTGAGCAAAAATTTTACCAAGTTTGAGCAAGAAAAATGATGGAATCTGTAGAAGCATAGTTGATGAATCGCTTCATCTAATAGTACCTGCAAATAGACTGAGGATTGGGAAAATGTCATTATAAAACTCGTGATATCTACCCAATCAATCTGTATCAAAGAATGTGAGACAAGAAAGAATGAATATGTTGTATTGTAAAAGACATGAGGTACTGTACAAGATAAAGAAGAGATATAAAATAGCAGAGTAGTTTTCTGAGTACACAAGTCAGGTGAAAGCAAGCCACCGGGACTAAAAGCTTCATATTATTCAGACAGAATGTGCAGTCTCTTTTAAGTGAGGTCATGCAATTAAACAGTTTAAAAAACCCAAATACAATGATACCCCAAAATCAACAGGTTTGCATTCCCAGAGCTTAACCCAATGTCGGCATATGAGAAAAACCAATAATTATTTTTTAAATGAATATTTGACGGTGGCTATGTTATTTGGGCTTGCCTGCAGAACTCCCTCAATATTATCACCAGTTTTTCATAACATCTAACTCAGACAGTGTATGATTTCCAGGTATTTTTATTGAATAATCCAGACAAAACAAAACTAATTTGGAGAATATGTTCTCTTCTGACAACAAAATTATATGTGAAGGTGTTTACCTCCTATTTTTCTGTACTTGAAGGTAAACACATATGGTTGAAAATTTATTTATCCCCAAAATGAAAACCAATACCATGGAACTATATTGTTGGAACCATACAGATAGATGATACATCTGGTCCAGTATGCTGTTCGGTGTAGTTAGAGATCATCTTATCTACACCTCTGGCAAAAATATCAACATAAAATTTTGGTGCATAAAGAGTTTATTAACACACAAGGCATTGCAAGTCTGATTTCAGGAAAATTCCTCATTTACCCAGTGACAGTTTAGCAGTACTGCTCCTTGTTCCATCTCCTGGGTCATCACAATAGTTACAACAGCTTAGCTCTTTGAAAACAACTTTTACATAAATAGCCACACAACTGAGACATTTGTCAAGATTTCAAAAGTAATGGCATGCTCGCACTTGTGACCCAAACACCACATCTTAAAGATACTCAGCCAAGCCAGTGGTGAGGAATTAGCAGATCTTAGAACAAAACAAAGTTTTTCTTGCTCCTCATCTACACTGAAGTCTTCGATTTCAGCCTATGGAAGAAGTTGATCTATTTTGTAGTAAGGCCTGAAACTGAAAAATACATCAGATGATTAGAACTCAGTAAAGAATGGACAGAAATAGTAAATGAAGAAACCCAGAAAGGGGCCAAATTCTCTGCACATCGTGGGATTTAATCAGTGATGCAGGCATTTTTAACACCTTTTTTGTGAATGACTTGCCAGACAATAAGAGATCCTCATTAACTTAGAATTTTATTGTAATAAAAATTTTAAATTCACAAAGTAAACACAATTAGCAAATTTGTAATTACTGTAAAAAAATAACTTTCTTTTAAAGTTAACCTACTAAAAATATTCGAGGAATTAATCAGTAAAATTTTAATAACTCTAAGTATCTGAAGAAGGAAAACATAAATTAACATAAATTAAACACAGAAAAGAAACTAAGTTTTATCACTTTCGGTTGTCCAGAGAAGCCCAAGTCCGGGAGCATACTGCCAAGCACTGTCCCTACTAGAATGAAAATTAGTACTGAAGAATATTTTATGATTACCGTATCAAACCCAGCACAAGCAGCTTTGGTTGTTCTTAAGCTGCTTTCTCAGTTCTCTTCAATGGACGGTCTCTTCAGCTAAGTGTTTACATTTTTCACGCTCCTCACTAACGTTAACCTTTTCATGAAGAAGAAAGGCAAAATTTCCTACCTGCTTTCTTTCCAATTAGTAGAGAATTAGACCTAATGACTTCTAAGAGCTCTCCTAATGCTGAGACTTTTAGGTAAGCAGCAAAACTTGAATTTCTACTAATACTCAGAATCTAAGTTACAACATTCTTCTATATTTTCCATGACTAAACATTTTTTGGCACTAATTTGTATCCTTTAGAGTAGGGTGGGTGAGCTTTTTAAATAAAGGACCAGAAAGTAAATAGTATAGGCTTCATGGCCCAGGTACTCCTTGTCACAACTAATCAGCTTTGCTAGGCTAATAGGAAAGGAACTATAGAAAATGCATAAAGAAATGGCCTTTCCATGTTGTAATAAAATTTTATTTACAAAACTCAAGTGATGGGCTTTGTGTGCCTGGGAGGCCATAATTTGTCAATATACCATTATAATTTAGTCCCTGTTACAGTTAGATCAAGAATGACTCCCAAGAGTCTTGTGCATTCACGAGCAGCGCTTGTGGAAGGTGACTGGATCATGGGGGTGCTGCACTCATCAATGGAATCGCCTCCTGGTGAGTTCAGCGGCTGATCGCACTGCTGGAAGGTGAGACCTGGCTGGAAGGTCACTGGGGAAGAGTACATCCCCCACCCCGCCTCTTCTTCTGCTCTCTGCTTCCTGACCTCCATGAGGTCCTGAGCAGCTTTCCTCCACCCGGGGCCTTCCATCATACTACTTCTGTGTTTAAGCCTGCAAAACACGGACTGAAACTTTAGGAACTTGAGCCAAACCAAACCTTGCTTCCCTTAAGTTGTTGCTGTGGAGTATTAGAGTGAGACATATTCCTGTGAAGATATGACCTCTTTATCTTTCAATGGCAAACTCCTCCTGAAGTCACTTCCGGCCTTTGCATGGTTTCTGCCAGCTACATAAAATTGTGGGTCAATCCTACAAAGTTAGAGAGAATTTATGATGTCTTTTATAATGTCAAAATTCTCCTAATAATTCCAAATATTTGTTCTGCTTTACTCTGTTCTTGATCATTTTCCTCGCAGGTGATTAGAACAGCGTCTGAAAAACTTTATGTTACAGTTCAGTGGAGTAGTACTAGAGTCACTGTAAGGGGAGAATTCACGTGCAGAGTTTTGCCACCCGTGAGAGTCTCAAACTATTACCCAGAAGATCAAACAATAGGAAAAGAAGAGGCCACAACTGAGAAAATAGCCACATTTTTTAAAAATCAGCTGGGGCAGAATGGAGGAGTCCTCATTGATGGAGTCCTCATTGATATTAGCACTGATTTGCAATACAGTGTGCTAATTTCATCAGCCAACAGTGTACAATACAGAAATGCTGTGTTGGCTGTTGGTGGCCAGAGAAATTTCAGCCAATCCAGCCACTGAATTTGTATTTATATATTTGTGTATGCATACATAAGTGTGTGCAGTATTCTGAATGGACTGTTATATAAGTATCCAATTTTTCTTAAAAATCGTTTCCCATTTATTAAAGAGGCTATCTTTCTTCCAGTGAACATGTTTGGCCCCTTTGTGAAGGATAAAGTGGCTGAGTGTGTTTGTGGTTGTGTCTGCATCTTCTAATCTGTTCCGCTGATCCTCAGGTCTGTTATTTTTTGCCAGTACCATGCTGATTTTATCACAACAGCTTTGTAGTATAATTTCAAGTCAGGGATCTTGATGCCTCCTGCCTTGCCTTTGTTGCCCAGGATTGCCTTTGCTATTCTAGGTCTCTTCTGCTTCCAAATGAATTTTAGGAATGTCTTCTCTAGATCTGTGAGGTATGCCCATCAACAGAGGAATGCTTTTATAGGTAAATGGATGCATCTAGAGACCATACTCATAAGTGAAATAAATCAAACTCACATGTGTAAACATCATATTGTCTCCCTCATGTAAGAAACTGAAAGAGTAAATAAGATCCATAATGTACAATAGATATTGTGAAATGGAATGAAACTGCTCAAAAGGAAAGAACAACTGGGATGAGGGAAAGGAGAAAAGAAGGGAAAAGAAAAAAATATATATATGTATACACAAGACAGCTAAGATAATTATGCTACTAATTTCTTTTATTTCATTGAAAAGAACAATTTGTGCTTATATTGTTTGATCAATTTTGAATGCCTATATCTTGTAATCTGAACAAATACTTTGAAGATAACAGTATGCAATATATCAACCATTGTTAATTTCCTATTACCTTGTTTTGAAATTCTGTTATTGCTTTTATTTTTTCTCTTTAAAAATAAAAAAATAATTGCTTCCCAGATACACAATATTAAAATATATCAGTACTATGAAAGGTAAACAGGGTATATGTGTATTATATATTCTGAAATTTCATTTACTAAAGAACAAAATCTTTATGTTCATGGAATTTATATAAAGTAGCCTTTAAAATGGGGATAATATGTTTAAATATTTGTAAAGTATATATATTTAATACTTCAGGAGTTTGTGGTCAGCCTCGGTGTAACCATTTTAAGAAGAACCAGGTAACATGTAGACTAATACACCTCCACTTTTAATAAAGAGGCTAAATTTGAGATACAGTGTCCAGCATGCTGATAGATGTTGTCCAAGTTTCAGATGAGGTGATTTAGGTACAGATAAGTCAGAGATCAGGATCCTTCTTCTAGAAACTTGTAGCACTAGAATCTTGTTCAAGAAAAGCAATTAAAGAGCTATGGGCTATATGGTGAATTTTACTGTAGGGAGGATGAATGGATCCAGTCAGTATTATTCCCACTGAGACATATAAAGCATAAAAAGAGTGGCATAATGTGGATGTACAAGGAAGGGGAAGAGGTCATCATAGTGAAACGATAACTCTGTTTAACTGGTACAATGATATTTGGAGTTACTAAGACTCCAAAATCTTCCTCTAACATGCTGCCATTCTTTCACACTTAAGAAAAACTTCAAGGATCTCAAAGAAAACTATAATTTTATTTCACAAATTTTGCTGTGAACTTTGAAAATATAACAAGAAAATGTTTTTCAAACTCTGAAAGGACTATTCTAAACTGCTAGGTAGTCCTAAGTTCAAAAGCTTGTAATGTGAAGCACACTTATTCTGGTTCCCTTAACCAATTGAAGAACAGTTTATAAAAAAACAACATAAGTCCAACAAGCACACCATCTCAGGATACAGGAGAATTGGTTGTCAGGTCTTCTTTTCTGTTGCTTCGCTTTTCTTCCCACTTTTAGCTCTTTATACTGTTGTGGGAACATATATGCTCGCTGAACATGTGTTCAACTTTGGGATTGGCATTCCTCTCCACATGCTTTTGCTTTCTCTTTCTTTCCCCCTCTTCCTAATTTTCCTTAATTTTCTCTTCTCTGTCCTACTTTCTTTTTAATATCCCCATCACCCTCCCCTTCTCATGTCTGTCCTTCGCCCCCTTTTTTTGTTTTATGTAGGTACCGGGAGTCAACCTCAGGACCTTGCGTTTGCCAGCAAGAGCATGTGCCGTTGAGCGATGTCACCGGCCCTTTTTTTCCTTTATGTGGGTACCGGGAGTCAAACTTAGGACCCGGCGCTTGCCCAGCAGACGCTTATGCTGCTGAGCCATCTCACCGGCCCCTTCACCCTTTTTTATAACTTTAAGGTTCCACAAAGACTGAAATCTATTTCCAATTATTTCTTGTAATTATGGAATGTGCTTAGCCTCTAATTTTCAAGTAAATTATGATGTGTGTATATACACATTTGTGTATATATATATACTCGCATGCACACACACAGACACACACGTGCATATAATGTTATATTGTTCTTTATAAACAAAGGCAACAAAATGTAGTTTATTTTACATGTGGAACATTCCATTGTTTTATTTTTTTTTAAAGTTATTGCTCCTTCCTATGCTCCCTCCCTGACATAGCATCCTGGCTATTCAAAAGTAGCACCTTGACCTATGAATCTCCTCCTGATCTTTCAAAAGATCAATATATCTCTGCCTTACCCTTTTTTGTCCTTTGAAATGAATAGAAACAGATTCCAAACTTTCCCTTTGCAAGCATAAGCATTTTTGGAAATCTTATGTTTTATACAATTAAGCAACCTGCCACCTTGGCACAGAACAGCAGGAAAATACATCATGATGCTGAATGGTTCTTTTCTAATGTCATTATTTATGCCAGCCATACAGTGTCCAAAGTCCTCCTCCCACAGGACAGTCTAGGTTCCTTTGCACAGTGTAGAGCTCTATCACATTACACCATTTCTCATCTCACAACCTATTTCTGGCCTCATTTATATGCATGCGAAAGTAGGCTGCTGTCCTCTGGAGAGCTGGCAGGCACCCTGCGGTCTGAATCCCCCTGTCCCTGCACATTAGACACTGTTGCCAGTGAAAAACTGTGAGAGAAATCATGTAGATCGACAGTCTTAGAAATTCCACTTTTATCTCAGTCGATTAGCATTTTTTTTCCCCTCTTCCTACTGTCAGCACAGAAAGATGACAAGTTAGGGAAAATGTAAAGTTAATGCTGATGGAAAGGCAACTTAGAAATAGAGAATTGTACAGTTTGGTTTGCGGTAGTAAAAAGACACATTTCTACCACTGGTTTCTTTCCCAAAAAGATTATCAAGATTCCAGCAAATACTGCTGGAAAGCAAAATTTGTAGACAAATCTCACTTTTCTATTGTCCTTTATTATTAAATAAGATGTATGTTGTACTAGCACACTTCAATTCCACTCCTTTTAGTGCCAAAGCTCTTAAGCTAGGGACGCTTGTTAATTGCCTTCACATCCCTAAGTACTCCCTGAAGTTGGCCCCTACCCCTCCATGTTATTGAATTCTTCTTAAGTGTCACCAATGACCTCCAGTTTATCAGATCTAATCTCTCCTCAGTTTTTTTCCTCCTGACTTCCTTATGGCTTTGTCACTGTTGAGCACCTGCTCCTTCTTTCTTAATCTTCTCTTGGTTTCTATGGCATGACATTTGACATTTCTTTGTTCTTTTACCTTAATTAATGATCCTCTGTCTTTGTTGCTGGCTTTTCTTTTTTCTCCCACACCAAAGGTTGTTTCCACCAAAGCTATGAACTTAGCTTCTATTCTTCTTCATCTACATTTATCCTATCATGTCATCTTTAATTGGCATCTTTATGTGTATATATACCCTCAACCACCAACCCTAATCCTCCTCATTCAAACGCCAGTATCTTATTTTTTTTGTGTGTGTGTGTGGGTACCGGGGGTCAACCTCAGGACCTCGCGCACCAGCAGGCGCCCGAGCCGCTGAGCGATATCACCGGCCCTTTTTTCGTATGTGGGTTCCGGGAGTTGAACTCGGGCCCTCGTGCTTGCCAGGCAGGTGCTTACACTGCTGAGCCATCTCACCGGCCCCCCCAGTATCTTATTTTAAATTGTCTACAGAGCATATTTACTTGAATAACCAGCCACTGATACCTTAAATTCACCTTAATGTCATTTTGCTCAAAATTTGTCTACAAATTTTACCTTCTTTCCTCCTACTTGATATATTGTGATGATTATTTTATGTATTTCCTTGATGTGGCTAAGGAACCCCAAGATAGCTGATAAAACATTATATTAAAGGTATTTTGGGATAAACTAGCATTTGAATTGGTAGACTGAATAAAGATTATTCTCACCAATGTGTGTGGTCACTGTACAATTTGGTGAGGGTCTCAATAGAACAAAAAGGCAAAGAAAGGGTAAATTTTTTCTCTTCTGGAGCTAGAGCATTCATCTTCTTCTACCCTTGGACAGCATCACTTGTGGGTGCCTTACGTTTGCACCATTACCTCCCCTAATTCTCAGGCCTTTGGGCTAGAACTGGAACTATGCCATCAGCAACCATGTTTCTCTAGCCTACAGAAAGATGATCATGGTACTTCTCAACCTCCTTAATCATATAAGTCAATCTCTCATGACAAATATCTTTTTATCTGCCTAGTTATCTAGCTATATCCAATTGATTCTGATTCTCTGGAGACCCCTGACTGATATCTATATCTACTAACACTGTCCTCCAAAGCCAACTTAGCAAAAACTCTTAAGACAACTCCAATGCATTCTACAAACTGCTGCCTTAATTTATGAACTTCTATGACATTTCAGTGTGAACTGTATTAAATTCATACTCTTTGGCTTGAATTTTAAGGCTTTCCATATATAGCATTAATCTGCCTTATCTTGGCTTCCATGACTCTTCAGTGTGAGTCATTATTGCTGATCAAGAAAGTCTCTTCATTGTGGATATGCTGCCTCACCCCTTCATCACTTCTTCCTCTCCAGCATCTGCTCTTTCCTTCTAGGTGCAACCACTTTGACTAATCAATGTATCTACTTACTGTCTTATAAGACAGACAGTTTTGTGATAAACAAGTATCACCTGGCAATAATCAATGATTTTTTTTTATAGGGAGTCAACAGATCCCAGTGATTAAAATATTGGTCTCCAGAGTTAGGGTTGTGATAAAACCTTTTGTTCTGAGCCGGGCGTGGTGGTGCAAGCCTATAATCCCAGCACTCAGGGGGCTGAGGCAGGAGGATCATTGCAAGTTCAAGACCAGCCTGAACTGCATAGTGAGATCCTGTCTCAAATAGACAACACACACACACACACACACACACACAAACCCTTTGTTCTGCTACTCACTTGTGATGTGACTGTGGGGAAGTTACTCGACCTCTCTAGGCCCCTATTTCCTCATATATAAAAAGGGAAAAATAGATTACCTACCACACTGAGTTGCTGGAAGGATGCTGGAAATAATGCATGGGAACTACTAAGCACAAGACTCACCCTTTAGTAAGTACTCAATAAAGTTAGTACTATCATTTTTAAAAGAGCTGTCTTCATCATTCTGAATGAATTTCATAGTTTGGTTATTTAACAGATCAATCCTGGTGAGAATTAACATAATAATAAGTATGCATCAAAGAATAAAACATGCTAATGCTGGATATTAATAAGTTGCTGGCAAAGGACAGCAGGCAGACTGATGGTACTGTAAGGGCACTATAAGGGATGTTCTATGTCCAAGCTGAACTACAGGGATTAGAAAATGTTTGCCTGTTCATACATATGTGTTAAGTCAACTCCATATGTGGAATCCTCAAGTTTGAAATTTGAATACAAGACTTAATGAATTCTTCCTGTTAAGGCTTTTAAAAGACGGTTTCTGCTACGCAAAGGAGAACCCCTTGATAAACCAGTCCAGAGTTCTTCCTCAGCGTGGATCACAAAGACCTCCTTGTAGGGACTGACTGATCAGAGAGGATGGATCCTTGAGGTTTGGGTTTGGTTTTTCTTACTCTAGCTTGCCTCTCTCTTTCGTTGAATATTTTAATATCACTGAGATACAATGACTCCTTATAAATACCATTGCTTATTGCCAGGTGATACTTGATTATCACAAAACTGTCTGCTTTACAAAATAGTCAACAGATATATTGATTGAGTGAAATACTTCTACCTAGAAGAGCAAGGGTAGGAAGGTAGGACTGATGTAAGGGTGGGTGAAGTGGTGTATCCACAGTGAAGAGACAGGAAGATGATATACAGACAGGAAGTATTTCATAGATACATAAGGAGGTTTGGTCCCTACATAAAATTGTGAAGTAAAACAAATTTCCTTTGTACCCTCTACATAAGGATCTTTCTGGATCCTTTCTCAACATCTTAAAGGTAACTTTCCTATCTCACTATTAAGCACAGCTCTCAGGATGCCAACCCATTGGAATGCCACACATAGGATACTGTTGTGGATTAACTAATGGTCAACTTGTAACACCCAGTTGAACTGAGTCAGTGTGGTTCTGGGTGTGGAAGGCCCACCTGAGGATTGTTGCCAACAGCATAAAAGGAGAACTGGAGGGGAAGATGGGGTGCTGCTGTCGATTCTCCTGGAGAAGTTTGTCAAGCTGGTTTTCCTGATATGAACTTGCCTGTTATCATAAGAGGAGCTCAGGTCCTCGCTGCCACTGAGCATGGCTGCGGTTCTCTTCAGGGGAGCTCTGGACCTTACCTTGAGTGTCACTTCCTAGCTCCAGTACACATCCCTCAGCCTGCTGGCACAGATCCTTCAGCTCGCTGGTGCAGACTTTTTAGCTCCCACCACTGACCTTTGGGCCTTCCCAGTGCAGTTCCTTGCTACAGACTTGCCTGAGACATTGTTGTGGGCTCTAGGCCTCCAGCTGGACTCGTGGAGAACATTGCTATGGGTTCTAGGTCTTCAGCTGGACTCATGCAGGACATTGCTGTAGGATCCAGGCCCTCAGCTGGATTCTTTGGGTCTTAGTATGTGGACAGATCTCTTGCACTCTTCTGCATTTGACTCTTTGGCTGAATATTACAAAATAATCCTACAAATTATGTTTCCTGTATTAAATCTATTCCCTGCAAACCCTGACTGCAACAGACACCCTCTTCCAAAGTTTTTCATAGTCCCAGATCATAGTTTCTAATTCATCCTCCTAGTCTCCTTTTGCTTACACCTGCTATTCCCCACAACTGCTAATGAGCAACTTAAAAATGTTGGCTAATTAAAAGACTTGAACTGTTGGCTTTTGAGCTACCAGAATTTTAGATTTGGATATCTCACATACTGTATGTCCTCAATAATCAGCTCCTCTAAACTTCATTACAAGGAAGAGGTTTATCATTTACTCTGTTTTGAAGGAAAAGCAGATAACAGCATTAATTGTTTTCAGTCACTGCAATGATCCATTTAATGATGGGACTATCATTAAGCCACCCTTCCTCCTACATGCTGTTTTGTTTTGTCAGTTCAATCTCGTACATGTTTCTATTTAGAGAGAATTTTTCTATGTATTGTTATACATGATTGTTAAGCATAATAATAATAACTTCAGAAGGGCTACTCAGTTTCCTACATTCATTGTTTTTAGGGTGGGGGTTAGCAAATACTTTTTGAAAAGGTCCAAATTATAAATATTTCAGGCTTTATTGGCCAAAAAGCAAAATTAAGAATATTGTGTAGGTACTTATAACAGCAAAAACAAATTTCCACACATATTTTATTCATGAAATTTAAAACCTCACTGTGAGCACTGAAATTTGAATACATGATTTTCATGTATCACAAAATATTTTATTTTTCCCAACCATTTAAAAATGTAAAAACCATTCATAGCTCACAAAAACATACTGGGTGTGGAGGATGGTGATAGGGTAGTAATGACAGATGTGACTGATTTTTGTCAAAGTATGCACTAAGAAATACCTTTAGTGGACCAAGTTTATTAATTCATATTCCTGTCTTCAAAAGGAAATAAATTTACTATGAAATATCTTTGAATTGGATACTTATGTACTGCTAGGTTTACTAGGTATTATAAATACCTAGTAAATTACATTATATACGTTGGGTACATTATATACAGCCTCAAGGCTTTCTTCAGTGGTTACAAGTCACATAAGTTAAATTAAATCAACAGAAGCAAAAAATAAAGCAGGGAATATATGTTGGCTACAAGAAAAAGAGCAGAAGTTAAACTGATAGTAGTGAAGATTTCGAGGGAGATCTGCAGCCCAGTCAGAATTTTGTCTCTGTCTTCTCTCAACTTTGCTCTGAGTGCAGATTTTATTCTTAGCCATTGCCAAAAGATGGTAGAGAACATAGCAATAGGTAGCTCAAGTTTCTCATTATGACCAAATTTCTTATCTCAAGAGGATGATTTATCTATTTCTGTCTCAGTGTATAGAACTCCAGGGTAGATGGCTGTAACCGATGATGTCAACCCTTCACCTGAATTCCCTCAGGGACAGGACCATTTTTTCATTCAGGAATCTCCCAGTGAGCTGTCACCTCCAACAGCCAGCACCTGCCCCTCTTTGTTGTAGGACTTGCCCTCAGGTAGCTGGGACCAGCTTGGCTACACACACAAATCACTAGAATTACCTGGAAATGTGTGTCCTGGCAGGTATCCTGCAAACAATGACTGACAGGTAGGGAATACACGTTCGGTGCCTTACCCCAAAGTGAATTGCTGTCTATTGCCTTCTGAGCATCCTATAGGATTGAGCCAAAAGTATCTGTGCAGAAAAGAGCTAACATAGCACGATTAAAACAGGTAGGCTTAGAAAGGTCTGCTCAAGCAAAGTTGTCCCCTGGCTGGCATTTGGGAAAAGGATTTTGAGGAAAGTTTCGATCATTCTTCTCATAGTACCAGATCCATTTATTCAAACATGCAGTTTAAGCTGTTTTACTTCAGGGACCTGGGATTTGGGCGTGTGCTGGACACAGAATGTCTACGTGATCATCCTGCAGTGGAAACACAAAGCACTGAGCCTATAGTGAGCCTCCCTAGTTGAGCAACATTTCCTAAATTGTTATAGTAATACCGTTACTATAATAATAAAAAAATATGCTGTGTGACTTCTCTGGGAGATGGTCCTTGAAATCTTATGCCTCATTTTCCCTAGACTCTATCCCAACTGCCATTTCTTTTTGCCAATTTTGCTTTGTACCTTTCCGCTGTAAAAAAGCACAGCTATAAAACGACGATACACTGCATCCTGTGAGGCCTCTTGTTACCACTCAGGTTCATACACTCAGGTTCCTTTGCTTGCTGGAAAATAGATCTATTCAGAGCTAGCTCCTCAAGAAGATGGAGGGTGAATTTACCTCAAATCACCATCCTACTGTGTACAGGTGTGTTGGGGTCTTTTAGAGCAAGCAACAGGGAAACAATAGACATGTTCAAGTTTGTTCCACCCTTTCCTGGCCCCTGGACCTCTCCCATTCCCTTGGGAATGAAATTGGTCTTGTCCTCCTAGGACCAGCATCTGCATATTCTGTCCATTCATCTAGCCTGGGGAAAGATGGAAAGCCATTTATGCTCTACCCTTGAAGAAGTATGGAGAAGCCACTTGTTTCTAAAAGAAAAAAATCTAACTTTTAAAGTTGCACTTTGCACTGCTGGTTACACCCCTGTAAACCACTGAACCTGGAAGGGTAATAGGGACCCCTGACATAGGACCCTTCCTAGGATCCTTCTTCGTACAACACCTCCTGTGCCTTTCTCCTCTTTGATTGCTCTCCTCTGCCTCAATGCTCCTTTAGATTTTTTATGAGAACATTTCCTAATAAATCACTTTCATACCACTCCCAATTTCACAGTCCATTTCTGGGGAACCAATTGAAGACAGATTTTGATTATCCCAAGTCTTAACTAATTACTATTGTCAGAGAATTGGGATGCTTTGAGAGTCCAAATCCTGGCCATATGCTTGTACCAGCAGCAGGAAGAAAAGGGTCTCCTACTAAAAGTCAGAGAAAACAAAGGCAAGTGCTGGACACACAAACCATAACTAAACCACAGATAACACGGCTGTTTCCCAATTATAAAAACTTCCAAGCTAACATAACATGATGTTTTTGGGAGAATAGGCTCTTCTTAAAACGACATTCTTCTCTGTTATTGGTATTTTTATTTCACATGGCTAGAGTTCATAAAATTAGAAAAAAATCAAAGCCTTGTTGAAATGAAGATGTTCATCTTTTGTAAGCCTTGCTTATAGCTAAATAACTTGCATCCCTTCTACCAGCTTTTCGGCATCTAATTTAATCTTGTGCCTTGCAAAAATGAAAAATAACTTCGTATCACAAAATTTCAATAAAAACTCTGGATGTTAAATCCATAATGTCCAAAGATATACTGGACTTAAATTTTCAAGCTAAAATCCCATAATGATTTTACTAATCTTTAAAAAAAATACTGAGTAAATGGAATCTTACATTTTTTTCCATATATCTTACACCAATGAACACTTTTTCAGTAGATGTATATCTTATAACTTGAACAATCTACTCATGGAGTATATTATTAAGGAATGATTATGTATCTATTTGCTTACTACTAACCACATCTCCTCCTTCACTTTTTGCACTTTAAAATATGTTACAAATGTCTTCTTAAGTAATAAAGATTACACAGAAATCTACCCCCTTGTTATAATGGCTACATAGTATTCCATGTTAAGACCATTCTATTCCTCTATTAATAGTAGCATCTATGTTATTTGTACTTTTTCACTACCAAAACAACTACATAGCAAAGTAGTATTTCTCTATGAATTAGTGAGTGTACTGTAGGATAAATTCTTATAAATTGACTGAATCAAAGCACAGGCACAGGGCCAGTGAGATGGCTCAGCAGCATAAGCGCCTGCCTGGCAAGCACAAAGTCCTGAGTTCGACTCCCGGTACCCACATACAAAAAAAGGGCCAGTGATATCCCTCAGTGGCACAGGCACCTGCTGGCGCGCGAGATCCTGAGTTCAACCACTGGTACCCACCAAAAAAAAAACAAAAAAAAAGCACAGGCACATTTAAATTTTTGAAATTGGCTTAAAAGAAGTTGACATATTTTAATGCCATATTAGTATCCAAAAATGCTGATTTCCCTGTACCTTCACCAACATAAAATATTGTAGGTCTCAAAAAAAGCTAATAAGAAAAAATATACTTTTATATATTTTAATATTTAGTGATTTGTAATATCTTTTCAGTTTCACAAATGGTAATTTATACGTATACCTTAATATAGTCTCTGGTCATGTAATTTTCCTATTTAAAGTTAAACATCACTTATTTCTAATAGAAACACTGCATAATTCCTGGACATTAATCAGTCAGGTAAGATACAATACTTTTTCCTATTTTAACTTTTGATAGTTTTTAATGTAAATTTGATTCTTATTCCAAACTTTCAATGTTTCTGTTACCTAATTTCATTTTTCTCTTATAATTTCTTTTTATTGTTGTATTTAAAAAAAAATATTTTCCACCTCTGTACTATGAATATATCTTCCTGATATCTTCCTGTTATATAATAAAATTGATGTCCATGCATACATCTTTCTATTGTATTACTTTAGTTCTGTCTTGAAGCTTCACTTTTAAAATATATGTCCCTTATCATCAGATTCCACTTAATTATCACTTACTCTGGCTAAGTACATTTCTTTCCTTTCATCTTTTCTCAGAGCAAGTCTTCCATTTTCATATATTCCTTACCTGGATTTCACTCAATTTACCTAATTGGTTCTTCTCTGTCCACCTAAGCCTTAAGAGAGCGAGCATGCTTTTTCAAGTACAGATTCATTAGTTACATGCAGAAGATGAGTTTTGCCCTTTTCACATTACGCTTTCATTTCCAACTAAATTAATGGGCAGTGTGTTTCTCACACAAAAAATTTCCTGTTGTACTCATGTCTCTTAGATTTTTCTTTAAATGGATCAGATACGTCAAAATCTAAAGCTCTGTCCTTTTCATCTTTCCTTTTCGTCTCATTATTTTCCTCTCTCAGCTTCCTTACTTGTATTACAGCCTCTACTTACCTAATATATTAGTTTCCTAGGACTGCCAAAACAAAGTGTTATAAACTGGGTGGTTTAAACAGTCAACATTTGTTATGTCAGAGTTGTGGAGATTAGAAGTCCAAAATGAAGGTGTTGGCTGAGTTTGTTCCTCTGAGGGCATTGAGGCAGAAGTCCATTCCATGCACTGCTTCTCGCTTTTGGTGGGTTGCTATATTACTGGTTATCTTTCTGTTGCTGGGACAAAATACCCGACATATACAATGTAAAGGAGAAAAGGTATATTTGGGCTCATTGTTTCAGAGGCTTCAGTCCATGTTTGGCTGGCTTCAAGGCAGAAACATTTTGGTGAAAGAACATGGTGGAGAAAAGCTGCTCACCTCGTGGAAGCCAAGAAGCAAAGTGAGAGCATGAGAATTAGAAAGGAAGGGGCCAGGGAACAGATACGTCTCTATTTCATGCCTCCATGACTCAGAAATGTGCTCTACTAATCTCCTAGATGTCTCTCAAGCCATAGAAGTTGACAATCAAGATTGACTATCATGATTGCTGATGATTTTTGGCATTCTTAAGCTTATAGTAGCATCACGTCAAACTTCATCTTTACATGGTGTTCTCCCTCTGTGTCATCTGTGTCCAAATTTTCTCTTTTTATAATTATCACAGTGTATTAGGGGCTAGCCCTACTCCAGAATGGACTTATCTAACTAAGTACACCTTCAGTGACCTTATCTCCAAATAAGGTCACATTTTGAGGTACTGGATGTTAAGACCTCAACATATGAATTTAGGGGATTAAACAGTGGGGACATGGTTTAATCAGTAACTCCCAGGCATAAAACTGCAAAAGTATCTTTGTTGCTTATCCCTCCAATCTTCGAACCCCCAGAAATATTAGATAACCCTAATTCCTGTACAACATTGTATCATCATCTCCATTTTTTTGGTCCAATAATTCAGGTTCTCTTTACCTACCCTTGAACTAGTACAAAAATCTAATTTCCACTATTCATTTTATCCTAAATCCTGAAAATGTCTCCCTCCTCCTAAATTACAGCTAGTAAGTTTTCAGTAACTCTTTGCTGGCTGTTGATAAAATGCAACTAATTTATCTTGGCATTTCAGAAAGTGATTCTTAACCTTGTATCCCCTAAAAAGTAAAACCTGATGTGACAACTAGATTCCTGTAATTTACTTTTGGAAGAGATCTTTAAAAACATATCCATGATATGAGAAGAAGGAAACGAGAAGCGTAGAAGTGCCATTTCGAAGAACTGTTATTGATCAGGTTACTGCTCTGGGCAACCAGGACTTGATCCAAATGTTTTGGGGCCTCCAAGGACCCACAGAGAGCAGGCCTCAGCTGTCTACCTGATGGGCAAATCTGATGGTATTTATCCATAAGCTCTCAATTTTCATTGGCCACAGGTTGATCCAAATGCTTGTGTCAGGTAGTGCAGGAAATCCCATGTGACATATGAGCTCCAACTCAGGAAGTGTGAGATCCACCCTGCTGCCAAAATATGTTTCTATCATGTTACCTCTTTGTGTAGCTGGTTATTATAACAATCACTGCAGCAATGAACAGGTGGGCCAAAACACCATGTGAAGTGGGATATTAGAAGCATCCAATTCAAGTGGAAAGAAGGACAAGCACTGTCTTGAAGTCAGAGTTATATATCTTTAAAGCACGTTTCTAATCCACCCAGATATCACAGATGAAGCTGCTGGAGTGAAGGGCCTTTCCAGCACAGAAAAGTGTTTGCTATGTTCTGGGCAAACTTTCAAAGTTTTCTTGGTCATTGTCAAGACTGAACATACGGAGTTAATGTTGTGACATGGATGGGTCCTTAAGAAACAGGAACACAAGATGACAAAGATATATGGGAAACAAGTTGAGAAATGATAGTGTGTTCTTGGAGAATGTTGGATTCAGAGGTGCCATGGGGAAGTTAAGATGGCAATGTTCACCAGACAAGCTGGAAATGAAAGATTTAGAACTGAAATGTGGTCTAGTACTGCAAATTAGGAACTCAACTACTGAGATGTCTTAATAAAAAAGGTCAGAAACATGTTTGAGATTATTAATGAAATTAAAGAAAATGAAGGAAGCCAAATAAAACAATTTAGGTGATATTTATATTTAGAGTTTAGAAAAATAAGTATTAGGAAGTTAGACATAAGATAAAATTAATAGGGGAATCAAAGAACATTGTGTCACAGAAATCAAGAAAAAGAGAATTTTAAAGGAGGAGGAAAATGTTAAGAATGTTAAATGCTGCAGAGCTACAAAAAGGATAGAGTACTATTTCTTTTCATTCGCTTAGTAAGATCATTAGCAGATCAAAAGTTTTAAATTTCAATGAAGTATTCCTTATCAAGTTTTTCATTTTTGTGATGCTTTAGTTTCAAGTCCAAGAACTTGTGCCTGGATCAACATCCTGAAGAGATTAGCTTATACGTTTATTTCTAAAAGTTTTATGATTTTGCACTTAAATTTAAATTTCTGATCCATTTTGAATTAAATTTGTGAGACTTAGTTTAAGAGGGTTTTTTTTGTTTTGTCTTGTTTTGTCTTATTTTGCCTATGGATGTCCATTAGCTCCATGTTTGTTAAAAACATTACCTCTAACTTACATTGCTTTTGCACCTTCTCCTAAATTTAGGTGAGTTTATTTTTGTAAGAATATTTCTAGGTTTTCTATAGTATTCCAGTAGTCCACGTGTCTATCCTTCTACCAATACTTGATTACTGTAGCTATATTGTATGCAGTGTGTGATCACACAGCATGGTGTATATTTAATATTTTATAATAGTGAAAGACATATTTCCATTAATCTCCATCAAAAGACCCCCCCACACACACACACACGCAGTTCAAGCACAATTATCCTATTATTCTTGCCACTTTCTGAAGCAGTTCTGGAAGTCCTCTTTCATGAGTGTCTTTAGTTGCACCATTGTGGCTGCTTCAGTGTCCTAAATGAATTCAACAAGTTTACCTTTCATGATTATTTTGACTGTGGGGAAGAACCAGAATTTGCATAGTGCTAGATCCAGTGCATAAGGGTGATGAAAACACACTGTAATGTTTTATTTGACAGAAATTGCTGTAAACATTTTTGCATCCTTACCTTGCTTCTGATCTTAGGGGTACAGCATTTGGTCTTGCATCATGAAGTATAAAGGTAGCTGAACCAGGTATCTTATTGCAAATTCTTTGGAAAAGCTCTCTATTCCTATTTTTGAGGGTTCTTATAGTAAATCGATATATGATAAATTCCATAACTGGAAAGATACTGATGAAAGACAAGACTCAAGGAGGGTAAAATAAAAGGAGAGATGACTAAATTCGAGTGAGAAGAATATATGAGCATTGAGATTTGGGAAAAGAAAACCACTGAGAAATGAAAAAGAGAATTTTATTTGTATTTGTTTATATTGATTATATATACATTTAATTAACATTTTATCTGTCAGATGCTACTTTATTTAGACTGTTTTGTCTTCAAACTTTCTTCAAACCACATGACCTTGAATGAGTCATTGAAATGGAATAATTTAACAGAAACACAATGGAATGGGAACCCAAAGATAAGGGATGGGCATCACTGGTGAGGCTCCTCTAATCCATTGCTTCAGTATCTGACAGAAAGTGTAACACTAACATCTGCCCCACAAGATCCTTATGAATATCAAAAGAGACAATTTAACCAGGCTTAGGCCATGTCTTCAAAATATTTTTACTCTTTATTAGGCCATTTTTCAAAATATTTGGCCCTATGCCCAGTCTCTTATGCTTTTACAAGTTGTTTCTAATCCAAAATATATAAGATAGCCAGGCGTGGTGTTGCACGCCTGTAATCCCTGAACTTGGGAGGCTGAGGTAGGAGGATCACCACGAGTTTGAAGTCAGCCTGGGCTATCTAATGAGTTCAAAGCCAGCCTGAACTACGTCGTGAGGCCCTGTCTCAAAAACAAAAAACAAACAAAATGTACAAGATAGGGTTTTGAGAATAATAGAAAAAGGATATTGTTTATTTTATATTTTTCTCCTACTATTGTATTATGTTATTTCAAATGTACTATTTGCAATATGGGGGAGGGTGTTTTTCCACCCTTATATTATGTTACATGCTGTTAGGATGAAACTAATCTAAGTCTCTTCTGAAAATTTGTTTAAATTACTCATTTATATAACATACAATTTTCCCAAGTCACTTTCTTAAGAAAACTCTCAACAAAGCAATTTATAAAAGAGAAAAAAGGATGTACTCTCCATAAAAAATGAATTACATCAGTTCCCAATTACAATGGGTAGATTTGATGTGGGGGTAATTTTGTTCCTTGTTAGACCAAATATTTAACAAGTTCCTTCTCACAGGAGACAAGAATGTGGTCCTATCCCAGGTCTTAAATTCTTCATACACACTGTGACTTCTCTTTATTTCTGCTTCTGCTTTGTGAAAGGAAGGAACAGGTGATCTGAGAGAGGGAACAGAAACTCATGTACACTAAAATTAGCAATTGCCTATAATAAAAGAATGACCGAAGCAAATATATATTTTACAGCAGAGCACTATCAATGCTAAGACAATGTGAATTTTTACCTCTACATGCATCACTAAATATATATCTCCATCTCTATTTCCTCAGCATATGAAAGAATGTGTGGCAAATTATGAGCTTTTGATGAATATTTATGAAATGAATAAAACAATCAACAAATGGAAAAATAAATGTAAGATGATCTGGATACAGGTAATTTAATATGGATCCAGAAATTATATTTCAATTCTATTACGCTAGCATAAATAGTAATTAAACCATAGGAGTACATTTGTATCTATTACCTGAGTATCTAAAAAGGAATTTTTTAAAAAGAATGAAAATGAAACAATGCCTTTCCTCACCACTTTTGCCATAAATTCATTACATATTGTACTTATGATAAACATTATGTATTCATTTATTTACACTTATTCTCTATATATTTCATTAGTCTTTAAGATCTACAAAGGTAGAAAATTCATTTTGCCTGCTATTAGGACCTAGAACAGTACTGGTATGCAATAAGTACTCAAAAACATATTCATCAGACAAAGGAATAATTGAGACAGACACATACATAGTGCCATAAAAATATTTTGGAAGCATATTTTAAAAAATAAAAATAGCATTCTTAACAGGCAATTGAGAAGAAAAACTGTGGTTGAGGATATATTATCACATTTTTATCTCTATGCTTCTGCATTGGTTGAAGTTTCGAAACCAAGAATACAACTGCAATTGGTTAATCAATTTTTTTTTTTTTTGTGGGTACCGGGGGGTCGACCTCAGGACCTCGCGCGCCAACAGGCACCCGTGCCGCAAAGCGATATCACCGGCCCCTTTTTCGTATGTGGGATCCCGGAGTCGAACTCGGGCCCTCGCGCTTGCAAGGCAGGCGCTTAGGCCGCTGAGCCATCTCACTGGCCCTGGTTAATCAATTTTAAAACCTGTGTTTCTAAGAAACTTCCCAGGTTTTGTCTTGTGTAACTGTTTTCTAATCCAACCAAATCCCACAAAAACAAATTTGAAAATGTAGAATGACCACGATTCTCTATTAATCTTTTTTTTAGTGTTTCTTACTTGTATTTCTAGGAAGCAATCCTTTAGAAATTATACAACATTTTTCATCTGCATCTAAACTTGATTTATTTATCCACGAACTCAATCATTCAATAAGTACTTGCTAAGACTAAACACTATGCTAATGTCTTGGAGGGATACACAATAGATTAGAGCTCTAACATGTAAATAGCTTGGGAGTTGTTATTCCCATCCTTACATAAAGCAAGATAACTGAAAACAAAAAATTAATGACTTTTCTGAAACAGGCCCATCAAAAAATTGATGTCATGGAGCAAATTGTCACACTGAAATCTGGAGATGTGGGTAAATACAGACAGACAATCACAGCCACAGTTATTTTACCTGGAGTTGGAGCCTCTGAAGTCAGTAACTGCTTAGAATGCTTAACTCATGGTTTTGATAAATGGCTAAAAACAGAGTACAGATTTTTAAGAAAATGAGTAACTTCCAGAACCTGCAGTTTTTGGGGTATTCTCCTATGGGGTCTATTATAGTCACAATAAGTTATAACTGATAGAACTGCAAGAGTCATTCTATTAATAACATCTTATGTAAATGTAAATATACAGCAGAGCAAAACATAGGACACTATAAACATTTGAAGCTCCTAATACCTATAGCTACAGCAGATGTGAAGCAAGCTAAAGTGCTACCTGATTAACATAAACCCTCACTCTAAAGGCTTATTTGTCCAGTTCCTAATATGCTACTCAATATCCTGGCTACCTTTAGCAAAATATTTACACTGAATATTCCAAGGCAAATAAAAAACACAGTCTGAGGAGAGAAAGCAACCATCACAAAATGCAAATATCATGCAGATTTTGGAACTATCAGAGAATTTAACACACATATGAATAAATGTTAAGAGCTCTAATGGAAAAAATAGACAACATGCAATAGCAAACTGGTGAAATGAAAACTCCTAGAAAGGCCTAAAAAATAAAAGAAGCAAAAAACACTGTAAAAGAAATGAAGAATCCCTTGGATTAGATCATTAGCAGCCTGGAGCAACCAATTAAAGAGTAAATAATCCTAAAGATATGTTGGTAGAAATTTCCCAAACTAAAATGTAAAGTATAAAAAAAATTTACAAATATAGAACAGAACATCCAAGGAACTACTTGATAATTTCAAAATGTGAAAAATACATATTAGGTATAATGGAGAAAATGAGAATGAAATACAAGGAATATTTGAATTAACAATGGCGTAGAATTTTTTAAAATTAATGAAGACACCTAGCTGCAGATCCACAAAGCACAAAGAAAACTGTGCAGAACACATACAAAAAATTCACACAGATATATATTAAAATTATAGAAAACCAAAGAAAAAGAATAGTTTGAAAGCAGGCAAGGCTATACAGGGAACGCCTTACTCATGGAGAAAAAATAATACAACTTACTACAGATTTCTTATCAGAAATATGAAAGCAAGAGGAGAAGGGAATGAACTTAAATTGTTAAAAGAAATGAACTCCCAACCTAGAATTTTCTGTTCATTGCAATTATCCTTTAAAAGTAAAGGAAAAGACTTTCTCAAACAAAAACCGAGGGAATCCATTGCTAGCAGACTTGCTCCACGTGAAGTGGTCTTCAGAGAGAAGGAAAATGGAATAGGCCACAAATGTGGATCAACGCAAAGAAAATAAGAGCACCAGAGAAGAAGTAAATGTAAAATACAAGCTTTTGTTTTTCTTATTCTTAATTAAGTTTTCATATCACAAAAAATTCTTAATTGAAATAAAGCACAAAAACAAAAGAGATGAAGTAAACAAAAGAAAGAATAAGTTCAAGAAATAGAAAACATTTGCGATAGATATTAACCTGGATATAGAAATAAATATTTTAAACATGAATGGCCTAAATACCTTAACTAAAGATAAAGATTGACATAGTGGCTATAAAAAACTAGCCCAAGCCAGGCACGGTAAGACAAGCCTGTAATGTCAGCAGTCTGGGAGGCTGACACAGAAAGATCAAAAGTCTGAGTCCAGTCTGGTCAACTTAGTGAATTAGGATGACCCTGTCTCAAAATTTAAAATGTTTTTTGAAAAGGGTTGAGGAAGTAGTTCAGAGTGAAAGACATGGGTCAACCCTTAGTACCCCATCCTGAAGAAAACAGAAGACAAACGAAAAACCAACCAACCAAAAACCCAGCCCCAATCATATGTAAGAAACCTACTTTAAATATAAAAACACAAGTAGGTTTTTCAACATATAAAACGGGAAGAAAAGATGTGAGAAATTAGAAGTAACTTACAATTTCAGGTAAGACCAGACCTCCAAAAAGGGTAATTATCAGAGGCATGACATATGATAAAAAGGTCAATTCGAAAAGGAAACATAACAGTCCTTAATGTGTATGTGCCTGCATATCAAAATACATGAGAACTAAAAGGAGAAAAAAGACAAGTCCAACATTACTGCTGCAGAGTCAACATCTCTCCTACAGTAATTGATCAATCAAGCAGGCAGAAAATCCGTAAGGACAGAGTCGACCCAAAGAGCACTATCCGTCAACTTGACGTATGTAGAATTCCCCATCCAACAACAGCAAAATGCACGTTTCTTAAATTCGCATTGAAAATTCATCAAGGTAAACCACATTCGAGGCCACAAAATACACCTTAACACATGTAAAACTATAGAATTCATACAATGTATAGTCTCAGACCTTAATTGAAAGAAAACAGAAAACAATTAACAGGAAGAAAACTCCAAATATTTGGAGATTAAAAAGTAATTGTCTAAATGACACATATATCAAAACAGAAATCTCAAAAGAAATTTTTAAAACATCGTGAATTACATTAAAACGAAACATCAAAATGTATAGGATACATGTAGAAAGATTTATTATGTTGAATCAATGTTTGAATAGATCGCAAATGATTAGACTAAGTTGCTATCATAGAAAGAAGGAAGAGGAGGTAGAGGAAGAGGAGGAGAAACTTATGCCCAAAACAAAAGCAATCAGAAGAAAAGAGGTAATAAAACTTAGAGCCTAAATAATGAAAGTGAAAACAGAAAAACAGTAGATAAAAATCAATTAAACAAAAAGTAATTCTTTGAAAATATCATTAAATTGATAATGTCATTAAATTGAAAATATCATTAAATTGAGTTAGTCTAACAAAAAAAAACCAGAGATAGAGGAAAAAAAAATTATTACTATCAGAAAGAAAAAAAATTATCACTCCTGATCTTGTGGACATTAAAATGATAATACAGGAGTGCTTAAAGCAACTGTTTAACCACATCTTTGATAACTTTGATATAATAGATCAATTTCTTTATAAACACAAACTACAAAAATTCAAAAAGGGAAAAATGGGTAATTCAAATAAGCCTACACCTATTAAAATGTTGAATCAATAAATAATAACCTTCCTAAACAGAAATCACCAGGACCATATGGTTTCATGGGTAGATTCTACAAAATGTTTAAAGAAGGAATAATATTAATTCTATATAATATATTTCAGAAATTAGACGTTGAAGAAATATATATTACCTATTTTATTCTATAATGCCAGTATTATCATAATATTCAAGCCAGATAAAGACAGAACAAGAATAAAAAATTATAGGCCAATATGCATGCAAAAACCTCAACAATAGCTCAGCGGCATAAGCGCCTGCCTGGCAAGCATGAGGTCCTGAGTTCAACTCCTGGTACCCACATACGAAAAAAGGGCCGGTGATATTGCTCAGTGGCATGGGCACCTTCTGGCACGCGAGGTCCTGAGTTCGACCCCCGGTACCCACACACACACACAAAAAAAAAACCTCAACAAAATATTAGCAAATAAAATTACATATTGTATAAAAAGAATTTTATTTTACCACTAATAAGAGTTGGCTATAGGTATGCAATGCTGGTTCAGCATTTAAAAATTGTAAATTAATAAAATTACATTGAAAATTGTGTAATCCACACTAAATGTATCTATTAGTTAGTATCAACACCCTAAACAATGAAAACCACAAGATCATATCAGTTGGTAAAGAAAAAGCATTTGACAAAATGTACAACCTATTCATTATAAAATCTTTCAGCAAACCTGGAATAGAGAGAAACTTGGTAAAGAACACATACCAGTTAGTTGGGGGGTAGCTCAGTGATAGAGAACGTGTCTAGCGTGGACAAGACCCTGGGTTTGAGACCCAACACCCCCCAAATTATTTTCTGTGTAAACATATTACATATTTAAATATATTTATTACACATAAATTTATATAATGCAATGATTTCATATAATTTATATTATTTACAAATTAAATATTAATATGTTGAATACATTTTATAGGACATATATTAAATATATTTATATGTTTAGCATATAAAATATAAGTATTTATAGGATAATATTTTATATGACATTTTAAATAATGTAATACATTATATATGTTACATTATATATAATAAAATAGCCTTTCTTTACGCAGATAACAAACTCACTGGGAGAGAAATTAGGGAAACCACACCTTTCACAACAATACTGGAAAAAAATGACGTGCTTAGGAATCAGTCTAACAAAGTAAAAGACCTGCACTTTGAAAACTACAGTACTCTGTACAAAAGGATATCAGAAAACCACAGTACTCTGAAAAAGGAGATTGACGAGGATATCAGAAAATGGAAAGATATACCTTGCTTTTGGGCAGGAAGAACCACCATAGTAAAAATAGCCATACTACCAAAATTGTTATACAGATTTAATGCAAGCCCAGTCAAAATATCATTAGCATACCTCACAGAACTAGAGAAAACATTCCTAAAATTCATTTAGAACCAGAAGAGACCTAGAATAGAAAAAACAATTCTGGGTAACAAAGGCAAGGCAGGGGGCATCACAATCCCTGACTAGAAATTATACTACAGAGCTACTGTGATAAAAACAAACAAACAAACAAACAAACAAAAACAGCCTGGTACTGGCAAAAAAAAAAAAAAAAAAAAAAAAAACAGACCTGAGGGTCAGTGGAACAGATTAGAAGAGGCAGAAATAACTTCAAACACACTCAACCACCTTATCTTTGACAAAGAGGCTAAAATGTCTACTGGAAGAAAGATAGTCTCTTTAATAAATGGTGCTGGAAAAACTGCCTTTCCACATGCTGAAAACTAAAACTAGACCCATGTCTATCACCTTGCACTAAACTAAAATCTAATGGAACAAACATTTACATATTAAAACAGAAACAACTAATCTGCTGGAAAAGAGAATAGGTAGAACTCTTGAAGACATAGATGTAGGCAAAGAGTTCATGCACAAAACCCCACCTGCACAGGAAATACTACAAAGAATCAACAACTGGGATCTCATCTTATTAAAAAGATTTTGCACAGCAAAAGAAATCACCACAGAGAGAAAAGATAACCCACAGTGTGGGGAAAAATCTTAGTCAGCTGTTCTTCAGACAAAGGACTAATATCTAGAGCATATACAGAATTGAAAAAATCAGACGCCCCCAAATTTAAAGACCCAATTCAAAAATGGGTATCTGAAATGAATAGATACTTCTCAGAAGAAGACGTATAGATGGCAAATAAATACATGAAAAATGTTCAACATCACTGATCATTTGACAGATGCAAATTAAAACAACTCTGAGATTTCATCTAGCTGCAGAAAGAATGGCTATTATCAAGAAATCAATCAATAACATGCTGGTGGGGATGTGGGGAAAAGGAACCCTTCTCCACTGTTAGTGGGAGTGTGTAGCCTGGTGCAGCCACTGTAGAAATCAGTGTGCAGATTCCTCAAAACACTAGACTAGAGGTTCTATTTGATCCAGCGAGTCCCCTTCTTGGTATCTTCCCAAAAGAATTAAAAACATCATACCACAGAGATATATGCGCACTTATGTTTATAGCAGCGCAGTTTGTAGTAGCTAAATCTTGGAAGCAACCCAAATGCCCATAAATCAATGAATGAATAAAAAAAGATGTTTTTTTAATACAATGGAGTAGTACTCAGCCATAAAGAAGGATAATCTTGAGACATTTATTGCCAAATGGATAGACCCTGAGACCATACTCTTAAGTGAAATAAATCGGACACATATGTGTAAATATCCATGGTTTCTCTGGTGTGAGAAACTGAAAGTGTAAATAAGAACCAAAATGTATAGTAGATACTGTGAAATAGGAAGCAGTTGTTCAAAAGGAAAGAGGAATGGGAGGATGGAAGGGAAAAGAAAAAAATGAGAAAAAAAAGGATAAAATGGAAACAAATCTTTGTAAATAAGGAGGGGAAGAGGAGTTGAAGTGGGGTGAATGAGGAAAAAAAAAGAGAAACTAAGATATATCATATACAAGTACAAATTCCCTGTGATGAATGTGATCATTATGTATATCTAAATTGTATCAATAAACTTAATTTAAAAAATCTACCAATATCCTACTGGTAATATACTGAAAGAGGGAAAAACAGAGTTTTCCTCTTAGCTTAGGAGAATTGAATTTTCCTCTTAGCTTAGTTTATGAAAGCTCAGTTTGTCCTCTGATTGGGAAAAGATAAGGATGTTCTTTTTCCACTCCTATTCAGCATCATACTGGAAGTTCTATTCAGCACAATAAGACAAGAAAAAAAAGGCATATGGATTTCGGATAAAGAAATAAAAATGTTCTTAGATGGAACAATTATCTATGTAGGAAATCACAAAGAACTGAGAAACATAAAAACCTGGAACAAATAATAAGGCCTTAGGGTACAAATTTAATAGACAAAAGTCAATTACTTTTCTACGTAGCAGGAATGGGCATTTGTAAGTTAGAAATTAACAACATAATACAATCTAAAATAGCTAGAAAAGTTAAAAATTTTAAGGTACAAATCTATTGAAATTGGATATTATCTATAAGTTGGAAACTACAGAATTTTGATGAAAGAAATCAGAGGAGAACTAGTGCATATGGAGAGTTAGTCCATGTTGATAGATTGAAAGGCTCAGTACTGTTAAGATGTCAATTCTTCCTGACTCACTTATACATTAAATGAAATTCAAATTAAATTCTCAGCAAGCCATCTTATCAATATGAACAAACTGATTTTTATGTTTATATAATGTCTTAATCCATTTTTTCCCTACATACCCAATGCTAGGTGATTTATGAAACAACAGAATTTTATTCCTCTCAGTTTGGAGGCTGGGAAACTCAGAATCAAGACACAAGCAACTGGTGAGGGCAGGTGCATTGCATCATTACAGGGCAAAAGGAAGGAGGGCAAAGGTGCTGGAGACCAAACCCACTCCTGAGAGCCCTTTCTGTAAAGCTGTCAATCTGTATGTGACGGCAGAGCCCTTATGACCTAAACATCTCCCTTTAGACCACCCTTCTCAACATTGTTGTGTTGGGGGTCAAGTTTCTGACATATGAGTTTTGGGAAACACATTCAAATCACAGCAAATGGAAAACTGCAAGAGACCCCAAACAGCCAATATAGCACTGAAAAAGAACAAAGTTGGATACCAGCCCTGCACAACTTGAAGATACAATATAAGGCTGAATTAATAGAGGTAGTGTGGTGTTGTTGAAAGAATAAGGACATGGGGCTGGTGAGATGGCTCAGTGGGGTAAGTGCCTGCCTGGCAAGCGCGAGAGCCTGAGTTCGACTCCCAGAACCCACATACGAAAAAAGGGCCGGTGATATCGCTCAGCGGCACAGGCGCCTGCTGACGCACAAGGTCCTGAGGTCGACCCCCAGTACCCACGGAAAAAAAAAAAAGAATAAGGACATGGATTGATCAACAGAATAGAGAGTCCACAAATACAGATCCCCCTCACACACAAATGATTAACTGAACTTTGACAAAGACAGAAAAAAATGCAGTCTATTCAACAAATGATGCTAAACAACTGGACGGCTATTTCCATCAATGTGAGTCTACACTAACTCTTCTGAAAGCTTAAATTTTTCAGAAAAATTAACTGCAAATGAAACATATACTTAAATGTAAAACAAATAACTATAAAATTTCTAGAAGAAATACAAGAGAAAATCTAGGAGCCCTTGAGATTAGTAGTGAATTTTTAGAGACAATACCAAAAACACAAACTTTTAAAGAAAAAAAGCTGGACTTCATTAAAATTAAAACCTTCTGCTCTACAAAACACACTATTAAGAGAATGAACAGACAAGCCACGAGAGGAAATGTTCATAAAACACACATCTGGTATAGATCTTTAAAATGTAAATATTAATACTCAAATATAAGAAAAAAGGCTCAATTAAAAAAGGATAAAGAAGCCTTGCATAGTGGCTCACACCTGCAAACCCAGCACTCTGGGAGGCTGAGGGAGGAGGGTCATAAATTTGAGCCTAGCCTGGGCAATTTGGTGACTCAACAACATCCTGTCTCAAAATAAAAAATAAAGAAGAGCTGGGGATGTAGCTCAGTACAAAGGCCCTGGATTAATCCCTAGTACCAGGGGGAAAAAAGTTGGCAAATGAATCACAACAACCACTTTACCATATATTACATAATATAGACATCTATCAAAACATCCATTATGTTATCCTATTAATATATACGATTTTTATGTTTCAGTAGAAATAAATTTAATTTAAAATATAAATAAAAATAAAATACTAAAAAATGAAGTGGGGTCTACAAGACTAAGAGCAAAAGGAATTATACATGACACTATACTCATGGGAATATGGATTAACAATTCTAAAAATATTGTACATATAAGCAGGAGATAGTTAATGGGAACCAGGTTTCTTACTGTTGGAGCATGAATTTACTGATAAGGAAGCAAGAAAGATTCATGAGGTCAAGGATCAGAGTTGGAGACATAAACATGAACTCATGTTTATCTTAATATGAGATGGTTACATGTAGAAATATTTATAGATATGTGAATATACCTGAGTTAAGATGTATACACAGATTTCTTTGCTATGTCAGCTGATGGGTTCTAGGAGCACCAATCTCCCAGTAACAAGAAGCACATCTACCATTCAGATCTTGAATTCTAGTATTCTAAAATAAGAATGGCTCCTTGGAGAAAAGGCAGAAAATACACAAAATGGACCTAGACCATCTTATAGTATTAGGAGGTAAAAAAAGTCTAAAAAGTTAAGCAAGCAAACAAACAAAAACCCTACATTAATGGGGTTGTGTCAAAACACCAGAGCCAACTGAAAAGCTCCCACTGGCTAAAGCTGGAAAATTCAAAGAATAAACTAAAGTAGTAATATTGGACTATGACACAAAATATAAAATAAATCTCCTTAACCTTATACTTATATAAACATATTATTGAATAAATTAAAACATGGGGGAGAAGGAACAAATCTCCCTTGCAGAAAAAAATATCAAGTAACTTATAGTGATACCCTGCCCTTAAGGAAGGGAACCATAAGTTCCCATTTTCTAAGTGTGGGCTACACTTAGTGACTTCCTACCAAATAGTATAGTGTGAAAAGGAAGGCAGGGAGTAACTTGGCAGTAGACAAACCTGAAAAACAATAACTCAGCTAGGTGAGCAAGGTCCATAACAGTGATAAATCACATTGGTACTATACCTTTTTCATAGGATGTGATGAAAATGGCACATTGCATCTTTGATTTTCCTCCTGAAGACCCAAAATCCCAGGGTAACCATCAGGAAAATATCAGACTAATTCCAGTAGAGGAGAATCCTATAAAACACTTGACCAGTTCTCAAAACTGTCAACATCATCAAAAACAAGGAAAGTTTGAGAAACTCTCACAGCCTGCAGGAGCCTGAGGAGACATGGAAACTGGTTTGATGTTAGGGGTGAGATCATGAAACAGGAAAAGATATTTGATAAAAACCAAAGAAAAGTGAATAAGCCATGGATTTAAGTTAAAAATAATGTGTCAAGTAGTATATCAATATTGATTCATTGATTGTGACAAATGTACCATACAATAATGTAAAATGTTAACAGGGGAAACTGAGTAGAGGATATGTGGGAATTCTACATTATCTTCCTAATTTCTCTGTATACCTAAAACTATTCTTCAAATTAATGTCTATTTTAAAAAACTTGTTTGAGGACTAAGTCTGTTTCAACACGGTTAATATATAACGACAACAAGTTTTTCTTAATTGAAACATTTTTTGGGGGATTGGGGAGGGCAAACCTGGGTTTTGCCTAAAGATATTTATGACCACTAGGAAAGTTTTACTAGACAAATAACAATAGAATAAAACAGTTCTATATAGAGGAAGTAGAAAACAATACAAAAGATGTGAAAAATGGAAGGGGCGATGACTAATTTTAGGTATTAACTGGACTGGATACAGGAATCCCTGGAAAGCTGGTAGATCATTCTTTCTGAGTGTGCCTGTGGAGGTGTTTTCAGATGGAACTGCTGTGAGTCGGTGAACCGACTAGGGAAGGTCCGCCTTTGATGTGGCCACCATTCAGTTAGCTGGGAGCCCAGACAGAACAAAAAAGCCAAGGAAAAGTAAATCTTCATTCTCATTCTCCCATGCATATTCTTCCCCCTCAAGCCCCCAGTTCCAAGCTCTCTGGCCTTTGTACTCTGGAACTTTCTACCAGGGCTTTCCCTGGTTCTCAGAACTTTGACCTTGGACTGAGAATTATAGCACTGCCTTCCCTGTGCTGAGACAGGTAGACTTGGGTTGATCTACGCTACTGGCATCTCAGGCACTCCATATTGCAGATGTCCAGTTGTGGGAATTCTTAGTCTTAATAATCATATGAGCCAATTTACCTAATAATCCCCTCATATATTTATATCTAGAATTATCCTATTGATTTTGTCTTTCTAGAGAACTGACTAATATAGAACAGGAAAAAAGCTATTCCAAATGGAATAAATAACAAAAACTGGTCTAGAAATCAGTTTGGCTAATGCATAGTCTTGTATGCTAAAGGAAACGGAAATAGATTTGAACTGAACTGAACTGCACAAGTTTTGTATGCCTAGTGTAGAAGTTTGTTGTTTTATCAAGAATTGTTATACTGTTCATCAATCCTGTTCAAGACCAACAGTTTAAATAAAGAATTTTATTTTTACATTTAAATTTGGGACATCTAGAGGTATATTATTGAGCAGAGTTATTCCTTGGATCAGGTAAATGAAATATGTGGTGTGATTCAAAAATACAGTGAATTTTAAACTTTAAAAATATGTTATGCTAAAAGACATAGCATTAATCCTCCCTAAAATACTTCCTCGAGCTTCAAACACACTTGTGCCATTGTTCTTGACTCTTTCTGAAGCAGTTCTGGAAGTCCTCTTTCATGAATATCTTTAGTTGCTTTGTCATGGCTGCCTCAATGTCCAGAATCAATTCAAAAGGTTTACCTTTCCTGGTCATTGAGACTTTGGAGGAAAGCCAGAAGTCCCACAGTGTCAGACCCAGTGAATGAAGTAGATGAGGATACACCATAATGTTTGTAGGACCCTGCCTTTCTATTGGATGACATATATGGCAGCAGCATTCACTGTATTTTATCACAACTTGTAAAGACACTCATGAAAGAGGACTTCCAGAACTGCTTCAGAAAGAAGCAAGAATGATGGGTAAGTGTGTTTTACCCTCCCATATGAGGAGGAATATTTCAAAAGGGATTAATGGTAATGTGTCTTTTACTACAATAATTTTTTTATTTGAAAACACACTGTATTATTTTTTCATCAGCCTTTGTATTTTGGTGTAGGTTACAGAGAATTTTCCACCTTAAAAGTTACTAAGAAAAAATTGTTTCTTAAGTTTTAGAAATAAAAATTAAATTTTGCAGGCTAAAATAAAATGAATATATATTGTGTTTAGTTATGAATATTCCCTGTTGTCATCTCTACTCTGTTGCAAGAGTATAATGCCTTTTTAATGAAAGATCAAGCATTGCAAGGTATTGGCTAGCTTTTTCTTACTGCAAAAAATACCCCCCAAATGGAAAAGCAAATAACTTTGGAATGTTTGCATCTTAAAAAAGCAAGTTACCACAAAAATGACTCAAAACAGAACTTTGAAAATTCCATATGATTAAAGCACAGATTTGGCCTCAAGAATAGCTGAGCTTTAAACCTGTCTCCATCATCTGCTACCTACGTGACCTACAGTGAGTTACCTCACCTATTTGAACACCTTTTGCCTCTCTTGTAAATTGGGAAAATTGTTTATTTTGCAGTAAATTTATGAAATTTAAATGAGTAAATGTGTTCCAGTGCATCTCAACTTCTGTTGCATAGTAAGCCCTAATAAATGTCAGGTATTTTATTATAATGATAATAAACAAGGCACTCCCTTAATGTTCTATAATTGTATTCATTATTCTGCAGTATGTCCTTCCATATATGAATATAAATAACCTTCTTGTAAAAGGCATTAGTTAAGACACCTCTACATTTTATAAGCCTCACTTGGGAAAGCTCTAAACTTATGAAGTTCTTAACTAGGATCCTTGGATATCTCCCTTGGTCACTATGGTAAATAAAGAAACTCAACCCTGTCACCCCCCGCCCCCAATTTCCCTGAAACTAAGATGCTACTGATACTGCTTCTGCCTTTATGGATATTGTGTAAAATGAAGTTAATTAATGAAAGTTTAAATGCATTGATTCCACAAATATAGTGTGATAATTCAAGTCCAAACGTTTTAAAAATGCAGCACCTCAGAAATAATAGAACTATGAGTGGTGTGAATGAAAGGAGATATCACACCTGATGATTCCCACAGTCTTTGCCATTTTCAGTGAAAGACTGGGTTTCTAAAACCTATAACCAATCCGGCTAATTAAAAGGAAGAGCGTTTGTACATGGGACCAGTGGTTTATCTAAGACCTCTACTCCTAGTCCCTGCATTTTGGGATCATTTTAAATCAGATTTTACTTATTAAATACTTAGAAAATTCTCCACTATATAGTGTAGTGGCAATGTCTTGAGTGAGCATTACTGGAATTGTTAGTTGCAAGATTACTAGCCTCCAGTTAATCTTATAATTCATGAGGGCATGTTTATGTGGGTGATTACTCCAGAATACAAACATAGAGGAAGTTTAGATACTACCACAGAAATGTTTCTATGTTAACTAAAGGAGAAATAGGAGAACAGGAAAAGAAACAGAGAAAAAGAGAACACTTAGGAGAGAATTATCTTCGAAGAGGAAAGAGGTGCAATGCAAAAAGAGTCTGCAACAGAAGTCTTGAGAGTGTTGAAGGGCGTGATCACATATGTGTTGTGCTTGAAACATAAAATACTGGAGAGAAAAAAAAAAAGACAGCAAGAAAAGAGACAGCATGCCTGAAGGGAGACTGCATTTTTAAAATTGAAGCAATAAATTATATCTGGGATCTCCCCATAGACCTGTAAGAGGAAACTGAAAGCATTTCCTTCTATTTATTTTATAACTGCAATAAACTTTATCAGCTTTTAGTATTGGGAACTTGTGCAACATTTATGGGCTGCTTATTTTCAACGTTATTCAGGGGACAGTATCAAGAGGCTAATGAAAAAGAAAACTGGGGTAGGGTTAGGGGTCTTTTTCCTTCCTGTCCAACAATCAGGATTTATCATAAAGATTTATCCTTTTGTGTTTTGGCCCATTCACCACAGCCAACATGAGGAGCCCTGTCTAGTCTGTTATATAATTGGGTTGGCCACAAGCACATTGCTTCCTGTCTCTACAGAAGGTTATTACTGACAGATTTCTGGCACTAGTGCATTAACAACTATCTTCTAGGCTTCCAATGAGAGACTAATAGAGAAAAGACTGAGCAGAGGAAAGAATCGACATGGCTCTGTGTCGCACATAGCCAGATCAATAAGAAAGGTTTGTTGCAAAACCACCATCCAGCAAAAACCTTCAACTACTTGTCAATGGCAACAGTGATTGATACTCTGGCTCTTATGAGCAGGCAAGCTTTAGAGCTCAAAGTCGTAAAGCACCAACCATCTAGGATTTAAATTTCTCTGTAATGCGCTCATTTCCAATTGTGAACCAAGGACCATAAGAATAAAATTTAGGCCTTCTTGACCTTTACAAAATTCTTCCCAGTGTCCATATGTATTTGCTGTGTCAAAATGTCCTTGTCAGGTAACAAGTATTTATGAGGTTTTCATAAATTTCCCAAACCTTCTAGTAGTGGCTGCTCCCACTCCTGAATCATTCTAGAAATTTGTACAGATTGATCAGCTATTTTCACCTTTACCTTCCTTGGTACCATCTTGCTACATTCCTCCATGTAGCAAAATTTCTTCTAATTTTGTCTTGAGTTGTTTCTAATCTTTCTTAGTATGCCTATTTCTCATATTTTAATAAAGATCAATGTTTTAATAAGTGTAGAAAATTCAGAACAAAAATAACTTTTTATTTATATAACATTTTGTATAACTGCTAGGCTTTATAAGAACAATTCCAAAACAACACCTTAAGAATATCAAATCCTTTAACAGTCTCCTTTGCAGAGAATTAAAGTAAAATATAAAATAAACTCATTGCATCAGCATCAGTAATGAATATATTCTATGAACAAATCCAGAGACAATAACTCTAGACAGAAACATCTAGCAAGGGTATAATATACAGAATCCTATAGCAAATGGTCAACTTTAGATCATTTGATCTGCGCAGGGACAAAGATGATACAAGGAAATTGTGTAAGTCATTGTATTTCATACTTTATTCTCTTCATAGTTTTCTAGCTCTCACGACCTGGGCAGAATTGCGCTGTGCTATCAGCCAGACCAATACTTTGTAAGATCCTAAAAGGCAAAGTGTCTATGCAGTATTCTTGGACTGCAACTAGAACTGTAATAAAAATAGGATATTTAATGAAGTTTTTTTATGTTTTTGCTTTTTATTTTATTTCGATTGAACAAATGCACACATCCCTTGAGGTCCACTTAACTAAATCAACATGAGTAACAATGAGAATAGGAAACAATATTGCATCCTCCACCCTCGTAGCTTATTATAAGACAATATTTTCAATCTCTAGTCTCTTCTGTAGTCACCACACTCCAAGAAAATAGGGTTGGAACTAGATTTGGGATCAGCTGTTTTACTGGTTATTGAGCTTCGATGATGATCTCGTTCAGGCCTTTGCAGGTTCCCATAAGTCCTGGGAGGACCATAGAAGGGAGAGAGTTTTATGCTCTGTTCAGTGCTGTAATCCTGATCTCTTGATCAATAAATATTTGTTCAATAAGTATATAAAACTCATGAACTTTCTGGGTGTTTATAAGAATTAATTCCATCTGAAATTTCCTAGAAATCCTGAGAAGGCCCCAAGACTGTGGGGATAGCAGGGTTGGGAAGGAGGATTGACAGGTCCAGCACTGTTTTTCACCTCCTTATCTTTCTGTCATTTTTTAATTTTTATTTTATTGGTCCGAGGGGAGAGGTGCAGCACTATTTGATAGGGTCAGCTGTGGGCATTATGAAGAAAACTCCAACAAAGTTAGAGATCCTTAGAAGTAATAAGCTGTACATTATGAAATTTTGGCCTAGATTACTTGTTTGATGTCTTTTGGCTTTTGTCTAGGCCCAAGAGCAAAGAGTATAAAATTTCCACAGGTAATAAAAAATGGGAAGTCATGTGAAAATTCTGGTTTTTTAGCTGACAAATATTAGCAAATACAAACAGTAGAGATAGGTAGATTCAGTGAGGCAACTTTTGAATGCTTTCCCAAACCTCACTTATAAAGACATTTTTAAGCCATTGTTAAAGACCACTTTTACTAAAATTACAATAGTCTGGATCAAATTTATACAAAATAAATGTGATCAAATGTCACTAACGCAGACTGTACACCTGGGTAACTGAACAAAGAAAACTTTTTTTTGAGAGAGCTGCTTTTTTAAACTGTAACCATTATCATAAAACCCTCAGCCATGTTGTCTATCTAATGGGCTGTTTCTATTGAAGTGGAAACTATTAACTGAATTCTAAATGTCATCTGGTGGCTGTTCTCAAACTGAGAGGCTGTTGTGCTTTACTTTTTTCTAGAAATAAATGCACTATTCCAGTGAAATCTTCAGTCATCCATAAACCACATGTAGAGAATATTAAATCATCCAAAAAATAAAAATAAAAACCTATATGACAGGAAATATACCAGCCCATAGTAATCAGGAAGAGTGACACAAAAACACCATGTTAAAACATAAAATGTTAACAATTACAAGTTTAGAATGCACCTCACTCTAAGACCTGACTGAACTTCCACACATTTGCTCTTACTATCATAACCCATGGGGTCTGTATAGCTGGTGAAATCATGGCGCAAAACAAACCCTCAGGAACATGTAGATCTTAGGTGTGCTCTCCTGGACCACTGTCAAATGTTATTCTAAACTTGGAATTGACATTAGTCTAGATGCTTGCTCACACCTCTCTGCACAAGTTCTGTATCATCAATACTGAGTGCTCGTGCATCTATGTTCTACTCATTTTGTACAGATTAGGAGTACATATAGTAGGGTTATGGCTTTGTAATTTTCTAAATCACCATAAGATTACATTAAATATAAATGCTATTTTATGTTTCCCAAGTTTTTTTGTTTATCTGCTGTTTCTTTGTTTGTTTTTGGTGGCGGGAATTAAACTCAGGATCTTGTGCTTGCCAGGCAGGTGCTGTGCTGCTGAGCTATATCTCCGGCCCGTAAATGCTATTTTATGACCTAATTTAGAAAACAAGATTTTTAAAAGTCTATTGATCCATCTATTAAATTATGAGTTACTCTATGAATACTGTGTGGATATTTTTATTGTTTAGATCTGAAATGGTCCCCAAAGTCTCATGTGTTTGGAAGGTGACTGGATCATTGGGGTGCTATATGATCAGTGGATTCATCCATCAATGAGTTTAGTAGCTAGATGTACTGTTAGGAAGGGGGCTTGGTTGGAAGTGGGTCACTGGGTCCATGACCTAGAAAAGTGTATTCTTGTCCTTAGTTTTTCCTTTCTTTTTCTCCTTTCTGGCTGCTATGGAGTGAGCTTTACTCCACCATTCCCCTCTGCCATGCCCTTTCTACCTTGGGGCCAGCCAACTATAGACTGAATTCTCCCAAAGAGTGAGCCAAAATAAATCTCTCCTCCTTTAAGTTGTGGGTATCATGTATTTTATCCCAGTGACAGGAAAGTGACTGATGCAGATATAAGCCTGTTTAAGCTTACGGATTTTAAATCATAAGTATAGTCAAATATCTAGCAACAGAAAAAAAATATATAGATGAAGGAGGAGTACCAGTGTAAACAGTGTTTAGTTAGCATGGAGCTGACTGAATAAACCTGATGTCATAAGTGGGAAGGTTAAATGCTTCTATTTAATGCCAAAGAGCAATTCAGAAGCAGCTAGGTAATTGTTTAAACTTTTCTCTAATAACTTAAAGTTTTCATCTATGAATCTAAATACATGGCTTTCTGATCACATATTAGCAATTATCTTCAGATAACTGCCTTATGAAAACAAAGTTTTATTTTGGGTCACATTTTCAAAGGTTTCAGCCTGTGGGTGGTTGGCCCCACTGTGTTCAGCTCTGTGGCTTGAATACATGTCAGAGAAAGTTCCCCACCCCACGGCTGCTGAGAAACAAAAAGAAGGAAGCAAAACAGGAAACACAGTTCCATATCCAATTTAAAGTCATCCCCAGTAACTTCTCTCCACTAGGACCCTGCTCCTAAGGTTCCACCTCCTTCTGCAATGACCATGGTCTGGAGACCAAGCCCTCCATACATTAGTCTTTGGATAACATTCAGTATCCAAATTATAGAATTAATATTTTAGCAGCTGTGGCTTAGCCTTGTATGAAGGCAGTCTCCACAGGAGTCCAGATGGTAAAATGAAGCAACCATAACATTGAGGCCTACAGGAAGTCATAGGAAACGATCACCGAGCATATATTTAGCCTTGTTCTGCCCATCCTTTGAGACATTGGTGCAGTTGCTCCCATCAAAGCTCTCAAGCCACAAATGATTCTTTGCTATGAACCTTGTAGTGCTTTGAACATTCTCATTTCATCCTCAGGGAAATAAATTAGGTGAGTTCCCAAGGAGGGCTTGGGAGACTGAGGCCATTAGGGCTGGAAGAAATTACAAATGTGGCTCCCAAGTCACATTCTGGAAAGGATATGCCTCAGAGCCAACTCTATATGACTCAGTCCATTTTATTAAGTAAATTTCCTTTTAATCCATATTTGATTAAATAAGAATTCAAACAGCTGTACCATTCTTTGGCCCAAATTAGGTGCCATATTTCTACAGAAATCTCTACAGTCCCAGGAAATCACGTCAACTAGTCATTGATTCTATCTACTCTCATTCAGCTTTTAAAAATTTTTAGTTAGAAACTGCTAAACTAACTTTTTTCAATTACTCTGAGAAGTATTTGCCATAGGAAAACAAATGAAAGATGTAGAAGTGAGTAGATCACAAAGACTTGGGCACTCATCACCATTTTTTATTTATTATTTGTGAAATAGCAGATACTTAGTGCAGAGTTAGACAAAATAAAGGCCTACATCTCAGTCAAGAAGCTAATGACTTATGTCAAACAGACAAAGCAATTTAGTCACAAGATTAATCTATAAAAAGTAGATTCTAAACCAGGTTGGAGTGGTGCCTTATATACTTTTCAGTTTGGAAGAGTAGTATAGGGAAAATTTAAATGATGATGAATGAATGAAGCTATTGGCCAAGGAAATGAGGAATTGAGATTGGAAACTCTTTAATGACTTTATAAATTTATAATAACTGCCCTGATACGATGATTATATCATCTTTTTCAATTTTGTTTTAGGGTAAAGATATTAGATATTGACTTATTTTTTAAGTTTGAGACCATTGCTCATTCTTATCTGAGTACATAGAACATACTATATGCCCCATAAGTTTATACTGAATGAATAAATGAATGAAAGCTTAGCTGTTTTAAGGATAATACGTATTCTACGAGACATAAGTTTGAAAATTATAAAAAAAAAAAAGTAGAAAATTGTTGGGCTGGCAGAGTTAGCCTATGGAAAGAAAAATAGCAAATGGAGCCCCAGAACAGAACAGAGTAAGGATATATTGCTCTATGGTTTAAAACATAATTTCTCTTATATTTTTGAGAGATTTCCATAGAAGCCAAGTTACTTTTTACTGATTATGTTGACACTGGCTTTTTATTCCTTATAAAACTGAGAACTAACATGAGAGAGTTGTTTTATTTGGGTCATGTATAAGCAAATTAACTTGCATTTTGCAATGTTATTTTAAAGATTGAATGAAGATATGTACACAGCTATAGTACTGTTTTTACGTTTTCATAATTCAATCAAGCAACACTATATATAGTTCACCTTGGGCAAATTATGAGTGATAGGAGCCAGATTGGAGATGAGTAAGAGAAACAGGGCCACAAAAAGAGGAAAATATGACAGGAGTGGAAGTATAATTTTCTGTCCTTTCAGTGGTTCCTTATGCTACCTAAGCAGGTAGAAATTAAGACTAAGGGGTAAGGCACAGCCAGAGCCCCATGTACTCACTGAATATCAAAATTAGCCATAGTTCACTTGTTTTCTGGGGTGAACTCACAAATTAGGCTGTAGAGGAATACTCATCTGTAATTTTATTTGAACTCCCAGAATAAAGCACAAATAATAGCAGTGTAAGGAATCTATTGCTTCATGAGGTACAAATATGAGGGCATTGGTGACAATTAGAATGCTAGGGTCCCCATACATGGGAAGCAAGAAAAAAAAATGGATTGCTGGGATCCTCACTGCTGAGCAAACATATTAGTAACTCCTTTTTGTTTATTTTTTACTGGGCCATTGTTTAGAACTCTGGAATTGAACCCTAAATGTCTTCCAGTCTACCTCTGCAACTAATTCCTGAATGAGGCAGGGAGCTGATTTGTAAAAATCCATCAGTAACTTTATACCATGTCAAGAGAATTTTGACTTCCTGAGACACCAAATTCAGGTTTCTCCTCAACAGGATTCTGACTAGAAATAACACGGTAACCATAGAAACACCCATTCAATGAATGGTCATGGGAGAATGACAGCACAGTTCCATTCACAAGCAAAGAGAATTTCCTGCTAAATTTGATATGGAGAAGGATTTTTTTCTTTACACAGAATCATTGTATTGTGCTTAGATAGGAGGATTTGGATTTTTTTTCTGACTCTCACAATAAGTGGACATTTTCTATCTTTCATTTATTCAACAAATACTTTTCAATGACAGCCACAATCCAGGTATTGTCACTGGCAGTACAGGAAACAAAGCAGACCAAGCCTGTGTTGTATAGTGGGAGACAAAATAAGTAGATCCTTAACACATAAGGAAATGGTAGATGCAAATGAAAATAAAACAGGGAAAAGAAATGGACCATGATGATAATAAATAACAGAAGGGTGTTATTTATTAAGGGGTGAACAAGTAAGACCTCTGTAATAAGGTGACAATTGAGCAGGTACCTGAAGAATGTGAGGGAAAAAAGATACCTTATACTGAATAGAGAGACTAGCTTGTGCAAAGGCCCAATGAGGGAATATGCTTGGATGATGGAGCAAACACGAGGAAGCTTGTGGTACTAGAATAAAAGAGAAAGAGTGCATGACAGAGTTGGGTGACAAGAGTGAAGCAATAGGTGCAGACTGTGCGGAAATGCACGATCCATAGACAGGATTTGACTTTATACTTTGAGTGATAAAGGAATTCTTTGGAGGTCCTAACTGGAGGAAGAATATAATCTATTTTGAGTTTTAGAAAGACTACACTGGTGACAATATGGGAATTAAATTGTACTGGGGACCAAGATATAAGGAAGCCAATTAGAAAGTCCATTTGACAATCCAAGAAAGAGAAGATGGTGACTTGAGGCAAGTAATAGTAAAAAAGTAAGGAGTAGTAGCATTCTCAATGTATTTTGAAGTCGAAACTGATAATATGTTCTAATGAAGTGAATGAGAGGGGTTAGTATAGTTTAATATTGACACATGAACCAATAAATAAATATTGATCAAATTTTAAAAATCAATGTCAAATACAAATTACTTGCTTTTCTTTAGAGAATATTGAAGTTTAGGAAAATAAAATAACTACTGCTTTTCATGGCAATGATAATATTTTATATTTACATAGTAGCCCTCTTCTTTGGTGCTTTTGGGAATCTTTGGATGCGTTGACTTATCTAGGTTATAGTCCCCAATTATCCAATTAAACAAGAGTCTAGGTGCTGCTGTAAGGTACCTTACAGATATAACTAAACCTCATAATCAGTTGACTATAAATAAGGGAGATGATCCTAGGTAATCTGTATAGGCCTCACTTAATCAGTTGAAAAGTCATTAAGAATAGAGCTGATGTCCCTCTGATGAAGATACCCTTCCTGTGAACATCTGTTTCAGCCCTGCTGTAGTTTGGATAAGTGCCCCCCAAATGCCCATGTATTAAAGGTTTAGCTGCCAGCCTGTTCCACTGTTGTGAAGTAGTAGAACCTTTAAAAGATGAGACCTAGTAGGAGGAAGTTAAGTCATGGGGGGGGGCCCTTAAAGGGTACTGTGATCCTAGTCCCCTCCTCCTTGTCCTTACTTCAGGCCACCATAAAGAAAGCAGCTTTTCTTTTGTACACATTCCTCACTATGATATGCTGCCTCATCACAGGGTCAAACCAACAAGGCCAACTGATCATGAATTGGGAGCCCTGAAACTGTGAGCCAAAATAAATCCAATTTTTCCCCTTTTAAAGTTGAATATCTTGGGCAATGTGCCATAGTGGCAGAAAGTTGATAATGCAAGCCCATATGTGGGAGTTCTCAGCCTGCCCTGCCTGATGTCCTGCCCTATGGATTTCAGACTTCCTTAGCAAGGCCCTGCAATCACATAAGCTAATATAGAAAAATGCCCTAAATTTTTTAATGTCCTATCCTACTGGTTCTACTTCCCTGGTGACTCCCAACTGATATAGTACCAAGTTAAATTCTTCTAGTGCATGCTCCCAAGGGAAAATAAATTATTAATCACCTGGTAGAGCTAACTCTAACTCTTGTGGTCTACTGCTTGTTTAGATAAGTATAAAACATACACAGTTGGAAAGAAATCTCAGCCATATCCATATAAATAAGATGTTTGATAATATATTTACTCACTAATAGAGATATCATGGAATAAAAATACATTTTTAAAAATTCACTATTAATAATGTCTGATTGTGTTTTAAAGAACACTTTAATAATAGAAAGCATAATATGTAAATTTTATGAACGGTATCTTGCCTTTACCTACCCACAATGTAGGTTGTATATGGAATATTGGACAGATGGTTAAAAAACAAGTCCCAGCAATGGGTAAACACCAATGGATTCCACAGAGAGAACATTGCACTGGAGCAAGAAAACTTGAGTTCTTGCCAGGTGTGATGGCTCATGCCTGTAATCCCAGCTACTCAGGAGGCTAAGGCAGAAGAATCCCAAGTTGGAAGCCAGCCTGGGCAACTTAGCAAGACCCTGCCAAAAAATAAAAAGCATGGGAATGTAGCTTAGTGCTACAGTACTTTTGGTTCAGTCCCCAGTACTGCAAGAAAATGAGTTTTTACATTAGCTTCTATTTTAGGTATATTATTTTGATCATAGGGGAAAAAAGGGTCTTATTCTGATTATCTGGAGAAAAAAGAGGTTTGCTGTAATAATCAGAACATTGACTGGGACCAGAACCAGAACTGGAGAGAGGATAGTTTCAGGAAGATTCTTCAGATAGACAAGAAGAACCTGTGCCAGCTAGAAGGGGGACATGGCTTGGCCTGAGCCCAGCACACAACCCTGCTCCCATCCCTTTGTTCCCTCTCACTCCCGCAGTGGACTGGGATAACTTGCTTCAGTGTCCCTCCTGGCTGTCAAACTGCCATTCTCCATTCCAACATGAGTGCAGCTAGATAGTCAGCATGGTGCCCCTCTCCCCCTCCACCACTTCAGAGGATAGTGTTGCCATTTTTCAGAGGTACTGTTGTACCTGGGTGCAGCTAAAATCAGAACAGAAGGGATAGGGCCCCTTATGACCCAATAGTCACAGAAAGCTTTCAACCCTGCCTCTCAATGGCACAGGCCTGCAGCTGCTATATAAGCAGCAGTCCCCAGTTCTAACTTTTAGTCTAGGAGGGATCTTGCCTGTGTACCGGCCCACCCTGTGCTGCAACACAGATCCTGATAAAATAAACACTCACTTTTGTGTTCCTGTAAACCTACTTATGATTTTTTTCTTGGTAATGTGGGCTTCAAAACTCCTGTAAACTACTAGGGATTTTTATCCTGAGTAATGTGGACAAAGCAGTCATTTCAAAAGAAAGAGTACTAAACACTCAGGTGTTAGCACCAAAGACCAGCAGCAAAGATCAGCACCTGGCAGAGTTGACCTACAGTACCCAGCACAAGCTGGCACCAGAAGGCAGTGGCCAGTAGTGGCGGAGACCAGCACCCACTACAGTCAACCTATGGTGTCCGGCACAAGCCAGTACTGGACAGTGATGGCCAGCACCAGCAATAACCAGCAGCTGGCTTTGTCAACTGTTGTCATCCAGCATTATCTGGTGTCATCTGGTGACATCAGGACTGCTAGCAGAGCTGCACTATGCTGATTATGATTTCCACATGAATCAAGCAAAAGAAACCTAGGCTAACTGGCAATATTCCCTTGGGATCTGCTGACATTTTCACAAACTATACAAATTACTTTCACACTGGGCTCTACTTCTTTTCCTATCTTCTTCAATCTTCTTTCCCAGGCACTTGCTTACTTGTTGATCTAACAAAGAAGTGCCACTTGCTTGTATGTTGGACCACTGTGTAGTCTCAGTTCTGCTTCCATTCTTCCATTTTCTAATTCAAATTCTTAAGAGAGGAAAGAGGTGGAATCTGATAGCCTCAATATTCAGAGAAAGTTGTTTTAAAGGTTAAAGGTGGGAGGTCATAAAATAGGTTATTGGCCACTCACCCCTTTCAAAAGGAATGTGGTAAGGAAAGGAGGAAGGAGAAAATATGAAACTCACAGGAAAGGTGATTGTTATTTAAATTTTGAGCATTAGCTGATTGACATTTCCTTCTCTTTTCATTTTGCAGCTTTTAAAGGGATCTTTTCATATCTCTGGCCCATCTTTCTATCTTTGCAGCAACTTTTTTTTTTTTTTTTTACTTACCCTTATGTATTTATGTTCCAATGTTTGCATCATGGTTTCTATTCTTTTAGAGTAAGTCCCAAGAATACCTCTGTGAGGTCAAAAGTAGTCTTTGAAATAGTATATACACCAAGTATTGTCAGAAAAAAATGATTCTTACACTACATTTAACACACATATGTTTTAATTGTTTCAAATATATGTTAGATTTTTCTGTTGTAATTAAAACTTTAATGCTAAAAAGGAGTGCTCATATGTAAAAAGATTGACAATTGCGTACATTTCCATGGTAAACTCACCTGCATTCCCATATTCATTACCATCTACATGCCAGTGATTTCCCAATCTATATCTCATTTATTAAAAATATGTAGAGAGAAAAAGAAGTATAGAACACATGGCTAATAATTGCAGGTACCATAGTGATTAAGATACAGTCATTCTTTTTCTAGAAGCACAGAGTGAAGTGGAGAAAATGGCCAGTAAAAAGGCAATTATAGTAGAGTGTAACAAGCCCCATAATAAAAGTAACCACAAAGGGTGTTTCGTGTCTAAACCTTAATGGGTTGCATTACGGATAACTTCTCAAAAGGAATGTTCGCTAATTGACATCCAAATAATGAGTAAGTGTTGGTAAGGTCAGCAGATCTCAGCAATCATTATGTATAAGAAACAGCAGGGAAGTATTTGAAAAATATAAATGTTTGGGTCCCATTCCCAGAAATTCTAATTTCTGATTCCATTATTATAGGGTAGTTCTCAAGGATTGTTAATTTTTGAAAGCAACACAAGTAATTCTAATAAGAAAGCAGGATCAAGAGTCACAGGCTTATGTAAAGCTGAAAAGAATGGGCAAAGACATTCCAAGCCATTTATTAGCATATTCAAAATCCTGGATGCAAACATAGTACTTACCTTAGGAAAAGGGTGTCTGAAACGCAAACTCTCAGTTGGCTATATGCGTGCAGGTGGTTTATTAGGAGGTACTTTCCAGAAAATATCTATAAAATAATGAGAGAAATAGAATTATGTAAAGAAAGAAATTGACAGAGACAGATGGGAGCTCGAGCTGGGATATCCCTTCACGTTTGTTCACATCAGGACAAAGACTTTTGTAGCCCCATGAGAAAAAGTCATTGGCGTTGACTATCCCTGGGAAGGTGTGTGGACTTGGACAAGTCAGATCCCTTTAACCAAGGAAAATTTCTAAAAAGTATATCATCAATAAACCATTAGCAGCCAAGTTGATAGCTGGGAGATGGATGCCTTGGTTAGGGGATCCGGATGCTATATTACAGCACCAATATAGGCTACTCCTTATATCCCTTGTATTAATAAGACTTGTGTAGTAAGTTCATCTCATCTGGAAAAAGCTCTGTCTTAGTTACTTTTCTCATTGCTGAGACAAAGTACCCAACACCCAAAGTTAAATGGGGAAAGGTTTATTTAGCTCACAGTTTGTAGAGGTTTTGGTCCACAATTGGCTGGTTCGAAGGCAAGGGCGTGGCAGAGGGACAACAGTTCATGGCCGCCAATGACAGAAAAGCAACAAGGGAGAGCAAGACAAGCTTTTTTCTGTCTTATATTGTATTCAGTCTACCAGGATTAGGGAAGAGCCAATCCAGTCAGTGGACTGATCCAGCAATCACTCACCCTTAATCCCAGGACCCTTAATTTCAGCATTGCACTATGAATCAATCGCACACTCTAGATTTAGCCACCTCCAAAAAAACTCTATGACAACATCAGCCTGTGGAGGGACATCTAGACACAAACCATAACAAATTCCTTCAATTTGCTGGTTTGTCTTTTTTTCTGGGAAACTTATGAGAGGAAGATGAATAGGATGTACTCTAGCCTTTGCCAACATAGCTGGTTTTAAAATTGAGTCAGACACCCATCATCTGCTTCTCTACAACCTATTTCAGAGTTCTGTCTTGCTACTTTAGCTTCTGTGCTGGTCCATGGAGCTCACCTGTCAGGGTTACCATGTCATCCCTCAGTACCTAATCTCCTGGTAATCACACCATACCATGGTAGCTATACCTGTCCACTTCTTGACAAAATCAGGAGAGTATCAATGGATGGTTCAGCAGATGATCACCCCACAACCAAATATATTCTTCCTGGACCTCACTATGTAATACCAATCTGCTGTGTTTTCACTATGTCCCCGCAAAAGCACATGTTAGAAACAATCCCCAGTGCAACAGTGTTGACAGGTGGGAACTAATGGGAAGTAAGGGTTATGAGGGCTTCACCCCCACAAGTGGTTTAATGCTAACTATACCAGGACCTGAAGCTGTGAATTCAATCATTCTTTTGCTCTCTCACCTATGCTCTCTTGCCTTCTGTTTTCTGCCATTGGATGATGATGTTACAAGTCCCTTGTCAGATGACAGCATCTTGATATTGGATTTCCTAGACTCCCAGGTATGTGAGAAATAAAATTATTTTCTTTATAATTTACCCAATCTGTGGTATTCTGTCACAGCAACACAAAATGGACTAACACACAGCTCTACTTCAGGATCAATTACCCCTGCCAATACTGTATTTCCTTTCCTTGCTTGCTGGACCCTTGGCATGAAGAAATATAAGTTTCCATGTAGGTAGTATCCATAGCTTAAAGTTTAATGGGACTCTACTGGGACTTCTGGTAAAATCATTCTCCCTTTAGGATCCAGGACCTAGTTTAAAACCCATAAAGCCTAACCATGCAAAGTTGAGACAAACACATTCCTCAGGTGAATACTTGGACAGATGATAAATAGAGCCTCCCAGACCCACTGAGGAACAGAATCATGAAGTGGTCTTTTATTTAGGGCGTATAGTGCATCCTGAAAGATGGTGCCCCTCACACACAAGACATCCTCTGCAAGCCATCATCTTAGCTGCTCTTCCAAGAGTCAGTTCCATTATCTCTCAGATATGCAACTTCAAAGTACTTCAGAATTTAACAGACCCAATGGATACATGGTCATGTAGGTACAGCTGCAATACCATCATTTAGTCTGAGGATGCGTCATGTAATATATGGTGTGAGTAAATATTCTGTAATATTACTGAGAACCTTCTGATGATAGCTTAAACCCCACAGCAAGGAAAAGGAAACTGATACAGATGTAACTTCCCCACTCAAGATGAATCACCATAATTTCTAGGATAGAAAGTCTCCAATGTTATCAACGTCCCACCAAGTGGCTGATTGGTGTTCTTTAGGGATCAAGTTGTATATGACTCGGTAATGATTTCTGTTACTGGCAAGTTGTACAGTTAACAGTTCAATGGAATTGGAGAACAGTAACTAAAGTAACCTTAGTTCATGAGGACCTATGTCACTGAACCAATCCCTTGGGAATTACTTAATGTCATGTATCTATTATGCCAGCACTGAGGAGGCCATTACCAGAAGTTGGATGACATCAACTGGCTAAGTCATTTTGTCTACTTGACAGTTTAATGCCTCTTCCTTGGTGAATATTCTCTAAGGCATTACCCAATTGTAACTGCAATTCACAACTTGCCAATTCTAACAAAATTTGGTAGTCTTTTTTGTCACTTAGTCAAACAGTATTTCAAGGCTAAAAAGGCCTCTTCTAAGGGGTGGATATTAGAGATACCTTAATCTGCCTTTCCTTGGAAGGAATATCTTGGTATGTCACAAATGACTATACTTCTAAGAGGAGATACCTCAGATCACTGAATTTTCATGAGATTTACCTTCTGTCCTTTGGCATGCATACATTTTACTAAGGCTTCCAAAGTACTTGCCTTTTCTTCCTTATCCAGTTTAATTAACATGATGTTCTTGATACAGTGAGTTGAGATAATGTTTTGTAGAAGAGTCTAGTCTCCTTTGGTCTATCTGACAGAGGGAAGGAAAGTTGACATAGCTCAGGGCAAGAACACTACGTATTGCTGTCTGTTCCACAAGAATGCACTCTGCTTCTGATTCTTTTTCCTGAAAAGGATGGAAAATACTATCTAATTTTACAGACTGATGTCCACATATCATAGATCTAAGCCAGCATTAATCAGCTCTAGCAAAGACACCATGGCATAGCAATTGTAACTAGGGATACTACTTGATTGATTTTGTGGTAGTCCTCTGTCATCTGCAAAGATACACCCATTCATTACAGAAACCAGACTGCTGATTGGAATACAAAATATGATCCCTCTAGCGAACCCATAGGTAGCTCCTACATTCGATACTAGTCTTGTTCAGTTACGAGAGGGAGGTACCGGTCCAAAGTCAAAAAACAAATACAGCAGTTCTGCCAACTACCAAATATGATCATTTCAATTTTATATTTGAGGACCAGGAAAATGATCACCTAATGAGTCCATAGACCCAGAAACTCACTCTGAGATGGGACTGAACCAGACCTCCATTTTTTATTTGGCCTGTACATGTTCCCACTGTAATTGAAGCCACAATGATGGGTTAGGCCCCTGGATATCAATGGTAACTTAGACCTTGTTTATAGCACTACTCAAAATAACTGGATATTCTCACTTACCCAAAAAATCATAGGCATCTTGAGGAAGGACTGGGGGAATCATTGTCACATACGCTTAACATGAAGTTGCAAGTCCCTTTTTAAGAGAATTTGTTCATCATACAGTAAAATCTGAGACTGATAATGGGTTTAACTTCCTGAAACTGGACAATGAATTTTGAGGTAAGTCCCCTCAACTAGCTGTGTCCATCTTTGGTTCATTCAAATGCATTCATCAAACACATCTTTGTTGGTTGCCTGTAGATAAACAATGTTCCTTTAACCATCTCCATGGACCAGTGTAGGTCAAGCCTCTCTAGCTGTTACTCACAATGGCTATTACAATCACTATGACAACTTTACATTCAACAGTGAAGTGCAACCACTGGGCCTCTAGCATTTTGGCATCCTTTCTTTCTTTTTTTTTTTTTTTTTTAATATACGGGTACCAGGAGTCAAACTCAGGACCTCACGCTTGCCAGGCAGGCGCTTATGCCACAGAGCTATATCACTGGCCCCATCCTTTCATTTTTATCAGGGTTTCCAGTTCAATAACTGCATGTCTACTGTCATACCTTCCCTATAGAGGACAGCCACCATTAAGTTTCTCATTTATGCTGGTTTTTTTTTCATCAATGCATTCTTTACCACTCCGGTAAATGGAATGTCCTGTGGCCCTTAACTGAAACATGGCCAGCAGATGGGTTTTCTGTTCCACAGCTTTATGTAGTATGTCTACACTAGTATGATGACTTCTCTTGAGCTTTTGATTCCCATCTTTAAGCATGTGCTATGGAAGTTCTGACTATTTTAGTTAACATGAGCCATAGTTTTCCTCAAACTTCTGTGAGCCACCCTTACTGTATTTTAGCACTGTTCGCTGAGTCCTTTAGAGGCTACTTAATCCTACATCAATAGAGAGTGTTTCTTTATAATAAATTCCCCTTTATCCAAATTTAAGTGTTTACCCCCAGCCCCGTAAATATTTTGTTCCCCCATATATCTTGGTTCCACCTGGTGCATGTTGGCCAGGTCCTGCAGCTTTTAGGTGTATAGCTCCTTTCTTCCCCTAGTACATGGACCAAACACTTTCCTAGCCAGTTACATTGTGATTTGACCCTAGTTGCTAGTATGGTGGAGGAGAGAAGGAAGAATAGAGATAAGTGGGGGGGGGGAGGTAAAGAGAAGCAGAGTGCATGTTAATTTGTAGTCTTCTAAGCAAAGGGGAAATAAGGAACTTTTATGAGGTTAGAGAAAATGGAGGATTCGCGATTCCAAGTGCATCAATCCAGATGACTCTGCTCCAAGTGCCAGAGCCTCATGCCTTTCTGGATAAGGCTCAGACATAGGTGAAAAAGATTTGCCAGGGTTGACATATCCATCTTCTCTGGACTCTGCTACACTTAAAATCATGGACTTTGTCCTCAGCTTTTCCTCCCCTGGGCTCTCTGGCTCTCACATTTTGCCCTGTAATATAGGATTCATCGATCTCAGTTCTTCACTATCTTTCTCCAATGCATTAATAGCACATAGTCAAGGCCGCTGGGACCCATAGTCTTTAACATTTCTACTTGCCTAGAACATTTTCTAGAACCTCTCAAATGCATGAGAGACTGCGCCTGTCAATATGTTCCTTTTAATACTTCATCACCATTTACTACTAGGAAGATGAACTTCTGCCTTGCTGCAACAATCCAAGGCCATCAAAATTTCACTTCCCACCAGTAATGAACTGCTTACAGCCAGCCAACCAAATGGTAAGAATAGTCCCAAAATCTCATACCAAAGCTGCTTCCTAGTACTACTCTGGTATCAACTATTGTAGGTCAGTCTCCTCCGGAAATGGATTGAGAGGTAGAGATATGAATGCTCATTTATGGAAAGGATCTGAAACTAGATTTTTGGATGTAGGATTTTTTTTTCCTTTGGAAGAAAACACTCCTCAGAGAGTATAAGACAGGATTAGGCAGATGATGAAATTGAATAGCAATGCAGTTCCAAAAGAGGACTCAGCCAACAAGGGAGAAACTCTGGAGCTGGTGTGGCTTCAAAGTTGTCCTACTCTGAGGTCAGAGAACAGGGCCATATACTCTTCCACAACTTAGTCATGGGATGCTGTTGCTTCTGGGGTGGGGACGTAACTTTGTGCATGATACTTCCTTTTCGCAGAGGCCAATTCATTGAGAAGTTCTCAGTCATAAGTGGGAATAGTCAGTAATCCTGGAAGCTATAAAAATGTATATCTTGATCTCACGGGACAGGCATATACGGGAACCATGAGATAAATGCATGTAGTTGTGCTGAACTATAAGTAGTTCAGTAGAGCTCAAATATAGGAGATGAGAAGGAGATAGGTGTATGATAAGGCCAGATGAGTAAGCAATTACAAGATCAGGAAAGGCCTTCACTTACAACGGTAAACTCCTCTAAAAGGTAGCAAGTACTTCCATATAAGTACTTCCATATAAATCTGAAGTTCAAGAGAAAGATCTTGATGCAAAATTACTTTATGTCTGAGACTTAGAGTCTCAGGGGAAGCCAGGTCACTTGAGTCTGAATTCCACTCCCATGTATATTAGAGATGGGGCTTCAAATATTTTTAAAATTTTTTATTAATACATATTTACACTACATAATGGTTATATTCCTTGTAGGGAGTTGCTACATGTATATTACACATCTTTCTCTATTATTTTCATTATTATATGAATGAGAATTTAACAGTGAATAAAGAAAAATTTATAGGAGAAAAAGAAAAATGATAATAAGGCACTGTCAGTGTCATACCAAGGAATGAGGGTGAACTAGAGACCAGATTTCTGAACCGGTATCATCTTTTACCTGAATATAGCCACCTGGATATCTCAGAGGTACCTGAACTTCACTGATCATAAATCCAAAGTCATTACCTTTTCCTACAATTTTATTACTTTCCTGGTGTTGTTCTTAGTGAATGACACCACTACCCTCCTAGGTATTGAGGCCAGCTCTAAACTCACATTTAAATGCTGTTCCCTAGGACCTAAGAATTATCATTATAAGGATTTTTACCCCTCAACAATGACCTCCCTAACCCACCACTAAAGCAGGTTATTCCACATCCAAAGTGTCTTATAAATGCATACCTTTTGTGAACCTTTAACACTGGTCATTAATTTGTCTCTTTGTCGCTACTTTCATCTTGTCCAGCACTGTCATAATTATATGTCATATATATTATTATCTATGTCAGAAAAAATATATATATTTTAAATATTTAATATTTAAATATTTAAATATATATATATGTATATGCGCCATGCTTATGTTAAAAATTCTATAGTAGAATTCCACCGAGTGCAAATTTCTTTGTGGTTTCCAAAATCCTTGATGATCCATCACATAAAAATCTGTGAAACCTTTGAAGCTTTATTCTGCTTTGTTTCTGATTCAGCTTAACTTCTGTACAAACATTTAAATGTTCCCTCCTCTTACTACATATATAATTGTCATGTTTTATTCTTTCCAGCTCACCAGAAGTTTCTTTTTAAATTTTATCATGTTTTTCTCACAATAGAAGGAATACGATTTCATTGTAGAAAATGTAGAACTGCTCTAATGGACAAGCTATTATCTATCTGTGGCTTTTGAGCCTTTCCTGAACCGAGATGGGCTAACTCAAAAACGCACATCTTATTTCAAAGACTTAGTATGAAAAAAGAATGTAAACATCTCATTAATAAAGTTTATATTGGTTATATGCTGAAACTGTATTTTTATATAGTAGGTTAAATAAAATATGAAACAATTTCTTCTTATTTTTAAAAATATATCTACTAGAAAAAATTTAATTATCTGTATATCTTGCAATGTATTTGTATTGGATAACATTGGTCTAGAAGAAAAAATTTTTCAAAGTGAAGAAAAATTAATGTAATCTATAATTCTATAATTCAGAAATATTTGCTATTGATATCACAGTATATGTATTTCTACCGGTGTTTTGGCTGTTGCTGCTACACTATACACACTGTCTTATACCTTATATATCATTAATATCTTTCTCTGTCATTAAAAATTCTGTCACTGTAATGGTATACCATTATGTACTTAATATTTAATTAAACTATGTAGTTTTAAAAATATTTGTAGGTGGCCATACACTGTATATTTATCATACCATATGTGGTTCCATTTTCACCTCCCTGACTAGACTATGAGCCCCTGGTGGGCAGAATTTGTCTTATCTACTAGTGTGTCTGAAGCATATTTCGGTAAATACATTCTATGACTATACTGCAAGAATATTATATAATTATAATTAGATCATATATAAAATATTTTAGTTTACTCGTGTAAATATACTCCTCAACTCTGTGTGTTATGATTATGATCCCCTTCTTCCTCAAAGAATAATGTTCCTTGTAAGCATTGTCTTAGTTACTTTTCTCATTGCTGAGACAAAATACCCAACACCCAAAGTTAAAGGAGGAAAGGTTCATCATAGCTCACAGTTTGTAGTGCTTTCAGTTCATAGTTGGCTGGCTCCAAGGCAGGGTGGCATGGCAGAGGGGCATCGCAGAGGAGAAACAGTTCACGGTGGGCAGAAGGCAGCAAAGCAGCAGAGTAGCAAAGAAGCAAGTGACAGCAGCAGCCCCCTTTCTGTCCCTTATATCCTCTACTACTACTTAGGGCAGGTAGCACTCACACCACTGGGAGGGGCTTCCCATTATCCACTCCTAGAACTATGCCAAACCAATCAGTGGACTGATTTAGTAATCACGCACCCTTGATCCCAGCATCGCACATAATAGATCCACCCACCTCTGAAAAGCCCCACCTATAACTGCATGAGGCTTTGGGGAAATATCTAGACACAAGCCATAACAAGCATATAGCTAAAATCTGTAACTTTAGGTATCACAGCTGGTCCAGTAGTTTTCCGATAAACAAGAGCAACTTAATGGAAAAGTAAATTGATGCTAAGCTGAAAAGCAATGTATACCATCCTACATTTGAATTGAACAATGGCATAAAATTAGGATAAAAGTAACTCCATTAAAAGTTGGGTTCCTATAGAGATATAAACATGACAAATAAAGTCCCAATCAAATCCAAGGGAGAGCAATTAAAAAGATCAAGTTTGGGAGGGAGAAAAAAAAGTGAAGTGTAATAGGAAATAAAGAACCTGTACTCAGAACATTTCAAGGACAATTTACCATTGACTCAGCACTGTGACTCCATGCCTACTCCAGAGCCTAATGAATATATATATATGTATATATATATATATATATATATATATATATATATCTCATTCAACGAACTCTAAATGTTATGTGACTGGAATTGTTATGGTTTGTGTCTGCATGTTCCCCCAAAGCCTCATGCAGCCATGTGGGAGGGTGGGGAACAGGCTTTTTGGAGGTGGTTAAATCTAGAGTTTGTGACTGATTCATTGTCCAATGCTGGGGTTAAGGGTGTTACGACCACACCCACCCTAGGGTGGGTAGCCTGCATACAATATAAGGGACAGAAAGAGACTTGTCCCTTCTCTCTCTCCTCACTCATTTTTGCTGTCTTCCACCACCATGAACAGTTGCCCCTCTGCCATGTGTCACCCTGCCTTAGAGCCTCCAATTATGGACTGAAACCTCTACAAACCATGAGCTAAATAAACCTTTCCCCATTTAACTTTGAGTGTTGTGTATTTTGTCTCAGCAAAGAGAGAAAAGTAACTAAGACAGGGATCAAATCTATCCTGTCCAGTGCAGGATCCCAGTGCTTTAACCAATGCCCAACACATAATAGGTTCTTAATGTAATTGGAATAAATGAATTAATACATAAAAATGTAAAAGGAAAGAGAGGAAAAGAGAAGGGCGGAGGAGATGAAAGAGACAGAGGCAATTTTGAGTTAGGCCAGGAGACCCTGCATTAAAGTTAAGCTATGAGGAAGCTGTAATTTAATTATTTGTATTGTGTTACCATGGGATTATCTCACACTGTGGCACTGTAACTTGCACTCTAAAAAATGGAGTAAGTGAGTGTACCAGGTAGTTTCATCTGAAGATTGGTGCAGTGATATAGAAAAGTTGCATAAGTTCGAAACTGTGCAGTCAGAAAAATCGATTGAGTTGATCATTATGCAAAATAATTACTATGTGATTGAATATTCTTTTTGAGAAAAAACTATTTTGAGCAGTTTTAGGTTTACATCAAAATTAGATGAAGATACAGTATTGAGATATTCCATATAACCTCGGTCCCCACATACACACAGCTTCCATGAATATTGGTCAACACGAATATTCTTTTCCTGGCTTCTTTATTTGACATTGATTAGGTACATGGTTTCCTAACTATGTGGTGAGGTTCTCTAGGGCACCGTAGCTAAATCACATTAGCACCGAGGGAACTTTTATCTTTTCAACCATTTTATAGCTGTGCAAATGTTGGTGATGAAAAGCAAGTTTCATGTAAAAATCAATGAGGAATAGGACATGAACAACCTGGCAAATGAACACCCTAAATTCCAGGACTTCAAACTGTACCAATGTCCAACAAAGTTGCGTTTCCCATTGGTAAGCAATTGTGGTTACTTAAAGACGAAATAAAAATCTTTCTTTCAATTTATGTGTATTGCATTTTTAAACAGCCATTAAGTTCTTAGTACAGAAATACTTTTTAAGTTGTTTGGATTTAGCCACTAAATAAACATAACTATTTGGTGTTTCTTTTGGTCCAGGGGACCATGAAAAATGTACTGAGACACAAGAGAATCTGGAAACTCTGGGTTAAGTTCTTTCTCTGATAATATATTCAAAGCAAAGGCCCTCAATAAGTAAGGATATAAAGGCAATTTGAAAGGATTTTAATGGAGAAATGTCTTAGTGATTAATATAGCTAGTAAAAATTACAAAAAAGATTTTCATGTTACCCCTTTATATCCAGATCTCCCAGCTGGAATTAATCATTTTCTTTCTTGGCATCCATCTTTACCTTTCTTATAATTTTCTACTCTATATTGAATCTATTTTGGTGACTATATTGCTATACTTATGGGAAGAATTTTGTTTTATTCACTTGAATATTTACTTGTCACTCAGCAAATGGGGAAAAGCCAAGGGATAACGACAATGAGCTGTGGTCTATGAGGTAGATATTTATACCAGAAATTGTGAGCAACTTACCTTCCTTTATTATGAAGACAGACCAAGAAAACTGATGTAAAGTAGTTGGCTAAAGGACTGGTTGAGATAAAACAATTTCCTTACTGCTAGACTTGTTTACTAGGGAAGATTTTATAGTCTTCTTCTCTAGAAACCTTTTGAAACTGCAAGGATTCTAGGCTGTGTTGAATAATTTCAGTAGGGCACCACCTCCTACTGGTAATAAAAAGACCAGGTGTGCATAAGATCCACACTGTGAAAATCTTAAACCTTTCCATAGCATACTAAATAATTCTAGCAGTGTTCTCAGGTCAACTAAAGGATTAGTCCAGAACTGACAAAACGAATATCCCTATTTATCCTTCACAAATCCCCATGCGGTAAGAGTGTGTGTGATGAGAGAGAGTTTTTATTATGTTAGTTTGTCTTTCATGGCTAAAAATTTGAAGACTGAACTATTAAGATCCTCAGCTGAGGTCCCACAGCAAGATGAGTCTGCTCATTGAATTCAGACCCTTCAGTTCATTATGCCACTGGGCTCTGTAGCCACCAAACTCATTACCTCCTAGGAAAAGAAAAAAACCCTGATGTAATAAGGCTAATCCCGTAACAGATAAAAGGAACTTCGGCACCATCTTTCAGAGATCACTGTTCAGGGATCAGGCCTCAGGTGTTGAGAAGAGGAGACATTACAAGATTTATGAAGAAGCTGACAGGATGCTGTATCAGGTAGCAGAATGATGAAGTGATTGATAGGACTGCACCTGGGCTCTGAGGTCAGCCTCAGGGTGAAGAAGGCCAGGTGTTTGACTCTATGCTGGGGGTGGAGAATTTTTAGTCACTTCTCAGTGAGAGCTAATGAGCTTCCAGTCACAGGCAGCAGGCTCCTTCTCTTGGATCTGATCAGTTCAAGTTTCCTGCCTTTGTTTAGCCCATTTTATATAAATGTTATTTCAAGAAGAGAGGTTGGGGCCGGTGAGATGGCTCAGCGGCTTAAGCGCCTGCCCGGCAAGCGCGAGGGCCCGAGTTCGACTCCCGGATCCCACATACGAAAAAGGGGCCGGTGATATCGCTCAGCGGCACGGGCGCCTGCTGGTGCGCGAGGTCCTGAGGTCGACCCCCCGGTACCCACAAAAAAAAAAAAAAAAAAAAAAAAAGAAGAGAGGTTGGAGAACCAGCTCTGCAAATCCCAGCTTTGTTAGTCATGTTTAAAATGAAGCTACAGCTGTAACACAGATGAGAAAGACATTTGGACAGATGAGTGGACATTTAACTAGTGCAATGGAGAAAGAAACAGGTACACTGAAAAAGCAATAGTTTGATTGGAGGAAGAAGATGAGCAGTGGGCCGGTGAGATGGCTCAGCGGCGTAAGCGCCTGCCTTGCAAGCACGAGGGCCCGAGTTCGACTCCCGGATCCCACATACGAAAAAGGGGCCAGTGATATCGCTCAGCGGCACGGGTGCCTGTTGGCGCGCGAGGTCCTGAGGTCAACCCCTCAGTACCCACAAAAAAAAAAAAAAAAAAAGAAGATGAGCAGAAAGGAAAGAGGAAAGGTATGACTGGCAGCAAACAACAAACAGTGAGATTTAATCTGTGTACTCAGAATGGAGAAAAGATGCAAAGCGAAAACAGAGCTTGCTAAATATAAATGCCAGCTGCAATCTTGAACTACAAAGAAGTGAAAATAGTCTTTAATTAAAAAGAGGATAATAGCCATCAAATTCTCCTTTACTACCATCAGGTTTTTTTTTTTTTTATTCTCCTAATTTCTCTATGTGTAGTAGAGAAGGAGAAATTGGTAAATGCTGCAAGTGAAGGCTTCCCCACTCTATTCTCAAGTACCAGGGACTGAATACTTAGAAACATACTGCTGATAAGAATTTTCTGGGTAGGTTACTGAATGTTCAGATCTGTGGGTACATCTACAAATATTCTAACTCAATAGGTCTGTAGAAGGATCCAAGAATAAGCATTTTCATCTCACTCCCTCTATGATGCTGATGTGAGTGGTCCAATAATTGTACTCTGAGAAACACCACTCTATACAGTCAATGCTCATCTTGACTTTAACCTAGCACTCAGGGGGCATCTAAAATAAATAGAATTTATTTGGCTGATCCAAATAGAAACAGAATAATAGAATACTATCAGTGCAGACACTTCCTTTCCCTTGATGGTTTTTTCTAAATAAGAATCTACAAAGGACAGCAAATGAATTTTAAAAAAATTCACACATTGTAGAGTTGACTAAACAGCTTACTGGCTGTTGACTTAAGTTTAAATGTCAACTGCAACTAAGATATGAGGTACAACTGCAACATAGCTTATGTACCCACTGCATATATCCTACTTGAGAATTCTTGAATCTTTAAAAGAGGTATTTGGGGCAGTGAGACAGGGCCTTGCTATGTAGTCCAGGTTGGTCTTGAACTTGCACCATTCCTGACACAGTCTTCCAAGCTTTAACAAAACCATACTGGGTACCTATTAGCATAAAGTGGTTCCTATTTGCTGATAGAGATAAACATGAAGAGTGCTAATATAAGTGAGTTAACTAAGTTTCAGGACAGGAAGAGATGCTGGCTGAGAATGGAAGAAACTGATCTAAAGCCAGGTCTCATCTGGATCATTACAAAAACTACTCAACCAATTTCTCAGTTTTGCCTTTGTTCCCCACAGTCCATTTTCTATTCCTTGACCAGTTATCCTTTTAAAATGCCAGTAAGATTATGTCACTGCTGCTGGAAACACTCTTGCATCTTATCTGGAAAAACACTCAAGATTTTTGCGACCTAATGATCTCCTCACTTTGCTGATGTCCTGTCTTACAGCCTCTCTCTCATTGACTGTACTCTTACTCTCTAGGACTCGTGACTGTTCCTCAAGCATAGTGTAGTTTAAATGAGCATGCCCCTCCAAAATTTATACATCGGAACTTCAATCACAATGTGATAGTATTAAAAGGTGGCACAGTAGAGAGCTTATTAAGTCAGGATACAGCCCCCATGAGTGGCATCATAGGCTTTACAAAAGGGCTGGAGCACACTAGCTAGATCCTTTTGCTCTTCTATCCCTCTTACCATGCTCAAACACAGCACTCCTCTCCTCTGGAGGATACGACAACAGGCTGCCAGCTTGGGAGCAGAGACAAGTGTCCCTCAGACACTGAAGCTGCCAGTATCTCGAGCTTAGACTTCTAGCCTCCAGAACTGGAAATTCCCACTGAATTTCTAATAAATTTCTATTTTTGTATTATTCTGTGATAGAAGCATAAACTAACATACACAGGGGGAGCACTTCTACTTTAGGGCTTCAGCAATTGCTGCTCCCTCTGCCTGGAATGCTGTTAGATCCACATTGACTTCTTCCCTCCTTTCCTTCAGATCTCTGCTCCACAATCACCATTTCAAAACCATACACGTATCCCAGCACTCTCTGGCCCCCTACCCTAACTTTTTTTCACAGTACTTACCTCATGGAATATGTAGTCTGATATAGAGAGATATTAAATAAAATGAGTAAATGAATAAATAAATAATATACAGTGTGGTGATAGAGTATTAGCCAATTTTATTTATTTCCAGTGTATTATGAGCTTGGCTCAAACAGTAGGTATTCAGCATGTGATTTTAAATAAAGAAACAAAAAACAAGAACTTCTCTCTCCTGCATCCTACCTTCCCTTTTCCTATAGCATGGCTGAGACCAGGTTGTAATTTTTAACAAGACTTGGCTGGAGGCCTGAGATTAATGGAGAGACCATGGACTTGGCCACAGAAGTGGCTCAGTTTAGTGCCACACACCCAGACCTGAGTTCAGGTTCCTTCTGTCTAACTCCTGCTTAATCTCTACACAACCTGATCCAGTTGACTACCTCCCAGGTATTTTCATCTCTCAGGCTTATGGCTAAACGACTCCCTAGAAAAAGGATAAATTTGGCCCATCCCTCTATTTCAAGTCTTCTCCAAATCCTAATTCCAGTTTTAGTTTAGCTTTTCCCCAGGATGACTGAAAAAGTTCATATTGATTGATTTCAGGGAAACCCCTTCTTTTAATCTAGGGATAGAATACAACTCCATATTCACCAAAAGAAAAACAGACCCTGAAGACTCCAGCAACATACCTTTTTTCTGGATCATTAAGTTTAGATAAAATCATAGTTGAAGCACCAATAATATAGCCCAGGTTTTATGTGCCAAATACAATCTATGTTTTTCCCAGTTCATGTTCTCTGGGTGAAGGGATGGGTATTCAGGTTAAATATTTCTCTAGTTCTCTTGCTTTTCCAAGCAACTGTTGAAGGCACAGCATGATTCTGTGAGAACATGCAATAATAGATAGGCACTGGGAAATCTAAATTTGAATTTAGAAAAATCACTAAAATATATTCCTGTAAGGAAAATTATCCACAGGAGTGAGTTCACTTAAAGATGTTCTTACTACCTTCAATGAGCATAATCTTTATATATCACAAACATGAACTAAAAATAACAATAATAATTATAACATAATAAATGCAAATTCAGAAAGGGGATCTAAAAAGGAAAGAACTATTTCATCAGTTCCAAATTTATCAGATACCATTGATTATCTGCCTCCACCTCTGGACCCATATTTTTTTTTTTTTTTTTTTTTTTTTTTTTTGTGGGTACCGGGGGGACGACCTCAGGACCTCGCGCGCCAACAGGCACCCGTGCCACTGAGCGATATCACCGGCCCCTTTTTCGTATGTGGGTTCCGGGAGTCGAACTCCGGCCTTCGCGCTTGCAAAGCAGGCGCTTACGCCACTGAGCCATCTCACCGGCCCTGGACCCATATTTTGAAAGGCAACTGTCAAACAAAAATTCACTTCTTTTTCCTCCCTCTCATCCGGATTGTCTTGATTATATTAGAAAAATGACATAATTTCATTTAAAAGCAATAAATAAATAATAAATAGGTTTTATTAAGTGAAGACAGTGCTTCAGTTCTCATGCACTGAATTTATACACTTGTGACAATCACACACTTGTGTTGCACACTGGTAGCTCTACATTTCTTGTGTCACAGGTGTGACCCCACTCCCACACTTGTGGGATTTGTTTGGAAATATAGGAAGGCTGATAAAAGCTTGATTTACTTGTATATTCAGGACTGCTATTTACTGATTATTTACTGATAATTTACTGATTATTGGCTCTCTTACATTCTATTTAACTTTCACTTTTGTAAAGAGCAAAAGAAAATATAGATAATAGGAAACAGGGAGATAGATCTTTTATGAATGGAAAGAGGAACAAGAAATGGAGAGAATGGGTAGTAAGAGAACAAGAAAGAGAAGGAAAATGTGTTAAGATATGATATATACCTGTACCAACTCCTGATGCAAACATGTACTGCAGACATGTTCTGATAAAAATTTTTAAAATTATCTTTTTTGAAAAAGATGCTCTTATTTTACTACTCTACAGAACACTTACCATCTGAAGTTGAAGCATCTAGACTCAGGTCTTCCTCCATCACACAAAATGCTCACATTTGCATAAACAAAAAGACTCTTCCCAAAACAAAGATAGTCTATCAAAATAATTCTCATTTCTACCATAAAGGCTGAAACTGCTGGTAACTTTTTAATACAACGTTTTATTTTCTTTACCTTCAAAAATATTAAAACATAGTGTATGCCCTATTACTAACTATATTAGATCCTCACCCCAGACCAAATTTCTCATTTCCTAAATTTACCTGAAGTTGCCACCATCTCTGAAAAATGGAAATAGTAAACTATTTTTATTCCGAAAGAATAGAAAAATGGAAGGATAAAATAAATGAAGTATTTCAGCAGGGATTGCTTGTTTTGTCATCTTGTTTTCTGCTTTATTTTCTACTGAAATAACAATATTATTGTTGTTGTTGTTGTTGTTGTTAATAATAGGATACATGTATTATTGTTTAACGTAATCACCCAGGGAAACTCTTCTTTTATTTGCTCACTAAAACTAATATTGCACTAGCATCTTGGTAGTGAAAAATTGATTCAGAATTGACCTCTTTGTAACCCAGTCTTGCAAGATTTAGGCAATAGCAGGCCAAAATGTAAGTATCTACTGGGGCACACTACTGAGACTTGGATCTTAGGCTACAGTGGTTCTCAGAGTCCCTATCTTTGTATGGACAAGCCTTTTCAAATCTCGGACAGGCTTTTGTAGGCTCATGCTAAATCATTCCATTTCAGAATCTTCCACTTTTGGAGGAGGGGGTCCAGAATCTTCCACTTTTGGAGGAGGGGAAATCTCTCAAACTTCAATCCTCTTTCAAATACTACAGTATTTTTTCATTCTTTTATAGCAAATCTTTTTGAAAGAATTACCTTGTTTGTTATCTTTCCTTATTGTTACTTATTTAGTCTTCAACTCAATCCAGACTATTTTTCAACCCCCTGTTCCACTGGATCTTCTCCTGCTAAAGCAACAGTGTGATCAAATCCAGCATTTGAAGCTCTGTATGCAACCAACTTGACCTTTCAGCAACACTATACAGTTTACTGCCCTTTTCTGTTTTATACCACACTCTGGTTTTCCCCCAACCTATGGCTTCTCTTTATCAGATTCATATTTGTTGGTGTTTTCTCAATTTGCGTTTCTCTAAATTTGGGGATTCTTTGGTCCTCTGCACCTACCTACATTCTCCCCCAAGATTCCATCCAGTCCCGTAGTTATAGACCATTATAGACTAAAATTCATAGCTCTAGCTCTGATCCTTTCCCTACATTATAACCTAAAATATTTGAATTCCTACTTTAACATAATGTATCAAAATTAAAATGTCAGTCTCTCCAAATATATTTCCACATTGTGCCTCAGTATGATTCCCCAATACACCCTGCTTCTCAAGTCCAAGAGCCAATTCACACCTGCCACTCAGCTAATTCATACCCACACTCTTCTCCCTTTTGCCACTGCCCATATCCAGTCTGTTCACCTCTACTCCTCCTCCCTAATTCAAGTTACCTGTGCCTCTCAATGGTACTACCGCAATAACTTTTTATCAGTTCACTTTGCTTATATTCTTGCATCTGTATAATTCATTCTCCATCATCAAAGTGACTATTTTAAATTAGGTGGTGATCTCTTTATTTGCACTGAATTCCAAGCTCCTCTTCATAATCTTCAAGGCAATGCATGATTTTTGTCCTTTCTATATCCCGGCCCTTCCTTTGTTTCAATCACATTGGTTCTTTTAATTTTCCCCAGAGTCTCAAGCTCATTCCCTATCTTATGGTTTTCAAATTTTATTTCTTCTGTACAAAACAACCTCCCCCTGTCTCTTTATATAATTGATTCCTTCTCATCATTTGGATCTTAGTTCGGTTGTCACTCCCTCCAAGAAGCTTTCTTGGCTACCCTTCCTAAGGTGGACATTAGGCATCCTAGATACCCTCTGTCATATTACCCTGCTTTGTTCTCTGTGTAGCATGTGTCATGAACTGAAATCTTGTCTATGATCTACCTCCTTCATCTCTATTCATTTTAAGCTTCATAAAGGTATAAAGCAGTTTACATAACTGCTGGCAGATAATAATGGCATAAAAATATTGTTATAAATTTTAGGATGACTATGTAAAGCAGGTAGTAGAATCAAAGCCAAAGTATGTTAGCAGTGAATGATCCTTTATTTTACCTGAAGTGGTGGGTCCTGGTTGACCACTACCTGAAAATCACATACAACTGAATGACTATAGACTGTTGGGGGGTGCACAGCTTCTTGGTGTCTGTTTCATGATTTGCATTGTTTCTTGAAAGAGATTTTTAAGAAGAGAGTGTGTGAGAAAATCCAGAGAATTTAAAAGCAGATATGGAATGAAGAGTAACACTGTAAAATATGGAAGACTGTTTTTTAGTCTAATCCCAAGCACGAGGACCCAGTCTATATGGAAGCAACAAGCAAATATAAAAGCAATGCCCAGGCAGATCAGTGAGAGACTGTTGGAAAAGAGGCAACTCTGAATCGCTGTATACCTCTGGCTCTAGTACAGTGTGGAGTACAGGTGAGGGTGGTCCCCACCACATCTTAAGAGTCTGCAGCTTTGAAGGACCTTGGAAATAGTTTTGGGGTAGATGGTCAGGGCTCTAACTTTTTGGCTCTGTTTACTTAGGATTAGTTCTTGTCTCAGGCCACCATGTTCACAGATAGCTGTAACAGAACCAAACTCTCTCTCATTCACATGCAATGGGAAGAGAGGGAGAAAGGGAGAGCGTCTTGTTGGGAAACTACCTCACTGTCTCTGACTCAGTCGTAGACCCACCCTTGAATTGATTACCATGGAGAAGGGAGGTGCTCCGTGCCTAGAAGTCAGAGCTGAGAACCCCTAACCTAAGATTGGGAACAGCAAAGTGATTACTGCCCAGGAAGTTGAGTGTTTTTGTTTTTATAAATTCATTCATCCACACTTGCTGTGCACCCACCGTATTTGTGGTGTTCTTGTAGGCGTTGGAGACATCACAGGGAACAAACACACAAAATTCCTCAAATTATAGCAAAATACCCAAGATTTCAAAGCTACAGAATTGTTTTATTGCTCTGTCTTGGGTAACATACCTGTTTCCTGGGAATAGATGTCAGCAGGCTGACTCTTTCGCACCACAGGAGAAGCCATTTGGCAGAGCTGTCAGTTCTCTTTGTTAGTCTTGCATGATATCTCTTTCCTGACACAAAAGCTACAATCACCCAGAGCAATGGACATTTCCCCTGAACTCGGAGGATGTTAGCTGCTTAAACTGTTTGTCTTTGCCCAATATCCAAGTGTATACATGGACGGAAAGGCAACTGCGAGCGCAGAAGTGTGGATGACAGGGTCATGGCTTCCCGTAGACACCAGAGAAACTTCTCCCTTGCCTGACAGAAGACGATTCACTGATTTTAAAATAGTGCTCCTCTCTGCAGATATCTTTTTTTTCAGGCTACAGTGGAAAAATAAGGCAAAACAAAAAGAACACTGATGGGGGTTGGGAGTTGATTAGAAATAAGTGAGAGAGAGCTAATAAAATTTCCCTTCCAGGGCAATATGAAAACAGCCACATTACAGATAAGTAGCATGCTTAAGAAATTTCAAAATAAAAATAAAGTAGGGATTATTGATTTTTAGCAAGCCAGAAATTAACTTTCTACCTTTGACCTCTGTGCTATCTAAATTTTATGATAACTCAATGGCCTCTTTCATGTCTGTAAGTCTGCCCTTCATATACTACCCAGTATTTTCTTTTTGTCTTTCTTTCTCATTCTCACTCACTCCCTTATTTTCTCTCCTTGACTTTTATTCTTTTTCCTTCCTGTTCTCATTCTTTCACTCTCTTGCTTCCTTTTTTCCCTCCTTTTTGTTAGGCTGTATCCTAGCAACAACTATTTCAATTAGAAGAGATGGGAAGGGCTACCAGTGTTGCCAAGGTTACCAGTATTTCTTGCTGCCAATGGAGGAAGTAACCTAAGAGTTGATCATAATGTAATCATATGTTACCACAGATATTTTTCTAGGCTATACAATAAGTACCCTACTTACAAACATTCGAGTTGCAAACTTTCACAGATACCAATGGACTTCACATTACAAATATTCGTACATTGGAACCAATCACAGAAGTAGCTCATGTGTCTGTTGGACACTGTCACAGTTGTGCTGCTGTGTCCTTACTGTACAGTGCAACAGTGTACAGTAGTACAGCACTCAATCAGAGCCCAGGATATCCAGAAACAAGAGAAAGAGCAGTGGTGATGTGGGGGGGACTGCTAGGAAGCACAAAGCAATACACAAACAAGTCACTTTGTTGGACTTATGAACAAATCTGACTTATGAACCTTCTCTTAGAATGAAACTTGTTGATAAGTCAAGGACTTACTTACTACCTTTCTCCTCACCATCCAGAGATAATAGGTCTTCCACATCAAAGGTTTTATTAAATAGTGTCACAGTGTTGTAGATGTTACCATTAAGTAAGAAGTTACTCCATCATCCAGATGTTTATGGAAAAATTGAGAGACATACAAAATGGCAATAATAACAATAATTCAGTTTTGACGTCATTTCAGAGGTGTATGCTTCTATTCTGATATACTGTGGACTTCAAATAACAATAGATAACACTGGTAATAGTTGGCCAACAGAACCCACACTGGCATACTAATTCAATATCATATACTTTGCCTTTTAAAATATAATAACCATAGTAGTTTTATCCCTACACCATCATTTAAGTGTTATATCCAACTTAAAATGTCAAAATATCTTTAAAATTCTCCTATTTTATCCTTACATTTTATCCTTATCATAAAATTTAAATATTCATTCAGCAGAATATTTTTTGTTCATCATAAAAAGACAGGTGTTAGTGCCTAAGAACTTGTTCAAAAGACTGCCTGACATCAAACTAAGAGCACAAACATGGAGACCAGAAGACCTAACACCAGTCAGGTTTAAACACTTACAGTTTCCCTAACACTCTAGCACCTCACATTGGCGTACCTTGTAAAACACTTGTCCTTCCTTATTTGAGTCCTACAATGGCTTTGTAAGCATGTATTTCCCGCATTTTATAGATAGCAAACCAAAAGCCAGGGAGGTTGAGTGACAAGCAGCAGAGGGCTGGCTTGGACCTTCTGACTCCTCTTCCCTCTTAGCTCATTGCACAGCAACTTCCTTCCAGCAGGAGCAGAGGTAGGGTTACCTAGTTGTGGCTTCTTTCCCTTTCCTCCTTCCTTTACTTCCTTGCCAGTTCCTCCTGAGAATACCTCATAAGTCATAAGTTAAACCACCTGCACATGAAATGCTCCTCTCAGCCTTCACGTCTGGATCTCTGAGGGGCCGCAGCTCCCGTCAGGGTGCTCTTCCTCCCGGCTCCAGCTTTCACTATTGCTTTCCTTAACCTGCTGTGCCTGAGACTGGTAACAATTCCTACTGTTCTAGCTTCCAGTTGCTTTAGTAGCAACCCTGCTCACACTTGCTCTGCATACAGTTCTTTAATTAAATTCGTCTATTTCTCTTTCGCATAAATGTCATGATCGACAGAGCTTGTTAAAAGATGTGCCCATTTTCACCTTTACTTCCCTTCAGTCCATTCTCCATACAGTGGCTGACATGATATTTTAAAAAATCTTAATTAAATCTAATTCATTCCCTGCATGAAAACATCAGTGGATCCCTGCCATGCACAGATTATGTCTATATTCTCTGACATAATATAGGTCTTTCCTGCTGCAGCCTAATTCTGACCACTTCCCAACACATACTGCAGCATTAGTAAACTTCACGGAATTCCCAATACTGACCAGACTGCATTTTATCTCTCTGCTTTAACTCAACTCACCCTGCTCCCCGAGTGTAGCATGCACACTGCCCCTCCAGACAGGACTAAATAAATCATCCTCCAGTTCCAAAGAGTGTCAACTCTGCAGGAAGCCTGTGAGTTCCTGGGGGGTTATTCATTTTTAATTGTTACATTCTTAGTTTCACCCTCACACAGAACAGAAAACTTGTTGAATGACTGGCCTTTCAAGGAGTGAAAATAGCTGCTACTATGCTAAAGCACTTTGACAAACCCTAATTATTATTGACAGTTTCTTTGAAAAGTAAATGGATGGTGTTAATAAACTACTATTTACTTGTGCCAATTCTGTCCCACATACTTAGTGTTTAATATAGATGATTATTTAATCTTCATGACAAAAACAAGGCATTATTATACTTTTTTAAGGATGAGAAAAGTAAGTCTCAAAAAAAAAAAAAAAATCCAAAGGGCAGACAGTTAAAAAAAAAAGGGGAAAAGGGATTTGAATCAGTTGAAGTCTGTCTTCATTGCATGGATTGTGCTCTCTTCTTCACTGAGAAGTATCTGTACCATCACATAAAGTAGACCAACACCACCTCCCTCCCGTGAGCAAAGCCCTTGCTCAACTGTGCTTCCAAGCTGGTCAACATAAAGAAGGGAATCACATCGGTTTCACATTACATTTACAAAAACTCAGCAGCATAATCAATATTTTATATGCACATCTATTTCCAGCTCTTTATAGGAAAAGGCGTGTGGTTTGGGGGCACATAATCTGACAAGATGGTAAAATTAGAGACTGTCAGGTATTTATACAGGGCAAATGCAGTCTTAATATATACCATGGTGTATATATAATAAAATACTCAAGGACCATTGGCTCCCTGTAAGAGCTGCTACTACAGCCTACGTTCCTGTGAGCGTAGTTCACCGGTTCTCTTTAGAACTCAGCAAGGCTCTGATCGCATGCTGATCACACACACAGAGCCAGATTCAGACAATTAACATCATGATTTGTTTTTGCTACCACCAGAACTTGATAACTCAATGGTAGCAGTAGTTAATGCGGCATTTTATAAGCAACAACAAATTACCCAGGGTTACTGACTAACAATAAATTAGTACGGTTATACTCACTACAAAAAAAAAAAGGGTCTACTAATAGGAGTTGCTTCACAGCATGAAAAGGGAGAAGTTTGAATAAGGTTGTACAAAATCATGGAATGGGCCACTCGGGAAGACAAATCTTTCTTTTTTTCACTCTTGCCCAGCTCTATAGCTTAGCTACATAGTCTCTTTTCCCAATGCATGATGTGGCTTCCATTGCAGCAGTATAGCTCTTCTCATTCCCACTCCAATTAAGGGAGCATCTTGTCCTGGTTTTGCCTTATCTTTCCCGATTTTAGTACCAAAAGTCCCACATCCTGCACTTGTGCTTCCATTTATGCTAACCATGCTGAGCAGCACAAAGGCTCCTCAAAGATGTCTGCGTCCCAAGCCCCAAATCTGTGAATTTGTTACCTTGAATGGCAAAAGAGACTGCAAACACAATTGAATTAAAGATCTTGAGATGAGTTAAGGAACTTAGATATAATCTAAAGATTAAACTGGATTATCCAGGTGTACCCTGTCTAATCACACAAGTCCTTCTACTTGGAGAGCCTTTCCTGACTGCGGTCAGAGGGACATGAGACTGTGGAAGAGCACTCACAGAGATGTCACCATGGCTCACCTTAAAGATGGAGGACAGTGGCCTCCAGAAACTGGAAAGGCAAAGAAATAAGTTGTCTCCTGGGATCTCCAGAAAGAAACACATCCCCACTGACACTTTGATTTTAGCCTAGGGAGATCTACATTGGATTCTTGACCTACAGAACTGTAAGATCACAAATACTGTATGTTGTTTTAATCTACTAAATTTGTAGCAATTTATCATAATACCAATAGAAAACTAATCCAAGAACCAACTCATTCTGGTTGTCCCAGAACTGTGCTAACACTTAAACTGCACACTCATATCCTGCCAAACCCTACAGGCAAGTCAGGACTACTGGTCACCCTATCCCTAGTTCTTATTCCCTAGCATGGGTTCTAGAATTCCCCTTTGGCATCTAGCTATACTTCAGCTAAAACAACTTGGCAACTCAATTTCCTAAAGGATGGTTCTCAAGTACTCAAAGACTCGGGAGAATCTGAATCCTCTGGAAGGCTTGTTAAAACACAGATTGCTAGGGCTGCTCCTAAATTTCCAATTCTAAAGATCAGAAAATGAGCCTGAGATTTGAATGTCTAATATCTTCTCAGGAGATGTTGATGTGCTGGTCTGGGAATCATACTTCTGAACTGAGACGAAAACCTCTGGGCACTTGAATAGAATTTTATTTGTTCATCTACCTCCCAAGCATAGATAGAAATGAGGTGGGTTTATGGCCAAGTGCCAATTATGAGACCTTATCCAAACTGTAATAACACAACTGTGAAGTCTCCATCCTGATGTGCTAGAGCACTTGAGAGAAAATGCTGTGAAGTAGTAGTAAGGGTTTTGATTCCATTCCTGGCTTTTATAAACTTTTGGGCCTGGGTAAGCAATTTATTATTTCAAGTCTCAGAACTGGAGCTAATGCATAGAAAATAGTGTGGTGTCTGGCATATGACATATGCTCAATAAGTGATAGCAATGTGAGAAGCCTTTCTACAATACATTCACACAGCTCATACAACCTGAGAATGTAGATAGGGAAGGTGGACATTTGCCTTTCAACCTTGGTATAAGTATTAAAGTCTTGGTCATACCACCCAGACTCAGCTCTACCCCATCATATTTCAACAGTATTAATTTCCTGAGTTGCCCTGAGTTTTTTTAAATATAAACATCTTTTAAGCTTCTCTCGTGTACAAATGGTAACATTACATGCTGTGGTCCCTTCTACATTTTGTATTCATTCATTCAATTACTTATTCAACAAATATGTATTAAGGACCCATACAGTGATCCAGCCATCATTATAGGATTTGGCATTACAGCAGGCCAAATCCAAGAAAACAGAAAAAATTCCCTATTTTCACAAAACTTAGGTTCTAGAGAAGTTAAACAGAAAAGAAGACGAGAGGAAACCGAAAAATTAGTAGTGATAAGCATTAAGACAAAATAAAATGGATCAGAGTTGTTTTATAATACATTTGTGGTCAGAGATGTCCTCTCTAGTAAACTGAGATTGAGTTGAGATCTGAATGACTGGGAGGAAGTCACTGCAAACAGGAACATCCAGTGTAGGCTAAGAAGGAATGAATTCAGTGTACGCAAGAAGTAGTCAGAGGAAGGAAATGTGGCTGGATCACAAAAAGCAATAAGAAGAACAGAAGATGAAAGAGTTCTATGATTCTATGGAGTTGCAGATCTTAGGTTGGTTTGGATTAGCTTCTGACCCAGCAGGAAACCTATGAAACAGAAAAATAAAACTAATTTTGAAGTGTATTTTTCATGCATGATTAGTTCTTCATGTTTGTTATTCTGATGACCAGTACGGTTTCTGCTTGAAGTAGATGTTTGTTATTATTGTCAATTCCACATCTAGAAGAAGTTTTTTCTTTTTTCCTAGAAGAAGAATTGTTCTACATCCACTCTTACCATTACTTCACTGAGGTGAGGTTCCAATCAGAGTGTTCTTGTAGACACAGAGAGGGTTAATAATCTACACGGAACTACAGGCTGGGGTGTAGCTCAGTGGTAGTTGCCTTATGTAGCTTGTCCAAGACCCTGGGTCTTGTGACAACACCAGGTCACAAATCATCATCATCATCATCATCATAACAGAATGAATAAAAATTCTTCCTGGGATTTTTCTAACTGAAATTTATAGGAAAGAGCTCATGTTTTTCACAAGTGATGAAACTTTAAAGATGAAATCCTGAGGCAGCACATAGCCATGGGTTCAGTCTCATAAAGAGTACATCTCCATTGGAAGGCAAAAGAAGAGGAGCAACAACAATAGGTAAAGAGTAAAGACAGAGTCACAGACATACCTGAGATTTTAGTTTCCCTAAACTAGATCAAGGGCTCCTGGATAAACTCTACTTCCACAGTTCCATTAACTGAGAAACAGTAATGACAACAAAACCTATATGGTTGAGATAGCTTTAATCGGACTTCTGTCCTTTCACACAGAGTTCTGTTACACATGGTCCCATTTTAAACCTGGGTATTTCCCAATTTGTCTCTTCTTTGTTCTTGCCTGCAGTCTCCTCAGACATCCAGCCTCTGTATACACAGGCTTGTTCTCTCAAACTTAGGAATGAGTATGGCATACTCATTAATCACATATCTCAAAGAAACAGATTTGTGGCTGAACTCCAGCTTACTCCAGACTACCTGGCCTAAGCCAAATTACTTAACCCATTGAAGTTCTACATCTTCTGCCAATAAGGAAATGGGAGTCATAAGAGCGCTCACTCAAAAAGTGAGTACGGTACAACCCTCCTAAATTAAGAGGGGGTTTAAATGAGATCATGAAAGGTAGGCACTCAGCACCACACCTACACGCAGTCAGTCTTCTATGAATGATGGCATTCATTATAATTTAGTATTTCAATGCTGCTAGTACCCTCAAACTTCTTTTTGGAATTCACTTTCTGCTGATTGCCAAATAAAATCAAGTTGTGCCTTTTCTCCCTACACACACCATTGCTGCTCCATGGCCTATTTTGCCAGCTTGTAATATACAAAAGAAAAATTGGGCCAGTGTGCTCATGGAGATCTAAATAAAATTAGAATGTGTGACCCCAGTGCTGTTTCCGTATTACGCTAATTGCAACTTATCATGTCACTGCTATGACATGAGGAAGTGTGAGATTGGCTGTACACAGTTTTATATGCTGATCAGTTTTTGGAACTCAACTCTGAAGTCATTCTACTATTGCGAGTGTTGACAGGATAATATATGCAAAGCACTTGGTTTCACTGGAAGACAGGTATGAGCAAAATACAAAGTAGGATTAATTATTGATTATCTGTGGAAATGAGAAATGGGGAAGCAAAGATGCATATTTCTCCTTTGGCACATTTTATGTCTGCCTTGTGTTGCAGTTTTTCTCAACCAGACTATAACCTCCTCTTGTACAGGGGATTTGCCTTATGAACTGTTGCACCTCCAGTAATTCCTGGTGAATAGGAGGTTTCCAAAAGATGTTGAGTAAGTGGATGTTGAATGAATTATTGGAATGCATGGCTAATTATAAAACAACATTTATCTCTGTGTGGAATAAAGAATGTAGACTGTGATTTTATGAAACAAGAACAGAATTTGAGCTCAAGTATGAGTGCTTCCATCAATTAGTTTTGTAAACTTAGGTCAAGACTAATGTATTCAATATGCTTTTTCATTTAAATAATGGGAACCTCCCTATCCACTTGATACTGTTATGGCAAGAATTTAGTATAACCATGCCTGGAGTTGCTGAACAAGTGAAAGCGTAGTTATTAGTAGAACCCTAATGCTGGAAGTCATGCCTTAGGTAATTCTGTTTGTTTCCCTCTAGTGGACCAGGTTACCTCTGTGGACTAACCTTATCAGCTGCTTTCCTTAAGCATTTTAGAATAACCTGTTTGCCTTACAAGTGGAAAATATCGCTTCATGAGGTGTTTTCCTGTATTTTTTTCAAGTATAATTAAAGCAACATCGTAGGCCAAATAAGAAAAAAAAAGACATCACGCTGACTGTACTACAATGGGGTGTATCTCCTACTTCGATCAGGCATTCCAGATGGCTGCTGCTTTCCCTTGGCTATTCCTTGCATGGGGTTTTTATGAAATTGAGTTGGTGTTGTTGATGTTGTTGTGGTTGCAGTTTTCCATCACAGACCTTGATGCAACATGGCAGACATTTTTTAATATATTGCTCAGGTAAAAAATGCATAGGAACAAATTAATTTGTAGACCTAATTCAAGAAATGAGAGTGACAGCACAGATAACTCAGCCATAAATTCCTCACTATGCCTGGCAAACTTCAAGCCATCCAAATATTTTTGCTTTGACGTATGGAGAGGGCAGGTGTTGCTGCCTCTGTCCTCACTGATAAATGTTCCTTACAACCATCAAATCACATAAATCTTTACCTGAGTTTAATTTCTAGGAATTCTTGGTCATCCTTAGGTGAAAAGTTCATGACCTAGGTAGGTGAGTGGGTAAGGGACAGAGGGCTTCCAGCAGCCTGGTCTCAGGGGATAGCTCCTGAAAAACCGTGGGAGACCAGATAGGAAGAATAAGGCCTAACTGGCATCGTCTGTAAGCACTAGAGGGAAAGACGGTGCGAGTACATGCTGACACGCTACAGGGAAAATTAATACAGCTGAGATGCTGTTGTTTACTCAGCTATGTACCAAGGACGGTGGAAGACAGATGAATCCTGTTTTAGTCATTGCTTGTGCCCGTGTCTGAGTGAATAAAGCCAAAGTGTGCCAGTCACTCAGGGCTCTGTGTCGAAGACAGACAAGAGCACCCAGCCCCCCACATTTTAACTGATTCTGTATCTCTTTGTGTTTCATCACCTTTGCCCCTTGTTCAGGTACAAGCTTCTAGGTTGGCCCCCTACAATAAACAATTGTGTGTCGTGGAAGGTACCTTTCCAAAAAAGTATTTTTCCTCTACCCCATTGTAGTAAAAAGAATTCACTGTTTTCAGCCTTGAATTGGCACATAAATCCTCCTATTACAGTCTTAGTGCCCCAGGTACTAGGTAGACTTTAGGAGAGGAAAAAACATAACTTTTACATAAGTAAAACATTTTTATAGCAGACTTGTTCTGGATGAAATTGGAAAGAAGTCGTTGGTTGCTACCTCTAAATCAATTCTCTAAGGTCCATCTCTCATGAATGAACAACTGGGTAACTAGCCAACAAAAATAGTTTATTTGCTGCCTGGTTTTCATTTTATCTTCAAAACAATATTTTATGAAATGTTCCACTTATCTCAAACCTAGGTCCCCTTTGTGGTGTAGCAAGAGACAGCAGAGAGCATAATACTTTGGAAGACGTCATGAGCTGTAGCAGTGATGAAGAGCCTTTCTCATCACAAGGAGTTCTATGACCTGAGCCGCAACAATCTTTGGCACAAGTTGTCCAATCCTAGCAAAAGATGCTCATCTGCAGTGCAGTCTGTGGATACTATTCCCTTCAAGTCTGGCCGCCTACACTTCCCAGGCTCCCACAGCTCTGTTGCTGCTTTCTGGATAGCCAGTCACCGAGTGTCTACCTCTACCTGCCTGCTCTAATCTGTCCATTTGCCTAGGCTAATTACATTACCCCTTAAGATCCCTTTTCTTACTTTTCTATTCCTTGGACCCTCAATATTTTCCAAGATGAAAAGTAGATGAACTGATAAATCAAGGCTATTACTCCTCTAGGCAGGCATCTTCATATTTTAGTGAGTAGATTATGGAGAATAAGCTTTTGGATACTGAAATTATGAATAGTTCCTTTTTGTACATGTTTGCACTACATCGTATTTACACTGTTTGTGTGGAGTTCGCACATGTACATAACACATTCCAGTTCATACTTTTTATCCCCTTTCCCTATGAGAAAGGAAAAGGATCAAGAGATGAGAAGAAGGAAGGGAGGGAAGGGAAAGGAGGTGCAAAAAGGAAGATGTGTTATGCACACTTCCTACAAGGAATGTAAACATTATGTACTACACACAAGTACTAATAAAATTTAAAAATTTAAAAATTATATGTAGTGTGTTTAATACACACTAGGTGCCAAGAGCACTTTACAGCCTTTATTTCTATTCTATAATATGGTCATATAAAAGATGTATTATATCTGTCATTTTATAGGGTGAGAAAAGTGAAGCGATTTTCCTAAGGTCCCAGATCTGGTTAAAACAAACCTAGAATATAACTCTGGGTTTACCTGTTTCAACCTGTTTTTAATGTCCTAAGGTAATAAACAACAATTTGACATCTGTTATTGTTTTTGTCTGGATGTCCTCCCAAAGCCTCATGCAGTCATGGGGGCGCTCTTCAGAGGTGGCTGAATCTAGAGTGTGCAATGCTGGGGTTAAGGATGCTGGGATTAAGGATGCTGGGATTAAGGGTGGATAATTGCTGGATCAGTCCACTGATTGGATTGGCACCACCCTAATCCCAGCAGTCTGGATAAGATAAAAGGGGCAGAAAAAGGCTTATCTGCCTCTCTCTCCCTCTCCCTCCTTGCTTTTGCTGTCTTCTGCCACCATGAACTGTTGCCCCTCTGCCGTGTGCCACTCTGCCTTGGAGTCAGCCAATTATGGACTGAAACTTCTACAAACTGTGAGCTAACAAACCTTTCCTCCTTGAACAATGGGTGTTAGGTATTTTGTCTCAGCAACAAGAAAAGTAACTAAGAGAACATCTTAAAATAACAAATAACAGTCATAGAGCACTTTCAGTGCTCTAACAGAAAAGCCATTTATGCATAATAGTACTCTTAATAACCTTCACATAACACCAGGTCATAGTTTCCCTACTCTCTATCCCATTCATTTCAAATCTCCAACCTAGGCCTTCTCTGCTCTCTTCAGTTCAGAAGCGAGGATCTCAAAGGACAGTTATTAAAGACAAAAGAGTCCATTGGAAAGGAGTTAAGAGGGAGAGTTCTACTGAAGTTAATGGGCCAAAGGTACATGACCATGGAAATGGCTACGGAGCCCCCAAAAGTCCCAGCTTGGTGGACTAAGAAAAGCAGGACAAGACTGGTAAGAATGTAGACTCAGTTAATAATCAGGAGAATGGGGCAAGCCAATAATAGCAAGGCAATATTTTCAGAAATGGCTAGTCATCAAGTCATCACCAAAAATAAAGTTGGAAGTTGTCTATTTAGGTAACTGCTTATCTTTTTATTGCAAATGTAGATTCTCATATTCCTAGTGAAGCGGAGTTTACTTTACTCAATATAATAAATACAAAGGTTGATAATGTATTCTGAAGACCATGTTATACAGCAAAATTATAGGAGAAGAAGAAGATTGTGTCCCAAATGCAAAACTATAAAAAAAAACAAAAAACCTTGGATCGTTGTAGTAATATGGTCAAATAAAAGGCACATCCTGACCTACTCAACCTCTATCTCCTCATACATCACACACACACACACACATACTCCTTCTCTTCATCTCGCCCTCAACTGGAATTCCTTTTCCATGTAAATTCCTTTGTTTTATGACTGTGAGGTTACACGAAACATAGCCTTTGCTCTTAAGAGGCTTAGTTTGGTGGTATTTCCTAGTCCCCCCGAATCACAGAGCTGAAAGTAAAGGACTTTCATCTTACAATCAACTAAGAGATTCTGGTCTTTGATAAGTCAAATAAAATGAAAACAAGAAGGGCATGAGTGGATGGAGGTCTATTTTCTATGGGCAATCATAAAATATATCCCTGAAGGAGGTAGAGATGTCATGGAGAAGGCAGCAACAGACCATTCTTGAAGAGCTAGCACAGTGTCATGGGAAGCAGAGGAAAACCATTTATTGAGTCCCAATTCTGCAATTTACTAATTGTGTGTCCTTAGACAAGACATGATCTCTCCGGCCTCAGTCTTGTTATTTTTGAAACTGCCGTTACAGTGCCTAGCTCAAGGCTTATCGGAGAACTCAATAGAATAACAAATGCAAATCAGTCAGAAAATCACAAGTGCTCTTGCAAAATAGGCTATTCTAAGTCTTAAATTACTCCCAGTTTCTTGGAGATTTCTCTTAAGTGAAATTACACATCCCATTCTACATTCCTTGCTTCACACACTGTGCCATTTTCTCAGAAAGTCAATTTCCTGTGGTCAACGATTAAAGATGATTTCTTTGTGATAAACGATTCAAACAAATGGGTTAAAAAAGTTTCATGGAAAAGAAACTAGGATGCTGATGTCAACAGCTGATGGGCATCTGTGACAGAGTAGCATCTTCTCACTATGAGCTTCAGGAATCCTGACCTGGGATGGTGGGCAAATCCTACTGTTTCCACCTAGTTTTAACCTCTGCAGGCTGGCATTGAGGGAAAACAAATTCCTTTCCCACTCGCCTGAGGGGGAGATGCCTAATTACCATGCTTCTGATTTCCCTCTGGAGTCCTGGCGCCAAGGCCTGAACTCAGCTCTCTCTCCCCAAGTCTCCAGAGACACGTGCTCCTGGAAAGACTCAGCCATTGCCCTACCCCCACCACACACACACACACACACACACACACACGCACTGAAAACACAGGAGCACAGACAGACAATGGCTGTCAGCGGCAATACTGCCCTACCAAACACCCCCACCCTGAGACCAGAATGGAGGCAGGAAGACAGCAGGTGATAGCAGAAGCACTTGCTCTTCACAGAATACCTCCTATGGCCTCAGCCAAGCCTGTTTTATAGATTCCACTCACATGTATATGCCACCACTGCACTGACCGCTCCCTAGTGAATGGGCCTGATTTTCATATTTCTTCTCATTGCTTTTAGAGAGGTTGCCAAGTAGAAAACAAAAACCCTCCCCCACCCTGCTTCGTATTACTCCCAAGAACATTCCTGACTAAGGCTGTTTCCAGCCTCCATTCCCTACCCCCTCTTCTATTGCTTGGAGAAACCATACCGTGAAAACTCAGAAAATATTACATGCCCCTTAGAAAAAAAGTAATTTGAATGTTTTAGCAGGGAAATCACTTCAAAAGCATCTGTTTCCACCCACCATCTCCACCAGCCCGAGAAGCCAGGAAATGAAGCCATATTCTGCAGTGCGGACATCAGCAAGAAATAAACTAACACCCAGGGACAGTGGCAAGGGGCGTTCTGTTGCATAATACACAGCCATAGTCCATTAAATGGAGCTGGCTTGACAAGATCACAGGGCTTTCCTCTGGGCTTTTACCCCCTCCACCCTAGGACCCTTTATTTTGGCTGCCTGTCTGCAGTGTCTTATTTTCTGATGTCTGCAGATTTCATCTATATGATTTCCTCTTCTCTTTCGCAAAATGGATAATATTTATTCTGCTTAATAAGAAGAGGTTCTGAGCCAGTGTCAGACATGTGTGACTAGTGTCACATGGACATATAGTCTGGCTGGTTCTGACCACGTACTACACTGTCTATCAGGTTTTCTTCTTTATCTATCTTACTCTCTTATCCCCTTCTTCCCTTCTTTGTCACCCTCCTTCCTTCCTTTCTTCTTTAGAAAGGGTGGGAGTTGGGAAGATGTAGAAGAGATGAGAAACTGCTACCAGCAGTGCAGTTATGACCTATTTCTTTCAAATCATTGCCTCCAATCAGCCTTTAAAGCAAAGGCCAATCTTGAGCTCCCTTTGTGAAAGACTGTGGATTTCTGTCACTGAGGGAGGGAGAACCTGGTCCATAAGCAGCAGGATCAGCCTCACCTAGCCTCTTCCTTGAATTGAAAAGTCTTAGAACCTACCCTAGACTTAGAACCAGAATTTAAACCAGAGCCTGGATTTTAACAAGATTTCCAAGAGATTCCAGTGCAAATTATGGTTTGAGAAGTAGCGGGACATCTCTTCTTTACCATACTCCCCACTAAGTCATAGGGAACAATCTCTGCTGCTCTGTACGTAAAACAACCAACTTCAGTGGGTCAACTGAGAGCATATACACAGGATTAAGTGAGGCTCAGTAAGCTACAGGACGCTGAACTGTAGGGGAATAAAGCAATGGAAGAGGGGCTTATGGGATCCCAGCCAGTGGAAATCAGTGCTGCCCAGTAACTCAGCTTCAGCTGTGAAGATTCTGGGAACACAGGATAATCTATGTCTGGTTCTTGGCTCTTTCTGGTAGTCCATGAGACCCTGCTGATTGTAGCACTATGAAAAGAGCCCTGTACCAGAAATCAGCATCACAGGATTCAAAGTTTGCCTTTCATCTCATCCTGGCTCCATGACTGGATAATTTACCAAACTAATTCTAAGGTTCTTTATTTCTACAATGACACTATTTATGTCAGCTTAGCCTATCACATACACTAGTTGTGACTTAAATAGATGTTTAAGACATGTTATTCATTATTATTAATTAGTACATAATTATAAAATAAAGGTAGTTTCAGTTTGGAAGAAAATTAATAAATTCAATCACCTACATTAAACAAGAATTCCTTTTTACTAATAAAAGAAATGACCAATTCAGTTTTATGATTTTTGAAAAGGAAAAAAAGCAATGGTAATAAAAAGATGAATGGACAGGTGAGTGGGTAAATGCATGGATGGATGGATGGGTGGATGAATGGATAGATAGATGCATAGATCGATGGGTGGGTGGGTGGACAAATGAATATTTACTGAGCATTGATACACTGTTAGGTGTTTTCACATATATTTCACTGGTACAGTGTGAGAGCACCTGAGCTTCCAGCGGTGGGCACTTATCTCACCCCAAAGTAAGGAAGGACTTAGTCTTCTAGCTGTGGGAATGCTACAAAGACCAGAGTCATCTGCCTGTTTTGGGGATTGCTTCAGTTAAAGAGAGCAGCTTCATTCCAAGTGGCATCCAAAGACTCCTCAATACAAAGGCACCAAGGACCAGCAAACTTCCCAATCCTGTGTTTTTCATTTGGACTGCGCCCCAGCTACTTGTCCTTCTGCTCAATCCCACCTCAATCCCTTCCTTCCGAAGCACTTCTTTATAAGCTACCTGCTCGGCAATCCCTATCTCACAGCCTCCTTCCCAGAGAATCTAAACAGCAACGCATTGCCGTACTTCTTTCTCACACACTGACCCCATCTTGTCAACCACAGGAACTCACTGAACATCCTCAGGGTGACTCACAGGGGAACACAGACGCTCAGAGCTGAAAGAAAACTTGGGGAATCACTGCATTTGATAGACAAGGTTCTGGGTTTAAGTAATTTAGCTGAGCTCACCTTGCTAGTTAATGGCAGACTGAAACCAAATTCTAGGTCTCTTGACTAATGAGCCAGTATTTTTTCTATTATAAAATGACATTGTACTGCGAAAACGAATTGCCCAGGTCTACACCCAAGGATGAATGTAGCACTCTACACTAACTTACAAAGTCCCAGAGTAATAAATCATTCAATAATAAATTCTCCTATCATGGCTTTTGGTTTGTTTTCAAAAGCTGGTGCATTTAATATTTTAAGATATTGCTGGTTTTCTACTCCTTCAGATAAATAACCAGATACATCAATTTGGGTTGGCCAACCTTCATTTTCTTTTTTTTTTTTTTGTGGGTATCAGGGGGTCGACCTCAGGACCTCACGCGCCAGCAGGCGCCCGTGCCGCTGAGCGATATCTCCGGCCCTTTTTTCATATGTGGGTTCCAGGAGTTGAACTCGGGCCCTCGCGCTTGCCAGGCAGGCGCTTATGCCGCTGAGCCATCTCACCGGCCCCAACCTTCATTTTCGATGACACATTGGGGTGGAAAATATCTTAAGACAGATTCAACAGGCTCTGTTTTGGGATTCTGTAATGGCTATGGTAGTTAAACACAACTTAAGGTAGGCCAGATGATTTCTGTAAATTATCATGTCACTACTAGGTAAAGTCATCATAATTTAGATATTGGGTTAAGACACAGAGAATACTCAGAAAGTTGAATAGCCAATGAAGGTTCCAAGACAGAGAGAAAGAAAAGTGGAGAAACCCATTAGTTTTCTTATGTTGTGCTTAGGCCATGATAATATTTTTCCTGCAACAGATCTTGTGGTATCCCCTCTGTATGCCCATGATATTTTATGTAGATCCTGATTTTGTTGTGACCACAGTGAATCAGGATTATCCTTTATCCTTTATTATTACTTGCAATCAGGCACTCTGCTTACTCACTTGAGTGCCTGCTTCTGATTAGCACTGATTGAATGTTTGCCAAGTACATAAAGAGATGAATGAATGATCAACGCTGTGGTCTCTTCCTCACTCTTTCTGCAAAATATCTTGCCCAGAGAAGACTGTAGGGTCTGAGGATGTTATGAGAGTCAGAAGCAGAAAGAGGCTTTAAGAATTATCTTGGGTTAGTGCAGCACATTTTATATATTAGGAAAATAAGTCAGAGGATGGAAAAATGGTAAGGAAAAGGCGTAAATAATGTTTTGTCTGGGCTAAATGCTTAAAAGAAATAAGATCCAAAAGTTTATCAACCCATAATTTCAACACCTTCCCTAGGTAAGGATTCTTAGCTCTTTCTTCTTATGTTTTAAGACTCCCCTATTGAAACCTGCAAAAATCCATTCTGAGCCTCATGATCAAACTGGGGAACAGGTCCCCAAGTTCCATACGTGGGCCCCAATCTGCAGAATGAGGGCCTCCATAGATTGATCTTTCTGCTTATGTGAAATGGGACAGAGTGCAGCTGCGATGACAACCTCAAGTCTCATTAAACAGGGAGCTAATCTGATCAGAGGCCTGGTTTAACTGAGGCCGAATACATTTCCTCAGGGTTTTTGCTGTCCCTGAGACAGAGGGGACTGAAGATGCAGATCAGAAATATAAGTGCTTTCACTGAGGCACGCTTGGATTTGCAATTCAATTCAGTAAGAGAAAGGGGAAAAAAGGATGGAATGAGCTACTTGGCTGTAGCTATATGCCACCAGGTCACTGGGTTCCTTAGCAGCAGTGATTGTTCAAAGGGATAGGGGGTGATGGATCTAGGGCAAGGTAAGGAAGCATCAAATGTATTCTGTCACTATGGAGAGAGAGGGGCCTTCTGGGAAATGGGGAAGATTACATCACCAATTTGATTAGCAGAAGCAGCTAGTCTAGGACCAGCTGAGGTAATCCTATCCACTGAGATTTTTTTTTTCACACACCACCTTTTTCTGTTGTTGTTACTCCTGCTTTTTATTAAATTGCCTATCAAATGAAAGCCAGGAGGAAGTGAATAATCATAGAAATATCATCAGCCGTGTTACTATTTTTACTTTTGTAATATTACCACGTTCCAAAAATATAATTTGCATTAAAATATTTTTTATTGTTAGAATTAGCAATACAGGTCTGAGGAGTTCAAAAGATAATGCCAGCATAGAATTAGCAATGGGCCACTGAAAGTGAAGCTCAAAACATGTGACCTTGGACTATAGCAGAGGTCAGGCACTTTATGGGACATCAAGCCTTCAGCATTAGAAAATGAAGAACTGAGAAATTAGAAGAAGAGAGGCTAGTAGGAAAGTATCAAGAAGCTACTTTTGCATTAAATTAATGTGAGAAAAAAATTAGAGATCATTTGTATCCAAATTGTCATTTGATAAAGAATCAAGTATTAAACCCAATAGATGCAACATTTTATACACCAGGTCAAATGTATACCTGATCATAAAACGGGAGCAACCAATGTTAAAAATCCCTCTGCCTGGAATATCCTAAAGCTGTAAGGCATGTCCTACTTTTATTTATAAAATAGAGCTCAAATGCCATAAATTTCCACAATCTCACTTAGGAGGGTTACAGTGCCAAACACCCAGGCTATCCATCTATATACCTCAAAGCAAGAATTTATGCCTACCATTTGAGTAGCCTTCTGATTCTTTAAAATCTTCTCATGGGCCTCTTGGCTTCTTATAATAATTAAGATAAGTATGGTGATATTATTATGTCCATTTTTCCATTTTATTTCATCTCTCTTACTGTCATATTAATTAGTGGGAAAAAATAAATATGGAAGCTCAAGACCAAGATTTGGTAATTACTTCTGTGGCACTGGTTTCCTTATAACAGAAATTTTAAAATTCCATTTCAGTCATGTGTTTTTGGCATCCAAACCAGAGTCTATGCACAATAGTCTGTCCACCATGACAGCTCATCCTGGGAAATGAGGACTCGCAGGACATCTGCCTCCTGTCACTATCAATCAGTTCAAGCAGATCACTGCAATTAAACACAGCCATAGGAACTGAAGAGGACCATTCGTGTTCCAGTCACAATACAACCATCAGGTAATTCATACCATGTTAAATCAGTCAAAATGGAGCCTTTTGCACAAGCCAGTGACAGATTCTGATGAAAAGACAGGACGATGCAAAGGGGAGAACAAAGCTGCTCTGCCTTATTTCCATTTCATGTGCCACTGGATAGAACAGGTTTTTAGAAAAATCTATTTAAAGGATCATCAGTCTCTGGACCACCCAGTATGACTCCTGTTACCTTTAGAAAGATCTCTAAAACTCTTCTGTAAGACAACTTGCCTTTGATCTTTAGCACAAGGAAAAAATAAAACGTAACGTTAAGTGAAATAAATCATACACAGAAGATTAAATATGGCATTTTTACATGATACATCCAAAATATAAATAATTTAATGAGCAAAATAAAAGAGAAGGTAGGAAACGGGGAGGTAGACACTGTAAAGGTGGAGAGGAGACCTGGGGGAAGGTCAGAAGAGAGGACTGGGTGGAGGGTAATAATCATCCAGATGTGGTATGTATACACACCAATTCCCCAAGATGAATGTAATTATTATGTATCACAGACAATAATATAGCCATAAATATATGCCAAATATATTTAATATTGACTGTATCTATAGAGTACCCTTATGGGAGCGATTTTTTCTTTTTATTATGTTACATGGCATATGATGTTTCAATTTTTAAGGATTATGTTTAATTTTGTAATTAGAAAATATCAGTAAAGACTACAGAAGAGAAATACCAGCTAGGTGTTTGGGTAATGCTACCATTTTAGAACTAAAACTCAGAATCAGAGAGATAATCAAAATTTACATGGCTAGTTCATGGAGAAACTGAAGTGTCTGGTTCACCAGAAGAAGTATAGCTTTTCCTCAGTTGTCCACATAGCTAGAAATTCTAACGCTCCTTATTGCTATAATAGTTTGTTTTGGAGGGCTGGAAGGTGCTTTGGAAATATTGTTCTTGATAGGCTGGTCATATTATTTACTGCCTAAAGTAGACATCTTTATGGGTGACTGTGAGTGCCTTTGATAATTATTCCCAGACACCAGGTATTAAAAAAAATTCTGGGCACACTGGGTTGCTTGTGATCTTGTTCTTAATAGATAATAGACTTCTAGACCTCCATTTCACTCTTTTACCTTTATATCCAGCTGCCAATATTTCTGAGAGTAAAAGATGGGTTACACAAAGGGAAATAACTGTTAGTTATTTCAGCCTGTTAGAATCATTAGATTTTTGAACTTTTTTTGAGATGTTATGAAACAGAGGAACAAAATTTAAGCAATTTGGTCTTCCTGTTAAATGACTAATTGAGGCCAGAATTAGAGTAAAAACACTAAATGAGCTCTAAAATATCATGAAATGAAGAAAAGTTAGAGGCAGCCGAAACAATGGTATAGAAAATGTTGGGTGAAAAAAATGCGGAAAGAACTGACCTATGATGGGTGAGCTATCCAGTAACATGATCCATCAGAAGTTGTATTTAAATTAACAAACGTAAGATTTCAGGAAACAGAGAAAGCAAATTACAGTGATAAAATATCAGAGTAAACATCATTTCTCACGATGGCAAGAGAAATGCTGAAATACAAGGATTCTCAGCAGATATCACTTACATGTTTCCTGGCTTTTAGGCTGTTAAATTGACAGCCATGATTAGGCATATTAATGTGAAATTGAAAGTTAAATAAATATAATTTCAGCAAGCCAACTCTCTGTGGCATGCTTTCTCTAATGGATGAAAAGCTAACTGAAATGATAGTCATTTTAGAAATGTCATTGATCATAGAATTATAAGAAGTCCTAAAAAGTGTCCAAATATCATTTATATAGTGCAAAGCAATATACAAAAGCAATCAAAGATATGTCATTTGGTCCTCCTAACAGCTCTCAGAGCCAGGAATGGAATTTTTTGTCCCAATTTTAAAATTGAGATGACTATGTGCCAAGGTAATTATGTAGTTTGCTTACTGTTTTATCTTTAATGAAGAAATTAGAAGCAGAACTCCTCCTGACCTCTCAACCCAGTACTGTACTCATGGGTTTTCAGGCCTAGGAAAAGAGTTGACCTTGAGAAAACTGTTGCATTCACGACTTCTGATTATCCACTTTAGCCAAAGTTCATCTCTTTGGTTTTTGTATACCCCAGCAGTTATCCATCTCACTCAGCCCCCACCCCATTACCATCTGACCTGGCGTGCTCTCTGAAAATTGCAACTGTACTTTACCTTTGGAGTAACCAAATTCAATTGCAGTTTCTGCCTTTGTGTTTCCTCAGCCTTTTTTCCTGCACAAATTGATGGTGACAGCAGCGATACCAATTCAATTACATACCATCTTCTGGATCCCAATAATGATTCTGAGTAGGTCAACAGAGACCAGCTAAGAACAAGATGACCGTGAATTAAAAAGAAAGGATAAGTAACCAAAGCCTGAATTGGAAATCCACTTTCACTTAGTGGGAAAATTTAAACCAACCCTTTTTCTTATAATAAACAGGGCATATCATAGAAAGGGAAAGGAAAAGAGTAGATTGGTCAATTTATAAAAGATTTCTAGACAGGAATAGAGTGCTCTATCATTGTATTTCCCAGGAGAGCACAACATGAAGAATACAAAATGTAAAGTGCTTCCAAACAACTGGGTTTAGTAACAAACATGTCAGACAAAAGTCCAATATTTTTGGCATTTTAATTCCCTGTATTTATGTACTACTACCATGCAACAGGCTATTCCAGGTTAGAGTGGTGATACTGCAGAAAAAATAACAAAGTCCCTGCCCCAGTGGTGGTCACATTCCAGGGAAGAAAAGAGTTGGCTATTGTAAATGCTATGAAGAAAAACAAACAAACAAACAAAAAATACAGGGGTTATTAGTAATATGACAAGTACATACTATTCAAAACTGTTAGAAAAAGATGTTTTACGGGAGATGTCATTTTAAAAAAATGAATGAATTGAGGCACAGACATGTAATACACTCTACCAAATTCATTAAAAAATAGATACCAAGGAAATTTTGTTGTTTAGTCTTTGTGTATGTGTATTACTAGAACAGACTTTAGAGATTTCTACTTTTATAATTGTAGCTTACCCTGGAAATGACTATAATAGGCCAAAGAAATAATTGTTTTCTCTCAAATGCTAAACTGAGTTCTCTACAAAATGAAGCCAGTTTACCAAATCAAGTGATGCTTTATTTTGTTTTATTTTTTAAATATATTATTTCTAAGACAATTATTGAAGTCCTAAATAGTCTTGTCTCTAAGAAGAGTGTGCCTGATTGTCTAATCTTTTTCAGCTGCTCACCGACCGTTGCTGACCATTTCAGAGGTGAGAGCCGTGTTCTGGGGAGGAAAGCAGAACACTGAAAAAATTGTATTTAAGAAAAAGAATCAAAAGCCAGGATCTTAGGAGGGTAGAAGGTGTGATCTAAAAATATGGCAAATGTTTCATTTTTTAAAAAATTACAGTAAAAGACACACTACCATTAATAACTCTCAAAACATTCCCGGAGGCTTTCAGCCCACTTGCAACGTTGTTGCCACTTTTTGAAGCAGTTCTGGAAGTCCTTTCTCATGCATGTCTTTTTATGGCTGCCTTGATGTCCTGAATCTATTCAAAACATTTACCTTTCATGATCATTTTGACTTTAGGCAAGAGCCAAAGTTGAATGGTATCAGATCCAGGAAGTAAGGTGAATGAGGACACACCTTAATGTTTTTATGAGCCTGCACTCAGCAGGAAGAATTCACTGTTGTATTTTTTAATCACAACTCACAGACACTCACAAAAGACTTTCAGAACTGCTTCAGAGAATGGCATAAGTGATGGGACAAAGTATGTTTAAAGCGAGGGGCACTATTTTAAGGGGGGTTAATAGCAGTGCATCTTTTACTATAATAATTTCTTTAAATTTTAACATTCACCATGTAATTCAATCATTCCTCAATAAAATATTTTATTGAGATTTTTGTTTGTATAAACTATTTTTGTTTTTTTATCTTATTTTATACAGAAAAAATTTAAACAAACAATAATTTGCTATTTCCTCCATCTCTAAATCATATTTTTGGTTTGTTTTTAATAAAACAGCTTATACTACAGATTTAAGTCAACTCAACAAATATTTATTGTGTAATGATTAGCAAGATAGTATGTTAAGCACCAATGGGACAAAGTTGAATAAAATATTACCCTTGCTCTTAGACAACGTACAGTGTAGTATAGTGGACAAGCACATAAATAACTATTATATGAAAAAGAATCAGATTTCTCTCTTAAAATTATTTTTTAAAGTTGGGAGAGGTGTAGATGATGAACAGAGTGATTTCAGGGAGGGGTAGAGATTTGAGACAAGCCTCAAAAGAACATAGGATTTCACATTAGAAGCAGAACCAGAAAGCATTTTAGACCAAAGGGATGCTATAAATACATAAATAAAAAGCAGAATGAGGTAAGATATGTTTGGAGAAGGGCAAGCACAGTACTCCTGGTTGATATGCAGGTCATTGGGAGAAAACAGTGATAAATAAATAAGATGGTGAAAAATATTAATCTCATGATGTCTCAATAAATTTAATATTAAAATATTTATGCAAGTTTTTCTTTTCCTGAAATGTGTATACATTGTGTGTGTGATGAAGAGAGAAAGAATCACACTGCTCCTTAATGCCTCAAGCGGTTGTGTTAATAAAAATAATACAACAGCTCTATTGAGGTCTATTTTAAATGATGTCACTATTAATAGTTTTCTCTACTGAACTTATAACACTAGCATTTTATTCACATTGTTTTGCTTGTTCATTCCCTCCACCTCACCCCAATATAATATCACCTAACCTAACCTATAACTTCGATTAATTTACTGCCGAATCTCCAGGACCTAGAACAGAGCCTGATGTATAACAGAATCCAATAAATACTGTTTGAATCAACCTATCAATCAATACTGCCCAAACAATAGAGGCTAATGATAGAAAATGAATTAGAAGTGGTCCTTACTTAGAGTCTTAGAAACTAAAGGAGAAATCAGTCAATAAATATTATATTACTTCAGGGGCACAGAAGAAATTATGAATAATTCTTCTTTAATAGGGATCATTATAGAAGACATTACAGATTTAGAATAACTGGTTCCTTAAATTCAGTATTCTTACCCCAGGAAAAACAAGCCAGTCCATGAGAATCAAAATAAAACTTGAAAACCTGTAATTTCTTTTTCTAATTTTTGTTTTGCTGTATATTTTTAAATGTGCATATGCAATACACATACATAGTACAAGTATATAATTTTGAATAAATAAATTAGTGTACCTAAATTTGGGTTGCAGCTTCTAATTTTCGGCTGATGTGAACACTATTAAATTATTCACAATTCAACTAGTTGATTAGAGCCTTAAATTATTGGAGGATAACAAAAAATGAGCCTTCTAGGTAGAAGTAACATAGGTAGCAGAATAGATCACTAAAATCCAGAGGGTATCCTGGAAACTGTAAGACACTTCATATGCTTGGGTAATATAATGAGCACAGAGAATTAATGTGAAACAATCTGGGAAGCTACTCTCTTGGAAAAAGGAGATTATCAAGTCATAAGCAAAGCAATAGCAAGACGTGATTTTCACTTAATTGGATTATTCAGATCAATGAAAGATGATTTTGAAGAGTATAGAACTGGGGATTTGAACACCAGAAAGACCTGAGTCAGAGGTGATTACAGTCTAAACAAGGGCTGTGTTACAAGGTATAGAGAAAAGGAGATAGATTTGGAGGCATTAAATTGAATTAAGTTTGACCTAAGCCTGCCTCTGTGTGCATTTTGTTTGGCCTAAATATTTCTCTATACATAATGAGCTGTAATTTAAATTGATATCGTGACAGACTGCAACCTACTCTTGTAACAAGTAGCCAAGATTCAGCCAATCATAGCAGACAAGCTTCAGTCAATCACAGGCAGTCAACTATTCAAACCAGGTTCAAATAAGGCAAATGTCAAACTATAGCCAATGGAACAATATGTGTACCACACTTCCATTTCCTGTATGTCACTTCCTTTTTTTCTGACTATAAATACAACCTGCACATGTGGTGGGGCAGAGCAGTTTTGTCTCAGCCACTGCCCAATTCTCAAATCTCAATTAAAACCCAATGAAAATCTGCAAAACTAGATTTGCTGCAATGTTTTCTTTTAACAAAACATACTTTGAAGTAAAATCATTAAACCTTGGTGATAAGTAGATATGGCTTTTATATCACTTAGCACAAGCTCAGCTATGAGAATAGAAGACCTGAAAAATAATTACAAGAAGAAAGTTCAGGGCCGGTGAGATGGCTCAGCGGCGTAAGCGCCTGCCTTGCAAGCGCGAGGGCCCGAGTTCGACTCCCGGAACCCACATACGAAAAAGGGGCCGGTGATATCGCTCAGTGGCACGGGTGCCTGTTGGCGCGCGAGGTCCTGAGGTCGTCCCCCTGGTACCCACAAAAAAAAAAAAAAAAAAAAGAAGAAAGTTCACTTCTCTCACATCTAATGGAACTTAAATCCAGGACAAGGTTCGCTCTCATCCCAATTCCTTCACCTTTCCAGTGTTAAGTTGTATTTGGTGTGGACCTTATTCCTCACGATCAAAGATAACTGCTGGAGCTAGAATCATGACCTCTTTGTTTCAGGCTAAAAAACAATGGAAGGGCAAAAATACCTCCTGTTTTTAAAGAAGACTTCCTAGAAGGCTTCTCCTTACATATCAGTGGCCAAAACTGAGACACATAGCTCTGCCTAACTGAAAGGTAGGCTGGGAAGTGCAGGATTTATTACAAATCCTAGAACAAGCATTTTTGTTTATGTTAAAAAAGAAGACAACAAATATTGGGTAGCAACTAGCACTTTCTATTTGGGAGTAAAGAGAAATAAGAATCAGGTGTAAATTTTAAGTTCTAGTGTGAGTAACTCAGTAGATGGTGGTGACACTAACTGAATGAAAGAATGTAAAAGCAGGAGGAAGTTTTGGTGAAACAATGAGTTCAATTTTTTTGAATGTTAAATATGTAGTGCCTGAAAGACATGCCAATATCAATTAGATACCAGAGAATGACCTAGATTTAGATGTTCAGAGCTATGAGCTAAGGACACAACCTTTGGCAAGGTGGAAGAAGCTTACCAATGATCACAAGGCTTGAAAAGCAATTACAGCTTTGAAGAATCCAAAGAAGCAATAATCAAAGCTTTTTAAGAAAATATGCTATACCTAGCCAAGGGAGGGAATGAGCAGCCATGTGAAATGCAATGGAGATGTGCAATCAAAAAAGGATTGACAGAAAAGTAGCCACTGAGTGTGATGATTAGAAGTCACTGGGAGCAGTACTGAGACCACCTTCATGGAGTTGAAGAAGCAACAAGTAGATGGGGTGTAAATCAATTCTGAGAAAGGGCAATAATGAGTATAGACCAGTGCTTCAAAAACTTTAATGTGCCTGTTAATCACCTGGGGACCTGGTTAAAAATGCAGACTGTAAACCAGGCATGGTAGCACACATTTGTAATCCCAGCACTCTCCCAGAAAAAGAGGATCACCAGGCTGAGTCAGGAGGATTGCGAGTTTGATCCCAAACTGGGAAACTTAGTGACTTAGAAAGAACCTGTCTCAAAGTTAGAAAGAAAGAAGGAAAGAAAGAAAAAAAAGGAAGAAAGAGAGAAAAAAAGAGAGTGAGAGAGAAAGAAAGAAAGAACGAACAAACTGGGGTATGTAGCTAAGTGCAAAGGACCTGGGTTCAATCTCAGCACCACCAAAATAAAATAAAATAAATACTGTAATGAGTGGTGCGAAATCCTTTGTTTCTTGTAATTCTTAATGATTCTCCTTACAATTCTTGATGATTCTCCTGCTGGTATTCTGCAAAGCATACTCTATGTGACAAGGTTGTAGACCAATACTTCTCAAATACTACTGTTCATCAGGAGGACTTGCTAAAGCAGATTTCTGGACCCCACCCTCAGACTGTCTGAGTCATAAGTCTGAAGTGAGGCCTGGGAATTTGCATTTCTGAAAAGATCCCAGGGATATTGATGCTGCTGGCCCTGGGGCAGGACCACACACACAGAACATCACTGCTATGACTTGTTCCGACAATGGATCAGAGAGAAACTGGACCACAACTAGAGAGACGTGATATGAAGAGGGATAAGGGTTTTACTGATATTTCTACCTTCATTGTATTGTTGGTAATAGCTGTGCCAATGCGATCACACTCTCACTGAGTGAAACACAAACACCCACCATAGGCGGGTCTGAAATTTATTCTCAAGTTTTCTCCCTTCATATTCTCTCCACATTAGCCTGCTTCATAGACATGCTGCAATCTTATTCAGCCAACCATCTGTACCTAGTTTCACAGTCTGTGAGTAAAATCAATATATAATACAAAGAAATTAAAATATCCTAGTATCTCTAGCCAGAGTACTCTCAGCCTTGTGAAAGAATGTTTTCTTCTTAGTTGGAAAAATCAACCTACTCCACTCAATTTCTTGTTTGTTTTCTATATCAAAATTATTGGATTACCTACTGATTACCAGATTTGGCCAGTTACTCTGATTAGCTCATCATATGGTTTTTAACTTCTCCAGCTGTGAGTTACTTTTTACGTTGATTCACTCAACAAAGAGCTCCTGTAGTTGAGACAAATGATGGGACAGTGATAACCACTCACTAGCAATTTAACCTGAATACTTATTTATAGAAGTATAAGTGGTGTAACTGAGTCATGGAGTAGAATTGTGGTGCTATATTTTGAGGCTCTGAGGAAGTCCACAGCTCCTGGCACTTATAAATGAAATTTACGCTATTTTTAAATTGAATATATCCCACAAGAGTAATAACATTCAATTTTAAATTAGCACCAATTTAATACCTATGGATGAGATTAGTTTGGGGAAATGCCAAGTGTTACCTTTGAACAAAGATTTATTGGTTTCTTTCATGGGAGGGGGGAGATGAGAATAAACTGGCAAAAGAGCAATACAAAAAGATAAGACAAGGCCCCTGAACAAGAATCTGTAATCTAACATTGTCTCTTATTCCTATTTTCTCAAGGAGAGACAGGAACATAGATAAATCATTTGTGTATTTACATGCACCGTGAGCAATGGGATAAGGAATATATCCAAAAACCCTCACAATTCCAGTTTCTTCTGTATGTTCTTGGGGTCTTTAATGTGGAAAGTGGTTCTGTTCCGAAAAGCTCCCCACGTAGAAAGAACTTAACCTGCTATTATTTTATTGTCTTCCCAAAATAGCCACCTTAAAAGTTCCATGAAAAAAGACTATTCTTGGGATGTATTGGAAAGGTAACAGTAGCTTTATGTCTGAGACCATGACACATTAGCAAGATAGTTGGCAACCACCCTATGTCTTGTTCAAAGTCTGCTTTCTCTGCAGGCCTCCAACCTGTCCCCTCCAGCTTGCTCTCTGATCAGTGAGATTCTTGATCTTTATGTAAAAGTCATGAAATGCTAACAGCTCCAAAACATACCACAGGGGGATTAACTGACTGGATTCCATCCTACTTGGCGAAGTACGTGACTCAGAATGAGAATCTTAGATTAGTGGTGCAGATCATCACCCCAGACACGAGGAAATTCAGACGCGCCTATAACCTCTGCTGGAAAATGAGCTACCAATATCATTTGCTGAAACCTTCTGGGAAGAATAAATAAACAATGGTGAAGTGCTCAAAATTCCCTTATGAACGTGTTCAGTTGCAGCCGTGAGAGTTCTAAAGACAATTATAAGATCCAAAATCTATTCAGCGATACAGTGTCTCTTAATTTTCTGCCAGATACAACTAAAATCGGTGTAGGAAGATACTGGATGTAGACAAAAGAAAAACACACACAAGATAGTTTTCTAAATTAACTGATTAATGGGGATGAACACATAAACTTCAGCTTCCTTCCAGTCATTTGAGAAGTTTGTGAACACGTTCGGATTGGCAGTTTGATGTGCGGTGTAGATGTGAGGAGTCTGGGCGCAGCACCATGTTTGTTTGTGCCTAAGTAGAAACACAGATAGCTAGTCCAAGCAAGAACTTCCTTCACAGAGAGAGACTACAAATAACCCATCTCCTGGCTGCCAACTAAAGCTTATTTTAGAAAGAGTAAGTAAGAACAGGCTGCCTGGCCAGTCCAGGAGAATTTAGAGGTGCTGTTCCCACACACCAGGCACTCATTAGCATGTCTACTCAGTTTCTCAACTGTATAACAGCTGCAAACAGACAGTAGTGGGAAACCGTCATAAAGAAGGGAGGAAAAATACTGGAAAAGGCTATTAATTAAGAAAAGATGGAGAGGGAGGATTTCTGTGGAAAGAAATGCAACTCTTGGTCAGAAGAAAACATTTCATAGCAGAGTTTTTAGAGAAAATGATTCAGTGAAAGAAATTATAGCAGAATATATCATTTTGCTCATAAATTAAAACATAGTCAAGCATTTATTGAGTACTTACTGAGTATAAGGCACTGTGCTGAGTTCTATAAAAGGAATAGAAATGTAACCAGACAATTCCTACCCTTAGACAATTGGCATTTATAAAATATTTACACCAACAACTGCTGTGCAAAATCATGAGTTGCAGCCCCTTCAAAAATGGAATGTATCAGGTTCAAAATTGTTGCCTTACCCGAGCATATTTCTATGTCAATTTATTTATTTTTATTTTTTATTTTTTTGTGGGTACTGGGGGTCGAGCTCAGGACCTCGTGTGCCAGCAAGCACCCGTGCCGCTGAGCGATATCACCGGCCCTTTTTTCATATGTGGGATCCGGGAGTCGAACTCAGGACCTCGCACTTGCCAGGCAGGCACTTATGCCACTGAGCTATCTCACCAGCCCTCTATGTCAATTTAAAAGGAAGACAACTTAAGATGATTTTGGAAGGAAAATGCAGTGGACAGTAAAATCAGAATGATTGTCTTTTTTCATTTTGCTTTCCTGAAAACGCATCAGCTCAGGAAAGTGGCTCACAATCTAGCAACTCACTCTCACCACCAGACGTACGTCATTCACTCCAGAGGAAGGTTCAGAACCACTCTCTGGCATGCAACATTGGGGAAAGCAAAGGAGTGAAGCTTGAAAACAGCCAAATAAGCCAATTTAAAGCAAATAGAACCAAACAAAGCAAGACAAATAAAACCAGGACTCCCAGGACATGAAATGAAAACAAGATTTTTTAATTTAAGACAATGGGTCAATGAGAATTAAAAATCAGATCACATTTAATGAGAAATGGACAAATAAACCCTATGTAGAGTTTAACATTATTACTGCCAATCCCAGTCCTATAAGGGGGCAATTGCAGTATCATTTTAGAGAAATAGCTGAGACACAAACAGCTTGACAAATTTGCTATAAAGTAGAGAGACAGCAAATCGCACAGCCAGTGATCTCTGCACTTTGCAAAATGGACTCCCACTACATATGAACCTATAAATAGACAGTGGAAGAGTAGATCCTTGGATCTCTGTCCTCTGTCCATGTAACTTCTACTCTCATAGATTTTGGCTTGAGCCATGGTCATCAAGTTTTCATAGGCAAACTGTAGCACAGAATCTAAGTGGATGACCTGTTCGGTCCACAGCAGACAGCAGACCCTGCTGTTCACCATCGTTTTCTTCCTGCCCAATTCCATCACATCCCTCTATGGGGAGTGTCATCCTAGATCCTTTGTTCTTCTGGGTAGGCCAGTGTACGTGAGAAAAATGAGCTCAGCAATTGCAGGCAATGCCCTGATGCACAGAGAACCAGGCTCACACCTTCCAGAACAAATAGCTGCTATAACTTATCTCACCCATTGCTACCTGCCACTTTGGTCTCTGCAGGAAAGCGATCAGAGTGCAGGGGTCATGAAGGCCCTCAATTCATGTGAATGAGCATCCAGGAGGTCAGGGTGAGGAGTGCAGTGTCGAGTTAGGCATAGGGTCCAATGACTAACTCCAACCAGCTAAGGAAATCAAGTTTGTGCCCTGAGTAAAAATCATGATGAAAAATATCCTGATTTCTTACATTTCTTATGAATGGCTCTAAAATGGATCTTCTTAGCATGTGAATGTGCATTAATATTAACTGTTTGAAAAGGGCAGGTCCTGGAACCACAGCTCAGTTTATTATCCCGTTGTTGCTTATAATCAATCTCCTTGCTAAAATTGACTTCTAACATACCCAAGGAGTGCATGTGAGCAGGAGAACAAGAAGGAGGTTACCAATGGAGCAAAGATGTGCAGACACCATTAATAAATCACTGATAGTTAAGATATAGATTGGATGATGAGCAGCAGATGGGAAGGAGGTACATCAAATTGCTTTTCTCATATAGATTATTGGATTAACAAGGAAGCAGCTTGCAAGTGGCAAACTAGTGTAACAAATTACTATCATAAAAAATGAACTTATCCCAGACAATAATAAGGCTCTGTTGGCCATTAGCCCTCTGGAGATGTGCTTGAAGCAGGGATATCCCTCTGAGATGGTAATACGGAGAACACTCTCCATCCCACCCCATCTCCTCTGCTATTGTACTGCATTTCCTTGTGAGAAGTAGGGGATGGGCTGAAGCTCAACTGTAGAGAGGTTTATCAATTAATGAATGTGGCTATTAAAAGGCCCACGTTCAACCCAATAAGTGATAAGTGAAGGTGTCTATCTCACCATTCTGGCAACCAGTATAGGGTGCAACTAATACTGCCTTCTTTGATTTTGTAACACCCCCAACACACACTTTTTACTTTGAAAAAATTCAAGCATGCAGAAAATTAAAGCATTCACTAGTTAAAACATAAACACCTGATAATAATTGTTAATATTCGCTTTTTTTTTTTTTCATTTTCTTTCTCTCCTTTTGGAGAAATGGCAGGCATCAAACTGTTTCACCTCTAAATAATTTATCATTTTCAGGAAAATTTATGTTGATCTGTATTATAACATGTATTCCATGATCAAATTTCTTAAGTCTTCTCAATGATATAACATCGTTTGAAATCTAGGGTAAGTCAAGAATTATGTGTTTCATTTAGTTGTTCTGCATCTTTAGTAACCTTTAATTTATAACAATACCTTAGCCTTTTCATTATCTTTTGTAACTCTTAAGACACTGATATTTTTGAAGTGTCAATACCATTCATTTTATGGATTATTTCTCAATTTGGATTTGATTACTTCATTTGACCAGAATAAGGTTAAACATTTTTAGCAGGATGTTAGGTCCTTCCCAATAGGATATTATGTCCTTCCCAGCATAGTGCATCAGGAAACATATGTTGTCATTTTGTCAAACTTGGTAATTATAAGTTTGATCATTTGCTTAAAATGGTGCTGCCAGATTTCTTCATTGTAGATGTACAATAGTCTGTCTACAATTAATAAATGCTTCTGAAACTGGATGAGTATAAAGATTAATATTTTATACAATAGTTTCAGCATGTCTTATTTTTGTTTAAATCAATTATTATAATTCTTTTTTATTTGTTATCAGTGCATGTTTGCAGTACAAAATGATTATATTCCTCATGAGGAGTTGGTACATAACACCGCTTAATTCTTTTTAACTATTATAATTCTGATTGACAGCCTAGTTGAAAGCCTTAGAAAATCATTTTATATTATTTCTACATTTCTACATTCTTTCATAGAGATGAACTTTCTTCTGTCCATCATCTGCATTGTTGTTGGTACCGTTTTGGTCTTACACGGTTTTAAAAGTAAATCTATTATAATCCATTCCTGCCATTATTATTTTGCTATTCCAGTTGACCCAAATTGGGCCAGTAGAAGTCCCTTTAAACTAGCTTCTATATTTTTTGACATTTTTATCAATATTTGAGCATTTCTTTACTTTCTGGTACAATTTACTGCTCAAGTTCTTCTTGTTTTTCATTGCCCTAGGCTTAAAATCAAGCAGTTTTTCAGGGAACCACTTTTTCTTTGAATGGAAAATAGTAGTTAGGAACCCAAAATCAGGATGGTTGTAGGTACATTTAGTGTTACTAATATATAATTCTTTTTATTTTCCTTTCCTCTTCCTTCCATCTCCCCTCCCTTTATCTCTTGGTCTCCTTTCCATTTGCAAAATATCTATCTTGCTGTTTCTTATTATGTCTTTTATTTCATTCATTAATGTATTTATACTTTGTATCTGACATAGTGATTTATCTGCCAATATCTCACTCAGTATATTTCTAAGTGTGGCTCAAATGACCTCAGTTCTGAATCCAGGTGCTCATTAAAAAATTTATTTTAAGGTTTCACTCATGACCTACTATATCTTACCGCTGTAGAGCAGAGCTAAGGAATCTGCATTTTAAATTCCCAGAGGATTCCAGGGACTTTCAGAACATCATTTTAGAATGATGCAGTCTCTCCTCTAACCTACAAATTGTAAGGCAGTGTCCATGGAACCCAGTGGTTTCCCAAATGTTCAGGTTCTGATTCTTGCCATATTTCAGCTAATGTAAAATCAAACCATGTTGAAGAAATCAGGCAGGTGGGTGGTAGCTTTACGGATCACAGAATCAGAATGTTTCCATTGCTCTGATCTTTCCTAAACTTTTCATACTCTCCAAAGATAGATATAGGTATTGTAATGTGAAGATAACCAAAGACACACTGTCCCATGTAAAATTAACTGTGATATATATATATATATATATATATATATATATATATATATATGAGAGAAAGTCTTGGTTCTTGGGAAGAAGTTAGGTGAAATAAATCATATACAGAGAAATAGTGGGGATGAGAGAATGCTGACTACAGCAACACCCCAGATGTTAGGTCAGCCTTTCACAACACCATGAAGTAGGGAAGCCTTGCCCTTAATAACCTTGCTTTTATTAACCAGTGTTATTAAGTGCCTACTGTGAGCCAAGGACTTCATTGTGTGCTTTACCTACTTTAGCTCATTTAATCTTTACAACTCTATGAAGCAGATACTTTTACCATCTGTCTCTTACAGATGAATAAACTGCTACTTAAAGATATTACTACTTGCCCAATTCACATATGAAACAAGAGCCAAATCTTTGTTTCTGCAAGCAGAATGCAGGCCCTTAATTTCTACACAACTAAAAAAGGCCTTGGAAACACCGTCATTGTCAGTGTGGCCTAAGTGCTAATTGTCTCAGCCTGCTGCAGGATTTCCACTCAATTCTCAGTAGAATCTATTCCTCAAATTCTAAGGAGGCAGGGACTCAGGAAATTTTGTTATGCCTACAGCCAAGGCACTTTACTTTCTGAGTGGTCAGGGTCCTCATTCTGCAAACACAAGAATGGATAAAAATTCACACACACGTGTGTGCACATGCACACACACATACACACTTTCATTTCTGATAATTTATAAACCAAAAGCCGAATACTTGAACACCTGATTTACATTTTCACACTGAGAATTTAAACATTTTGTTCTTTTCCTTCTTTATTTTTAAACTATTTTAATGTGTCCCTCTTTATTACTAAAGGCACTAGAATTCCAAAAGAAGGCAATGTTTTAATTAAAAAAAATTCTATAATAGTACAAATTTTGAGGCCAAAGATCCAACGATTATTGGAAAAATTCTGTATCCTGATTATACTCCTTTTACCATTCTAAAGATGACTGTGTTCAGTGAATATACTCTGCAATAAGGCTGGATAAAGTGGGAACAAGGCCCAGCTCTCTAAAACAGGGTTGGCAGAAATGAGGTGAGAAAACAGGGCCCACAAGCCAGCTGGCATACATGGCAGAGGTCCCTCCCATGCATCAGAGATTCAGGGGAACCATAGAAACCATATGGGAGAAAAACCCTGGCAAAGGAGGGATAGCATATAAGAATCCTCTCTGCATGGGGTTAATCCTAGTAGCTACACAGTGATGATGGTTTCCAAAACTTCTATCTTCCTGTATCGGGGAGCAGAAACTCCTCTACACCCCACCATCTCATAAGACAACGCCACTATGCTTACCTTCACCCCCACCCTGAACCACCCCTTAATAAAGTGCTCAGGGTACAGGGACCCCATCAGCCGGAAGTAGGATGACTAGGAATGACCTGTGTTTCTGTTCTTCCCAATTATAACCTTCATGAGGACAGGGTAAACATTATATTGTTCTTTTTCCCAGCTCATAACTCTTCTACAAGGCCAACACTAACTATATGTTGAATCAAAGGAAGAATTAAAAATAAAGCCAAGGGTTCAAATTGGAGAAATTAAATTTATATTCCAAGTGAAATAGGTCAATATATAGTCCTAATCCTTTTCACTAACATTTGTAATTCACTTAATCATTCAACAAATATTTACTGAGCCCTTACTATGTACTGCTATCTTGAAGTTGATTACATATTGGAAGAAGACAGGAAATGAATATATAAATAAATAAATTATAATCCCAGATAGTAATAATTGTTATGAATAAAACAAAATAAGATAATTGATTAGAAAATGATTACGATAGGGTAGAGAAAATTCATTGTATTTGTCAGCTTTCCTGTTTCTGAGACACAATACCCAACACACACAACCTGAGGAGGAAAGGTTTGATTTGGCTCATGGTTTCATAGGATTCAGTTCATGGTTATCTTCTCCAAGGAAGGAACATCATGGCAGAAGGGCACAGTGGAGCAAAGATGCTTAGTTCATGACAGCCAGGAAGCAGAGCAAGAGAACAATACCGGGGAGGAAGAGAGCAGGGAACCATATATAGTACCCCAAATCACATCTCCATGACCCACGTAGACACACCCAGAACTGTGCTTTATTAATCCTCTAATCAGCTCCCAAGCTAATAAAATTGAATAATTAAGCTTAACCAGCACAGAAATTTAGGCAGAAGAATCAGGGAAGTTATCTGAACAGACAAAGGACTAAATAATTCTGAGCACATTAGACATGACCTCTGAATAGAGAAGGCACAGTAATGCTTGGAAGCTATTTCTAAATTCATCAACTAATTTTGATAGCAGTAGTTATAAAAGTAATACGTGCATTTGCTAAAATATTTTTATATTGTGCTAAGGTATGACAAAAGTGATATCTACTTGCATACCCTACTACTCAAGGCAATATTACCCATTTTTTCTAAATATTTTTCTCTGTGTGTATATATACATAAATGTACATATATGTATAGTCTTAATATGCAAATGGAATTATATTAGCATACTCTTCTGAACTACTCAGCATTGCCTTTAAGAAAGGATCTCTTGCCCTGTTACAAAGGATAGAATGAGATGATAGCCTCCAGCTTTTAATATTTGCCTTAGCTTTTGAGTCAAGGGTAAACCCAACCAATGATTGAACAAGACTATGGTTAAAAAAAAAAAGGCCTAGCATTCCTACACAACTGAGACTAATTCCCTAATTAGGCACTTTCAGGTTACATCTGTTTTCCTTCACTTTGCTTTGGTTTGCTCTTAAAAACAAGACAGAAATTATCATCCTTAAACATTTATCTTCATGTATGAGTTTCTCTTCTTCTCCACCCTCTACCTAATACTTTTTAATGTCTAACTTTTAATCCGTGCCAATCTGGTAGAAGAAAAATGGCATTTTACTAGCATTTTAATTTGTAATCTCCTAAGTATAAATAGGTTCAGTGTTATTTTATATTTTTGCTAGTAACCATTCGTACTTATTTGTGAACTTCTTACCTGTGTTTTTTCCTACCTGATTGTTGGTCTTTTCCCTATTAATTTGCTGGAGAATGTTATAAAGGAAATGAACTCTCTTTTATAAAGATTGCAAATGTATGTCTCTGTTCATGATTTTGATTTTAATATTTCCTACGCAACAGTTTCAATTTGCATGTAGTCAAATTTATCCATGTATTCCAACGTAGCTTCTGGGCTTCATTTCATGATTATTAAGTTCTCAGCTCTAATGATATTTTAAAATAAATCTTCATCTTATTCTAATACCATTAGCTTTGTATTTTTTTGAAATGCTTATTTCATCTGCAACTCATGTTGCTATAATAAAAACAACAGGAAATAAATTCTCATTAACTGTTTTTACATCATCTTCTTTCTTTGGGATCTTTTTGGCTATCTAGTCATGTTCATTACCAATATTACCTTTTATTCATCATTTTCCATAGATATCTTTTGCTTTGGAATGAATAGTTAAAATGAGAATGTAAAATTTTAATTCAATTTTACCTTTGATTTATTTCTGTGAGTAATATTCAGAAAGCACCCATCTTATCGTATGGTTTCACAGGATATTACTATAGAAAGACAGAAGCTGAGTAAAAGGTAATGAGATCTCTCTGCATTTTTTTCTTACAACTGCATGTGAATCGAAAATTATCTCAATGTTAAAAGAAGAAAACTAGTTCCATACCTGACATACAGTAAATGTTCAATAAATGCTACTTTTTTGTCTCTTTCCTCATCTACCTTCATCATAATTTTTTCTTGAATTTATGGGTAGGTACTCACAAATATGTCTCTAAGGCTCTGCCCTTGTGGATAGAGTAATGGCATTATCACAGGAATGTGTTCGTTACAAAATGGAGACTAGGGCTGGAATGACAAAGAAATTGTAGGGGCTTAGAAAAAAGGTTCACAGGATGGTCCCACAGAATCAGAAAAATTCTGAGAAAGAGATGCTGCCTGGATGGTGCTGATGTCTCACGAGCTCAGAAGAGGGGCCCTGTAGGATAGGAACTGGTGCAAGTATCTGTGAGGAAGAGAGGCTGAGTTTGCAATTATGGAGGAAAAACTTGGAAATGAAACAAACTGCTACCAGAACCAGCCATTGCTGCTGCTGGAGCAAAGAACCATTGTTGAAGTGAATAGTGACAAGAAGAGGAACTAATAGGGAACACATGGTCATTTCCTTCTGCCTTCAAGTCTCCCTCCAATGTTTTCTGTTAGCAGAGCCTCATAAAACAGGCAAGCAGACCAGCAACATAGTCTATAGCAGGGGTCACCAATCAGTACCAGGCTGCAGTCCATTAGACACAGTAAGAGGTGAGTGGCAGGCCAGTGAGCGAAGCCTCATCTATATTTATAACCACTCCCTATCACTCCCATTGCCACCTGAGCTCCACCTCCTGCCAGATCAGTGATGGCATTAGATTCTCATCAGAGCACAAAACCTGCTGTGAACTTCATGTACAAAGGATCTAGGTTGCACACTCTTCATGAGAATCTAATGCTGATGATCTGAGTTGGAGCTGAGGCAGTGATGCTAGAAACGGAGAGAAGCTGCAAACACAGACTGACATTAGCAGAGGTGTGACTGCACAGAAATCATAATAAATCAATTGTTTGCAGACTCATACCAAAACCCTATAATTGAATGGCAAGCAACAATTAAGCTACATCTGGTGGCAGGCTTTATAAGGACAAATGAATTGATGTACTTCAATTCTACAGATGCATCAGACAGCAGGCATTAAGTCAGAATCTGACATTTGTTTTAGTCTGTGTGCAGCCCACCCACTATATTATTTACCACTTCTGACCACAACTCTTTTCCTCTCTATGCACTTGTCTCAGTCACAGTTTTGGTAAGCTCACAAGCTAACTGTAAAATGAATAAAAGACAAACATCACTGGAAGGCTTCTTTGAAAAGGGGGGAAAGACCCAATGGCAAGACAGGATACTCTGCCAACAAAAAGAAAGCAATATTTAAAAGAAAATACCAAGAGTCCTGCTTAAATTGTGGGCTTATTTGAACAAGTGATTCACTTTACCAAAGCCTGCTTTGTATAGTATTTGGTAACCAGTTATCCAAATAAGCCATGCAACCATCAAAAATGCTTTGCTACATGGAGGCCAAGCACCGTGCATTAAAAGACAACACTTCAAAGTTTTTCAAAAGAGAAAAAAAGTGAACACAAAAAACAGAAGCAATTATTGAGGGTCACCCCTTCATCAAATGTGTGTGCACTGAGAGCATCACTCTTAGTAGCTAACCACATTGCTAAAGCTAAGAAGCCCTCTACTATTGGTGACAAGTTAACCCTGCCTGCTGCTAAGGACATTTGTTGTGTACTTTCTGGAGAGGCTTCAGTTCAAAAGATGGCATAGGTTCCTTTTATTGCTAGCACCATAACTAGACAAATTGATGCAATAGCAGAGAATATTGAGGCACAATTGTTAGAATGGGTTAATGAATTGCCATGGTATGGAATCCAGGTTGACAAGTCTACAGATACTGACAACAGGGCGACAATGTTTGTTTATGTGCAATATATTCTTTCAATAAAATGTGCATGAGGATGTGTTATGTATACTTTTTTGCCAACCAATGCCACAGCTGCAGAACAATTTAAGTCACTGAATGATTACATATCAGGAAAACTTAACTGGTCATTTTTGTGTTGGTATGTATACAGATGGAAGGGCTGCCATTTCTGGATGACTTTTTGGTTTTGCTACTTGGATTAGAGAGATTGCTTCTGCATGTGAATCTAAATGCATCATCATTCAGACATATGCTGACTAGTTGGAAAATATCACTGAACTTAACCTTTTGCAGAGAGTGATTAAAGTTAACCTTATTAAAGTACATGTCCTTAACTCATGTCTGTTCTTGTAGCTCTGTGAGAAGATGGACACAGGAGCACACATGCCTTTTCTTGTACGGAAGTGAGCTGGTTTTCTTTCTTTTTTTTTTTTTGTGGGTACCAGGGATCAACCTCAGGACCTCGTGCGCCAGCATGCGCCCATGCCGCTGAGCGATATCACCGGCCCTTTTTTCGTATGTGGGTTCCAGGAGTCGAACTCGGGCCCTCGCGCTTGCCAGGCAGGCGCTTATGCCGCTGAGACATCTCACCAGCCCCAGTGAGCTGGTTCTCTAAAGGTGAATCACTGGCCAGAGTTTTTGAGTTATAAGAGCCATTCTAGAGATTTCTTGAAGAAAAACAGTCACCATTGGCATCACAGTTCAGTGGCACAGAATGGAACAAAATTTGCTTACGGATGTGCCATATTTGACCGCTCATGAACTCAATCTGTCACTTCAGAAGAGAATGACAACAGTGTTCAAGCCAGCAGATAAAGTGACTGCATTCAAAGCCAAACTGAAATTAAGGGGTTAACTAGTAAACATTGGAATTTTTTGTTTATTTCAATAACATTAACAAATTTTGAAAGTGAATGAGCCAGGGCCTTCTTCTAACAGGTACGTGATCACCTTTCTCAGCTTTCAAAAGAGTTTGATTGTTAGTTACTTCCCAACCACAAAAGACCTCTGGCCTTGGAAGGAATGAACCTGCAACCCATTTGTGAATAACTAAGGAAAATTTACTTTGTCCACACTGAAAGAGGATCAACTGCTTGAGATCACAAATGGACATGGTCTTAAAAGTACGTTTGAGACAACATCAAATCTCTGAAATCTGGATTGAAGTTAGGTGGAATATCCTGAGATTGCCACAAAAGCATTGAAAAACTTGCTTCAATTTCCAACATCCTATCATTGTTAAGCAGCGTTTTATGTAGTGACAGCAAAGGAAGATTACAGAGTAGACTGGACATAAGTAACACACTTCAAGTGTCACTGTCTCCCATCGCCCCTAGATGGAACTGTCTAGTTGCAGGAAAACAAGCTCAGGGCTCCCACTGATTCTGGATTGTGGTGAGTTGTGTAATTATTTCATTTTGTATTACAATTAATAATAGAAATAAAGAGCACGAACATAGTAAGTGTAATTAGTTTGAATGATCCCAAAGTCCCCGCCCCACATCAGTGGAAAAATTGTCTTCCACAAAACTGGGCCCTACTGGCAAAAAGGTTGGGGACCACTGATCTACAGGATCCCAATATAGCATCAAAAAACCAATCTTAGAAGAGTAAGTTTGAAAAATAGCTTAATAGGGCTGCTGAGATAGCTCAGCGGCAGAAGCGCCTGCCTGGCAAGCGCGAGGGCCCAAGTTTGACTCCCAGAACCCACATAAAGGAAGAAAAGGAGCCGGTGATATCGCTCAGTGGCAGAAGCGCTTGCTGGCAAGCGTGAGGCCCTGAGGTTGATTCCCGGTACCCACATAAAAAAAATAATAAATAAAAGCTTAATAAACAGCACACTATTTTGTTTTAATTTTGTTATTCACTCAGAAATTCTTCTCACTATTTTCTTCAGCTAGGAGTCAAGTTTGGTCCAGTTTCAATAATGATATCTATTCATACAACCATCGAACTAACAATGGAGTTGTTAAAATATAACTAAATGTCAAAAAATCTTGACTCTAGGGTTTTTTCTGCTGGTATCTAGTACTAAAAAGCAATGATGGGCTGGTGAGATGGCTCACTGGCATAAGCGCCTGCCTGGCAAGCACGAGGTCCTGAGTTTGACCACCGGCACCCACAAAAAAAAAAAGCAATGAGTATGAAATAAGTAATTTTTATATATATTTATATATAAAAATTTATATGTATATATTTTATACATATTTATATATACATATATATATGTATATAAATGTATCTGTATCCAACCTGTGGTTTGTTCATATTATCATTATGCTAAAACCCACTCCCACTGATCACATTTTATCCTTCAGTAAATACATAACTAACTGTTAAGCATTGTGTTAATCCCTGAAAACAGAGTCCCTATCTTCAGGAATGTTAAAATCTATTAAGGAGATAGAAAGACAAGTAGTTTCTTAGGACACTATTTTAAAATTTCTGCAGAAATGAAGCAAACAAGAAGGGCATTTAACCCAAACAAAAAGTGGAGCTTGAGTTGAATCTTGATGGAAGAATGAAAACTAGATATCTGAGACGAGCAAGCAGAAAGAAAAAGAAGGCAACTGGAGGACATTTGCTTGTGTTGGCAATGACTAAATAAAAGATACAGGCTTAGAGAATATAAGGGTGGACATATGACACATCTAACGCATCTCCCAGCTGACTTTGCTTCAGGCTCCACTTCTAAGGATTACACCTTGACCCATCGCATTAACTATAAAGGTGCAGAAAGTTGATAAAAGAGAGCTGCAGACTCATCTTCCAAAAATTAGATCAATAAATGATGCCTAAAACTAAAACAAATTTTTAAAAGTTTAAAAAGTAGCAGCAACTTAGGCATGTTAGAGATTTAGAGGTAAATTACAAAAGAAACAACTAAAAAAAAGATCCAAAAGAAGTTGCCTCTGCAAAGCAGAAATTGGGGGCTGCAGAGCATTGCTAATTTTTTTATGTAAAAGCCTTTGACTCCTTAAACAAAGTTTATATTTGATTTTGATTTAAGAGTTAAATTTAAAGTTGTATGTGGAAACTAACAAACATTCATGTCAACTTTCATAATTCATCTCCTTTATGCCTTCGGATGCTGTGGGTGGCCCTTGAAGACATCTGAGCGTGGATAGAGTAGAGTAAGAAAACATTACTAGAGCATTGGCTAACTTGTAGTAGAGAGTCAACAGATGCTTAAAAAGAAATAGAAACAGGGAAAGAATAGAAAAAGACCTAATGAAAGACAATTTTTGGAATAGAAAATTCTGACTAGCTTTTCTCCCTTATCACTCACTCCTCACCCCTTAGTTACAGGGGAAAGCACCAATAACAGCAAAATCTACCTGGGCCTTGTAAGTTTAGAGACATTATTATGAAACAATTTTGACATATTTACAATAAGAACAAGAACAGAATGCTTGGCCTGACTTAATCTTATCCTTCTGTTCTTGATGGCAGGAAGATGATATTAAATAATGGTATAATGCTAGCATCTTAAACGTCAAGGTTGTGCTAGGCACATAAAGAGCTCCTCTGATAAATACTTACTGTCCCAGGCAACAGAAAACAATCATTCTTGCCAGACACTGTCTATTTAGCCATCAATGCTGCTACATAAACTGCTCAGTAAACAATGAATGAAATGTAGGAAAGATGACAATTCTCACCAGTGAAAAGAAAATAGCCAATGAATTTCTGAATTAAATATTCTGGAATATAATCTCCTTTGATAAAAAATGTTGAATTCCATCTTTGTGTCCCCTGTGCTTACTATAATGCCTTGCATATAGGAGGTACTTAATTATTGTTGAACTGAATTAAACTGCATTGAATAGTGGAATTTATTTGGCATGCTTCCCAGTTATTCTAGCCCACATTTATCCTTGCCTTTATTTATCACTTACACTTGTGGGTAGACTGGCAAATTTTTAAATCCTCTGTTGCAAAACTCACTAATGAAGGAGAAGCAAATAAAGAAAAAGGGCAGTAGGGAATGGAGAGGGGAGAAAGAGAGAAAGGACAACACTCAAAAATCAATAGCCTTCCTGTACACAAATAACAAACTCACTGAGAGAGAAATTAGGGGAAAAATGCCTTTCACAATAGCATCCAAAAAAATAAAATACCTAGGAATCAATCTAACGAAGGATGTAAAAGACCTCTACATTGAAAATTACAGTACTCTGGAAAAGGAGATTGAGGAGGATATCAGAAAATGGAAAGATATCCTTTGCTCTTGGGCAGGAAAAACCAATATAGGGAAAATGGCCATACTCCCAAAACCATTATACGGATTTAATGCAATTCCAATCAAAATTCCAACAGCATATCTCACAGACTTAGAGAAAACAATGCTAAAATTCATTGGGAACCAGAAGAGACCTAGAATGCCAGAGGAAATTCTGGGCAACAAAAGAAAGGCAGGGGGCATCGCAATCCCTCACTTGAAATTATACTATAAAGCTACTGTGATTAAAAACAGGATGGTAGTGGCAAAAAAACTAACATGAAGATCAATGGAACAAATTAGAAGGTGCAGATGAATCCCCAAACACACTCAGCCACCTTTGACAAAGGAGCCAAACATATTCACTGGAAGAAAGATAGCCTCTTTAATAAATGGTGCTAGAAAAACTGGGTTTCCACTGCCGAAGATTAAAATCGGGCCCATATATTTCACCATGCACTAAACTAAATTCAAAACGGATCAAAGATCTAAATATTAAAACAGAAACATTAAATCTGCTGGAAGATAGAATAGGTAAAACTCTTGAAGCATTGGTGTAGGCAAAGACTTTATGAATAAAATCCCTATTGCACAGGAACTATCACAAAGAATCAACAACCGGGATTTCATCTCATTAAAAAGTTTTTGCACAGCAAGAGAAACCACCAACAGAGGGAAGAGACAACCCCCAACGTGGGAAAAAATGTTTGCCAGCTGTTCCTCAGACAAAGGATTCCTATCGAGGACATATAAAGTGTGGGGAGCAGCTGAAGCTCAAAATTGATCACATGTGCACTCCTGCTCCACCTCTCCGGTGCCTTGGGCGAGATGGGCCAGCCAGAAAACAAAGAGCAATAAAGAAGCAACAAAGAGCAGCTGAGGTGGGCTACATAAGCTGCTCCAGCCCAGAGAATACCTGGCAATCCAAGCAATGGGTTGCTAGGCAAAGGGGTGTCGCACGACACCAACTTGCTAAATGTATAAATAAACACACTGCTTTGGTTGAGCAGTTCCTTTCCTCCCATCAGGAGAGAGGGCTCCACCTGACCTCAGCTTTTGTCTCTTTTCTTTATTTCTTCATCCTCTTGCTGTCCTTCCCCACAGGAACTTTGAAAGCTGCACGGGTCGCAGCAATAAAGAACTCAAAACAATCAGACCTCCCTTATTCAAAGACCCAATCCCAAAATGGGCATCGGAGATGAATACACACTTCTCAGATGAAGAAATACAAACATCAAGTAAATATATCAAAAAATGTTCATCATCACTGATCTTTTGAGAGATGCAATTTAAGACAACACTGAGATTCCATCTTCCCCAGAAAGAATGGCTATCATCAAGAAATCAACCAATAACAAATGTTAGACAGGTTGTGGGGAAAAAGGAACCCTTCTCTACTGTTGGCTGCAAGGTAGACTGGTGCAACCACTGTGAAAATCAGTATGGAGATTCCTCAAAAACTAGGACTGGAGGTCCCATTTGACCCAGCTATTCCCCTTCTGGGTATCTTCCCAGAAGAATTAAAAACATCATACCACAGCAATATATGTGCACCCAAGTTTATAGCAGCACTATTTGTAATGGCTAGATCTTGGTAACAACCCAAATGCCCATCAACCGAGGAATGGATAAAAAAGATGTGGTCTTTTTATACAATGGAGTAATACTCAGCCATAAAGAAGGATAAACTGGAGACTTTTATAAGTAAATGGATGCAACTCGAGACCATAATCAGAAGTGAAACAAACCAGACTCACATGTATAAATGTCATATTGTCTCCCTAGTGTGAGAAGCTGAAAGAGTAAATAAGATCCAAAAAGCACAATAGATATTGTGAATGGGAAGACACTGTTCAAAAGGAAAGAGAAACTTGAATGGGGGAAAGAAGAAAAAAAAGGAAGGGAAAAACAAACAAACAAAAATATATACCTACATATGATAGTTAAGATAGTTATACTACTAATTTCTCTTAGTTCTTCGAAAAGAAAGGTTTGTGCTAATAGTACTTGGACAATTAAATGCCTATATCTTGTACTCCGAGTAATTTAAAAATAACAATATGTAATGTATTAACCATTGTTACTCTCCTATTATCTTGTTTTCAAATTTACTTTTATTTTTTTTCTTTAAAATAAAATTTTAAAAAAAGAGAGAGAGAAAGGAGATGGGTAAGAGAGAAGATGGGAAGAGAAGGAATTGAATCTTTAAATAGGGCCCCTGCAAAAGAATGAAGGTAAGAGATAATGGATCAAGGGTGATTGAAATTGCCCTCTCAACATTACTCAGCCTGTATTGCATTAAACCATGTTGTTTCATTCCTCTTTTACAGCTTCTCAATGTATTTGATTTCCCCACTTTTCTCGTACTCATTTTTAAGTATTTTCCTTACTGTGAGATTTTTAACTACAAACATTCAGACTCCAATTGTCTTCCTTAAGCTGAAATATCTTCACCTCCAAACATCCTTCATTAATTATTTTTCTTCTTCCTAAAAGTTTTGGTGTTAAAGAGGTTAGTTTATATGCCATGGGAAATAAGCCTGATTGAGTAGCTTAGAAAATTGTCTCTAACATAAGCTAACTCTAATTCAGCAGTGGGATGTGTGAACCAGACAATGCTAAGATTTAAAAGACTGAAGCATCAAAAATTGAACTGAATTTCAACTTTCTCCTTTTTCTTTCTGTCTGTCTGTCTGTCTTTCTTTCTTTCTTCTTTCTTTCTTCCTTTGTGCTTTCTTTCCTCTTTCTTTCCCAGTACCGAGGATTGAACCCAGGACCTTCTCATTGAGCTACAACCCCAGTCCTTTTTATTTATTTATTTTTTATTTTATGAAACATTCTTACTAAGTCACTGAGTTACCAAGGTTGGGCTCAAACTTGCATCTTCCTGCCTCAGTCCTCCAAAGAGCTGGAATCACAGATGTGTGTCACCACACCCAACTCAAACCTGCTTTGTATTTTTAATATACATCAGTCATTAGTGGAAGAACTGTTCCAATTTTGAAGAAGATAGATTGGGTCCTTAGAGAAATTTCTGATGATAGAAACAAAAATGATTCTACAATATTGGAGAAGTACCCAGGATAAAATTTTTTTTTAAATGAGATCATGTGCCTTAAAGGAGAAGAAAAAAATGTAGGAAGATATAATGAATTAGTCTTTCAGATATTATTCAGTTAAATAGGGTTGATGGTGGGTAGTTATTTTCTGTTATTTCCTTTGCACTATCTCCTGATGTTTCATTGCTTCTGATCAATGTTATATTATTCTTCATTGCATCATTAGCAGCTGTTGGATTGATTTTTCATGGTCTTTTACTAGTTTTAAGAAGTCTTTCTTTTCATGTTTGCTAACTGTGAACCTGTCTTCTAGATCTGATATTCTGTCCTCACATTGGTTGATTCTGCAGCATGTACTTTCAATAGAATTTTTAATCTCCTGGATATGTTTGGATCTGTTTCATGGATTCCATTTCTTTCCTCTGTTGGGCATTCATGATTTACATCATTTTCCTAAACTCCTCTATTTTTTTTTACCTGTATCTACTCTAGATTCACTAACCATGTCATTCATCATGTTCATCATCTCTTTAGTTATCTGAGAAATTATTTCTGATTTGTATTTTTCTAGAGCCTTATTTATCTGCTTTGTTACTTCCACTGTTATCACTTCAGAGAGTTCAGGTGGGTGGCTTTTGACTTGTTCCACCTCACTGCCTCCTAGGTTTACCTTGGGAGAGCTGTTGGTCTAGGGTTGCATCTTGCTTCTGTGTCTTCTCTTTTTCTATTTTTTAAAAATTTATTTCCTGCTGACACTTATAAATTGCTTATGATAGATAGCTTTATCACTAGTATTGAGAACTTTATAACTACTTTTCAGAGATGTCTTCTAGGTGTAGTTGAATTTTGGCTTTTGAGTCTGTCACAAGATCCTACCCCTTCAATTTATTAAGGCGAAGAAATTGCTGCATATTTGGCTTAGCCCCTGGCTCTTTGGTCCTGGCCTATAATATTATTTATGACCCTTAGACTATTTTGGTCTTGGCATACAAGGAAGAACAACTGATTAGAACTATGTCACCTTGGCTAAAGTAGTACAATCAGTAATAACAATAGAATCAAGCACAACCTAGAAAATGACAAACTGTGGTAATTATTGATTTGCCATCTTTAACCATAAGAACAAGATTTATAGTTGTATAAAAATAATCTAAAACAAACCAGGAAATTATATACAGTAAATATCCCCTCAATTGAATGATTTTACACTTTGGGATATACAGTAAATATCCCTTCAACTGAGAAGATTTAAAAAGGATGGGGAAAAATAGAGAAATAGAAGAGAGAGATTAGAAGCAAGGTTGAAAGCCAAAGGAAGATTACCTAAGCTAGTGGAGACTGGTGAAGAAGACAGGAGGGAAACAAAGAAGGAAGAAACAAATATAAGAACTAAATAAAACAAAAAATCTAAAATCAATGCTCACACTCATAAAAAAATGAAAATACACAATCAAAAGAAAGAGAGAGAGAGATTTCTCTGTGATTTCATGCCTGTGGTCATCTTCTGTTGCCTACAGTTCCATGGTAGTGTCCACTTCAAGGCATGTCTCTGCTGTGCTGGTAGACAGAGAAGGAATACAGAGCCCAGATCAGTACTGTATGATCCAGCAAGCCTGCAGTAGAAGTCGGGTGAGGTGCTGTGTAATCCCAGCAAACCTGCAGAAGAAATAGGGTGGGGTGCCAATTCAACTCCACAGAAGTTCCAGCTGATCCTGGTCTCTGTCTGTGGGCCTGTGACCTGAGTTGTTCAGCCCACAACCCTGTGGGTGTTTCTTGCCAGATTGACCTCAGAGCCCCAATCCAGGTAGTGTCCTAGGGCTGCACCTCACCCAGACACTGAGGCCCCCAAAATGAAGCCAACTCACAGCTGCTCCCAGTCCCTGGGTTGAGCTGGCCCCACCCCAAAATGGCATCCAGTCAATCACCCTCTCCTGGGGACTTTTGGACTCCAGCCAATGCATCCACTTCTCCACTCCACTGGTGCATTTCTCTGTGGAAACTTCTAGGGTCCCTAGCCATCACAGCACCTCTGTAGGATTAAGCCTCATCTCTCACGCTGTAAGCCAGTAATCAGGAACAATATGCAGTTCGCCAAGGAGCTGTGAGTCAAGGAGAAAGTGCAGTTTTCCAGTTCCCTCTTCTGTAATGAGGTCTGTCACCTCCCTTTCCCTATGGACTCCAGTTCTTGCTTCAGAACTTTCCTGGGTCTCAGGGATCCACCTCCCTCCTTATTCTCTTTCCCAAGTTGCTATACTCTAGCGTCTGGTCTCCTAATCTTGGAGAGGCTGATCTGGCACTGCTCACTGCTCCACCATCTTCCCAGAAGTCCTATTTTCTATTACTGTAAAGGAAAGGAGAAGTGAAAATAAGCTTAACTACCAATCAAAATTATATAAATCAAAAGTAATCTCATCACTATAATGTTAGTGAAATTCTAGATTGTATTTCCACATCAAAGTCATTCAACTCAGTCTTAAATAAGGAATACCTTCTGGTGAATTTTACCACAGATATCCAAGAAAACAAATTTATTTTTTAATCACAATTCTGTTTCATATCCCATTACCTTTCAGGTAGTATGTTAGCACATGGCTTTCTTATTTACCAATCTTTTATAGAAATCTGCCTTCCTAAAGAGTGAGGAATATTACCTAAGTACATTATCCATGGTATCCAGCTAAGTCATTACATTCGGCTTAAAAATAATTAATTTGGAGCAGTGAATCTTACAAATCCAATTCTTTTATTCTCAGGCTAGTTAGCTAATTTGTAGTCTGGTTTCTCTGTGATACCACATCTTGCTAAGCACCAAGCATATATAATTCCAGACTCCACTGATAACTAAATGCTGAGTTACACATTCCTCTGAGTTTCCTACATCAAAAATCTTTTAAAAGCCTCCCTTGAGTCATTTTTTTTACTTAAATCTTCCACCACGTTCATTATCTTCCTACTCCCACATACAGATTATCATTATAGTCATTCACCTTTTTATTTTGTGTTCTGATGCAAATCAAGCTTATCATAAAGCTCACATTTAGAAACCCAAATTTTCATCAGCGTAATTCAGTGGACAGGAGAACTGTTCACAGCTGATAGAAGGTTCCTCAGAGTGGTTGGTATTCGTTACACCTAAATCTTGGGCTTGCTATTTTCCTTGGCTGTGCTGTTCATTCTTTGTTTTGTTCTGTTGTTTGTTCTTTTCAAGATTTAATGAAGTATAATTAACAAATCAAACTCTGTACATTTAAGGTATACACCATGATGGCTTGATACAGTGTATGTACATATTGTGAAATCATTATCACAATCCAGTCAGTTAACACAAGCACTGCTTCACATAGTCATCAATTTTTTGTGTACATGATGAGAACGTTTAAGATCTACTTTCAGCAAATTTCAAGAATGGAAGATATGTTTTAGCTATTGAGTTGTATGAATTTCTTATATATTTTAGATATTAACACCTATCAGAAATATGGTTTATGAGTATTTTCTCCCAATCTAATTGTCTTTTACTTTTTGTTGATCATTTCTTTTGCTGTGCAAAGCTTTTTAGTTCCAAGTAGTCCTGCTTATTTAATTTTTATTTTGTTGCCTGTGCTTTTTTTTTTTTGTCATAGCTACAAAATTACTACGAAGACAATGTTAAGAAGTTATCCCCTATGCTTTTCTCTAGGAATTTTGTGGTTTCAGGTCATTCAACTGAGCTTTTAAGCTATTTTTAGTTACTTTTTGTGAATGGTGTAATATATGGATCCAGTTTCATTATTTTACCTATGTATATCCAGTTTTCCCAACACTATTAACTGAAAAGACTGTCCTTTCTTGGCAGTGTATTATTGGAATCTTCATCAAATATTAGTTAACCATATAATCATAGGTTTATTTCTGGGCTCTCAATTCTGTTCCATTGGCATATGTGTCTGATTTTTTTTATCTGTAATAATGTTTTGATTACTATAGCTTTGTAGTATAGCTTAAAATTATGGATTGTGAACCTCTAGCTGTGTTCTCCTTCATAATTGCTTTGGTTATTGCTATTCCATATGAATTTCAAGGTTATTTTTCTACTACTGTGAGAATGCCATTAAGATTATTATAGGAATTCCATGGAACTTATAGCTGACTTAGGATAATAGGGACATTTTAACAATATTATTTCTTCTAATTCATAAATATAAAGCACCTTCCCATTTATTTGTGTCTTTTTCAATTTTTTTCATCATTGTTACACTTTTAAGTGCAGAGATATTTTACCTACTTGATTAAATTTACTACCAAAGTGCTTTATAATTTTTGATATTGTTGTGAATAAGATTGTTTATTTTCTTTTCAGATAGTTTCTTGTTTAGATTTTTGTATGCTGATTTTGTATCCTGCAAATTTACTGAATTTGTTTATTAGTTCTTACAGTTTTTTGGTGAGGCTTTTAGAATTTTCTATATATAAGACCATGTCATCTGCAAACAGAGACAATTTTACTTACTCTTTTAAAATTTGGATGCTTTTTTTCTCTCCTTTTCCTTGCCTGATTCCCTTGTCTAGGAGGTCTAGTATTATGCTGAACAGAAGAAGTAGTCAGCGTAGGTAATCTTGTTCTGTTCCCGATGTTAGAGAAAAAGCTTTTCACCAATGAGTATGATATTAGCTGTGGATTTGTCACATGTAGTATCTATTACATTTAGGTACAGTCTTCCGAGCCCAATTTGTTTGGAGTCTTTTTGTTTTTGTTTTTGTTTTTTATAAAGCAATGTTGAATTTTTTCAAAAGCTCTGTCTGAATCTATTGAGAAGATCGGATAGCTTTGTTCTTCATTCTTTTAATGTGATATATTGATTTACATACATCTATGTCAAACCATCCGGGGGTACATATCGTTTGGTTATGGTATTTGATTTGTTTGATACTATTTGACTGAGAATTTTTGGTATGAGGGTTTGGTATGAGGGTATTACAACCCTCATAAAATGAATTTAGAAATGTGCCCTTCTCTTTACATTTTTGGGTAAGTTTACAAATGGTTAGAAATAATTCCTTAAATGTTTGGTAGAATTCACCAGTGTTATGGCTCATCTCTAAATGTCCCCCCAGAGTGTCATGCACTCATAAGTTGGGCTTTTTGGAGCTGGCTGGATGTAGGGTGTGTGATACAGAGATTATAGGTGTGTGGTACTAAAGCAGTCCACTGATTGGTTTAGCATAGTTCTGGGTGTGGACAATGGGAAGGCCCACACTGGGTGTGGGTGGCACCACCCAAAAGTCTTGTAGCCTGGATAAACAGTAAGGGGAGTCTTCACTGCTGCTGCCTTCTGCCTGCCTTGCCATGAAATGTTTCTTCTCTGTGATGCCCTCTGCCATGCTACCTTGCCTAGAGCTAGCTGACTATGGGCTGAAACCTCTACAAACGTGAACCAAAATAAATCTTTCCTCCCTTAACTTGCGGGTGTCCAGTATTTTGTCTCAGCAACAAGAAAAGTAAGTAAGACAACTAGTAAAACTCTTTGGCCCTTGGATTTCTGTTTGTTGGGAAGTTTTTGATTACTGATTTAATGTAGTTACTTATTTGCTTGGATTTTCTGTCTGCGTGATTCAGCTTTGTAGGTTGTATGTTGGTAGGAATATATCCGTTTCTTATAGATTATATACACTTTCTGGCATAGTATCAATTGTAATGTTTTCTTTTTCATTTATAGTTTTATTTCAGTCCTCTCTTTTTTTACATTCTTTTTCTTTTTTCATTTTATGTAAAAAAAGTAAGATGAGATTTCATAACAAAATAATAGAACAATAACAATAGTTAAGGCATTGCACATTGTTATATTTAAAGTAGTTACTCAGAGTACAAGATACGGGCATAAAAATTTTCCAATCAATATTAGCACAAACCTTCCTTTTCAATAAACTAAGAGACATTAGTACTATAACTAACTTGCATTTTTTTTTCCTTTTCCCTTCCTTCCTTTCCTCTTTTCCCTAATCTAGTTCCTTTTTTCTTTTGAACAATTTCTTCCCATTTCACAATATCTACTGTACATTTTATACCTTATTTGCTCTTTCAGTTTCTCACACCAGGGAGACAATATGATTTTACACACGTGAGTCTGATTTATTTCACATATGAGTATGGTCTCAAGTTGCTTCCATTTACCTATAAAAGTCTCCAGTTTATCCTTCTTTATGGCTGAGTAGTACTCCATTGTATAAAAATACCACATCTTTTTTATCCATTCCTTTTCTTTTCCTAACTTCAATTTCATTTATTTCTTCTCCAATCATCATTTTCTCCATTCTGCTGTCTTGGGCTTATTTGACCTTCTTTTTCTAGTTCCTTAAGGTATAAATTTAGAATTTAGATTGTTCATTTGAGGTCATTCTTTTTTTATTTTTTCAGTGTAACTTTTTGCCACTATAATCATCCCTCCCAGAACAGATTTTCCTGCATCCTGTAAGTTATGGTGTGGTTTATTTCCGTTTTTATTTGTCTCAAGATTTTTTTTATTCCTGTTTGGAATTCTTCACCTATTAGTTACTCAAAAATATGTTGTTTCATTTCCATACATTTGTGAATTTTTAAATTTTCTTCCTGTTACTGATTTCTAGTTTCATACCACTGAATTCTGAAAAGATACTTAACCCAATTTTAACCTCTCAATTTAATTTTTTTTTGTGGCCTAGCATATTATCTACCTGCAGAATTTTATGTGTGCATTTGATTAGACTTTGTTTCCTGTTTCTCTTAGGTAGAATGTTCTGTACGTGTCGCTTAGGTTCATTTGGTCTACATATGTTCAAATCTACTGTTTCTTTATTGATTTTTTGTCTAAATGATCTGTCTATTGTTGAGAATGAGCTATTAAAGTCTCAACACTTGCTGTATTGCTATTTATTTCTCCTCCGGTGCTGGTAGTATTTATCTTGTATATTTAGGTAATCTGATGCTGGGTGCAGAAGTACTCATAACTGTTCTATTTTCTTCTTTATGACATGTCCTCTTTTTCATTGTATAATGACCTTTTTTCTGTTTTTACAGTTATTGACTTAAAAGTTTATTTTGTCTGACATAAGTCTAGCAACTACTGCTGCCTTTTGGTTATCATTTGTGTGAAATATCTTTTTCTATCTTCTTATTTTCAGCCTGTGTGTTCTTAAAGCTAATGTGAGTCTCTTATAGAAAGCATATCATTAGATTTTTAAATTCAGTCTTTTGACTGGAGGATTTTATTCATTTCCAATGAAAGTAATTATTAGAAGGTAAAGACTTATTGGACAGTTTTAAGTTGTTCACTGACTATTTTGTAGTTTCTTCCTCCCTTGGTGTCTTCCTTTGTGATTTAATGACTTATTGTGAGACTATGATTCTTTTTTTCCTAACCTTTTGTGAATCTATTTCAGGTTTTTCATTTGAGGTTACCATGAGGCTTACATAAAACATTTCATAGACACAACACTCTGTTATACGTAGGTAAGAACTTCACTTCAATCATTCTATACTTCCATTTCTCCCTCATTGTATTTTAGGTTATTGATATTACAATTAGTATTTTTTAATATTGTGTATCTATTAACAAATTTTGTATTTACATTTATTTTTATTACACTTGTTCTTCTTTTTTGCCTTTATAAGATAGTTGAAAATAATTTATGCACCACCATTACAATATTAAAGAATTCTGATTTTGATTACAGTGGCTGTCCACATTCACAGATTTTACATCTATAGAATCAACTACTGGCAAACCAAAAATATTTTTTTAAAAAGTCTATACTGAATAAATAGACTTTTTCTTGTCCTTATTTCTTTAAAAATAGGATGTAACAACTATTTTTGTGGTATTTTCATTTCATTATTATTAGAAATCTAGAATTTCTAGGAAAGCTGTGTATAGGTTATATGCAAAATAACATCATTTTATATAAGGAACTCAAACATCTTTGGATTTTGGAATCCACCAGGAGTCTTGGAAAAATCCCCCATGGATGCCAAGGAACAAATGTATTGACTGACCTTTATCAGTGAGTTCTATATGCTTCAGTTTTTACATTATTAATTAGTATCCTTTCATTTCAGCTTGAAAATTCTTTTAGCACTTCTTGGGAGGCAAGTAGAGTTCTGAACACTGCTCCTCCCAAACTCTGATTGTCTGGGGAAATCTCTCTTTCTTTCATTTTATTTATTTATTTTTTTATATGGGTACCGGGAGTCGACCTCAGGACCTCGCAATTGCCAGCAAGCGCTTGTGCCACTGAGCGATATCACCGGCCCGTTTTTTTTTTTCCTTTATGTGGGTTCTGGGAGTCGAACTCAGGATCTCATGCTTGCCAGGCAGGTGCTTATGCCCCTGAGCTATCTCACTGGCCCTCTCTTTCATTTTAAAAGACACCTTGCCAGGTCCTTGTTTGGCAGTTTCTTATTTCAATATTTTGAATATATAATCCATCAGTCTCCTGGATTCTTATTAATCTAAGGGGCGCCCAGACAGCTAGTGAAACATAATTTCTGGGAATATCTGTGAGAATGTTTCCAGAAGAGATTAGCATTTGAATTTGTAGCCCGAGTAAAGATCACGCTCACCGATGCTCACCAAGCCATCATTTTATTCCTTAAGGACCCACCGAAATAGAACAGAGAGGCGGGAAGGAGGCAAATTCTCACTCTTTTTGAGCTAAGCCATCCATGTTCTCCCGCCCATGGATATTGGAGCCTCTGGTTCTCAGATCTAAATTATACCACTGGCTGGTTTACCAGTTTGCAGACAGCACATCACAAAAACTCTTGGCTTTTATAATCACAGAGCCAACTTTATAGTAAATCTCGTCTTACTTGCCTCTATTTATCCCTTTGGTTCTGTTTCTGTGAACTCTGCACAGAACACGTATTTCCAACGTGGCTTCTACCATCCTATTTGTATTTGCCAGTTTGGATCCCTGCCACTCCCCCTGGATAGTGAGCTCTTTATGGGAGCTTGCTGTATTTGTTTTAGAATTCCTGGTGGCTAGTCTATGGTGGGTGCTTAATAAATATTTGTTAATTGAATTGTTGGATAGTTGGGAGTATGTTTATAAAATTGTGAACAAACTTTACTGTTTAAAAGGAAATATACCACTTTCAGGAATAATTTCAAAATCAGTGGAAGTGAGCAAAACTAGGTAAAGGAAGTGATGCCATTTAAAATTTTTTGCCTTGAAAAGATAAAAATATTAGGAAGAAAGGTAAAACATTAAAAAGAAAGTCACACTATTCTTTTGAAATAGGGGAAGAGAGCAGAAAGATCTGGAGCAATCAGAAAAAGTAAGGCATGGATGTTGTAACAGCCCGAGGGGAAGAACATTGATGTTGTTATTACTTCGTATATATTGAGAATGAAAGTTAAGTTATGAGAGAGGCAATATCTTTACTCATGTTGTGATAGGTAGGGCTAGGTGGCCCCCAGAAACCTGACTACAGTTTCCTGCTAAATTAAGTTGGCAGTACTGAGCATGGTACACCTGCTTGCCACTTCCTGCCATGACTAACAGAAACACCTGATTAAATGAGCAATGAGTAAAATGAGATAATAATACAGCATCCACATGAGTCACTAAGAATTCAACTAAAGCACAGTCTAAACCTTAAGAAAATTGTTTGCAATAACCCCTATCTATGAGGAAATGAGGAGGGGTAGGAAGCATAATGTAATCAGTGTTCAATGTGATTGATAGAAAAATCCTACCAATGGTGTCAGAAATTTCATCAAACTCAGTATGATATCAGTCCACTGTGTCAAATTTATTCAGCTGGTTCTATAGAACCACAAAATCATAGAACTAAAATAAACTTGATATGCTAGCTCTATGCTTTCATTTTTTTAAGGCAAGAACACCAAAGTTTAAAGATATTAAGAAAATATTTATTGTTAAATTGGTTTGCATACTCTTCTTCTATGGCTCAAATTAGCAAAAATTATCTTCTCACATTTTAAATGTTCTATTCTTAAGGTAGCTCAGTTTACAGTACCTTGCAGCTCTGGAGTCAACTGTTTTTTTCTGATCATACCACAAAAGCTACATTTTTAAACTGCTGCTTTCCTTTAATGATCACAATACATACACACACAATATGTATGCACTATATTTACATAATATATATATATTTACATACATGCAATGTATACAGTGTATGTATGTATTATGATCTATATATGTTACATATATATTAGCATATATATACACATAGCAGAACATAATGAGGGCATCTGTGTGTGTGCAAGTCAGTATATTAAATATGTACAGTAATTCTTCTCTTTGAGAGAGAATTTAATGCTTTAACCTAGGTGGCTTTTGTTACTTGAAAGAGTTAGATTTTAAAACAGGTTTCTAGTTAAATATATGGATCTGTGAAGGTCACAGTAAAATAAAGTCATAGAATAAAATCTCCAAGAATACTAATATAGCCATTCAAGAACTTTCAAGAAATAGCTAAAATCTCCCAAAAAAGATATGTTGAAGTCAGAAATCAGTGTAAGAAGCTATTAAAATTAACTTTGGCCATATTTTTCTTTCTCTCAGACTATAAGTTTTTTTAGCATAACTGACAAAGACCCTTTTCTTCATTTTCTTTTTCCTTTTCAAAATGTAACTCAAAGAGAAAAATCCAGACTAATTTTCCCTAGATTGAAAAGTCTGTGAAGCTGTGTCTAAAGTTAGTGGGACACACTGATCTCATCCTTACTGGCAAGCAGCTTTAAGAAGCTGATCAAACCAGAAAAGCCAATTTGCACTCAGATTCTGCTGCCTGCCCAGGTAGTACCTTGCTGATGAGTCCAGAGAAGTCTTGCCAATTTGGACAGTCACAGTTTTTAGTATGGATTTCTGCCCAGGAAAGCTGGGTGCCCATCAATCTGTACTTCATAATCATAAGAAGTTATTTATCTCTTGGTCATGAGCCACACAAAATGAAATCTGAAAGAATGTTTCACTGGGAGAAAAGCAGCCTGGAAAAAAGTCACCAACGGCAGCTGGGCATGGTGACACACACCTGTAATCCCAGGACTCAGAAGACTAAGGGAGGAGGATCACCTTGAGTTCAAGGACAGCCTGGGCTACACAGCAAGTTCCAGCCTGAACTACATAGGAAGATCTGTCTCAAGCAAACAAACAAACACACAAGCAAAAATTGTTACCAATGGCATGGATAGAAAATATGGGCTACCAGATAAATTTGAGAGGTCTAAACTGAGCTAATCCTAGGAAAACACTGGTGCAGAAAGAGTGGAGATTTCCCTATATACCCTCCCAGCTCCACCACTATACCTGTCTACTCGTGCTTGATAATCTAATGAAGTGATTGGCAAAAGTTTATTCAGCATTAACTCTATGCAAGATGTGTTACTCACTGCCTACAGACCTAATGAGGTAAAAGAATAAATTCTGCACTCAAAGAGCTTATACTTGAATAAAATAAAAAAAAAGAAAGCAAACAAAGCAGTATAAACACCAAACAAATTCTGCAAAATAAAAGTAAATATTATTTTCAGTTGAGAGAATTTACAGAAAGTGTATGTCTCAGAAAAAAACCATGGGACATAAGCTGGGATTGAAAGATGACAGGGTAGAAACTCCAGTTGCCGCTCAATAGCTACTGTTCATAAATAAAACTTTTAACATTAATAAACAAGACGTAATCTCACAATAGTCATAAGCAAATTAAACTTAACAGTAAGAAAAAATTCACATATTATCTTTATTTTTTATTTCAATATAGAACAATAGTGCTTTCATACAATAGAGGAAGTTTACATATTTAGAAATTGTTGTCCCAGATTTTATGAATTTTACTCTAAAGTATTCTTTCCCCAAATGTGATATTTAAGATGATTTGGGGAGGTTCATGAGATGATCTTGGGTAGTACATGACAGATTTTTACACTATCCTAAATTATTGTCTTTTTTCCTTTTTCCCTGAGTTCTTCTAATTAGAGACGGAGACTCAATTTGGTCCTAATCTTTCTTAGTGATCTTACACCAAGGTAATCTCATGTTCAATAAAGAGGAAATGGGTAACAGTACTTGAGCCATGCGAATGTACAAGCATAGTTAACCACAATTTCATAACATTGTCCTTTGTTTCTCTTATATTTGTAGTTAACTTTCTTTTGTAGTGAAATGTTATTTTTAAAATCACAGTATGTAAAATTTCTTTTTCAAACAGATACATTTAAGATTCTTTTAAAGATAATCAATGTAAGAAAAAACACTAAGTAGATTCCTATGATGGTGTTCTGATATATGAAAACTTGTGAAGGTATGTATTACATGAATGACCGAGGAAATGGAAGTTTGACTTCATGAGGGCCATAAAGAAGATAGAGAGCTTTTTTACACAAGAAGCCAAAGCAGTCACTCAAAATAAAACAACCTGGTTTGGCCAGATCTTACATACCTTTGAGTTCTCTTTGACAACTCTTTGACCTTGATTTTCCTGACTTCTGTTGCTCTTGATGCGGTTAGCTTGACTCTAAATCTTGCAAGCTTTTGTCTAAAACTCTAATCCACAGGGCTGTGAGCCTGTGCCCACTCTGTCCTTCCTTGTCCAGTTTGGAATCGTCCCCAAATCCTGCAGCTACCCAAATTGTGGCTGATCCTGTGGACTCTGTCTGGAGGACAGACTGTGTCCCATTCTGAGCTCTTAAGGTCACCTCTACTAGTGTGCTCACTCTTGCTTAATTCTATCTCCCCACCAGTATTTATTGTCACTTTGAGACCTAACCACTATTGTCACACTTGCACTCCAAATTCTAAAAGACAAGTTATAAGTAACCATCTTTCAGAAGAGCTGAGGAAAAAAATGTGTCCATCTTCTATTTTCTTATTGAACCAGTCCAGTTCAGATAATACATACTCCTATGATTTTCAGCTGTGTTATAAAAACAAATAAATCACTAGTGAATTATTTTAATGTGTGTCATATAATTGCATTGTTTCCAAAATGTCAAATTTTAAATACTTTATAGTTTCATTTATGTGTGGAAATTAGCTACTGAAGTAAACCATGTTCTTTGTGTCAAACTTTAGGGCCCTTCCAGGTATTTTAAAAGAAGATAAATTGACTAAATAGAAAGATCACAGGATTCCCCAGAAGCTCACAGCCAGAAAATCAGGCCGAAGCCGAGATCTGAGGATGATTAACCCCGAAAAACAGCAGAATCACTGCGTCCATTCTCTGAAGGTGGGGCACACACAGCTCTTACCGCACACAGGATGCAGAAGGCCACCACAGCGCCAGCCACCCCACTGCCTCCGTGTGTCCTTACCCCTCTACTGTCCTCCTCCTCAGGTCTACACCTGTACCAGGTGGCAAGAGAGGCTGAGGGAGACTTTAGGCCTCTGATACAGGAAATCAGCAAATGGTAAAAAAAAATCACTTGAGAAGTATTGAGTGATGACACACATCTCAACAATATTAGGCCTCTGAGCTCAAAGTAGTGGTGTGCTAGAAAATGTTTAATGAGTATCTCTTTGGTCTAGGATAAGGGGGACAACTGTATCCTAGAATGTGCCTCTTTCTATGCTCAAAATATTCCAACCATGGCTGAGTATTTCAGCTCTACAGGTACAATAGAATAAAATTTTCTCAAAAGCAGTCAATTCTAGTAAAACAAGTAGGATATAGTAGGAGTCTTCATCACTTTGCTTTAGCATAATTTATGTAATTGAAAGTTATCTCAGTCTGTTCAGGTTGCTAAAACAAAATACCAAAATCTGACTGGCTTATGAACAACAGAACATATTTTTCACTGTTCTGGATGCTGGGAAATCCAAGATCAAGGCATTGCCACATTCAGTGTCAAAGGAGAGCCTTCTTCATTCATAGTTGACACTTTCTAGTTGTGTCCTCATATGAGAGGAAGGACAAGGGACTAATCTCATATATGAGGGCTCCACCCTCAAGACCTATTCATCTCCCAAAGGCCCCACCTTCAAATACCCTCACACTGGGGACTAGGTTTCAACATATGAATTTTGGAAAAACACATTTAGTCTATAACCTAATATATAATTTAACTTTTTGGTAATGGATATTTAACAAGCAGTCGACAGTATATTTTTCTGAAAATGTAAGAATTGGCTCTTGCCAAACTCCTGACTCCAGCATATCACAGGTTTAAATTAGGTGTTATTTTTTTCCTACATAGCTGATGTTACTACCATCTTGATATTAAAAATTATACAGGATGCTTTTCCTAAAATAATTAGATAATATCTATATTAAAGTATGCATAAATATTCCCAGTGTGTTCTTTAAGACAGAAAATGGAATTACATGGGCCGGTGAGATGGCTCAGCAGTGTAAGCGCCTGCTTGGCAAGCACGAGGGCCCGAGTTCGACTCCCGGAACCCACATACGAAGAAAGGTCCAGTGATATCGCTCAGCAGCACGGGTGCCTGCTGGTGTGCAAGGTCCTGAGGTAGACCCCCGGTACGCACCAAAAAAAAAAAAAGAAAGAAAGAAAAAAGAAAATGGAATTCCAGATTCTTCTCATTGCATCTTTTTTATGTTTGAGCTTCAAATCTAAGGCTTCTTTTTCATATGTGCAGCTTTGGAAGTTACCGTCCTATCACAACTGTCATGGCTAGGCTCTCCTTGACTGCTTGATAAGAACCTGAACGATAAGAGATACACGTGAAAAGTTAGGTTGATACTATTGGTTAATTAATCAACATATTCAGTCTCTCAAAGTGAAGCTATGCATACCCAAGATTTCCTTTGGATCAGAACTTCTTTTCCTTTTAGTATCTAATTAATTTCAGCCCATGTACCACATCAGACTTTACTCATTTGAGGAAGACATCTTTGAGCCTTTCACGTACTAATCCACCCAAGGGTAAAGGTCCTCTTCTGTTTCCCACAGAAACCCCTTACGTTTACCATGACACCAAGCAGCACACTAATCATGATGTTTGGAAACTATTGTTTTATTTGTCTGCCTTTACAAACACTTTGAAGACAAAGAACCTGTTTTATTGATTTTATATCCCCAGTATCCATTTAGCACAATTCTAGGGATGTGCTAGACACTCCTCAGTACATCCATTCATTCATCCATCTACTCATATTACTCCACACATGCTGAGCATCTACTATGAAACAGACAGTGGTATGAGCACTAAAGTATAACAGTGCAAAAAAATCCTGCCATTATACAGTCAACATTACAAAAGAGGTATAAGTAACATAGTATGTTGAATGATGATACATCTATGAAGAAAACATAAATGATGAGGGTAGGCTAGGCATAGGGTGATGGCTTTTAAGTAAGGTTGTTAAAGAAGAACTCACTTGCAAGTTATCACTTGAACAAAGACCAGAAGAAGGTGAAAAGGCTAATATGAATAACCAAACACAATTAGAACCCTCTCTGGTTTCATGGGGCAATAAAAAGGAATTAAGATGTGTTATGTACAGGTACTAACTCCACACAAGGAATGGAAACATTTGTACTGCAAACATATACTAATTAAGAATAAAAATAAACAAAAATGGGATCATTTTGGCAATATTTCAGACCTGGCTTATTGGATTCTAGTGGACCTGCACCTCAAAGCACTTCCTATCACCAGAGGAATTACTATCTCTATACTTTGAAATCTCTTTTCTCTTCCTCCTACTCCTCCATTCAAACCCTGGTTCCTCTCACTCTGTGACTCATCCTGCTCTTTAATTCTTGGTCAAACTTCTGAGTTCTGACTCATTCTGACTAATCGATGAGGATTTATTTCCTATGTGGCCAGCACTATGCTCAGTGAGAGGAATTATTACAAAAATCACAAGGTCTTTGAGGACCTTTTGCCTAAATCCAGGCAAGAGACGTAAATGAGCTTTGCTCTCCACAAATTCCTGCATCAATCCCTTAGTACTTATGAAGTGATCTTTATTTTGTTAGCAAAGAAAATGTAAAACATCAAGCAAAAAAGAACATATATGCTACACTTAGCACTGGGAAGAGGCTTATTCATTACCAATACTTATATTTCCTAATAATTTCCCTAATCCTGGTCTCAGGATTCTGCTACCTTTTCCTAGCAGATAGGCAGTATCTAGATATGTATTATTCATACACTCAAATTATCCACATTTTTCTTTCAAAAAAAAACCTACCTCTCTTTCAGATCACACTGTAACAATCACACAGTGGCTGCAAAATAACTTAGATTTTGTTGTTGGGCAGTTTACATTCCCATAAAGGTGAAAATTATTTCTATTTATTTTTTAAAATTGTAGATTTGTCCAAATTGAATTTTTATTTTTTCATGTGTTTCTGACTTAAGGAAGGCAGTTTTGCAAGCAGTGTGCATGAGTCAGAAAGAACATTTCCTGGTTTGGTTAAAAAGAAGAAAAAGAGATTAGCAACTACACACCTGCTTGGTGCCAAACATAGTGGCAGGCGTTTTGCAATATATTATCTTATATAACATATGCTGCACCACAGTACACACAGACACAAATGTGGGTGATACTATTGCCAGTCTCAGTTCAAATCAAAGGAAATTGAGTTACTGAGAGACTGAATAAATTTCCCAAGGACACATAGCTTCTGAGTGGCAGACATGGAATTCCAGTGCGCTGTATCTGACTTGGAGATCCTTGGTTTTCCCTCTTTCCACACTTTTCTCTTTTCCATTTTTTCCAATTAACTGACAACATTAGGTATTTATCATGTACATTATATTTTGAAGTATAAATTCATTGTGGAATGGTTAAATTTAGCTAATTAACATGTGCATTACTTCACATGGTTATTATTTCTGATGTGGAAGCAATTAACATCCTCTCCTTCTCACCTTTCAAAAACACAATATATCGTCATTAACTATAATCAACTTGCTCCATGGTAGTTCTCTCACAGATGAAAGTATGACATAAATGAGGCCGAGATCATGAGATCAAACATTACCTGTGTAGATTTTAACAGGCCACTGCCTGTCCCCCTGCTCCTTTCATCTTCAAGATACATCTTTACAGATCCAAAGTGGTTAAAATAGATACCAAAAGAGCATGTCTAAACTGGATGGAATGTATAAACCCATCCTAGCCACCAGATTATCAAGGCTAAATACACATACTGATGATAGGTCATTAGCACCTTCTTTATTGCATTCAAATGCTGAAACAACCTGCCCTTTCTCTTCCCATAAATTTATGTCACTCCCTGTCCTTCAAATAACAGAGAACTCTTTCACTTTGTCAAAGAAAGGAGTTATATGGATTCTGGATGTTTACATCAGAAGAGGAAATGGTCAGATGTGTTTTGACTAATCATACCCTTCTTAGAAGAATAAACAACCACAAAAGCTAGACTTGCGTGTCTGCCAATTCACTGCTGACCTTTCACTGGGAATCCCAGTTAATTCTGAACTGCAGATTCTGTCACCACTGCTCTATGTAGAGAGAATGATGCTGGTGTGTGTGGAGTGCTTATTCTGATATATGGATGTGCACATGGTAATGATTAAAGTGGTTAATTGATAAATAAACTGAAGGGGTTCTAGGATTTTCAGGGAAGAGTAAATGAATATGAAAGCCAGAAGCAATAAATCAGTACTCCTCAATCTGTGCTGCAGTTTATGTGTCTACCAAAATTTGATCCATGTATAAAACATTTTTACAGCAACTGAATAAACATATTAGTAATATCTGTCAAATGGACGATTAATCTAGGTAGATTTTAATATATCTTGAGGAATGAGGTACAACTTCATGCCAAACAAGAGATAAGGGGCCAAATAAGAGATAAGAGGTATAGCATTAAGCCAAACATATGCCAAACAGAAAGTTTGTTTGCTGGAATATCTAGGAACTTTGTTTTGTACATACAAGAGTAGATCAGTAAATAGTACTAACATCCGATCAAAGACTCTTGAGGGAGGATGGAGAGGGGATTAAAAAAGAATTAAGATATGTCACGTACATGTACCAATTCCCCACAATGTATGTAATCATCATATACTACAAACATGTACTCAAAACACATTAATCTTTTTTACAAAGGAACAAAATATAGAGTGAATCTAAAACCCACTTCTAGGGACTGAGTTCTATTTTATTTATCCACTCGCTGATTCTGTTAACGAATGTTACTACTGAGCACTCACTACGTGTGATGAACAGTTCTAGGGAATTGCTTCAAAGGGGACTGGTCCCCATAGAAATACTCAGGCAGGAAGGGGCTACAGAGCTCAATTAGGGCCTTGGTTCAAAACTAAAGTGCATCATAATGCATTGCACTTTCCCTATTCACTGTGTGTTTTTCTCTCACCTATGTGGGGCCCACAAGGGACATTTGGTGTCTTGTAAACTTTTAATTGCTGATGAGCCTCTGGCAGGTGTGGCTTGCCTTAATGGACTGAAAATGCATCAGTTGCTTTCAGTTATGTCCAGAAAAATGCCCTGGTCAGTGGCAACCTCTTTAATTGGGCTTTTATCAGGTACTTCCCTCAAAGCAGGGAAAGCTATTGGAAAGAGATCAGTGTGGGTTTTAGGGAGTGCTGACACACACTTCTGAAAATGAATAGGGGGGTGGCTGCTTTTGATATCATCGATAATCACTTGCTGGAATGAATTTGATATGGATCAGCCACAAGGACTGTATTATTGATGGATAACACAATTGAATTGGTAGTAGCATCTAAGCCTATTGATTCTATCTCTTCTACATTTCAAAAGTGTTGTACGCCAGCAGCCTGTGGCTTTGCCTCTGTGCGGTATTTGGGAGAACAGAGTACCCGAGAAGATGAATGTGTTTTTGTTCACATTATTGCTATAGGTGTATTCATTTTCTAGTGCTGTCACAACAAAGTGACAGCTTTGCCTAGCTTTTGGTGTTTTGCTGCCAGTCTTCGGTATGTCATGGCTTGCAGAAGGATCACCCTGTCTCTGCCTTCATCTTCATATGCTATTCTTCCTGTGTGTATGTCAATGTTCAAATTTCCCTTCTATACAAGGACACCGGTCTTACTGGATTGGGCCCCCTCTCCACAATATGAATTCCTATTAGTTAGTTACATCTTCAGCAATTCTGTTCCTAAACATGCTCACATTCTGAGCTGTTGGGGGTTAAAGATTTAACATATGAGTTTTGGGGATGAAAGTCACATCATAACAATAGGGAAGGAGTAGTCAAAGTTCACAATCTGCTTCATGGAATGAGTATAATGTAGGCTCTAGAGTAATCCAGAGATGAACCATTACTGACACTCCGTGGAGAGGCTCCACAAAATTGGCAAACTGAAAATTTGCTCCTTTCCAACTTTGTCAACTCTGTCTTGTGGCCATTTTATCCTGAGGTTGTGTTTATTAGGGTTTGCTTGTAGAAATATTTAACTAAATAAGTCACTGAGGTGGAGCAATTTCTTCCAACAAGTAATATTTATATCTATTTTTCATAGTGGCTCCATTGTAATAATACAGGCATCGTTAAGAAAAACACATGCATATAATAAAAAAATTAAAATTATGGAAAATACATGTACATCATATTTCTCAAAAAATGAATTTTAAGGTAATTATGAAACTCTTGCAAATTCAAAAAATATACTAAAATTTAGCTGTACAATAATACCCAATATCCTGTGAGCGGTTACCTCTGCCCCATATGGAAGTCCTCCTAGCAGTTTGACTGAGATGTCATCAGCCTTGTTATTAACATTCTTATCTCTGCATTCAAAATAAGGATTCTATTTGTTATACTTTACTTCACTACTCTACCATTTGAATGTAATAGCTGCTTCCTCCAAATATCTGCCTAGGGAAACCTGGGTAGTTGTTAGAATAGTCCAGGTGGACAAAACAAAAAAAACTAATTTAAAAATTGAAATGTCTGCTCCACTTATCATTGAATCTCAGCCTAAAATCTGCTAGGGTATGTGGTTGTCTAGCAACCAACTAATGTCCTATAATGATCTACAAATTGATGTCTGTGCTGAATGAATGGTCCAGTCCAAACCCAAAGCTTTATGTAGTTAATTGAAAGCTAATGTCCTCATTAGCGACTGATAGGGAAGCTCAACAAGTGCACTTTGCATGTGTTAAGTGTTGAATATTTATTAGACATGTTGCTTAATACAAAGTAAGAGGGACTGCATAATCCATCTGTTGACAACTATGAGAATAAAATCATGGTTTGGAATTGCCCAGTCCATAAGTTAAGCTCAAGACGGCTGATGTCCATCATACTACTATTCACCTAAACTGAACTGTTTTAGTCTACGTCACATGTTTCTGGTTCCTGCCTATTTATTTATTTATTTACTTATTTACTTATTTATTTATTTGCCTCAGCAAAGTCTTGTATACTATCAAGTCCAGACTACTCCCAACCCAGAAGATAGAAAGCTGATTTAACATATTCCCAGTCATCTAGTGTTCATCATAAAATTAGCAGGAAAAAATGAAATTTTGTAGTTGAGATTTAAAAGGCCCTATCAAAATATAGTGGAACTTGAGAAAATTATGTTTGTCTTAATTCCTGTTCACACGATAACCCTGCACCTCAGCCTATTACCTTCCTCCTTTTTTGTTTTTATTAAACTCTTTTTAAAAGAGATAACTACTTTGAGAAATTCTTTTAAAGATATATAAGCAAAAAAGTAAAGCTACTGGTACTTGCTGAATTATTCATTTGAGATACTGACCATTTATAATGAATTTAAGATCATGCTAGATTCTATAATGGTTAAGGAAATGTACTTCCACAATTCTTCTCCACCAAGGAACTTGCTTTCTTCCTATGGGCTACAAACAGAGCAACTTTTTAAAATGTTTAAAAATATTTTTGAAAGATTTTAAAAGTAAAATTTAAATATTTATATTCAGTCAACTTTATATTAGTATAAATTTTAACATATATTAAAATTTAAATATTCCCTTTACTAAACAGTTTCAATAATAAACAAATTTTTTCACAGTTTTATTATAGAATCTACTTTCATAACAGTCTCATTGACTCTGGTACAGTTTCTTAAGGTCAAAGACAGTGTGACATTCTTTGTATCATGTGGACCTAGCATGAATGAACATTGTCTTAGCTACTTTTCTCATTGCTGGGACAAAATATCCAACACCCAAAGTTAAAGGAGGAAAGGTTCATTTCAGCTTGGTTTGTAAAGGTTTCAGTCCACAGTTAGCTGACTCCAAGACAGAAAGTTAATTAAGAAATTTAAAAATGTCCTAGATTCTAGAAAACTAAGTATTCAGTAGAGTACCATAAAAATATGCAGAAATCCAGAATCTTCCCAAATTTAAGTACCTCCAACATATGTTGTACAATATCACAATATGTGAGGCTTCATGAATATTTGCCTATCTAGGACTAGAAATGATTATAGATGTACTTAAATAACCCAAAGATACATTTCTCAATGACTACATAGAAAACTCAGATGTAGGCAAACAATGATGTATTGTTGCCAGTTATTGGGAAACCTTATAGGAGAAAATTGGACTCCAAAGTTAAACAAATGGATATAAAAAAGTTGTCATTGTCAAGTGAGTCAAAGGAAGTTCTAAAGGAAGTCCTAAAAAGGATAGGAAGTTCTAAAAAGGATAACCCCTGAAAATATAAAAATATATTTTTTCAATCATATTTTTCTATAATCACAGAAAAATATGACTTTTCAAATGAAATTAAAATTCCCAGAGATGAGTCCGACCAGTCCAACAGCTATGGAAAATCTCTCATCATTCAGTTCAGCCTTCGTGAAGACAGAAATATACATAGGGGCACATGACTAAGGGATCAAGAGACATGAGAGCTGAAGATATACTCAAATGTTAAAACCACAAAATAGGTATCATGAGAGGACGGGTATAACATGACAAACATTTCCCTCAAAACACCAAATGTCAGCAAGTCTTGTCTTTTATCATCTGGAGTTCAAACTGCAAATAGTTCAATAAGTCAATTGGTATTAAGCACTATATTAATATAGTGGCATTCACATTTTGTTTAGGGCCAGTCTCTTCTAGTTAAAATAAATGATGTCCTATTTGTAATGCTCCAAAATATCAGTGGAAGTCAGATGATGAAATGTAATTTTGTGTATGTTGGGGAAGGAGTGTGGGGAATGAGACAGGATCAGAGAGGACCTCCATAGCTCTCCACAGCATATAACATAGTCACTGTCAAACACCTTTTGCCAAGGAATTCCTCCACATGTCACTGGGGAGAATACCTCCAAGGGGTTATATACCAAAGTTGATTCTTTGAGACTATCAGTTAATTGTACTTTGGATACATAACCTGATTTTGAAGGATCAGGAAAAATTTAGAGAGCATAGAATATACTTAAGTCATCTGGAGAAGAACACACATGATGTAAATTCTGGTTTCTGGAGACAGATGCAGGAGATATAGATTTGAGTCCAACTATGACACAAAGCTTGTATAACTCACTTTCTTTTTTCTTAGTCCCATCACGGAATGTGAAAGTATCATTTTAAACAGGTGAAATCATGTTAATCATACAGATATAAATGAAAACATTTTAATGAGAGAACCATCATTGCAAACAAACTCAGTGTCTCACAATTATAGTCAGATAAGGAATACAGACTTTACAAATGCAAACCTAGCAAAACTGACCTCAATTTACAGAGTGGTAATCAATGTCATTCTACCGCATGCATTTCTGTAGACAGAAATTATTTGCATTACTATCAGGCTTTTTAACGCATCAACTATTACCTTCAAAGAGTTGTAAAATTTCCTTATGCAAGACAAAAACTAGTTTGGGCACCCACCAAATTTTAGACTTACATCATTTTTCCTTATAAAAGATGAGATGACCTCTTAGGCTCTTTTCAATACTTGAATTCCACTTGTTTCCACCACCAATAGAAAGAAACATAGGAAGAATAAAAAAGGGAGAGAGACACATGAGTTAAGTCTGAAAAAAACTTAAGCCTACCAACGGGTAATCTAGTCTTGTCACAAATAACCTTCTTCTCTTACATTCCAATATTGTATGCTTATTATTAATAGATACCATACCAGTTTAAAGAGAAAGAGGGAAAACATAAATCACAAGAGACTCTAAATTTATTATACCCCTGGATAAATGGCAAAGCCTTCATTGCACATTCACTGGATGCCAATGAAATACCATTATCCTTGGTTAAAGTAAAATTTGTTCTGGGTTAGACTGACAAGGATAATTAATGCTTCTATAGAAAATCTCTGATCCCAGCTACTTTATGTCACATGAAAGAAAATTCCCTTATTTACTTCTCCCTCACCTGTGGTTAATATTGAGTTATGAATCAAACAATGACAGCCCTGCAGAGACAGGTAAAGTAGGGGCTGAGGTAATCCAGGAGCACAAAGCACACAGCCAGGACTGCACAACTAGCACATGCACCTTCCCAGAGCGAAGCAAAACAGGAGCTTTTTTATTTGTTGTGGTACAAGAGATGGATACCCAAGGCTCTTCTGAGGCTACTGGTTATATTAGCATCTGTGTGCTATTTAGCCTGGCGAAATACCTCTGCCCCCCCACACACAGCTGTCTCTCTCTGTCTCTCTTTGTCTCTGTCTCTCTCTCTCTCTCTCTCTCTCTCTGTCTCTGTCTCGGTCTCTCTCTCTGTCTCTCTCTCTCTCTCTCTCTCTCTCTGTCTTTCTTTCTGTCTCTCTCTCATCAGGACAAGTTATTTAGAAGCTATACCACTAGTGCTATGGCTGAAAGGAGTTATCTAAATTAGCATTTTTAAATTTGCTAACATTTATTGACTAGTTCCTCTGTGTTAGGCAAATTACATTGACTGTCTCATTTTATCCACCCAACGAGGCCATGAGGTAGGTCCTAATATTATCATATCTTATAGGTAAAGATAGACTTTTCTAATTAGCTTAAATTCCATAGGTAATAAGTAGCCAAGTCAGAGCTTAAAACTGGGTCTGGCTGACATAAAACTCCACATTCTTAAGCACTGTGTACACAGGTTTAACCTAATATTCCTCCTAGCTGACCCCTTATCATACTTGTGGGCAAGTAAAGAGTGATTCTGCTTTCCTCAGAAAGATAAATAGTAGGTTTTTAAATACTTGCCCACGCTGAACACGGCAAACAGCCTCTCCAAGGTGTGGTGCAATTGGATCCAGAGCACCAGAGTGCAGGGAGAAAACTGAAGATCCTAAGACAGCATGGAAGATGTGCTTCTGCACATCTCGCTGTTACTTGTCTTTCTTTTCAGTACGCACACCATCGTGAAGAAAGGGAAGCAGGATTTGCTTTTTATGAAAATGTGTTCTGCGCTGTTGAGTATTCTTTGTGCATAGTAAATAAAAACAATGAGATCTGAGTCTTATATTTAAGACTGCTGAAGCTCCATCTATTAAATAGAGCTCTGTAGCTCCCATTATCGGAAATTCCCTGTGTAAAAAATTCTTTCTTCTAGACCCGTGGTAGTGAACCTATGGCATGTGTGCTGCAGCCGCTGTTTGTTGTCACTGAAAGCTCTGAAAGGTTCACCATCACTGCTCTAGACCAAGCATTGCTAGGCAATGAAATGATGTCAGACTTTGGGAGAAGACAAATCTCTCCTGCAACTCTATTAACTATAAGTTACTGACATCTTTGGGTCTATTTCCTCTTCTGTGTATGGTATAATAGTATTCAAAAAAACTGGTTGTTCAGTCTTCCACTTTTAAATAGAAATTAACTTGAAATCACTGATTTAGCATATAAAATAATCTTTGTCTTCCATACACCCCAGGAGAAATGGAAATCTTCTGGTAGGAAAAGGGAGACCCCAAAACTAAAACAGTAAGCATCTTACAAAGAGACAAGAAAAGCACCAGCAACAGTTACACTAAACCCCAATCACCTCAAGAAGAGAGGTGCTATTTTTTGTTTGCTTTTTCAAAACTTGCATTACGGGTCATAAAGATAGGAAATGAGGAAAAGAACATTGATACAGAGGATATGACAGTGTACAAGGACACTAACACATATGCTTATTGCTCGAGCAAAAATCTTTTTTTCTGTTGATGCTATATTGCGTTTACATTTTATACATATCTTAAATATAGTAGACATTCAGGAGCACACCAGGCCCAAAGGCAATGTTATATTTAAATAGTCATTACTGTCTCTTAAACAGTACAAAATGGAGGTCCCACATTCATGTTTCATTTTGTTTCTCACAAAAAAAAAAAAAAAAATACATGCCTGCCACTTCAACAAGCTAGAAGAACACAGTGATATGTCAACAGATTTGCCAACGGCTCATACAACAGTTTAGGAGGAGAAAAAGCAATATAGAAATCATCATCTATCATTGCTATTTTCAGCCCGCTTTGTCCACTGACATCATTCCTACCTACATACTCATGTGAAGTATTTTTTAATTTAAAAAGAATAAAAGACATAACCAAACTATATCTGAAGTTGTGTATATTTAAATTCTCTGTTAATTAAGGCTGTTGCCTTGCATTGTTGGACTCCTGAGGATTTCCCAAGGCCTACCTTGCCACTAGCTCTGTATTGCATCATTTCTGTAGTTTGGTGTTTTTTCTCCCTGATGCCTATATTGGAAAGAAATTTTAAAAATAATTATAATGGAAGAGTTCATTTTGTTTGTGCTTCAAAGAGCATCTAGAAGCAAAGCCCAAAGAGAAAGAATATTACTGGTATGATTCCACAGTTAACTGAAAGTTCCATGGATTTTGAATTAAGAAAACACAGTCTAAACATCATAATGAATATTTATTAAGAGTTCACAGGTATGTTGAAGCTGAGTTTTTGTCATTTTCCAGGGTAGTCACAACTTCAGAGAGAAAAAAGGGCATCTTTTTATTTGAGGAGAAAGTACAGGAATAAAAATCAAAAGACCACAACTCTTTTCCAGCACTGGATACGTTCTATCTGAACCCCACTGAGTTCTTCTCTCTGAACAGGGTTTACCTTACTGACTCAAAGGGTTGTGGGGAGAATCAAGAGAGACTGCATATAATCTAAGTATTATATAAACATTTAACTATATGGAAAGGCACTATATCATAAAAAACACATTCTAGGATTTCAGTGAAACCAAAGTGAATACCACTATTGTGACTAATTTCTTTCACCTTATAAAATGTACAACCACAGTGGGAACAAAATAAATGTTTAAACAAGGCTTTTAGGGTCTAAAAGGTAACATACACTCAAAGTATCTCACCATTCACCTTTATCTCTCAGGACACATGGCTCTAACTCATGTCTCAGGAAAAGTATATACAATTTTTCAGTATTACTTTTGAACATCAGAAACTATATCAAACCCACTCATGTGAAAGAGCTAAAGTATGGTGGCAAAAAGCATTTACCAATAGCAAGTGTAGTTAGCACATGATGCCAAACCTTTCTCAAACTTCCTCCTGTTCTAACCCTTCTTGTTCATCTCACATATGTGGCATAGTGTGAGAGTATCTGGGGGAAAGGGACCATTTCCCATCCACTTCCAAATTTCCTGGGTGGAAAGGATAGGTATCTTAAATTGTGGAAATATGTTAGAACTACTGAAGGCACATATAACTATATAGGTTGTGGTTAAATGCTACTTAAAATGTAGCATTTAACAGCAAATGTTTAATCAAAATAGATACATTTGGAAGCTCACACATTACTGAGTATTTTAGTATAACTTAACCAACACTAACACTTTAATCACACCATTTCTAGATGGCTGACATTTTTCCACTGTCTATACACAGCTGTTGACGCATGTCAAAACTGCATCACTTGCCTCACTGGTGGCATACACTCTCCTTGATACAGTAAACATTTCACTGTGATTATCATTTCTCTGATAACTAGACCAATACACAAGAATGGAGGTAGAACTATGTCTGTACTATGAGACACTATCATCAGTTGTATTTGATTAATTCAGGGTAAACACCTATTCCCAAATTCTTTTCCAGAAATTTTTAGTTTTGAACTGAGAGCTGTAGAGAGCCATAAATGACCAGCTTCACGTCTGAGCATGCGCTCCCTCCGCCCATCCTGATCCTACGTCACCCATTAGACCCTCCCACTGCTTCCCTCAAAGAGATATAAGCCTTGGCACTTCCTCAATAAACTCTCTCTCTCTCGCCTTCAAACTGCGTATGTGTTTTTCTTCATCCCCATACTGTCTCTCGGGCTACGCGTTCCTGCCCCTGGGAGCTCTGCTGGTCGGAGCCTCCGCAGGTCACGACATTTTGGCGCCCAACGTGGGGCTCGAGAACGACAGGTTCTATGAGGGATCACCCTACAAAGGTTTAAAAGAGTGCCCGGCCGGCCTTTGACCCATCCATGAGGACTCCCCCTCAGTGATCCGCGCGAGGACTTCTCTCTCTCGTCTCTCGTCTGAATCACGGTAAGCATTTTCATACTGTAGGGTGTAACATGGGACAGAATCTCAGTGAACATGAGCTCTTTGTCTCAGGGCTCTCCCAGGCCCTCAAAGCCCGGGTAGTCAAAATCAAACAATCCCACCTAACTGCCTACTTTGAGTTTATAAATAAAATCTGCCCTTGGTTTCCACTGGAGGGTACTATCAATGTGAAGGTTTGGAGCCGTGTGGGTTATGCACTCCAAGATTACTACCGGGTCTTCGGACCTGAAAAAGTCCCCGTGACTGCCTTCGCATATTGGACATTAATTTCTGAATTGTTACAGGCTCACCCTTCCGATCCCCACATAGCACAAACTATAGCTCAAGCTGAGGCTTCCCTTTGTTCTCATTCCCCCCATCATAGCCCCCCCACCTCCATGATTCTTGACATACCTGAGGACCAACATGGCTGCCCGTCCCCTACCCCATCTCTTACTGCTTCCGCCCTTCCGCATGGAGACGATCCTCCATCTTGTAGGAGTGATCCCCAATCATGCGGACACCCTGAGCGACCACCATCTTGTGGTGCACCGCCATTTTCCTACCCTAACCTCCCGCCACCGCCCACTTCCGCCCTCTACAACTCCCCTCCGCCATCTTGCACCAAACTGCCGCCGCCATTTTCTGCTCCCGATTCCACTCACTCCGGCCCTTTGCCCTCCGCCCCCCCTTTCACAGCCCCTGCATTCCTTGTTAACTTCCCTCCCTTCTACCCCCCATCTCCTGCTTCCCCTGACTCTGATGCCTTCATGGCCCGACTTATGACTCGCATTGCTGACCTTGAACAAACTGCCGATAAGTTACATCAAACATTTAAACTTCTGCTATCCCAATCCCCTACTCTTCCTCCTAACAAACCTAACCCTCCTCCAACCTCCCCTCTTGACAAACCACACCTCGCTTTCCCCATCACGGAGGTACAACAACCCACTATTGAGGGACAACCGGCCCCTCCCCCTCAACGAGCCAGAGTTCCTTTCCCCCTAAACTCTCTCAAAGAACTTAAAATGGCGGTCACTCAATATGGCCCCACTGCCACCTTCACCCTTGCAGTACATGATAGCCTCTCTCAAGGGTGGGTCACTCCAAATGAACATAAAAAATTAGCTAGAGCTGCCCTCTCTGGAGGCGATTTTTTGCTCTGGAAATCTAACTTTTTAGATCAATGCGAGATAATTGCCAAACAAAATCAGGAGAGACAACCCCCTAATCCGGTTACCTTTGCCATGCTCTCTCGAACAGGTGATTTTTGTACTGATGAACAACAACTTAATCTTAACCCTCAAGCATTCGCTCAAATCTCTTTAGCAGCAAGCAAAGCTTGGCGTAAACTCCCGTCTAAGGGAGAGGGCCCTACCTCTCTTACCAAAATTCAACAGGGCCCCGATGAACCCTTCTCCGACTTCATTGGCAGACTCACTGAGGCTGCAGATCGCATTTTTGGAGAACACGAAAATAATAACACCCTCATAAGACAACTTGCTTTTGAAAATGCTAACTCCACATGCCAAGACATTATCAGACCCCACCGCCATACGGGTTCCATTGAACAGCTCATCCGTTTATGCGCAGATTTTGGTCCCTCCTACCAACAAGGAATAATGTTTGCCTCAGCACTCGAGGATACCCTGCACAAAGTCCTATCTATACAAACAACTGGTTCACACAACCAAAAACATGGCCCTGACCCTGTCTTAATTTGGGGCCGAGGCTCTGTCTGTATCTACTCCCAAGCTGAAAACGGTCCTCGATGGCTACCTGAATGTCTTCTGAAGCAATTCAATAAATCTACCCAGGGAAATATCCCTGAGGTCACCTGTTCTTCTCCTACAGATACATCCCCTCAACTCGATGTGTCTCCTCCTACTCCTCCCTCTGAGTAACACCAACCCTCACCACCAAGAATTCACGTGGACCTTGAGTCGATGGGGAGACCACCAAATACTAAGTCAATGGACAGGCGCCGGAACACCTACACTGTCTTTTGTTCTCCAAAACAGGCATGGCTTGGATCTTCTTTTCCTCAAGGAAGGTGGCCTTTGTGCGGCCCTCAAAGAAGAATGCTGTTTCTATACTGACTCCTCCGGCGTGGTCTTACACGCTATGGATAAATTAAATGATGCCCTAAAAAAGAGAGAAATAGCCAGAACACAAGCCTTATTCCCCAACACTTGGTTCTCAACTGTTCTCCCCTACCTTGCCCCCTTCTTAGGCCCCCTTATAGTTTTGGTCCTCGTTTTGGCTCTTGGTCCTCTCCTATTTAGGAGACTTATCGCCTCCGTCAAAACGGCCCTTGCTCCTGTGTGGGAAAGACCTCTCCAAGTTCATTATCAGCGTCTAGCTATGGCAGACGCTGATAAATACAAACAAGCCGAACCCTATGATGATATTGAGGCCCCAGCATATAAGAATGTCGGCCAATGATGGGTAAGATGGAGTTACAAGTCACTAGCACTCTCAGGACCACCTAAGACAGAGCCCCACTCTTCGCTGGGACGCTGGTGATGCTAGTGGTCAGCTCAATGACGGGTAAGGCCTGAAAAATCAAATGTGTAAAAACTAAAAAAGACTTGCAGTAACCTCCACAACCTAAGACAGGCCACATTCAGGGTCATACAAACACTCATGGTCAGCAATATTTTCTTTTGGAGAAAAAGGAGCATATGTAGAGAGCCATAAGTGACCCAGCTTTGCGTCTGAGATGCGCTCCCTCTGCCCATCCTGATCCTACGTCACCCATTAGACCCTCCCACTGCTTCCCTCAAAGAGATATAAGCCTTGGCACTTCCTCAATAAACTCTCTCTCTCTCGCCCTCGCCTTCAAACTGCGTATGTGTTTTTCTTCATCCCCATACTGTCTCTCGGGCTACGCGTTCCTGCTCCTGGGAGCTCTGCTGGTCGGAGCCTCCGCGGGTCACGACAGAGAGCCAAATTTCTTTGAGCCAAGTTTTGATGTTATCCTTTACCTGAGGTCTCTGAGCTTCCACAGGGTTCACTCTTCCTAAAGAGTTGTTTAATTTTCATTGTTTTTTTTTTTTGTGTGTGTGGGTACCGGGGGGTCGACCTCAGGACCTCACGCGCCAACAGGCACCCGTGCCGCTGAGCGATATCAATGGGCCCTTTTTCATATGTGGGATCCGGGAGTCAAACTTGGGCCCTCGCGCTTGCAAGGCAGGTGCTTACACCACTGAGCCATCTCATCGACCCTTAATTTTCATTGTTGGTTGTTTAATTCTTCATTAGAATTTGTAAAAAAATATTCTAGCATATATACAATGAATTCCTTTTTAGCTTATGCTATTTTGGATTGATTTAGCAACTTGCAATCAAAAGAATCTTCATCTAGAAATTTTCCATGAGTGTATTTTTCCTTTGCTCATTGTAGCAGAAGAATTCTAATGTGGTCCTCAAAATCCCCACTTCCTGATGTATATAAAACCTTGACAGTAGACCGAACCCATAGATATGATAAAATATTACTCCTATCATTAGATGAGCAATCAACTGAAGTTCAACTTTAATAAAAGAGAAGATTGTCTGAGAGAACTCCTAAAAGGAACTGCATCCTTCCTGAAGTTATGGAGATTTAAAGGACATACAGAGGGAACCAAATGACAAGGAACTGCGAGTGGCCTGTAGGATCTGAAAAAGTTCTCTGGCTAAGAGCCAGCAAAAATATTAAAAACTCAGTCATATGAAATTCACATAACGTATTCTTCTGCCAACACTTAAGTTTGAAAGAAGAATCCAACCTCTAGAATGTAGCCCAGCCAATCCTTTGTTTTTTGCCTCATGAGTTCCTGACAAAACAAAACAAAGAACACTAACAACAAAAAACTGCTAACTGATTCCCAGATTCTTGACTCACAAAAATTGTGAGATTAATTTGTGTGATTTTTCAGCCACTAAATTTGTGGGAATTTGTGGTACAGTAAGGGAAAACCAATACAGTTATCCATATTTTGTCCGAGATTACCTGTGTGTTATTTCCTATCTGTATAATTATTTGAAAATTGTCATAGCTCTGAGTGGCCACACCCACTAGAACAATCTGATTCCTATCTTCTTCCCTTTTCTCCTATCTCTTCCATCAACATTTCTGCCCACACCTTGCTTAGCATTCCTGAGAGTTTAGACTTGCTCAGCAAGCCTTAGGAGAGAGAACATAATGTGATTCAGAACCTTGGACAGTAGCTTCCCACACTCCCTATTAATCACCTTTGTTCTTTGTGTGGTTACCTGGGCACTCCTCCTTCATGCCACAGAATGATGGTGGTGGTGGCCAGCAGTCCATGAAAGGGAAAGGACTCTCACAGATTGAGTATCCAAAACAAGGGACTCCCAAAATTAGATCAACCTCTCTGTAGAAAAGTCCATGTAAGTGTTCAGAAATAACAAACATTTCCATGTAGGGCATACTCCTTAGCAAGCAGCATCATACACACTGGTTATAAAAGTTCTAGGCACTGAAATTCTTTCTTATGTAATACCTCTGCTTCAGACTGTTAAGTTAATTTTATCTGATCTTGCGCCATAAGACTATTAAAACCCTGTGCCAAAAGCTTGATTTCCAGCTGATGGATCTTTGGAAGGTAATTACATCATGAGGGCCCTAACTTTATCAGTGGATAAATTTATTGTTAATTTGATAATTTTGCAGCATTATTGGGAGGTGGAAATATTTATATTCTCTGTCTCTCTGTCTGTCTCTGTCTCTCTCTCTCCCTCTCATACTCCTTCCCTCCTTACTGTCTGCATGAGGTGAGCAGTTTTGTTCTGCCATAATTTCCGCCATTATGTTCTACCTCACCACAGGGCCATAACAATGAAGTCATCCAACCACAGACTGTAAGTTCCGAAACTGTGAGCCAAATAAACCTTTGCTTCCTTAAATTGTTTCTTGTCAGGGTACTTAGTCACACTGATTTTCATCAGCTAACACAATGACCTATGAATTTTCTATATGAAGGCTACTTATTCTCAAATAAGTCCACCACTTATTTAGACAAATCAGTCCTTCTGTTCCTCCACAATTTTCTCAGTACTGACCAAAATGAAATAAATAAAAATTAACTTAAAGAGAAAGCAGTGTCTGTAAATATGCAATTAAAAATAAAACATGAGCAGTGACAGAGAGGAATATGAACAAATTGCTAGTATAGAACCAAGACAAAAGGAAGTAACACTTGGGCAAGGATTTATGTTGGAAGATAATGCTAGAAAAGTTGGAAAAGTCATACAAATAGTAGTTTAGAAAATTAGATTTTTATACAAACAATAACAAAGTAAAATCTGAAAATTCTTTAAAGCACTTCAAGTAGGAAAAAATTCAGAACTCAGTAAAAAGAGCACGTGTGCCAAAGACATTATAAATGCTAAGGGTCAAGAGTCATTGTTACTAAGTTTGCAGTCAGATGTCCCCAGATCATTTTTCATACACTTTGCTCCACAAGAACAACTTAAAGTGATGTTTTATTTGCATGGGTGCTTCAGATTACACTGATTCCAGCAGATACCAGCACAGGATTACAGAGGGAACCACACTGAGTTGGCAAAGGAGGACCAACAAAGGTACAACGGAAGTCACAATATGAAGTGTGATTCAAATATATAGTCAATGTTTAAATTTTTAAAATTTATGTCAGTTAATGACACATTGCCATTGATCCCCCTCAAAATACCCTCATTTCAAACACACATACATCTCATAATTCTTGTCACTTTCTGAAGCAATTGGGAGTTCTCTTCCATGAATATCTCTATGAGGTATAATAAAAAATGCAGTCAGTGCTGCTGCCGACTGCCATTTAATGGAAAGGCAGGCTTGTAAAAACATTGCAATGTATCCTTATCCACTTTATTCACCAGAGCTGCTACTGAGTGACTTCTGGCTCTTCCCCAAGTCACAGTGACCTACCGGATAAATATTTTGACTCCATTCAGGACATCAAGGCAGCACAACTAAAGGCACTCGTGAAAGAGGACTTCTAGAACTGCTTTATGAAGTGGCAAAAAAATGGGACAAGTGTGTTTGAAGTGAGAGGAAGTACTTTGAGGGGGACTAAGAGCAATATGTCTTTTAGTGTAACACACTTTTTTTACTTAAACACACACCTGACATTTTGATCATACCTCGTATACAGGAAGTATGTGGGCATAGGTATGTGGGAAAGGATGATAACACTGAGTCCAAACTTAGGACAGTATTCAGTAGAGAAGGTGGGAATACACACACAGAAGACAAAGGTAGGGGCCCAATATGGAAATGAATGGAAAAGAAAAAGACTGTATCATGAATGCTAACTTTTAAGATGGAGAAGGAAGACAATAAAGAAATAAGGGGATCCTGAGAAACAGATTATTCATAGAGGCTCAAAAAGAGAAAGAGGCAAAGATACCAGGCAGAGATAAAAACATTGTCTGCAATGCCAATTCATTGGAGTAAAACTGCACCGTTTGCCTCTGAGTTTCATAAGACTGTCTACTCCGCATGTTTTATGGAGCAACATGCCCTAGAAATAGTTTCGTTTTTTCAAGATAAGAAAAACTTTCTTTGCGTTCTTTCTCCTTCCATCTATTCTACAACTTTTCTCTATTGTAAAGTTTCATCTACATTTCTCTATATCTTAAAAACATACTCATAATAAGCAACCTATTATTCTCATTCCAAAATTTGATAAGAACTTCATAATTTTCTGATGAGGAAATTGGGAATTGTAGAGGGAAATATTCAGCCAATTTTTAAAAGTGATTTCTGCTACCCAGGAGAAAAAACACATTAATTGTACTCTTGTGATCAAACAACAAACCTTATTAAGATAACCAAGAACTGAGCAGGTGGTATCTGTGACTATAAGGGCCCGTTTCCACTTTCCATTTCCACAACAGCCTGTAAAGCCAAAGGGAAATGAAATAGCAGCAGCATCGGAACTCCTGAAAGTGACATGACATCATGACTTTGTCAGATCTAAGAGTCTCCTCTGGTGGAGGCAGAGTAGTTTCTCTTCTCACAAACAGGAAGAAACCCAGCCCTACTTTAAAGAGAAATGGACACCGAAAATAGCCCACACACATCACTTTTGCATTTTGTTATAATCATCCTCTCTCCCTAATTATTTTTATAAAAGCGTGTTTCTCTTCTCCAACTAGTGTAAAATCTTATATTTTTCCCAGTATATGAACCTACCTATAAAGGTAATTAGCCTGATATCTACACGTAGTTGACTCATCAAATCAAAAGAAAAATAGACCCATAAATACGAAGAAAAAATTACAGTCCTTCACTCAAGCATTAGACTTACGGTGACGTATATACTAATTCTTCTCCCACATGAGCAGTTTCAAGCTGAGCTGGGCTCTGTGTGGGTAAAATATACCTGAGACCTCCAAAAGTCATATTTCAGGGTGAAAACCCAAACCCAGCCAGTCAAAACCTCAACCCAAAGGAGCTGGTTAAAGAAGTAGATACCACACAGGATGAAATAAGTACAGTAAAAGCAGGGGTCATCCTAGGGTACATCGTGATTGCAAAAGTGGGTTTCGGGGTCTTTGTGTCGCCCTTGTGCTCTCATCCACTTGAGCAGAGGAAGCTCTAGGACCAAGTCCAAGTGGCTGCATTCTTGCCCAGCAATTTTCGAGTAATTACTTGAGTACTTTCAATACCCAAAAACTCACAGTTTTGCCAGGAAACCTATGCCATTCCTGGACAGTTCCAGTTACCATGAGAGATGACCACAAGGTCTGATCCAGGAAGTTTTGCCTTCTCTTTATTACTCCATTATCTTTGAGTATCTCTTTTATCTTTCTGCAAAAGCAGGCTTTACCTGTATTATCTATTAATATTCCTTCAATGCAAACTCTTTACATTTTTCTTAAGATTTCCCCCCCAAAAGTGAGGTCCTGGGCTGGGGATTTAGCTCAGTGACACAGCACCTGCCTGGCAAGTGTGAGATCCTTAGTTAGATTCCCAGTAGCAAAAAAAAAAAAAAAAAAAAGTGAGGTCCTGCTAAACTTTTGCTTTCCTTAGCTGCTTTTTCAAGTTCCTCATTTTCTTTTCTATTTTTTAAATTTTATTTTAAAGAGAAAAAGTAAAATAAAACAAATTGAAAAACAAGATAATAGGAGAATAACAATGGTTAATACATTCCATATAATTATCCTTAAATTAGTTACTCAGATTACAAGATATAAGCATTTAATTGTCCAAACAATATTAGCACAAACCTTTCTTTTCAATGAACTAAGAGAAATTAGTACTATAACTATCTTAACTACCATATATATATATATATATATATCTATATATATATATATATATATATACTTGCTTTTCCCTTCCTTATCTCCTTTTCCCCATCCTAGTTTCTCTTTCCTTTTGAACAGTTTCTTCCCATTTTACAATATCTATTGTACATTTTGGACCTTATTTACTCTTTCAGCTTCTCACACTAGGGAGACAATGCATCGTTTACACATGTGAGTCTGATTTATTTCACTTATGAGTATAGTCTCGAGTTGTATCCATTTACCTGTAAAAGTCTCCAGTTTATCCTTCTCTATGATTGAGTAGTACTCCACTGTATAAAAAGACCACATCTTTTTTATCCATTCCTCGGTTGATGGGCATTTGGGTTGTTTCCAAGATCTAGCTATTACAAATAGTGCTGCTATAAACTTGGGTGCACATATATTGCTGTGGTATGATGTTTTTAATTCTTTTGGAAAGATACCCAGAAGGGGAATAGCTGGATCAAATGGGACCTCCAATCCTAGTTTTTTGAGGAATCTCTATACTGATTTCCACAGTGGTTGCACCAGTCTACACTCCAGCCAACAGTAGAGAAGGGTTCCTTTTTCCCCACAGCCCATCTAACATTTGTTATTGGTTGATTTCTTGATGATAGCCATTCTTTCTGGGGTGAGATGGAATCTCAGTGTTGTTTCAATTTGCATCTCTTGAATGATCAGTGATGATGAACATTTTTTCATATATTTATTTGCTGTTTGTATTTCTTCATCTGAGAAGTGTGTTATCATCTCAGATGCCCATTTTTGGATTGGGTCTTTAAATTTGGGAGGTCTGATTGTTTTGAGTTCTTTATATGCTCTTGATAGGAATCCTTTGTCTGAGGAACAGCTGGCAAACATTTCTTCCCACGTTGAGGGTTGTCTCTTCACTCTGTTGATGGTTTCTCTTGCTGTGCGAAAGCTTTTTAGTGAGGTGAGATCCCAGTTGTTGATTCTTTGTGATAGTTCCTGTGCAATCAGGGTTTTATTCTTGAAGTCTTTGCCTACACCAATATCTTCAAGAGTTTTACCTACTCAGTCTCCTAGCAGATTTAATGTTTCTGTTTTAATATTTAGATCTTTGATACATTTCAAATTTAGTTTAGTGCATGGTGAAATATATGGGTCCAATTTTAATCTTTGGCATGTGGAAACCCAGTTTTTCTAGCACCATTTATTAAAGAGGCTATCTTTCTTCCAGTGAACATGTTTGGCTCCTTTGTCAAAGATAAGGTGGCTGAATGTGTTTGGGAATTCATCTGCACCTTCTAATTTGTTCCATTTATCTTCAGGTTAGTTTTTGTCTCAGTACCATGCTGTTTTTATCACAGCAGCTTTATAGTATAATTTCAAGTCAGGGATTCTGATGCCCCCTGCCTTACCTTTGTTGCCCAGAATTACCTTTGCTATTCTAGGTCTCTTCTGGTTCCAAATGAATTTTAGGACTGTTTTCTCTAATTCTGTGACATATGCTTTTGGAATTTTGATCAGAATTGCATTAAATCTGTATAACAGTTTTGGAAGTATGGCCATTTTCACTACGTTGGTTCTTCCTACCCAAGATATCTTTCCATTTTCTGATATCCTCTTCAATCTCCTTTTCTATAGTACTGTAATTTTCAATGTAGAGGTCTTTTACATCCTTTATTAGATTGATTCCTAGATATTTTATCTTTTTGGATGCTATTGTGAAAAGTGTTGTTCTCCTAATTTCTCTCTCAGTGAGTTTGTTATTCATGTACAGGAAGGCTATTGAGTTTTGAGTGTTGACTTTGTATCCAGCTGTGCTACTGAATTTGTTTATTAAATCTTGCAGTTTTTTAGTGCAGTTTTTGGGGTCTTCTATGTAGAGTATCATGTTATCTGCAAATAATGATAATTTAACTTCTTCTTTTCCTATCCTTATTCCTTTTATGTCTTTCTTTTGTCTAATTGCCCTGGCTAAAGTTTCCAGGACTATGTTGAATATAAGTGGAGACAGTGGACATCCTTGTCTTGTTCCTGCTTTTAGAGTGAAAGCTTTGAGTTTTTGCCCATTTAGTATGATGTTGGCTGTTGGTTTGCATAGATGGCTTTTATCAGATTGAGATAAAGACCTTCTATTCTAATTTTCTGTAGGGTTTCAATCATGAATGAATGCTGATCTTTGTCAAAAGCTTTTTCTGCACATATTGACATGATCATATGGTTTTTGTCCTTGCTCTGTTTATATGGTGTATCACGTTTATTGATTTACATAAGTTGAACTATCCCTGCATCCCTGGGATGAATCCAACTTGATCATGGTGTATAATCTTCTTGATGATTTGCTGCATTCTGTTTGCCAGTATCTTGAGGATTTTTGCATCTTTGTTCATTAGGGAGAATGGCCTAGAGTTCTCTTTTTCAGTTGGGTCCTTCTCTGGTTTTGGTATCAGGGTAATGCCTGCTTCCAGGAATGAATCTGAGAGTACTGCTTGCCTTTCAATTTCATTAATGAGTTTGAGAAGTAGTGGTATTAGGTCTTCTCTGAATTTCTTGTAGAATCAGCAGTGAATCCGTCAGGGACTGGGCTTCTCTTTGTTGGTAGGTTTTTAATTACATCTTCGATTTCATTGATCGTTATTGGTTTATTTAGGATTTTTATATCTTCCTGTTTGAGCTTTGGTGTTTCATATGTATCTAGGAATCTGTCCATTTCTTCTGCATTTTCCATCTTATTAGAATATAAGTTCTCAAAATAAGTATAGACGATCTTCTGAATTTCTGCAGGGTCCTTTGTGATTTCACCCTTTTCATTCCTAATTGCATGGATTTGATTCTTTCTTTCCTTTTTTTGATAAGGTTGGCTAAGGGTTTGTCAGTATTATTTAATCTTTCAAAGAACCAACTCTTCAATTCATTGATTCTTTGTACTGTTTTCTTAGTCTCCAATGTGTTAATTTCTGTTCTGATCTTTATAATTTCCTCCTTTGTATGAGATTTTGACTTAGCCTGCTCTTCTTTTTCTAGAAGTTTGAGGTTCACTATTGTTATTTATTTGCACTTACTCTGTTTTCCTGATATTAGTATTCATTGCTACAAATTTCTCTCTTAGGACTGCTTTCATTATGTCCCATAAATTCCTTTGCCATCCTGATTGTGAATCTATTTAAAACATTAAGCTTGTAGATTCTCTCTGTACAGCCACTTTAGTTTCTGACTAGATTCACTGTTTCCCTTCTCGTCTAAATTATTCACAAATATATTCAGAATTGTATTTATTTTTCAAGTATTCCAACCCTTTTAGCCATAAAATACCATTTCTTTTAGAATGTTTTTATGGAATCAGGAATAATATTTTGTCACAGTGAAAAGACACACCACACATCCTGAGGTGCACAGGGACATGGACTGATGGTCACATGAATAATACAAGACTTATGTCATTGTAGATAGCCCTTCAGGAGCATTACTGTATAGATCAAGAACCCAATTATGCTATATGAGAAGTGAATGCTGAGCTAGGCCCACTCACTGGCTTAGCAGATTGCTTCTACTGACCAGGCTTTCAAAATGAGTGATTCTAATTTTTGCTTAAACAAAATCACAAATCTCAATGACTCATGGATATTTGGGTGGCATTAGAGTGGTTAAATTCATGAATGTTAAAACCCTACAGCAGAGATCAAAACACAAATGTTAATAGGATCCAGGCAGGAAATGAGTAATTCAAGATAGCTGTACGACACTACTGAGTCGTGAAGCCTGTGTTTAATTGAGAAAGAATAATAATCATAGTCATAGCAAACACTGATACAGAATTTATTTTGAATCAAGCATGGTATGAGGGGCTTTACACATACTAATATACTTACCTCCCAAAATAACTATATGAGGTACTTTTCCTAATTATTCCTCCAGTTTAAAGCAGGAAAACTTAAACACAAAGAATTTCAAGTTACAAGCATGTTCTGCACATAAAAGGGGGCAACTACAACTCAACTAATTGTTGCCATTAAGATTACGGATCCAATGTTGTCAAATCTGATTTTGTAAGTCCAGCTAGGAATTCAAATTTCTGTCTAAAATCTTAATATTAATTTATGCCTTGAGATCTTTTATTTTATTAGCCACATGTGACCAAACATTCTGCATCAAGCAGGATATGTGACCCAGAGGACACTAGCTTGTGTTTTTGGCACACAACATATTTTAATAAAAAGATCTTCTACAAGAATGATATTTCTGCAGTTATTAGTTTCTGCATTTTCTTTCCAGAAAGTTCTTAGAAGTAACAAGATGAAGGATTCCTTATAAACAAGTGAGTGAATGAATGAATATCTGGGTCATAAGTCTCTAGAATACAAGCACACATCATTACTATACAAGAATTCATAGTTTCTGAATTCCAGAATGACACAAAGAAAGAAGAACTTTGTACAGAGCAATTAGAAGTGGTGTCAATGGATAATAAGCATCTTCTATGACTAAGGTTCTCAAATCATTTTCTGACTCAGCTATGAACTAAATCTATTATAATCACCACTATCTTCTTACCCTCCTGTCGTGGTTACTTTTCTCTTGTTGCTGAGACAAAATACCCGATGCCCAAAATTAAGGAAGGAAAGGTTTATTTAGCTCACAATTTGTAGAGGTTTCAGTCCATAACCAGCTGGCTCCAAGGCAGAGTGACATGGCACAGGGGCAACAGTTCATGGCAGCCAGAAGATGGCAAAAGCAACTAGAGCAGGGAGGAAAAGAGAACTCTTTCTGTCCCTTATATTGTACGCAGGCTGCCCACCCTAGGGTGGGTGTAGCACTCACATCCATAACCCCAGCATTGGACCATGAATCAATCACAAACTCTAGCAGCCTGCCCCCATGACTGCACGAGGCTTTGGGGGGACATCTAGACACAAACTAAAACACCTCCTCTGGTCAATCCCCATATGAGATGGTTGTAAAACCACAGCACTGCCTGCTCAAATCCCATAAACCAAAAACCTCTCCAATCATCCCAGGATTCCAATGACACCCCAGAAAATCCCTGCCACATAGCTCCCCCTTCCCAGAGAACATAATATTACTTTCATAAAAAGCATACAGTATAAGCACAGAGAAGGTCATCAATTCAGGTTTCTTTGTTTTAAAGGTAAAATAATTAAAACTTAGAAAGATAAAGCAACTTGTGCAAGAGTTTATTCTAAGCAACCTGTGAGCCTCATTCCAGCATTCTATCAGGTGATTACTATTTTGGAAACTTCTATGAGAATTTTAGTGTATCCTTAAAACACATAAATGCAGAATTTAGGTAATATTTATTTATTGACTTAATACTTTTCCATTAATAGCAATACCAATTTTCCTCTCCTTGATAACCATCGCTCTTTAACACAAATCACTACAAATTAGGTATTGCTTTTCTGCCTCTATGTTTACTTTTATCTGAATATTCATCACCCTGACTCTTTAGGTGTTTGCTCTCCTCGACTCCTGTTTTTTGAGGACAATGAATGGACAATGAATGAATATTGCTGTAAACCTAGGCCCTAGCAAGTTACTGGCAGATGCATAGTGAGCTGTCAGAAAAAGTTAGTTTAATGAATGGATACATAGATGTTCCTCTGTGTTCTTTGAGAAAAACAAGGGACAGCAAATAGCTCTACCAAGACACTGTATGTCCGGGTTTAAACTGCCACGAAGGAAAACAGGATTTCATTGATGACCCCATACTATGAGGAAGGTAAAAAAAAAAGCGACTCTGTGTTCCTACACAATCTTTTTATCTGATGACAGACTATTAATGAAAGCACAATTGTTTTTACCAAGGGTGACACAATAAAACATCTGTAATACTCATTAATTTTTACAGATAATCTTCTGTTTGAACATGGGCTCTTACACAGAGGGCATGAGAAAGAAGGGAAAAAAAGTATTATTTGGTTTGGCAATTCTATGTAGTCTAGATTAGAACTGAGTTTGTTACCTACTAAAAATTAGCTATTGGAGTGTCTAAAACCTGTATTTTATCTGATAGCATCTTGAAGAATTTTATGAATATGTTTGTAAACTTTCATTTTGTGTTTTATTTCTCCCTGGTTCTTTAGCAGAGTTCATCTTCTAAAATTAATCTAGTCTCCGCTCTATAATGACAAGGAGAATCACTTTCTCAGTGCTTAGGTCATAAAGAGAATAGTAGTATTACCAGAAATAAAAGCAAAAGAACCCCAATGGCCACTATATGACTGTTCTTTGAATACCAAGAAAGAATCAGTTAGAGGCAACCTCAATTCTGAACCTCATCTTTTCCAAATTTTCTAATTTCATTATCTCCTTACTGGTCTCTCAGACTCCAAGTCGCACCTCACATCTTCTGGTCTACTCATTATCCTCTGATCTGATCTCCTTGAAAAACAACTTCACATTTTGTAAAATTAGCAGCATTCCTTTACTTAAAATCCTTCAACATCTATGAGGTCAGCATTGCCCTGGCACCAAAATTAGACAAAGATACCAAAAGAAAAGTACAGACCAATATCCCTTATAAAGCTAGATGCAAAAACAATCCTTCAAAAACTACTAGCAGAGTCCAACAAAAAATATATATACAATTATGACTATAAATGAAATGTATTTATCCCAGAAATGTAAGGGTGCTTCAACATATGAAAATCAATCAATGAATCACATTAATAGAATAAAGGACAAAGCCATGTGATAATTTTAATAGACACATAAAATGCATTCTATGAAATCAAAAATCTTTCATGATAAAAACACTTAAACCAGGAATAGAAGAAAACTATAACTTGATAACAGATATCTTACTAATATCACAACTGATGCTAAAGCCTTAATGTCTTCTCTTAATTTAAGGAACAAGACAAAGCTATACACTTTAGCCACTCCTTGTCAACATTGTATTGGAGGTTTTTCTCAAGGAAACAGGGCAAGAAAAGGAAATAAGAGCACCTAATTGGAATGGAAGCTGTAAAACTTCATTTTCAGGTAAAATTATTTTGGCAATATTGTAGGATACAAAATCAATATATAAAAATCAACTATATATTTATACACTAGCAATGTAAAATCTGAATACAAAATTAATAAACTATTTTTGTAATGGTATCAAAGAGTAAACTAGGAATGAATTATACAAAAGTAAGACTTATACTCTGAAAATCACAAAATGTTGTTTAAAGAAATTAAATATGGATGTGTGTATATTATATATTGTTTTCCAGTCCATAATATACATATATAAAGATAATATATTTCCCAAAATGATTTACAAATTTAACAGAACAGTTATAAAAATTAAGCTCTTGTGAAAAAACTGACAAAATGATATGAAAGTTCCTACAGGAAAGCAACAAATAATGTTAATGTTGAACAGAATTGAATTAAACTTATAGATCAGTGATAGAGGGCTTCCCTAGTTTGTGTGAGACCTGGGTTCAATCCCCAGCACCACAAAAAAAGAAAGGATAAAATTGGAGGATTCAAATTTTCCAATTTCAAAACTTAGTATAAATCTGTAATAACACAGTGTGGTATTAAAATAAGGTGAGATATGTAGATCAATGGGATAGAGTTCATACTTCATAAATAAGTTCAAATTTATAGCTAATTGATCTTCATCAAGAATGGCAAGATAATTCATTAAGGAAAAAATAGTCTTATTAACAAATGGTACTGAGACAACTGGGTATCAGTGCACAGAAGAATGAAGTTAGAAGCCTATCTCATTTCATATACAAAAACAAACACAAAATGAATGAAATTTAAAATTTAAAACTAAACTTAAAAGACAACATAGAAGCAAATCTTTGTGACCTTGTATAAGAATAAATTCTCACATATGACACTCAAGTGTAAGATATGAAAGAAAAATAGAGATGAATTAGACTTTATCAAAATGAAAACTTTTCTCTTTCAAAGGAAACCATAAAGAAACAGAAAAATCCAACTCATAAAATTTGCAAAGCCATATGTCTGATAAGGGTCTTGTATCCAGAATACATAATTCTTCTGCAACTCAACAAATAAAAAGACACAACTCAATTGCTGTTATGGACTGAATTCTGTACCCACAAATTCCATATGTGAGAGCCTTAGCCTCAAATGTGACTATTTGTAGACAGATGTTATAAGGAGGTAATTAAGGTTAAATGAGGTCATAAGGATCGGATCCCAATTCCATATGGCTAACATCTTCATAAGAAGAGTTTTGAGATACATGCACAGAGAAAAATCCAACTAAGGGCACAGTCTAAAGGTGGGCATCTACAACCCAAGGAGAATCTGATCTTGCCAAAACTTTGATCTTGGACTTCCAGACTCCAGAAGTAGAAGAAAATAAATTTTTGTCAGTTAAAGCCATCCAATCGGTGCTGTTTTATAGTAGCCTTAGCAGACTAATGCCAATGGGTTTGCATAAATGTACAAGTGACATACAAATACCTGGTTAGCATATAAAAAAATTAAGATTGGTGATTATTAGGGACACTCAAATCAAGACCACAATAAAACACCACTTCACACTCACTTAGAATGTGCAAAATAAAAAGACAGACAATAACAAGTGTTGTCAGGCATGTGGAGAAATTGAAATCTTTGTCCAATCCTGGTAGGAATGTAAAATTGCAGCCATGTTGAAAACAATGTGGCCATTCCCCCAAAAAATTAAATATAAAATTAAAATATGATTCACCAATTCTTCTTATAGATATATAGTCAGGGGAAGTGGGGCTAAATATGTTTACACAGAACTTGTACAGTTCATGGAAGCATTAACATGGCAGCATTAATTAATGTTCATGGCAGCATCATTTATAATAGCCCAAAAGGAGAAATAACCCAAATATCCAGAAACTGAAAAAAAATGAATTAACAAAGTGTTCTATATCCATAGATTGCAATATTATTCAGGTGTGAAAAAGAGTAAAGTACTAAAACTTGCTACAACATGAATGAACCTTGAAAACATTATGCTGAGTTAAAGAAGCCAGTCAAAAAAAGAGCACATATTCTGATGTCTTATTTACATAAATGGTCACTAAAAGACAAATCCAGAAAGTAGATTCATGGTTGGCCCCTGTGGGGGCAGAAGTGACTGATGAGTGATGACTAACGGAGAGTATCTTTGGGGGACAACAAAAATACTCTAAAATTAAATTGTGGTAACTATTGAACTACTTTGTGAATGTACTAAAAACAACAGAATTTCATTGACAGGTTTATCCTATATTAAAAATCAATAAATCTCACTAAAGTTATTATTTTTAAAAGAGACTTTAACATTTCCTTATTGCCTACAGTTAAGTCCAAGCTCCTCAGTTTGCCTTCTATAATCAAGCCTTGCTTATCTTTCCACCCTTATTTCTTACCATTTCAATACCCTCATTGATTTTTTTCTTAACAGAAAACCTTCCTCCTCCTATGTTCCTGGAAATTCATACTTATTCTTTCATACCCAGCTCAAGAGTCACTCCCTTTGTCATTCCTGAATCAGCATATTTGATTCCTTTCTAATCTGCATCATGCACCATATTGTACATATTTCTCAGCATTTAAGTTTTTCTATAGATACTAAAAAAATTTCCCCTAGTGGTCAAGCAAATAATGATATCATTCAAAAAGATTTCTTTAAAGTACACAATTTAAAAATCATATCATGTTAAAAATTAAATGAAATTCCATGATATTTGACAATTACTGATAGTGGGCTACAAGTGACCAATTCCTGATGTCAGTGTATGGTGCCTTATACAAAAAGTAATTTGTGAAGATTTTCTCTAATATTTTACTAGCATTATTGACTTAGATTTGTTTTAGTTTTACTGTTTTACACTTATATTTAGGTCTGTGAGCAATTTAGACTTAATTCTTGTGTATTGCGTGAGGTTAGGGACAATTTTACCTATAAACAGTCATTTATTCCAGCACCATTTGCTTGAATGAGTAACCTTTTGCTCACTGAATTGTCTTGGCAGCTTTGTGGAAAATCCACTGCACATGTGTGGGTTTATCTCTGGCCTTCTGGTATTGATCTGTACACACTACCATGCAGTCTTTTTTTTTTTTTTTTTGTGGGTACCGGGGGGTCGACCTCAGGACCTTGCGCGCCAGCAGGCACCCGTGCCACTGAGCAATATCACCGGCCCCTTTTTCGTATGTGGGTTCCGGGAGTCGAACTCGGGCCCTCGCGCTTGCCGGGCAGGTGCTTAAGCCACTGAGCCATCTCACCAGCCCCTACCATGCAGTCTTGATGTTAAGATTTTCACTGAAGTGAAAAAGAGAAAGTCCTATCATATTGTTACTTCTTTTAAAAACTCTGTTGGCTATTCTAGACCTGCTGACTTTCTATGTAAATGTTATAATCTGATTGTTAATTTCTACAGAAAAAAAAAGTCTGATTTAGATTTTTATTGGGATTCCATTGAACATGTATATCAATTTGGTAAGAGCTAACATTTCATAAAAATTGAGTCTTCCAATCATGAATATGGTACTACACACACACACACACACACACACACTTTCAATTATTTGGCTTATCCTTAATTTATCTCAGAAATATTTTGTAGATTTCACTGTATAGGTCATACAAATATTTTGTCCCTAAGTATTTTCATCTTTTATCCAAATTGTATTGTTTCTTTTAACTTCTTTGTCAATTACTTGTTGCTAGTATATTGAAATAAATTTTATTATATTGATCTTGTATGCTGCAACATTGTTAACTGCACTGTATAGTTACAATGTTTAGTAGAATCTTATGATTTCTGACATACGCAATCACGTTTTACGAAACTAAAGATCTGTTCTTCTTCATTTCTAGTTAGTATACTGTATGTTTATTTCTTTTTTTTTTTTTTTACATAGGCTGGATACCCACTGCAATATTGAATAGATATGATGAGTTTTGTTCATCAAATTGGAGAATTTTTAAATTTTCTCAGTTTAATTAGTTTGTTATGAATTATGTCTATGTGCTGAATTTCTTACATGACTTTACAGTAGCTATTACAAAAATGTGGTTCTTCTCTTTTATCTAATTGAATGTATAAATTAGATTGATAGATTTTTCAAATGTTAAAAAAATTGAATTTCTGAAATGAACTCTATTTGGCCATGGTATATTATCCACTTATACAATATTTTATTCAACTTGTTAATATTTTCTTAGGATTTCTGTATTTACAAGCATGGAAGTTATTGATATATAATTATTTTCAATATGTTTATGGTATAAGAAAGTATTTCTCTTTCTATTCTTTGAAATTACTTTTATAAAACTGGTATTGTTTTTTCCTTAAGATTTTGATAGACTTCACCATTGAATCAGTTTAGCCTTTTGTTTTATTAGAAAGTTTTAAATTATAAGTTAAATTTATTATATATATTGTTAGTTAATTTCTTTTTCAATGTACATTCATAATTTGTCTACTTCATCTGAGTTGTTAGATTATTGGCCTAAATTTGTTCTATATGATCCCTTTGCTATACTTTTACTATATATAAAAACTCCAGTGAAATTCCCTTATCATTCCTAATATTGGCGGACTGAGTTTATTCATTATTTTGAATCAAGGTTATTAATTTTTTGATACTTAAAGAATCAACTTTTAGTCTTGCCTATTTTAAGTTGTTTTCTGTTTCACTGAATTTTACTCTTCATTATTGTCTTTATTCTTCTTGCTCTGAATTTAATTTACTCTTTTTTTTTCTAGCATTTTAAGGTGGAACTTTAGATAATTAAGACTTTTCTTCTTTTCAAAAATAAGTACTTCATACTTTAAGTACATTGATTTCATTTTTATTTAATTCATGCTATTTTCTAATTAACCTAATGATTTATTCTATGACCCACAGATTATTTATAAAAAGAATTAATTCCCAAATGTTTCAGCATTTCCAGGTACCTTTCTGTCACAATATTGTGTTCCAGAAACATACCTTATATAATGTGAAGCATTTTAAATTTGCTTCTACATTGTTAGTGGGAACGTACACTAGTGCAACCAACTAGTGGAAATTAATATAGAGATTCCTCAAAAACCTAAAAACAGAAATTCCACTGGACCCAGCTATACCTTTTCTGGGCATCTTCCTGAAAGAGTTAAAGTCATCATATTACAATGTTTATGTTACATATTACAATGTTCCATACCCATGTTTAGCATCATAGCTTTTTTTTTTTTATGTGGGTACCAGGGTTCGATCTCAGGACCTCGCACAAGCACTTGTGCCACTGAGTGATATCACCGGCCCTTTGCTTCCTTTATGTGGATACCGGGAGTCGAACTCCGGACCTCGCACTTGCCAGGCAGTCACTTATGCCGCTGAGCTATCTCACTAGCCCAGCATCCTAGCTTTTAATAGCTACATTATGAAAGCACCCCATATGCCCATCAGTAGATGTATAGATAAGGAAAATGTGGTATATATACACAATGGAGTATACTCAGCCATAAAAAAGGATAAATTTGTGTCATTGGTAGGAAAATGGATAAATCATGAAACATAACTCTAAGTGAAATAAATCAGACACACACAGAAGGTTAAATATCACATGGCTTCTCTAAAATGAGAGAACCAAAATATAAATACTTGAAAAACAGAAAGAAGAGAGGAAACAGGGAAGAAGACTCCGAGAAGATGGGAAGGGGAAATGGGGAAGGAGATGGAGGAGAAGACAGGGAGGAAGGGGAAGTAAAAAATGGTCAAAAATGTGGTACAGCTATGTACCAATGTGCCCCAAGATGAATGTAATTATTATGTACTGCAAACATGTACTAATAAAAAAGAAAACATTTTGTTTGGACTTTATAGCCCCAAATATGTTTTGTCTTTGTGAATGGTCAAGGTGCACTTGGAAATAATGTGATTCTGCTATTGTTATTTTATGAATGCCTTTTAATTCAAGTTTGTTGGCAGTATTAATCAGGTCTTCCATATCCTTGCTGATTTTTCATTTGTTCTATTATTATGGATTTGTATTTCCTCTTTCATCTCTTATCAGTTTTCCCTTAAATTTTGAAGCATAGTTATTTAGGCATGGCACATTTTGAATTTTTTGATTGACTGCTTTGTTATTATATAATGTCCCATTTTATTCCTGGTAATATTCCTTTTTCCTAAGCATACCTTTTTTTAATATAGTCACTTCACTTTCTTTTCATCAGTTTTCTATGACACAGATTTTTCTATGCTGTTACTTGTTTTTTTGTTTGTTTGTTTGTTTTTTGGTGCCAGGAATCAAACTCAGGACCTTTCACTATCCTGTTACTTTTAACCTTACCATGGCTATCTATTTGAAATGGGCTTCTTGTGCACAGCATATAGAAGTATCTTGCTTTTATATTGGATTTTAAAGCCATTGTTATTTAATATTATTACTGATACGTGAAATTTTAATCTACAATCTGTTTCACTTCCATTTATTTGTTTAATCTTCTTTTCTTTATTCTTCTTTCCCTGTCTTTCTTTTTTCCTTGGGGAAAAACAATTCAATATTCTTTTTTTGGAATATTATCTCCACTATTAATTTATATTTATCCACTCTGCAGAAATGATGGAATGCAGAATGAACATTCGTCCAAAATTTATTTCAATTGTTAGACTGATGATGCCATTCAGAGACCAAGATGTTAAGAAAGGGGTTCTTACTCACATTTTAGGCCTTCTGGGAAGAGCAGGGAAGAAGGTCTGAAATGGCTTGAGAGAGCATAAAAAGGAGATTAGCTTAGAGTTTTTAATGGTGGTTAGGGGTGAGTCTGGGATAATGGTTCCACACACCGGACAGGGCCTGCATGTGCAAATTGTGCTTTGTATTTGGGGAGATCTTGGACAGGAGAAAGTTTCCTACCTCTCCCCAGTGATATCAGTGTAGAATTATGGGCCCATGAAATTTTGCTTCAACTCCTCCTTTAGAATTTTTACTGAAGTCAGAGTGTTTCTACACTTTCCTGAAGAACTAGTGAAACTTTGCCTGGTCCCTAGGAAAAAGATGATATTTTGTTCCTCAGCAAGCAGGTGCTTCATAAGAAAGAAGGCTCATAATATAAATGGATGAATTTTTCCTATATTGCATATGCATGTGTGTGTGAAATATCATATGATAGTCCACTTGTATCTGTGGTTTCCAGGTAATCTAAATTATCATGGTAGCTCATGATAGAAATTTGGCAGCTCAAATAGAAATATTTTTAGTTTCAGCATCTCTCTTCTTAATCACTTACGTTTTTTTGTTTTTTTTTTTTTTTGTTTTTTTTGTAGAAATGTGTCTGATTACAGTGGAAGGGACAGTTTGGACCAAGTTACTCAGCATGCTACATGCTCTTTTTTTTTAAGTACACAGACAGAGAGTGGTTTGTTACTATGGTAAGATGAGCTTCCTAATTGAAGGTTATTTTCTTCTAAATGATACCCTTAGCATTGTTAACATTTTTGACATATTTAGAAATCATGCAAATTTCTTCAAGAAATTTTTTGTGGTTTTTATTTTGGTTTTCAAACTAGAATTTGCTTTGAATTCTTTGTTACACTTCAGATAGAATGATGCAAAAGGTACTAAGTTGTGATTCTTTCTTATGGTGGATAAAGAGCTCAAAATATCCTTTCAGAATCATTTGTAAAATCTCACTTAGAAGAACAAAGGATTTTTTACTCTGATAATAGCCACCTTCAAAAGGTAGGTCTAGAAACTGTAGTGTCATTAAGGATGGTCTCTCCTAAGAAGGTTAAATAAACCCATTGTTTGATGAAAGATTACCATGACCATTTGGTTTAGAACGTTTAAAACAGAAGCATTCAAACTCACAGGTAATGAAATTCCTTCAGCAGCCAATCCCTAGAAGGTGAGTCAACCTCTGCACTTCAAAACTGGAGCAGCCTCCTGTGGGCATCACATGAGCATTGCCAAAATGCAGCATGAGAGCGGTCTTCACGTGTGGCACTATTGCATCGCTTTCCCCTCTTCTGTGTCCTCCTGAATGGAGACATTTTTCTATGTCCTTTTATAAGAATATCTATGAATGCATTTAGCATCCACTCAGATAACCCAAGATAATCTATCTCAAAATTCTTAATTCAATGTCATCCACAAAGCCCTTTTTTGCCATGTAATGTAACATTGCTCTGTTCCAGGGACTAGAATTACAGTAGATACCTTTGGGGGAGGACATTATTGCACCTACCATGACAGTATAATATGAATTTCAGACAATGACTTGAAACATATCACTGATAAGATAAAGAGGCCTAGGGCTGGATTACAAATCTAACTCAAATTTTTTTGTTGTTTTCTGCACATCTAGGAATTGGACTGATATCATCTTCCATAGATACGGTAGATAAAAGTATAATCCTTACAATGTTTTCCCAACCTGTCTTCACTGTTATTGTTGCATACAACATAAGTACAAGTAACCTGTGCTTATATTAATTTGTATAGTTTATTATTTCAGTCACATAAGGCATACATATTGAGTTTCACTTAACGAGTTAAGAATCAGATTCTTCTTTGTCAATGGAATATCTCACAATTGATCTTTTTTGTTGATTTTCTTCCATTTTTAGAGAGAATTGTACCCCAGACATAGTTTCTTATATCACTTTTCATATTTTTCAAGGAATTATACTGATTTGTTTTTATTTCTAGTTACTTATGGCCAGATTTTTCAAACACTTATTTTTGAAACAAAGAAATCTACAAAGAGGTTCCTTTTTAAATTTATTTTTAACCCGACCATTAAGTTTAATGTCATGATTGAGAAAGTTTAGTGTAGTAGAAAGATCCCACAATTTGTGATTGGGGTTTTCATTTTGGCTGCACCATTCTCTCAGCTCTAATTCTTCACCAACAGAATGAAGGTTGTTATAATAAAACCCATACAATAACTCTATGAAGAGAATTAAATAAAATAAGCACTTTTGTGAACTCTAAACACTATTCAAATTATAATTATGGTCATTTTTGAGACTTTCTTCATAGATTTTTTGACAAAGGGTTTTATTTCAAATGACTGTTCAGTAATTTCTACTTATTCATTTAATACAGTGCACTGCTATATATCAGACTCTGTACTTAGTACTAGGTCTACAACAGGGAATAAAGAAAACTAAGTGATTGCCTTTATGGAGCTTATATTTTAGTGGAGACTATTAAGCTCTAAAGTCTAATCTACAGAGACTACTGCTAGGAAATTTGCTCTTGCAGGCAGCTATTCTACTCTGGTTTAGGAAAAAGTCATACATACGCTCATTTTTTCGTTCACTCAATAAATCAGTATTCATCTACATATGTCAGTATTTGGTGCAGATGCATTTATAAAAATGACAGTCCCTTTCCTTAAGTGACTTAATTCAGTAAGTAAAGTAATAAAATGGCAATGCTACAGAAAGAGAAAGAGTGCAGCATCCTATAAGAGCTCCTAAGAGGGAGTATCCAGCCCAGATCAGGAATTCTCGTCTTCTCAGAGGTGGTAACATATAAACTGGACCCAAAAGACAAACAGGACTGGTGCGGGAGAGGTCAGACAGACATTCTGGCAGATAACTATCCAGCTTAGCAGTTAATGTGAACATTTGAGCAGCCTCAGATGAGAATATTATGGCATATGATTATCCAATTACAAAGCATTCAAATAATACTGTCCACAAATTTTAGAAAGGTTCTTCTTCCTGTGCTTCCTAACAACAAACCATTGGCTGTTTCATTCTTATATCTTATTATTGGTATTTAATGCCTATTTGCTGACATGGTAAGGAAATGCCCTGTTCATAAACTAACTGAAGAGTCAAAAAATCTCATTTGAAAAGGATATTTTGAAACTCTGTTTGGTAAAACCAGGCAGGTTTTTCACTGCGGAACTGTCTTTGGCATTTTTCTTGATAAGTACTCCTAAATGACTGGCTGAAAGTTTCCTATATTTATCCTAATAATAGAACCTAACTAGGGCAGAGCTGAGAATGCTGGTGGAAACTAAATAGAATCAGCTGTGGTTTTCGACCATGCTGGGACCAGGACTCAAGCTGGCCATTTCCAGTGCCGTTCACTGACCAGGTATTTTTCATTTCCAAGTTAGCCAATTCATCCTGTGACTTCAAAAGTTGCTGACCTTCTATCCTTTGTGCTGACCATTAATTGGACTGAATATCAATTTAGGCAAAATATTATTTTTATATTATCCCTAATTTTACTTTTGAAGTTTTGTTAAATAATTTGATATTTCTCCATCTTAGACTAGGTATATCTATTACATTGCCAAAAGCTTCATGTTGTTGTAAAATTGTCTGTATAGAGACAAAATTTACATTATGTATGGATTTTATGCTATGTGGTTACTTTCCAAATTAAATATTTTCAAATAATGGTATATGGTTCTATTGTCCTTTCATGGGGAGTATTTGTACTGGAACTTCTCAAGAGTGTTGTATTAGTAGAAATCTGATGGTTTTATTCCTTTGCTTACAAAGAAGGCGTTATCTTTTTCTTTATGGGAACATGGATAGTGCTTACCCATTGGTTTGCTGATTGAATATAAAACATGCCTTTGTTATGACTTCTGGCTTTTGTTAAGACATCATCCTGTGATTTAAATTCAAACATCTGGTCTGAGCTAGTTAAAGTTGGTATTGAGTCCTGGAATAAATTATAAATTACCACCACGTAAAGTATTCATTGAGGGTGTAGATCTAAGACAAGACTCCTTTCCCTCTCTAGAGTTGACTGCCAGACTGCCATCCCTTCATGTGAAGTATTCAGGATGGCTTTGGTCACTTGGCTGATTTATTATGAGAAGAATTGCTTCCTAGTGCTCACCCCTCCATCTCTCTCTGTCAATTTACTTGACACCTACACATTTCACTGATATAATTTTTTTCATTCAGATAACCACTGAAATCACTGTGATTAGGTTTCTTTTTCAAGTAAGTATATTCTTTCCGAAGTGGATTTAAAGTTCACTCTGAATGATATAGTACACCAGTGGAGAAGGCATTTATTACAACCAAAAAGAACACCAAAGCAGAACATTTGAATTGGAAAGACAGAGAACTACAATAACCTATAGCTAGTTCCAGTATTTGGAGGAAACAAAGCCTTTGGTGACATCATCTGATTAAAAGCTGACACTAAAAAGCTGTGTTTCCACTGACTAAAATTTAGCATAATACCAAGTAATAAGGGCACGGAAGCAAGAGTCAGTGATGCCATGGTAGAACCAAACAACAAGAGCAATGCAGGATATGTAGAAATGGGTTCAAACTAGATGAAGGCAGTGCTGTTAGCTGCACTAATTAATGGTTATCACCTGTTTCTGCCTGAGGAGAAACTGGAAATTCAGATTAAATTTCATCATATATACCCTTAGTTTTGTACAAATGAGTATGCTAGTTTCCATTCAATGCTGTGACAGATTACACAAAGTAACTGTGTGAGACAAAAGCCACAAACATGGTGGCTTAAAAAACATAAATTTGTTATTTAACAGTTCTGGAGATTGAAAGTGCCACATGTTTTCCTTTTGGAAGCTCTAGGGGAGACTCCCTTCACTTGCCCTTTCCAGCTTCTAGATGCTTGCCCCATTACCCCTACCACTGCTTCCATCTTCAAGGCTTCATGACTGAGTCTAACCTCCCGAGTCCCTCTCATAAGGACCCTTGTCTTTACACAGGGTGTGCCCAAATAATGCTGGAAAATTTCCCCACCTCCACATTCATACCATAGTCACACATTTACAAAGTACCTTTTACCATGGAAGGAACATATTTCACAGATTCCAGAGATTGAAAAGTACATATCTTTAAGGGGTCAATATTCAGCCTACTTTAGAGAAATAAGCTCTCAACATGTGCTTTCACAGATTGCTAGAAATTATAAATAAATCTTTCTTGTTATTTATGAATTCCAATGTGACTCTACCTGATTCAGGTTCACTTGTGGTGGCCGGGAGTCACATCCAAGTAAATGTCCTGCACAAAACTGTCTTACATTTCCTTTTATCTAAAACTCATGTGTGCTAAGTAGTACATAGTATGCACCTTCATTTCAGGCACCGGTATAAATTCTGAATTGAATAATACCAAAGACAAAGTCATTTTCTGGTAAAAACGACTGTTAGAAAACAAGTCAAAAATTCGTTTCATATTCTGTGAAGTCTTCAACCATTTTATACTAAATAACGTTAAAGAAAAATTTTTAAATCCCTCACTGAAATCAATAGGCACTAAATCAATTACTGTTTATTGAATTACCAATCATTATTTTAAAATGATATGAAATCAATATGGCTTTACTCATTCTCAGAGAATGCATATTGATTCCTAGTGATCATCACATTCTTTTCTAAAAGTTCACAAGCCTTCTATTTAAGAATCCAATTTCAAATGCCGATAAAATTATTTTTATGTTTAGTTCATACTTTCTAGCGTTATTCTGTCTCCCTTTTAAAAAACTGGAAAATACATTTGTCTTGAGTTTTTTTTTTTTTTTTTTTTTTTTTGGTGGGTACCGGGGGGTCAACCTCAGGACCTCGCGTGCCAGCAGGCGCACGTGCCGCTGAGTGATATCACCGGCCCCTTTTTCATATGTGGGTTCTGGGAGTCGAACTCGGGCCCTCACGCTTGCCAGGCAGGCGCTTAAGCCGTTGAGCCATCTCACCGGCCCTGTCTTGAGTTTTCTTACAACTTCCACTGAACTACAGCTTCTTATTCTTATTCTATGTGATTAGAATAAACACTTTTGTCATTTTTTTCTCTCTATTCCTGAAGGTTACCTCATTCACCCCACTGTGCTTTAGGGCTTCTTGGTTCTTCTCTTATGTTTCTGTCATTCTCTTATAGTCATCTTTTATTACATGTCCCTACATCTTTTGTCAATGTTTTTTATGAACCTGGACTTGGGATATAACTACATTATTTTCCTTTGATGTCTTTCCTTTTGCCTTTCCCATTGAACTCCTCAAAAATTATGTACAATCAGAATTATATTTATAGAGCTTTCTACCCTTCGTCATATATTTCCCTTTCAGAATCTCAAAGAAGTTTTCTTACAGTCAGCTTTTAAAGTCTTGGGCACATGAATAAGTCTAGTGTTCCTTTTCTTTGATTTTAGACAATTACTGTTACATTAATAATCAATTTTTCCTTCCTAGTTAAAATAAAATCCAGGCTGATGTTTGTATACATTGATTCTCTTTTTTTTTTCCTTAATAAAATGGTCTGTTAGTAAAAAAATTTATCAAATCCCCTCCTTTCAGCCAAATTAGATTTCCAGCAGAGTTCAAGAGAGTCAAAGTCTTCTGTGACACTAATCCAAAATCTAATAACACCATGCTTTGTAATGCCTAAAATTGTGCTTACTCTTTGACAACAATCTGTGTTCAGTTTATTACCCATTTTCTTTGGGATAATTATTCATCAGCTTAAGGCCCAGATAACTTTCAAGGGTAGTTTTGATTACAAAAAGAAATACCTCTGCATACAGCTGTTGTTAAATAAAATCTATACCTCACAGCCTCCCAATGAAAACTAAACATAGTCTGATGTCAGCACAGTAGAATTCTGTGACTATATGAAATGACAAGTAAGTTGTGTTAGTTTTTCATCACTGTGACAAAATACAGTATATGAAAGGGAGAAGAAAAGAGGAGCAGAAATAAAATATATCCTCCAAAATCATGGCCCTAGTGAGCTACTTGTTCCAACTAGGCCCCACCCACCTCCTAGAGTTTCCACCATCTCCTAACAGTGCCACCAGCTGGAAACCAAGTCTTCAAGCCAGGAACTTTGGGACCCATTCCAGATCCAAACTACAACATACCATATATATGGATGAAAGCAGTACATGAAGCTAACTGTAGCCCTGAATATGGAAAAATATTACAGGAAAGAAGCAGACCACCACACTAATCCCAACTATATGAGAAGGATTACACACAAGTTAGCAGTAAGTAAAAGATCATCTGGAGAACGTAAGTAGTTGATATCACATCTTCAATAGAAGTTTGGGATACCAAGGGATCAGGATTTTAAGGCTGGGGATATAGCTCAGTGGCACAAATGCCTGCCTGGCAAGCACAAGGTCCTGAGTTTGATTTCTGGTACCAGAAAAAAAAATTTTTAAACTGCAATTAAGTAACCAAGAAGTTCCATATTATATTTTTGTTAGGTACATAGAGAAAACTTTAGCCAATCAAAGTCCACTGCAATATCATGGTGTCATCAACAGCCAAATCAATGTAGTAGATAAATCAACTTGTGAAGTGACTAGGATCAGCGGAACAGCAAAAAAAAAAAAATTTGCTATATTCAACTTCCTCAATATAGATCTAATATTTTAATTGAGGTTTTCATAAACTCTTACAGTTCTCAAAATTCAACCAAAATTATTCAACTAGGTGCATTAGAATCACCTATTGATTCATTAAAAAATGCATTTCCTTGTCCTCATCAGGTGTATCACAACAATAAATGTTAGAATTTGAAATATGACACTGCCTTTGTGACAAGCACTTGAACTGATTCATAGGAATGCTAAATTATAAGAACTGTAGCATTATCATGAAAGATTTTAGGGATACATGAATCCCAAAATCCTAAATATATAATAATTTTTTTTTCTGAGAAGAGGACTCATGGTCATAATGAGACTTCTTATGAGTTCATAACTACCAAAAGTAGATAAAACCAAGAGAAATTTTGAGATCTGTTTCCATGAGTACACTCTGCCACAACTGATGTAAACTAATACAAGATTTGGGATGACTCAACGTGCTTTGGGAAATGAAAAGTGATCATTCCTTCCCAACTTTTTCTTGATAAGCTACAGTTTTTCAGATGTATTGACAAACAATCCTTTTTCCACTTTTTGGCTCAAATAAGATTTATTCCTGGAATAAACATATTAAAGACATAATTGCCATGGAGACTGATAAAGCTTAGAATTTAATTGGACATTTTCTACAATGAAAATCCCTGGTGTTTAACAATAGAGGATGTGAGTTGACCCTATAGTTTTCTCAGCAGATCTAAGAATCCTTCCTTATTAGATATCTTCAAAAACAGAAGACACCTAGAAAAATCAGCAAGACCCTAATCAGAGATTAGGCAGTACCTTCTGTCACTAAGTATATCAAGAATTTGTCTGAAGAATGACAGTTTTTACATGGCAGTTATCTTTGGCACAACTATATTTATGTCAAAGGAGGTGATCAAATTATATTCCAAGTCATATTGACAACATGGACTTCAAAATTGATAACAGTGATACAATAGGAATAACCTTGCATAGAGAAACTGAGTATATTTTACATTAAGGAGACAGAGAAAAGAACTGTGATAGACTGAACATTGGAAACACAGTATGTTACAGCCATTACCACCAAGTAGTAATCTGTTTTCCTTATCGTTGTATCTAAATAATCTTATAATTTGCTTTGAGCAATAGAAGGCTGCCATCCTGGAGTCTAGATCATATCTTTTACATTCACTTCTTGAAACATTACCACTGCCATATGTAGAAGAAGTTGAACTACTAAATGAAAGATAACTTGGAGAAAAAAAAAGAACAGTCAAGAGCCAACATCAAGGCCCAAGACATGTGAGTAAGGCCATAGACCACTTATTTACAATGGAGAGGAACATAACTACAGCTACATGAGTGACTGCTACAAGACTACTAGGAGAATCACTCAGTTGATCCTTGCCAACACAAAGAATTGTATAACATACTAAATAACTGTATTGTCATTTCCAGCCACTAAGTATTGTTTAGTTACACAAAAGTATATGCTTGCTCCAATTTAGCCAGAGACTGTATTGAAAAAGTAAAAAAAAAAATACACACACACACACACACACACAGAAAGCACTAGAATATACAATAATACCTCGGTTCACAAACGCTTCTGTTTCTACACAATTCAGCTAGTAAACAAAAGTGTTTGGCAAAATTTTGCTTCCATCTGCAAACTCCACATCAGGTGACAAATACAACCTCTGCTATCTTCCCCACACAAACACAAACATGGCCATCTTCCCCCAAATCATAAAACAAATTAAGTTCATAAACCAAGGTACCACTGTACTCTATAGAAAATATTTATTGTGGTAGACAAGAAGGTGTGCTATCCAAATCCCCTTCAAAGAATAGCTTGCCCGAGCTCTGGGAAATGTAATTAGCAGACAGCCTCAACTATCAGCTTCTTTGAGTTTTATCTCAAGTGCCAAAAATTGCCTGTCCCATCTTTTCTAAGGCTACTGACATTTGGTGACTGTGTGAGATGGGGACACAAAATCTCAGATATTTTAGTTCAAAAGCTCAAATGCTGATGGGCAATTCCTATTCAAGAACTTTTCACTGGGTTGGCCAAGGCTTTTAAATAATTTTGTGGGAATATTTGTAACTAGGAACAGTTTCCTTGGGGTAGTAGGTTACCATGGCCAGCATTAGCCCAGGCTTGGTCAGCTTCTAGGTTTACTCTGATTAGGATTTCTCTTATTAAATATAAGAGACAGAGACAGAGAGAAAAAGAGTAAATCAGAAAATAAAAAAGAAGAAACAAAAACTAAGTAAAATAAGTCCCTTCTGTGGAAGAAGAGGAAGGGATAACAATATAAAAAGCTGGATAGAAGCCTATGAAGCCATGAAAATTCCGAGGAGAATAAATCCAAAACTCTGATATGTAATAGTCTGGATCAACTTCGTGAAATGTGAAAGTGGTTAATTTTAGTACAAATAAGAAGAATCACTTTACATAGCATTAAGTGCATTTAAAGAACTTGCTATCCCATACAGATAGTACTGGCTAAAAATACAAGGAGTTATCAGAAACACTTACTTTCATGAGCACCAGAATGGGTTGGTGATGAAATTCAGAAAATCTAGAGCTGGAAATGGAAAGAAAAACTTGTAACACTGGGGCCCCAAAGCCCTTGCTTCGTCTTCTGCCAGAGGCAGAACTCTGGGCAGACTGGCTCTTGCCCTGTCCTATTTCAGCCTTTCTTATGTTCATTTGTTTGCTTCTGAGAGAAAGAATATGCTGCCCTGGCAAAATTTGTCCTGACAGGGTTTTGGATTCAATTTCCGAATTCTGAAAATAATCTCCCTTTCTTTCTCCCTTAAAGGCAAAGCCTGTCCCTTTGTGTCCAGGTCACCTGCATGGTGTAGTGTGGGGCAGAAGTGGCACAGGAATAGCTGATCCCCTTGACCCTAGAGCAAATTCACTGTAAACCAAAAAGTACCTCCTACGTGAGCATAAGCCCTAGATTTCTTGCATACAAATCTCATTTCTGCCCCTAAATTGTGTCAAAGCAGGTCAAACATTTCATTCTTACTCTATCAGTAGATTTTGTTATCTCCATTTCTGCCTCTCCCCTCTAGGGCTAAAGTCTTGAAGTTTAAGTTTCTCTTGGAGAAACTGCCATGCTTCATTTAATCCTGCTACAGCCAGGCTGCTGTTGATGTCATGCTTCTGATGAGACATTAAATCAAGGTAAACATTAATTCCTCGGGCTGGAGCATCTATGAAAAGAAGAAAAAACTGGCTTCACTTCACAGAAAACACTGCAGCCAGCCCAGGCCATCTACCTTTCCTGCAGACCCCACACCTTCAGAATTAATTATAAAATGCCCCTTCTGGAATATATTAGAAGCCGTATTTAATTTGGTGGAGAAGATATTTTCAAAAATCTTGCCTGAACACAAATGCTTCTGAGGAGTAAAATGTCAAAAAAATTAGTGAACTTGTGCATCAAACAGCATACTTCTGCTTTCAGCAAAAAAGACCAGTATAATCTATATTTTTGCATGACCAGAATGCAACAAATTGAGATGCAGACTCTATGCATAATCATGTGATCAAGTTAAATAGCTGAAAAAGAGCAAAACTGATTCAGGAAAAAACAAAGGAGGCACCAATTTAAGATTGACATTTCAGCCTATGGTCCCCTAAATGTTCCCATTTTTCAGATTTCAATCTAATTCACCTAGAATATTTATGTTACATAAGGATATAATTTAACTTATTTATAAGCTAATTTAACAACATTAACAGTTGGACATTATTTTTTTAAAAACATTAATATGAAGCATACATGCTAGCCTATATCCAGGCTCTTCACTCTGTCCCACTTCTATGACTGTTCGCCTCTCCTCCATGCTGATTTAACTCTACTTTGTGTTGTAATATCTTGTAGCCCAACTCTCTTTATTTCTAACATTTTAAAATGTTCACTATTCTTTTCCATTTATTCTTCCAGTTAAAATTTTCTTTGTCAAATTCAAATAAATAAATCTCAATAGGATTTTCACTGAAATTAAATTGACTAGAGAAAGAATTAGCATGCCATCTAAAAAATATATCTCTACTAGACCAGTTCTTTCTTAAAATGTTTTTCATTCAATATTTGTGAGGGATCCAATCTACATTTGTCAAGACTCTGCTTGCTAGCAACAGAAACTTGATTTAAATAATCTTTAAATGGAGAAAACACTGTATATAATAAATCCAAGTTAATTATAGTTTTATATGTAAAACCTAAAACTATAAGATTTGTAGGAAAAAATAAAAGTATTTCATGCCCTTACATTTACAAAGATTTTCTAAATAGGACACAAAAAGCATAAACCATTAAATAAAACAAGATAAACATTGTCAAAATTAAAAACTTCTCCCCTTGAAATACACTGCTAAGAAAATGACTAGGCAAGTCACATACTGGAAGTAAGTATTCGCAAACATAAATTTGATAAGAGACTCGTATCTAGAATATGTACAGTGTTCTCATGGTGTAATGGTAGGAAAGCAAGCAACGCAATAATAAGTAAGGAAAACGTTTGACCAGACACTTCAGTAAAAATATGTGTATGGCAAATAAATATATGAAAAGATGTTTAGCATCATTCTTAATTTAAACTAAAATGAGACACCACTGTACACCTATGAGAATTATTTAAAAAAAATCTTTTTTGAGACAGTGTCTTGTTTTGTTGGTCAGTCTAGCTTTGAACTCACTATGTATTCCAGGCTGGCCTCGAACTCATGGCAATCCTCCTGCCTCAGCCCCTGAGTGCTGGAATTACAGGCACGTACAACCACACCAAGCTTAAATTGTTCAAATTTTAAAAACATGAAAATATCAAATGCTGATGAGAAAACATAATAATGGGAATTCTCATTGGTGGCAATGCAAAATGGTACTACCATTTGGGAATACCCTTTGGGAGTTTTTTTATACTATTGCAAATACATTTACTGTATAACTGAGCAATCTGCTTCTTAGGTATTTACCCAAAAGAAATAAAAATATATCCATACAAAAACATGTATGCAATTATTTATCTTGGCTTTCTGTATAATCATCAATCTGGAAACAGTCTGAATGCCTTTGAATTGGTAAATGGATAAACAACTAGGATGTGTCTACACAAGGAAATACTGCTTAGAAATAAAGAGGAGCAAAACACTGAAAATTTGTAACAACATGGGTAGATCTTAAGGGCATTACACTAAGTGAAGGAAGCAATACTCACAAGGCCATGTACTTTATGACTCCAGTTACATGACATTGAAGACAAGGTAAAACTATACAGATAATAAAACAGAGCAGTTTGCCTTGGGTGGAGTAGAAAAACGGAGTTGTTACAGAGGAACATGAGGGAACTTTCTGCAGTGAACAAAATATTCTATGTCTTAAATATGGTGGTGGTTATACAACTTTTATACAATAATCAAAATGAATGGGACTAAGCAAGGTGAATTTTATGCATGTAAATTAGACCTCAATAAATCAATGACAAAGGGGGAAAGTTGTTTATTGGTAATTACATTTGAAAAGTTGGGATGTTTTCTGGTTTTAGACAAATCTGGGGCTGAGTGCTAAAACAACTTCCTCGTCTAGTCTCACTTGTTCTGTTTCTTCCATGTTGGCTTGTTCTTCCCAAGTGGTGGCGCCCGCTAGTTCCTTTTGCTTTCATCTTTCAAGGACTTTTTCTGTTTATAAATTCAGAACAAGATCCTCTTTCTATTTGTGCTACAATAGCAGTTGCCTCCAAAAGGCAGAGATTAGCCTTACTTATTTAATATCCACCCTGATCAAGCAACACCTGGGCATTGGGGAGTAAGTTACTCTGTCATTTGTCTAACACATGGCAGGAGAGACTACTATATCAGAAACCCTTGGTGTGGTAATGGAGCAAATTTCAGATGGAAGAAGAGACAGGCAGGCAAAACAACAGCTGCCCTGACATCTTCATTTTTAAGTTCTGCATAGCATGGTCTCCTTGCCATTCCTGTCACTCCAACAATGCCTAGTCAGGCCTTCTTTCAAGTTGTGTTCCAAGGGATGTTTACAGTATGTTTTCTGGATTTCTGGATTTACAGTTTTATGCTTTCGTTCAAAAATATCGCAACTTCCATGAATGTTCCTCATAAACCACTCCCTTTTTCATAAGAACCCAACTCGGTGCATTTGTGTTGGTATGGCTCTCCCATGCTGAAAGAACGACTCTAAGATGGACTGCATTTGACTTTCCAGTTGGTGGTGTGACCTGCCACTTGGGTGATTCTGGTCCTAGGAAGTAACATCACTACCCACATTTGCCTGGTTCTCAGTTGATTCAATCAGCAGTTGCCTGACACAGAGCATGAACGGACAAGACAAACAAGCGAGCCGCACTGACTTAATGACTTGTACAATTAACCTCACCACATGAGCCTAACCCCTATATAGTGGTGCCTCGGCTCTTTCTGAACTGCAGATTGATTAGCCTGTTGGTGGAGTTTTGAGACCCTTCAGAAGGCAGCGGTTATATGCAAGAGAAACTTAGAAAATTAGAAACTAATTTTACAAATGAGAAAATGGAAACCCTGACAGCTTCTTGCTCAAGAGCTGCGATTAAAGCCTTGGCCTCCTATCTCCTGAACTGTGCTCTTGCTAATACTTCCTAATGCTTCTGTGTTGCTCGTTTTTCCTTCTGACTAATTAGTTGTCTATAAATATTTCTACCAGGAATGAATATAAGAGGTTTGAAATGCAAACAAATCAAGATTGCCACCTCTTTAGAACAGATGCTCCTCTTCTGATGGGGTTATGCCCTGATAAATCCATCAAAAGTTAAAATATTAAGTCAAAGGTGCATTTAACCGAACATCATAGCTTAGCAACACAGATCACTGCAGGGTTTTGGTTGTTGACCCTCATGATTGCGTGGCTGATTTCAGCTCTCTGTGGCTGCCAAGCATCTTGAAGGAATATTATACTGCCTATTAGTAGGGTGGGAAAAGATAAAAAGTCAAAGTACTGTTTCTACCGGATGTATCTTCCCTTAGCACTACAGTGAAGTTGAAATATCGTTAAGTCAAACCATCGTAAATCGGTTTGGCCTGTAATAGGTTGTGATATTAGTGTGTTACCCTAGGAGGATGCAGAGCTTACTAGCTTTGCAATCAGAATGACTTGAATTTAAATTCAGGTTTCTAAAACTATCTGGGTAACCTTGGCAACTTACTCAACCTTTTCCCTCAACCACCAAATGGGGCCAATAATAATATCTCCATCAGAGGAATATTGTACAGAATAAATAAGATTTTTAAAATAGCATAATAGCTAGCAGATAGTCTTTACTCAGCAAACATTAGCTGTTTGATCAGGGTATATCTTAGGTTGGCACTTCTGCTGTAGTCAAGAAAAAGGATAGATAGAAGAGAACAAAAAACTTTTCAAGCAGTGGAACTAGTAGGGCTAAAGGATAAATTTTGTTTAATGTAAATTTTGTTTAAGAACATACCAATCTTATAAAAATATCCCATATCACCATGAGAGACCTTGAAACAGGGAGAAGGATGATAGTTTCAGGATAAGAAAAGCAACCTTTAGAATTTTGCTAAGTAATGTTAAAATTCACTTCAGTATCATGATCCCTTAAAAACCTATGATGATACAATAGAGAGAAGGTCAGATCAGGATCTGAGTAGAAAAAGTACAGGGTAGAACAGCAAAGCCTAGCCGAAATGGCATAGGATTAAAAGAAGGTATAGCAGTATTCCATTATATAAGGTAAAGAAAAGGAACTGGGAAGGCAACTTGGGATCAGGCAAGTAAAAGGTCAAGTTCAGATCAGTTGAGCAGACAAGTGCTATAAGTCAAGGCCATGATGGACACAGTAGCAAGAACAAATAACAAAAATCAAGAAATAAGGAACTGGGGCCGGTGAGATGGCTCAGCGGCTTAAGCGCCTGCCTTGCAAGCGCGAGGACCCGAGTTCGACTCCCGGATCCCACATACGAAAAAGGGGCCGGTGATATCGCTCAGCGGCACGGGTGCCTGCTGGCGCACGAGGTCCTGAGGTCGACCGCCAGGTACCCACAAAAAAAAAAAAAAAAAAAAAAAAAAAAGAAATAAAGAACTGAATCCCACCCTAAAGAACTAGGATAATACAACATTTGATCCCACATAGGCTAGCAAGAGGCCTGTGTACTAAGAAGTGAGCTCAACTTTGCCACTAAGTCACAGGTTCCACACATTTCTTGCCAGGGCAAGGACCAAGGCAAGAGTACCATAGAGTCTACGATAGGATAGAAGGTGCCATGTTTATGAAGGAAGCTCTTCACAGTCTTCAAATAACAAAAGAGTTTTCACTATTCGTATAATCTGAAATAGAAATAAAGAACAGAAACATGATTCTAGAATTTATAGATATTTTGGTGTACATGCCCAGAGGCATTTTAAAAATATGGCCTTGTTTTTCAAAACTAAGAAAATAAACTGAATACGTCACTGATTAAGATTACACCAGACTACAATTCAACTGATAAATTTAGACATTATTTCTAAGAGTACTCCAAGGCTATTTGAGTGAAGTTTAGTTGAGTGAAAAATATCTTTTCAAGTAATTTGTCATTGTTCTATGAAATTCAGAACTAGAAAATCCAGTAGATACAAACGGTTTTGGAATTACAAACTTGAAAAGATATATAAGTATACGGGAAGGGATAGCTTTGTTTTCTGTGTGGATACGTGTGTGTGTGTGTGTGTGCGAGTGTGTGTGTGTGTGTGTGTGTATTTGGTGGCGAGTAGGTAATATTATGGGTACAATGTATGGGGATGGTAGCTATTAAAGCAAAGCTCAGGGACTGAATGTAAGGCCAATCATGTAGTTATAAACATGATACAGTGGTTTCCAAACTGTGATTTACATAAATCCAAAGAACTCTGGCTCAGTGCCCCACTCCCCAGCCCTGGAGTTTGAATCCAGGCCCTTCACACTAAGCAACATCCCTAGCCCTTTGTTTGTTTGTTTGTTTGTTTGTTTGGAGTCAGGGTCTTCCTAAGTTGCCAAATTGCTCAGTCTGGGTTCAAACTTGTGATCCTCCTGTCTCTGCCTCCCAGAGTGCTGCGATTGCAGGTGTGCACCACTATGCCCAGCACAGTGTCTAATTCAAGAGAAACAATAAGAAGGTAGCTTACTCATTTCTCATATTCATTTCAGCCACAGCCTCTCTGCTTTTCATATGTGTTATGAACTGAGAGTCCATAGAACATTTTGTTTGAAACACAAGGCTCCAATTTATGTCAGAAAAATTGTAAAGGATTTTGAAATGCACAAAAAGAGAGTATTGACTGTACTGTGGAACACCTCCTTCCAGGTTATTTCATTTAAACAAGCCTGTATCTTTTAATGTCTTTGAAGTATTTTACAATTCCATATGTGATAGAACATTTATAGTAATGCAAATAATTTTTGTCCAGAGAAAAATGATTTCGTTCTGGAGAAATACGGCCCCATGTACACTGGCTATTTTGTATGTGTTTTTAAGCTTATTTCTTATTACCTATATGTTTGTGTTGTTTAAATTATCTTGGGAACTAGTCACATTTTACCAGTATCTTCACTGAGTGAAATGAAAAAATCTTTGACATGTTCATTTTATATTAATATGAGAATCAAGATTTTACTTTTAAAAATATTACCCTTTAAGAGGTATAAAACAATCACTGGCAGCTCCTGAGGTAGTGTAAACGACATCATCTACAGATAAAGTGAAGCGTAAGTGATTTGCCAAAGAGAAATTAAATTTAGTCTGTGCACCATTCTGAAACCCAGAACTCACAACACCCTGCTCCACTTTGATACAGTTCATGTGAAAAATTGATCCTTAATATTTTAAATGTAATAGGAAAAACTAAGCTTATTAATATACAATGGTTTATTGTACATCAAAGTATGAAGGTAAAGAAGCCAATTTAATTGTATCATATATAAAAAGTTATGTGGGCTGGTGAGATGGCTCAGCAGCTTAAGCACCTGCCCGGCAACCGCGAGGGCCCAAGTTCGACTCCCGGAACCCACATACGAAAAAGGGGCCGGTGATATCGCTCAGCGGCACAGGCGCCTGCTGGTGCGCGAGGTCCTGAGGTCGACCTCCCGGTACCCACACACACAAAAAAAGTTATGTCATATCTGCAAATATATTATATATAATCTAACTCAAACTTTAATAGGACATGTCTAAACTGATAATAAATAATTTTTTACTTCTCCAGGGGATGTCCCTGAACCCAAGAACTTGTTGACTCTGAAGGAGTGGTTCTCATTTTCTTTTCTGCCTCAGTAGCATCATGAATGATAGCCATGTGTGTGACACACTCCTAAGGGCACTGATACCTAAATCTTCATTTAAAGTTTAATAATGTAAGCTTATTTTAAGCAACACACATAGAGGTAATGAGAAAAAAAGAAAAAATGTATATATATGAGAGAGAGAAAGAGAAATGATGTTTGAACCTGGGGCCTAGTGCATATTAGGTAAATGCCACTAAACTACATCCCCAGTCCTTTTTATTTTATTTTTAGACAGGATCTCACTAAGTTGTCCAGGCTGGCCTTGAACTGGCATCTTTCTATGTCAACCTCCTAAGTAGCTGGGATGACATGTGTGCACCATGATCCCAACTCTTGCTATTTCTGCAATAAGCTCATGTTATTTCTATAATATACATCCCCATTTCACAAAAAGTCCTTCTACTGGCTGTAACTTCCCTTTCTTCTGTCTTCAAGAGAGCATATCAGAATGGAGTGACTATCAAGGCATCATTCCAAAATACATTATTTTAAGAAGACGAATCATTGGCAGAATTGTATATTTTAGCTATTATAATGATTAATGATCTGAACATACTTGAATACCCTAGAACTCAGTAGGTAGTTTATTTCCATAGTTGATAATCACTAATTGAAAGAGAGTAACCCTTCTTTTGAACAAAAGGAGCAGAGGCAAGTATCCACAATTTTTTAAAAGCGGAAGTGAAAGGAAAAAAAAAACAAGAAAGAAAGACTCTGAAGGAGACAGTAAAGATTGGAAGAAACAACTTTATTAACGGAAAGGGCTAGGTAATTAAACAAGAGAGGTAGAGAAAAATAAAGTCCTAATGAAGAAAACAAGTCAACAACAAACTGACTGGAAAGTGTATCTTTAAATATAGGTCATCTTTGCGTACTTTCTAATGTAGAAAATATATACTCTTGTTATGGTTTGGATTGCATTCTCCAAAGTTTCATATGTTGAAATCCTAACACCTCAAACCTCACAAGGTAGCTTCATTTGGAGATAGTGTCTTTAAAGAGGTAATGAAGTCAAAATTAAGTAAGTAGAATGAGCTCCAATCCAATACAGCAAGTGTCTTTATCAAAAGGAGAAATTTGGAGAGATATCTATACAAAAAGAATGCCACGTGAAGGCGGTAAAGATGAAGGCAGAAATTAGGGTGGTGCTTCTACAAATCAAAGAACATAAAGATTGCCCCAAAAGTATCAGAAGCTAAGAGTGAGGCATGAAAGAGCCTTCATCACAGCCGTTAGAAGAAATCAGACCTTCTGACACTTCTGTCTTGAAATTCTAGTCTCCAGCATTGAGATGATAATAAGCCTCTGCTGTTTAACACACCCAGTTCGTGTCACTTTGTTATGGCAGTCTAACTAATACAAACAAGCAGTTGCAACTGGCCTCAAGAAGATGGGCCCATGTCTATTTTTCAGGTAGGATGGCTCTCTCTACTAAGGGTCTAGAAACTGCAGAGAATTTGAGGCTGCAGGGCAGAGAACCAACTGCTCAGCGGTGACTGTCAATTAGTGTTAATTCAATGAAAAAGAAAGGAGGGAAATGAGACATTTTATTACATATATCCAAAGCACATTAAAATAATGAGAGGGTTACCTAGCACTTTTAGAGTTCAGAATTATATTTCTGGCAGCAAACAGGTCATGCAAGGTGGAATATGAGATAAGCCGGAAAAGGCAGGCTCATCCAGCAGCCTGGTTCTCTCCAAGTCTAATATCCTGTCAATAATGTGAGTTCCTGCAGCTTGAATAGTAATTCTCTAGGTAAAACAAAACAAAATTAAAATGCACATGATTTTTAACAGTTCTCTTTGAAAATGTCACCAAGTTCAGCTCTGTAAGTCTGCACAGGTGATGAATAGTCATCATGTTTCTTCACACAGGACCACTGCCCTCTATTACACTCCTACTTATAAGTCCTGCTCACACACCTTACAAATGGTAAGCAGTGACCAAAAGAATTAGCAAAATTGTGGATTAAACAAAAATACCTAATGTGTGTGAAAGTTCACAGAATATAAAGAGCACAAAATTATTCCTTAAACAAGAAATCATTAAAAACAGGAAAAGAAGACTACAGATTGAAGTAATAAAAAAATATACTCAACCGTCAAAAAGTTATGCATCAAGAAAGTACAAGAACCATCTCATACAGGTACATAGAATAAATTGATGTTTTTATATCAGATTATTAGGCCAGTCTAATATAATGAGCTACTATATTTGTTGTGGTTTAGATCTGAAATGGCCACCAAAAGTCTCATGTATTCAAAGGCCCGAGAGTCCACAATGGCTGTCTGGACACTGGAGAGCCAAAGGCCCCAATGGCTGCTCAACTCAAGGAGGTGGAAGCCACAGAACGAGAGAACTTAATGATGAAGCACAAGTCCAAGGTCAAAAGAAGCTCACTGAAGCTCACCAGGTGGGAGCTCACTGGAGAGTTGCCAGTGAGAGTCCACGTTGAAGTGCTGAAGAAACTGGAGACCTAGAGGTCAACATCCAAAGGTGATGGCAAAAAGGACACACCCACTCAGAAAACTGGAACTTTTCAAAACGGTCACAATTCCTTTTACCTTCCCTTTTCTTCCCCATCGAGGCTGCAAGCCTATTTGTTGGTGCCCGCCCCCCGATAGCCAGGGTGGGTGTTTTCCCCTCAGTTTGTTGGGCTATGTGTCAATTATCCACAGACACAGGCAGAACTGTGCTTTACTAATCTGCTAGCTGTTTATTAATTCACTCAAGTTGAGATTCCATGATCAACAGTCACAATATAAGCCTGTCACCTTGTCAACCACACACATCTCCTGAAGCCATACTCAGTCTCCAGTATATCAAGTTCATACTTATACCTAACATGATGCAACTATTCTCTGTACAAACAGAAACACACAAATTCCTCAGAATAGAAGGTAAAGTTTTCCTTGAGGTGATTCTAACTCTTTTCCTGATGTTCCATAATTTAAATATTATAATATAGATTTAACAATTCTTAGGTATAAATATTAAGTCAATCAGTATTATGTTACAAAGAAAAAAACCCGAGACATGACATGTACATGACACTACATGACACAGTAATAGCAGGAGACATCCTAAGGGATCTTCTGCACTCCAAGTATATTTTTCCTTACCTTCATTGTGGAATAGTAGACCAATTTCCCTCTGGTAGTCTATAACCCCTCCAACTTTGTAACTCCCTTTTTAGCTTGTTGACTCAGAGGCATAAGGATCCCAAAATGACCAGGGATAAGTCTTAACTTACAATTCAGTGGAATTATTGTTGTGCCTCCTGGTGTAAGCCTTCCCCTCTCTGGAATAAGACTTTTAGGTCAGCAGAGCATGAGTTTGAAGGAATAGGGAGCAAAGATTTTTCTAGTGGATCACTTAGGGTAAAGGTGAGTGGAACCATTCACATTTCTACCCCTTGATTTCTGGACCCATGAATTCTGGCTATAGGAGAAGAGTGCCTGCCACATGATGGACACTGGTTCAATGCCCATACAGCCTTCTGGAGACTTTGCCTCAGCCCCTTAAGGCAGTGTAACTTCATCTTCAAAAGACCATTTTCCACAGCTCTATCAATACAGCTGCTTAAAATTTATCTCTTAACACATGAGACATTTAGGAGACATTCCAGATTTAAACCATAATAATATTTTTATGTGGAAACTTTGTATCACCAACCATCCTTCTAGTCATCCTGCTTTCTCACAGAAGTTCTATTCTATCAATAAGATGTGGCTACTATTGCCATACACAGGCCATGATCAGTAACAAGGTGATTACTATCCTTCCTTGAAAGTGACTCTTATATTGTTTTCTTGACTGTCAGTTGCCATAAATGTGGTTATCAAACATGCATTAAAGTTCTGGATAAATGATATTCTCTTTTCTGAAATGTATTCTACCGACATTATGCACTTTGCAGTATCACTGTCTCTTTGGATTTTTTCCTTTCTTTGGTCTTTGCATTTTTTGCTCTTCTATTTAGCTGTATTAAACTGCTAAATTACATACAGTATATTTCATATTTTTGCTTCTCCATAGTTAATGGTCCCAACACCTGTCTAAACTGACTGTCTTTCTTACTAGGTTTGTAGATTAGGTGCCTTCGTTCTTTCTTCCTCAAAAAAGACACTCTAAAGCTGACATCCTTTACCACAGCTGAATAAATAATTGCAGTAGATATGTCTTAGAGGGAAGAGAGTTAAGTCCTTTCTCAATGTGTTCAGACATTCACTGTTCTACATCTTTTTTTAAATTACATAAAATATTTGTGCTTGCCTATTTCTACCATCTTTCTTTCCCTTACTCTTTTTTTCTTTTCAATACTAGGGATTGAAACTAGGGCCCTCTCACTGAGCTATATCCTCAGCCCTTATTTTATTGGACTTTTTTATTTTGAGACAGGGTCTCACTAAGTCACTAACTTTACTCTTGATGCTCAGTTACAAAAGAAAAGCTAGATTTATTGCCAAACACTTCCATTTTCTTGCACTAGAGAAGGCAAGTCTGAGTAAGTCCCTCATCTTTTCAGCATGGTTGTCCTTGAAGTGGGTTTAGTGTCATGAAGCCCAACTACCTCACAAAGTTATTAAGAGAGGATATTGCCTGAGAAATCCCTGATTTGAGTGGTTAGAAAAATTCATGGATGTTTGTGATATTAAACGTTTTCCAGTCTTGGCTGAAAGGAAGCCATGAGCAGGAGATAGATAGGTAAACCAAGCAGGATATGAAAGGTCAGAAGAAGCTCAGATAACAGTGGGCTGAAAGTAGTGTCAGATTTTGAAGTTTTAACAAATGAATGGGACAGATTGTCGGAATAAGATTATTCGAGGACAGTTTGAAGAAGAAGCCATTTTTCCAAAACAAATAAAGGCATCTGCTCATGTCACTACCCCTTTCTGCATTCTATTCTCACTTTCCTTCTGAGCCAAGCTTTCCAGCTTTCCCTGACAATTCCAAGCAATGGTGACCTTTCTTTTTGACTATCCAGAGCACAAACTATCTGTATGATTTACACAGGCCCTTAACAGGCAAGTGTGTACTGTCTTCATTTCTACTCATTTGTAATGTGTTAATATTCAATAGCTTTTTAGGCTTAAGTGATTTTTGCAAGTCTGCAGGGCTGAGCACAGTGTTAAATACATATAATGCACCATCTCATTCATCTCTTTTGCCTCCTTTCCTACAATGCTTTTAAATTTCTACCCCTCTTTCCTAAAAGTATTCTCATATCCTCAGTGTTGCAAAATTTTCTTCCAGATCTTGCTACATCATTTTCAAAAGTGTACACTTTCTTTATAGTTTTCACAAAATTTTATTTTACTTATTATGAGTGTATCTTCATGGTCACCATATTGGCTCACATTTCCTGTACCGTTAAGCAGTGGCCGAATTCTATTCTCAGATATATAACTAATTTGGATTGATGTCTACAACTGTTTTTTACCTGGATTTCTATGAATTTCTATGGAGTTGACATGGCCCATTTCCTGGCTTTCTGACACTCTGTAAAGATGGAGTATACCGTATACACCATAACGAGCACTATCTCTGTCTCTTTTCTTCCTATTTTACTTGTAGAAATTATACTTATACTATTACACAATACTCTACCCCCCAGCCCCAACATGTCCTCATTATTTATTCCTTCTTTTCCAGCATTACACATTTCTAAGTGGATATAAAAAGAGAGTTCTTCACAGCAATGAGAATACACTTGTCTTATTGACTTTCTTGTTGCTGGGGAAAAATACCCTGACACTCGCAAATTAAAGAAAGAAAGGTTTATTTTAGTTCACAGTCTGTAGAGGTTTCAGTCCATAGTTGGCTGGCTACAAGGCAGGGAAGCAAGGCAGATGGGCATGGCAGAGGAGAAATAGTGTGGCAGACAGAAAGCAGTGACCCTCTCTTCTTCTCCTTCTTCTTCTTCTTCTTCTTCCTCTTCCTCTTCTTCTTCTTCCTCTTCCTCCTCCTCCCCCTCCCCTTCTTCTTCTCCTCCTCCTCCTCCTCCTTCTTCCTTCTTCTTTCTCTTACATCCAGGCTACAAGCCTACTGGTTGGTGCCACTTACACCAAAGGGTAGATCTTCCCTCTTCAGTACATCCATCATGCATGCCCTGAACTATGTTAAACCAATCAGTGGGCTAATCTAGTATCATGCACCCATGATCCAGTATCACTCACTCATGATACAATCACCTCCCCAAAGCCCCACCTATGAGCTCATGAGCCTTTGGGGAGACATATAGATATAAACCACAACACTTAACACTACCAAAATACACACTTGAAAATGGTTGAAATAGTAAATTTTATGACTTTTTACAACATAAAGTGTTTTTAAAGTGAGCAATCTTGATTATGAACAAAAGGAAGAAAAGGTGGAGAAGACAGCACGATTGCTATATTGAAAAGAATGGAGTGGAGATGAGACAGGAGATGAGGGTGTGGCCTGGCAAATGGCCAACTGGGCATGCCAGTCAGTCATAGAGATCAGAACATGAGCAGAAAAACAATTACAAACCCTGCACCTGAATCACTCAGAAAGTGCTATCTTCAATCTTCTCACTAGAACTCAAGCAGGTTTTGACAGGATGGCCTAGATCTGATGTCAGCCTGAGGAGTAGAAGATACAAAAGACAGCTGCCATTAAGCCAGTGGCCACTGTAACCTCTTTAGTGGCCCACTCTGCACTTTGTAGAGTGTAATTCTTTTCCTACTTTCAATTGGCCCACACTGCCTCTACAGAGCATATTTCTTGTTCTACCTTTAATAAGTGTAAAACTTTATTACCTTTGTCACTTCTCTTGGCCAATTCTTTGTTCAGGAGAGCAAGAACATAGAAAGCATTTCTAGAATGAGCACCCCAGGACCCCAGAAACCAGTAACAGAGGGGTTGCCCAAGGTTTTGTTTGAAAGAGCTTGCTTTTGTCAACCATGGGGTAGGGAGGGAGCTTAAATACTTTCAAGTGAACACTATCAAGGTAATCAACAATTTTATCTTTCAACCTAGTTCCAAAGTTCTGGTAATTAATGGAAAGTTCCTCAATCTCAACAATAAGTTGATTGCCAGTAATTGTTTTTATTGTCACTGTAAAATTTCACCATTCTCTGGCCTTCATAGGTAGTGTATTTTTGTAGGAAGATGTTATGGCTTGTATCTAAATGTCCCCCAAAAGCTTCACGTGGTCATAGGTGGAGCTATTCTGAGGTGGTTGGATCTAGGGTGTGTGCTAATGGAATCAAGGATGTGATGCAGAGATTGATTCATGGTGTAATGCTAAGATTAAGGCAGCCCCAAGCTGGGTGTGAGTGCTATTGCCCTAAGGGTGGGTAGTCTGGATAAGGTATAAGAGATAAAAAGAGTGTCACTGCTTGTCGCTTTCTGCTTTTGCTACCTTCTGCTTTCCATGAACTCTTTCTCTTCTGCAATGCCTGTCTGCCATGCCACCCCACCTTGGGACCAGCAAACTATGAACTGAAACCTCTATACACTGTGATGCAAATAAAGCTTTCCTCCTTTAATTTTGGGTGTTGGGTGTTTTGTCTCAGCATTGAGAAAATTAACTATGCCAGGAGACAAAGTGGAACTTTATGAGGAACCACTGTCAAGGTGCTCTTTCAGAAGCACCATTTAACAGGAAGCTCATTTAAAAATATATTTCAAATTAACTTTCACTTGAAACTAAAAAAAAGAGAGAGGAAAGGAAAGAAAATGAAAGGAAAAGAAAAAGAGGAAAGAAAGAGGAAGAGAGGGAGAAATGGAGGGAAGGAGGAAAAAAGAGAAAGTGAAAACAGCCTAATATCAAGTCCCTGAAAATTTTAGAAAGTGATCAGAAAAGAACAAAAATTATAAAATATAAACTGAGATGAGAGAGGTTTCAGACATTTTCAAACATTTAAAGCACAGCCTAATAACATGGGAACCATATTGCCAGGCTGGCAGCAAAAGGATTTTTATTTAAGGGAAAAATTGTCTACTGGCCTAATGAGGGATGGATTGTTCATTTGCATAGAGTCAACATTTTGTTACAGTTTCCAGCTTTGCAGGGAACACTAAGAAACAGGAAAACTAAGACTACTCTGGAATCATCAGTCCATGCATAAAGCTTAGAAAAAGATAATCACTCATTCCACAAATATTTACTATATACACAAAATCTGATCTAGTCCTTTAAATGGGTGGAACAAGCAGCTGTTTCAATGGTGTGTAATAAAAGGATTTCAAAGCTTCCTCTTACTATGAGACCTTTTCTACATGTCCTTTCTTCCCACCCACAAGATGATGCTCCCACTAATGCCAACCTTTCCTGGTAACACCTGTGCTTTTCTCCTATTAACTAAATGCTACAGGAAAAAGGAATCCAATCAAAGGTAATTTGTAAAAGGAAACAGTTAATTTACTTTTATTTAACTTGGTTTTTACTGGATTCCTAGGAAATGAAACCACCATGGTAGATCCAGAGTAATGTGCAAAGAACAAGATGTTATTGCCCTCAAGGTAGGAGGAAAAAAATTGAGCCAGTTGAGAGGGACTAAATGTGGGAGAAGCCATGCTCTGAGTTAAGTCACTGGCAGTATCCCACCACAACTATTTAACAGTGACAACATTTTACCCAGCTGCTCTATCTACTGGCCAGATTAGAAGAATCTACAAAGAGAGGCTGCACTTAAATTCCATTCCAGCTGCTCCACATGACTGAAATGAAGGCCTGAGGGATCTGAGAAGCCCAGATCATGGAAAGCTCATATTAAAATTGAGACTAGGCCCTGACATAAGAGAATTGACCCAATGCATCAATTTTTCAAGAACATAGACCTGTTTAATACACTCATCTCTGAGTACAACAAAATGTAGCAAAGGTGTTGCAGTGTTGCAAAATTAAAGAAAGTCTTAAGGAAAAATAAACTCCACTACCTAGTGACAGATAAGTTGATTCATTTACTCACAGTATTTATGAAGAGCTTCTATATGCCAATCACTACTCTTACACTCTAGAGGACCAAACCCAGGCCTTCTAAACAGATCTTCCAAGTGCTTTTGCAATGGTTTATTGTGTACAACCTGAGCTGGTGATTCCACAATGTCTCAGAATGAAGTCACAAACCAAAAGGAAAGGTTAGGAGAGTTTTTATTGAAAATAAGGAGAAGAAAAAAAGGGTCCTGGTTTCTCCAGGAAGGGAATCTGAAATGTAGAATTTCTACATGGCCCCTTGGTCTAGAACTTTTTATGGGTAAATGGAGCACGGGAATTGCTCAATTGTTTAGTGGCCACCTGTCAGAGGTGGCTCTGTGAATTTAAAATGACCAGCTGGAACTTGGGCTCTCTAACCCAGTTACTCAGCATAGAGGGTTTAAAAGAAACTGGGATTTTAGAGAAAAACTGGTTATTTTTTGCATTTTAAATTCCTCAAACCTCAGGAGCTCAGTAGAGAGGGGCTACATTCTATGTTGCTTGAGGAAGGTCCAAACTCCTAGTTCACTGTCTATAATTTCAATTCTTAACAATATGGCTGATCACTCTATCTCAGGCCCTTTCTCTAGCTAGGTACCTTATTCATAGCTAGCTACATAAACTATTTTTCACACTTTGCTAGCCATGTGCCCAGTCCTTACAGGGATACACCTAAGCTGAAACAATCTACACTACAATGATTTTGGCCTATGCTGTCTTTGACCTTTGGTTTTCTTGTATTGCCAGTGACATTAAAGATTCTTCAAGATACTCACTTGAGACTACCTGTTATTAAAAATCATTACAGTCAGAAAATTAGAATTCATTAAAAGGCAGATAATGTGTTCACAATTATGATACATGGGACTCTATCATGCAGTATAACATATCTGCTTCATCAGTGGAGGAACAGGACAATCTTTCATCTGGATGAAATAGCCTTGAAAGCTTCGTCACTGCAGTGCAGCAAGAAGCTACTAAAATGGTTCTTCCTAGCCTCTTTCTGCTGATTAAAAAAAAAAAAAAAAAGACTGCGCTACCTCCCAAGGGTTTCAGTGCCATTGCTATAGCAACACTACATCTGAGTCAGAACTATTAACAATCACCATGGCAACAAGTGTCTCACTTGCCATTTCCAGAAACTCATTGCGTTTGGACTAGAATCATTGCACCATGAAAAAAGAGGTGGGGTTTTCCTCTCACTAGGAACATGAATACTTTCTCCAAATAACTTATCTCCAAAAAATGTTTTAAATAAAATAAAATTTAAGGAATCTTAAATCACGCTGTCATAAGCTGATTAATCTTTATCCGAGAATAATAGAGTTACACAGAAATGATCATTAGGTGTTAACAATTGATATGGTAGATTTGTTTTTCCCAATAAGATCCAGTAAATCTTTGGTATGTGTAAATGTTTGTCCTATTTTGTAAATTTCAACTAACAGTATGTTTTTTTTTTTTCTCCTGCCTGGCTCTTTTTATCTCTGTCTAATTTTCCTTCACTCTGTCAGACACCCTCTTGAATATTTAGCAGAGCAGAATTCTTTAGAGATTTGTAGATCACACTTGTCAAGTTAGAAGCAGAAGAAAGAATTATATATATTTCTGGAATTACACCAAAATGGAATATATGGTCATGATGGAACTAAGTGCCCATTCTATTTCACTTGTTGAAACACAGGATAGTAAAATGGTAGAAAGGGAAAATGTCCATGCATGGTGTGACTTCCACAAATGATCAAACACTGAAAAATATCAACAAACTGAAGCTCATTTTAAATACCTACTGGTTCCTCCTTGCCCTCCTGCCATCCCCCCTCCCTACATGTCCAGGGTACCTTTCCCCCTCTGATCCTGCTGCCCTCCTCATACCCAGTCATCTCAAACAATGACATTTTCTGGGATTTCCGTCATGGATCCGCATTGCTAAGGTCAAATGAGGTTGTTCAGTAACTTTCAGAGTAGGTTCTCGTGTGTACTGACAATAAAAAGGTGTAAAAATGAAACAAAACAAATTTTCCTAAAAAAAGCCAAACTAGGTTACATTTCAAATTGATACCTTTTTCTTTTCCCACTACCTTGCTTTGGTATAACAAGTCTGAGTCTGAAATGCCCTTTCATCCTTCAGAGCTCACACCCAGGAGAATGAAGCCAGGCTCCAGGAGAGAACATAAATTTACCAGTGATGTGAGAAAGGAAAAGGAGGTGACACTTTTCACAGTGAATCCTAAGTTATTTGACTCTTCCTGCCCAGTATTTACAACAGAAGTGGATGGAGAAGAAGGAGGGAGAGTCAAAATTATGGTATCTCCCTAAGTCAGTACAAAAAGAAGAAAGGAAGTCTTTGGGGAAAGACTCTGTAAAGGGTCAAAGGTAATAATGACTCCAAGGTCAGAGTGATACTAGCTGAGGGCTCTCCTGCAGTCCAGAGCAAACGGTTATTCGGGGGGGAAAAGGTTATTATATATATACATTTTATTATGAACCCAGTCTGAGTGAGGCTCCTACATCACTGCCCTGGCCTTTGTCTATGCAAAAAGAAAAAAGAAAAAAAAAGAACTAAGCCTCTTTAGGAACCATGCTTGTGACATTGAAATGCTCATTTTGCAAAATTGTCTCTGAAATTCTGTAATTTGTCTACAGACTTCTTATTTATTGATTTTTCCAGAATTGTTTTCTCATTCTGAATAAATCAAGCCAATATTCCTCTAAAAAAGAAATCCAAGAGTCTTGTGACAAGGTGTTGATCCAGTCCCAGAAAAGGGGCTACATACTTAGTAGACAATGCAAAGGGTTTTATCCAAACTACTTGTATCTAATTGGCATTTATCATGGCTTTTTATGTGCCAAATTGTAAAGAAAGCATTAGCTTTGGATTCAAATCCCCTTCCTCTCCTTACTGGCTTTGAGACCATGAGTAAGTGACTTGATCCTATATACCAATTTTTTTTCATTTGTGAGATAGTGTTAATAATAATACTAAGTCCATAGAATTGTTTCAGTGATTAACAATCTAATACAAAAAATACCTGGAATAGTGCCTAGCATTCAACATATACCAGCTATAATTATGTTACTATTGGATTCAATATTGACATTTTTGACTTAAAGATTATATATTAATTTTATTCATTCATCTTTTCACTCTATCAAGTAGATTTAGGCCTTGCCTTGAAAGAGTTATTTACTGAAGTTAGTATTCACTGAAGTTAAAAAGGCCAGAAGGAAAGGGAAGCAGTGAAGTTTCTGTTTCAGAACTAAATAAGAGATTTCTCCTGACTGGGTGAAGGGACTATGCATTTATTGTCCAGTGTGGACTGCTCTTCTCTAACACCACTTTTAATAGGTAAATATACCCATAGGCTTTTGTATTCCACTTGCAAAGCTACAGTATAGGTTTTCCCACTACTGCTGTTAAAATTGCCTAGTATAATGTGTGTGTTACTCTTGGCTATAAAAATAAAAGTTCTCTATAGAATGGAACTTGGAAAACATAGTTTGATTAAGTTGGGCTATTTTTATTTTATGCTTAAAGGGAAGCAATGTGCCCTAGTATATAAAGCTGTTTTGAAGTCAGAGACTAGACTTCCCATTCTGACTCTGACATTAAGAATTATATTTGGAAAGTTCCTCCACTTTTCCTAAGTTCAAAAAATTAAGAATAGTTTCTGCCTCTTCTATTTTACTATGATGAAGTTAGGAAGAGGGTTAAATTGTATAATGAACCCTAATTCTTTGACATGCTATCCTTCTTAGTTACTTTCCTCGTTGCTGGGACACAATACCCAACATCCACAACTTAAAGGAACAAAGGTTTGCTTGGACTCACAGTCTATAAGAGGTTTTAGTCCATGATTAAGCAGCTCCAAGGCAGGGCAGCATAGCAAAGGAGGCTTGCTCATGGCATTACTGACAGGAAGCAGAGTCAGGTCAAGGGAAAAGGAAAGGAGCCAGCACCCCAGTGACCTCCTCCAAACAGGCTTCACCTCCCATATTACATTTAGCTATAAAGACATTAGTGGACTAATTCACTAATGAGTATCATGTCCCCATGATCCAATCACTTCCCCAAAGCCCCACCTATGAGTGCACGAGGCTTTGGGGGACACTTTAGATATAAATCATAATGTTATCTCAGAATGGGAACGTGGAAATATCAGTTGTATTGCTTTCTTATTCCACAGAGTAACAGTAAGTAAATGTATAATCAATGTATCCTGATTTAGTCATGTGCAAATAGACCTAACAAGAGTTGGAGATTGAACCTTCTGGGAAATGGCTTTTTCTAAAAGAATTCAAATATGTTTGGCCACAACAAAAAACAAAATGAATAGAGAGGCATACTCATCCCCTGAGCGCCAGCTGAAATATTTTTTGTAATTTGTGTATCCCATTGGTTTTTCACAGATGTCCCCTTCACAATAATTTACAACTTGAGTAAAGAAATTGCTTTGGGATGGAGTCTGATCTCATTGCTGTGTTCAGAAAGATCGTGGAAAGTAGCAAGCAGATACATTTCTCTTCTCTTCCCTTAGGAAGCAGTGACAGGATCTAGGTCTATCCTGGGCTATGAAATCCTATAAAGTGATCTGGTTACTCAAAGTATGCAGTAATTCTCAAGGAAATTTTGTCCTCCAAGTCTTTCTTGACCTCTCTAGCTTGAAGATTTTTCTTGCGTCTCATAGAAACTTCAAGTCTGTCTGGAAACTTTTTTAAAAAGTTATATGTTCTCTGTAGGCAGGAACTGTATCTTATGATTGTATTCCTTGTAGCAGCTAAGACAAATTATTTGTTCATCATAGTTAACAAATTTTTTATTTTAGGATTCTGTAGAGACAAAAAAATTGTAAAATACTCGATGGGAAAACCATGGAGTATAGGCTGGGAAAACCATTCTCTTCTGGGCACAGTAAGTACAGTTTTCTTTGTAATCTTGCCTACTCGGTATAGATAGTGTTTGGGTACACATGGAACTGAGATCTCATGAGTGATACTGTCTTCTGTGTATGGAACTTCTTTGTTCCAAAAGATAGAGCTGGCTCATTTCCATCTGCATTAATCAAACTGTGACAAGATATCATAGAGAAAGACCTAGAAACATGGGTAGGAACCACCACTTTGAGGGATTATTGCTATGATTGAGACAGTCTGAATGTTATTTCATATTAAGATAGGCCTGTTACTTCAGCTTGATCACGTGACTTCCAAGGATTTATCCCAGATGTGGTGATCCGTCTCACTCTCTGCTCTTATACAAAGTAGTCATTTCCAGCATTTCAGATAAAATAAAAACTATATTAATTAAAGTTCTTTGGTTTGTAGCAATAAAAGCAATAATGGTTGATGTAAGCAGAGCTGTATTTATGGGAAGTTATGGAACAGTGTACATGATCATAAAGAAAACTAAAGAAACACTCAAAAACCAGGTGGCTTCCAAGGGTCTCAGCAGAATCTCAGGAGATGGTCTTCTGCCAGAATGAGGGGACTCTGTCTTTCATTACCAGCAGCATGATTAGCCAAGTTTAGGGCATGTGTTCACCATCTGGCTGTCCTAGAACAGTAAGACAAATAATTTGGTAGAAAGAAACTTCAGGGAAATCCATGCTTCCATAGAAGTCAATCAGATACCTGAATTCACAAACCACCAAAAATTGCACTCAATGCAAGAGAAGGGTATACCCCTTGCTATTCCCCAAATATCAGGAAGCTTTAAGCAATGGGAAAAAGGATATTGGGAGCCTCCCCAACAGTAAATATCAAGTACAACCATCAACCTCCACCTTTTTTATTTCTTTTGTGCTTGAGGCATTCTTAGATCTATTCTCTCCAAGTCTGTGAGCCATTAATAGAAAAAGCGGGAAGTTATGTGTGCCTGCTGCTTAGAACCTTGCTAAATACACTAATTCCATCAGTTAGCCTAATTTTCCCAGTATATTGCATCTATATAAACTCCTGAAATAAAGATCCTGCCTATTCTTCTGTATCCCTGTATCACACAGCAGGTAATCCAGCTGCTCCATTTAACAACATTTTGCAACTTTGATTTACTTGGAAGATGAATGCAAATGAAATTATATTGGCAGCTCTTAATATTTTCTAAGATTAAAGAAAGAAAGATTCTATAATATTAACATTCTTGAGTTGGAACAAGCAAGCTAAAGCAACTGGTTGTGTAAGTTTTACAATGTCTAAACTTCCCCCAAGCAGCTATCATCTCTCCATATATCTCCCAGTCCTTGAGAGCCAAGTTTAGGATTTAAAAAAAATCAATGGCACCTGTAAGTGAGCGAATAATGACAATGACCTACTGTTTTCCAAATCAGTATGTTTAGTAGCTGTCATTCAAAGCACATGCCAGAGTCAAGAGAGAACTTGCATTCATACAAGGATTGAAAAGAAAGATTCTGCATGTCCATGTTCTGCTTCTTGTCTCTAATATTTACACATTATCATAAGACAGCATAATGTGTATTTACTCTGACTATGAAGTTACTTTCACTCCCCAGCTATTTGGCTGATAATTGCTAGTCACTGTGTTTCCTAAGTTCTAAATGAGCAACATACTAGTGTTGATGAAAGTTGTATGTGCCATTTCAGTGCTGTGCCAGGCAAAGAACCTGGGCCACAAGGTGCCATCTGCAAAGGTTTACACTGTACTGACCAGTCTTTAAGCTCTCAGTTTTTGATCCAACATTTCAGAATTTGTAACTGTAGTTATATATTTAAATAATATAAATAATGGTTTTCATGACTCATTTCTGCTGTTGGTTAGCCAACAAACTGAATCCAAAAGATACTGAGTTATCTAAGTTTCAATCAGTTCTCTACAAAGAGTACACAATCCAAATGATTGCCAACTCTTTCTTCTGTGCTGTAAATTTATAAGCCAAAAGTTTGGTTATCATTCATGATGAATTTAAATCACATCAGATATTTGTTCCAGCACAGGAACACAATGCTACCTTTAAAGATGTGGCATACCTTCTCTGTAAAAATCTTGGGAAAAAGTATTCCTCCTAAACTCTGATTTTAGATACAAGCTATCTGCAACTTTCCAGGCCTAGGCAAAAAAAAAAAAAAAAAAAAAAAAGAAAAAGCCTCGGACATCATGACTGGCTTTGTTTCCTGACTTTGTAGGTGAAGATCAGTTAACAATACAGGCATGATTGAATGAATTTCATTCACTCCTAGTTTCAGCAGAGTATAGACCTGAGTTTGCTGAGCTATGTGCAATAAAGAAGTCAGACACTAAGGAGTTAAAGCAGAGAGATGAACTCATGTGCCCTCCATAAATGAAACTCCATGCTCACGGGTTTTTACTTTTCCTAGTAAGCAACATAACACTCTACTGACAAGGGGACAGAGTATAAAATGAGGCGAGAGTGGGGCAAAGCCAGACTTGGTGTTCTGAAAGTCTGCTTGCAGTAGGCTACAGAAGGGATAATTAGTTCCAGTGCTTGCCCCATGGGTGTGCAATTTAAATGAGGCAGACTTTGCTAAGAGTTAATTACAGGTGTTCAGTGAAACCTACAGGGAATTTAGGGAGTTTCTGATTATGGATGTAGAGACGGCTTGGTAGCAAGAAAAACTTAACATGCAATTTTTATGTTTTTTTTTTTTTTTTTGTGTGTGTACCGGGGGTCAACCTCAGGACCTTGCGTGCCAGCAGGTGCCCGTGCCACTGAGCGATATCACCGGCCCTTTTTTCGTATGTGGGTTCTGGGAGCCGAACTCAGGACCTCATGCTTGCCAGGCAGGCGCTTATGCTGCTGAGCTATCTCGCCGGCCCTACAATTTTTAAAGCCATGAGAGAAAATAACAAATAATAAACAATTGCTTTTAAAGCATCATAAATTTAAGAATAAGTATTATACATGTAATTTTTAAAATTAAAAGAAAAAAAGAATTTCACTACCAGTAACAACAAAAGATACCCTGCACTTCTCATTTTGCCCATGCTTTTTACCTCCAAATTCATTATTTTCATAGTTGTCTTTACTTGACATAAAGACTATAAGTACAAGATAGTATTTGCTACCATATTTGGATTCCAAATATTTCTGGTAGTTCTAGGTTAGGCCTGTGTTTGCCCTTGTCTTGGTGGTTTATTTGTTTGTGATTTCATGAAAAAATACCTGGGCTTGAGTAAGACCATGTGAGTTCCACCCTCTTTTCACAAGCTAAGACATTAAACCTCCCTAGCATCTTCATTTACAAAATAACACCTACCATGCCTAAGTCACACATTACTCCAGAAATCAGAAAAGAATATTATAAAATATACTTTATCATTTTCAAAGTGTAGGGCAATTATGAGTTGATACTTTTAAATATTTTTGCTGATTTTAGAAAATTTGGGAAATAAGGAAATATAAAAATAATTTCCTTTCCTAAACTTAAGAGTTCTAAGTCACAGCTAAAAAATAAATCCATTTCTCTAATTCAAGTCTTAATCTCTGATTCTCTGAATCCAAAAATTCTACCGGAAATGGTGATTCTCATCATATACTACTATTCAGGTCCTCCTTTTCAGGACTGCATCTTCCAAGATGGAATGTATCACAGACTTCCTCTTCTGATGTTCAGTTCATTTCTGGGTGCTTGTCTCAGAAGCCTGTAGGACTACAAGGAAATCAAAACGCCAAAAAATCAACATTCCACAATGGATAAAATAACTTGGGTTTTTGGCAAGTACAGATTCTGGTGGTTGATGAGTACCTTTATTCAGATCTTCTCTGGTCTGTATCTACTATCTTATTTTTTGTTGTTAGTTCTTTCTCAACCTGGATTCATCTGTATTAAAGGTGGTAGAGAATGTTCCCATATATTAATGTTGGTGTGTGTTTGAGCTGTATTTCTGGTCTTTCCTGTGTACTCAGTATCTTATCATCAAATTAGGAGATGTGATATTTTAATTAACTAGCAAATGTCTTGCATATTGACCCACAGGGGGGTCAAGCATTTTATCTGTTGATTTTCATCCTAACATAACTGGATCTGTAATACCACATCTTTGTCCATGCACATCTTCCATGGTACCTGAATAGTATAGCTAGGAGGCAGTCTGGAAGTGGAGGCCATGACAGATGAAACAATAAAACAGACATTGGGAACTTACAACTGCCCAAACATCCCTACGGCAGTGCACACTCTAAACACCTGGCTCCTGTTCCAGCACCCTCTTTCTGTAAAACCTGGCTTCACTTGCCCCATGTATCTCATCTATCATATTTTCTTGTCTGCAAGAAGTTTAAAATAGTAGGAGAGTATACAGGCCTGATCACTATGCTGAAGACAAGGCTCATGGTGGCAGGGAGCCAGCACAGGATGAACCCTTGTGAGCACCCCTGCCTTTCACTGAGTAGCGGAAAGGGTTCAATCATATTCATCAAAGATTAAAGTGCTTTGAGCTGCACCCCCCCAGAGCACTTAGAAAGAGTTGTCTTCTCTCTCATCCAGAAACAACTTAAGTTTTTCCATACATCTATTAATTTTATACTTCTGGTACAGTTTTCCCAACTTCCTGCCAGGGCTTCCTCTTAAAAGCCATAGGCCAGAAACTTCCTTTACATTCTCTGAAAAAGCTTTGGCATGCTTGAAGGAGGAAGAGAAGACAATAGGGTCAAATTGCAAAATATGTGAAGATGAGTTTAATTTTCAGAACCCTTGGTTTTGTACTCTGTAACATGTATCTACAGAAATGGTTCTAAAAATTAAATAGAATGAGTTCTAAGAGAAATCTGGGAGAAACCATAAGCCTGGAACAGGTTCAACTCAGTTCAACAAGTATTGATTGACCGCCAAAGATGTGCTATCACAGGGTTAGCGGGCCAGTAGGCAGAAAACAAACTGAGTGATTAAGCCCCTTTTGGTGACACAAGTTATACACGAGTCTTGACTAACAACTCATGAATTGTAGGAAATTTTTGTGCAAAACTTGCTTTGATAATATCCTATCTCCCACCCCTTGTAATAATAGGATACTGATTTTCCTTGGAAAGCATTCCCTCTCCCTTTCAATCTATAGGATTCAAATAAAATTGACTCCATCTCTAGTACTAGTAGAAGGTCAGTCAGTGACTGTGCTAAAGTGATCAAAGCATCACCTTCCTCTGGCTACAGTGAATGGATCCAGGAAGTCCACATCATATTAGAGCCAATCTGACTAATCATGAGAATGTCTGCTTGGACCACCAAAATAAAGATACTCTGCTAAAGTTTCCAGAGGTACAGATTAAGGGTCTGAATATGCTGCTGGCAACCATATTACCAATAATGAAAGCCTGTCTGAGACTTAATCCACGGATAAACAGAGCTAAGTCTAAAGATATTTTTTTTGGAGGGGTACTGGGGGTCGAACTCAGGACCTCGCGCTTGCAAGCAGGCGCTTGTGCTGCTGAGCGACATCACTAGCCCTTTTTTTCCTTTGTATGTGGGTATCAGGAGTCGAACTCAGGACCTTGCGCTTGCCAGGCAGGCGCTTGTGCCGCTGAGCTATCTCACCAGCCCCTCTAAAGATATTTTTGAGCTCTTATTTCTGGCTTTCCTGAATCCATTCCTCTTGGAATTCTCAGTCAGTTAACCAAATAAATTGCCCCTTTTTTTATTTACCCAGTTTGCATTGCATTTATTTTTACTTGCTATGATAGTTAATTGTAGTGTCAATTTAGATGGATTAAGAAATAGCTAGTGGATTAGTGAAGCACAAGTCTGGATGTGGCTGGATGATTGAGTCATAAACTGCAAACTGAAGATGGAAGACCCACCCTGGATGTGGGTGGCACCAACCAATAGGATCCTAGCATGGATGGAATAAAAAGGGAAAAAAGAATGAAGTCTGCCCTTTTTGCTTTTTCCGAGGAACTCTAGTATTCTCTGACACCTTTGGATATTCGTCACCAGGCTTCCAGCATGGACCCTTCAGCCTTCCAGTTCAGACCCTTCACCTTTCACACTGGGCTCTGCACTGAGCTCCAGGCCTTCAACTTTCCAGCAGGTGCTTTGAGTCTCCATTGTGCAAATGTCCATCCCTGACTCTACAGGAGGCCATTGTAAGCAGGCTTTGTAAATTCTTTACACATCATATATGAAAATATTTTATATTAAATCTGTTCCTCTAGTGAACCCTAACTGATACACTTGCAAATCAAAGATTTCCGACAAACTCCTATTCAGTGAATGATTTTGATGAATAGGGTGAATCCAAAAGATACTAAGTTTGCTTCCTTTAACTTTAGTTAAAAGAAAACATAATTATTAATAAAACATATATATGATCCCACATACAATTTTACACATATGCAACTTATTTTAATATACATTATCAGTTGGAAGGAACCCACAAGTAGATGCGTGGGTTCATTTGTTAATTTGTAGTGAAGGAAAGGCTATATAAAACCATTGGTTGTATTAGTCATTTTCCCATCATTGAGACAAAATACCAGCAATTTAAAGGGCAGAGAATTATTCTGGTTCAAAATCAGAGGTTTTAGTCCATGGTAAGCTGGCTCCAAGACAGAAATAGCATGGCCAAAGGGCTTGGCAGAGGAAAGCTGCTCACCTCATGGTAACCAAGAAACAAAGAGAAAGGAGAGGAAACAGGGACAAGAATATCCCCCAGGTCATGACCCAGTGACCCACCTTTTCCAACCAGGCCTTATCTCCTAATAGCACCTTCAGCTATGAACTCATCAATGGATTAATCCACTGATGAGTACAGTGCCTCCATGATCCAATCACCTTCCAAAAGTTCCACTTCTGAACACATGAGACTCTGGGGGGATATTTTAGATGTAAACCATAACATTCCTGTCCTGGCCCTCAAAACACTCATCTCCATCTCATTATGCATACTGCATTTAGTCTTTCTCTATGAGTCACCAAAGTCTTAACAGTTTTTAGACTGCTGAAAAGTCCAAATCCAAAGTCTCCCCTGAGACTCAAAGCAAACTCTTACCTATGAGCTATTGTAAAAATTAAAAACAAAGTTGTATAATCCCAATATACAATAGCACAGGGTAAACATTCCCAATCCAAACTGGAGGAATAGGGAATAGAAAGAAATCAGGCTGAAGCAAGACCAAAAACCATCAGTGAAAACATTAAATCCTATAGCTCCATGTCCAGCACCAAAGACAGGTTGTGGTGAGATGTGAGCTCCAAAAGACTTGGATAGCCCCACCCCTATGGCCTTGCTGGATACAGCCCACATGATCTCTCTCTTGGGCTAAACCTGCTCACTACCTGTGGGTTTCCTCACAAGATGTTCTACAATCTTGGGATCCCCAATTTCTGGGGTCTTCTTTGCACCTTCGGCTTTACTCTTAGAGCTTTATGTATTGCATTATCTTGGGTTCTTGGTAGGGACTGTGACCCTGTCACACAACATTTTGCCTGGCCTCCTAAGCCTCTGAAATTTGTGTGGAAGACTCTGTGATCTAATAAATCTTTAATTTTGCATGCCTGAAAAATCAGCACCATGTGGATGATACCAAGGTATGCCACCAGCTTGAGCTATAGCTGGGTCCCTTTGGACCATGGTTGTAGCCACTGTGAAAGTGCCTAGATGGCTGAACTCAGTGAAGCACTTCCTTTTGTGTTCCTAAATAAACAGAGCACCCTAAAGCTCTCTTCTCAAAGCAGTCTTATCCTTTATACCCTTGAGTCTGTGATGGGTGGGGTCTTGCTGATTCCTGAAATTCCCTCAAGGTATCTTTCTTTTTGTCTGTATAGATATCCTTCATTTATTTTTAATAGTGCTAATCTCTTCAAGAGCCGTAACTTCTTTGGCCCCAACTTTACACATGGTTCTTTTTGGTGCAAAATTTAAATTTTTAAAATTCTTTTCTGCTTTTCCCCTCAGCTGTCACTCTTTTCATCTGGCTAAAAGTAGCCTGCAGTACCCATGCCACAGCCTGAATATTGGGCTACCTTGAAGTAGCCTCCACCACATTTAGTCCACTGCCTTTAATCTCAGTCTCCCACAAAGTCACAGAGCATGGGTAAAATGTATAAAAATTTCCTGTCAGAGTGTAACACACATGGCCCCTGACTTGCTGCTAATTGCTGTAAAATTTTCTGAGTCTGGCCTTTTCTGTTCCTATCTGCATTTTAGTCTTTTAAGCTCTGTGTGAAGCATAGTAAGGATTCTCTATCCTGCATCTTAAAATTTTCCAACCCCCTGAAAACCAGTTTCAAAGACTTCTAAACCATATTGTTAGGTATGATCACAATAGCAGCTCTACTTCTCTACTAACAATTTTCTGTGTTAGTCACTTTCCTGTCCTCAGGCAGAATACCTAACAGCAGCAACTTAAAAGAGAAGAGGTTTATTTTGGCTCAGTTTTAATCCTTAGTCAGCTGCTCTAAGACAGAAACATAGCGGAGGGCCTGGCAGAGGAAATCTGCTCACCACATGGCAACCAGGAAGCAGAGAGAGAGGGAATGAACCAGGGACAAGAATGCACACTTCCAGGTCATATGCCTAAAAGCATGTTTCTCTATGAAATAATAAACAATAAGTCTACTATATATTTGAATGTTCACTGCATGCCAGCCACCATGCCAAGAATTTGATATGCCAAACATTTCACTGAAACTTCATAAGACCCTATTATGAATGTCATTATAGACTAGGCCACTGAACTTCTTGCAAATAAGCAACTTACCAAAGCCAGGTAGAAGTGGAATCTTACACGTGAGATTCCAAAGCCTGTGATCTCAACTACTATATAATTTGTCAGTTCATATTCTAACCTTCCCATCCCTTGCCCACAAACATGATCACAAACTTAGCTCAACATAATCTTGAGCCAACTAACTCTGTTCAGCTTCCTGAGGCTCTAGCCCCGCCCTTGCACACATTTATTCACCTCCATGCTAGGATTCTCCATTCCCCAAGCTTCAATGATTCCTTAGGTGAGTTCCCTCAATGAAACCCACTCAGAAAGCCATTACCAAGGGAGACTCAGCCTCTATCTGGGAAACGAGGAAGTGATCATACAAACAGTCTTCAAGTCCTTTGTAACTGACATGTCCTAATATAAACTTATTGCCTTCCTCTTTGAATCAACTCTTCCTCTAAAATTAGCACCAAATTTCAATTTATTAGAACAGGAGTTGCCATTGAGTTTCTTAAATGTATTATCTACTGAGTTGTTAAATTCTTCAGATTCCCCCTTCAAGAGTGTGCTCGTAGTCCTACTACAATATTTACTGTAGTATCTGTTCTTCTTATGATATTAGAAGCTCTTTCCACCCAATTTTTCTATCCTTTTTTCTCCCTCTGATTCTTCTTGGACAATAACTTAAAAGATCCTTTTTATTCCATTACTTAGCAGTTCACGTTACTGCTATTCGCACTGCTCTGTTCACAGTGTTTATTCAGTAGGTTGAAGAAGTTTTGACATAGTATCTAAGGACTTACATAACTCTGCCTAGTTTTCTCTCCCTTTACTTCCTTACGTACACTTTTACGCAAAAGTGTTCTCATTGCTAGGTCAGCTTGCTTACTCAGTTCCAAGATGCCGTTTGTATTGCTTACTCTACATGAGATGCACCTCCTCTTTTCTCCATTCACACTGATTCTATTTCATCTTAAAGACTCAGATTACATTCTATTCTTTCTGAAACACTAACAGGAAATTATTCCTCATCCTCTGAACACCTAAAGAGTTTACCAACATTACTACTTCCATGATATTTATCCCATATTGCTTCACATGGCAGTTACACAATTGAGTGTTTTATCTTTCCCACCAGGTATTAAGCTTTTAAGAGCAAGACTCACAAATTACATATTTTATCCAAGTATTGGCAGTGCGTGCCTGTAATGCCACAGCACTCTGGGGGTATGAGGTAGAAGGATCATAAGTTTGAGCTCAGTCTAGGCAATTTAATGACTTAGTGAAACCATGTCTCTAAATAGAAAATATAAAGGTGAGGGGTGGCTCGGGGAAGGCCCTAGGTTCATCAATCTCCAGTCCACACACAAAAGAGACTTCAAAGTTTGAATGCCCAAGTTATGAATGCAAGATTTTTCTCTTGCTAGAAAAAACATTAATTACAAATTGTTTGAGATTACAGGTGTTTGCATGTTTCTGATCTGTGAGTCATAATCTGTAGGCATGTTTGTAATAGTAATGACCAAGCATACAATTCATATTAGTAATTATCATTTGTTTTGCATTCCTATATGCCAATATTATTCTAAGGTATTTCCAACAATCCTGTTATCCTCATGTTACAGAAGAGGCCACTGAAGACAAAAGAGATGAAGTAATTTGCTTGAGATTTCAAAAGTAGTTAACAAAGCTGGTTTCATATATAGGCAGCATGAATAGTGATATTGAATCACTATGCTTGTTATAGCTTTTGTTTAAATGTCTCCCCAAAGGCTCATACAGTCCTCGGTAGGGGTTTTCAGAGGTGGCTGGATCTAGAATGTGTGATGCTGGCATTAAGGGTGTGATGCTAGGATTAAGGGTGTATGAATACTAAATTAGCCCACTGATTGGTTTGGTATAATTCTGGGTATGGATAATGGGAAGGCCTATCCTAAGGGTGTGTAGCCTGGATAGAATATAAAGGACAGAAAGAGGGCTGCTGTCATTGCTTACCGCTTGCTGCTTTTGCTGCCTCCTGCTTTCTGCCTTCCACGCCACAAACTGTTTTTACTCCTCTGTGATACGCTTCTGCCATGCAACCTTGTCTTGGAGCCAGCCAATTATGGACTGAAACCTCTACAAACTGTGAAAATAAACTCTTCCTCCTTTAACTTTGGGTATGGGGTGTTTTGTCTCAGCAGTGAGAGAAGTAACTAAGACAACGCTACATGAGATATCATACTTCTTTTAAGGAATGACATTATATACAACATTTCACAGGAATCACATAAGGTATAAAATTTATGTTTTCTTAAAATACGACTATGATTAACTAAAAAATTTGCCCAAATAACACTTACTGGGCTATAAGATGGCAAAACTGTGAAGTAAAGCTGAGAGGCTGTCTCATTCTGAAGACATTCGAGAGACACTCTTAAAGTCTTGAGAGTATTTACCTCCAGCCTAGTGGGATTTGAAGTATCCTTTGATTCAGGTCGGTGCACCAAACAGTGATGTTTGAATCCAGACTACAATTGTCAATCTTCCAAATACAATATAATCCATTTTACTTTATATGGAAATCTAGAAGGAACATGGCAAATAAAAAGAAAAGTATAATTTGAGACGTATTTTTAGTCTACTTTTGAAAATTGCTGTTCAAAATGCTGAGAAAAGATAGGAAAATTTGTAAAAACCTCCCCTCAAGGAACGAACACATTTTTTACCCTCTTCCCATTTCTATTGTCCTAAGCTGTCTAGTTTATGTACCTTTCCCCACACCCTTACAAAGAAGTGCAAAGAGAAGTACATATAATATACACAGTGTTTGGTGGTACTTGACATTGTTTTATAAAAATAGGACTTCAAATACTACATATGACCTTTCAGCTGGGTTCCTTAATAATATAGATATTCCAAATAATCAGTAGATAAAAGAGTTAACTCATTCCTGATAAAAACACATAATGGTACAAAACTATCCCTTAGTTTAGTCTACCCTTTCTCTGTTGATGGTCATTTAACACTTCTGTAGAAAGTCTGCCACTATAAAAAGCATTACAGTTAAGGATACTTATACTCATGGCCTACTTTGTGCTTCCCTTTCTGATGAACAGCTCTCTATAGTTGGGTCACAGATGTGTGTTTTAAATTTGTAATAGAAATTTCTGGATTACTTTTCATAGGCTGCAATACTTCATGTTGCCAAGTCCCATAGCAATCTAGGAGGATATCTACTTTTCTGTATTCTTGCCAGCACAAGATCTTCTAATTCTGTAGTTTTTTGCTAATCCAATAATTTGAAATTGATATCTTCTTGTGCTTTAATTTTATTTCCCTATTAATATGGTAAACACTTTTCCAAATGTGTATAGAACAACTAGATTTTTCACTTCAATTACTTACTACTACCTTTTATCCATTTTTCTTCCTTTCAGTTTTTTTCTTGTCAATATGTTGAATCAAATCAAATTAACTTTTTGTCTGACATTTTGTTGCAAATAATTATTTCCAGTCAATCCTTTGGTTACTTGTTTGGTTGGTGTGTGGGTTTATTTATTTATTTATTCATTCATTTAGTATGAGGACTGAACCCAGAGCCTCACATTAAACTACATCCCCAGCCCTTTTTGAGATAGGGTCTCATTAAATTGCCCATGTATAAACCCAGAACTTCACAACAAGGCACACAAGCACTGTACCACTGAGGCTTTTGGTGGAATTATTAAGTCTGAAAACTTGAATAGTTTTCTCTTTTTCTCTATAACTTAATAATTCCACCAAAAGGCTCAGTGATACAGTGCTGTCTTGTGAAGCCCTACTTCAAAACTCCTCCCATCAAAGTATATCTAGTTCTACATCTATTTTCACTAATATAACCTCACCTTCAATACACCCTTTCAATTTACAGATAGAAAAATATCACTTTTTAAGTTTTCAATTTTACTCCAAAAGTCCTCCTCTCCTCCTTCTTCCCTTGAGTTACATGTTAGATCTTCTGATTGTTTACTTCAAGTCTCTAAGCTTTGCATTCATTTCTCTCCCTGTTTTTACTCTGTTGAGATAGATGTCCTTCCATTGGCTCTCCCAAAGCACAAATTTACTGTTAATAAGCAACCATCTTCTTTTTATTTTTTGAGGTCAATAATTTTTTAAATGTTTTAATTCTAAAAAGCATGCTTTCGTTTCTTACCCCGTCTTTTGCTGGTTTTATTGCCTTCCTTCTTAAAAGCCTTTTAACTCTTGATCTACCTCAGAGGCAGTCATTCATAATAGATGCTCATCTAGGAATCCCTCTCTGCAAGTGCCTTCTAGTGAGGGTTATTTCTGTTCCTGCTTGTGACGTTATGCTCCCACAGCAGCCCCCAGGTCATATTGTCCAAATCTCTCACCTGGACAGAACACAAAATAGAGGCTCAATTTATATTCTCCAAGGCAAATAAACACCACTGTATTACATAATCATATTAAAGACACCTCTGAGGGCCCATTTTGCTTTTTTAAAAAAAGCATGTTTCACAGTAGTTTTAATGTTTAAAGGTCATTTATTATTTTAATGAGAGTTTTGGGATTCAGGAGTTCTAAAGGGGTATATAAATGTTGATGAGGAATAAAATGAGTTACACTTAACATCTAGATATGATTCAGTGGAAGTAACCAAGTATAGTTGACTCACTGTGCCTAATACACATAAAAAATTAATGTCACTAGTTAAGGATTGCCCAAACTGAGCCCTGAAACTCCTAAAATATTCTATCCAAATAAGGAAAAAAATTTTAAAGCAACTTCATGATATGAGAGAGAGAGAGCAGAAGAGAGAGACAGATGGGGGGCTCGTCTTTGTACAAAAGATAATTTATTATATATGCGAGCCAGATAAATGGGTAGCCTTTTGCAGTGTGGAATGATTATACTGACCAAAGCCAGGCTATAATTTCCTCTGCAGCAGGGACTATTGGGTTGAAATAATTTTCTCTTTTCTTTTTTTTTTTTTTTTTTCTTTGAGTTTGAGTTCTAACCCATCATTGGTTATTAGAGGCTACTTTCAAAAAGAAAATAAAATTCTCTTCCAAAAACACACTGTAAAGATAAAGGGTGAAAAACACCTTATCTCCCAGTATGCTAAGAAACCAATTATGTTAAATAATGTTGCCTGAAGGGACTTTTCAGAGCCACTGGAAAAAAAGATCAATGCAATAACCTCGGACATTGAAGGTCAATATTTAGTTAGGAAACATAAGCTCAAAACTAAAGTATTATTGAACACTATTTTTCAAATTCACATTAAACAACACTATATAACGATATTCATGTGATTCTTTGGTGAATAGCAGTTGAAAAATGGGGCAGGATAAGTAATGAAGTATACATACCAAATACTTACTGAATTAATATTCAAAGAAAACATAAAGCTCTTATCAGATCAATCCAAAGGGACTTATTTAACTGACTACAACCTTTAATATAACTATCAATCAGAAGGGTTGGATACTCACTGTCTCCATTTCCCACACACTGCAAAAGCTGCACATTTCTCTGACTCACATAAATAATAAATTATCTTTTGTACAAAGATGAGCCTTTATTGTTCGATCCCTCAGTCAAAATGGAAAACTGTGTCCTCAAGACAGAAAAGGATGTGCTTCAGGAGATATAGGATTTAAAACAAAATTAATGTTGTGAAATAACAAAAAATTGAAATATGTGTCAGGAAAGTTATATCTAAATAAACTTAACATTAGTATGGGTTCCTGTCAAAAAAAAAGTAATGAGAAATTTGAAGCAAAAGTGCAGAACTGACCACAAGCAGCATTTTTTCGAAGGACAGGGAAAATCTTGGTGTAGTTATTGCAATGAACTTAATGGTAAAACCTTTCAATTCTGTGTCACATTATGATATTGACATTGCTGTGAGGATTTGAGCCACAAACTGTGTTTAGTGGGCCCCAAGCATATTCCCTTCAAACATTCTCAATATTAATGTCCTAAATCTGTCATAATGAGCCCAGGAAAATCACAAACATAAATCACATTTAATAGCAGAGTTTCCTATAGATATATTCAATGAATATGAGCTATTTTTAAAATTTTCATTATGCTAAGAACAACATAAAATTTCTGATGAGACTAAGGTAACTATTGGCTCTTTAAGGAGCTTCTTTACTGATGGGAACACAGGGATATTCCTCCACTGCTTGCTTCCCTGTGTACTCTCAAATAGGAGATGGGCAGACCAAATCAAAGTACACACACTGGGTCCCATTTCCAAGAGTCAAAAATTTCAAAAGCAATCAGGAATGGCCTCATACTTCCTTTTACAACATTAGTGTTCCAGGAACTTGAAGATTTAAGAAAAGACACAAACTCTACACCTTCATCCACCTTACTTAGGCACTGATGCATGCATGGGTCCTTCTTTCTAATTCTCAATAGTTTGTGAGGCCAACATTGTAATAAATAAGCCCAAGTGTTAGCTGGGAGGCATAAATAAAGCAACTGGGCCTTTCAGCCTTTTTAGTATTGGGTCATTCAATGTATTTTAAATAAATGATTTACAGGATGAGGTGGCACATACCAATAATCCCAGCACTGAACACATCCTGGGCAATTTAATAACTTAGTGAGACCCTGTATCAAAATAAAAAATATAAAAGGACTGGGGATATAGCTTATTGCAAAAACCCTGGGTTCATTCCCCATTATACCCAAAAATAAAGTAAGAACAATAAGAAAAAAAAAGAAAGAAGGAAAGAACTTCAGAGTCCCTCCAAACCCATCAGAGTTCTGTGTTGGATTTGCAGTCCAAAGCCCCAGCTATAACAGTATGTTACTTTTCCTTAATTTGTATCTTCTATACAAATATTTCTTGTAATATTTTTGGGTTAGAATGGCCAGTAAAAATCTCAATGTGGATACTCTGGGTCTCTTTTTGCTATATTTATGGCATAGAGTCATAATCACTTGCATACCATTTTGACCTGACTCTGCTACAAAAAGTAAAAACTACAGTGTCAATATTTGAGCAAATACAAATCTTCTAAGAGTTGTGGATTGAATCTACTATTGTCTTAGCAATGAAGCTAGCATACATGTATTATGCGGTTTCTACCTGGATAGGGAATCAATCTCTCTCTGCAGAGAGTGTAGGGTGGCATTGTTTTGGCTGTGGCTATGAGACTAAAAACCATGCTAGGGTCCAAACCAGGAAAAGAAAGGCTCGGAGGGTTTACTTTAGCAACAGTATAAGAATTTACTCCTGAAAAGTTCTGGAAACCCAGTGAATCAGCCAGCCTAAAGCACCTTTTGAGATTTCCAAGCACTTTTTGAGATCTAACTCAGACAAAGATTTCACATATTCTGCGTCATTTAAACTCCTTTAGGCAGCCTCAAAACTTGTTTCATGGATGACGTGAACCCTGAGACCTTCTGGATTAGTTCTTGCTTCTGAGTGCATCACATTAACTTCTCTTCCATATTATACCCTACCCTACCAACTACCTCCACCCACTCTGCAGACCACACTTCATACCTATGTCCATGAATCTTTGTCCTTTCCAAGGTTAGTGAAGTCTCTGCAATTTGGCATCACACTATGTTTTTAGTTAAAACCATTGCAACAAATTCAGTATTTCTCTAAATTATATATGATGGCCTTCTAGGCCATAGTTAGACTCCTAAATAATGGTCACTTTACAGTAATACCTCAGCTCACAAATGCTTCCGTTTGCAAAAAATTCGTTTCACAAACAGAAGTGTTTCACAAAGTTTTGCCTCTGTTCATGAATTCCATATTGGGTGACAAACACTACGATGGCCATCTGCCCTACATGAACACAAATGCAGCCATCTTCTCCAGAACTGTGGAACAAATTAAGTTTGTGAACTGAGGTACCACTGTAGTCAGCGACCTGTCCACAATCAACTTAGCCTTTCTAGACGATCATATAATTATCAATCCCTTTCTAGCACAACCTTCTCCACCAGTTATCTCTTTTTTTAAAGACAGGGTCTCACTCTGTAGTTTAGGTTGGGCTTGAACTCACTATGTAACCCAGGTTGGCCTCAGACCTACAGTGATCCTCATGCCTCAGCCTACTGAGTTCTGGACTACAAGCATGTGCCATCATGCCTGGCTTTTCCACTACTTATCTTAAATCATATTACATTCCAAAATTTCCATCACTGAAGTTCCATTGTTCCTATTGTTACCAGGGAATTTCCTTCTAAAAGTAGCTTGCCAAATAAACATTACCAGGTTTTGTGGTGCTTGCGTCTCCTTCTGGAGTTGGAGTCCAGGTTCTTCTCATCTCAAACAAAGAACTGAATGAAACAAGCAAAAAGCAAGTGACAAAGTTTATTTGAAAACATAAAAGTAAAGAGTGAAGAAGAAACTGGCTCTCCAGAGTGAGCTTGGGCCACAAAGTAAAGGAAAGAAAGCAAGATAAAAGTACACCCTGAAGGACACAGGGTAAGCCATCGTGAAGAAAGCCACACTAGCAAGCTCTTCTTGGCATCTGTGTCTTTTATGCCATCTACATCTTGAGGAAGCTCATTAGAACTGCTACATATGGGTCCTGAAAGGCAGTTTTGGGATCCCTCAGGCTGCCATGAAGTCTAGGCCATCCTTTTGAAAACCTATTCAAGTTCTCACAAGAAGTCCACGTTCAAGGCTTTGGGAACTATTCTGTGCACGTGTTGCAGGATCTTGCAGTTAACAGGTCATGCCTATTTCCCCAGTCAGTTTTTCCATGCTCTAGTCTCCTGTCTCATGACTTCAACATGCAGATTGCTGGTGGGAAGTCATTGTTGACTCCACCAGGTAGATTTTCTATAAAAGCAAACTCCAACTTGTCCTCAGGTTCATAATTACAGACTGGTATATCCTTTCCTCTTAATGGCAGTTTGCTGTGGTCTCTGACGACCAATTTTCTCTGTTTGTTTATTTGTTTGTTTTGGCCAATTTGATATCTATCTTGCTCCTAGAAACTCAAATATTACCTGCTTCTTCTATCTTCTTGTTTTCTAAAATATCCCTGAATAGAATTCACAGCATTCTTGACTCTGCAGATTCTAGAGTGGTCAGATCAGATCAATGTCCTCCAGGATTTTCTCTTTCACATTTCACATTTCTATCCATCAGCTTCTCACATTAACATTCCCAAAGTACCTTATTATTCTTTATTACTCAGCTTGCAAGTCTATCGGCAATCCCTGTTATCACTCTCTATCTAAAGTTTAGGCTTCCTTAACCTCATTTACCATTTTATCTCTCATATCAACTTACTATCACATAACAACAGCCTGGATTTCTTTATGCCATTCTCCACATCATTCCAAGAAAGCCACCTGTCTGCTGGCACATTCTCCCTTTGCCTCCAACATCATCTGTATTATGCAAGTAATGTCTAATAGATTGATCTGAAGCATGCCATTCTGTTTCTGTGCTGTTCAGTCTCTGCCAATCATAACCAATACACATTGATTCCAATATGCTTCACAATCTGTCAGGCACATACCATTTTACTAAACATGCACAGTAAATGGAAGAATAAATAGCATTTTTTTCAGCATTAAGTACAGGGTAAAAACAATCATTGTTCTCTGGTTCCTTGTGTTGTGAATGACACAAAATATAAATAAATTAATATTCCACAGGGTGAAAAGACATATTGAGATCATTTCTAAGAGAATATAACCATGAATCAATTCACTGGACTTCTTGCTCGCATTGTTATCACACTCTAAATCTGTAGGAAGCCTTTTTGACTGCTTTGATGAACATTCCTTTCTGATTTAATTGCCCCAGCTCAATCATTCTAGTGAAATGTTCAAATGGACATGAGATTTGTGAAACTGGTACCTTAATATCAAAATGATTATTGTATTCAATTTTACTACCCACTATCTCTTAAAGTAAATTGATAAATAACTTCACAAAGTAGATAAAAGCCTATATACTGATGCCCACACTTACAAATATACAGGCTTTTTGTATTATTTATCCAAGGAGAAATTATTGAGTATTGACTATGCACCCTGTGCCCCTGTTCCAGCAATGTACTCTAGTAGGACTCTGAAACACTGTACTCATTTACTAATACCACACCAATGTCATCAGCCATATATCATGCTCTTTTGCCCAGCTTCTTTTCAACTTAGTGGTATCTGAACACTTCACTAGGTGATATCTGAAGGGAAAATAGAACAAAGCAAAATTTGTTGAATTGTTCTCATAGCTAGGCTTATGTAATATAAAAAGCAATATTCCTAAAGAATGTGTATTTTCATGAATTGTGATGTTGAAGCATTCAATTATACGTTGAAATACATAGGACTGGAGTACAAAGTGTTTCCGGTAGAAAAATGTGTCAGCAACAGAATAATGTCTTCCTGCTTTCAAATAAGCCAGTCAAATAACTCAGTGTGAAAGGCTGTGTGTGTGTCAGTATGAGATAATCTTGCCCTCTCCCTTCCTCTCTCCTACTTCTGCAGGGAAATGAGTCACACCTGGTCGCTGCCCTTGATATGATGTTTGATATTCTGAATTCCCATCAGCGCCACACAGCCAGGATGATGTCAGCACAGTTGACATTGTTAGATCCCTGCCCTGCTTACATCAACTCCCTGTTGCTCAGGCGTCAGTGAGTGTGGAGAGGGGAGGAGGCATCATCTTAGCATCTAAGTCCATGTATCCAGGATCCAGAAATGACATCTGGCACTTTGCTTTGGGGATTTCCAGTGTTTCCCAGAATTTCAACCAGATTAAAACACTGTTGTTCTGTGTTAAAAAGAAATATCTGATCCTCTTCCCATCAGGGTATGTGTGCTTTCACAACATTTCAGATCACAAGCTTTATTATAAAGTACTTTTTTATAAATTTCCTCAACTCAATTTTTCAATTCTTCTGGGATATTCTTTATTGGGCTTTTTAGAAATAATCTTACTTGTAGATAAAAATAGGAAAGCAAAAATAAATCCCTTTTGTAATCCATCAGTAGTCAAAACTCAAAAATATGTATAATATAAGCATTCAAATCATATGGAAAATAAAGGTGATTCTGCTAATAATAATAATCTTTAAGAGGACTTCAGATAATGTGTGGCAATATTTCTAGGCCCATTTACCAACACCAAGTATATAAATACAAATAACACAATGAACTCAGGCAGTTGCAACCCATGTAGGCATTCAGTCATATTGATTACCTAAGGAAAAGGGAGAGAGAAGGACTTTAGGAAAGAAGCCTAATGGGTCCTTTGAAAATATTACCATGGGAGTATTGATAATATCATGCCACCATCCCATAGCTGTCAAAAACCCAGTGATGGAGGTTTGTTTAATGTCTACCTTTTCTCAGTGATCTCTCCCAGTTCTTGTGGATATGTTAACACTTTGTGTAAATAATTCCTGTGGTTTTATAGCTCTCTGCTCATTAATTTATTCATCCCACAAACATTTCTGCTTTTGTTACCAGGTTTTGGGGTGTTAAAGTCTCCTTGCAGAGGTAGTTTCTAGGTTCTTTCTGTCCTGAGCAAAGAAATGATCAAGACAAGTGCAAACAGTAGAAAGGTTTTACATTTATTAAAGGTAGGGAAAAGAAACATGCTCTACTGTGTGAGAGTGGATTACTGTGAAAGTAATCCACATAGTAGCGGAGAGTTCGATGGCGACTATCCTTTTTGAATCTCCTTCTCCTCTGGCTGATGTCAGGTCTCAGCTGTCCTACCCAAAACTGCTCAAGTTCTCTTGGGAAGTCTATATGCAGGGCTTTGGGAATTGTTCTGCACCTGTGTCCTGAACTTTGCAATTAACAGATCATGGCCACTTCCCCAGCCAGTCTGCCATACCCCAATCTCATGCCTCAATTCCATGACACTTGTAGTTAAGTGAAAGAGGTAGGTTAAATAAGTAGGTACTAAAGGACTGTGTGATATGTGTTCTCCTAAGAAATAAACCCAAGGGGATGAGAGCAGAGAAAACTAGAGCCCAATTCAACCTGGAGCTCCAACATAAGGAGAAATCTCAGGGATGGCTTCCTTGAGTCTTCACAGTCCTTTTTAAATTGTAATGCAAGTGATAATTTTAAGTCTTGAAACACTCTCCATCAGACACAACTAAAAATTTTAATAGGTGAGTTTAGTCCACACAGTTTGTCTCCTGATGTGTCCAAGTTACCCTGAGCATCCACATGCTATTTAGAATTTTGAGCGGTGTTTCCTACCCTTTTGCATATACTAACTCACATAGAAAATCATATTGGTAAGACACATTAGTGTAAATTGGGGAAGGTGTTCTAGGCTGTAGGCTTTAGCCCTAGACCCTGCTTAATTCCTCAGACCACCCTTTCACATATTCAAAGATAGGGTATCAGTATCAGAATATATTAGTACACTTTCCTGTCACTGAGACACAATACCAAACACCCAGGATTTAAAAGCAGATGCATTTAATTTGCCTCACCCTTTCAGCAGGATTCAGTCCATGGTTCACTGGCTCCAAGGCAGAAACAACATGGTAAAAGGTCATGGTAGAGCAAAGATCCTTAGTTCATGACAACTGAGAAGCAGAGCAAGAAAACAGCACCTGAGAGGAACAAGCCAGGGACCATATACACACCGCAAGGCCACACCTCCATGACCCACGCAGACACACCTAGAAGTGTGCTCTGCCCATCCTTGGGGCAGATCCCAAAACCAATCAAATTGACACTCCACCCTAATTGCCACACAGAACATGTTTGAAACATATTCAAGACTCATCACTTGGAAAGCTCTTCTGGTTTAGATAATTAAAAAGGAAGAGCAACTTTCTTCTACTTGGCTTTTTATAGCCCATCTTTCTTTCCCAACATTTTGCAGTGTTTTTCTTCTAACTTTCAATTTTAAAAATACCACTTTGGAACACTTGTGCATTGCTGATGGGAATGTAAAATGGAACAGCTGCTATGGTAAGCAGTATGGTAGATTCTCAAAAAATTAAACATCGAATTACCGTGTGATCCAAAAATTCCACTTCTGGATATATACTCAAAAGAATTCAAAGAAGGAACTCAAGCAAGTATTTACATACCCCTGTTCATATCAGCATTATTCAAAGTAGCTAAAAGGTAGAAGCGACTCAAGTATCTTTTGATGGGTGAATGGATATATATAGTATTATATATAGTAATACTATATATAATATTATTGCTCTTATTATTCATCAGCCTTAAAAAGGAAGAAGATTTTGACACATATTAGAATATGGGTGAAACTTGAGGAAATTATACTAAGTGAAATAAGCTAGTCACAAAATAAGAAATAGTGTATGATTGTACATATGAAATACATAGATTCATTAAATTCATACAGATAGAAAGTAGAATAGTGATTGATAGGGGCTGGAGTTGGGGGAATGATGAAGTTATTATATACTGTGCATAAAGTTTCATTTTGAGAAAATGTGAGAGTTCACGAGTTGGATGTGATAATGGTACCAGAACAATGAAAGAATCACATCTGTACACTTAAAATTATTGAAATGGTGAATTTTATGTTGTACAGATGTTAACTGCAGCTACAAATTTTTCTTTTTAAATCGTGTTAAAACACATTAAATGATAATAATTATTACTATAAATTTTCGTGAAATGATTAAAGGAATGGTTAGATGCACTGTTGATTTGGCCAGACATCTTAGAAATGCACCTTTTCTCTCATCTTGCAAAGTAGAGATTTGTCAATAAATGTTCATTAATCCCACTCCCAAGCTCAAATAATCATTACCACCACCAGTATCTTTAGTCCAGATGGGTCCCTAACATTCCACACATTATGAAATTCTCAATCATCTCAGAATAGACCTCACCTTGACTTGTTTGTAATAAGCAGACTCATTCACTTGTCCATTCTTACTCTTGCCTTAAATTTTTAATAAAATGTGATTGATTAACATTTAAATGCAAACAAAAAAGCCTTGATCGACCTGCACTTCCACTAATCAATGCACCTAAGAAATGCAAAGCTCTAGTCACTTACAGATGGAACAGCTTTGGATTTACAGATTCTCATAGTGTCCCTAGCATTAGATTAACACTTTTCTTATAAATTGTCTACAAAACATAACACAAAATTTAACATGACTCAAATGACCTATTCTTTTGCTCATTTTTATTCCTTGCCTTTCTAGAGTTAAAATTACACATTTTTTTTCTCACCCAGCTCCCATGCAGATAACTAAAAGGTTGATTACATTATTTTCTACTTCACCAAGACATGACCTGAGGGATTAAGAAAGGGTCCCTTAGGATAATCTACATCCACACTGAATAAGTATTAATAGTATGTAGAAAAGAAAAAGAGGATTTGAGTTGGAACTTTGTCTTGGGGCAAAGGGGAACTAATAAAAGGTTTTAAGCAAAAAAGTGATATGATATGATATGTATTTGGAAAGATCTTTACTTTGGAGATCAGACTGGAGGAAAACAAAAGGAGAATATAATGAAATTAATGATATTTTTTCAGTCCCCAAATCTTGGGTTAAATTTTGAATGATCAAATTTTGGTCATGGAGAATCCCTAAAATCTCCCTGGGTCCCAAAATCAGCCACCACCTATCTCTGACAATAAGCAAATTTGAAATTCTAAATGATCCCAAGCCATATTTGGCTTGCATCCAAAGCAGTGGGTCAACTTCTAGAGAGACTTCTTTTCAAGCTCTTTCTGGGAATCCCTTCCTATATATTCTAGAGATACCTCAAACTTAACATTCCCTAAACCCATGGTACTTTTCTGCTCCCTTTATCTCCTAACCACAGCTGTGAATCTTATATTCCTTATTTCAGTAATTGGCATTATTACATCTCTATCAGATCTCTAAATCTGGGAATCTTTCTCATCCAGATTTTATTTTCTTTATCATCTATCGCTCGAACTATGTCTGCACATTACCCTCTTTAAATTTCATAAATATCTCCTAAAATCCTTACTTTTTCTCTTACCTCATGGATCACGCCATAGTCCCTGTTATCATTTCCTTTGAGTATAACAGTAGCTGCTTTGAGGCTTCACTGTGTCCAGTCTCCCTACCTCTAATTCCTCCCCACATTCTTGCTCCATTATACTATTTCATATGAGAATCTGATCATGTCACTCTTCAATTCAGAATCCTACAATGACTAGAAAAAATTAAAACCTAACTCCCTCATGTGTCCATGCAGCTCTTAACCTCTTGACCAAGTTGTCTTTCTAGCACTATCTCTCGTTCCACCCAAATTTGGCACGCCAGCCTTAGTCACCATCTCTGATTGGCAAACTTTTTATTTTTTTACAAACTCTTAATCGAAATGTCAAACTCCACATTCAATGTCATTTTCCCTGCTACTCAGTAAAACGAGCCACATTCTTCTGTGCTCCAATAGCACTTGGTATTGTTTGGCTTTAACACTATCTTTTTGGATTGTAATTACTCATTTACATGTCTCTCTATTTCCATCTGACTCCTAAGTCTCAGTTTTGGTTCCATTGACTTCAGAATGAAATCTATGGTTTCAAAAATTAAATTGCATGCAAAAATCTGTATGCCACTGTGAGCGTGCACAAGCAGGCAAAGGGGTCCTATGATCCCACCCTCCCCCAAAAAAGTTAAGTATCATCACTGTCCTAGACTACAGGCTTTTTTAGGGCATAGAACATATTTTGTCCTTCTCTGTATAACCAGTTTATTGAAGAGTCTGATCTCAGTAGGGTATAAACATGAAACAGTTTTATTTTTCTCTAATCCTCATTTTGAACTATGTTCTGTCAAATCTGCTTTTCCTGCTCTTTAATGACATCTCAGACAGATCTCATAACTTTCCGGTCTCTTTCAGTTATTAAAAGCCTAGTTCACATGTTTAGCTCCTGATTCAAACAAACCAATTCTAAAAAGATACCTTTGAAATAATCACGGAATTTGAATATTGACTAGTATTAAAGAATAACATCAAATTATTGTTGATGATGTTTGGTATAATAAAATTGTGGTTATATCTTTTCTAAGTGCCTAAGCATTTAGAGATATACGAGGTATTTTCAGATTAAACAGTGTGTGATATTTGAAGTTTGATTTACAAAACTGCAGAAAAAAGACCCAGAGACTAATCAAGATTAACAAAATGGTAACTATTGAAGCTGAAGAATGGGTACATGGATATTCTTAAAATTCTATATTTTGTGTTTGTTTGAAATTTTTCCTAACAAACATCTTTATAAAAACTCATTCCAGTTAATTTAAAATGTTATTCTCACTCATATCTAGTGGTAAATGTTTTAACAATCCATTCTATAGGGAAAATAAGAAAAAGCCCTTATTTACACAGTGTCTTAGTTAATTTTCTCATTGCTGAGACAAATACCCTACAGCAAAGTTAGAGGAGGAAAGGTTTATTGTAGCTCTCAGTTTGTAGAGGTTTCAGTTCATAGTTGGCTGGCTCCAAGGCAGGGTGACGTAGCAGAGGAGCATCACAGAAGAGAAATAGTTCACGGTGGGCAGAAGGCAGGAAGGAGCAAAGCAGCAAAAGAGGAATCACCAAGCAGCAAGCAATGGCACCAGCCCTCTTTCCGTACCTTGTATTTTATCCAGGTTACATGACCTTAGGGGAGGTAGCACTCACACCCAGGATGGGACTTTCCATTATCTACACCCAGAACTATGCCAAACCAATCAGTGGACTAATTTAGGAATCATATGCACTTAATCCCAGCATCACACACTCTAGATCCAGCCACCTCTGAAAAGCCGCACCTATGACTGCATGAGGCTTTGTGGGGACATCTAGGCACAAATCATAACACACAACCTGCCAATTTCCATGATGTAAATATTCCTACCATGGCTAAATTCAAGCTACCAAGATGATATTACTGGATGCAGAGTTGAGAAAAGATGTGCAGTAGTGCACCATTACATAGTGTTTCTACTATGCAGATATATTGAATATAAATAATAGCATAAAATAAAATAATTAAGGAAGAATGAATTTTTGAGTATTTGTCTTCATATGATATAACATTTAATTGTATGTTAGTTATGATTTATTTGTTAATAATGGCTGTATACAAACAACTCACAAGATTCCTGAAAATTTAACAATCTGTTCCCATGAACTGGTACAAGCCAGCTCCACAGCACCACTGCAACATCCTCTCCTTTCTCAGCCACCTATAACAGCAAAAGATGAGAACCAAGGCTCTAACCTGTGTTGGTTCATCTCCACTCCTGACTCTACTTGAGCACACCCAGCTCCTCTTACTCAGGTATAACCAGCCAAGGAAAGAAAAAGACAAATAAAGTACACTTTTCCTTTTCCCATCCTCCACTCCGCCTGCTCTGAATCCTTGATTCATGTTTGACCCTGGAATGGCATTCTGTTTTGCTCCCTGTCTTCTTCAAACCTTAGTTTGCTTCAAAATAGTTCTAAAGTATTTAATAAATGCTTACATCTGTCATAGTCATTTAATTTTTCATGGACTGCATTTTGAAGTAAGAGGATGAGAGAAATTTTTTTATCCCTAGTAAATACTGTGAGGATATTGATGCCTTAAATTATGGAGTAAGTGCCCCCTTGGCTTAAGCTTAAGTATAATATATCTATCCAATATTTATAACCATTTAAAAATTTTAAGTAGTCCGATTCATGCTCTTAGTTACTTTTGTCTTGTCTGTATTCTAAATCATAAGACTTCAATTTAACAATGAGAATCCATAATATGTATTTTCACATCCCTATTGAGAAGACTAAATCTTTTTGACTACTTTTACATACATTTTGGAAAAAAGAACCGACTCAGAGTAAATCTAGCATAGAATTTTCATCATACTCAAAAATTATCATTATATACTGCACCTATAATCTTTATTCAACCAAAAAAGCACAAATTTACATGGATTTCCAAGGTACAAATCAATTCTGAAATTGTCCTCTTAAGCCATTTGGTTTATATAAGAGATGATTCTTCCACGTGAGCAATAGGCTGTATTGCCATAATCACAGACTGATAATACTGGAAGGAATTAGTATTATACCTAGCCAGTCTCTTAATGCTAAGAAAATTTGCAATTTTACACACACACACACATACACACTCACGTACACACACCCAACCAATCCAGCCAGGGGAGTGAATGCCTGTAATCCCAGTACTATACTATATTCAAGCCCAGCCTGGGTAACTTAGTGACTTAGCAAGACCCTGTCTCAAAATAAAAAACAAAAAACAGACTGGGGACTTAGCTTAGTGTGAAGGACCTAGGTTCAACCCTTAGTATGACCATTAATAATAATATAGTAATAACAATAATAATTAATAAAAATAATATTAAAACACCAAACTGGGCAGTAACAAAAAGGAAAAAAATCTAGTATTTATTGTGCACTTAGTAAGTACTAGATCCATTTGTACAAATCTCATTTAATTCTAGTATGTATCATAAAACCCATTTTGCAGATAAGGAAACAAAGATTAAGCATGTTTAAGAAATTCAGAGTGCTGGGGCTGTGGATCAGTGGTGGACTGCTTGCCTAGCACACATAAGGCCTTGGGTTCTGTCCCCAGCACAAAACACACACACACACACGCACACACACAATTTGATCATTTAGCTAGGAAATCAGAGAGCCTAGATCCAATAGAATCTGTCTGACCCTAAAGCTTATGTGGTCTTTGCCCAAAATTAAACTTCCAAATGTGGGGCTTCACCTTGTTCGGCTGACTCTAACGATCTGTTCACCAGAACCTAGCACCATCTTAAAGCCCACATTTAGATCACATTGTAAATTTCACTAGTACAAGTCCAGAAAGAGGAAGAAACAAGTCCTGATGTCCACAAAAATATCATACCAGTGAAATTTCAAACTCCCCTATCTTCCATGCTCTCCAGTACTAACATGATATTGCAAACCAACAAAAAAATGTAGTGAACTATTTTGATTTTAGGGAATATTGCTTCTCATTATTACCACATATATGAAGGTATCCACAAACAAAATTATACCATGCAAGGGATACAGGAGGAGAAGTAACTGTTCATCACACATCCTGTATTCATGGCCCATACAATGAAAGACAGATTAACAAGAGCCTATAAATTTATTTACAGTTTTACACAAGATGGAAGGCTTCATAAAGAAATGAAAACTTAAATAAATGGATTGGATGTTCAATTCAATGAAGAATGAGATTGTGGAGAAATATCATGTCTGATCTGATGGAAATACTGAGGGATTGTTAATAAGACCTGTTTTTTCAGATTTTTCAGTGTGACTCTGTCTACTGCCCTTCCCTCCAGGTATGGGGAAAACACCTCTCATATGCAGCTTTTATGTTCTGCTTCAGGGCGAGGTCAAAAAGCCCTGCCTAGGTTTCATAGCCTGCTTCCCAAGAGAAGTGCAGGGTGAAGGTGAGAATGACCTTCCCGATTCTGCTGGTTTCTCAGATGTGACCATGCCATAGCTCGGGAAGTGTATCCTGAATCCTATCACAGTATCACAGGTCAAGAGAATCTGTTAACCTTCCAGTCTCCAGTCTTCATCTCTCTGGTTTATCAGAGGCGCAGGACCAAGAACAGTGCCTCAACCTTAGTGTAAACTCAAGAAATGTGTTCACAGTATGTAACTGTTTCAGATAAGTAGGCTTTTGAACACAGCAGGCTATCTTTCTGCTCTGTCTTGTGCTGATTTTAAAAAGAAAAAAGAATGTCTTTCACAAAGCGTAAGGTGGTCATAGGTAAACCGATGTGCTGCATTGCAGAAGTGAAGATTCAGAGGTTGAACTGAAAAACACACCAAAATAAAAGTGGCTTTCCTTCTTATGAACAATTGTTCTTTGCTTTTTATTATCTTTGGGCTGAGATTATTTAAAATATCACTGAAGAATACAGCCAGGACTGCTGTAAAATAGTCATCCATTCTATTGAGAACTCTCCAGAGGCTTCTAAACAAGTCTGTATAATAATTTTTTACTTCATTAGCTATTTATTTTTGATGCAGGCTTTCAAGATGTGTGCCCTTTTCCTCACAATTTTGTAATTAGCCTATCTATTACATCTGAGTGGGGCAATTGCTACAACTGCTTGCTAATGCTGCCTCATTAACATGCAGGAAAGGTCTCAGAAACATTGAATTTGAGAAAGAATCTATACAGTCTCAGGGGAAATACGGGGCCCTGAATGAATGCCAGATTGTGGGCAGTTCTGTCACAGAAGGTGGTGGTGAGAATAAAGTAGAACATACTTGGAAAAATACTTTCTAAACTGTGAAATGACTCAAAACAAGGAGGAATTGTTATTGAAGTGATAATAATGGTGCCAAATTTGTATGTTTGTTGCTATCATATGTATCTTCTTTAAAATAAGAAAAATGTCACAAGCTGAAAAGGAAACTTATGCTGCCAGTCCAAGTAAAAAAGATACTGGGCTTTTATTCAAGTTGGTGCTTGAAGGATGATGTTCATCTTTTCAGGATAACCATGATGTTGCTAATGAACTGACAACCACAGTGTAATTTGCGGTTGTTCTTGCTGTTTTAATAGCACCTCCCTTATCAGGAAACAATATCAGATATCTTTCACCTAATTGGACTCTAAGAAGGGTTGGTATGTAGAGAGAAGAAAAAGAGCAGCAATGTCACTAGATGTGGTGACCTAGAGCACTCTTTTATTCAATTCTTCTGATCCAAACCTAATCAGTCTCAAATTATGTACAATTGTTCATGATCTCCAAGACCACAGCAGACCATAAGCAACATACTGTACTTTTTATTGGCATATACTATATTAGGTATACTATACATTGATAGTGGTGAAAAAAGTATGTGTGTAATGCCTGCAGTACAAAAAGCAATTAAAGGTGGATAAAAACACAGAAATTAGAGCAATCTAGGAAGAACAAGTTAGCTGTAAACAGCCTGGTGCACCTTGATGACCTTCAAGGGCATTATTGCTTTTCAGAATAATCTTTGATGTGAATAATGATGACCTTCAGTCATCAAGTAAAAGTTAAATAATGCTCAAGCCTCTGTAATTAAGAAGGCAGAAAAATGTGCAGTGCATTTAGAAATATGTGCTTAATAAATGCCTAAAATCTTAAATAAATGTTTAAGTAGATGTACCAGTTAGGGTTCACTAGAGGAACAGGATATATATAGCAAGCAAAATGATTATCTGCTTGCTGGAGAGCCCGAGGATCCAGTTAAAGGTCGAAGGTCTGGAGTTCAGTGCAGTCTGGTTCGAGTCCATGTTAGAAAGCTGAAGAGTCTGCATTGGAAGGCTGGAGAATCTGCTCTGGACGCCTAAAAGAATTGGAATGGACATCCAAAGGCAATGGTGAATACTAGAGCTCCTCAGAAGAAGCAAAAAGGCAGACTTCCTTCTGTCCCTCTTTTATTCCAGTCAGGGTACAAGCTAACAGGTTGGTGCCACCCATGTCTGGGGTGAGTCTCCCTTCCTCAGTTTGCAGCCTACATGTGAATCGTCCACAGACACAGAACAGTGTTCCACTAATCCACCAGGCATTTCTTAATTCATTTAAATTGACACATCACAATTAACAGTCACAGCAGGCAAACCTATGTCCAAAACAACTTATACCTATCCTATTTGTTTGGAGTCCCTGGGAATTCCACAAGCCCTATATCTTATTCTTTGATCTTTCTTATGCCATTTAGATAAAGCCATGAGGGTGGGTACTTCATGATGAGATTAGTGCCCTTATAATGTAAGACCAGAGAGCTTCCTTCTCTCCACCCTTACCATCTGAGGATATAGCAAGCCAAGAAAAGGGCCCTAGCCAGAACTCAATCACACTTGCACTCTAATCTCAGATTTCTCAGGCTCTAGAAATATATCACAGTGGTTTAAGCCACCTCGTCTATGGTATTTTGTTATGGAAGTCCAAGCAGACTAATATATAGCCATTCCCCAGTACCACACCCAGAAACTACAGTTCACTGTAGTTCATCCCCTCAGGAAAGGATTTCAAATTTTCACCTTCCTATTCCTAGGACAGGATGAGAAGAAAATAGTCTCCCCCAAGAGAAAGAAGGAGTGAATGATGAAATCAGTTATTGTATATTTATTTTCATCAACTCATCCCTGCAGTCTTTTGCTCTGCCACGATATTTCCTCTGTGGACACCAGCACCAGCAGTTTGGGCCTTTCCAGTAAAGGGACCTCTAAATAACTGAAGCAATAGCAAAGAGCAAACTTAACCATACACAGAGACAGACAAATAGTAATCTTGTTGTTAACAAGATAGATTTCCACTAAGGATACCAGTTTAGGGAATATCACCCTAAAATATAGTGCCCAGTTACATTAATTATTTCAAATTAAGATACATGGGGATTAGCAGATGCTGGGAGATGCATTTTTCTGAAGTTCTCTTAACCACCTAAAGACCAGATCCACCAAAGAGGAACACAATCAGCTGAGGTTCTCTCCCTGAGGTTTCATTAACCAGGGAGATTAAATTCACATTGCAGGAAGGAAAATTAAGGAATGTCACCATACTTAGACAGCCTTTGCCACAGCCTATTTTCTGTTCTTCAGTCCCATTCAGCATCCAAAAGAGAATTATTTACAAACTATTCTCTGGACTTTGGGGCCCTTCATTCCCCCTAAAAGTGATTTACTACTTGCAAAAATTGCCTACATTCATCCCATTTTTCTCTCCCCCATGAAAAAGAGGATATAAGTTTCTGGATCTCATTGAGTTACTAGCTTATACCCTTATGAATGTTAACAAATTTGTATGACTCTTCTCCTCTTAATCTGCTTATTGTTTGTTCATTTCAGTGCAGCTTCAGAGGGTATATGAATTAGAGTTCTCTAGAGGAATAAAATCAACAAAAAATGTATGTGTATTACAAGGGGATTTATGAGTTAGGCTTACAAAAATCAGAGGGAGGAGAACTCACAATTGTCACTTGCAGGATCAGAGGCAAGAGAGTCCATAATAGCTGTCTACACCCTGGAACGCTGGAGGACCAAATAACTGCTCATTCCAGGAAGATGGAAGACACAGCACAAGGGAGATCGAGGATAAAGCTCTAGTCCAAAGTCAAAGGTCTGGAAGCAGAACTGTGCTTTATTAATCTGCTAGATGTTTCTTAATCCATTTAAATTGGCATATCATAATTAAGGGAACTTTCCCTCACCCCTAAGAAACCAAATTTTGACTGATATAAGATTCACCTCAGACTAAGGTCAGTCACCCCTCAGGGAAGGCTCCAAGTTCCACAGGCAAAGAACCATGTCTATGTCAAACTTGACGGTTTAAGAATCTTCATTTTTGGTTGTGATATAGGGGAAAGAAACTCCAAACCAGCTAAGTATCTGGTACGAGTTTGTGTTCTCTAAAATCGAAGAATGAATTCTAGGAACAATGGAGGTTAAGAGCAGAATATATTTATTGGTTAAAGAAGGCTTCTGTCTGAGAGAGACAGAATGGGTCCCCAGTAGGTTGCCAAGGATCCTATCTTTTCAAGGGATTTTTATAGAGCAAAACCACGAGGCGAGAAGGGTCCAAGGTGGGGAAAAATGGGAAATCACAAGGTGGGCATGAGGTGGGACAAAACTACAGTCAACCAAGAAGATTATGAGCATAATTGCTCAGGAAATATTGATTAAATAGGAATCAAATTGGGAAACCAGTCATGTAGCAAGAGGGCATGAAACAGAACAGGGGCTTTTCCTGGAGGCAGTGGGTCAGTGGTTCTTCCTGGCTTTCCCAAGGTGACCAATACCTATTTGGAATATCAATCACTGTTGTTCATCCTTAGGGAGAATATGTGGGTGCATTTATTTTATCTTTTATCTTGAGGTCTGGCCCTCAACAGATGAGCATCCCTCACAATTGCAGTGTATCCCATATTCTGCATTTGACTCTTGAGGGCCTAGCCCTGTCTGACTGCCTACAATATTTCTAACTTAGCTGTCTATAATGGTTGGATCTAATTGGACCTTCAACACTGTCAAAGATCGATTCCCTAAAATATCCAAAATATTACCCAAAACCTATTAATAAGACAAAGTTTACTGTGGTAATAAAAAAAGCATTGCCTCCCAACAGTCTTAGTATCATCTCAGAAGAGAGTCAGGTTGGGGTATTTATTAAAAGTTTAAAGTCTGGTTTGAAGCAGGTCTTTCAGTAATGGGCTGGTTAGATTTGGGAAAAGCTTACTCTGTACTACTTTAAAATTGGTAGTGTTAAATCTCTTGAGACCAACGGATCTTTGAAATAAAAGGATTCATTGAGCCAGAAAAGGTCTTGTCCAGGGACAGGTTCTGCAGCTAACAGCAGCAAAGCTAGATAACGGTTGGAAATGTCTGCCAGACCTAGAAGCCAAGAGCATTTTGTATGATGAAAATTTGGGGAAGGAAAGCATAACTCCTTTACACTGAACCTACATTTGAATAATGATAAGAGCCTCAGGATAACAGGGTACAAGGGAAATTTTGGGATAGGAAAGTTCATAAAGAGAAATAATTGCTTCTTGTGGATGGATTTTGGTTGTAAGCAGGATGTGATGATGCCGGGTGGTCTGTCACCTACCATTTGAGTCAAGGTGTTAAAATACATTTAGGAATAATATTTTTATTGGTTTGTCCTATAGCTGTTAACTGATTAACTTTCCTTATCACTCCACCTCTCCAACCTCTGGCCCTTACAATTAAATTTAGGATCTCAGATTTTGTCTCTTATCAGTAGACACAGCAAGTCAGGTATGTGGAAGTGAGGAATTCTGAAGTCCCCTGAGAGTAAAATGTCTTTGATACTTTCTATTAAAGAATTGACGGATATTTCAGTAAGTTCCTGGAATGAACAATAAAGTTATTTGTAACTTTTATCTCCCAAGGCAATAGCATCCTGGAATGGAAATATTATGTTGATAATAGCAATTAATAGTAAAAAAGAAGTAAGCTACGTGGATGGTTTCCGTGCTCATTTCATGATGCCCTTGTATTTGGTTGTGTAGAAGTCTTTCTTCCACCCAGTAATCTGAAACCTCTCTCAATGCAGAGATTTTATCTGACTCTGAAATATTGCCTGTTATCATTTTTATCCTCCACATTGTTGTAGCTTCAAAATCATTGTCATTTCTAAGATATACATCTTTTAGAAGCTTCATTATAATTTCCAATTTAGCTGTAGGCAGAAAGCTAATAAACAAGGTAATGAGGAATACCAGTTAGTGTATTTTCATACGAATAACCAAAAAAAAAAATCTAAAGTTATTTTAGATTTCCTATGGATTTTCAATGTACAGTGGTACCTCGGTTCATGAACTTAATTCATTCCACAATTCTGGAAAAGATGGCCAGCCATGTTTGTGTTCAAATGGGAAAGATGGCAGCATTCGTGTTCCTTACCTAATGCAAAGTTTACAAACAAAAACAAAATTTTGCCAAACGCTTTTGTTTGCAAACCAAATTGTTCACAAACAAAAGCATTCATGAACCAAAGTACCACTATAATTCATTCTGAGTATATGTTTTGAGCTAATTTTTTAACATGGATTGATTGTTAAGCATTCTCAATTGTTTCCAAAACAGTGCAAAAATAAGATAGCTTGGGCATGTGAAAAGTCTATTGTATTTTTTACACAGTAATCCAGGCCATGTGTTTAAGAATCACAATTGTAAAAAATCCATTTTAATGTGGCTTTATTTTTATTACACCAGTTTGTCATCAGAAAAACACTGTAAAGTTTCCTGAAGAGAGCAGATTTTCTCTGCATTTTCTCTGCATTTTTAATTATCACTGGTATTATTTCAGATCTTATGCTAGTCACTGGTGCCACAAATGATGACTTTCCTTATAAATCTGCTTTTATTTTTATCCTATAAGACATTTTACTCTTTTAGAGATGATCTTGCTCTTCCTTTTCTCACTTTCCTTGCTTTTTGTGTGTCTCTTCATCAGAGGTTATAAGGAGGGAATTAGAGGTAAATTGTAACTCAGTGGGAGGTTTCTCAAAGACGACATTTCAAGCCACAAGAACAGTCCATGAAAAGCAGTAAGTCAACAATGGTATCTCTGTGGTGATGTATTTACCACATCCAGCATGTGACAGGTATGCTGAGCATTTTCACCATTATTCTTAAAGGCAATTATTCTTAAAGGCATTCCAGATTAAAGGAGAGAGAGAGAGAGAGAGAGAGAGACTGTGAAGATAAGAATGTGAATTCCACTTTTACTTCACATTATCATTCCATAACCATTCTTTTTCTTCAGTAATTTGGTAGGTCTCTCTACTAGTCACCTTTCCCATTGCTGGGACAAAATGCCTTATATACACAACCTAAAGGAGGAAATGGTTTATTTGGCTTACTGTTTCAGAGGTTTCAGTCTATGGTTGGCTGGTTCCAAGGTAGAAACATTATGACAGAAAGTCATGGTGGAGCAGAGCTGCTCATTTCATTGTGGCAGGGAGGCAGAGGATAGGGGAAGAGTGCTGGAGAGGAAGGAGCCAGGGACCAGATATAGTACCAAGGGTCACGCTCCAATTATACACCCAGAACTATGTTTTCCTAATAGTTCCTAATAGTTCCTAAGGAACTATCTTATTTTTACACTGTTTTGGAAACAATTGGGGATGCCTAACAATCAATCCATATTAAAATCAAGTTGACAATCACTATTAACCACTAACTATCACAGACTCCTTTTTTGAGCATCCCATGCATAGTGATAAGACAAATGGGACACTATGGTCTCCACAGTTGGCAAGTGATGGATGCCAAGGTCTTCTGAAGGCAATGGAATGGTGCTATGTGGGAATGCGTAAGTTCAAATTAGCCAAAACATGTTCCTAGCTCTCAATATTTTATAATTTATTTTCAAATCATGATCCACATCTTTATAAGTGTTAGAGGGGAAAGGGTGAGAAATGCAACCTCAAAAGATATGGGAGCTATCTTGCTACTAAAATCTTGACTAGTTTAACTACATTTAGATAAATATCCACAATTGTAATTACCAAAATGTTGTAGATAATAATCAATAAATGTCTAAAAAGGGCACCTTTGTTGCATATGTTTGAGAAAGCTAAATTAGATAAATAGATTTCTTTCTTGCAGGATTTCTAGACACTTTAATTCTGAGGGGGTTACAGTATATAACGTTTTCCCAGTATATACAGTATATATAATGTTGTGTGTGTGTATATATATGTTATATATAATTATATATCATTATATATATAATACACCACACAGTGTATAATGTTAATCTATAAAACAAAACACTATTTCACAGAGTATTTCTTATGACTAATATTCAAGGAAAACTCATTGGGAAATGCCAGGCTATAGAATTAATATCAATTAGCAAATGATTTTGGGGTTCTACCTTTCATCTTTATCAAATGCAAATGAAATTAATAATTCTTTATTGATAATTCCCTCCAAAGTTATGAGTCTATATCTAAATAAATACAATGAATTATACATCTATCCCTCACCATTTTGCTATAGTCAGAGTAAAAAAGAATATGCTTGTTAAATGCCTTAGACACATGTTCATCCCTAATATCCTCAACTCAGAGAGAGTGGAAAAGGCAGCGGGATCAAGCCCACCCACATAGACTAAGTGAGAAATCATCAGCTACTACACTGGTATATCAATACTTAATGAAATAATATTCAAAGCACTCTAGTATAATCCTTGTTCATAAGAAGTGGTAACTGCTATAACAACACAAACAGCAGGACACTCTTTCTAACTATGCAGAACATAATTATGTAGGCCTTCTATTCTGGAACAATAGTCTCCCAACTGAACTATCTCTAATCCTCAGGTAATTCCTTAGACTGCAAATAAATTAACTTCTGGAAATTCTTATCTGAGGATATAATGCCCCTATTCCTTATCAACTCTATAAAGTCCAAAACTTGAGCACAGGAAGTTCTCTAGTAAAAGTCTATCTTCCCAAGTCTGTCTTCCACCACTGGGCTGTTCCAATGGTCTCTATATTTCAGCCCCACTGCACATCTTACCTCTGAAGATAGCATACACTCTGATCCATTCATCTATTTTTTTCATGCCATCTGTATGTGCTTCTGCTGTTCCTTCAAATTTATGCTTCCCCCAACTCCAACTGCAAAAAGTCTTCTGGGCCGACTCTCTTAATACCAATTGTTACACCCGGTCAGACAACCACACTTTTCCTTTCTGCTCCCATATGCTTTTTATCCCTGTTAGAGTACTTTTCACACATCCTTATGTAACAGTTACTTGTGCAAGTGCCTATTTATATGCATTGCTCTGCACTGTCTTACAGGTGATAGAAACCTTATTTGTAGTAGCTTGAAAAAAATATGGAGATTAAATTGGAAATATCCTGGGTCACTCAGATAAATTATAGAATATATTCAAGGAGCCCTCTTCCATCTTTTATCAAAGGTGATGAAGTAAGTCATCTTTCTGAATAACTGAACTCCAAGAAAGAGCAAAGATACATCTGGATTTCTGGGGAAAAAATGCAGCCACTGACAATAAAATGCAGCCAAAATTTTATTTCAAAGACAAATCCACATCACAGTTTCTCTTTGTGGGTTTCTTTTCTCTGTGAAGTATTCTGGGGTAAAATTTACATGTAAGAAGCACTCCCTTTCTCATATATCAATTAGTTGTGATAGTTACAAACAAGGAACAAAATAATTTTATCACTTCCCAAAACTTTCCTAAGTCACTTTTTAGCCAACTTTTCCCTGAAACCCCAGCCTCTGGCAACCTTTTATTGGTTTTCCACCACCATGGTTTTGTCTTTTCTGCATTATCACATACAATCATACAGCATGTAGCCTCTTGAGTCTATTTCTTTCACTGAGCCTAGTGTATCCAAGATCATTCATACTGTTGCATACATCCATAAATTTTTGTGCCTGCCTTATTGCATTAACCAGAACCTCTGGAGTGAGATTGACGTTATATGAGTGGACATTGTTGTTTTTGTCCCAATCTTGTGGATAAAGTATTCATTTATTTATTATTAAGTATGGCATATGTTATGTATTTTTGTGCCCTTTATCAGTTTAAGGCTCCTTACATGCTTACTTTGCTGAGAGCTTTTACTGCTGCTTTCATTGTTACTGTTATTCTAAACCATGAATGGAAATTGAATTTTATAAAAGGTTATTTTTTTTGGGCCGGTGAGATGGCTCAGCGGCGTAAGCTTCTGCCTTGCAAGCGCGAGGGCCCGAGTTCGACTCCCGGATCCCACATACAAAAAAGGGGCCGGTGATATCGCTCAGCGGCACGGGTGCCTGTTGGCGCGCGAGGTCCTGAGGTCGACCCCCCGGTACCCACAAAAAAAAAGAAAAAAGGTTATTTTTGCATTAGGGAGATATGACTTTTCTTCATTAGTCTGGTTATGTGATTAATTATACTGATTAATTTTATTTTATTTATTCATTTATTTATTTTTATTTGTAATACTAAGGAAACTCAGGGCCTGTGCACTGAAGTACTTTCCCAGCCCTTTCATAAAATTGTTTTTTATTTTGAGATAAGATCTTCCTAAATAACTAAATTGCCCAGATTCGTCTTGAATTTGTTGATCCTCCTGCCTCAGGTTCCCACAGTACAGGGATTACAGGCATGGTCCACCACTTTTGACTTACACTGACTGATTTTAAAATATTGAGCTGGGTGTGGTAGCACATGCCTATAATCCCATCACTGTGAGGCTGAGGCAGGAGGATTGCCATGAGTTTGGGGCCAGCCTGGGCAGATAGTGAGTTCAAGGCCAGCCTGAACTACATAGTAAGACCCTGTCTCAAAACACAAAACAAAACAATAATAAATAATAAACAAATGAAATGTTGAGCCAGTTTTGTATTTTTAGGATAAACCCTGCTTAGTCACAATGTATTATTTTTCTTATATGTTGTCAGATTCTATTTCTGTCATTTATTAATAATTTTAGCATCTATTCATGAAATATGCTGATAGTTTTATTTATTCATAATGCTTTGTTTGGTTTTGGTGTCAAGGTAAAATGTATTTCAGCATTCCCCATTCTATTTTCTGGAAGAGTTTCTGTCTCATTTTGTATACAGAAAAAGACGCTGAGATATCTGTGATTCGCCTAAAGTCTTATGACGACTCAAAGAAAAACAGGACTAAATCTTTGTCTCCAGTCACTGCGTCAATTATATTTTCAATCATTTTAAGAAATTTGCATTTGCATATTTCTACATTTTTAATGATTCAATGACTATAATTATGAAAAATACCATGTTACAAATACTGTACTAATGTTTATTCTGCACTATTTAATTTATTCCTCAGAAGAAACTTTTGAAGTAGACACAATATTCCCATTTTGCAAATGGCAAAACTGAAGCTGATGGGAGTAACTTCTCAAAGGTAGTAGGAGAGCAAAGATTTGTACACAGAAATCTTTAATAGAGACAGTTCTTATACTAGCAATACTATAAATACACTGCAAAAGTTTTGGTGCATAATACACTTTATCAATTTTGCTGCATATTATAGATCTATACAATAGGAATTCTACCCAAAATGTGAAAACCTGAAATCATTCTAAATTGTTGGTTCATTAACTCAGCACATGACATTTGCTTACTATGTACCAGGAGCTCATCAGTGACTAAAAAAGATAAGATCTCTATCAGTAAGAAATTTATAGTTTAGTAGTGATACAGACATTTATTATAATTTTGTTTAATTTGTGCTAAATTTCACTTTGTAGCAAATTATGTTTAAAACAAAAGTACACAGGGGATCCTATGATAGAGTCGGAGGGTTAATTTAAACTTTTCCAAAGAAGTGACATTTAGACTTATGGCTGAGATATATATAGGAGAGTCTACTGAAATAAGAAGTGGTAATAAGTTCAGTGGGTAGCCAGCCATAGTGGTGCATGCCTGTCATCCTGGCACTGGAGGCTGAGGCAGGAGGATCTCTGTGAGTTCTAGGCCAGCCTGAACTATAGAGCAAGACCCTGTCTCAAAATAATAATAATAATAATAATAATAATAATAATAATAATAATAAGTTCAGTGGGTAAAATAGGGATGGGAGAGATGTCCATTTCAGAGGAAAATAACCAAGAACCAGGTTTCTAAGTGACGTCTATCCCATCTGTTGTATTTTGAGCATGTTTAACCTCATTTGTATCATATTTTATCGTGTTTATTCGTTCTTCTTTAGTTCTATAATTATTCTTCTTGATGAATGGAAATAAAACATTGTTTGTAGCTCTCATTTTCTTTCTAGCACAGGCAGTTATCTCTGTGCAACGATTTGAAGAAAACACTGAAAACATTCTTTATCTCACTCTTACCACTTCACTTCCCACCACAGGTATAAAATACTTCCCACTCAGCCTCTTCATTCACTTAAGTAATTATTAGTCTCCATAGTCCTCGTATGGAAAGGCAAATCCTCCTAAGTATAACTTTAAGTGATCTTTCCAAACCAGGTTGAATGATGTAATCACATTTTCTCCCTTTCATATAACCCAAAAGAAGTGTCAACAACCTGTCCCACACTTTTGAAAGACTGTGAATTCCTGAGAAAGCCTGTCTCTGAATCTAGTTGCTATGGTCTGAATGTTTGTGTTCCTATACTTAGCCCCTGGGCTGTGGTATTGGGATGTAAGTCCTTTGGGTGAACTTGTGATTGGGATTAGTGCCCTTATAAAAGAGACCCTGGTGAGCTACCTTGTCCCACCATGTAAGATGCACAAAGTGCCATCTATGGTGCAGAAAGCAGGCCCTCCCAGACACTAGTCAGGAAGTGCCTCAGCCTTGGACTTCCTAGCCTTTAGAATTACGAGAAATGAATTTCTGTTGTTCATAAATTACCCAATTTGTGGCACTGTTTATAGCAGCCTGAACTAAGGCATCAATTTTTCCCTACATATCTGTGAATATTCACTTCGGACTTTGGTGCTTTGCAGTTTCACCCAGAAGTGTAGAACAGTGCTCGAGGTCTTCATAGAGGTGTTCTCTGCTCTCCTGAAGAGTAGCCAGGTGTTCTCATCATTACCCAAGTGACCTTCTGATCAGTGAACAGCCACTCAACCTGATCCTAAGCCAATCTCATGAAAACTGCCATTTGCCTCTATTGCATGATCCCATGGTCAAAGTTTAATATGTTTCCTGAAAAAACAGAAAAAGACATTAGCAATGATTAGGAAGAAAAGTAATCCTGCAGGGATCCTAATTTGTAAAAGCTTCATTTTTCTCAACTACAACGTAAGGTAATTAAACTAGATGGCCTCAAATATCTCTTCCAGAGAGGCTGGCCCACCTGTCCCAGTTTGTCTGAGATGGTGCTCATTTTAAAACTGAAATTTTCCCATGCTGAAGAACCTCTCAATTCCTAGCAACCCAGGATAAGGTTTCACTAAAATTAGTGCTTTACTAACAAAATAGAATTGGTTGTTTGGTGGTCTGGTGGTTGGAAGTCACAGAAATACAGTCTGACAGCTTTGGCCAACTTTCCTCTACAGTTCACAAAGCAGAACTAACTCATCATTGTACATATGCATATTTAAACTTGCTAGTTGGTTTAAATGGTAATAATTTCAAGCTCGTAATGCTTACTTCAACAGAAATGTGAATATTTTTATCTGATTTCTCAAATAAATTTCAGATCTTATATATTACTCATTTGTTAAGACAAATGTTGAGTTAAATATTGAATTTTTTAATAAAGTTTTTCTATGATCCACCGCTTTTTTTTTTATGTGGGTACTGGAAATCGAACTCAGGACCTTGTGCTTGCCAGGCAAGCGCTTATGCTACTCAGCTATCTCACCAACCCTCCACTGCTTTTTCTGACGTTGAGTCTAGCACAGCATCTGTGTCGTGGCTTCAGAACACAGTGACACGATGTCATCAGCAATATTTTCAATAGCTGTTCTCCCAGTCACTTACCTGACAGGGCAAGGCACTTTACAAGGTCTAAAACCAAGGGTTATAATATTTGTGACTGCTACAACAAATTGTCAGTTGTTATTTGATACTCATATTAATATATTTCTATGATCCTTCCAAATCCCATCCCTTTTGTACCCTCTGCAATGCAAATAAAGCAATGACCTCATCCTTTGCTACTGCTCTGAAATCAGTCATAGTGACTAAAATCTTCTTGTTTTCTTTCCAAAAGAAAGAAATCAGATAGCCATTGCTCTGACCTTTGACTTGATATTTACAAAAGCTAATTATGAGGTGGGACAATTTTCCTTTTTCATTCAGGGTCATTTGGTTAAGGTCTAGTCTTTAAATCAAAAATAAAACAAAAAGTCATGTAGCGGGCTCTTTGGGGATATATACAATATGATGAAATCAACTGTGATGGTTAATCTGAATTTTGGCCACCAACATCGATTTTCTCAAAGTCAATCAGTAAAACATGGAGGCAATATAAGCCAGCCATTAAAATCAGTGTTTACTTACAAAATGGAATCATGGAATTCACTTACAAAATGGAATCAGTTATCTGGTGGTCAGATGGTTGGAGGTCACAGAGATACACAGTCTGACAGCTTTAGCATTAAACCTCTCTCAGTTTCCACTACCACACCCTCTGCTACTGCATCAGCAAGAAAAGAAGTGCAAGCAACTTTGCATTGCTTAAACTCTAAATGGCATGTGGTTAATAAAGAGAAAAATGCACCCAAGATAAAGTGCAGTCATGTTTCCCCATAGCACACACATCTCTCTTATTTAGCTTTATTATAAGCTTTATGGTTATAAATACAGGCTTAAAAGGAGTAAACATTCAGAAGAAGAAAAAAAGCGCTAGGTAATTAAAGCAATGATGGATACACATAGCATGCCTTTTTCTTCCCAGACTGCTTCTGGCGATCCTTTTCCTCTGGGAAAAAGTAAAGGTCTGATTTCTTTTGTTCATTCCAGCCACCGCCCTTCAGAAATCTGAGTCTGAGCAAGACTGCCACACCCAATCAAGGGACAAAGGCAGAAAAATGGAACTCTGGGCACAGACACAGCTCAACTCTATTTATATACAGAGAATATGTTGGTCTCAATGACATGAAGGTACAAATCAGTTGCTTTCTGTATACACAAACAATTAAAACAGGGGCTTAAAATATATGTATGTTCTAAAATTCTATCTAACAAAAGTATTCTCTTCCTAGAAAGAAAAGGATATAGCCAAAGGGTTCTCTGGTTTTCAGAAAAAGGGTGAATGCTGCCCCCTTTTGACTAAGGACTGTATATATATATATATACATATATATAGCACAGTCATAAACCTACAACGTAATGGACAAACAATGGGAATAAAGATCCTATACTTCTGTAGTGAGAGTGAGTAATCTGATTAAATTTTGGAAACTGCCTGATAAATGGGGACTCAAAGTTTATCTAGTAAAACTCTCAGTGGAACTTTTATAGCTTCCTGGAATATTGGTCATTCTTCATCCAGACTCCTATATATTTTCAGTGCTCCTCCTTCATAGCCTCTTAATTCTTCTTGGAATACTCATTTGAGTTTATTACTGTTTCCCCCACTAGTGATAGTCTCCTTGAGAGCTTGAGCTGTCCTTTTTCTTTTTCTTTTTCTTTTTTCCTATGTAACTATCATAGTACCTACAGAGACGTGCATAGTGGGCGCTCAGTAATAAATGTTTATTAAAAATAGATGTCCAGCTGAGCTCATAGTCTACAGTTATAAATGGTTCTCCCTGATATAGCAAGTCCAGATGAGGATTAGAGTCAAGATTTCACAAAAGTGGTGTCATACTTTAATCCAAGAGCTCCAAACTTTTGGGAACACATCCCCAGCTTCTATGTATCTACTACTGAACTGTTAAGTTACACACATTAGAACATTTACCAGGAATAAAAATCAAATAAGATGAAAAACGTTATCATATAACACACAGACATAACACTGAGTGAAAGAAACTAGACACAAAAGAATACATGCCATATGATTCCATTGATATAAAACTCAAAAATAGGCAAAAGTAATGTATAGTGTGAGGAATCCAAATAGTGATTATTTTTGGAGGAGTACTGATTAGACGGAAAGATAGGAATGATGGCTAGAATGTTACTAATGTATTATTTCTTAATCTTGATGCTGGCTGCACAGATGTGTTAGTTTGTGAAAACTCATTAAGCTATATACACTCAAGAGATATGCATTTGTATATATTATATTTCGTTCAAAAAATTTTAAGTAATATTTTTCTCAAACCCCAAGAAACACACTTGCAAATTTGCTGGGGCACATGCTCCCTATTTTAGAGACCTCTGTTTTAATTAATGAAACTAATCAAACTCTTTCAGCTACTGGTCAGGCAGCATGACATGTTCAATATGTGGAAATGCTTTAGCAGGAAACTCTATACAGGAGTTTCAAGTTGCTATGGCAACTACCAGGCACCTCTTCTCTTCTTGTCCCTCTAAGGCCCATAATACATTAATGCTCACTTCAGAAGTTATGTGAGCCTATATTTGGATAAAGGAGAGCACTGTGACAATGAGAAAGCTCATGCTTGTATCTGTTAGCCTCAGATTTCTCATATATAAAATGGCATTGTGAGGACTTGTAAGACCTTGTGAGTATTTCCTACATTAAAATGTGAAGAGGACAGGAACTGGCAACTAGTTGATGCTTAATAAATTTTGACTGTTAAGAAAAATCTCCTGCTGTAGGAGCCAGAGGATCCATACCCTAGACATGGTTCAGTCAAGCATTATGGTGAAACTTTCAAAATGTCACTAAATTTCTCTATATTTTAGTTACTTCAACTGTAAAATGACCAGATGGCCTTTCAAGTCACAAAGGTATGCATTTAGATGTGAATAAAAACTAAAAGAACAATATAAAACTCTACCAGCCAGTGAGTGGAGGTTCAATTTATCCCTGCTGCATGATTAGAATTTTATGACTTGCAGGCCAGTTGCTTCTTTGGCTTTTCACTTTATTACTACAATTTCCTGTGACAGTATAATTTCCTGTTTTTCTCCTGCTTTCCAGTTTTACCTTGCTTCAACACATTGTATTGTTGGACCATAAAGTTTTAAGAAAAGGACTCTGAGGAGTCCTTTGTGACAGACTAGTTAGCTTTGCTGACAGGATATGTCCCCAAAATATTAGATGAATATGTTGGTAGTAAGAGAAAAAATAAAGTTTTGGCTTGTGTTGAAAGGTGCAGTAGGTAGAGGATATTTTAAAAGGAAGTATGTCAGTTACTAATTTTAATAGAAGCAAGTTAAAACAATACAAAGCAATTGCTATAAAAAATGAACTGGAGATGATCCTCGTCAAGAAAACTCTATGGCATAATTTACACTAAAGAAAGTCTATCAGGAAAAACAGAAGATTAGGCCAGTATAATCAAGTATAAATCTGCTTTTAGAGAATCAACAAGTAAGTCCCCAAAGCAAAGAGGAGCACTGCTAGAGATAGATGGGCATAACTCCAGAAAATATACTGATGCTCACACTTAGATATTTAGTAACAATGAATATATGAAAAAACAAAAAGAATGTTAGAAGTTACATAGTGATGCTGTGAGCTATTCACAACTCATACAATTAAATAGAACTAAAGAAGAAACAAAAGACTATGAAATTGTTGATACACAACCTTTTGCATTTTTCTCATTAATATTCTTGAGAAAAGAGCTGAGTAGAAAGATTAGATTATGCTAAGGACAGAGTGATGGATGAATATAACTGCAAAGCAGTAATGAGAAAGAGAAGAAAATGGGAAATTAGAGTTAGCTTTCAAAGACTATAAGAATAACAGAGAGAAACAACCCAAGTTAAGTATCCTTGTAGAGAAGTATATGTAACAAAAAAGCAGATATCTTCATCTAGGGAAGGCTGAGAAGCCAAAGCAAATGCCAGAACTGTCCACAGAAAGGTCAGGGCTGTAATGAGTGGGGCTAACTCCTAGTCTGAGGATGGTTGTTTTAAGCTTACTTATTTTTGAGAATCTTCCATATGAATACTACCTAGATTCAGATATAGAAATTTCTTTAACAAATGGTGAAGATTTCTTTGGATAGATTCACTTTGTCTTGTAAAGGAAGGTTTCTCTTGCTTTTGCTAAGAGCTATCAATTCCAAAAGCTGTATACTTTGTTGAAGTACATATGTGAGACACTGGTAAGGGATTCCTGAATGTTCTAAATGCAAATAGAACATGCTATTAGATGACATCTCCCAGGCCCATGTTTCTCAAACTATATTGTAAATATGAGTTACCTGGGAATCTTGTTAAAATTCAGATTATGATTCACTAGGTCTGAAGCTTGGGATTCTGCATTCTTTCTTTTTTACTGAATCTTTATGTTACAGAACAGTAATGTTTGTTTTGAGAAATTTGTATATGCATACAACGTATCTTGCTCATTTTTAAACTCTTTGCTCCCTCTTCCTTTCATTCCCCGCTCCTTTGATCCCTTTCCCAATCTCTGAGAGTCTATCTTCTAGTTTTCAACCATCACCCTTTATTTTACTCACTAATTTACTCATTCATGTTTTAGGTTTCTTCTATAAGAGAAAGTATGTAATATTTAACTTCCTGAGCCTGGTTTATTTTGCTTAGCATGATGGTCTCAAATTATATCCATTTTCCTGCAAATAGCATGATTTAATTTTTCTTTATGAGTGAATAATATTCTTTTCTGTATATATAACACATTTTCTTTATTCATTCGCCTGTTGTTGGGCATATGGGCTGTTTGCAGAGTCGAACTATTGCGAGTTGCAGTGTTATAAACATGGTATAAATGTGTTCACTATAGTGTATCTTTTTTTTTTTTTTTGTGGGTACCGTGCACCAGCAGGCGCCCGTGCCACTGAGCGATATCACCGGCTTTTTTTCGTATGTGGATACCGGGAGTTGAACTCAGGACCTCGCGCTTGCCAGGCAGGCGCTTATGCCACTGAGCCATCTCACTGGCCCCTAGTGTATCTTTAATACTTTTGTGAATATACCCAGAAAAGGAATAACTGGCTCAAATGGAATTTCTATTTAGTTTTTCGAGGAATTTCCATATTGATTTCCATAGTGCTTGTACTAATTTACATTCTCACCAACAATGTCGAAGGGTTACTTTTTCTCCATATCTTCTCCAGCATTCATCTGTGTGTGTGTGTGTGTGTGTGTGTGTGTGTGTGTGTTCTCGATAACAGCTCTCCTGACTGGCATAAGATGGAACTGAGATTTTGCATTTCTAAGAAGTTCCTAGGTAATGACCATACCTGGATCCAGGAGAGAGACAGAGAGAGAGAGGTGAGGGAAAGGGAGAGGGAGAGGAAGAGGGAGAGCAGATCATCATTCATTCTAGAGATTAAGTTGTTCATTTAGTAAACAAACATAACTAGATATAATTAATGCCTTCCAGAAATTCACTGTCCACTTGAAGAGGCATTATATTGTAGTGGCCCACATGACTAACCACTATAATAGAGATACAATCACAGTGCTCTGAAGCACAGAGACAGTTGAGCCCACAACAGTGTGGGAAGAGAAAAAGGAAACAGTTTGTACAAAAGCCCGCAGGCCAGGCAAGTAGTTTACTACTGCTTAAGTGCAGAATTTACTCAAAAGAGACAAGACAATGAGGCTGGATAGGTAGGTAGATGGGTAGACAGAGGAAACTAAAGGCTTAGTTATCCATCCTGAGGCATTTGGACATTATTAATAAGCAATGTTACATCACTGAACTGATCAAAGTGATATAATCAGATTTGTATGTTTAAAAAGTCATTCTTGCTAAGGTGTAGAGTATGGGGTTACAACTTGGTCAGAGCAGTAGATGAAGTAGTCACATCTGTGCATAACGAAGGCTTGAAATAAACCAATGACTTAGGGAATAAAGAGGGAGGTAATAAGAGATATGCATTTAAGTAAACTGCCATAATATAAACCAAGGTACCAGATGAAGTACTCAACAAAGGGAGCTTCAAGTAAAGAAAGGCTTAAGATGCGTTATCTACACATACTAACTCCTCATGATGAATGTAATCATTATGTACTGCAAACACATACTAATAAAAGTAAAAATAAAAATAAGAAAGGAGATTCCTTTTATGCTTATTCTCCAGAAACCAAGTTAATAGGGGATTATGCATTTTAATTGCATCATGATGTAATTATCAGTTTTTAGAAAAAGGATGGTAATGACAGACTAAATGAACTAGAATTTTAAGGTAGAAATAGAAACCTCACACTCTAACTTTGTATGTAAAAAAATGTTAGGATGCAAAAAGGAGCAATTTCTGCAATCTAAAACAAGAAATTCTTTGTCCTAAATATGCAAAGAAGATGGAAGCCTACCTAAAAACAACCTACTTGGAAAATTAGTGAGAATGTAAATTAATAGCCAAATACTAAGTTTAGAGAGGGATTTAGAAAAAAGTATTAATAAATAATATATGCTGCTCCAGGTGCTCTCCTTCTTTCTCTTTCTCTCTCTCTCTCTTTCTCATTATATATATATTTTGATTTGGAAAAGACCCAGTACCCAACTGAAATTATTAAAATGCACTGAAAAAATAAAATTCTGCTATAAGAAATGATTACTGTCAAGTTAAATCTACCAGATATTGTATTTCAAATTTAAGCTATTTAAGTCATGTGGTTACTGCAAGTGTACCTTATTCATTAAAAGAGGTACTAATTTTTCAAAAGTCAGTGACTTAATGGACAAGTACACTTTCCTTTCTGTCTTGGCTTCTGCGATGGCTGGCTCTTTTAGTTCTCCTTCTGTGTATTAGTTTTCTAGTGTTACCATAACAAATTATTACATATTTACAGCCTAAAATGCCATTTACTATATCACAGTGAGTAGGTCAGAAGTCTAGGCACAGAGCACCTCAGCTAGATCTTCTGCTGCATAAGGCAGAAATCGAGGGTTTCATTAGGCTCCTATCAGGGGCTCTGAAGAAGAGTCTGCTTCCAAACCCGCTCCAGTTGTTGATAGAATTAGGTTCTTTGCAGTTATAAGGACTAATTTTCCTGTTTCCTTGCAATACGATCCCCTCAATCTTAAGCCAGTGAGGGCATTTCCAATCCTGTTTGTGTTTCTAATATTTCCCTTCTACTACCAAACAGAGAATGATCTCTGCTTTGCAGGCCTCATGTGATTAATTTAGGCCAACTCCCTACTTTGAGATCAGCTGATTAACAACCTAAATTACCTAATCAACGTTCCTGTCTGCCACCATTTAAAATACTCATAAAAGTAACCCCTAAAAGCTGAAATGATGAGTGCCAAGATTCTGTCCAACACATTCTACATAATTGCAGGTACTTCTTGCCTTCCACTGTTAGTCCATACCTGTCTATACTGAGGTTTTCAACCCCGACCACATGCTGTACTGTATTATGGTCACATGAAAAGCATTACAAGACATTGATTCCCAGTGCTCAGAACCACCTATAATAGAACCTCTGGGAGTGGGGCCTGCCTCCATAGTTTCAATACTCTTTATTTCAATGGTAGTTCAAACTGAGGACATTGATCATAACACTTTTCCTGTATCATCATTAATTGATTGATTTGCTTTCAATCATCATATCTATAATTCTCCAGTATGCATCTTCATGCCTGACCCTTCTTCTTGTATCCAGACCCAAGTCTCCAAAGTGCCTATAGTGAGGAAATCAGCCCCTCGTGATCATCAAATCTTCATGTCACATGTTCTAAAAGTTAAAGTTACAGTTAAAAATATTTGAGTTCTCCTCAGAAACATTTTTACTTTCCTAGGAGATTATTCTAACTCTTCTTTGGAGACAAAGTATTTATTACTTACTCAGCATATGACTATTTTTGGATTATGTATCAGTACCCTTTTCAAAAAGACTTTTGAAGTTTCCTCACCCATAACCATAAAGGTCTTTTTCCTTCCCCATTGTCACTTGGTTTCCTATTCTTTGCTTGAGTGTGGTTCTTAAGACCTTTCCTCCCTCTGACCACAAAATAATTTTCAGAGAAAACTTAGAATATTAGTTATGTATAAAAGAAAGTATGCAACTTTGATGTTTTAAACAACCAGAGTGTAACAGTCTCCGAATTTCAGCTGTGACTATTTCATTCCTTCCTTGCTAGAATGCCAGCCTGTTAAACAATAGTTTTAGTTTTAATCCTGACTGTGTGTTTTTGCCTGTTACAATTTAGAACATTTCAATACAGATGTTCTGTAATGGTTTCAAATTCGACATATCTGAAACAAATTCAGCAGCCAGTACAATGATTACCTAGCTGTCAGCCCAGACTATCCAGCTATTACCAGAGTTTAACTTTGCACAGAACTCTCATACCAGGAATATATATTTTGGAAGTACAATTAATTTTATATATTTGCAAGTAAGTATGATATAGGTCTAATGCCAAAATAATGGGCCTCCTAGAAGAACAAGAAAAAGGCAAAATACACTCCATGGAGCTAAAGTTAAAACTCCATGTAACTATTGGTCTACATAGCTATTTAGTTATTTAGTTCACAGTTCAATAATAAACCCATCCCATTCTAAATTAACTTTTTTTTTCCTTTTTGGGTACCACCTGCTGTAGAAATATAGTTTCTATATGATTCATCATCCACAAGTTGGTCTTTCTTTTATTGGCTTCTAGTTGTGCTTAGAATAGTAACTTCTTACCACAGACATGAGGACAGGCTCCTGTGTACCTCACCAATCTTATTTAGAGCCATTATCTCTCTCGCTCTGTCTCCTAACCCTCTCAACCCTTCAATTCCTTGAACACACTAATCTCGTTCCTCACCTAGAGGTCTTTGATTATCCTGGGTTCCTCCTGCTTCTTTTCTTTGTCTTGTTAACTTCTATACCCTTTAGTTCTTAGCTTAAATGTCCTTTCTCAAAGAAGCTTTCTTTGGTCCCTTCTTCCAATGAAATCAAGTATGGGCCCCATGTTGCTTTTCTAACACATTCTGTTTTCTTGACCCAATAACACTATTCAAACTTTTAATTATCATAATTATTAATCTTTAATGTGTGTTAAATGCACCACTAGATAACAATAAGTAAGCTGTTAGGAACCATCCTGTTTTATTCTACCTTGTAAAGAGTTCCTTATACAGTGTCTACTATTAAGTAGATCCTTGCTGAATGAATAAACAGATATAGGAATGAATAAAAAAAATTTTCTTAGAACAATTTTTGAACTAGAGTCATATAGCTCCATGGACTATTGTTTCTTTTATGTTCACTTTACTTTCTGATAATGAAAGGGTAAAACCTTAATGATAGAACAGTATATCTTTGTCCTAATCCCATAAAACATATTCAATATTTAATATAGTCAATAAATATTCCATTGATAACCTTCTAGCTAATAATTTATTACATATTTCCACCTTTTCTGTCTTGTAACAAAGTGTTGGTCATCATTATCTAATCAGATATTTAAGCACTACTTTGGAAAAAAATTATATACTGAAATCTGATTCAATTTCCCCATCTCCTACTGAATAACTTTATTCCAAAGAGAACATATCCTTCCAAACTAATTGTAATTCTTTAATTAACAGTGATAGAGATACTTTCTGATGAAAGTAATTTCTGAAGTCCAGTATTAAAAGATAATTTTATTCTATGGAGAACATCTTAACATTTCTATTAAAATCGGAAAAGCACTTGTCCTTTGACTGTGCAACTCCACTGAGGAACACTATATTGTTTTATTGACCAATTATTTTCGTGTCATTACTTTTACCCTTTTCTGACACTTAAATCTATGTATGTCTCATGAACACGTGGAATTGTCTATGTGAGAACTTACGCAGCTTTCTGTTTTAAGCAAATGTCCATCCTTGCCCTCTTATTATCATATCATTTTTATTGATGTTAGCAATAAATTAATGCAGTTGGGTTTATGGTAACAGGATCCCACTTCCATCCTCTCCAAGTGAGAAAAGTCCCAACCAGATAGCACAAAGAATTTACTAGAGTCAAATCTTTTGATTAATCTTAAACTGAATATTAGCCCAGCAGTCATCCCTCTAAGAATATCAGTGTTTTAAACTCTAAAAGCAAAAAGAATAGTTTCACTCCAAGTAGGGGATTCCTAATCCTTCCATAAATCAGTACTATTATGCTGCACATATGAAAGTAGAAATCCTATGGTCCCACTTGTAGTGAGCCAACAGGTAAATCTTGTAGTTATAGGAGTTCTCAGTAAAGACATACCTTTCACTTCTACCCAGGTTCTACCTTCTTTCTAGGACAAAGAATTCTGAGGCAGATTCAATCCTGTGACCCAGCAACATTCACAATTCATAATTATCATTGTTATCTCTTTCTTCTTCAGATCTTCACAAATTTGTCCTAACACATGTGGACTCTGTGCTCAGGCATATTATACTGTCAATACAAGGAGGAAAGGAAGGAAGGAAGGAAGGAAGGAGAGAGAGACAGAGAGACAGAGAGACAGAGAGAGGTAGACTTGGGGCTAAGGGAATTAACTTGTTAGTGTGCCTCGTCCTCAAACAAGACTGTAAATTTGAACTCAGTCCAGGGTCATGCTAATATTCAACATTCCACCAATGAAGACACTATTAAGTACTATTAAGACAATATTAAAGTACTACTAAGAAGAATCTTTGGATAGCAGATGTACTTGCTGGTGGGCATATATTTTGGCTGCAGTTACGTTAGTCCAGTTTGTAAGTGGCCTGAAAGTAAGGTCCACCACCCAAGGAAAACAGATTAACAAACAAACAAACAAAATAGAAGTAAGAGGATCAGAGTACTAGGTAAATGGTGTGGAGGCTAAGTCAGGGCTACAGTTTCAGCAGGAAGCTGGATTATATATCAGAAAGGAAGCAGAAACCATAGCACATGGACGAGTTACATACGTTGAATATTACTGGGCATACTGCTCCTTGCTGCAGATGCAGATGAAAAGGCCTTTGCCCAGGACACTAAAATTCACACTGTAAGTCAGACTACTTCCAGAACTTATCCACTTATAAATTTGTGCATCTAAAATACTGACAGTTTTTGTTCCCACCAAGTCAGGGAGTTGCGGAGTTGATCTTATAGAGGAATGTTGTTGGTGACTGTTTCGGGACAAGATTTGGAGAAAGCAAAGAACTAAGTAATGTACATTACTAAGTAAGTGAGGGCCAAAGAACTTGGAGAATCTTTCACACCTTTAGGGCACTAGCAGTCACAGATGCTAATCCACACAAACCACAGTGCCGTCTTTTCATGACAGAGGTGTGTTGAATATTTAAAAAATACTCTATTCCTTTGTCCTTGTAACATCTCCAAATCTTTTAATCGTAAGATTTCTCAGCCATACTTCCCCTATATAAAGGTTTTATGAATATTTTCTGTTTCTCCCTAGAGGACAGACTTTAAAATGAATGACAAGTAATTCATGTGGTTAATTGATATATTACAGATATACAATTTATTTCTTATTAAAGCTACACAAATCCATACCTACTCTGTTCAGCAGTAGCAACACATTTTGTATGGCTGTTTGTCTTAGTATGTCTCTGCTACACACAGCAAGGGTCATATCTACATGCCATATTCCACTGATCAGGAAAAACTGAGAGGCTCAGGTAGCAGACAACCTACCTTATTGCTAGTCCTGTTCTAATTTATGATAAGGAACTTGAACCTCAAAATTGGGGAAAATTTCACACACAGATGATTAGTGAAGGTAGTTAGCAGAATACATAATTTGAAGGGATATCTGAGATTTTTGTCTCCTGTGACCAGCCCCAACCCCCACCTCTTACTAGAATTCCAGTGACTGTCTCTTATATTTGCTGTACCTAAATGATCATATTCTTTTTTTCTTTTCTTTTCTATCTTTTCTTTTTCTTTCTTTCTTTCAGTATGTGCTATGGATTGATTACATATTTCTTCATTTATTCATTTAAGAACTATTAACTGACATCAACTTTGTACCAGGCATTCCAGGTACTGGAAATCTAACAGTGAGTGAAACGCACAAAATTTCCTAGTTTTATACCTTTGTTTTCTAGTTGAAGAGATATGAGGGAGACTAGTGTAGCAGGGGAAGCATGTGCCAGAAAGAGAATGGAGCAAGATGAAGAAAGACAGATTCAGGTAAGGTTAGATCATATAAGTCCTATAGGTCATGGAAAGAGTTTGAATCTGAATCTCAGTGGAATAAGAAGTTATTCACCAATTTTTTTTTAATTTTTGCATAAAAGTAACATGATTGAGTCTACATCTTAAAAGAATCACTTAGACTGCTATTTGGAAAAGCTAGAGTAGAAGCAAAAAGTAAAGGCAGAAAGCTTTTGTAATTGTATAAAGTGATTCAGTCTAGGATGAGGCAGTTGAGATTTCTAGCTGGATTTTTAAGGCAGAACTGACAGAACTTGCTAATGGGTTGAACATTAGAAGGGTTAAAGAGAAATTGGAGATAATTCATAGATTTTTACATTAGCAACTGTATGAAAATAAGTGCCACACTCCATAGAAATTTTGGGTTTAGGAGGTTCAATTTTGGATTTGGGGTATGTGAAGTTTGAGATGCTTTTAAGATGTCAAATAGGAAGTTGGATAGAGCCTACAAGGTGAGGCAAGAGGTCCTGCTGAAGAGAGGCATTTGTGAATCACCAGTGGACTTGTACAATTTCTAAGGAAATATATTTATTGGTGTATTTTGGGGGAAGAAGGATTTACTCCCTCGTGATGCAGAGTAATTTTCAACATACAAACTGCATTAAGCTTGTTCTTATTTCCTGCAAGTAACACAAATCGCCTCTGGATAACTCAAGCTAAAAGAGGAAATTTATTGAAAGGGAATCTGTCAGTTCTTTCATATAATGAAAGAAAAAGCTGAAAACCACAACTCAGGAAAGACAGCAACAAAACCCTCACCAGAGACCTTAGTGATAAGAATTTGAGGAACTGGGCCGGTGAGATAGCTCAGCGGCATAAGCGCCTGCCTGGCAAGTGCGAGGTCCTGAGTTTGACTCCCAGAACCCACATACGAAAAAAGGGCCAGTGATATCACTCAGCAGCATAAGCGCCTGCCTGGCAAGTGCAAGGTCCTGAGGTTAACCCCCGGTACCCACCAAAAAAAAAAAAAAAAAATTGAGGAACTGGCATTAATAACATTCAGGTCCAATGACTTTAAGTACACCAGAAATTTGGTGACATTCCACAAGCCCAGGGGAAGTACTGTCCATCCCTTGTCAGTTAAGCAAAGAAGTTCAAATAAAAGCTTGAACTCAGAGTGTGGTCTTTGGACCAACAGCTTATTTGGAATGCAGAATCTAACGCTGTACTCTGGATCAGTCCTAACTTTCACTTTAACAAGATTCCCAAGTGATTCATATGCAAACTAAAATTTGAGAAAAACTGAACCAAATGGTTTTTCCAGGCATAAAATTCTATTATTGTGTAAGTAGGGAACGTATTTTCATATAGCAACCACATCATGAAATGTTATTTCCTGATTATAAACTTTATTTAAAATAGAATTATAAATAATTTTATATTAAACAGTCACAAACAACATAGTTAATTTTGAGGCAAACCTAACTTGGGGAACTAATAGTTTTACTGTATTTCACTTAGTGCTTTAAGACTAATAGAGCTCATGTTTTGATTTTGTCATAGTGCTCTAAAACTAAAATGTAGTCTTTTATTTATATTACATAGCTGCTTTCATTTATCAGAATTCTACATTTGTAGGGCCCTATTTTTTATACTTTGTTTTTCATACTTTTTTAACATTATTCTTAGGCATTCACACTATTATAAAAAAACAAGAATGAGAGGAAATTAATAAATATTAATGCCACAGTTTGTGGACAATGTATGCCAATTTTTATTTGATGAAAGTAAATATTGACAGCTCATTAAAATGTTGGCTTAGAATTGTAAGCCAACAGGTCTTGAAATGGGATGCAAATCTGCCTCTGAACTCACTTCCCGCTAAATAACTTCCATGAAATCTTAAATAAGCTTGTCTTTAAAAACCCTCCTAGAAATGAACTAGTACATATGATTCAAAGAAAATGTAGCCATTTTAACTTACTCATTGGCATCATTTCTTGACATGTGGCCCTTAATGCCCTTGTATTACAGTCACTCTGGAAGTTGATTAAAATACAGATTCTATGTTCTCTCCAAACCTACCAAATCTGAATCTCTAGAGGTACAGGAGTCTATATTTAAAAGTCTATATTTAAAAATGCTTCCTTAGGTAAGTTTTATGCTCTCTAAAGCTATAGAATTGCTATCCTAAAAATTACATTTAAGTTTAGTTTATTGATATTACTGTAAATTTTTCAAGGATTGAGCAAAGTGTCCACTTTTATTGTTTCACATTTTATTTGCTTTGATTCTGTGCTTCACATTGGAATGGCATTTTAACTACATGGCTTAATTTTTTTCTATTTTCCAAAGGCTTTAAACAAATATTTTTTTGATAACATTAAGATACTAAGTACCAAAACACAGCACTTACAGAATGTTCAAGAAAGTTACCTTGTCTAGATGGGGAATCACTTTTCAAAGAGCTTCACCGAATCAAATTGTGAGGGAGTGTATTACACAGCTTTCCCATTACTGAGACACAATGTGCAACACCCACAACTTAATGAGAAGTTTAATTTAGCTCATGGTTTCTGGTGACCCAGTACACGACTGGCTGGCTCCAAGTCAGAAATATCATGGTGGAAGAAAGTGAAGCAGCAAAGATGTTTAGTCCATGGCGGCAAAGAAACACTACAGCGGAATAGCACCAGTGAGAAAGAACACAGACCACAAGGCTGTGCCTCCACAACACACACACACACACACACACACACCCAGAAGTACTCTCCACTAATCCCCTGGGTTGTTCCCAATGCCGATCAAGTTGACACCCCACCTTAGCTGTCACTGGGATGGGAAAGACAGAGCAACTATGAAAAATGAGCAATTTAATTTAATTTAATAATCCTAAATAGAAAATCATCTGCTCTAAAATTTAAGAACAAGACATTTCTTAAATGGGCACAACTTTGTAATTTTACATAATAGTTCCTTATTAAATCCAAAATATAGAGAATGTGGTTGTTTCATTATCTTACATTCCATATAAAAAATATGGATATCTCTATAGTGCCTCTCCTGTACTTAGTACATAGTTCGTGTAAAATATTTTACATTGTTTGAATAATCAAACAGCACATAAAATATGTACAGGGTGCACCATTTTTGTTATCAATATACCATGGAAATATATTTTCCAGCTATCAATATTACATGGACATTTTCTATAATAATACATGTATAATATTCTACTGTATTTGATATTTCATAATCCACTTACCCAATTCCCACTGACAGACATTTCAATTTTATACTACTGAAAGAAATTCTGAAATAAACAATTATATAATTCTCTGGTTATTTCTCTGAAACAAATTTCTAAAATGAAATTGCTGAGTCAAAGCTTATGCATATTGAAAATTTTGCTACAGGGGGCCCTCCTGAAATGTTAACTGGGTACCATTATAATATATACCATTATAACTATTTTTCCACAGTGAGTATCTTTAAAAATCTAATAGTCAATAAAAGTAATTCCATCATTTTAATTTGTAGACTATTAATTACTAGCAAGGACATGTCTTTTATACATTTATTGGCTAATATATTTTTTTCTGTGAATTGCCTTTCATGACCTTTAACTCATTTTTATAATTGAACAGAAAAAGAAACTTCATGTTTTTAAGTTTTTTCTCAAAGCTGAGTTCATTGTTTTTATTTTTAATTAACAAATAGAAATTGTACACCTTTATGGGGTACAACTTGTTTTGATATATATAAAGCAGGAAATATGAATTCTAATTAGTAAATATGATACTGTTGTAAAATTCTAGTGTTTTGTATCATAAAAGAAAGAAGACATACATAGAGAATTGAAATTAAGTTAAAATATTGAAAGACATACATAAAGTATAGATAGAGAAAATTCAGGTAAGCAGAGGTTTACATAAAAATGAACATAGAAATAGAGAACACAAGATACATATCCATTCAAACAGGAAGAGAGACATGCAGACACAAAGACACAGTGAGATATGCACTGATAAAAGCATAGACAGAGATGAAAAGTAAACAGACACCCAAAGAAAAGAGATTGGGCAGAGGTGAAAAGGCATATACATGGGCTCAGGTTTACTCATAATTAGATGAACATATACAGTCTTAGAAAGAAAGTCACATAAAAACACAGCATAAACACATAAAGAAAAAAACTACACAAAAATAGAGAGAGAGAGAGAGATACAAGAATACATGTTCAGAAAAACAGACAGTAACATGGGGATAGCCAAACTCAGAAACAAGGAGCTTTTCATCAATTAAAAATCATAATATGGTGTTGCAGTGTATTACTAAAGACTAAAAATTATGTGTTATTGTCACCTCCGAAGGCTGAAGTTAAAGTAATATTTCTTGCTCTTCCTCTGCAGATCAAACAAATTAAAACTGAAGCCTGGATAAAATCAGACCTAAACATACCTCTTCTTTTTTTTTGTGGGTACTGGGGGGTCGACCTCAGGACCTCGAGCGCCAGCAGGTGCCCGTGCCGCTGAGCGATATCACCGGCCCCTTTTTCGTATGTGGGTTTCGGGAGTCGAACTCAGGCCCTCGCGCTTGCCGGGCAGGCGCTTAAGCCTCTGAGCCATCTCACCGGCCCCTAAACATACCTCTTTAAAAAATAGAAAAATGAATTCTGCTGAGCAAACACATACAAAAGTTTTATTTGGCTATTCCACATAAAAGCACAAACAATGCATCCATTTTCATTCTTTGTTTAGACATAGTCATGGAGAGAACAACAGGGCTCATTGAAGCTACACCTATTACTAAATAAGAATTACAAAATGATACTAACAAATCCTTCATGTTGTGAATTACTGTTGAGAAGGAGAGGAAGGAAAGGGTTGAAATAGCCACTGAGAATCAAGTGTTTGGCAAGATTATGATAAAATTAATCTAATTTATTAAGTTAATTTAATCTATTAAATTCACTTCTCTGGGAAAAAAGTTCAAAACCTCTAGTTGTTATACTTACCTTACTATTGAGTTAATCAAATTAACTATGTGGAAATTCTATCAAACACTCATCAGTCAACCCCTATGAATGACCAAAAACAAACAAACAGAAAGGCTTCACTAGAAAATCATCAATTCAGCCTTACTTTACACACATCGCCAAAGTATTTCAGGGATGCATAAATATTTTGAAATATGTTTAAATAATGTGTCCTGGCTGCCAGTAAAATTTTTCCAAGCAAATGTTATTAAAAAATGTTTGGGATATACACAAATGTTTTTACAAGCATTCCTACCAGGCAACTACTGAAGCCTCAGAAAATATGCTGGCCAACAGGAAAACTGTTAAGAAAGAAATGCTGGATACAAGGTGACCTAAGGAAATGTAGAGAGGAATGTTTGAGCTGTTAGGATGGTCCAAAAACAAATTCATGTTTCATAAAAAGCTTTTGAAACAAATAGTTCTGGCTAAAAGCAAACATTTGGACAGTGAGGACACACCCTACAAAAATGTTTGCTTTAAGATACTAACATTTTATTTGGCATGTGTTTGCCAGAGTAGAAGTGGGCAAAAATAAGATAAATGCAAACACCTCACAGAAGGCAAAATTATAGTAAATTTATAATGTGAAAAATGAGAACATTCATTTACTGAACATACAGCAAAAAATAGATAAGTATGGCTTATTTAAAGTAATAACAATTTTACCAGCACAAGATCCAAAGCACAAAAACATCCTCAATTATCCATTAAGTTATATATTACTATAGACTTTACATTCATATAATGCCGCAAAATTCCTTATAATTAACTCACATAACAAATCTCTGAGATAAGCTGATGACAGGTATTATTTCTGTTTTACAGATGAAATATGTTAGCCAGATAAGTCTGTTTTTAGTCCCTTACATCACATTTGTCTCCTGGAATTTTAAAATATACTTTTAAAATCCCATATTCTTTTGTTCTTTCAGAAAAAAAGATTTATGGTATACACAATTGGATATTAGAAAAATAACTTCTGTGACACCAGAGAAAAAGTAGGAAGTTTAAGAAAATGTAAAAGCTTATTTATTCATGCATTTCTTTAAAACAATTTTTACGATGCCTGCTACCCACTCATCTTATAGTCACTATCATATTAAGTCCCTACTTACTTTTCCAGTTTTTCTTAATTCCTTGATATAAAGTAGAGCCTAATCATAACTGTTGTGTATATTGAAGTTCGCACTGAAAAACAATTTTCATCCAGCTTGGCCAAAGTTTCCTGAACTCCTTTCCCTTTTGCTTCTTTGACCCTCTTATTTCTGGGATACAGCCAGTTTCGGAGGTTCTAACATCAGTTTGTTCTTCCATGTTGACAACTTTGCAAACTCCAACTAGTTGATCCCACAAAGAGATCATGGTGGCTCAGGGGAGGGAGAGAATGCCTTTAATTCTGACCCCACTTGTCTGCTAATTTCAGCTCCAAGTTTCCAACTGTAGCTATAATGAAGCTATCCGCTCCTTCTAAATTAGTACATCAAACTCAAAATGTCTAAAGACTGTTTATCGCCTTCTGTTAAGGTGCCCAACTTCCTCATTTCCATGATAACATCATCCTGCTAAATGCAGCTAGTGTTTCTAAATCCAACTGATAAATTTTAGTCATATTATCTCCTCAATGCAGTCATACCTTTGTACTTAACTGCTTTGAAACACACCGATTTGGGTACTTGAAGTATTTTGATATGAAAAAATTTCATCGTGATACTCATTTGTTTGATACATGATGCACAAGTTAGAATCTGTCAGTGTCAATTGTCTCATGATTCCCTATTTTTTCCAGCCAAAATAATTTGTTTGTTATTCATCATTTTCTGTACTCATTACGCCTCCTGGAAATAATTCATAAGTACTAAAGTACCATTGTATTTGTTAATATCCAACACTTCAACTTTATTTCAACCAACGCACCCAATTCCATTACCAGTCATCATCCATTTAATATTGGCTTCCTTGCCATCTCTGTTTCTCCTCCTCTTTTTCATCTTGCTTGCTATTGTCAAATTAATCATCTACAGCAATGTCACATGGCTATGAAATAAACCCAAGCTCCTTGAACTGGTATACATAGTTTGATGGCAGCCAGGAGATGTACTCAGCTTCAAGAACTTCTCATACATCTCATACTCCTCCAAAGGATTGAGTAATCTAAGAAAAAGTGTAGGAGCTTCTCTGGGTAGTCTTTATTATCAGAAAGGCTAATCTATCATTCTATATCTTTTTCCACTAGTCATCTTCATATTTTATATTCCAGCAAACTATAAGATCTCTACAGTCAAAGTTTATACTACGGTTTCCAATTTGTCTCTGCTTAAGGTGTTTACTTGGAGAAAGTTTTTCTTCTTTTTTTACCTTCACTTAGAAAGGCAATTGTTTTTAGCATAATTTTTAAATTAATACTTAAAAAAATAAACATTTTATATATCATTGGGGTACCATGTTATATACATTGTGTAATGTTGAAATCAGGTTAAATATATCTGTCTTCTCAAACATTCATTACATTCTATGATAAAACAATCATTCAAAACTTTTCTAGCTTTTTGAAATATGTAGCACATAATCACTGTCTTTATTCCAGTGTGTAGTAGCACACTGGAACTTCTTCTAGCTCACTGTAACCCAGTGTCCACCAGTCAAACTTCCCCTGGGTTTGCGTAAATACTATTCCCTCAGCTTCCGTGAGATCAACATTTTTAGACTACACTAATGAGTGAGGTCTTTCAGTCTTGTCCTTCTGTGCCTGGCTTATTTCACATAACAAAATTATCTCCAGTTCTACCAGTGTTGTCACAAATGACAGGATTTCATTCTTTTTATGACTGAATAAATAGCATTCTGTGGTATATATTTGCCACATCTGCTTTATCCATTCATCACTTGATAAGACATTGGGATTGTTTCCATTGTTTGGCAATTGTAAATAGTGCTGCAATAAACATGGGAGTGCAGGTGTCTCCTCAACACATGGATCTCACTTCCTTTGGATATATACCCAGTTGTAAGGCTTCTGAAGCAAATGGTAATTCTATCTTTAATTTTTAGAGGCACCTCCATACTGTTTTCTATAATTTACATTCTCAGCAGTAGTATGCAAAATTCCCCTTTCTCCCTAGCCTTGCCAGCACTCGTTATCTTTTGGTGTGTGTGTGTGTGTGTGTGTGTGTGTGTGTGTGCGTGTGATGTCACTTGGGGTTGAACACAGGGCCTTGTAAGTGTTAGGCAAGTGTTCTACCATTGGAGAACATCTCCAGGTTGCTTATTTGATAATGGCCATTCTTAGTGTAGTGAGGTGATATCTCATTGTGGTTTAGATTCACATTTCCTTGATTATTGATGATGTTGAGCCTTTTTTCATGTACCTGTTGACCATTTATTTATATGTCCTTTACGATGGTTAATCTTTTTTGCCAACTTGACTGGACGAATAAATGCCTAGAAAATTAGTAAAGCACACTTCTGGGTATGTCTGGGTGGCTACTTCCAGAGACAAAGGGCACAGAGGATGGTAAACTGATGGAGGAGACCCACCCTAAATGTTAGTAGCACCATCCAATAGGTGGAGACACTGAGAACAAAAGTGGGATGAGGATTCTTGTCAACCCTGGCTCTCACTTTCCCTCTCTCTGCTTCCATCTACCATGAGCTGAGCAGTTTGCTCTGCTATTCCCTTCCACCATAATATTCTACCTCACCACAGGCCCAGAAACAATGGAACCAGCTGATCATGAACTGAAACCTCTGAAACTGTGAGCAAAAATGAATATTCCTCCTTTGTTTATGTGAGGCATTTTGTCACAGAGACAAAAATCTAACATATACATGTTTTGAGGAATATCTATTTAGGTTTACTGCCCATTTTTAATTGGATTATTTTGGGGGTTTTGTATTGCATTTTCAGAGGTCTTTATACTTCTAGACATTAACCTCTTGTTATGTATATAGTTTGCAAATATTTTCTCCCATTATGTAGGTTTCATCTTCACTCTGATGATTGTTTCTTTTGCTGTAAAGAAGTCTTTAGTTTGATGTAACCCCATTAGTCTATTTTTGTTGTTGTTGTTGTTGCCTGTGCTTTGCGGGTATTATCCAAAAAACACTGGCCATTGAGTATCCTGAAGCATTTCCCTTTTGTTTTCTTCTAGTAGTTTCATAGTTTCAGGTCTTACATTTAAGTCTTTAGTCCATTTTGGGTTGTTTTTGTAACTGATGGGAGATGGGCATCTAGTTTCATTCTTCTGCATGTGGACGTATAAATATCCTAGCATCGTATATTGAAAAGACTGCCCTTTCCTTAATGCATGTTCTCAAAAAAATTTGGTTGTGTATAGATTCTGGGGTTTATTTCTAGGCTCTCTACCTATTCTGTTCCATTGGTCTATTTTTCTTCCAATGCCATGCTTTTTGATTACCATAACACTGTAGTATATTTTGAAGCTAGGAAGTGTAATGCCTCTGTTTGGTTCTTTTCTTTCAAAGGGGTTTAGCTATTTGGGACTTTTTGTAATTCAATGTAAATTTTAGAATTTTTTTTAGTTCTGTGATTAATTTTGTTTGTATTTTGATAGGGATTATATTGGTTTTTTTTTTTTTTTTAATGTGGGTACCGGGAGTAGACCTCAGCACTTGTGTCGCTGAGCAATATCACCGGCCCTTTTTTTCCTTTATGTGGGTACCAGGAGTTGAACTCAGGACCTTGCACTTGCCAGGCAGGCGCTTATGCCGCTGAGCTATCTCACCTGCCCTAGGGATTGTACGGGATGTGTAGTTTGCTTTGTGTAGTATGAACATTTTAAAAATATTGATTCTTCCAATCCATGAACACATGATGTATTTCCATTTTTGTGTGTCCTCTTCCATTCCTTCATCAATGTTTTATAGATTTCATCATAGAGACCTTTTACCTTTTTGAATAAATTTGTCTTTCCACAGATGGCCTGGTTTCATTTAATCATTTTCTGATGTTCTTCCTTTCTTTATATAGATATGAGTTTCTGACCTACATCATTTTTCTTCTCTCTAAAGAACTTCTTTTAACATTTCTTGCGAGGCAGGTCAACTAGCAATAAATTCCCTCAATTTTTATTTTTCTAAATTAGAATTGTTCTTTCACTTTTGAAGAATAACTTTGCAGACTTACAGAGTTCTAAGTTGTTACCATTTCTTTGAATTTCCCATCTTTCTGCTTAAATGGTCCATCAGTTCTTGCATGCTATTTTATCTGTTAGAACCCTTAGCATATTAATACTTCACTTATTAATTCCTAATCTGATAATTTCAAAACCTGCATGATATCTGAGTTTGGTTCTGATGCTTGTTTTCTCTCTTCAGCTTGCATTTTTCCTTGCCTTTTAATATGCTGTGTGATTTTTCTGTTCAAAAGTTAACATGACATATTGGGTAACAGGATAGGAAAAGAGGGAAATAGGCCTTTAGTTGATGCTTTATGCTAATGTGGCTAGCAGTTAGGCTGTGCTTAATATTCTTTATAACTGTAGGTGCTAGGAGCTTCAAATGCATCTAGTGTCCTTATTTTTTCCTCCCTGTTTAATTCTTAAGCTTGCCTTAGAACTTCTTCAATAGAGCCTGAGCCTCATAGCTTTCAGCTATAATCTACAATTATGATAAAGACTGTTGATGTGGCAATAAGGAGTGAGATAGGAGACTTATTCTATGATCATATGATTGCGCTTCATTTTTTATGGACCTGTGGTGTCAGCTGGCTGTGACTTTCATAATACATCTCTTCAATATAAAAGTGACAAAATACAGAATTCTGGCACATGTCAAAATGTTTCCTTTTTTCTTCCTCCTTCTTATAAAGCACAGGAGATTTTTCTCTAGTATTCACTGTTAAGAATCTGATAGAGCTCCATGAGATAAAACTCACAAAAGACAGAGCGCCTAATGAATGGATCACCCTAGAGTTTTTACCTTTGAAATTTGTCCACACTGAACCTCTGGCAATTCATCAATGACAGTTCATTATTCCTTACTCCTGCACTCAATCTTCCAGTGGTTACTGCAGTGCATTTCTGGTAAGTTCTGATTCTCCATATTTCCCTATGGCAGCCCCCAACTTTGGGGACAACAGTTTTTCCTGGAACCTCTATTCTCATTCAGTTCTAAAAAGAATAATTAATTTTTCTGTTTATTCAGCTTTTAATTTGTTGTTAGGATAGGGCAGCAGTGTCCCAAGTTTGTATGTAACAGACCAGAACCCAAAAGTCTTAGCAATCATGTTCTTGTAACTCTTTTATTTCATATATCTTACTAAAAGCCTGATGTCTTAGTTTAACTGTATTTTCCCACAGTAAGTCTGCCCTAAGTTTTCCTTGATTCACTCACTACTTAGTATTATAACTGCTGCAAATAAGATCTATGTTTTCCAACAAACTGTGTACTCCATGAGGTCAGGGATAATATTTAACTTCTTCAATTCTGTATTCTCAGTGCCAAAGTGATAGAAAGTATTAAAAGAACAAAAAGATATACATTGTCTTACCACTGCTACATTCTTTGAAGAGATTACACTTTTATAATATGTTGAATTACTGATTGTGTATGTCACCAAATTTATTTTATTTTTAAAATGTAGTTTATCTTTTAAAATTTTATTTCAACAGATAATTTGTCCAGTTCAATGAGACATGCTATTCATGTATTTGGTTTTGATGACCCTGACAGTTTTTAGATTTACTGGTTAGGTACTTTGTAGAAGGGTGCTTGATTAGATTCTGTCATTTTTTTATTATACTGAGGTAGAGTGTTGTTGCGATAAAGACTACAAGAAGTAAAGTAGCATTCTCATCACATTACATTAAGGCTATATTTTACCAATATGATTTATCATTCTGATACTAACCTTGATCACCAGGCTTGAGGGAGTATTTATCAGGTCTGTTCTGTACTTTTGGGGTCTAATTTTCCAATATTCTTCTTTAAAAGAGTTTTCTCTTATTTTTTAACTGGATTTTTTTCTGTAAAAGTAAAGGTTATTGATTTTGGTATTTATATGTTATTTAAAGTAGAAATAAATTGCAAAGAGTCGACAGTCATCCAAACACTTATCAACTATAAAATATTAATGATAATTAGTATATCTTCATAAATAATGCCCAAGATAATCTTCATTAATCTCCTTTTACAAAAAATACACTTACTTTGCTGTGATTTAGCAGTGTTACTTTTTGTTTTGAATGTGTTTAAACAAAGTTCATGTGTTGGAAATTTAACTGTCACATTCATGTGTTAATGTTATTCTGAGGTGGGGTCTTTGGGACATAATTAGGATTAGATGATGTTATAAACTTGGAGCCGTTACAGCATTAATGGATTTATAAGAAGACAAAGAATGACGTGAGCTAGGATGTGTGCTCTATCTCACTATATGATGCCTTTTGTCTCTAGAGCCCTGAGCTAAATAAATTTGTATTCTATATAACTACACAGTCTACAGGTAGCAAACTGGGTAATTTGTAATAACAACAGAAAATGGATATTAGAATTCCTTTCTGGAAATATTTAGTGTAAATTAAAACTGCAGTGAGAAATCAGTTTATACCCATGACAATGGTTATAGTAAAAGATAAACAATAACAAATACTGCTAAAGATACAAAGAAACTGTAACCTTCATTTGTTGCTGATGGGACTGTAAAATGGTTTGCAAATGTTGATCAATTAGATAGAACCAAGAAATTCTAGTGTTCTGTTGCATAATAGGGGGACTCTAGATGATAATAATGTGCTGTACATTTCAAAAGTTGAAAGAAATAATTTTGAAAGTTTTCACCATAAAGAAATGATAAATGCTTGAGGAGACAAATGTGTTAACCTTATTTAAACATTATGCAATGCATACATGTTTGAAAACATTACATGGTACCCCATTTATATGTACAATTTAGTCTTTCATGTATCATTTAAAAATAAAATTAAAAAAAATGATCTCTCAGTTTATGAAATTTGGGCAATAATTTTAAGAAACAAAACAAAAGTTTATCACACAAAGCAGTAATTTTACTCCTAGATATTTACTCAAGAAGAAAAAAGCATATATCCCCACAAATATTTTATACTGAATACACATCAGCTTAATTTGTAATAAACAAAAGTTTGAAATAATACAAGTGTCTACCAAGCAAATGGGTAAAAAAAAAATGTGAGATCATGCCACAACGTGGTAGAATAAGATGTCCCTGACTCTCCCTTTACCAATGGACATACCAACTAAATATCTGTTCACAGACCATTTCTCTCCAGAGGAAATCATAAACCAGGTGAAAGACCTCACCTGGAAACTGAAAAAACATCCATATCGATCGGGTAGGAAAAATTAAGGCAAGTTCAGGTATGAACATTGTCCCAGGCTCTGCACAATAAACTAAGGAAAGGAATCCCCAACACTCACTTCCTCCTATGGAGAGAAGACTCTGATCCTCACATATAGAACCTTCACTCTAAGATTTCCTTTGCTTTGGCTTGCAATTCACCAGGTCTGGGAGCAGAAGCGACTGGATACATGCAGGCTTCTCCAGATGATGGGAGAAAGGCAGTAATTTTGTGTAGATGTAAAAGCATTTCCAGAAACTTCACCCCTGGGAGCAGTGCAAAGAAGGAATTTAAAAAATAAAATATAGCCTCATTTTCCTCTGGAAGGTTTTTACGACACTCTCCTTCAAAGGTTATTGATGGCCTAGCTTCTAATTAACTTGCATTGAGGAGTTTAAAGTGATAGACAACTATTTATTAACTTTCTGCCAGTCTGGGAAAAGTTGTTCACACACTGACAGTTCTAACTTTTATGGATTCCATCAGAAATACCATATACTAAGCCTCACAACTCTCAGAATCAAATAAAGCAGGCACATTTGAGTCTCCCTAGATCACAGAACAAATAGTTTTAAACAGGCATTCAAACACTTCCAGAGGCTATGCCTCCATGAGGGAATGCAGAAAAGGAGTAGGAACATGAATCTCCATTATTCTTTCCAGAGGGGCCCTATGGCACTCAAGAAGTATTTACTTGATGGCCCGGCTACTAAGAAACTCATGTCATAGAGCAAATGGAACAAACGATAACCCTCTGGTAGCCAGAGTCAGAACTCAGAACACAAGTCCTCCCTCAGGTTCATCCTAGAGATAAACTGAAGCCTACCTATTCTTCCTGGAGGAAGTTTGGCCACTCATGAAGTGCCACATTTTATATAGTTCCCACCCAAGGTAATGATTCCTTAATAACTTAGCTCTAGGTGTTGACGGAGCTTTGCACTCCTGAGTAACCCAAGAATGCAGAAAACAAACATGTAGATGTACAAGCCCACTTACACTAGCTATATTCCCAGGATCAGAGAGTATATATTAAACATAAGTGCAGGAATTTGCCTCAGATTCATGGCCATGATTGGTGCAAAGAAAGTGGAAGATAAACACCTATACTTAGCCTCACTGTGAAGACAGAAAGAAGTGGAACACACATCCAACACCTCCATAATAATAATAATAATAATGTGAAAGCTATAGCTGGAGAGTTTGGTTCCTCCCTTACCAGGGTACTAGCAGGATGTGACACATCCTAAGCTGAGCAAACCACCAAAACATATGCAGCAGTCTAGACAAACAAAATGGATTGAGGGTCACCTTAAAACCTCCCTCCATATGGACTGGTGAGATCATTCTCTTATTAAAGGCAATGTAACAAGATGGGGAGAGGTAATTGCCATAACTAATGCATAGAAGCCAATAAAGAGAATCAAGGGAAATGAAAAAAAACAGTAGAATTTATTCTAGACAAAAGAATAAGATGAATCTCCAGAAATTTGTTTGAGTGAGGTAGAGATATGTAATTTACTCAACATTGAATTAAAAATAATAGCCATAAATATACTCATTGAGATCAAGAAAACAATGCAAGAACAAGCTGAAAATTTCAAGAAACAAAGTATTAAAAAGTACCAAACAAAATTCATAGATGTGAAGAACACAGTAACTGAGCTTAAAATTTTAATAGAAGTGTTCAATAGCAGATTAGAATACACAATAGAAAGGATCAGTGAACTCAAAGACACGTCACTGGAAACCTCCAGTCAGAGAAGCCAAAAAAAAAGGCTAAATAAAAGAAAGGCAAGGGGCTGGTGAGATAGCTCAGAGGCATAAGCGCCTGCCTGGCAAGCGCGAGGTCCTGAGTTCGACTCCCGGTACCCACATAGGAAAAAAGGGCCGGTGATATCGCTCAGTGGCACAGGCATCTGCTGGTGTGCGAGGTCCTGAGTTCGATCCCCAGTACCCACAAAAATAAATAAATAAATAAAAGAAAAAATAAAAGAAAGGCAGCTTAAGGGACTTGCAGGGAATGATCCAGCAGAACGATGTATGTATTATTGATGTACCAGAAGGCAAAAAGAGTAAAAAAGGACAGAAAATACATTTAAAGAATCAGTGGAAGAAAACTTCCCAACCCCAGGAAAGAAAATAGGTAACTAGATCGAGGAAGCCCTCTCAAAATGAATAAAGGTAAATGGGAGGCTGTTCACACTGATACCAAGGACACCTGATGTTTTTGCAATTGGTGATTCTTGAAGCCTTTATGACCTTCAAGCATAGTTGATGAGTTGTTAAATGTATGCACCACTGTACTACTCCACAGGAGAAACTCAGTTTAGCTAGTACTGTCTCCCAACAATTATGCTACCACAAAACACTATTCTGAGACCAAATCTGATCATGCCCCACCTCTGCTGCCCTGTGTAACTCACTGTATTAGTCAGCTTTCCCATCATTGGGACAAAATACTTTATACTGCAACTTAAGGAGGAGAGGTTGATTTTGCTCTTTGTTTCAGAAAGTTCAGTCCTTGGTCAATTGGCCTCAAGGCAGAAATGGCATGGTGGAAGAGCCTGGAAGAGGAAGATGCTCACACCATGGAAGCCAGGAAGCAGAGAGAGAGGAAGGAGCCAAGGACAACACATACCCTACCGGGTCACACCCCCAGTGACCCATCTTCTTTAACTAGGCCCCACCTCCTAATAACACATTCAGCTATGAATTCATCAATGGATTAATCCACTGATGAGTTAGTGTTCCTATGATCCAATCACCTTTGAAAAGCTCCACTTCTGAACATGAGACTTTTCAAGGACATCTTTGATCTAAACCATAACACTTACCCTCCTGTAACACTGAAGTGACTCCACTCTCTTTTGAGTACTGACAGGCACTGCATGAGCTGTGCTGCATTGCCTGTCAGAGCGACCTCAGCCCTACACAGTCCCCAAATACTAGCAAGTGCATTCTGCACAGCAGAGGTGTTTTGGCCCTACTGTGTTGCAGGCTAAACCATACCTTCCTGGGCATTCTGGAATGACTCTAGTCCTGCATAGTTCTCAGAGATAAGCAGATGCACTAATCTTACAGAGATGAATTGCCACACAAGCTCTACTACATTTACCTGGGCCTACTGGAATAACCCCTCCATCTTTGGCCAATGAAAATGACTAGCACCTTACTAGCACTGACATGTATGCCATGTCACTTTTGCTCAGGTGTGCTAGAGTGGCCCTAACCCTGCACGTCCATGGACACTCCTGCAAACATGTATGCACACTGCAGCACACCTGCTAGGACCTGCTGGAGTAGAAATGCAGCAGCTTGGGCCATTGAGATGGCTCAGCAGCATAAGCGCCTGCCTGGCAAGCGCGAGGGCCTGAGTTCGACTCCCGGAACCCACATACAAAAAAAGGGCCAGTGATATCGCTCAGCGGCACGGGCGCCTGCTGGCGCGCGAGGTCCTGAGGTCGACCCCCAGTACCCACAAAAAAAAAAAAAAAAAAAGGAAATGCAGCAGCTACCTCACCACTGCTGTTGTATTTATCACACACACACCTGGGCTACTAGACTGCCCCTACCCTCTGACAGCCTGAAGAGATAGACAGACAGATTGCCTGAGCTGCTGCATACCACACCCAAAGCCATTTTCTACAGTCAGCAACTGAACTCATCAGTGGATGAATCCACTGATAAGCACAGAGCACCCATGATCCAATCACCTTCCACACACATGATAATTGTGAATTGTGTGGGACAAGAGAGAGAAGTTTAAAAGAATGAAGAAAACTTCCAAGACTTAGGAGTCCCGTGCAACAGACAATTATGGGAGTTCCACAGGATAAAGTGAAGGGAAATGCATAGGAAAGGTATTTGATGAAATACCTTCAACTTCAAACTTCCCTAATCTTTGGAAATCATTGACATCCAAGTCCAGGAGTCCTAAATGACTCTAAAGAGAATAAAACAAAAGAGATACTCATTGAGGCAGCTTGTCAAAAGTCCAAGACAAAGAGATTCTAAAAACAGCAAAAGAAAAGTGCCAAGTCATATTTAAGGAAACCTCCATTAAACATATACCAGTTTCCTCAGCAGAAATGAGGTAGGAAATTAGGGCTGGGACAAACCAGCCAAACAACGGGACAGAATTTGACAAAGTCACGGAGACCCAGAGACATGTGCATAACACAGGATCAAAGATGACTGTATAGCTATTGAACATGCTATACAAAATCAATTAGAAATGTGTTATTTTCAATTCTTCATTTACATCTGGTGGGAAGGAAAGTGAGTCCTTCAGTAGGGCACTTGAAATCTGGCACCAAGCCAAGCAAGTTTTCAATAGGACAATTGTCCCAATGCTTTAGTTGTATGAGAGAAAAGCCAGTCTTGGAATTCCAAATACAAAAGATCCCTTTCCTTTATGGTTGCTGTCACTGTGAGGCTGTTCACCAGCTAACCCTCACTCTGCAGAGTACTTCTTTTACAATTTCAATAAATGTACATCCCTGATACCTTTTCTGTACATTCCAATTCTTTGTTCAGGACACCAAGGACATGGAAAGAATTCCCCCCAGGACCCACCATCTAGTAATAGAAACATGTGGGCTAAAGGGCATAGAATGACATATTTGAAATTCTGAAAGAAAAACATCACTAACCAAGAATACTACACCCAACAAAGTTGTACTTCAAGAAAGAAAGAATAAAGACTTTCAAAGATGAGCAAAACCAAGGAATTCACACTTCAGTAGCAGCATTATAAAAGATGCTTAAGGGAATCTTGCATCTAAAAAATGAAAGGAAGCTAACTACTACCATCATGAAAACATTGGAGAATAAAACCTATTAATAGAGCAGATACACAAATGAGAAAAAGAATCAAACATTATCAATATAGAAAATCACAAAATCACCAAAATAAATGAGAGACAGAAAGAGGGAGAGAGAGATAGAGACAGAGAGACAGAGATACAGAGAGGATATTCAAAACAAGCAGAAGAAAATTAACAAAATGACAAAAACGTAAATCTTTATTTATTGTATAAGTCGCTTTCTCATCCCTGGAAAATAGATCCAACACCCTCAATTTAAAGGAGGAGAGGTTTAATTTGGCTTACATTTTGGGGGATTCAGTCCATGGTTGGCTGGCTCAAAGGCAGAAATGGGATGGTGTAAGGGCATAGTGGAGGAAAGTTTCTTACCTTGTGACAGCCAGGAAGCAGACACTGAGAGAGAGGGAAAAGCCAGGGATAAGAATACACCTTTCAGGGCTGGTGATATAGCTCAGCAGCATAAGCACCTGCCTGGCAAGCGTGAGGTCCTGAGTTCGACTCCTGGTATCTCCATATTAAAAAAAAAAAAAGAAAAAAGAATACACCTTTCACATCATGCCCTGCTCAGTAACTAAAAACACATTTAGCATCTGAACACATCAATGAGGAATCCACTGATATATGTGTGTGTGTATATATATATATATGTTCATTCCCATGATCCAATCACATTCCAAAACACTAGACTTTGAGGACATTTGAGATCTAAGCCACAACATTCTCTCCCTGACCTCCAAAAGACTCATGTCCATCTCATTATAGAAAATGCACTGAATCCTAGAGGGAGGGGGAAGAGGGACAAGGAAAGGGGATGAAAAAAGGAGTTAAAAATGTGTTATATACATGTAGCAACTCCACACAAAGAATATAAACATTATGTACTGCAAACTTGTACTACAAAAAAAAAAAAAAAAGTTGCCACAGACTTAAAGTTTTAGCATTGCTGATAATGCTAAATTTAAAGTCTCCTCTGAGACTCAAGACAAACTCTTAGCTGTGAGCCCTTGCAAAAAGAAAAAAGAATGTTAAATACTTCCAATGCACAATGGCACAGGATGAACATTCCCATTCCAAAGGGAAGAATAGGGAGGTAAAAAGGAAGACTAAAGAAAGACCAAAGTCCACCAGTGTAAACATTAAATCCTGTAGCTATGTGTCCAGCACCTGAGGCAGAGTGTGACAAGATGCGAATTCCAAAGGGCTTGCTCAGTCCAATCTCTATGACCTGCCTGGTTGCAGTTCTCATGACCCCTCTCTTAGGCTGGCTCCACTCATTGCCTGCAACTTTTTCGAGCAGATATTCCACTTCCAGGCATCTGTAACTTCTTCAGGTCTCCACTGAACCTTTGGCATCACTATTACAGCTTTACATATTGCCCTTTACATTTCTCTAGGTGCCTCTGAATGAGCAGGGCACCCTGGGGATCTCTCCTCAAAGCAAAGTCTTTCAAAGGAGTTTACCCTTATACACCCTTAAGCCTGGGATGAAGTTTGGCCATTTCCTGAGCAATTTCCTGAGATGCCCTCACTGCATCTTTCCTATTGTCCTGATGAAAGGATTTGGCTTCTTTTTACTGCTAATCTTTTCAGCAATCCTGATCGCCTTGGTCCCAGCTTCAGAGGTGCTTTTTTTCTAGCCATGCTGTACAAATTTCATATTCTTACACTTTTGCTCTTGATCTTCCTTCTTGAAGGATGTACCTTATCATAATAAAGGCTACTTAAGACAAACCCTCAGCCAACATTACAATAAATGAGAAAAGATAAAAGGATTTCTTTTAAGATCTAGCAAAATACAAAGATATCCTCTTTCATCACTTTCATTAAACATAGTATTGGAATTCTCAGCCAGAGAAATTAGGCAAGAGATAAAAAGCAAAGAAATAAGAAGAGAAAGTCAAATTATTCCTGTTTGCAAATGACATGATTCTATATATGAAACACTAACACTTTTACAAAAATACTTGGAATGATTAACATGGAGTAAAGTTGCAGGATAAAAAATGAACACACAAAAACAGTAGTATTTGTATACATCAATAATGAACTTGGTGAGAAAGAAGTAATGAAACCAATTCTATACATAATTGCTACCTCCAAAAATCCCACAGGAATAAATTTAACCAAGGAAGTTAATGAAAATAAGCCCCTCTAAAATGAAAACTTTAAAATTCTGATGACAGTGTATAAAAATCCATTAAAATTAATTTTTTGATATAAGACCCTACAAGCACAGTAAACAACAACAAAAAAAGGAGACAAATGGAATTATATCAACTAGAAAGATTCTTCACAACAAAGGAAACAACAGAATGAAAAGAGAATCTACAGGAAAAAATGTTTGCAAACTGTTTACATGGCAAAATATTAATACCCAGAATATGTAAGGAACTAAATAAACCTTAATAACTATGCAAACAAATCTGATTAAAAATGAGTACATGATCTAAAACTATATTTCACAAAATAATATATAAAAATGGCCAACAAGTATTTTTTTTTAGAAATTCAACATCATTAATCATTAGGACAATACAAAGCACTGTAATAATAAGATATCATCTGACTGTCAAAATGGCTATCAAAAAAGCAAAAAGTGGGCCGGTGAGATGGCTCAGCGGCGTAAGCGCCTGCCTGGCAAGCTCAAGGGCCTGAGTTTGACTCCCGGAACCCACATACAAAAAAAGGACCGGTGATATCGCTCAGCAGCACGGGCGCCTGCTGGCGCGCGAGGTTCTGAGGTCGACCCCCGGTACCCACAAAAAAAAAAAAAAAAAAGCCAAAAGTAAAATAAAACAATGAGAGCCGGTGAGATAGCTCAGCGGCATAAGCGCCTGCCTGGCAATTGCGAGGTCCTGAGTTTGACTCCCGGTACCCACATATGAAAAAGGGCTGGTGATATCACTCAGCAGCACAGGCGCCTGCTGGCGCATGAGGTCCTGAGTTCGACCCCCGGTAGCCACACAAAAAAAATAAGTAAATAAAAATAAAAATAAAACAATGAGAAAAAACTAATGCTAATGCCAGTGCAAGGGAATGGGAACTCTTGGGTGCTGCTGATGGGAACATAAAGGGTGCTGCACCCTTGATGCAGACAAGTGTGGAGAGTCTTAAAAATACTAAAAAACAAAATCTACAAATGATCCAATGATTTCACTATAGGGTATATCTTCACATGAAATAAAGTCAGCATATCAAAGTGATATCTGTATTTGTATGTTTATTGCAGCACTACTTACAATGGCCAATATATATAGAATCAACCTAGATATTTACTGGTGGATGAATGTATAAAGAAAATGTAGACTACATACACAATGAACTGTTATTCAGTCACAAAAAATGAAATTCTCTCATTTGCAGCAAAATATAAGGAACTAGAGGTCATTAAACTAAGTTAAATATGCCAGTCACAAGAAGACTATAGGCAGCTAAGTTAGGTAGAAATTAATGGGCAGTCAGACAGGAAGAGGCCCTCAAGGAAGTCAGGGCAAAAGATGAGAACATATCAAAACTGTGGCTGGAGGCGCATCTGAAGAATGGAAGGCCTAAAGATCAAGTCCCAATGGCCAGACTTGCATGCTTCCCTAAGGGATGAGTGGAAATTTGAGATTATACTGCAATTGGTACCATCCAGTCCATTAAGCCCAGATATGCATCAGACACCCAGGTGAATAACCAGAACATTTGGACCCATTCCTTCCACAAACGGTTCTTGTTTTAGAAGCCACGGATAAGCCAAGGTTAATGATGTCGTCCATCTATCCTTGCTACATGCCCTGCTTCCTTTTTGGTTCAATATTAGATAAGTGGCTATACTTGTAATCCCATAGGTTGATTGTAGTTTGACCCACAGCATACCCACACTGTGATTTTGCTATATATATTACCCCTGACAAAGGGCCTCAGTGGAAACCTACTTGGAACCTCTCCTGTCTCTTAGGAGCTATTCCTATTACCCAATAAACATTTCCTACTCTTAACCTCCTTTGTTCTTTGGAATTCATTGTTTTCAGGGGACATGACTCGGCATATCTGATATCTAGCTAGTTGGGAGTTATATTTTTCCTATGTCATTTTGGAGGTCCCATCAAGATAACTGGAAGGAGAAAAGAGTTTGCTTTTGCTTCATGGAATCCCTAAATATTTTTAAAATATTTTTTACTGGATTCTGGATTATGACTCTTAGGTAATCAAAAATTGTCACCTGTTGTTTGTTGGTTTCTTATGCCTTTTGTTAGCAACTCATATCATGTTAAAAGTTGAGAGCATGGAAGATTGTGATGTGGGTTTCTGTGATGGAACATTTGTTATTTTTGCAATCAGGGCTTTGCATTCTTTACTTGAGTTGTTTGGTTGTTATGACATGGGTCTATTATAGACAGCTTTTTAAATTGTTATCGGCTGACAGCTTGTGCAGGTATGTCTGAGGATGCAGCCAGAGGCTACAGGACAGGTTTTGAAAGTTCATCTCTGTCAGGGACGATTTTTATCAGTATGTCAGGAAATGGTAACATGTTTCTCTTTGCAATCCTGAAAATCTCTTTTTTTTTTCATTTCCAATTGGAAGCTCCCGAACCCCTAGAAAATAAGTGTTAATCTAAAAGGGCACCAAAGATAGGCATTCCTTTATAGATTACATAGACCCTATCTGTAGGTTAGAAGGTAATCAGGATTCACACTCATTCAGAAAGGTACACATGAGGTTTTGGCTGACCCAGTGCCTGAGCAGAGATTTTCTCCTGTGACCAGCAGGACCAACAGGAAAAAACATGCAGTCCTTCAGGTCTCTTCATCATTGGTTTAATTTTTCATTGACAGTGCTCCCCTTGTTAAACATGGCTGTTTTAATAGGAACCAATTCTACCTTGTGCTTTTAGAAATACACTCTGGAGCTGGAAATGCGAGTTTTCAGAGGAAGTAGGTGCATGCATCAGTAAGGGTAGCTAGTCCAGCCTAACCTATCTTCTGGTCACCCTACAGATAGCAGCCACCTTCTCTGGAGCAGAGGGAAGGTCAGGGGACACTTTGAGGGCATAAAAAACCCAAAAGGGATTAAAAGGGATGCCTTCTTCTCCCTTTGTTTTTTTTTTGCAGATGAGAAACTCAATGTCGAATTTCCTTCTCCTTTGGAGTTTATCTTTAAGCACTGGAAGTTGTTTGACCATCAGTCTCTGAGGAATAGCTGTTTAATACTTTTCTTCACCTGCACATGGCCTGCCTATACCCCGCAGGAAAAATGGAATGTCTGTTGCATGTGCTATTTTACAGCTGCAGTTGTATTTTAAGAGAGAAGGATGGTCAGAGGTGCTTTATGTTGGTACTTTCTTTGCATTGACAGACAATCCAGACATGTTTTCAAGGTGTAGATGTGGGCCACTGGACGGCCGGATGCCTCTGGTATTTGGGGCACAGTCTGATGCATGTGCCATCACTGAGACTGAGATTCCCCTCCCTTGTCCTCTATATCCTAAGGATGAGAACTAAGACCTTCAAATACTTTAAATTGTCAGCTATTTATCAGGAAAAAGGAACCCCTATCAATATCTTTACAAAGGCTCAACCACATACATATAGCCCAAAACTATAAAACTTAAAGGAGCATGTCTAATCCGTTTTTTTATTTTCTTACTCCCTCTCCCTTGCTCTCAGAAAGTTAAAAAAGCAGTCATTCAAGTTCTTTGATTGTTGGTTTTCTGCTTGGCAATGTGGCTGTAATCAATTGTAGCTTTTGTCTTTGGAGGCATGTTTTACTACATGCCTGTAGGTCCACCTTGTGAAAGCTTTTGGTCTTGATTGTCTTTCTGCCCTTGAGATGGTTAGGATTTCATTCTTATGCTCCAAGGCAAATTTCTTCTCTGAGGCTATTGGATTCCAGAAGCAGATTTCCAGAATGGTGAGTTTCCCTCTCCCTATGACCCTTGCAAAGTGAAGCTGACCTTCACTTACATATGGGCCATATTCTTAAAAACTGGTCTAGATTTAACCCTCAAACCGTCAAAGAATAAATGTAAAAGTTTTAGTCCAAATCTATCAGCCTTTCAGCCCTTAGGCAAAACTGGAAATTAACTACTTTCACTTCCCTCTCCCTTCAAGAATGCTGCTCCTCAGGGTGCACTGACTGATTTTTATAGCACAGATAAGATCATTGATACAACAAAAAATATTCTTTGGGACCCTTATTAGTTTATTAACAGTTTTTAACAGAAACAGGTCTATTCCAATAATAAACTGTCAGCCTAGAGATCCCTTCTTAAAAACAGTCTTGCTTTCACGGTGTAAAAGGGATTTTTTTTCCTTCTAACTCTCATTACAAGTGATCTCTACGAATTGATGAACTACAGGAAAAGTTCTGACTAGTCTGTTTATAGTTATGAATGTAAAAACTGTAGAAGGGTTATTGTAGTTCAACTTGGCCAAACACATCTGAGAGTGCACTCTGATTTAAATGTAATCATTTTGTGTATGTTTGCTGTGTGTTTAATGTGTGTTAATAACTGGTTAAAACACTTGCAAGTGCTTTAAGAATAATAATATTTTTAGCTCAATGATTTCTTTTTCTTTTTTTTTTTGGCTCTTTTTGAGATTTGCATGGGAAGACTATTTATATAGGTTTTCAGGGTAGCCAAACTTATTTAAAACATTAACAAATAAGGACTGACAGTCCCAAGACTTATATAGGACTTACAAATAGAAGACCTAAAGTTCAATAGCATAAGGCTTATTATGATTGGGTTGCTGTATATGCTTCTGTGTGTCAGTTTTCAAGTATACATCCTATTTTAGTTGGTATATAGATAAGTAGACTCTCACGATACAGCCCAAATAGTTTTGTTCACAGGGTTAACAGTGAGTTAGCAAGATAAAAATAAAGATGTCTTTAAACTTGGTAACATTTCCATATAGCTTGTTAGCTAATTGAGATAATGTCAAAAGATTGGTTTTATAAATGTAATGTCTATAGTTGTTTGTCTACAATAATTTAAGAGTTTTTTTCTTGGGTAAAGATAATATGTGTAGTTTAAAATGTTTAAATGTTATGATTTGGTTCTCGTGAGTCATCTAATGTTGAGATATATTTGATGTCTATAATTAAAAGGTGAAGCTTTCTATGTCTAAAGCAATAAGGTTTTCTTAACATATTGAAATGGTCTTGGTTAAACTCATAAAACTAGATTTAAAAGCAAAAGGTTCCATATTTTACTAAAATAAGTTTCTTATGTTGTCATCATTAGGCTTTTGATTAACAAAAATTGAGTTTTAAGGGTTAAAGGGTATTTGAATGTTAACCTACAAAATGTTTTCAGTAATCAGCTCATGATGGGTAAAATAAATAACTATTATCTCAGTTTATGACATAACACATATTTGAGCATATATGTATGCCCATCTAAAAAGAAGCTATGCTGTGAGTCTAAGCTTTAAAGTTAAATATATACAGTTAAGATTACATAAGTTCAATAAATACAAAATAACTAATAGGTGCTCTCTTTTACACAATACATGTTTAGATCTTAAACATATCAATTGATTGAAATTTTACATCTCTTTAAATTTGGTCCTGACATTTAAACTTGATTTACTTCTATTGGTTTTGAGTAAACAAGCATTTTGTTATTGTATATATAAATGAGATACACTTGTATGTTGGGTAATAAGTCTATTTGCAGTCATTAGCACTGTTTCCTAAACTTACCAGAGCTGCAAAGATGTCCTGAATTCTTGTCAATATATTTATATCTTATAAAACCTGTTAAAGGAGTCTAAAATTTGTCTTAAGATTAGAAACTAGATATATGTAAATATTTCTATATAGCTGTGATACCAATTTTTAATCTTATGGTATATTAAGTGGTATGTTTGTGTTTCCCAAGTGTACAGACCTTCAAACATGAAAAACTGGAAAACATTTTATCATACTGGTAAACTTTAGGTTAAAATTGTTTATGGTGGTAAAACTTTTTAAGCTCAAACATCTTACATTCTCTTACTTGTATTCCAGCTACTTGTGATGAAATAAGCATGCCAATCCAATATGAGACAGCTAGCCAGATATGTGGATACATTCTCAGGTTTGTACTTGTGTTATTGCTATGTAATTGTGTTATAATACTTAGAGATACCTAAACACTGTCCATTCCAGACAATGTCACTCTAATAATTAGAGATTAGGCATTAACGATCTGTAAAGTACATCTGTAACTCTGCTAACAGGGAATGGTTAAAAGATAACAAATTAGGTAAAAGTTTATGCCATTTAATATTTTATAAAGATAGCTGACTAAAAAGTTATTCTATACTGAGATGAACAGCTAAATGTGTTCAATAACTCTAGCAATATCATGTAAAATTTAATAGTTCTAATAGTATCATGTAATATTGTCATGGTAAAATACTATGTTGCCCTTTATTTCAAAGTTTCTCTGTAAAACTTTATCCATTAGCATTCTACAAGAATCTTACTTCTAAAATGATCATGATGAGGAAATAACAATTTCCTGGTCATACTATACATTTCAGCTATTCTCCTGGGTGTTCTGTAACTGAGGTTTGGAGACCAGAGTTAGAAATATAACTAAGAGGACAGCTAATATATTTGCCCTGGCCCTCCAAGGTCAAGAAGGACCCAGGACATGAGGGGGCCTTTTCTATAGGATTCTATAACTTTGGTGAGATCACACAATCTCCTGAGCAGGGAGAGTTTTGTACCTCTAAAGGACAGGAGTCAACCCATGCATAGTGTGCCAAAAAAGGAGGGTCACCAGAGAGGGAAAAGTCTCCCAAGCATTCACAGGAAGCCACATAATCAAGCAAGACCATGACCTATCCTGGCGACTGACACTGATAGAGGATCTGAGAGGCTCCATACATGGTTCCAAAATTAATGCCTGAGGAGACTTAACTGACCTTGATATACAGCAAGAGATTAATTTTGATTAACAAAGGTCTCACTTTAACTTGGTCTTAAATACCCAGCAGGAAAGGATAGCCAAAAGATGTATAAGAATAATACCATAGTAATAAAGGCTAGATATAGAAAGCGGGCTTCACTCACTACAATGACCCCTACAAGCTACACCTGTACCTGATCACTGGTTCAGTTCAATGAGGCAAGAAAGCTATGGTGGAAGCTACAAATGCTCAGCAAGAGTCTTTAAATTCCTTAGCTGAAATTGTCCTTTAAAACCAAACTGTCTTCTTACATCTAAAACTGGAGGGACTTGGGCACTATAACATGAAATTTATTTATTTAGATAAATAATTCAGATCTGGTGAAGAAAATCATAAAAGAAATATCAGACTTACAGATAACCTCCAATAGTAAAGAGCTCTAGGAGCCAGTTGGTTACAATTGCTATTCCAGGTACTCAAGAGCAGTGTCTGGGCATGGCTCCTTCCCCAACCTGCCTTTCCATTCTAATGTTTATACTTTCATTGTAGCTGCTTTAATCTCTTGGAAAAATTGTTTATATCACCTAGAGGCTGCCAGACTCCAAATGATAATACATATGGAACTAACGACAAATGTGCCAGACTCTTTTTATAAGGATCCACTAGATATACCTTATAAAGGGATTTCATAACTGCTAAACTACAACATGAATTCTACACAAGGCACATTAGATTAGCTCTTTGGAGAAGGTCCCTGACTGTGGTCTACCTGACACTGACCCTTCTCAGCTCAAAGCAGCTAGATTGAAACTATACCCACTCTTCCCTAACCACAGTTATGGATACCTCTTCCAATGGGGGAAATATTATAGGCAGCTGAAATTAACAGGCAGTCAGAGAGGGACAGGCCCTGAAGAAAGTGGCTGGAGGCACATCTAAAGAAGGAAAGTACTAGAGATAAAGTCCCAATGGCCAGACTTACATGCTTCCCTAAGAGACGAGTGGAAATTTGAATTATACTGTGATTAGTACAACCCAGTCCATTAAACCCAGATATACATCAGACTCCCAGATGAGTGACCAGAACACTTGGACCCATTTCTTCCACAAACTGTTCCTGTTTCTGAAGTCATAGATAAACCAAGGTTAATGATGTCAGCCATACCTTGCTATATGCCCCATGTTATGGTTTGTGTCTAAATGTTCCCCCAGAGCCTCATGGATTCATGGAGGGCAGGCTTTTCAGAGGTAGCTGAAACTGGAGTTTGTGATTGATTCATGGTCCAATACTGGGATTAAGGGTGTGAGTACTACACCGGCTCTAGAGCAGGTAGCCTGCATACAATATAAGGGACGGAAAGAGGCTTGTCCCCTCCTATCTTTTTGCTTTTGGTATCTTGCACCACCAGAATGATTCCCCTCTGTCATGCCACCCTGTCTTAGAGCTAGCCGATTATGGACTAAAACCTCTACAAACTGTGAGTTAAATAAACCTTTTCCCCTTTAACTTTGGGTGTCAGGTATTTTGTCTCAGCAATAACAGAAAAGTAACTAAGACACTCTGCTTCCTTATTGGATCAATAGTAGCTAAATGGCTTTACTTGTAATCCTATAGGTTGATTGTAGTTTGACTCATGTTGTACCCACATTGTGACTTTGCTATATAAATTACTCCTCACAAAGGGCCTCATTGGAAACCTACTTGGGACCCCTCCTGTCTCTCAGGAGCTATTCCTATTCCCCGATAAATCTTTCCAACTCATAACCTCCTTTCTCCTTTGGAATTCATTCTTTGATTTCAGGGGACATGAACTTGGCACTTCTAATCTCTCTCTCTCTCTCTCTTTCTCTCTCTCTCTCTCTCTGACTGTTTCTGTCTCTCTCTCTGCCCTGATATACACATGCTTTTAATTATGAGTGGAACAAATTATCCTCACAAACCAAGGTTTTACTGTTTATATACAAATATATACAGTAGATACATATTTATACTGTATATATTTATATATAAAACTAGTGCACCCAAGTACATAAAACAAACACTCCTGAACATAAAATATCACATAAATAAACATCAACAATATTTTAGTAGAGGACATCAATACTACACTGTCACAAATAGATCAACTAGAAAAAAAATTCAGCAAAGAAACATGAAAGTTGCACCATGCCTTCAGAACAAATGGACTGAGTAGATATCTACAATGTTTCACCCAACAGAATACACATTCTTCTCAGCAGCACATGGAACTTTCTCCAAAATAGACCACATACTAGCTCATAAAGTGTGGTTAAATAAATAAAAAAGAATCAAAAATAACCTATACATATTATCAGATCCTAATGCAATGAATCTAGAAATCTATGGCAAAAAAAAAACACCACAGAAATTACGGAAACATATGGAGATTTAAAAATATATTCTTCAAAAATCAATGGATCACAGAAGAAATCAAGGAAGAAATTACAATTCCTTGAGTCAAATGATAATTCCAGTACAACATACCAGAACTTATGAGACACAATGAAAGTAGTCCCAAGAAAGAAATTGATAGCTGTTACTGCCAAAATCGTAGAAACAGGGTGGATCCAAATAAATAACACAATGATGTACCTCAAGGTCCTAGAAAAAGAACAATTCCAATCCAAAACCAGTACAAGGAAGAAAAATATAAAGATCAGAGCAAAAATTAATGAAATTGAGACTAAAAAAAAGGCAACACAAAAATGACTCAAGAGCTGGTTCTCTAAATGAATAAACAAAATAGACAAAATTTAGCCACTCCTACCCAAAAAATGAAATAAAAGAACCAAATCAGTGTGATTACAACGAAAATGGTGAAATCACAGCAAATACTGCCGAACACCAGATTATAAGCAACTGCTTCAAAAACTTGTACTATAATAAATTGGAAAATCCAAAAGAAATTAATAGATTCCTAGATTCAGTTGAATTACCACAACTGAACTAAGAAGATCTAAAACCCTAAATAATCCATAATAGTCAATGAAACTGAAGCAGTAATTAAATAAAAAGAACAACTGTATGAAGGAAAATTCAGGACTCAATGGATTTCTTGAATTCCTCAGGAATTTCAGGAAAGATCTAATGCCCAAAGTCCTCAAACTTTTTAATGAAATTAAAAACAATGTAGTACTGCCAAACTCTTTCCTGGAAGCTAGCATTACCTTGAACACAAAACCAGGTAAGGACTCAACTAAAAAATAAAGCAACAGGCCAATCTCTTTATTGAACATAGATGCAAAGATCCTCAACAAGATACTGGGAAACAGAATGAAACAAATCATTAAAAGATCCTACAACATGACCATGCAGGTTTCATCTCAGGGATGCAAGGTTGCTTCAACATATGCAAATCAATAAATGTAATGCAGCAAATAAATAGAAGCAAGAAGAAAAATCACATGATAATCTCAATGGATACAGAACAAGCTTTAACAAAATCAGATCATTATTAAAAAAAAAAAAACCTTAAGAAAATAGGTGTACAAGGACCCTACCTCAATCTGATAAAGGCTCTACTTGACAAACACCTTGCAAATATCATGTTAAATGGGAAAAACTGAAAGCTTTTCCTTTAAAATCAGAAACAAGATAAAGATGTCAACTATCGCCATTCCTGGTCAATATTGTATTCAAAACCTTAGCCAGGGCCGGTGAGATGGCTCAGCAGCATAAGCGCCTGCCTGGCAAGCGCGAGGTCCTGAGTTCAACTCCCAGTACCCATATACGAAAAAAAAAGGGCCGGTGATATTGCTCAGTGGCACGGGCGCCTGCTGGCAAGTGCGAGGTCCTGAGTTCAATCCCTGGTACCCACAAAAAAAAAAAAAAAAAAACTTAGCCAGAGCAATCCAGGAAAGAAAATGAAATAAAAGGATACATATAAGAAAGAAGGAAGTCTAACTATCCTTAATTGCAAATGGCATGATCCTTTAGATAGAAGATCCTGAATAAATTCCAACAAAAAATTCCTAGAATTAATAAATGAATTCAGCAAGGTAGCAGGATACAAAATCAACATAGAAAAATCAATTATGATTCCTACACACCAATAATGAACACACCCAGAAGGAAGTTAGGAAAGCAATACCATTAACAATAGCTTCAAGAAAGTTAAATACTTAGGAATTGTTGTAGTTACTTTTCTTTTTGCTGAGACAAAATACCTGACACCCAAAGTTAGAGGAGGAAAGGTTTATTTAGCTTACAGTCTGTAGAGGTTTCAGTCCATAATCAGCTGGATCCAAGGAAGTGTGGCATAGCAGAAAGGATCACAGAGGAGAAACAGTTCATGGTGGGCAGAAGGTAGCAAAGCAACAAGGGATGACCACGGCTCTTTCTATCCATTATGTCTTATCCAGGCTACTTAGGATGAGTAGCACTCATACCCTTAATCCTAGTGCCTTTAATTCTAGCATTGCACCATGAATCAATCCCAGCATTATACATTCTAGATCCAGCCATCTCTGAAAAAGTCCCACCTATGACTCCATGAGGCTTTGGGGGCACATCTAGGCATAAGCCATAATAGGAATTAACCTATGCAGGATGTTGAAGACTTCTATAATAAAAATGTAGTGCTCTGAAAAAGGAAATTGAAGAGGACACCAGAAAATGGAAAGATATACCCTGTTCCTGGATAGGCAGAATGAATATTGTCAAAATGGTCATACTTACAAAAGTGACATATAGATTTAAGGCAAACCCAATCAAAATACCATGAGTATTTCTCACACAACTAGAGAAAACAATACTAAAATTCGTGTGGATCCAGAGGAGATTTAGAAAAGCAAAAACAATCCTGGGTAACTAGATCAAAGCAGGAAGCATCCCAATCCTGGATTTCAAATTATGTTACAAAGCTGCAATGACAAAAATATCTGATACTGGTCCAAAAACAGGCATATGGATCAGTGGAACACAACAGAGGATACAGAAACAACCTTAGGCACATTCAGCCATCTGATTTTTGACAAAGGGGCCAAAAACATACCTGGAAGGAAGACAGCCTCTTCATCAAACAGAAAATCTAGGAAAACTGTTTATACACATGCATATATTTCTTATCATGTACTACACTTAAAACAAAATGAATCAGAGAACTAAATGTTAAAGCAGAAACACTTCACCTGCTAGAAGACAAGATAGGTAAAATTTTTGAAATTATTGGCATAGTCAAGGACTTTCTGAACAGAACCCCAGTTACAGAGGGATCAACAAACGGGATCATATCAAATTAAAACCTTCTGCACAGCAAAAGAAACAACCAATAAAGTGAAAAAATCAATGTACACATTGGGAAAAGTATTTGCCAGCTATTCCTGAGTTGACTAATAACTAGAATACATGAAGAACACAAAAAAGTTAGAATCTCCAATATAAAATAATCAAACCTGGACATCTGACATGAAAAGACACTTCTCATTAGAAAAAGTACAAATGGCAAATAAATAACATAAAAAATGTTCAACATCTCTGAACATTAAAGAAATGCAAATTAATACCACACTGAGATTTCATTTTACTCCAGAAAGAGTGACTATCATGAAGAAATCAAAATAATAACAAATGTTGGTGAGGCTGCAGGGAAAAAGGAACCTTCTGCCTTGTCAGTAGGAACATACGCTAGTACAACCATCACGGAAGTCAGTATGGATATTCCTCCAGAAACTAAAACTAGAAATTCCAATGACCCATCTATTCCATTCTAGGTAACTTCCCCAAAGACATTATAATACAATGATACAATCATATCTATGTTTATGGCCATGCAACTCATAATAGCTAAATTTTGGAAGCAGCCTGTATGTCCACCAACAGATGAATGAATAAAGAAAATGTGTAATTTATACTACTCTGTCATAAACAAGAATTAACTTGAGTCTTTTGTAGGAAAATGGATGCACCTTGAGACCATCATGTTAAGTAAAATAAATCAGACATATAAACTTAAATATCACCTGAGATATTTCTCTTATATGAGAAACCCAAAGTATAAATAAATTTAAGAGAAAACTAAAGTATATATAATAGGAAACAGGGAGATAGACATTTTGCAAATAGATGGGGACTAAGAGATGGAAGGAGGGAGAAGAGGAGGGTATAGGGATGTAAAAAGAAGAAAGATATGTCATGTATATGTACCAACTCCTTACAACAAATATAATCATTATGTACTGCGAACATGTACTAATAAAAATAAAAATTTAAACTTAAAAAATGAAATATCACACTGTACCCCATACATATGTATGATTATTATGTGTTAATTAAAAAGAAAAATTCAAAATAATAATTTTAAATGTAAATGAATTAAATTATCAAGAGCCAAATTTAAAATATCTTGAAACAAAAACAGGAACGCAATATATCAAAACCTTTAGACTGTAAAAAAAGCAATCCTGTGAGAGAATGTTATAGCGACAAACATCTGCATCAAAAAGGAAGAAAGGGCCGGTGAGACAGCTCAGTGGCATAAGCATCTGCCTGGCAAGAGTGAGGTCCTGAGTTCAACTCCAGGAACCCACATAAAGGAAAAAAAGGGCCGGTGATATCGCTCAGCGGCACAAGCACTTGCTGGTAAGCACGAGGTCCTGAGGTCGACTCCCAGTACCCACATTAAAAAAAAAAAAAAAAAGGGAAGAAAAATCTTAAATAAACAACCTAGTATCCACCTCAAGGATCTACAAAAAGAACAAACTAAGCTGAAGTCAGAAGATGAAGGAAATAAACATCAGATTAGACACAAATGAAGTGGAGACTAGTAATATAGAAAAGTTCATTGAAACTAAGAATTTTTTTTGAAAAACTAAAAAATTGACAAAACAAAATTGACAAAACTGTTAGCTAGTCTAAGAAAAAAGAGGGAAGACTCAAATAAATAAAATTAGAAATGAAAACTGAGACATTATAATTACATAGAAATACAAAGGATCTTAAGAGATTGTAAGCACTTATACACTCTTAATTATACTTATACACACTTAATTTTTTCAATTCAATAATCTTGAAAAAATGAATGAATCCTAGAAACATATAACCAACAAAGAATGAAGAAGATATTGGAAATCCAAATAGACAAACAAGAAAATGAAGAGACTGAATTAAAGTTTCCCATAAAAGATAAGCCAAAATGTCTTCACAGCTGAATTCAAAGGAACCTTTAAAGAAAAACTAAAACCATTCTCAAACTCTCCCAAAATGTTTATGGGGATGAAATAATACTACATGTATTTTACAAGGCCAACATCATTGTGTACCAAAGCCAGACAAAGATGCCACAAGAAAAACTTTCAGATCAACATTAGTGATGAAAAAAGATGCAAAAATATTTTTTTCCCTCTAACTATGTTCAATAGTACTTTAAATGAGTCATTCACCATAATCAAGTAGGATTTATCTGTGAAATGCAAGATTGGTTCAACAGACACAAGACAATAAATATATTTTTCCACATTAACAGAAGGAAGGACAAAAACCATATGATCATCTCAATAGATGCAGAAAAAGAATTTGATTCAATATCAATATTTGATTCAACATTCAAAACTTTAATATCCTTTCTAGATTATTATTTTTTTTTTATTTTTTTTTTTATTTTAAAGAGAAGAAAAAACAAAACAAATCAAAAGAAGAACAAATTTTCAAACAAACATAATAGGAGGGTAACAATGGTTAATACATTACGTATTACTATCTTTAAGTTAGTTATTCAGGACACCAGACATTAGCATTCAATTGTCCAAACATTATTGGCACAAACCTTACTCTTCAATGAACTAAGTAAAAATGGTAGTGTATCTATCTTAACCATCTTATATATATATATATATACAATTTTTTTCCCTTTCCCTTCTTTCTTTTCCCTATTCCAGTCTCTCTTTCCTTTTGACCAGTTTCTTTTTGATTCACCATGTCTATTGTACATTTTGGATCTTATTTACTCTTTCAGTTTCTCATACTAGAGAGATAATACGATGCTTACACATGTGCTTCTGGTTTATTTCACTTATGAGTATTTTCTCGAGTTGCATCCATTTACCTATAAAAGTCTCCAGTTTATCCTTCTTTATGGCTGAATAGTACTCCATTGTATAAAAATACCACATCTTTCTTATCCATTCCTCAGTTGATGGGCATTTGGGTTGTTTCCAAGATCTGGCTATTACAAATTGTGCTGCTATAAACATGGGTGCACATATGTCGCTGTGGTACGATGTTTTTAATTCTTCTGGGAAGATGCCCAGAAGGGGAGTAGCTGGGTCAAATGGGACCTCCAACCCTAGTTTTCTGAGGAATCTCCACACTGACTTCCACAGTGGCTGTACCAGTCGACACTCCCACCAACAGTAAACAAGGGTTCCTTTTTCCCCACAGCCCCTCCAGCATTTGTTATTAGTTGATTTCTTGATAGTAGCCATTCTTTCTGGGGTGAGATGGTATCTCAGTGTTGTTTTAATTTGCATCTCTCGAATGACTAGTGATGTTGCACATTTTTTTGTATATTTATTTGCCATTAGTATTTCTTCATCTGAGAAATGTGTATTCATCTCAGATGCCCATTTTTGGAGTGGGTCTTTAAATTTGGGAGGTCTGATTTTTTTGAGTTCTTTATATGTTCTCGATAGTAATCCTTTGTCTGAGGAACAGCTGGCAAACATTTTTTCCCACATTGTGGGTTGTCTCTTCACTCTGTTGGTGGTTTCTCTTGCTGTGCAAAAGCTTTTTAATAAGATGAGATCCCAGTTATTGATTCTTTGGGATAGTTCCCGTGCGGTTGAGTTTTTATTCATAAAGTCTTTGCCTACACCAATGTCTCCAAGGGTTTTACCTATCCTACCTTCCAGCAGATTTAATGTTTCTGTTTTAATATTTAGATCTCTGATCCATTTTGAATTTAGTTTAGTGCATGGTGAAAGATATGGATCTAGTTTTAATCTTCGGCATGTGTAGAGCCAGTTTTTCCAGCACCATTTATTAAAGAGGCTATCTTTCTTCCAGCGAATGTGTTTGGCACCTTTGTCAAAGATAAGGTGGCTTAGTATGTCTGGGGTTGTTTCAGCATCTTCTAATCTGTTCCATTGATCTTCAGGTCTGTTTTTTTGCCAGTACCACACTGTTTTTATCACAGTAGCTTTATAGTATAATTTCAAGTCGGGGATAGTGATGCCCCCTGCCTTGCCTTTGTTGCCCAGAATTGCCTTTGCTATTCTAGGTCTCTTCTGATTCCAAATGAATTTTAGGATTGTTTTCTCTAATTCTGTGAGATATGCTGTTGGAATTTTGATTGGAATTGCATTAAATCTGTATAACAATTTTGGAAGTATGGCCATTTTCACTATATTGGTTCTTCCTATCCAGGAGCAAGGGATATCTTTCCATTTTCTGATATCCTCTTCAATCTCCTTTTTCAGAGTACTGTAGTTTTCAGTATAGAGGTCTTTTACATCCTTCGTGAGGTTGATTCCTAGGTATTTCATTTTTTGGGATGTTATTGTGAAAGGTATTGTTTCCCTAATTTCTCTTTCAGTAAGTTTGTTATTTGTGTACAGGAAGGCTATTGACTTTTGAGTATTGACTTTGTATCCAGCTACACTACTGAATTTGCTTATTAAATCTAGCAGTTTTTTAGTGGAGTTTTTGGGGTCTTCTGTGTAGAGTATCATGTCATCTGCAAATAATGATAATTTAACTTCTTCCTTTCCAATCATTATTCCTTTTATTTCTTTCTCTTGTCTAATCGCTCTGGCTAAAGTTTCCAGAACTATGTTGAATAAGAGTGGGGACAGTGGACATCCTTGTCTTGTTCCTGATTTTAGAGGGAAGGATTTCAGTTTTTGGCCATTTAGTATAATATTGGCTGTTGGTTTGTCATAGATAGCTTTTACCAGATTGAGATAAAGACCCTCTATTCCAATTTTCTGTAGGGTTTTTATCATGAAAAGGTGCTGGACTTTGTCAAAAGCTTTTTCTGCATCTATTGAGATGATCATGTGATTTTTGTCTTTGGTTCTGTTAATATGCTGTATTACATTTATTGATTTACGTATGTTGAACCATCCCTGCATCCCTGGGATGAATCCAACTTGGTCATGGTGTATAATCTTCTTGATGATTTGTTGGATTCTGTTTGCCAGTATCTTATTAAGGATTTTTGCATCTATGTTCATTAGGGAGATTGGCCTGTAGTTCTCTTTCTTAGTTGGGTCCTTCTCTGGTTTTGGTATCAGGGTAATGCTTGCTTCCAGGAATGAATTTGGGAGTATTGCTTCCCTTTCAATTTCATTGAAAAGTTTGAGAAGTAGGGGCGTTAGGTCTTCTCTAAATTTCTTGTAGAATTCGGCAGTGAATCCATCAGGGCCTGGGCTTTTCTTTGTTGGGAGGTTTTTAATTACATCTTCAATTTCATTGGCTGATATTGGTTTATTTAGGATTTTTAAATCTTCTTGATTCAGCTTTGGTAATTCATACGAATCTAGGAATCTGTCCATTTCTTCTGCATTTTCCATCTTAGTAGAATATAAATTTTCAAAATAGGTATAGATGATCTTCTGGATTTCTGCAGGGTCTGTCGTGATATCACCCTTTTCATTTTCAATTGCATGGATTTGAGTCTTTTCTTTTCTTTTTTTAATAAGGTTGGATAAGGGTTTGTCAATCTTATTTATTCTTTCAAAGAACCAACTTTTTGCTTCATTGATTCTTTGTATTGTTTTTTTATTCTCCAATATGTTAATTTCTGCTCTGATCTTTATAATTTCCTCCCTTGTACGGGCTTTTGGCTTAACCTGCTCTTCTTTTTCTAGAAGCTCGGGGTTCACCCTTAAGTTGTTTATTTGCGCTTGCTCTATTTTCCTGATATAAGTGTTTAATGCTATAAATTTCCCTCTTAGGACTGCTTTCATTGTATCCCATAAGTTCCGGTATGTTGTACTGTCATTATCATTCAGTTGTAGAAAGTGACTAATTTCTTCTTTAATTTCATCTGTGACCCATTGGTTGTTCAGGAGGATGCTGTTTAATTTCCATGTGTTTAGGGAGTTTTTGTGGGATCTTTTGCCATTGATTTCCAATTTCATTGCACTATGGTCTGATAGTATGCATGGGATAATTTCAATTCCTTTGCATTTACTTAAGCAGGTTTTATGAGCTAGTATGTGGTCTATTTTGGAGAACGTCCCATGTGCAGCTGAGAAAAATGTGTATTCTGATGTTGTGGGATGGAACACTCTGTAGACATCTACTAAGTCCATTTGTTCAAAAGTTTGGTTCAGTTCTACTATTTCATTATTGATTTTCTGTCCAGTTGATCTATCTTTTTGTGACAGTGGAGTATTGAGATCTCCCAATATAATTGTATTAGTGCTTATTTGATTTTTCATGTCCTTTAGTACTTGTTTTATATAGCTGGGTGCATTGGTATTTGATGCATATATATTTATGATCGTTATCTCTTCCTCTTGGATTGTTCCCTTTACAAGGATGTAATGACCGTCTTTATCTCTCTGAATCCTTCTTGGCTTGAAGTTCACTTTGTCTGCAAAAAGAATAGCTACCCCTGCTTTTTTCTGGGTTCCTGTGGCATGGAGTATTGTTTTCCATCCTTTGACTTTCAGTCTATGAATTTCTTTCTGAATTAAATGTGTTTCTTGTATACAGCATATTGTTGGATCTTGCTTCTTGATCCATTTCGCCAGTCTGTGCCTTTTGATTGGTGAATTGAGACCGTTAACATTGATGGTTAAAACTGATATGTATTGACTTGTCATGATATTTTCCTGTTGTTGGTTCCCACTCTTTGTTTTTCCGTTTTCCGGCTATTTAATTATTTGCCCTGCCTGGTGGATTCCTTCTGTTGGGGTTCCTATCTCTTTCTAGAATGTCCTTCAGAACGTTTTGGAGTGCTGGTTTGGTGGTCATAAATTTTCTCAGATGTTCTTTGTCATGAAAGTATTTTATTTCTCCATCAATTTTGAAAGATAGTTTTGCAGGGTACATCAATCTGGGCTGAAAATTATTTTCCTTTAGAGCTTGCAATACATCATTCCAAGCTCTTCTTGAATTGAGGGTTTGTGCTGAAAAGTCAGCTGTGATTCTGATGGGTTTTCCTTCATAGGTGATTTGTCTCTTCTCCCTAACAGCTTTTAAGATTCTGCCCTTCTGTTGAATTTCTGGGAACTTGACTATAATATGTCTGGCTGAAGTTTTTTTTTGATCATGTCTAGTTGGTGTTCTAAAAGCTTCACTTATAGGGGTGTCAAATTCCTTTTCTCTTCCAGGAAAGTTCTCCCTGATTATGTCTTTGAACAAGGTTTTAATGTCATTGATGCTATCTCCTGCTTTTTCATTTATTCCAATTATTCTTAAGTTGTTTATCTTTGAGTCATCTAGCAGCTGCTGAATTGATTTTTCATGGTCCCTTGCTATTTTTAAGAATTTTTCCATTTCATGATCACTAATTGCAAGCCTGTCTTCTATATCTGAGATCCTGTCCTCGCATTGGCTTATTCTGCTACAAATACTTTCAATGGAATTTTTTATCTCTTGGATATCTGCTTGAATCTGCCTTATAGATTCCATTTCTTTCCTATGCTGAGCATTCATGGTTTCTATAGTTTTCTTAAGTTCATCTATTTTTTTGTCTGTATCAGCTATAGTGTCTTTAAGCATGGTCTTCATTGTAGACATTATCTCTGCAGTTATCTGTGAGATTATTTCTGTTTTAATTTTTTCCAGAACCTCATTCAGTTGCTTTGTTGTTACCACTTCAGATAGGCCAGGTGGGTGGCTTACGGATTGTCCCACCTCGTTGCTCCCTAGGTTTGCCTTTGGTGAATTGGATGTGTGTGGTTGCATCTTGTTTAAGTGTCGTCTCATTTTTTCTTTCTTTAATTCCTGGGGTGATGTTTGCAAATTACCTATAGTAGGTTACTTTATTGCTAGTGTTTAAGATCTTTAGAAGATGACTACTTCTCTGCAGTATCTTCCAAGTGGAGCTTGCTTTTAGGTTTTGAGCTTTCTGCCAGATCCTACCTCTTCAATTCGTTGGGTATGCGAAGTTGCTACCTGTTTGGCCCAGTCCTTGATTCTTTGGTACTGTGCCACTGTATTTTCTGTGTCCCTTAGTCAATCTCAATCATGAAATATCAGGAAGGAAAGATGTTTAGAACAATTATTTCACATTTGGCTATAATGTTAACTAAAGCATCAAACACAGCCTAAAAAATGACAGACTGAGCTAACCAGTTATTTACCACTTTTAGCTGTATAGAGTTGCGGTTATATAACAAAATCTAAAACACACCAGAAAAATTATATGCAGTATACAAGTCCTATGTATGTCAATTTTTCCTTGAGGAGTTTAAATTTAAGATGAGTTAAGGAGGAAATAGAGTATTGGGAGAAGAGGAAGGAATTAGATGTAAGGTTAGAGGACCAAGAGGGATCCCACTAAAATTGGGACACTAGTGCAGAGGACAGGTGGTAAAAAGAGAAGGAAGGGATAAAAGGAAGAACAGATCACAACCACAATCACAAAGAAGTTAGAGGCGCTGTTTACACTCATATAAAAAACCAGAGAGAATAATGAAGGAAAGAGCAAATACACATACAGAAACAAAAACAAAGATAAAAACAATAAAACAGACAGATCAAAAATAAAACCCCACCAAAAAACAAAAGAAAACAAAACAAAAACAAAAAACCCTTCGCCAGAACAAAAAAACAAATCAGTGAGAAAAAAAATAAAAATAAAAATAAAAAATAAAAATAAAAATAAAAAATATAAAAAGAATCAGTTCCAGGTGTTGACTCTGTTGTAGGCAGGTACCTTGTGACAAAGTCCTGTTCTGTGCAGGTCCGTCCCAGTAAGCCAGGAGCGCCCTCTGGTGGGTGGTGAGCAGAGGCGCGTACTTTCAGGCAGAGACCAGTCTAGCTCGCCTCCGCTCTCGCCGCCCTTTCACGATCCCTGGGCCTGAGAGGCTCAGCGTGCTGTCCGGAGCGCGGGTTCCCTGCACTGGTTCCCGCCGCTCTGGTTTTTCGCCACGCCCCCCACAATGGCGCCGGGCCAGTCGCTCTCTGGCGCGGGACAGGTGTGGCTGAGAGTCCAGTCTCGTTCGCCTGCTGACCTCAGCACACTTTCGTGGGCTCAATTGAGAGGCCCCGTGCTGCCCTGTCCGGAGCACAAGTTCCCAGAGCAGTTTCCGAGCCGCTCTGAGTTTCGCCACACCCCCCACAATGGCGCCCGGCCGGTCGCTCTCTGGCGCGGGGCAGCTGTGGCTGAGAGACACTCACCGCCGGTCAGCGCCGTTCTCCGCCGCTCCCCTGCCCCGCCGCTGTCTCAGGATCCTCCGTGGGGGCTCCCTGGGCGCCAGCTGCCACCGTGTGTCCGTAGAATTGAGCCTCCGCCGGCGCTCCAACTCCCGGGATATTAGAAGGTGCACGCGCGCGGTCTGCTCCTTCTTTCCTTCTTCTTTGTTGGAAGTCACCCGTCACTGGTGCCGGGGGTCCCAGATTGCGCTTCAGAACTTTTCTGGGTTTCGGGGAGGCATCTCCCCCCCTCCTGCGCTTTCTGGGTCGCTATATTCCCGTGTTCCAATGGTAACTTTCCAGAAATACGCAGCCCACCCGGCACACCGCAGCAGCCAGCAAGAAAATGCCACAGACTTTCCTTTCCCCAACAAAGCCAGTGGGGTTTGGTCACTGCCAAGCAGTGTTTGCTTCTCCTTTCTAGATTAAAAAAATTTTTCCCTTCAAAAATATCTTCCTAGTTATAGAACGAATGTTCCTTAACAAAAAAAAAACACCCATAAATGACAGTGCTAAACCTAACATCATAACCAATCATAAAAAGTTGAAGGCTTTTTCTTAAAGTTTAGGAATTAGAGAAGGATTCACACTCTCACCACTTCTTTCAACGTAGTACTAGAAGTCTTAGCCAAAGAAATTAGACAATAAAATGAAAAAATAAAGACATCCAAAAGTAGGAAAATTTGAAGTGAATTATCTGTGATTACTGACAATACAGAGATCCTGAAGACTCTATTCCCCCCAAAAAAAACTATCAGAACTGATCAGCAATTTCAATAAAGTTACTGGATGCAAAGTCAACTTATAAAAACGAGCAGTGTTTCTATACACTAATAACTGTCTGAAAATAAAATTTTTTAAAAAATCACATTTATAATGGCATACAAAAATCAATAAAATAAGTATAAATTTAACTAAGGTAGTGAAAGATTTATATTGAAAATATAAAACACTGATGAAAGAAATTGAAGATGACAGAAATAAATGGAAAGATATCCCATGTCCACTGGTTAAAAGAATTAGTATTGTTAAAATTATCATACCTCACAAAGTTACCACAGATTCAATGCAACCCATACCAAAATTAAATATCTTTCTTCACAGAAATAGAAAAAATATCCTAAAATTTGTATGGCATCTCAAAAGATGCCAAATATCCAATGTAATCCTGAGCAAAAACAAAGCTGGATGCATCACGCTTCCAGATTTTAAAATATTTTTGCAAAGTTACAGTAATGAAAACAGTTTGATACTGGCATTAAAACAGACATAGGAACCAGTGGAAATAAGAGAGAGCCCAGAAGTAAATTCATGCATAAGTGGTCGATTGATTTTTCATCAAAGGTGCCAAGTACACATAGGTAAAAGTATGGTATCTTCCTTCAATAATGGTGTTGAGAATATCGAAGTCCATGTACAGATGAATGAAAATGGACCCTTACCTGCCTCTTATAAATGAGTCAACTGAGAATGGATTAAATACTTAAAAATAAGATCTATAAGAACTATGGAATTCCTAAAGAAAACAGGGAGAATAGTCCATGATAATAGTCTAGGCAGAAATGTATTGGATGTAAGAACAAAAGCCCAGGCAATGAAAACAAAAATAAACAAATAGTAATGCATCAAATATCAAAGTTTTGCACAGTAAAGGAAACAAATGAATTAAGAGGCAACCCATGGATTTGGAAAAAATATTTGGAAACCTCACATTGGATAAAGGACTACTATCGAGATATACAAAGCACTCCAACCAATAACAAGAAAATGGAGTTCCTTATTTTAAAATGAGCTAAGGACTTGAATAGACATTTCTCAAAAGAATAAATGCTAATGGCTAACAGATATATGAAAATCCTTAACACCGTGATCAGTGAAACACAAAATGTATCACCTCACACACGTTAGATTGGCTATCATCAAAAAGGTGAAAATAATTGGCAAGGATATGGAGGAAAAACAACCTCATATACACTGCTGGTGATATTACAAATTAGTACCATTATTCCTGAAAACATTATGGTAGCACTTCAAAAAGCTAAAAGTGCTATTATTATGGATGACTCAACAATCCCACTACTGTGTATGTACCTAAGGGTCTAAAATCAGTATGCCAAAGAGATGTCTGCGCTCCCATGTTTTTTTCAGCATTATTCAGAACTGGCAAAATACAGAAACAGACCAAATATTCATCAGTAGACAAAGAGATTTTTAAAAAATTATATATACAATGTAATATTCAGCCTTTAAAGAGAAGAAAACCCTGTCATTTGTGATAATATGGATAAACCTGAAGGATACTATGTTCAGTGAAATAGTTCAGGGATGAAGAGACAAATACCATCTTATCTCATTTATATGTGGAAGTTTAAAAAGAAAGTCAAACTCACAGAAAATAGAATAGTGGTTACCAGAAGCAGGAGTGAGGGGGATAGGGAAAAGGAAACAACAGTCAAGAGTACAAAGCTACAGTTAGTTAGGAAGAAAAAGTTCTGAAATTCTATTGCACAGCAAAATGACTATAGCTAATAATGTATTGTAAGTTTCAAACCAGCTACAAGAGGAGGTTAAATGTTCACATAACCCAAAAAAGAAATATTTGAGATAAGAAACCTGCTAAAAATCATGATTTGATCATTCCATAATGTATACATGTATTGAAACATCAAATTTACCTTATAAATACATATATTTACTTATCAATTAAAATTAAGATAAAATTTAAGATATATTAATTTTCATAAGGAAACATTATTTAGTAATAAAACAAAATAAACTACTAATGTATGCTACAGCATGGATGAATCTCAAGAATATGCTAAGTGAAGGAAACATACCTCAGGGCTGGGGAAGTAGCTCAACAGCACAAGTGCCTGTCTGGCAAAGGCAAGGTCCTGAGTTCAATTCCCAGTACCAAAAAAAAAAAAAAGAGAGAGAGAAACATAATCCAAAGATTATATACTGTGTTTTTATTTTTATGGAATATCTACAAAAGGCAAATTTTTAGAAGCAATACATATTAATTATGGTCTAGGGCTGGGTACAAAAAGTAGAATCCACTGCAAACTGGCACTGAGGTAGTGTTTTGAGGTGATGAACAGGTTTTAAAAATGAATTGTGGTGATTAGTTGCAGAACTCTGCAAATTTACTAAAAATCATTGAATTGTGCACTTGCAATAGCTGACTTATAGTACTGAAATTATACCTCAATGAAACAATTTTTAGAAAGGAAAGTTCGTGTGTGGTTTGTTAACACTCTCTTCTCTGTGTCAGGATGACCAGTTATGTTCCAGATAGAAGTTATTTTTATTTCTAAGCAATAAAATGTGCTCAGAAATAAAATAAGCAATAAAAAGTAATATAATCTTAAACTTTTCAAAGAAAAATTTCCATTTCAGAAATAAAGTTATTACTAAATATATTCCCTGAAATTCCACAACATAACCTTATGATTCTTTAAATTAAAAACAAAATTTTCTGTAACAATTTAGTATTTCATGCAACCCTAAGTAATATGACAAAATTATTTATATATATTTGCATAGCACTTTATTTAGTGATGGGCATATCTTAGTCAATAAGCCAGACATAGCCCCTCTCTTCACAAAACTTACAGACTAAAAATCAGTATGTTTACCTCTTTGCTTTGCATGAACTGTTAAAAACAGCTATAATTTCATTTTCATTTCCATGTTAATTCCTTTTTAAAAATAAACTAGAAATTGTTTTAGTTTAAACTTCTATAACTAACACTTGTGACTTACTAGATAATTTTTATAATGCATATTTAAATTTGTAGTCATTCTTATTTCTACCAGCAGGTGGAACCCTTTAGGTTTATTTTGACTCAAAGACAGCAATATATAAACCTTTGTTATTACTTTGTATTTTTAAGAATTACTTTTTTCTTTGGTTCCTTATTTATTTCTAGGACAAAAGTTAATGCTAATACATAGGAATGGCCATTCTACATACCCTACAAAAATCTCTACATTAGTGACATTCACATTAACATATACCATTTGTCATAGAACACTTGCTATAGAGTGAATTCAGATTCTTAATACTTCCAATAGTGGGAAAATACATGAACTAAAAATGAAGAGCTTCTTATCCTTCAGAATAAAGGTTCACAAACTTTTTCTGTAAAGAGTCAGATAGTAAACATTTTAGAATTTGTGAACCTTAAGGTTTCTATTAAAACTACTCACTTCTACAGTGGTACAAAACCATAGACAATAGGTAAAAAAAAATAAGTAAGACTATGTTCCATAAACATTTTATATTCGATAGGTGGACAAATTTGGTCTTTGGGTCATAATTTTTAACCTACCTCTAGAGATCTAGGCTTGTGACTCCTAAACTTGAATGTGCATCTGAATCAACAGAAACTGATAAAAATTTAGATTACCAGACTTGATCTCCAGAGTTTCTGGTTAGGCAGGTCTCTGGAAACACTAGAGAATCTGTTCTAACAAGATTCCCAATGACGCTGATGGCATCAGGAACACACTTTATTCAGAAATTCAGACTCTAGGCCATATGTCACCATTTCTGCTTCCTTGTTTTTGTAACATTTAAACACAAAACAGTTAAAAATTTTTCTTTGGTTTGGGAGGCCTTTTGAGAGAGGGTCTCACTAGGCAGCACAGGCTGGCCTTGAATTTGAGAACCTCCTGCTTTGGCCTCCTGAGTACTGGAATTACAGCAAAATAGATTTAAAATAAATAAACATGTAATATTGCCTAGAGAGATTATTGGCAAGAGAGATAGTTTGGATCATTGGGAAGTAAGACTTTATACTGTGGCTTATGCAGTTCAGTTATCACCATGTATCATAGTGATGTAGTTTTGTATTAAGGATGGTGTTAGAGAAAATATCTCTTTCAGAGGATCACAGGCTGAAAATGTGTTGACATTAGTATAAGACGGTGAGAAAAAAGTCACCACTCAAAGCAAATATTTCTTTCATCTTAACATAATTTCTGTATTTTCATGCATGTTTTTACATAGTTATAGTCATATTGCACATCTAACCTTGTAATATGCTTTTAAACTTAGTAGTTAGAATTGCAGCCTTTGTGATTAAGAAGTATTTGTAAACATCATCTTAATAGATGTTTAATATTCCACTACATGTATGTTTAATAACCATGTTTTAGTGAACTGTTTCTGCTCCCTGGATTGCAATGAGCATCTTTGTGTATAATTTTGTCCCCATTTTAGAGTACTTTCAAAAGCAACTAAGAGAAATGGAATTACTGATATTGTTAAGGCTGTTGATGAACATTAGAGTTGTTTTGGTAATAATTTCACCCTAATTGTATCAGAGAGAAAGATTCATTCTACCCTATTATTGGTTAGTTCAGGAAGTTTTATTTTACTTTGATTATAAAACAAAGTTGCTAATTTCTTTTTTTTTTTTTTTTTTTTTTTTTTGGGTACCGGGGGTCGACCTCAGGACCTCGCACGCCAGCAGGCGCCCGTGCCGCTGAGCAATATCACCGGCCCTTTTTTCGTATGTGGGATCCGGGAGTTGAACTCAGGCCCTCACGCTTGCCAGGCAGGCGCTTACGCCGCTGAGCCATCTCACCGGCCCGCTAATTTCTATATTATTAGAAATACATTTCTTTTCCCCTTTTGTTTCCAGTACCAAGCCTTTGTTCTATTGTCTCAGTGTATTTGGGCTGCTATAACAGAACACCATAAACCAGATAGCTTATAAACAACAAAAGGTCTCCCAGTTCTGGAGATTAGGAAGTCTATGATCAAGGGACTAGCAGATTCAGTCCCTTAGGGGGGTCCTTTCCTTGTTTATAAATAGCAACTTCTGTTGGTGTCCTCATGTGGAAGAAGGGGCAAGGAAGCTCTCTGGGGCCTCTTTTCTAAGGCCCTATTCCCATTCATGAGGCTTTCAGGAACAAGTTACTTCCTAAAAGCCCCACCTCTTAATATAATCACATACAGGATTAGTTTTCAAATTCATACCATAGCATTTGCTCATGTTATTTCACTCCCATCAGTCTTGAGACACACACACACACACACACACACACACACACAAATATAATTGTAAGCCACTTGGCTGCAGAGCCACACACTGACTTCTCTAACATGCTGTGGTACTTGGCAGAAATACTTGTATGTATGTATTTCTGCAAAGGTGTAGAGCAAAATCCCTATCCAGGGACAAAACCACTTATAGTGTGACACTCAAGAGAAAGGTCAGGACACAGAGCTCTGCAGCTTTCCAGCAGCCTTTCCCCCTGCACGCAGTATGGTATTAAGTCATGGTTGCTGGCTAGATATAAAATAGCACAGGACAAAGGATGATTATACTTCGATAAGAAACTGCACGCGTACTTGGCCCAGGAAATTTCTCCTAAAGACTGAGTGGAAAAGAGAGGAGCTGTATAAGCTTCTGCACTGCTTGACTTTGGAAATAGTTTTAGACAATTGGCTCTACTTACCTAGACTTGGTTGTAGCTGGAGTTTATTTATGAACAAGGCTGTGGCTTTCTCTTACAGAACTTTTAACGCAGAGGCCCATGAAACATTATCTCACGAGAGTCACAAGTTCAACAGAGAACTAGAAATCTATCAGTCTTCATTAAAATTTATTATGGAGGCAAGGTGGAAAAGAAGCAATGCATACTATACTAAAATCAAAATCCTTGTCCATAATCATAAATTTTAGGACTATTATTCTCTGCTCTGCACTTCCCTGAAGTTGTTTTCAGTCAAAACTGAGAAAAACTCATTCTTGCGAAAGAAATACAGCTCTGTCCCTAGCAATTTTACCATAAAGTGGCCCACCCTAAGTGTCTGAACTTACTAGCAAGAATCCAACATTATAATCAAGTCAATCTGCTCATTGTCCTTGAATCAAGTGCCATGCCCATGTCCACTGTATCAGACCCCATGTCTTGGCTCCTGTTATCCCTACCCCTAAAGTCACTTTCACTTAGCACCTCATTATGAAATCCTCTCCTTTAACACCTAGTGTAAGTCTGAATGCTAAAAAAATCTCTCTCTTTCTTGGGGTTCCTAGAGCTCATATCAGAGACTGAAGCATAATTCCATGCTTGAGGTATAAGCTAATGTTTGTTGAAGAGACTTGCTTAGTCATATATGAGAACAGGGGTGCAAGAGAAACCTGGACTTGAAATGGTCACAGAGTATGTCTACAGCGAATGGCCTGAAGGCCTTTCAAAATTCTTACTACTTCGGCCCCAACATGGTATAGGAACAACAGGATAATTCTAACACATATAAAATAAAAAAGAAAATGGTGATATGTTCAACTATATCTGGCACATTTCCTAATGTTGCATGCTATGGGAGTAACAAAATGAACTCAAGTATCTGAGAGGGGCAGTGGAATAACTTTATGGAGTAAACTTGAAAGAATTTTCAGGAAAAATAAAAGAGTCAGAAGTGTTATTACTAATAGATAACTAAAGATCACAGGAGAAAGAAATTGACTCTGATGATGCCAGGGCTGACACTATACAATCTATGACAAATTCTCCTCCACTTCCATTACCCATACTTGGCAATTTACAAACCTGATGGAACTTGAATTCAACACTGAAAGATCAGGGATATAACCCTAAAGTGATCATCTGTCCACCACTCAGCAGAGTGGGGTGTCTGTCAAAATTAAATTCAGTTGAAAAAAAGTGATAAAAGTTATGTTTTTTTGCAAGCTGAGTATGTGGTCTGAGATTCAAACCCAAATTTCTGACACTCTACTACAGGTGTGGCAACAACTACCCTCCATGAAAAGGATACTGTATTTAGAATAGATGGATAAAATTGAAGTAAAAATATATCTACATAGTGTGAATGTTTAAAACAAGCTAGATTACTGGTGGAAATAAATTTGCATCATGTGTTTTTAAATTGATAGTTAAAGGAAGGCAAAAGAATTGATCTGAAAGCTTCCTATGGTCATATTTTTGCCAGCTTGACCAAATTTATAGAGAGAATAACAGCAGTAGACCCAAGTTTCTGTATTTATATTTCTTGCTTGAACGTCATGATGAAAAACATAAAACTGTTCTGAGTTATTTTTAACATTAAACACATTTATCCTTGGAAGTGGAAAATGCTAATGCTTTCCTATGCCCATATGCTGAATAAAACTGAAAGTAAACAGAGCTAGAATATTTTGGGAATTGCTACTATAGTCATCAAAGCAATTAAAAACTCATTTCAAGGTGGTTATTATAGGAGTATTTGTTGTTATTTATATGTCTGAAGAAGAGACACTTCTTTAGCAGTATAATATACTACATATAATAACAATATTTTGAAAAACCAAGAAAATGTATCTATTTCAAAAATGTTAGGATGGTTCTTAAGGCTTAAAACTTTCAGATGCAACATCTTCAGACTTATAGTCTTTTCTATACTAACACAAGTTTAGTATTTTCAAACAAAATTACACTTATGGTCATAAAAGAATAGTAGATTACGAATAATAGTATTGGATAGTTTGACTCATACCTATGAGTCATTTATTTGATTAGCTTGCCATAGCCATCTCATAAATTAAAAGGCTTTTAAAGAATTAATAGTACAATTCATCCTAGAATATTACCTAGTTTACTATTTGTGATGTATTTTCCAATAAAGAAAGAAAAACTTAAGTTTAGTTGTAATATTAGCTCTGTTACACTAAGTATTATCATTAAATATTTTATAGAATAAGACTTGGTAGAAAGTTCCTCAGTCTGTTAACATTTTTTCATACTTATATAATTGTTGCCATATGAAAGTTTTTTCTCTTTAACTACAGGGTAAGCACATGGCGATTACAGAAAATATTGTACAGTGTTCTTTATATCACTGTCACACACTTTTGTAGGTTTGAATTGTACCATATGTGTGGGAAATTTTCATTATATATCTTGAGAAGCCTTACATGTACTCTGCTCTTTTCCTTGAACATATGTGGACCACAGAGTACCAAAAGAAAGTGTTATTTACATAAAATCAGGACAAAATTATTAAATAGCTTTTGAGGCAAATTATAGCAGTGGCTGCCATGCTTATAAATGCTGCAGACATATTCCCATGGTGGCCATTCCTCTTCTGTATTTGAGAAATAATAGACATAAAACGTCTCAGTGTAGTCTAAACCTTCTCTAGGATACTGTCATAGTGCAGACATTTCTAGCCAGCCTCATAAAGCCAAGATTCTTCCTAGATGGAGTCTAAATCTTGGATCCTGGGTTTTAACCCGCATCACATCTGATAGTCCATGTGTACTTCCTGATCCTATCAAATATCTATGATTTCCTGCATTTTCTACAGCTCTCCATGTATGTTGCTTGACATTATGGATAGGTATGAGAAAGTCTCAACTACCAGTAGATCTTTTCCTATATGAGTGTGACAGTCTTTCCTTTTTCATTCTAATACCTGCTTTTCGAACTATTACATTAGATTTCATAGCTACAGTCAGAACCTAGACCACCAAAGATTGACCTTTTTTTTGTTTGTTTGATTTTTGAGACAGGGTCTTGCTGTGTAGTTCAGGCTAGCCTTGAACTCACAACAATCCTGCTTCAGCTTCTCAGGTGCCAGGATTATAGGCTTGTGCCACCACGCCAGCCACAATGATTGACATTTTTGTATATGAACTCACATAACGAGATACATTTTTCTTGTCAGAGTTTTTGGTTTGATGAGTCTTTTAGGTTGTTTTTGTTCTGTTTGGGTTGTAATGGAACCACCTTTTTGTTGAAAGGATACCAAGTGTCGTATGCACAGCCCCACTATGACAAAAGTAATACATCTGTAGAATCATTTTGAGGAAAGCTGCCTGTACCAATTAGTTCTTGCCATGTGATAAAGAACCTCTAGGTCTAGGTAATGCTTCATTTATTTAGTTTATGCATCAATAGGTTGACTAGAGTTTAGCTGATCTAGGTAGGTTCATGGGGATGTCTTCGCTGGAACACTTATAATTTATAACCAGCCACAATGTTATTTTCCTGGATACAGCAGGCTGGTCAGGCCTGTTTTTCCCATGGCAATGGTAGAAGTGCACAAAGAAATGCAAGTCCTCTTGACTGAGTGCCACTTTACTTATTCTTTTAGCCAAAACAGGTCACATGCCTAGGACTTTTCACCAGGAGGAATGTAAACTCTCATAGAAAATGACATGGATTCAGAAGGGGGGAAAAAACTGGGGCCATCACTGCAATTCACCACACTGTCAAACTTTACCTTGACCATGAATCACCTTGCTGTGGAACACAAGATCACCACCTTTGCGTAACTAACTGGATTGGGAATCAGGGTGTGATCCAAAAGCAGGCATTTGTTGTGGTTTTTATGAAGTAACTAAACACAAGAATTTTGTCCAATATAAGAATGTTTTATTGGATCGCAACTAGCTGATTCAATTAGATATTTTCTTGGGGGAAGTTTGAAACATACATAGAGAGACATGGACAACTGAACAGGGCACAAACTGAGTGACACAAAAGGTGAAGGTAATATGCAGAAGGTAACAGAAAGTAATGACCCCAGAGATGCCTTATGTCCTAAGAACCAGTGTCTGTGAATGTCACCTTCTATTGCAAAAGGGACTTTGTAAGTGTGGACAAATTAAGAATTTTGAGATGAATAGATTACCCTGGATTATCTATGTAGGTCTGGCGTTATAATAATGGTTCCTATGAGAAGGATTTTGGACTTCCAGAACTGTAAGAGAAAAATTTTGCATTGTTTTAAACCACTAAGTTTGTGGTAATTTGTTATAGCAGCAATAAGAAACTAATCTAGAAGTCACAAGTCAAAACAAACAAACAAACAAAAAACAGTCATGGCAGAATGAAGTGCAGAGGAGGAGAATACATTCATGGTACCAATGGTCACCATAGAAATGGCAGTAGCTGCAAAAAGCAGTTGAGTCTTCATAGTATAACATTAGTATAAGAAACAACAGACTTTTGCTTCTATTATGAATACTCCATACTCTAAAGAACCTTCCATTTCTCAAGAGTCTTTTCTGTAACTTCTCTGTGTTCCTATGTATATTAAGTGACAATTAACTGAATAAACCTGTGTTTATCATAACTCAAAAGGACTAATGTACAGTACAGTGACTAGATCAGACCAGAATTTCACAACAGTAACATTATTAGCATCATTGGTCAAATAATTTTTTGTTGTAGGAGGCTTTCTTATGCATTGTGGAATGTTTAACAGCATCCCTGGCCTTTATCCACAAGAAGACAGTAACACTGAATGAACTTCCCAATGTGACAACCAAAAATGTCTCTTTATATTGCCAAATGTCCCCTGGCTGTCAGAATCACCCCTGATTAAGAACTACTCAACTCTAGTTCATTAGGCAAGTTTTTGTTGCTGTATGAAAATATTCAAGATAATTAAGCTATAAAGAGTGGTTTATTTTGGCTCAGAGAGGTTTCAGTCCATGTTTGTTTGGCCCCATTGTTTGGGGGTCTATGGAGAGGCAGCATATCACGGTGTGGAGCATGGGGTAGAGGAAAGCCTTTTAGACAAGAACAGAAAAAGAAGATGAAGCTAGGGTGCCACTATTCTCTTGAAAGTCATGCCCACCCCCACAGTAACTTGAAGAACTCCCACTGGGCCCCAAGCCTTGAAGGTTCTACTACCTCCCAATAGTGCTTTGCTGAGGACAAAGCCTTGAACACACTGCCCTTTGGGGGACATTCCAGAGCCAAACTATAGCATCTATTAATGTCAGCTGCTATAATATTCTTCATTAAGAGTGATTACTATTATTAAGGTCTTTATGTAAACTAATTTTGACCAAAGTTTCAAAATTTTAATAGAAGACATAAGCCTAGTTCTCTAACATTCACTAGCTGTGTGACCTTGAGGAAATTTTTAAACCACTCTGTTTGGTGAGTCTTATCTATAAAATAGAAGTGAAAAAAAAGAGTATTTACTTCATGAATTTGTTGTTAGCTTTAGATTAGATATGTACTATGTGCTTAGAATAGGAGTCAGCAAACCTTTTCTGTAAAGGGCCAGATAGTAAATATTTTAGGCATTGGGACTACATAGTCTTAGTTGGGCTGGGGATGCACCTGACTGGTAGAGTGCTTCCCTCGAAAGATGTCTTAGCTACTTTTCTCATTGCTGAGAAAAAATTCCCAACACTCAAAGTTAAGGGAGGACAGGTTTATTTGCCTTGCAGTTTTAGAGATTTCAGTGCATAGTCAACTGTCTCTAAGGCAGGGTGGCATGGCAGAGGAGCATCACAGAGGAGAAACAGTTCATGGCATGGCAGGCAGAAAGCAGCAAGTAGTAGCAGCAGCAGCAGCAACCGCAGCTGCAACAGCAACAGCAGCAGCTTTTTTTCCATCCAGGCAAAAGCCTTTTGGGTGGTGCCACCCATGCCTATGGTGGGGCTTCTATCTTCAGTAAATCCATTCTGCCACACCCAGAACTATGCTAATTCCAATCAGTGGACTATTTCAGTACCACACACCCTTAAACCCAGTATCATATATCCTAGATCCAACAAGCTCCAAAAAGCCCCACCTGTGGCTTTGGGGGGACATCTAGATACAAGCCATTATGAAAGGTAATCTGTACAGATGATAAATCCCTATCTGAAGGCATTTCTCCCTTGAAGAAATGCCCAGGAATGCTGCAGAATCTTGCCCATCATGTATATATGCTAGTTTTTTTTGTTTTTGTTTTTGTTTTTTTCTTCATGGTGCCTACAGTGGGGGCGCTACATCCTAACAAATGTAGAGAAATCTGTAAATCAGATTTATAGTACAGGCTTCTACACAAACTTATTCAGTATTAAATCATAGAGAACTTTGGGCCAATCATATTGGCAATTTAGGTTTTGAAGAAAAGAAAGTCAAAACTAAGCTTCCTGTAAGGAGAGAGACTTGGTATTTCCTTAGTGCAAAAGAGATCACTGAAATGAACATTTTTGTGTGTGTGTCTACTCAGCACCCCGTTTCCGAGTACTACTTTTTTCAACTCTGCCGACCATAAGTTTGCAGAGAGAGTTGACCAGTTACTCAGCTGTAGTTTTTTTTCCTGAGGGTGAACACATGGTCCTACTTGGGCAAATTCTTGTCCTGAAAAATTTTTATCAGGGATAGAAATAAAGAGAAGGGTTTCCATCAAGGAGATTAGATGAACTGTAACAGGCAAGTACAAAGCTGTTGGTAAATATGATTTCTAGTGGTGGACTGAGAAGAAAAGGAGATTAATCTGTACCTTTTCTGGAATGGTAAAAAGCTGTACTTCTTGACTATTTCTTTTTCCTAAATCCTCTTATTCCTTCTCTAGTTGGTATCAGAATGGGAAATGATGGTATGGTCAGCTTATGCTTAGTTTTACTCTGAGACTGTATCTTTGTATAAAGACTCACTCAGTGGTGAGGGAAAAAAAAAAAAAAAAAAAACTGCTCCTGGTTTCACCTGTCCAACTAGAAAACTGGTCCTTGAACAGTTTAAAGTCTGTATGTATTTTGGGGTTCATTCTCAAATTTTTTAAAGTTACATAAATAATTAATCTCAGTTATGATGGGTAAATATAAAGGCTGTTTTGTAGCTGCTATTTAGACCAATCCCTTTCTGTTAAAATCCCTCCCTTCCTATTCTCTAAAACTAGATTATTGTTCATTATATAGGACATACTTCAAATCCTTCCTTTACATGAAGTCTTGCTTAGCTATCAATTCCCCATTAAGTGCTCTCTTCTTTGATATCCCAGAGCATTTACTCACTGTATGTTTACTGCCATTTTCATGTTGGTTATGGTTCCCTCAATAACATATTAACACATGCTTGTGGGAGGGGCAGCCTAAAGGAGTTGAGACTTTCATCACAGCTTATGCCTCCCTTCCTCCAACTCCCACAAATACCTTTACCCACAGAAAAGTAAATTAGAAATGGTCACCTTACCCAAGACTAGCTAATCCACTCATTGCCCAATGGCTGGGTGAGAAAGGCACAGCTTAAATGAGGTTTGAATAATTTGATAAACCAAGCATTTGTCTTCATAAATTTGAACTTAAATTGTAGAAGAAAAAGAGGGCAGAAGACAATGAAAGAAAAAAACCTACAGAATAGATGCATCACATTAAGGATAAAGCACTGGTACATAGGGTTCTTCCACCTGTCTTGAAATCAAGACAAACTTCCAACTCCTATCTTCCTATGATGCCATGGTATGGATCTCTCTGTCTGTTGGAACTCCATGAAATCTCATCTCTTAACCCTAAATGATTTCTAAGGAAAACCTCCACTGAGTCCATATGATTTGAAATGAAAATAATTAAAAGAGCCATTAATTACATGCTTTTTTGTGTCTTTTGTTGTAAGTCGTATGCCAGACTTTTTATTTAATGAGACTATCAGCTTTTTGCCCTCTTTAAGGGAATAGACAGTATGTATGTTCTCAAAGGAGCTAGCACAGTCAATACATTTAGAGCCTCAGGAAGAGCACAATAGATTGGATTAACAGAAGTCCTGATATTTTTTCTAAAAACAATTTTTAATTTTTACCCCAAAATTTTTTTTCAAAAATGACAGCTGACTTTCTTCTTTTAGATGTGGGATAGCCTACAAGATGTCTTCCAAGATGTTAGAAAGAACAGAATAGCTTATCTATTATTTTCTCTTGCATTTGATTTACCTTTGCTAGAGATAATCAGCCAGCAACTTCCTTAGATCACTTCATATTTTCACAGAACAATATATCCGCTGCCAACTTTTCATTCCTCAGTTCTCTGCACAAATAACAATCATACCTGGGGGGAGGAAACTCATGGAGAATCACAGTGGAAAATGAGCGTGAGCCAGAAAATACTGAGTAAGTACACTGTCAGCTGTATATATCCCCCTGAACTAGTCACGCTCACTTTGGAGAGCTGAAACAGGGGGAGGGAGGTCTTTACTCTCAGACTTCATCTGCACACCACATACTGATAGCACGCAAAAGCCTCATTATATATAAGTATACAGAGTAACTCTGCAAGGTTTAAGTTTGTCTCAAGTCTGTGATATTTTTACATTTCAAATCATTAATCTTTAATAGAAAATATAAATCAAAGGCAGGTTACCTTGGAAATATTTTATTTAGCAATATTCTTAAATTGTATCTCATAACTTTGATTGTTAGAAATCTGTACTTGAACCTGAAACTTCTATAAAATTTTAAAGTTTCAACTTTAACTTTGAAAGTGTTCAATAAAGATCCAAGAAAGGAAATATATTTTTAAAATACACTGAGAATCAAATTACTTGCTATTTTTTCTGATTAAAAATTTATATAGCAATTCTTCCTAATCTCAGAGACTGTCCTGTGTGTCTCTCTAGTTAAAGTCTGTGTATCAGTCACCACTTCATTTTTATTCTTTGAAAATAATATGAAATCTTGCATTTTATGAGAGAATTGGAAGACATTTTTTCTACCAATCTCTCTTAAAACATGATTTATTCTCTCATACCTTTCATTTTGCAGAAAAGCAGATATTGTTTCTAAGGAGCATTATTGCTATAAATCTCAAAATTTCCCTCCCATTGTAAAATATTATATAATATTTTTGTATTCTAAATGAAAATCCAGGTGTTACTATTCAAAAATTCTAAAAGGTAATTATTGTAGTTTGTGTGTCCATGGCAGTAGACAAAACTAATTTCCATCTGGGATATAAAATAGGACAATTAGACATGTGGTCTTAAAGTATATTACAGGCACAATTCATTTTATTTTGCTTGCTTATTTGCATTTCACAGATATTACATTTTTTTATAAATTGAAGATTTATGGCAACCCTGCATTGAGCAAGTCTGTTGATATTTTTCGACAGCACTCACTCATTTCATGTCTGTTTAAAATTTTACTAATTCTAACAATATCTTAAATTCTTTCATTATTATTATATCAGTTATGGTGATCTGTGAGCACTAATCTTTGATGTTACTATTGTAATTGTTTTGGAGCACCATCAAGATAACCATTTAAGATGGTGAACTTAATAAATGTTTATGTCCTGACTGCTCCTCCAACCAGTCATTCCCCCATCTCTCTCCATCTTCTTTGTCCTCATTTCCTGAGACACAATGATATTGAAATATCTGTAAAAGAGCTTCTAATTGTTCAAGTGAAAGGAAGAGTCATACATTATCTCACTTTAAATCAAAAGGTAGAAATGATTAACTTCAGTAAGGAAGGTATGTCAAAAGCCCAAATAGGCTGACAGCTAGACCTTTAGCTTCAGTTAGCCAAGTGGCAAATGCAAAGCAAAAGTTCTTGAATGAAATTAAATGAGCTACTCTAGTAAACACAAACAATAAGAAAGTAAAACAACCTAATTGCTGATGTGGAGAAAGTTTTAGTGTTCTGGAGAGAAACTACAACAGTCTCTTAGGCCAAAGCCTAATCTAAGTTTAGGACAAAAAGAATTCTATGAAGGTAGAGAAGTAAAGAATATTTAAAAGGAAAGTTTAAAGCTGGCAGAGACTGTCTCATGAGGTTTAAGAAAAGAAGAAGTATCCATAACATAAAAGTACAAGGTAAATCAGCAATTACGATGTAGACGCTTCAGTACATCTTCCAGAAGATCTAGCAAAGAGAACTGAGGAATGTGGCTACATTTAAGAACATATGTTCAATGTAAACAAACAAAACAGCCTTATTAGAAGATGTCATCTAGGACTTTCATAGCTAGAGAGGAGTCTGGTTTCAAACTTCAAAGGATAGGCTTTTTTTGGGATGGGCTAATGCAGCTGGTGACTTTAAATTGAAGCCAGTACTCATTTACCATTCTGAAAAACCTACAGCCCTTAAGAATTATATTAAATCTACTCTGCCTATGTTCTATAAATGGAATAACAAAGACTAGATGACAGCACATCTGTTTACAACATGGTTTACTGAATAGTTTAAGCCCACTGTTGGGACCTACTTATCAGAAAAAAAAAGATTCCTTTAAAAATATTATTGTTCATTGACATTGGACCTGAGTACCAAAGAGCTCTGATGGACATGCACAATGAGATTAATGTTTGTCTTTCATGCCAGCTAACACAACATTTATTTTGCAGTCCATGGATCAATGAGTCATTTTGACTTTCAAGTCCTTTAAAAAACTGTTTCTTAACACTACTGATTCCCCTGATGGATCTGGGCAAAGTAAATTAAAAACCTTTTGGAAAGGAATCACCATTTAAATGTCACTTAGTATATTTGTGGGCCCTGGAGGTAGCTCAGTGGTAAAGTACTTGCCTAGCATGCATGAAGCCCTGGGTTTGATACCCAGCACTGGGAGATAGAGAAGAAGAAAGAGGAGGTGCAGGGAAAAGGAAGGAGAAGGAGGAAGAGGAGGAGGAAGAAGAGGGAAAAAAGGGAAGAAGAAGAAGGTGGGGAAGAAAGAGGAGGAGAAGGGGACAAGAAGAAGAAAGAAAGAAAAGTACATTTGTAATTCACTTAAGGAGACCAAAACACAAACTTTAACAGGCATTTGGAAGAAGTTGATTTCAACCCTCATGGGTAAATTTGAAAGGTTCCAGACTTCAGTAGAGGAAGTAACAGCACATGTGGTGGAAATAATAAGAGAACTAGAAGTAGAGCCTCAAGCTGTGACTAAATTGCTGCAATGCATGATAAAAACTTTAATAGATAAACAATTGCTTTTTAAGATGAGCAAAGAAAATTGTTTCTGGAGATGGAATTTATTTCTGGTGAAGATACTTTGCATGCTCTTAAACATCACTGTATGCTACAGAGAAATCTTTCATGAAAGGAGGGTTATAAGTTTGTTGCCAGGCTGGGCTTACACAGTGAGCAATTTCAAGGCCAGCCTGGGCTGCATAGTGAGACCCTATCTCAAAAAAGAAAAAGAAAAAGAAAAAGAAAAGAAAACTTTAACATATGGTAAAAATCCAAATTTACTCAACTAATTCTACAAAGCTCATTTAATACAGATCCCCAAATTGGTAAAGGTTGCACAAGGTCCATCCTACTATGAATATCAATCTCATTTAGGAAGTTAGCAAATTCCAAAACAAAAATACTAGTAAATTAAACACATATTTATTAAAATAGTAATACAACTAAGAAACTTCACCTTGGAATGGAAAGATGTTTCAACATCAGTAAGTTTATCATTATAATCAATACATTAAAAGGATATAAATGATTATATATTCTGAAAAGTAATTAAATTAAATATTTATTGGTAATTTTTAAAATATAGAGCTTTGCAAGCTATGAAGAGATGCCACTTTTAACAAAATTTTCAGCAAGAAAGATACTGAAAAGTGTAAGATCAAAAAGTCAGAAATAAGAGAAATGCACACACCTATAAGTACATTTTTCTGGAAGTTCTAGTCAATAAAATAGAAAAAAATCCAAACTATTAAAACAATGAAAAGAGACCAAAAAAAGTTGCTTTTAGATTATATGAATGTCAACATAAGAAAATCAAGTGAATTAATGAATGATAATAGCAGCATTCACCAAACTATATGGATATAGTCAATATGTGAAAAACAGTTTTCTTACACACGAGAAATAACAACTAGATAGTGTAATAGGAAGAAATCCCTTCTTATAATTGTAGAATAAACAGTAAAATACTTCTCATGATAATGCTAAAACACTGTGGATCTATGTAAATAAAACTGTAAAACTGTTTGTGAATATCAACTAAGTCTTACAACTGTCAGATTGCAAGGGAATAGAGATCTAAATCAAACTACCTTAATTAATAATAAGAAAATCATTGGCTCATATAGTATGAACAATAGATATAGCTGCTCTTAAGCAAAACTGGGTCTAGAGGTTCAAGAAGGGTCCTGAGGCTTTTGTCATGCTAAATATTTATCTTTTGTTTTTCCTGTGCTCCTTTTGGGTACTGCTCCTCCCCAAACCCAGTTATGGAATTCAAATAGAACTACCAATTATAGTGCTTATCCCCTATTTGCAGGTAAAGCACATAATTTAGTCCATAAAGCACCTGAAATTGATTTTTTTTGGACACTGTGTAGAGATCCATTTTCTTTTTCCTTGTATTTTCCTAATACCATTTATTTAATATCCCACCTCCCCCTTATCATTACCAAGATGTAATGATATAAAATTGGTATTTATATGTGAGCTTGTTTCTGGGTTCTCTGTTCATGTGTTCCAGGCCACCTAATCAGTTTATCAAACTTTTTTTTTTTTTCCCCTTCTCTTTACTCTTTCTCTATTATCACCTTCTTTGGTCAAGCCCATTACATTTTCATCATATGAGTGAGATTTTGGAAGAAAACGTGAATGAGTTTCCCATTCAAATCAAAGCTTGATATAGAAGAGAAAACAGGAATGGAAAGGAGAGTCTGGATATTCCAGGAATCAGGAAAACATAAGTGTATGCATATCCAGTGAAATATTGAAATATTCATACTTCTACCACGTTATGAATTTGGTGGTTCAAGGCAATTCAATACAAAATTTCCAGGGACAGAATAATTTGTCTCACACCTGGCTTACATATGGATTTACAAAAATCTTTCTTAAATTGCCTTGCATGTGAATCATTTAATTTTTTGCAAATTGTCCTGACAAATTTTGAAGTCTAATTCAATTTTGTTTCACCACAAAAGGAAGATTTTTTATTTTAATATTCTATCATTGGTTATCACCTTCTGAAGTTACTAGTGAGCTTATGTATAGAAAAGTAGTAAATGGTTAAAAATGTCAAGTGATGTGTATTGCACTCATGGTCAGGTGAGGAAGGGTGGTCTAAGTTCCCTAATGACAATCTCAAAAGTCACTTCTTCCATTAAAATTTCTCTAATTTCTACTCTCCTCCAGATGTAAATATTACTTGTTTTCTGACATCCCATAGCTGTTTATTTATCCCACCAAAACTCTTCAACTAGGCTAGTTGGGTGTGTGTTTGTGTGTATTTAGTGTCTTTATTAGAATTGGAACTCCTTGAGAGTAGGATCTGATTTAACATTTGAATTCAGTAGAGTGGTTAAGTTCGGTGTGTTTCAAATATTCCTAACTTTGTAGGAGTTAGGCATTCTTTCTTCTACGTTGTTATGTTGTATATACTACATACATACACAGCACAGTAATTTACTTCTTTACTTCTCTGACCCACGACACAGAACTCTCTGGAGAAAAATACCAATTTTTTTTTTTTTCTAAGTACCTATCGATTTTAAATGTCCAATGTATACAACTTTAGTTTGAAGAATATAAACATGAATGAATGGGTAATAGCAGAGTGGACAGAGGCAGGCGGACTTGAGTTTGAAAACAAGCTACACCACTTGGTGTAGTGATTCTGGATAAAGCAATTCAAAGTGTAAGTGTTCTCATTTATCACCTAGGAAGATTACACTTACCACTAGTTCGGCTGGCCTCTTTTATTTATTTATTTATTTATTTTATTTATTTTTTTTTTTTTGTGGGTACCGGGGGTCGACCTCAGGACCTCGCGCGCCAACAGGCGCCCATGCTGCTGAGCGATATCACCGGCCCTTTTTCCTTATGTGGAATTCGGAAATCGAACTTGGGCCCTGGCGCTTGCCAGGCAGGCGCGTACGCCGCTGAGCCATCTCACCGGCCGACTGGCCTCCTTTGAAGCCCTAGGAACTTCACTAGAATCTGTAAGTCCATAGGTTAGAGGATTAACAGTTCCTTATAAAATCCTTCTCTAAGCAATCACCACTCTTGCTTTCTTCATTATCATCCCTCAATTTCTTACCACATCATTCTTATTTATCTTCATATCTGCTATTTGCTAACCAAGTAAACATTTCTTTCCTCCTACCATAATAAGGAAATTCTTGATACAACTTTTGGGGTATTTGTATTTGGGAAGAGAGGAGCAACGGTCGTCAAAGCATATAGATGGACAATGTAAATATTAAGATTTAGGCATTCCTTAGAGAGAGAAGCATTTTAACATTAAGCAAACCGGACATACAAGGGCTGACTGAAAAATAGTGTGTGTTTAAATAAAAAAATTATTACAGTAAAAGGCACACTGCCATAAAGCACCCTTAAGATACTCCCCCCTTATTCTGAATACACCCCATTTTCTTGCCACTTTCTGAAGCAGTCCTGGAAGTCCTCTTCTGAGTCTTTATGAGGTGTGATAAAAAATACAGTGAGTGCTGCTTCCAAGAACCATCCAATAGAAAGGCTGGCTCATGAAAACATTCCCCTGTGATCTCATCCACCTTATTCACCTGATCCAGCACTACGGTCAAGTTCTGGCCCTTCCCCAAAGTCAAAATGACCATGAAATTCAGGAAAAGGTTTTGAATTAATTCAGGACCTCGAGGCAGCCACAAAAGCTCAACTAAACGCAGTAACCACTATCTTAAATAGGAGCAGTAACACCCAGCAGTAACACCTTATCACTATTATTTGGATTACAATATTTTACACTGCTTTTCCAATGCCTTATAATCCCTACAACTCATGTCAATATAATGTAAAATACCTTTAAAATGTTTTGAAAATATAAGATTTAAGAAGTACTTAGCTGTTTGAAAAAGTTATAAGTACTTGAACACATTAAATTTTACTGAATTTTCTCATGTCAATTGTTCTGTACAGCATACTTGTTACTAGCATACTTGTTACTATTTATGTGTAAATTCAAAAATATTGGCTTCTACACACAAGAGCAATTCGTACACTTCATTGATCTGTAAATTTGATACCTGATACTATAATTTTCTGGATTCTGAGAACTTCATACATACAGTCCTCAAAACAGCACTGAATGTATTAATGAGGTCAAGGCCTTGTGCCATTTTATCACCAGGGTTCATTTATTTTCTTAGGTTCTGCCAAACACCTCTACCTAAAGTCAGCTATACTGGGTATAAGCATTCTGTATGTATGTACCAAAGAAGTCTAGGTTAAAATCATTCTATTGGACACTATATATGAAATCTATAAATGTTCATTTTCAAATCGCAAATACAGCGATTCTTTACATGAATATTTGTGATATACTCCTTTTGTGACAAATCACTATTAAATTCCCTAAAAAGCACAATTTATTTCGGCAGAAATCATTTTTCTTTGTGTAGTAGAAAGCAATTATTTTTTTCCATCTTAGTCCTTTTAAGGAATTCTTTTTAGCAATCTACCCTGGGCTTCCTGCTGGCCTTGAGCCTCATTTTTTCCCCCCTATGCCTGAGTACTGGACCAGTATTTAAAGAATTTGGCTCTGGGGAGTGCTATGCTGAGTGACAAATGGGTGAAGATGAAGGTTTTATTGAAACATCTGAGCAGCATTTAATTTTTCGTGTTGCTTTATCTGTTCCTTCTAGCTCCCAGGATATTTAATCTTCAGGGCTCCAGTTGGATCGCTGGTACTTCAGAAGTTTAGTAATAAGAAACATCATCTGCTTTTTCCGGTAGGATAATAAATTCCTGTTTATATTAAGGGCTGCTTACTCCAAAGTGTCTTGCTTAGTATTTTTCTACACCTTCTAAACGAACAAATTCTGTGAGCCCCGGCACTGCCTAGGCGGCCTCCGACGAGCCGGACCGGCACCCGCAGGAATCGAGCCAGACCCGGAGCGGCCTCGCCGCCGCCGCGCCAGACCCAGCGCCACTTCCCCTCCAGCGCCCAGGCTCCGGCTCCCAGCCCGCGCCTCAGCCGACAGCGACAGAGACGCCCCCGCTCCTCTCCGCGGCTCCGCCCGCGCGTCTCGCGGAGCCAGACAGCGGGTAACCGCCGCCTCCGCTGGGGCATCCCGGCTCCATAGGCCTAGCGCTCTCCAGACACCTGCCTCTCACTGGCCACCGCCGCTGCCCCTCACCCCGTAGCCCCCTCGACAATTGGGCCCCAGCTGCCGCTCGTCATCCTCGGGCCTCTCCTGGAGTCCCGCCTCCATCCCCGGGTCATTTAAGTTTACCACAAATAAATAAATAAAGGAGGAAATAGAAATGCGTAGAAAGTAAAAGCAGTCGGGAGGGGGCGGGAGAGTGGAGAAAAGAGAGGAGGAGCGCAGGAGTAAACAACCTAACATGATCGTATCTGTGGCGCCCAATCAAAGCTCAGTCCAGGCGGGTCTGATGGGATCTCTCGACCAATAGTTTTCTACTTCTCTGGTCCCTGAACAAGGAGATTAGACTAACCTCTTCAGAGTGGGCGAAGGTGCGGCAGAGGAGGGAAAGTTGGAGAGCTGTCGACCAATCGCTTGTTAGCAATACTGTGAGAGAAGTTTCGGCGCTCCAATTGATGTTTGCGATAGCGCATTGGGTCTCTCCTAGCCCAATCGCAGATAGTAGAGATGAGGGAAGGAGTAGTTGGGGGCGGGGACAGAGAGGGGAGGAGGAAGACTGTATTTTGTTTATGGGCGGTAACCTCACGAGGGGGGTCCCGTTCTTATTGGTTCACTGAAACGAAGAGTGGCAGGAGAGCAACCCAATAGTGGGGAAAGCTAGAGGTTCCCGGCGTGAGGCGCCCAATGTGGGCCTTTTGCCGAAGAAGTAGGGGCGGGGGAAGTTTAGGAGTTGAGGAAAGAAGATTAAAGAGCGTGAGGAGGTAAAGCCAAAAACTCTAATTTGTTGTGGGACGGGAGGGAGGGGTGTGTGCGTGCCAAGGAGACCAGGCGTCTGCGAGGCGCTCGGAGTGGGGGGCGGCGGGACGGGAAGGAGGGGAGTGGGGTGGAGCCGGGGCGAGTTGCGGAGCGGCGAGCCCGCGGGCCGTGGCCAGCCCCGCGCCCCGCCCCACGCGCGCCCCTCCCCCTGACGCCCCTCCTCACGCCGGGGGCCGACTGGCCGGACTGCCGCGGCGGGTGGGAGTGCGCCCGGGCGGGAGGGTGTCCCGCATCTGGAACTGTGTCTTCTGCCTTCTTCTCTTTACTCCCGGCGCCCGGAGCTGCGACTTCCAAGAAGAGGAGACGAGGGGTCTAGCCGGGGCTCAGGAGCTGCTGGCGGCGCCCGCTCGCCTCGCGCCCCTTCCCTCTTCGCCCTTCCCCGCGCGCCGTGGCTCTCGCGGTTTTTGGAGGTCTACAGAGAACGGGGGGCGGGCGTGTCCCGAATCCAGAGCCGCTGGACCCCTCTCCAGCGCGGGGCCTCCCCGCCCCCGCCGCCTCGTGTCTGAGACTGGAAAGGAGAGGGCGTGGGGAGGGAAGACCCACCTTTATGTTTTCTTTCTTTAAAGCACTCTGGAAACGTTCAAAAATGTCATCGCTTTTTGGTATCTTCGACAAAACGGCTGGAAGGTGTTTGAAAGTTTAAATGCGGTCCTTTAGGCTGTGTGGCTTTCAGGTCCCCCAGCTCCCGAAGCCGGTACCCTTTTTAAGGATGCTGAAGAGGCAGGAGGCAGGGATTTTCTAAAAGTTGTATTGATAAACACACTTGCACAAGCATATGCTAGGCACACATATAAACTATAAACATTAGCGAAAAACACAATATGGCGTACAGCTACACTACCTAGTGCGGTAATCCGCTGATCTCTTAACTCTGAACCGAGTCGAATGAGGTCACTAGCAGGATGACAGCTCTCCAGTAAAAATTAGAGTGAAACAGGAAGTAGTTTGGGAGCCTGTGGGTGAAGTACTGTCCTCAGAATCAGCACTGGCCCAAGCTAAGTTGAACACGTTGCCTTTGTAGGTATGTTGAAACTGTCTTCACTATTTTTTACCTTTAAAAATAACCACAAAGTTGCTGGAGTTTTCCCACTGTGTGGCTATGTTTACATTTCATAAAATTGTCAGAGGCTACTCATTCCCACAGTGTTTTCAAGTGAACTCTATTCTGAAGTTAGTGTTGTAACTTGTTGCCGTTGAAAGTTTTAAGACATGTAATTACCATTTCGTAAATAAATTCTGTAGCACGTCACCATTAACTTAAAATTATAAATGCTTTATTTTAATTTTTGTTCCTGCTCCTAATTTCAAGGATCCTTTGCTTTTTTTGTAGGAATGGATAAGTTCCACCCTTCAATCCTATCTATTTGTGTGTAAATTTTTTTTTTTTTTTTTTTTTGTGGGTACCGGGGGGTCGACCTCAGGACCTCGCGCGCCAACAGGCACCCGTGCCCCTGAGCGATATCACCGGCCCCTTTTTCGTATGTGGGATCCGGGAGTCGAACTCGGGCCCTCGCGCTTGCAAGGCAGGCGCTTATGCCGCTGAGCCATCTCACCGCCCGATCTGTGTGTAAATTTGACCAGTCAAGAATTAACTATGCGTTTTTAGTTACAAGTAGCTATAGCTGTGTTTCTAGGGAAAATACTACATTGGTTTTCAGGATGTATCACATTTGATGCACAGATAATACATATTGATGCCCTTGTACTGTCTCTTGGATCTTCTCTCAAGAAAGGCTTTGGAATTGTCCTTGAAGAATTGCTGATGTTATTTTCTGTTATGTGCCCAAGTTTTAATTCCCAAAATTATGGTTGTGATTTCCATTGAACTCAATCTTGAAGTGTTTTAGGCTTGAAAATACATGGTGGGGAAGTAAACTGGTAAGGAAAGTTAGCTGCTCAGTGATTTGGGCAGTTGGGCTTTTTTTGTTTTGTGATTTTCAGATCTTATAGAAGAATACAGGCCTTTGAAATATGAAGATCAGGTGACTAAATTTCGCACTCTACTAGGCTCCAAACTAGTACACCTTTGCATGGTGAGATTCTAATTTCAACAGGCTAAACAAAGAAATTTAAGCCTAAACATTTTCAGATTTTATTCATTTCTAGGAAGAAGGCTTTAGACTTACGCATCTGGGGCAGTGTTTTAACACTACTATACTAAGAAAATTCAGATATAGATCCATGTGTACATTGACTACTGAAAGATAATATGACAAGGAGAAACTTAATGTGAAGTTTGTAATGAGGGGGTTTGTTTAGAACTACTGTACTAGATGTGGTGCTAGTTTCCTATGTAGCGAGGCCAGAAAGCTTTTGAGACTCACAAATATTCCAACTCCTCTTTATGTTAATTTAATAAGAATTTTACTGCTTGATTTAGGAAGAAAATCTAAAGGCAAAGCCATTTTAAATGAATTACTTTGTCTCATTAGTGAAAGTCTTCAGAAGACTTTCTAGACAAATAGGATTTCCTAGAAAAAAGGCTAGACTGGATAATTAGGTCATTTTAGAAGAGGAATAAAAACTACAACTAAATTCCTTTAAAAATCTATAATTATAAATGAATTTCAAATTATTCCAAGTATCTTCAGAATCAGTGGTAAGGAGAGACTTTTTAAAAACATTTGGAATATAGAAGGGGAGCCTGATGGACTCTGTTTTGTTCTCTGAAATAACCATGTTTTTTGAAATGGATAGTAAAATAATTGTTCACGACACTGTTCTAGACACTTGGTATATTACAGTGGACAAGAGAGAAAATTGCCAGCTTTTGTGGAGCTTACTTACATTGTAATGTCACTGATAGTTTTTTTACTTCATATTGCTGGGATAGATTTTTAGTGAAATTTTAAAACCTGTCTGCTTTCGAAAGAGCTTATTGGAAGTTTGAGGGAGAGGAATGTGTTTACCAGTTGTCAAGGATAGGAAATGAAGAGCTTAGTTTAATTTTTATTTGTACTTTTTGTTACTGTCATACACAGTCTTCATATTTTTCAATAAGTTCGACAGAGAGGGGTTATATATTTTTCAAAATTTTAAGCCTGTCTTTGAAAGAGATAAAATGTTGTATAATTATATTAAAAGAAAAATCTTGTCTTGAATTCTACTGTAACATTCCTTGTAGCTTGGTCTTGTTTGCAAAGTGTGGTGAAACTAATGCTAGAATATCTGTTCATTTGTCATTAAAATTTGTTTTAGTAGTATATTTGAAAAATCAAGTACCTCAATCTTTTCCCGTTGTGGTTTTATCAAGAGAAAATGAAAGTTGTAATTAATTTATAGGTGACATTAAAGAGATAGAAAAAGGCCTACAAAAATGCTTTGTTATTTAAACCTTTAAAAAAAAAACTCCAAAAGCATTTGATTGGCACTTCTCTGATTTAATAGACCATTTGTAATGCAAGAGGAACATTACAGAAGGTTTTAGCATTACTTTAATCATTTAGTCTGTAGGTGGAAAAATTCTAGGTTCTAACAAGAGGGAAACTTGCTCTTTGGTTTAATGAGTATATGATTTAACTCTGACTTTGTGGCTTCAAGTGGTAGGTGTCTTACCTTTCCAAAATCTGGATTATGCTTCTCAAATAGCAAGTTCTGATTTTCATTATTTTCCTCTGTCACTGTGAGTCTTACTTTGCTAGCCAAATACAAGTTTGGTCCTTAAATAGGATAGCTTTTTTTAATACACATTTTTTCCTTCCCCAGTCCTCCCATCCTCTGCTGTTGAGGGTTAGTACCTCAATACCTGCATTAGATTGCTATGTGACTATGTAGCATAATCAGCCTCTTCAGAAAAGGTACATATTAATGCATTTAAGAGTACTTTGTAATTGCCTCTGGCTATCTGTGTGCAGACTTCTCAGTATATCAAAATTATGAATTGGAAGATTTAGGAGGAAATAGATTTTACAACTAAAGGAATATATTGTTTCAGTTGAGTTTTTTTAATAGCCAAATGGTTAATAGAGTCAAAAAATGGCTAATAGAGTGTTGAAAACTAAGAACTTTTCCTATTTCTAGTAAGGATGGTTGATTAATGTGTGTTTGTATGTGTGTGAGCATATATTTATATATGAGCGGTTTTGAATAAAGACATTTCATTACTGGAAAAAATAATCCCAGTCCTGCCCTGTGGTCCTTGATGAGGAATGCGTTCAAAGGCCCAGGTGATTTTAATGCACTTTTCAGTTACTATAACTTTTCTGTGTATAACATAGAAAAATGAGATAATTAAATCTTTGTAAATTTTGTAATACCTTGGACTAAACTGTTATTTTGGAAGTTTTTTAAAAGCATGCTGACCAAGCAGTCCATAAAATAAATGAAATATGAAATGAGAAGTTCATAGAACCTGAATCCACATAAGATAATTGATAATTTCAAAAAGAGATATTCATAGTTCAAAAGAAATCTTGATGTTTGTCAGGTTTTTATAGTAATAAAATAAAGATAACTAATTCTATTAATATTCGTATTTGTAAGGTAAGTCTAAGCATGTATATGGAGCATTTTAAGTCAAAATTTGGGGTGTTATTGGCTAGGCACAATCATTTCTTTGCCAGAGATATGAGGCTGTGTGAGGGCTAACCATCTGTCAAGTGATAGAGACAAAGAAAGGTTTTAATATACTAGTCTAAAATGTCCACAAACTTGTTTTGAATTGTATTATCATTTGTTTTGGCCTTCATACTGTGTTGAATATGCACTGGGTCAGCCACCCCACTTTGTTTTATGAACAAACGATTCAAGCTCTAGATAAGGTTATTGCCACAGCTGATGGGATCTAGAGACAAGATAAAATATGTTTTGATTTTGCTTTCATGTAATGATCAAAAACTCACAATGAGCTAGCCACCCACTAGCAATTATACAAATGGTTTCAGGCATGTATATTTTCACCTGCCCATTCTCAATTTTGGGTGTCTTAATTCTTTTGCTTTATAGATTCAAGCCTTGTACTTCAAACCCATTCCTGAGCTGTTTGGGGGAAAAAAAATGTAGCAACAGGAATCCAGATTGCCTGTTTTAGGTACAATATGGTGTGATGTGAAATTGAAACAGCAGATTGGTGAGAAACTTTAGTTTCAAACAAATATAAACTAGTTTGTTTAGTGAAGTCATACACAAAACAGTAGTCTCTGTTGACAGGGCAACATTCCTTTGTTGTTGTTATTGTTGTGTTTGATTTTTTTTTTTTTTAATGTATCATAAGGTCACTTTGGCTCTTTGAGCCAGCAGTCTATTTCCAAGGCATCAAATAAGAAAAAGAAGCCCTAATATTGTTGATTGTAATGATATACTTAGATATGGCAGACCAAGAAATTATTTATAACAGTGCTGATTATATCAATAAAAATAGCAATATTAATACTGAGTGTCAAAATCCATTCTTGACACTATGAGGTAAACAGAACTATAGTCAAACAAAGCAGCCAGCCTGTCTTTACTGTCAGCTCATGAATATGCACGTCAGGAAAAATATACACACGGTTTAGAGAGTTGGGTATACTGATTTAATCTCTTTTCAGTTACTTCGACTTTTTTAGAGGTGTTCTCTCTGATTCAACACAAGATTTAAAGGATCTGGCTTTTTAGTTTTGAAATTCTTGGTATTCATTGTCTTTACTGTCATTTGTATGTTTCAAGAGGTTAACATATTTATAATTGACTGTCTTATTAGTTATCAGAAGTTTGTTTTATGTGTACCTTCACTTTCGGAATACAGATTACCACTGCAAAAAGAAACTAGAAGAAAGCCTATGACATTTTACAAAACAAAAGCTACCACCACATCATATCCCCCGCCCCCCATGTGAATCTCAGGCTTCCTTTAGACTTAAAAATATCCCCCTTTCCATGTTTTTTTTTTTTCCTAATGTGAGTACCAGGAGTCAAACTCAAGACCTCGCGCTTGCCAGCAGGCACTTGTGCTGCTGAGCGATATCACAGGTGCGTTTTTTTCCTTTACGTGGGTACTGGGAGTCAAACTCAGGACCTCACGCTTGCCAGGCAGGCACTTATGCTACTTAGCCATATCACCAGCCCTCCGTGGTTTTGATTTAAGGGAAAGTATAAATTTTCTCTTAATTTTCATAATTTCTAATCAGTTTTTACAGTATTAGGGCATTTTAAACATGTTTTCCTAAGAATATATAAGTAAAAGTCATTAAATCCAAAGGATTTTAAGTTGGGACAATATCTACCTTTTTAAATTAAATTTAATTCTTTTACTTTATTGCACATTGTCAGAAATCTTGGGTATAGAGTTTAGTGGAGGTTGTTCTAGGCCTAGTGCTGCCACTAACTAGTTTTATGATGTTAGGCATGTTATAATCTGCATAGATCTCTAGCATAGCTTCTTTATCCTTTCATGTTTTCATTAATACTTGAATCTTGTTTTTTTGCTTTGTCTTGTTTTGTTTTCTAGTTTTAGGTAGTGTTACTTTCCTGATATTTAGGTCATCAGGAAATAGTGTATGTAAAATATTTTACTTTTTAGTCCTTGCTGTCTCATTTCAGTGAAACTTGGTTTCTAACGCAGCATAGCAGTATAACTGTAGACACATAGTATTAAGTATTTGGAATCCTTTATAATTGGTAAATGTAGTAAATTTATTAGTTTGCGTAATTTTTTTACCAACTCAGGGAATTGATTCTTTGCTTTGCATCCAGCATAAAGTTGTGCAGGAAGGGAAGGCAGGTAGTAACAGGATGAGTTAACTCAGTTGTTTCCTAATTCTGTAATATATCGGTGGATAAAAAATATATATTTCTTCAAAGATAAAGGATGGATTTGCTTTTTATACCTCTCTTCCTTAAGCAGAAAATAGAACTGTCTCCATACAAATCTTAAGAAATTTGTAACTTGTAACTGCAGCATTTAATGTTTGGTCCTTCCTGTCCAGGGTTAGAATCACACAGGACTGGTATACAGTAGGCAGTGAAATTTGATGTTTTATTTTGATGTGGGATAGTAGAAAGAATCTGTGTTAGAAAAAACTGCAAATATTATCCTGTCATGTATAGACAGACAGAAACAACTGCATGCAACTTTTATAGACATACTTGATAGATGTATATTTGTTAACCTCAAATTTTTCATTCAAGATTTCAGTTTCTTTCAATTGATTCGTATTCCTTTTGCTAGAATGAATGATTATGAGAGACTCAAAGCTGTCAAACACTACCTGCTCGCAAGTGGAAACAGCTATCTGCAGAAATTTACACAATTCTAAACCCTCCCCCTTTCCTTTACCAATCGATATCTCCACATGTGCCTAGTACCTACTGATCAGAGAACATACAGTATGTTCACCAATAGATTAGGTTATGCCAAACTGTTTTACCAAATGTCTAGTTACTGAAGCTAGAAAAATTTTAGATTAACCATTGGACAAGAAAAGTGGTGTGAGTGTTTCAATGCCTGCAAATAATGGTAAAGATATTCTAAATGTGCTTAAGGAAAACTGATTCTGTAGTGTTATTGAAACCCAGGAGATGTATTCAGGAATTACTGTAGACTGCTTTCTAAAGACATTCCTAACAAAAAGACTAGCAGAAGTTTTAGTGGGAAGCAGTAGAAAGAAAAATTAAATGTACTTTATTCTTGTACTAAATAATAACAATCAGAACCAGGCATTGGTTATATTTATATTTTTTTCCTCTTAGTTCCACAATGCTACCAGACTGATACCTTCATTATCTTAAAGATAAGCAAAGGCACAGAAAGGGTAATAAATGTCTTGTTCAAAGTTACACAGCTAGTATGTAACAGATGGGATTCAAATTTAAGTCCAGCTCTAAATCACCACCCAATCAGGCCTCTATTCTGGGCCCATTTTTACTCAGTGCTTACCCAGATTAGTATTGGTAGTTTTATTTTAAGAAAGGGCATAGTAGATTTAGGGAAAGTTTTAGACACAGGCATAGGTGGAATAGTTGTAAATGGGAGGAATGGTTGCTGTGATAATCTGACTTTAAAATTTAACTCTTTAGGATTACAAATATTAAGTGCAAATTTGTCTAAAGTTTTTATAGTGAATGGACTCTATAGCTGGTGCCTTATTTGTTTCCATGGATAACAATGGAGTTAGGTAGCATGTTTAAGCAGACTGGAAATCATGAGTAGGAGCATGCCAGAAGTAGGGTGAAATACCTAGGAAGGTAGAGGTCAAAAGAGAAAGCTAAATCAAACCAGATTGAATAACCAAGAACTAGAAATCAGATAACATAAGGATGATGTAGAACAGAATATTCAAACTGTAGTAGATCTTCTTGACTTAGAAAGCTCATGTTTATTTTTTGTTGTTTGTGCTCTTAGAAAACCAAAAGCTGACTTAAATATGGACCACCTACAGTTTTCAGTACAAACACTGATAAACTTTTGTCACAAAAACATTGTTGCCTAGAAGGAGGTAGTGAATTTAAGCATATTATCAAGAAGTATTAACCTAGTATAATAATCTACATGACAAACCATGTACTGTCTGTTGCATGCCATCCAATTTTGAACTGTTTCTGAGAGCATTTATAACTTAGGATTTAGAGTCCAGTTTTCAAATACATAAGAAAATACCTGTAAGCTTTTGTGAGAATTTGATGGCCATAAGGGGTGAAATCATTTATACTTTATTTTATTTCATTCATTATGTAATTTGATTTTTTATCTCTTCCTCCACATGTTTATGAAGTTTTAAACTAGGCTTTACCAAGTAAACATGGAATATAGATTTTTGTTATATAATTTTAACTTTTCTTTGATATATCACTATAATGAAAGGATCAATTTTATTTAACAGTATGAATGCATTTCACATGGTCTTCTCAGATAAAATCAGTGTTTGGATGAGTTTGGATTATATGTAGGATAGCCAGTATGAGACAATGAAATGAAATTATAGTAACTTTTAAGGTGAAGTTTAACTTCAAATAATTTAATTACCTCGGATCAAGCATTCATAAAGACTTCAGAAGTTTTTAAGAGATAGTGTTTATTGTTGAATGTTAAGGTTTGTGTCTAGATGTTCCCCCCAAAGCCTCATGCAGTCATGGGGGCAGGCTTCTAGAGTTTATGATTGATTCATGGTCCATTGCTGGGATTATGGGTGTGATTGTTACAGCCGCCCTGGGGCAGGTATCCTGCATACAATATAAGGGAGGGAAAGAGGCTTGCTGTCTCTCTTCTCCCTTTTTGCTCTTGTTGCTTTTGCTGTCTTCCGCCACCATGAACTGTTTCTCTTCTGCAATGCCCTTCTGCCATGCCACCCGGCCTTGGAGCCAGCCGATTATGGATTGAAACCTCCACAAACTGTGAGCTAATAAATCTTTCCTTCCTTAACTTTGGATGTGGGGTATTTTGTCTCAGCAATGAGAGAAAAGTAACTAAGACCTTGAGTTATATTACCTGTATACGTCATCAGAGTAGTTGAAAGAATAATGGAAGTGCTATAGTATGTCATCACTTACTAGACTTGACTTTTCTTTATGATGGTGTCCCTAATATTTTATTCAGACTTATTTTTAGTGCTGTGGGACATATAGTGCTATAATACTTTTCTATGCTTCAAATGGTTATATCACTGAAAAAATGTATGGTAAAGTTAGAAAAATTATCAACATTCAGTTCATGTGTGGCAGCTTTTCCTCTTTAGATTGTTAGTCATACTCTTGTTCTTTGACAACCTATGGTACCTAGTAACAGCTTTGTTATTTTCATTTTACCATCCTGTATATATATGACTGCTAGAGAAGTGCCTTTGAAATCTCATGTTCTTAGTAATCTTTCCTGTTCTAGAAATGTGAAGGAGGCTTTTGAGCTGAAAAACAAGATAGGAAAAAATGAACAGGATTCCAGGCTCTTCTGATCCAACTATTCTGTATTACAGATTCAACATTTGTTATAAAATAAACCAAAATGAGCCAAAAATAAACTGTGGTCATTTTTGTGTATTTTGGGTTATGCATATGTCTCCTATCTATTATATGTGTAATAATGATTTTTGTTATGCATAAATGGGTGGCTCTGGTATAAACTGAATTTGATTTAATTTGCTGATTTTAATTTGCTGTTACGGAAGGTAACATTTAGGATTATACTGCACTGAATTGCACTTTTAAGGACAGATGCCATACTTTATTCATTTTGATAGCCTTAGTGCTGCTATAGTATTTAGCACCCAAGAGAGACCCAGTAAATGTTTATTGATTAGGGTTTTTTGTGTCTGTCTCAAGAATATTACTTTTAATTCTTGCTCATCAGTCTGTTTCTTTTTCTTTTTCTTTTTTTTTTCTTTTGGTGGGTACCGGGGGGACGACCTCAGGACCTCTCACGCCAGCAGGCGCCTGTGCCGCTGAGCGATATCACCGGCCCCTTTTTCGTATGTGGGTTCCGGGAGTCGAACTCAGGCCCTCACGCTTGCCGGGCAGGTGCTTAAGCTGCTGAGCCATCTCACCAGCCCTGTTTCTTTTTCTTTTACTTTCAACTCTAACTCTGGTTGAAATTTGGCATCGTAAAAATTATATTACCTGTTATAGATATTTTCTGTACTTTCCTAAAATCCAAATATCTTTACACACACTCATGATCTTTTATACTTTTAGATTCTTAATCAAATTCTATCATAGCAGAAGTTCCAATAAAAATATATTTACCATGATTCAGAAAGAAATGTATCAGATATTGCCCATCAGTGGTAAGGCAAATCTACTACAATCAATTCAGGATATTGTGTTGAATAGAGTACACAGAATTACATTACCTACTGATTCAAGGATGAAATCCAGATTTCATATCCTATATGATTCCTATCTGGGTAGGAGGACAAACAAACCACAATACTTTTTGCACTTCGTAGATTAAAATTGAGAGTTTGAACATTTTATGTGAGCTTTTAATTCTTTAAAAAAGAATGTTTGTAAAACTTCATATAACTAAAAAATAAAATTTTAGTTAAAAATTTTTTTTTTTTTTTAATATGCGGGTACCGGGAGTCAAACTCAGGACCTTGCCCTTGCCAGGCAGGCCCTTATGCCACTGAGCTATATCACCGGCCCTAGTTAATTTTATTTATCTGAGTTATTAAGTAGTCCAATTAAACACTTTACTATTAGTTATATTGTGTCCATAGCTCTTCTAGAAAGCAAATAAAGTAATGGGGCTGTGAACAGTATGGAAGGTAACATAAACCACAGTAGAACACATATTTAATTCTTATATAATAGCTGACAACCTTTTCATAAGATTTGCTAGTACGTATTGGGAAATTTACCTGATAGGTCAAAATCATAATTTGTTTTTCTACTAACTAGAACTACAGCAAGTTGATTTGAAATTGTTTTCACAACAAAAGATAATTATCTCCTGTAATAATTAAAGTTGGGGATTGCATTTAAGCTTACATGAAGTGATTAATAGCTGTAATATATTTTGAGATCCATATCTAAGAATATACACAGAACATATTTTCATTTTTATATGTAGTATTCAGGAATATGCTTTTTAAGGAAAGTATGGATTTTTTTTTTTTTTTTTTTTTTGTGGGTACCGGGGGTCGACCTCAGGACCTCGTGCGCCAGCAGGTGCCCGTGCCGCTGAGCGATATCCACCGGCCCTTTTTTCCTTTATGTGGGTTCCAGGAGTCGAACTCAGGACCTTGCGTTTGCCAGGCAGGCGCTTATGCCGCTGAGCTATCTCACCAGCCCTGGATTCTTAATTAAAATAAAATTCAGATTCACCTCAGAACTAAATACTACATCCCACTTCCATGGAAGATTTTAATGGAAGTTTTTTTTTTTTTTTTTTTTTTTTTTAATTGGAATTGGGTATCGAACTCAGGACCTCATGCTAGGCAGGCGCCATTAGTGGAGGATTTTAGAATCCTTCACTTTCAAGTCTAAGCTGACTGCCTTTCTGAATGAAATGGTGATGAGATGTGTGAACAACTGCTGTGACACTTTGGGCAGGAAAACAATGGTCTTAAACTTTTCTGCCTTCAGGTGAGAAAGCAACTAAAAGAAAAGTGCTGGGGTCCAGGTTGAATATCAGAAAGCAGTAGAAAGTGAGAAGTTGGGCTTCAGAAATCTGTGGACCCCTATGGGAAAAGATCAGCATTTGCTGATTGTAAGTATCCAGGTCTCCCCACAAGTTAAAAAGCCAGAGTAGCTGAATGGAGTCTTTCATGTCCCTGAGGCTAGGGACATGAAATAGGTAGGACAACAGAGATCTTCCTCTGTGGGCCTTTGCCAGGAACTGACACACTATCTTTTTTTCCCACCACCTGTGATACTTCTGTCATTTAGGATACTTCCAACAACCAGACATATGCTCCAATGAGATACCAACAAAAAAAATCCATTTGTGGAAATCCAGTAACACATGAGAAAAAGAAAGATCAGTCAAAAAGGTAGTTATACACCTCAGACAAATAACTGTGGCAAAAATAGATGAAGCCTGAATTTAGAAAACAACAAAAAACAAAACAAAACAGCAACAACAAAAACCCAAGCACTTAAGGAAATTTAAATAAAGGAAAGAATTTCAGATACTATGGAAAGTATTTCAGGTAAAGAACTCAGTGGAAGAATTGAAGAACATGGCCACTATTGAAATATCAATTGGTGAGCTAAAAGACCAAATGCTTAAGCATGTGGAACAAATATAAAACATGAAAATCTTGAATAAAACATTGTGTGTGTGTGTGTGTGTGTGTGTGGTACTGGAGTTTGAACACAGGGTACCCACACTGTGCTACATCCCTAGCCTTTTTATTATTTTTTTTATTTTGAAGGGTGTCTTGCTATGTTGTTGATAGGCTGGGCTCAAACTTGTGATCCTCCTGCCTCAGACTCCCAAATTGGAGGATACAGAAGTCAAAGTACATGAATAATGGGAATTACAGTAGGAGAAATTAGAATAGATGGAGAGTTATATTTTAACAATTACTGATAGGAAATTACTCTAGGATTAAGAAAATCAAGAGTCTAAATTTTAAGGTTTTACTGATTTGTGGTCTTGATTGAAAGAAAAGCATATTTAGGCATATGCTTATATAAGTTCTGAGTTCCAAAATTAATTGAAGCATCTAAAATGTGTCTAAAATTCCTGTAAAGGGAAAAATATTAAAAAATACAGAGTTTAATATCTGCATATCTATAATACTGGAAACTGGAAGATAGTAGATTGACATCCGCAGACTGCAAAAGCAGAAAACAAACAAACAAAAAAAAACCCACTATAATCCATGAGTCTTAAAACCCACAAAGTATCATGTGCTAGTCAAGGTGAAAGAAATACATTTAAGGATATACAGGAATGCAGTATATACTAATTATACACCATCTGAGGAAATGTCTGAGAATAGGTAATAAACAACAAATGAACCAGAATATAGACATCAGTGAGAAATATGAAAAGTGATAGATAATGAACATTTATATATAATTCTTTTTTTTTTTTTTTTTTTTTTTGTGGGTACCGGGGTCGACCTCAGGACCTCGCGCGCCAGCAAGTGCCTGTGCTGCTGAGCGATATCATCGGCCCTTTTTTCTTATGTGGGTTCCGGGAGTTGAACTCAGAACTCAGAACTCATGTGCTTGCCAGGCAGGCGATTATGCAGCTGAGCCATCTCACCGGCCCTATATATAATTCTTTGTATGTAAATATATATAATAGTTCATCTAATAAAGATAGGTAGCTCTTAACATGTAATACAATAAGTAATTTCAGTCTTGAAATAAAAGGGTGACACTTTGTTTATGTAAGGAAATGTTAAAGTGTATTAAACTGATCACAATTTAGGAGATAAAGGGGCTAGGCAGCTATAAGTAAGAGAAAATGTGTAGTAGGCCATGAAAGGAAAGAAGGAAGAGAAAAGGAGGGAATGAAATATATCATAAAGTCCTTATTTTTTTTTTTAGGAGAAAGGGAAGGGGTTTTTTAGATGGGGGAAAAGTTTCACTTACATATAGATACATATTAGAATAGGGAAAGGGAAGATAATCCAGTAGGAAGACAAAACTTCTGTATTAACAAGGAAGTAACAGAATTCATAGCTACTTGTTAACATACAGAAGAGGAACAAGGAAGCAGCAAATGTAAAATAAGTAAGTACAAAGTAACTGGAAGTTATATACTTAAGCATTATAAATTTTTACATTCAATGTGGTTGGGCTAAATTCTTTCATTAGAAGATAGGTAATATTAAATTACATTAAAAATATAAGCCAGGCAAATGACAAGAAAAACACTGAGACAAAGTTATGAAGAAAAGTTAATGTAAGAATGATGGACATATGGGCCGGTGAGATAGCTCAGCGGCATAAGCGCCTGCCTGGCAAGTGTGAGGTCCTGAGTTCGACTCCTGGAACCCACATAAAGGAAAAAAGGGCCGGTGATATTGCTCAGCAGCACAAGCGCCTGCTGGCAAGCGTGAGGTCCTGAGTTCGACTCCTGGTACCTCCCCCAAAAAAGAATGATAGGCATAAATAGTCCAAAACAAACAAAAGGAACACAAAAATATGATTGATAACATTGCTATCAAACAAGCTGGACTTCAAGGTTAAATTTTTAAAAGAAAAAGGGTTACTATAATAAAAGGAAGAGTTTATGAGGAAAATAATGATGTAAATCTGCTTATAACAGATTTACTTATAGTACATAAGTACATAAAGTACAAATTCTTGAAAAGATCTGGACAGTTCTGTTAAACACTGACACACAATGACTTAAATGAAATAGTGTAATTCATAAAATTGATGTAATATATATATAGAATCTGACATTCTTCAAATATTTGGTTGTTGTTGTTTGTTTTCAGGCAGGATCTTCACTATGTTGTCCACCCTGGCTCCAAACGCCTGGCCTAAAGCAATCCTGCCTCACCCTCCCAAGAAGCTGGGATCTCCAGCATGTGCCATTGTGCCTGGCTTCTTTAAATATTTAAAAATATTTCTATACTTGGCCACAAAGAAAACATTATCAGTTTAGAAAGCAGTGATTTTGAAAGCACATTCTTTGACTATAAGCTAGCATAATTAGAATTTTCTGACAGGTTAAAAATTCAGCTATATAAAAATTAAAGCAAATGCTTCTAGATAAGGAGGGAGTCACCTAGAAAACAGTGGAAGGAAATATTGTACTATGTAAAGTATGAAAAATAGCTAAAGCAGTTGTCAGAGGACAATTGATAGCCTTGAATGTCTTTGTTATTAGGAAAGGTGGAAAATAAAGGATAACTTAAGCAATTGGAATAAATAATACAAATCTGGACAAAGAGGGAAATTTTAAAAAGATGAAACTAATGAAATAGAAAGCAAAATACAGCAAAAACAAAGAAAATGTGAAGACTGGCACTTGAAAAGACCAATATGACACATGGACTCTTAGCTAGTTTAGGCCAGTACAAATTATGAAAACTGGCCTAAGAAGTAGACAGCTGATACAAATAAGCATTGGAAAGACAAGAAACAAATGTGGTCCCTTGAACTTTAAAGAATAGATAATTTTGATAGAACTAAAATTATTCTAGGTTGTGGAAAAGTATCGGAACCTCTTAATTTCATATAACACTTAATTCTGATAAAGGCTGGGCAAAATTATTATTGTTTCACTTATCAAATGCAAAAATTCTATGTAAATATTAATATTAGCAATGGATCAAAAGAGTAATGAAGTAGGACATTTACACTTTTATTTAAAAATAGAAATGTAAACATGATTCAGTACTGGGAAATATATAAAGATAATTTATTGCATTGTGAAGTTAAAGGAGAAAAATCATGTTTATTTGAACAGATGGTATAAAATACTGTTATGTAATTCAACAGATACTCCTTGAATAACCAATCAAAATGAGAATAAGATTACTTAAAGTATTTTCATTCACAGTCAACAGACTATAAACTTAAATGGCTAAATCCTAAAAATAGTTCAGTTAACATCAGAAAGTTGACAAGGAGCTATCACGATTATTTAACATTAACCTGAAACAAATGCAGTAGGCAAATGATGTAACTAACATTGACATAAAGAATAGCTTCAAATGTCTGTTTGTGATGATATATGACTGAAAGGATTCTAGAAACTTAATTTTAAAATCTATAAAAAGAGTATGAAAAAATGATAAGGTAGTTAGATAGCAGATAATTAGGTCAAAATAAATTCTCTGGAAATAAAGCACACCTAGGTAACTTTTTAAAACCAGTGTGAAAATATTCACCTTCCCATAGAAACACAAATTACGAAATGCTTATTTAATAAATATATCAAGGTATGAGAATTTAGTTAATAAATATATCAAGGTATGAGAACTATATGAAAACAAAGGCTACATGTTATTAAAACATGTAAATCAAGAACTGACCAAAGGAAGCACAAACTGTTTTTGGAGGAGAAAACAACAGAAAGTGTAATTCATCCAAGGTAATTTGATTTAATTGATGCAATTCCAGTTGGAATATATATATATATTTTTTAATGTGGGTACTGGGAATCGAACTCAGGACCTCGTGCTTGCCAGTAAGCACTTGTGCCGCTGAGCGATATCACCGTCCCTTTTTTTTCCTTTATGTGGGTACCAGGAGTCGAATTCAGGACCTCGCGCTTGTCAGCCAGGCGCTTTTGCCTCTGAGCCATCTCACCGGCCCTCCAGTTGGAATCTTAATTGGGATTATTTTTCTTTTTTAAATTAGATATTATTTTCACAATTGCATGAAAGATTGTTAACAAAAGGCAAGTAAATATGAAAATAACAGGGACTTGTTAGAGTATATGTAATAGGATATATTACAAAGTCAAGTAATAAAACCAGTATACTAATAGCATAGGAACAGATCAACAGAACAGGTTAGCAAATTCTGACATGATATTTTAGTTGGAAAATTATGAATCATTTGATGGGCTGGCAAAGTGATTATGGAAAAATTATGTTCTTATTTGCACCTTATTCAAAAATAGATTAGGATAAAGAGCTTAAATGAAAAAAATAGAATTTGTAAAATTTCTAGGAGACTCTAAAATCTTCCTAAGACTGAGAACTCAAAAAAACTTAAAGAGATAGACATACTTAACGACATAAATACAAGAAACTTTTATAAGAAATAAAATAATAAGACCATTAGGAAAACATAGACTTGGAGGAGTGTGAAAAGCCAGAGCTCTTAGATACTGCTAAGAAAAAGGTTATGACCCAACATAAAAGGAAAAAGATCACAGAAAGCAGATTCTATTGTTTAGCTATGAGAAGATTCTCAAATTTACTACTAAGAAGTCAAACTTAAGTAATAGTTATAAGTAGTAATACTTAATGTTATATAATTTTGTTTTGTTACAGCTTTGTTACAGTGGCAAAACATCAAGAAGTAATTGCACTATTAAGGTAATGCTAATGGAGAATGGAAACTTCTGTGGAATATTATGCAGTCATGAAAGATTTGATTTTCAGTTTTCTCTGGTGATCTGGAATAATTTCCAGGAATTCTTGTAGCATGAGAAGAGTGTATAGTCAAGTGTGTATAATACCCGATTTTTGTAAAATAGTGACAAAATTTCTGAATATATGTTATATGTATATATGTATACAATCTGTATATATCTGCTTCATGTTATTTGCAGAGGGAAAAGAATATGGCAAGATGCATACTAAGTTATTAAAATGGATTAGCTATATTTGGGAGGAATTGCAAGGGCAGATGACTAACGTGTCAAGCAATAAAAGAGATAAATTGCACTAAAAACATTCAGAATTCCACTTTTGCATTTTGGTGAAATTCAGTATATATAAATGGATTTCAGTAATAAATTATAATATTTTAATATATCATGACTCCTTTGGTGATAATTATTTATTTCTGAAGATTGACATCAGGAAGATTGCTTTTTCATTTACATTTGCCTGTTCTTTAATTTTGTGCTGCACCCTACCAGAATGTTCTACATGTTCTTTTCAATCTTTAGTTAATCTTCTCAGCTTTCAGGCCAAACAAACTTATCCACAAATATATGCAGATGGGGATCTAATGAGACTCTGAACTGTACCCACATCAAAGCTAACATGCAACTGATATTTTTGGTAAAACTTTGGGGGTATATTTCGTGTGTTCAGGGTTTATTTTCATTGTTTGGTACCTTCAGTGTCCATTTTTAAATATTTTTAGTATTACCCTGTTAACGACTAGATCTAAAATGTCCACTAAAATTGTTTTGAAAGCTTGGTTACCAGCTGATGGGCTTTTGGGAAATGATCAGATCATCAGAGTGTGAACCTTGTCAATGGGTTAATTTAATGATAAGATCATAGTTGAATGGGCTATTAGGAGGTGGGGCCTAGGTGAAGGGAGTGGATCCTGGGATCATGACCTTGGGACAATATTTTATCCTTGGTCCCTTTCTTATCTCCCTCTCTCCTGTCATTCTTTTTCTCTCCCTCTCTCTATTGTACTCTCTCCTTTGTGGCTTCCATGAACTAAACTGCTTTGCTCTACCACTCCCTTCCCGCATGATATTTCTGCCTTCAAGCCAGTTAACCATGGACTGAAACCTCTGAAACCATGAGCCAAAATAAACACTTTCTTCCTCCTGAGTTTATTTTCTCAGGTATTTGGTCACAGAAATAGAAAGCTAACACATATCCCTACTGATACTACAAATGAATTACAATGCCAATTGTATATGAATCTTCCACATAGAAGCTAGTTGATAAAAACTTGCTGATTTGACTTAAGTTGCAGATACAATAATGAATTCAACAAGCTAGCAAAATGCCGAAAGTATTTAAACACATTGGAGAGAAGAGTAAGCCTGTAATATTATTGTAGACAAATCAGTTGACTTCATTGTTTCAGATTCTTAATCTTTAGAATTGTGATAATGGTTTTTTTTTTTTTTTTCATTTACTTCACACAACCTTTGTGAGGGTCAAGTAAAATAAACATTGAAGTGCTTTGAAAACTATAATGCATTGTACAAACAATACTGAAAATCTGAAATCATTCATTTTCTATATTTAATGGATATATTTCTATAAATGTATGGGTGCATGTCTTATATTAAACCTCTTGCCATATTAGTAACAGAACATATTACTGATGAAGTGATCAAAATTTCAGACAGTGGACTCCATGAAACATCTGAGTATGTTGAATTTCTTAAAGTCTAAGATAGGTCTTAAGAATTTATTTGTTTTTCTGGTTATTGAGGGAATTTTTTTTCCTGGTGGATATTCTGGAAATAGAGTGATATGGATTTTTTTTAGGAAGTCTGACCCTTTATTACATCTGGACATCATAATGCTGTATTGTGTTATATAATAAATGGCTGGGGGCAGGTAAGCACAGTTATGTAATCCATTGTTATGTTTTATTGGGTATTCTCAATTTATAGCTATAATTAATAATGATTATAGCATGAATACTTTAAATACTAAAATCTTAATCATCATTTAGTAACCAAACAAAATTTGCTTATGGCTAGTGTGTGGGGTGTGGGAGTACTAGGAAATACCTACAGTATTATGTAGGTATGGACACCACTAGTAAAAGTATAAAAACACTTAAGATTCTTTTATTATAGAAATAGGTATAACCTTAATATTCAGATCTGTACTGTAATGTTAAAGATATCTAGAGTCTGGTTTTGAGAAAATGGAATGAGTGAATGTGACTAAATAAACTACATTATACCTGTTTTTTTTTCCAATTTAAAACTTGCTTGGGCCGGGGATGTAGCTCAGCAGCACAGCACCTGCCTGGCAAGCGTGATGTCATGAGTTCAATTCCTGGTGCCAAAAAAAAAAAAAAAAAAAACTTGGCCCAATAATTTTACTTTAACTTTCTTCTTAAACCTGCTGTTTCAGTAATCTAATGTACTGTTTTTCCAATAATAGAAACATTCTATAAGAAAACTAAAAAATCTTAAAAAAGACAGTCTCCCAAATTTCTTTACATGGACCTTAGCTGAGACTAGTAGTAAAACTACCTGAATTGATTCTCTTTGATGTTACATATTTAATCGAGCCATTCTAATAAATCAAACACATTTTAATTTTCTACTTCTAAATTGATTGTATTAATTAAATATGAAATTAATGGTAATTGTGATGTATTTTTAATGTATTTTTCACTCTTGCCTAATGATAGTAATGTTAATAGGATTGTTAGTAATTTTGTAGGATTTTTCAGTATATGCTGCATACATTCTTTTTTTTTTTTTTTGTGGGTACGGGGGTTGACCTCAGGACCTCGCGTGCCAGCAGGCGCCCGTGCCGCTGAGCGATATCACCAGCCCTTTTTCTGTATGTGGGTTCCGGGAGTCGAACTCGGGCCCTCGCGCTTGCCAGGCAGGCGCTTATGCTGCTGAGCCATCTCAGCTGCCCTGCATACATTCTTTTTTTTTTTTTTTTTTTTTTTTTTTTTTTTTGTGGGTACCGGGGGGACGACCTCAGGACCTCGCGCGCCAACAGGCACCCGTGCCGCTGAGCGATATCACCGGCCCCTTTTTCGTATGTGGGATCCGGGAGTCGAACTCGGGCCTTCGCGCTTGCAAGGCAGGCGCTTACGCCGCTGAGCCATCTCACCGGCCCTCTGCATACATTCTTGAATGCTTGTCATTTAACAGTCATCTCCTTTTCTGGTTTTTAGGACAATGTCTAGTTTCCAGTGGTTGTTTTCGCAAAGTTTTTAGCAAACACCAAGTAAATGGAACATTCAAGCGATCTGTTTATTCTGGTCCTCAAAAAAAACAGTGATTCCACCTTAATTTTTAATATTCTTTCAATTTCTTATAACTCAGGAAAAACACCTCTTTCATTTCAAAGTAAACCCTGAATTTCAGTATCTTTTATTGCAATCTGCTTCTTTTTGAGTGGGCTGAAAACAAATTATTACTTAGCACTGTGATAAACTTTCCAAAATATGGCATCTTTTATCCTATGTAGTGGACAGTTCAGTTTACTCAGTTTATCCTCCAAGTCTCTGATTTTCTTGAGTTACTCATACTTAGTCTTCAAACCAATGTTTTCTTTCTGCTTAGCCTTTTTTTTTTAAATAAAGCTCAGTTTTAAGTTGAACAAATAAAAATGCTTACTTATTTAAATATTTTAATTAACCAGGGTTTTTATTTATTGTTGTCTTGAATGTTCTCAATCCTTTAGCTTCCCTAGCACCTCATATTTGATAATAACTGGATACTTCTATGGGATCAGCAGCATTTCATTTCATCTCAGAGATTAGAAGACAGACTTTCAAACACCATCCCAGTCATATTCATTTTCACAATATACCAAGTCATTCATATCTACACTAAAGTTAGAGAAGAACTGCTAAATAAACATTTGTCATTTAAAAACATTGGACTTTAGATACATGGAATGGGTTACTCATAATATGATTCATAGTTATTGTACCATGCATTATCCTCATTTATTTCTTTCATTTGTTATTTTAAATCAGAATACATATCTGTGAACCCAAGACTCAACCAAAGAATTAGAACATTAAAAATAATTTATTTCTATCTACATACTCTTCTTCTCACACCAGTGTGCCCTCAACTGGAGGTTGCCACTATCCAAAAATTGTGTTTATTTTTCCATCGTTTTTAAAAATGAAATTGTGTACATAGATATATACTAATAAATGTGTAATATATTAGCATCAAGCTATATTATCTTCTGTAATTTGCTTTTGCTTTACTCTCAATGTTGTTACTAAGTTTCGCTTACATTGTGTGTAACTAATTCAGAGTTCATTTTCACATCTACATATATATATCTATATTTGTGATTATACGACAATATATTTCTCTTTTTCTTGCTGTTGGACATTTGATTTACACCCCGCCTTGCTGCCAGTAGGGCTGGTATAAACATTCATGCATGTGTCTCTTGGTGACATTTACAACACATTTTCTTGCGCAGATACTCAGATTGGAATTGTGTTGTCATTAGATATGTAAATGTTCAACTTTGCAAAAGGTCGTCAATTTTTTTTAGAATGGTTATTACCTGTTGCACTACCACCAGCAAGGGATAGATCTCTGATATATATTATCATCACATTTCAAAATTTTTGCCACCTGAATGGGTAAAAAATATCTCAATGTGATCTTGAATTTTGTTTACCAGTAAGACTGTGAACATATAAATGAGCATTTTTTTCTGTGAAGTTTTTCATGTCTTTTACATACTTTTCTTTCATCTTTTTTATGTCTCTTTTCTATTGATTTGCGTGGGTTTTTTTAATACATTCTACCTTTTCTGTCTCCAGACTTACACCATGTCTTTTCACTTCCTTTATGGATACTCATAAACAGAAAAATCTTAATTTTTATGTGGTTGTACTTTCTATTTTCTTTTATAATTGGTGCTTTTTCTGTCTTTTAATGAATCATTCTATGAAGTTGATTTTTATATACTATATATAAATAAAAATTGAAATTGTTTTCTATAGGGAAACATGTATTTCCAGTTAAACCTTTGTCTTTCCACGGTGCTTTGCCATGCCACTTCTTTTATAGCAAGGATCCGGTAGTTGAGGGTCTACCTTATAAGCTATCTTTTCTCTATTCTCGGTTGATTTGACTCTTCCTATACCTGTGATCCTTTTTGTTTTTGTTAATAAGTGAAGCTTCACAATAAGTCCTTATGTGTGATAGGGCAAGTCCCCCATAATTTATCTTTTTTCATTGTCTTTTTCCTAAATGCCAGTGTTTCCCTCCTCCTGCTAATGTTTTAATTTAAAAACTACTGCTCAATTCTTTGTTTATATAGGTAATTTAGTTATTAATGTAGTTTTTAGTATTTACAAGTTTATCCAAAGTATCTCTTCTATTAACTGTTTACTTTGGCTTACAATTTGTTGATGATGCAGCCTGTTAGATTTAAAAGCAAAAAACACAACAAAATGTAATTTCAATCTTGTGATACTCAAAGTAACTCAGTTTGAATGCCAAATTCAATTTATTTTCATTCCAGGTTGCTATAAAAATTTCTTAATTTAACAAAATACAAAACATATACTGTTCAATTGTTACTTTTAGCAGCTTTTTATTAATCTAAAAAAATTACCCAATGAAATCATATCCACTTAAGGGTTTAGTAACTCTTTAATATCAATATATGTGAAACAATGATTAAATGTTTAACATATTTTAATTCATTCTTTCCTACAACTCCCTGTGGTAGTTAACATTTTTATTCTCATTTTACACTTAAGAAAACAAAGGCTGAGAATGGGTAAAATAGCTTGTCAGCTTGCTTATGAGTTCAGATGATGCGTGCAGACAGTGCTAAGAATGTTGCCGTGTCAAATTTTCACTGTTGTTATTCAGCAGAACTAATTTGGTGATGGTTTAAGAGATCTCAGCCTTCCCTCTGGTTTGTCCCAGTACCAAGTGTTTCTGTTTGGGAGAAGAAAGTTAAATACTAACATCAAGGCCAATCTGGAAAGGTAATAGGAATAAGACACATACTTGCAGAAGTATGCAAAGTTGCCTTGGAAATGATGGACTGAATGTGCGGTTACTAGTTTTGAGTAATTTGTTGATTGTCTATGTGACATATGACAGATCTTAGTCCTAATTAGTTTTAGCTGGTGGAACGTCCCACACTCTTTTGCCTTTTTTCTGTTCTCAGGTGTCCAGAGCTTGTATAATGGTATATTTGTCAGGGAGTTGACAAGTGTTCTGCTTAATGTTTCTAGTAAAGAAACACTCTTTTGACAATTTAATCTGCCTCCATTCTTAGTCCTTTTGTGTTTTTAGATTGCTTATCTCTTTTGTTTCCCATTCTCTATTTTGATTTTTTAAAATACATTATATGATCAGATAGGTAAATAATTGTTTTATTCATGAGTTCTATATTAGAACATCTTTAATTATTAATCTCCTGTTTGAGGTCTTAATGGTTAAGTTATGTGAATGGCAAATACTAAGGAGAAATAAGTTTCTATGGGATGAAATGAAAATAGATGTCCTCAGAAATATGAGTTGATGGCAAAGAGTTGATGTATGAGGCTCCTACTATTTCTGCTCTGTGCTGGTAATAACAAGTGTATCTTAGAGGAGTGTAAATTTGAGGAAATAGAGGAAAGAACCTTCACTAACCTCGAGGGGATGCCATAGGAAGGTGTATAACATGAGACATGGAATTAGGCTATGACGGATTAGGAGCAGTAGATAGAACTTTATGGAATATTTTACATGTTTCAGAGATTGGAGCATCAAGATACATTAGTTTCTGGCCTTTCGATTGATACATGTTTCAAAATTAAGTGTTTGCCTGTGGAAATAGGAGAAGGCAGAACTTGGAGGGGTAGGAGGAAGCAGTAGTTGTTTAGTGATCTAGATGTGTGAATATGGGCTTGTAGAAATGGAAGGGTGAGTAGGGGATCAGTGGACACTGAGGTACTTAAAATGGGTAATCTATCATGGGTAGAAATACATTAATCAGAATGTATAGTCATTTTAGGACTGTGTGGTCAGAAAGATGAATCAATACGTAGAAAATTGTTTGTTGTAAAATAGTGTTCATTGGAAAAGCAGAAACCTAAACTTGATGGAGAAACAGGACACATAAAGGCATTGTGGGGTGGTGATGCCTTTTGACTGAATTAAACTCCATGAAGAACAAAGTATCTCCTCCGGGATATAGGACTGTACAGTCATAATTTGACTTGATGTGCGTAAAATGCAGAAAGGAATATTTTTTGATTGAGGGATTTTTTTTCTACATTTAATGGAGAATGGGGAGCAAGAGACAGGTATATACTAACATTTTGCTAAGAAAGAAAATTTGAATAATTAGTCTCTGCCCATTGAGTTTGCAATCAATAGTCAATAAGGGGGGCACAAATAAGAGAAAAAGAACTTGTGTTTTGATATTTAGATTCATGCTTTAAAACTTTACTTGAGCCTCACTTGTCATGCCTTTTCTTTGTTTTATTTTTTGTTTTGTGGGTACCTGGAATCGAACTCAGGACCTCATGCTTGCCAGGCAGGTGCTGTCCCACTGAGTTATATCCCTGGCCCTAGTCATGCCATTTTTAACTCATCTGGCCCATCTCTCCCATCTTTACCTGGTATTTTTTAGATCATGTTTCATTACAAAATTTGAGACAGCTCGGCGTGACATTTTTCATATTTTCTTTTTAATTTAGGTGTTTTGTATATGTTTTTGCTTTGTGGCCCAGCTTCTAATAGTCTATAATTTCAACATTTTGACTGGAAACTGCAGTGAGATTCTAAACTCAGAAGAATCCCCCAAGGTCCACAAATGTCTAGTTTTATCAATACTGTTATTTTTTCTTAAAGACCACTGAACTTGAAAAGAGTTACTTTGTATTCTGATTTACAACTTCAGAATTTAGAAATGGGGAAATTTTCTGAGGCACATAAAAAGACAAGCAATGTAGTTTATAAATAAACTTTGAGCTTTAAAAATAAAGTGAGACTTGATGATATTGATATTTTGTAAACTATTCTTTCAATAGATGCTTACATGAACATGGTAGGTTAGTGGTTATATGAATTTAGAATTTAGACATGTTGAAATGAATCTGTGTTTCTTGAAAATAAGCCTGTTTTTAGAAACTATTCATCTCAATGTAACCTTACAATATTTCTTGCCATATTTCTTTGTCAAACTAAAAAAGAGAAAGAATTCTTTAAAATACCCTCCTCTGTAGACAGTTCCATTGATTGTCAAATAATATGTCTATACTACTATATTAGTAGACTGTCATTTAATTACACTTAACTCTTGTATTTTTTCCCCCTCATGATCTGGAAGTTTTCTGGTTCAAATCTCAGTGAATAACAGAAAATATTTCTTCCATCCTTTCTTTTTCCTTATCCCAGAGTTGCTGCTGTTCTGTCTTAAATCAGTTCAAACACTCCAGAGAAAACAAATGGGTTATAGTGGCAATAGGTAAAATAAAATATGAAATGTAAAATATTTTGAATTATTGAAATTGGATAAGTACAAAATAATTAAGTCATTATGTATGATTTTTGTATTTGAAAATTTTTATGTTAAAAAAGATTCTTTAGATGCTGTCAAAAAATAAAAATAAAACAAGTCAATCCAATCAAGATATTGTTACCTAGTTATAGCTACATATGAATTAAGGGAATTTTAGGACACTGATTATAAAGTTGACCTTATCTCAGGCTATAATTTTGTTACTGTACTTAGTATGGTCAGTCTACACTTTAAAGCATTTTGAATTATTACCTTAATGGCAAAGGCTGTGTCCTGAAACTTGACAAGGAAGCTTGTCATCACTTTCCCTTAGTTCTGAAGTTTTGTTCCTTTTCAAATCCTACATCTGTTTCTTTCTCTTGGAAAGCTCTTCCTTGCCATACCAGTAGGAATACTTAAAGTGTGACCCAAAGATTTCCCTTTTGTCTTTTCTTCTTGGCCTTTTCTTCTGTACTTACGTTACGGCTTTGATTCAAGCATGTTTTGATGTGTCAGTCTGTTATAGTGGAAAAAGCATTGAATTGGGAGTCATGAGTTTCTAGCCTCAGCTTTTCTATGAACTATCTTGGTGACTTGCGACCAGTATTTTCACTCCTTAAAACTTTTAGATTTGAAATTGTGTTCAACTTCTCATTTGGGGATTTTGAAATCATCAATATCATTTAACTTTTTTTTTCTTTCCTACATTAAAGCACTGTGACAGTCTATCACTGCCCTGTTCTAACAAATGTATCCTCATAATTTCAACACCTCCCTCATATCTTCACTTTGTATGTGTGCATTCCAAAACAACTCCTGTTAACTTTAAAAAAAATAATCACTCACTGTTGACTATTTATTTATTGTTTTTTTGAGACAGGGTCTTGCAATGTAGTTCAGGCCGGTCTTGAACTCACTATGTAGCCCAGGCTGGCCTCAAATTCACAGCAATCCTCCTGTCTCAGCCTCCCGAGTGCTGGGATTATAGGCATGTGCCACCACGCCTGACTACTTTTAATTTCTTGTGCTGAGTTAATATGATGGTATTTCTTTGAGTTGTTGATGTTTTACTGAAGATCTATGATATAATTTTCAAAATATAAAAATATAAAAAATAAATATAAAAGTAAATAAAATATAAATTTTTTAAAATATAAAAAGTATATTAAATTTTTAGAGCAGTTTTAGATTTCACAGCAAATGTGATCATAAAGTTCAGAGATTTCCTATATGCTTCCAACTCTCAAAAGAGAATGGCTTCCCCCATTATCAGCATTTCCCCGTTACAGTGATACACTTGTTATAATTTATGAACCTGTGTTGACACATCATGGTTTACATTAGTGTTTACCTTTGGTGCTGTAAATCCTATGGGTTTGAAGAAATGCATAATGACTTGTATCCATTACAGTATCCATTACATAATGACTTGATACCATTACAGTATCATACAGAATAGTTTCATTTCTCTAAAAATATTTTGTGCTCCACTTATACATCTCTTCTTCCCCCAAGCACTTTTTGCTGTCTCCATAGTTTTGCCTTTTCAAAATGTCTTACAGTTATAATCAATCTAGTATATAGCCTTTTCAGCCTGGCTTCTTTTGATTTAACTTTCCTCCATGTTGACTTTTTTTTTTTTAATGTGGGTACTGGGAGTCAACCTCAGTACCTCGTGCTTGCCAGCAAGCGCTTGCACTGCTGAGCGATATCACCGGCCCTTTTTTTCCTTTGTGTGGGTTCTGGCAGTGGAACTCAGGACCTCGCGCTGGGCAGGCGCTTATGCTGCTGAGCTATCTCGCTGGCCCCATGTTGACTTTTATTATTTCCTCCATGTGTACTCATCTGTTCTTTATTAATAACCCCAAGTAAGTAATAATTTGCAACATTTATTTGATACCTTGCACATGCAAAATAACAATTAAAAGCTTTCATGTGGGCCTTTTTATAAAGCTATTTCTAGGGCTATATTACCAAAATATTTGTGCCAAGTAACTCAGGTCCTAGAACCACTGATAATAATCTGAATATGTTCTCTCTCTTTTTTTTTTTTTTGGTGGGTACCGGGGGTCAACATCAGAACCTTGTGCGCCAGCAGGCGCCCGTGCTGCTGAGCAATATCACCAGCCCTTTATTCGTATGTGGGTTCCAGGAGTCGAACTCGGGCCCTTGCGCTTGCCAGGCAGGTGCTTACGCCGCTGAGCCATCTCACCAGCCCCTGAATATGTTCTTGCTTCACTTTGAGCAAAGGCAAATACTATAATAATGTTTATTGTTTATTGTCCTTTTCTTAGTTTAAAACTCTGTTTAGGACTTTTTTTTTTTTAAATAGGATAATAGGCTTGATGGATTGGTGAATATACTGGGTTACCTAGATTAGTCTGGGATTGTAATTTACTACTTGCAGAATCTTGTGAGAGTTACTTTCTCTGAAGCTCTACTTATTACTGTGAAAAACTAGAATAATGACAAGGTACTTTACAGGATGGCAGTTAATAGTTTATGTGAAGAAAAATTTTAAACAATATATATTTGAGATAGACAAATACAAAATGTTTATGTGAATCATTACTAGTTAGAAGAGGGCCGGTGAGATGGCTCAGCGGCGTAAGTGCCTGCCTTGCAAGCGCGAGGGCCCGAGTTCGACTCCCGGAACCCACATACGAAAAAGGGGCCGGTGATATCGCTCAGCGGCACGGGTGCCTGTTGGCGCGCGAGGTCCTGAGGTTGACCCCCCAGTACCCACAAAAAAAAAAAAAAGAAAGAAGAAGAGCTCTGTAATACAGTAAAATTTGAGAATTTCTCTCTTGGGAAGAAAAGAAGGAAATGAATTATTTAATGACTTTTGCAATGGGGCAAACACTTTATATCCATTGCCATTTAATGTATCTATTACCACTTTTATCTCATATTTACCAATGAAGAAACTGAAATTCAGGGAAAATGGTAACTTATTTAAAGTCACAACTAGTAAATGTGGATGCCTGATTTAAATCCAGGCATGTTTGACTTTAGACCCCATTTTTGCCAAATCACTCCACATCTTGTACACCTGGAGATGGAGTATATGGTCCATGAATAATTGAGAATAAGATGAAAAGCTAATCTTTCAGGTTCTTATTAAGATATAGTGTACCTTTACATTTATTATTCTTTTTACTTTGTCTAAGTATTTCACATTGATTTGCTATTTTTTTTCTTTACAATACCTCTATGAGTTAGGAAAATTTGTGAGTTAGAAAGTTTGTGAGTTTGATAGGAAAGTTTGTGATTATGTAACTACATACTGTATTATATTGTTCTCCACCTCAGGTTTCTTATCTGAAAAAATGATTTTGAATAGCATTCCTGGTTTATAATACAATTCACAAAGGAATAAAATACTTTATAAAAATAAAAATTCTTAATTTAGTGAAACAGATGGTGTGTTGTATTTCATAATATATTTCAGTTGCTTTTTGAGAATGCTTAGATAAATCTTGATTTCAAAATAATTGATGAGAATTCCTTCCTTTATACCAAAAGTATCCCTCTGGAAATCAACATTTGTACATTTCTTATCTGACTTATCTGAGCAGGTCTTAGAAAAGTTAAGTTCCATGTAGTATGAGTAATCAGAAGAGTATAAATTATATGGGGTGTTAAGTACAGGGAAACCACATTGTGTTCAACTTTTCTAAGTCAGCTTTTCATAATATACCTTATTTTGTTTGAATTGCATTATTATAGATTTTAGGCATAACAATACTCATATAAATATGGAAGCACATTTAAAAATCCAAATAGAAATTATTTTTTGGATTGTGTATATCTTAACTTTTATTCTTTATTAGTACAAATAAACATGGATTATTGCATTTTCAGAAGCTCTGGAGGATGTTTTCCTTTCTGCAAAGTTATAATAGAGTATGTATAAAAACAGTAATGTGTTTTGCAATGTTGTCGCACTTAATCACTGTCAATTTTTGAGTTGCTGTAATTTTCATAGAAAATAAACAGCAAGTGATGGTGGCACCTTACATATATTCATTTAATATTTAAAAATTGTTGAGCACTTAATAAATTAATAAATTCAGAATATTATATTTTGTACTCTATTAAAATACATGGATATCTCCAACGTGGCTTTGCCTTTGGGAACCTTGAAATTTGTGAAAGAGCTAAGCATGTAAACAATCAACACTGTTTGCCTTAAAAAGTGTTCCTTATTTTGTAAAATTCATCTCTGTTTTCTGGGGAAAAGGTAGTATTTATCAGATGCTTAATGGTAAAAACATTTTATTCAAAAATTAATAAATTCAATGTGTTTTGTCCAGTGCACTTTGTTTACAACAAATGTTATCATTTATTATCAATCTAATATAATCAAGCAACTGTGATATAATTGTTCACGTTTAATTGATGAGCTATATACAACTTAAGGATAAGGAACTTGCTTAAGGATCCAGTGTCTTAGTTGCTTTTTCGTTACTGGGACACAATACCTGACACCCACAACCTGAAGGCCATAGCTCCTGGAGTTCCACAGTTGCAGTACCATTTCTGCAGTCCCGTAGTCCAGACAGCCTGTTCCCAAGGGCTTTGGGCTACAGATGATAGTGGAGCAAAATTACTGAAACTGACATTGCCAAAAGCAGAAGAGGGTAAAATACAAAACAGAAAAAAACTTCAACCTCCACCCTCTCTTTGTCTCTTTAGAATGCATCCTAATCCTGGCAAAGCCATCTGAGAAGTGTAGTTTCAAGTTCTACCGCAGAAGCAAGCATGAAAGAGTAATTCCCCATCACGTATAGCAAGCTATTTTAGCAAATAAATTGAAGTCAAAAGTACAAAGTACATACAAGTTCTCTAGGATGTCATTGATGTGGTTTTATTTTTAATTTAAAGCTTTAAAGTTTAGTAGAAAATACATAACCGAACATGGAAGAACTTTAAAATTTTAGTAAATACCTAGAACATTAGATGAGAATAGAGTTGAGAATGAACAAAGTTTGTGTCAAGTTCCAAATTATTTTTCCAATAGGCTGTAGTTTCTAAAAAATTACAGAATCAATTGTTCTATAGTATAGGGAAAGTAACTCTGCCATAACTACACCTTCAGTTCATTTTTTCCTCTCTTTTCTTTCTCTTTTGAGATGATGTTTTGCTGTGTCACCAAGATGCTTCCCAGAATGCTGGGATTACAGGTGTGCACCACCATGTCCAGCTCGTCTTCAGTTTTTATTACTTTGTTTTAGGACATGGATTCTGGTTTGTTACCTAAAACTAGAGTTGATATCCAGGGAGTAGAAACTGGTAACATATTTATTTACAACCAGTGTCTCTTTTGATTAGTCACAGTTCTTGTCTGTGCATGCCTTATCAGCTATGAATATTTTTGACCATAACTCACTACTGCCAAAATCTAATCTAACTTATTTATTTTTATATACTTCTTAAGGTAACTTTAAAAATAATAGACCCAGGAAGCTTCAGAATTTAGTTATATTATCTAATGTTGAAATAATATCAAATATTTCATAATCTGTTATTTTATTATATGCATAAAATATATATTATATTTTATTATATATTTGTTAATTTAGTATAGTTATTATTTTAAACTAAGCTGCTAAAGTAAATTGATTACTGAGTGACATTTAACTAAATGTATTTACTGATGGAGGGCTATGAGAGGGAGAATCTTAATTACTTTAGACAAAAAACACATGAATTTTTTAAGATACTAGCTTAGAGTGATTTGCAGTTATTTCAACTTAATACATTTAGATACAACATCATAAGAGGCATATGGTCGAAGTCCCACATCGTTAAATTTCTAAAGTGAACTCCATAGTGATTATTTATTTATTTTATAATTCTTTTCATAATACAGATTTCATTTGGGGAGTATTCTCTTACTGATTACTAGTAGAACTCTTTAAATGGTGAGAACTCATGTTATGTTTCTATTTTCCCCCATTTAAATGGTGTTAGGAGTATTATTTGTGTTGTGGAAGATTGATTTATTACACTTAAGTAGTAAATTGTCATCAGTTTGAAATGGATAAGTACACATTTATGGATATTCAACATGAAGTAGAACTTTTTAAATACAGAATACTTCGTGTGTGTGTGGTGCTCGAGATTGAACTCAGGGCCTTGCATGTGTTAGGCAAGAACTCTACCACTGAGATAAACCTGGAGCCCTGTACAGAATATTCTTAATTGAGATGTAAATTATAACATAGTCAAAATTAGGTAAGTTATAATTTTGGAGTACCCAATGCAGTCATTAAAATAACATTTAATTTGGTATAATTAATTTCAAATTTTTGTTTTGTATGAATTGTAAAAATAGATATATTGTACATTCTGAATACATATTGTAATTAGTGTAGTTTTTCTGTGCTCGTTAATAGAAATAATGAAGATTGAAACTTTAGGTAGATTATTTTACAAAAACTTGGTAGGGCCATGTTCAATTTTTTAAAAGGTTATGTGTATAAACCTACAACTTAATGGAGTTTAGTAAGTTTTCATAAAGAAAAAAAGATTTTTTAAAACCATTTTGAATCATCACTATGGCCTTCTACCTCAGAGGACTTAGCAGGCTGCTGTCATGCTGACTCTATTATTAATAACTGGCTTCAAAATTAGTGGACAGATTGTTATTAATGTTTCCAAATCTTTAATCAGACTGGTTCATGGTATGTTTCTTTTGTCACTTTTGAAAAGTATTTTTTTTGAAAAGTATTTTTATATGCTGCTTTTCATTATCCTTTCTTAAAATTTACTTTTAGAAGTTAATATATTTTTCCTCAAAGTATGTAAAGTAAGTATTGAAATTAGGGAACATAGTACTTTCAAATCCACTCATCATTTTTTTGTCCTAAAAAGTCTTCATGACCTCTGCATTTTATTGTTTTAGAAAAATTCTGGAAAAATTTTTTCAAGCCCTTCCTTCTATCCTTTACAAATTCTGACCTATGCTGTTTATTAGGTCTGGATTTTGGGGCAGAATTTCTTTAATGATAAGATGAGAACATTAATATTACCATTCTTGAAATGCTGTTAGAAAGATTGAATGAGATAATGCGTGTAGCTCTACGTATGACTTGAAACATGTAGTAGTTATAACTTTTATTTTACAGAGGTATCCTTACTAAGGGTAGCAACTTTTGCATGTTGGAAAAATTTGAAGAGTATAGATTGACAACAGTGCAATTCTCACAAGTCTGCGAGAGAAAACATGTATTGCAATAAAGATGACTGTCTTTTATCTTATATGTGATTTTCATTTTTCCTATAGAATATACCTTTTATGGTTTGTATCTAAAATGTCCCTCTAAAGTCTCATGTGTTCAGGGTTTGGGCTTTTAGAAGGTGATTGCATCATGGGGGCAATGGATTAACCCATTAATCCGTTGATGAGCTCGTGACTCAATGTGCTGCAGAGGTGGGGCCTGGTTGGAGTTGGGTACTGGGAGCACAACCAGAAAGGGTGTATTCTTGTCCCCAGTTCCTCCTCTGTCTGATTCTTGGATACCATGGGGTGAGCAGTTTTCCTCCACCATGCCCTTCCACTATGCTATTTTTGCCCTGGAGCCAGCCAACAATGGACTGAATTGTCTAAATCTGTAAGCCAAAATAAACCTCTCCCTCTTCATTTTGTGGATATCACATATTTTATCCTATTGGTGGGAAAGTGACTAATACAGTACCTCTTTGGTTTCTTTTTTCTTTTCTTGTGTATTAAAAATATAAACCATACACATGAATAAATTACGTAGGCATTGTAACTTTTTATTTATTTATTTTGTTTTTTTGAGACAGGGTCTCACTTTGTAGCACAGGCTGGCCTTGAATTCATTATGTGCTTAGGTTGGCCTCAAACTCACGGCGATCCTCCTGCCCTCAGCCTCCCCAGTGCTGGGATTACAGGCATGCACCGCCATGCCCAGCTTGTTTTAACTTTAAAGACAGTTGCTAGCATCATCCTAGCAGAGAGCAGAAAGTTTTCACATAGGATATGTGTCCAATACATTTTTTTCTAGAGTCAGGAAATTATTGGAAATGATATTTTCATGTTTTAAAAAATCAATTCAATATTTATTGTGTCATAAGAGTATTGTGTTCCCTAAATTTCTGAAGATAATATGAGATTAGTTTACAGAGGTAGTAACAGTAATAATAACAGCATAATAATCTTATAATTCAGATATTAATTTCTATCTTCTCCCCCATGGTCATATTTGTCCTGTGTATTTGTGGGAAAGAGTGAATGATTGATTCCTTTCCATATCTGAGTCGTTCTTTGTTAAAGATAATTTTGAATTTTTTACTATTCATTATGTACCATTTTCTTGGTCACTTCACATTGCCACTAGTCACTCCATGAAATTCTTGGAGTACTTTCTTTCTTGTGAGGAACTGCCATGTTAGCAAAGTGAATGTGGGGTAGTACTTTCATGTTTTCATTCTTTTAGTTCACACACTACCATAACACTCTAGAATACATCAGACTTTCCCAAAGGTTTGAAAAAGAGTATATTTGTATTAAAAAAATGAAAACTTCTTAGAATTTCATATTAGTCATCACTTCAAAAACATCTTTTTGCCACCTTTACATTGGTAATTTCTCTCTGCTCAACTTTCTTTCCTGCCATTCTACTCTCTTCCTCCTCCTCCTATCAGTACTTCCCTCCCTTCGAATTGTTAATATATTTTTAATATAGCATGATTTATCTCTGCAGTAATTATTCAGATCAGACTCTCTGACCCCATCCAGCTTATCATGGTGTTTTCCTCAAAGGAGACAGTTCCATTTCTCTGAGGAACTCTTAGGCCAACTTCAGACTTCTTGAAACCGATATTGTACAAGTGAAAGAAGTAATAGATAAATTAAACCTAATGCAAGCTGACTTTTATTTTCAGAGATGATGTGAATTAAAATTCTGCTAGCCATAGGACAATACCTTTTTTTAATTCAACATTTTAATGTGAAAAATTTTAAAGATCAAGATATTTGGCTATTTTTGTTTGTGACAAGCTCTTAAAATAAGGATATGTTTTGTATGTGATTTAAAGGAAATTTTAAAAGCACTATTTATAGTTCGTTTATATCATCCTTAGAACTCAAATTTATCGGTTTTTAATTAAGGTTTATAAATCCTATGTACCATTTCATGCATATTTTTATTCACTTATTCATTCATTCAATGAAACCATATTGAACTTCAACTATGTATCAGATGTACTGGGGGATGGTACTGACAAAGCTAGTAAAAGTAGCTGCATGCGTTACGGTGAATGAACCTACTTTGACACATTTTTATCAACTTAAAGTCCATACTTTACATTTAGGTTCAGTCTTGGTGTTATCCATTTTATGGTTTTATGGCCCTTGATTTGAGGTGTGCATATTGGGGGGGTTCTCTGAATCCATTGGGACCGAGGCATGTAAAAGCTTGCAGCACTGCAGAGAGCTTTAATAGAGGTACTCTTCATGATGCAGTTTATCTGTAGTGCTTTTTTTCAGTTTAAACTTAAATATTTGTTGATTAGAATTGAAATTAGATATGCATTTCTTCCTACATGAGGATCATATTACTGGCAAGTATTGTAAACTGTGATTTATCTACAGTTTCACTTAGCTTTTCTTAGACCTGATAGGATTTCATTTTAAAAAGTGACTCAAGTTAAGGGTGATTGTCTAATTAGAATACAGAGAATTAACTTTATGATGGTACCCCAGATGACAAAGTTATCTACTTTTTGTAGCACTTACTTATTTTTGTTTAGTATTCGGTGTTTATTTATTTGAATTTTTATTAGTATATATTTGCAATACATAGTGATTACATTCAGCTTGGGGAATTGATACATGGATGTATCACATCTTGATCATTTTTACTCCTTGCACCTCCTCTTCTCACCTACCCATTTTGGCCCACCAATCCCAGACATTTGCTTTTTTTATCCATTTGCTAAGGCTTCTGACACTGTCCATTATAGCAACATGGCTCTTATTTCTACTTTTTCTCTTCCTTCTCTTTTGCAGTACAGGTATTTTTTGGGAATTTTCTTGTGAACAATGTTAAAATATCCCAGCTTGGGTTTCTTTTCAGGCCCATGTATTATAATAACATTAATAATATCTGAAAAAAGACTCAGCAAAACTCTAACTTGAGACAATGGTAAATGCTTTTGAAATTAGCTCATTTTTTTCCTTTTAAAAATTAAAGAAAGAAGTCCCACCCTTCATATTCTTTTGCAAGTGTTTATCAACATAACTCTGACCAAGTTATATTGTAACTCTAAAATTAATGAAATTTTATGCTCCAGGGCAGTGTTTATCACTGGTTTCCACAATCATTTCAGTACATGTATTGTGTACTTGCAGAAGATACTTGTTTAGGAACTTTGGGGAAAATCGATAAAGTATCCTCAATCTGTAAATCACACTGTGAGAGAATAAAGTATTTCTTTCCAACTCTGTCACTACCTATTCCTGTCCCACATATGCACACACACACGCGCCTCTTTTATAAGCTGCACTTTAATTTTAGGCATTTATGTTTGTTTTGTTGGGTTTCATCTTGAGCTCTCTAAGGAGGAAGGGAGCACAAAGTTTACAGCCTTTTGTGGAATAACACAGTATGTTGTGGCAAGATTATTGGTTGTAGTAGATTGTTCACATGCCTACGCACCTGCCAGTCTGTGAAGTTCCTTCCTGCCAGGCAGGAACTACATCATGTGTATTATCGTCCCTTTTCATCCCAAGTGTAATGTATGGTGCATAGTGGCCATAAAGATAAGAAAAAGTGTAAATTATTTTTTCGAGAATAAGTCATTAGCATCAAAATTTAGAATATAGTTCTAAATAATTAAAAGTTAAACTGAACCATGTAAAATCACATAAATAGTATTCATTCTGTGTTTCTTACAAATCTTTTAATTGAATACTTTCCTTTTCATTCTTTTATCAGGCCAAAGAAAATAGGAAATGTTTTTATTGTAGTTTATGTATTATTTAGTTCTTCAAACAGTTATTTGCATTGTCATTATTTGGTGCTTGAACTACACAAAAATTTTTTTTTCCAGTACTGGGAACTGAACCTAGGACCTTCACACTGACCTATCTCCTCCCCAGCTCTTTTTAAGTTTTTTATTTGGAGACAGGGTCTCACTAAGTTGCAAAGTTGGAAGGTTGGGCCTGAATTTGCAGTCCTTCTGCCTCAGCTTCCTTTAGTGCTGGGTTTACAAGCATGTGCCACCATGCCTGGCTGTTGTATAACTTTTAAGAATATAGTATACCTCAGTCATACCTTGTTACTTCTTGACTTCAGAACTGGGCAAACCTGGTGCTCATTGCATTCTGAGGAGAAAAAAATGTTTCAGCACTCAGCCTTCACATTGGTTTTAAGATAGCTCACCAACTGTGCAGAACAGTGGGCATATTCATCATTATCGTTTTGTACTTTTGTGCGTGTTAATCATGGATTGCAGAAAGGTTAAGAGTGATACCATTAAGCCTAAAAGGGGTGTATTTGCCCAGCAAAAGGCTAATGTTAGCCCAGCAGAATGTGAAAGTTCTGGGGAAAATTTCAGGAATTATTTCTAATTACCGTACTTCTTTTTTTTTTTTTTTTTTGTGGGTACCAGGGGTTGACCTCAGGACCTCACTCACCAGCAGATGCCCGGGCCGCTGAGCGATATCACCGGCCCTTTTTTTGTATGTGGGTTCTGGGAGTCGAACTTGGGCCCTTGCGTTTGCCAGGTAGGCACTTACGCCGCTGAGCCATCTCACCGCCCCCGCTACCTTACTTCTTATGGGAAGAATTTGTGTGGTACTTGTCAAGTTCCAGAATGAATGAATGACCAGTACCATGATATGATTGTATATTTTAGATAGAGTTGCTCTGCCATTAGACCAAATATATTGAGAGCTCTAGGTGTTGAAGAATAAGTTTGTGCTATGCTGTATTAATAAGCAAGGCATAGTGTGGAATCATTAAGCTGAATTTACTTTGACCTACAACCACAGAATCTTATGGCTGGATGGGCCTTAGATATCATTAGATATTTGGAAATGTAGTATAGGGTGAGTCTCTATACTATCCACTTCAGATGTAAATTAGGCTGGGATCAAATTGCATTACTGTGTGATCTCAGGAAAGTCACTCATTCTGTTATTTCATTTCGAAAATGAGACTAAAAACAATTCTTACTTCATAGGGTCATTATTAGGACTTAATGATTTAATGAAAAGTATAACAGTTCCTGGCATGTGGTAAGCACTTAAGCATTGGTTATTATTATTTTGTTATACAATCCAATTCTTTCCTTTCAATTTTTTTTTTTTTTAATGTGGGTACCAGGGGTCGAACTCAGGACCTCATGCTTGCCAGCAGGTGCACGTGCCACTGAGTGATATCACCGGCCCCTTTTTCCTTTGTATGTGGGTAACAGGAGTCGAACTCAGGACCTTGCGCTTGCCAGGCAGGCGCTTATGCCACTGAGCCATCTCACCAGTCCTCTTTCCTTTCAATTTAATTAATTTTTTATTATGTTGAAAACCTGAAGCTGAGGGTGCTTCCCAGGGTATGCAAAGAGGCTATGGTGGAACCAGAATCAATTAAAAAAACACTTTTAATATAATTTATTTATTTGCTTATTTGATTAGTTAGTGGTACTGGGGACTGAAGCTAGGGAGTACCCAGTACATATCCAGCCTTTAAATTTTTTTTTTTGTTGTTAGGGACAAGTTGTCATTAAATTGTACAAACTGGCCTTGAACTTATGATCCTCCAGCTCAGCCTCCTGAGTAGCTCGGATTATAAGAATGAGCCACTACGCCCAGTTTTAATACACTAATTTTTAAAGGAGTTTTAGGTTCACAGCAGATTTTAGGGTAAGGTAAAGAGATTGCACATATACACTCTGCTCCCATGTATATATTGTCCCCATTTACCTCCATTATCAACATCCCCTATAGGAATGCTGCATGCGTTACGGTGAATGAACCTACTTTGACACATTTTTATCAACTTAAAGTCCATACTTTACATTTAGGTTCAGTCTTGGTGTTATCCATTTTATGGTTTGAACAAATATATCACACATGTCTGGATCATACACAGTAATCTCACTACCCCCAAAATCCCTTGTTCCTTTTCATCCCTCCCCCCTAATCCTTGACAACCATTGATTTGTTTGTTTGTTTGTTTGTTTTTGTTATTTGCTTTGAGACAGGGTCTTGCTGTGTAGTCCAGGGTGGCCTTGAACTCAAGGTGATCCTCCTGCCTAGCTTCTGAGTGCTGGGATTATAGGTGTGTGCCATCATGCCCGGCCAGCAACCACTGATTTTTTTTTTTTTTAAGCATTTTTTGCCTTTTCTAGAATATCATATAGTTGGAATCATACAGTGTGTATTTTCACATTGGCTTCTTCCACTTAGGAATATGCATATAAGTTTTCTCTTGTCTTTTTATGGCTTAATAGTGTATTTCTTTTCAGCATTGAGTAATATTCCATTATCTGGATATACTCAGTTTACCCATTCATCTACTTAAGAACATCTTGATTACTTCTAGGTTTGGGGGATTATGAATAAAACTAGTACACACATCTCTGTTTAGGTTTTTGTGTGGACATAAGTTTTCAGCTCCTTTGCATAAATACCAACGAGTGTGATTGCTAGATCATATAACAGAGTCTACTTAGTTTTATAAGGAAGTTAAACTGTCCTTCAAAGTGGCTGTGCCATTTTGCATTCCCACCAGTAATGGATAAAAGTTCTTTGGTTCCACATCCTTGTCAGCATTTGGTTTTGTCAGTGTTCTGGATTGTGGCCATTCTAATAGATGTGTGATGGTATCTCATTGTTTTCATTTGCATTCTTCTGAAGGCATAGGATGTGTAGCACCTTTTCTTATGCTTATTTGCCATGTGCGTATCGTCTCTGATTAGGAGTTTGGTAAGCTTTCTGCTCCACTGTTCAATCATGTTTGCTTTCCTATTGTTGAGTTTTAAGAGATCTTTGGATTTTTGGATGTCTCCTGCAAGTATTTTTTCCCTGTTTATGGCTGTTTTATCATTCTCCTAATAGTGTCTTTCCGAGAGAAGAAAGTTTTGATTTTAATGTAATCCAGTTATCAATCCTTCCTTTGATGTTTTATCTAAAAAGTCATTGGCATACCCAAGGTTATCTAGATTTTTTAGTGTGTGATCTTTTGGAGTTTTGGATTTTACATTTAGGTCTGTGAATCATTTTGAGTTAATTTTTATGAAGGTAATAAGGTCTGTATCTTGATTCATTACTTTGTTCTATATGTGAGTTTCTAGTTGGTCCAGCACAATTTGTTGAAAAGACTGTCTTTGGTCCATTGTATTGCCTTTTCTATTATGGTAGAGAGGTTTATCTGGGTCTATGTTTGGCCCCTGTATTCTTTTACATTGATCTATTTGTCTATTCTTTTGCCAATACAACTCTATCTTGATTACTATACCTTTTCCAACTTCGTTTTTCTCTTTTAATATAGCATGTTGAATATTTTGGGTCTTTTGCTTCTCTATATAAATTTTAGAATCGGTCTGTTAATATTCACAAAATACCTTAATTGGATTTCAGTTGCAATTGTATTGGATCTATAGATGCATTTGGAAAAGAACCAGTTTTTACTTACCACTTTACGACCTTATTATAGGACCAAATTTCCCCATAACATACCAATGTAGAAGTCAATGTAATAACTGCATAACTTCTATAGTTTTGACAGTCATGTAGGGATAAAGTCAGCTCTCTGTATCAATGAGTTCTGCATCCACAGATTCAACCAACTGCTGATATAAAATATTTGGAAAAAATTACATTTGTACTGAACACGTACAGATATTTGTTCTAATCTTTATTTCTAGATAATATAACAACTGCTTACATACCGTTTACATTGTATTAGGTAGTATAAGTCACATAGAGATGACTGAAAGTATACAGGAGGATGTACATGGGTCATAGCAAATACCAGATTATTTTACATTAGAACCTGAGTATCTGTAGGATTTATTTGTAGGGGGTCATGAAACCAGTTCCCCATGAATAACTTGGGAAAACTATTGCTTCACTCCATGGTGTGATGAACTGAAGTCTTCTCTGTCTCCATTTTCCACAAAGAAGAGTGTATCTGGAGTTCCAGAAAACACTAACAATGTACTGTATACTGTATCTGGAATCTAGTAGAGTGTCCAGATATGGGAGAAGTGTTGAGATGTCCTACATTTTTCACTGAGCCAAAAATATTTTTTTTTGTTTTAAATTCAGGTTCTTAGTTGTTACTTTACATTCCTTTTGATTTCTGCCTGTGAAAATCAAATATACTCTTCTTGTTCTCCTTGGATTAAAACAAAGCAAAACAAAGTAAAATAACTTTGTTTTTAAAATTAGCACATAAAACTACCTAATTTTAATCCTTTTCTCAAACTGTACACTTATGTGCTTTTTTTAATTGGCATGTTTCTTCATAATTTTGAATAAAGCTTCAGAGAAACAACAGGGCAGTAGTAGAAAAAAGAACTGTCAGGCAGAAAAACAAGGGGCAAGATGCATACTGGTATCTTGGGCACACTGAATGTGTTTTAGAAGGACTTTTCTATAGACGTGACTAGAAGAGGCAGTCAGTTAATTTTGGTGTAGGTCTGTGTCCTCTTAAGCAACCTTTCTTGAGAGGGTAAGCGGCTATTGCTGCAATGGAATAGAATTGGATTTACAGTGAAACCAGAGGGTTTGGACTCTTGCCCTCTTACTAGAGTTTTTCTCAGGACAGCTTGTACAGTGTATGGGTAGACAATGTCTTCTAATTTCTATGCTGTAGGCTACCCTAGAAATAATTTTAAAATATTGGTCTCTATTATGAACATGGTCCAGGATTTTCATGACATTCTAAAAGATTTTTGGTAATCAGGTAAAGATATAGTCAATCTATAAGCTGTACACTGAAGTAGTTAAGATACTTACTTTTTAAGATTCTAAACAAAGGAATTGCCATTTATATACTAGGCTATTCTTTTTTTTTTTTTTTTTTTTTTTGTGGGTGCCAGGGGGTCAACCTCAGGACCCTGCACGCCAGCAGGCACCCGCGCCGCTGAGCGATATCACCAGCTCTTTTTTCGTATGTGGGATTTGGGAGTCGAACTCAGGCCCTCGCACTTGCCAGGCAGGCACGTATGCCACTGAGCCATCTCACTGGCCCTAGTAGGCTATTCTTGATGATACAAAAAACATAGTCTGATTTTTTAAGCACAGTAATGAACTAAATTATGTAAAAGATATTTTTACAGTTAGTATATTTACTATTATTGGTGTTCAAATGCAAGATTGGAATAAATCAAGTGGCCTCTTTTATTTTTGTGTAAATTTTCTTCAGAAAAATTTGCCTCTAATGTTCCTAAGTTCTATTTAAGTGACACATAGCCAAACTGTATAGAAATATATTAAGGAAGGTGGGTATCTGGATAGATGCAGTGCTAGAACAAGGTATAAGCTGTCAAACAGTCTAGTTTTGTTTGTTTGAATTTTAAAAGAGGGTTAAGGAAAGTGTCTTGAAAATAGTTCTGTTTTCTATTGTCATTCTATAGCTGCAAATACTATATACCACTTAAGGGAGAAAAGGCAGTTGGGAGTTAGGAAAGGAGATGGGGAGCCTGTGATGGGGTGAGCAGTATAATAACAGCATTATTTTGAAGCTAGCATGTAAAAAAAAAATGGTTAGAGGTATCAAACAAATAAAAACATTTTTTTTCCTTTAAGAAAGGTTTATTTAGAAGCATTGATTTTTCCTCCACCTAATAAATGATCAAGGAGTGTCTGCTATAGTTTCACATCCATATTCTATGAAATCCTCTGCTTATGACTGTAGCTCCTTATGAGATTTATTTCTGTCATAATATACTATGTTCTATATTTGTTGCACCTGTTCATACAGAGTACATTGCATTGTGATGTTTGTATAGCTTGCTTCAAAGAAGAAGCCAATCTGCCTTCTTCTGGAGAACTAGTCTGTTAGTAACTTAATTAAACTTAATTTTGTTTTTGTCTGAAATTTCGTATGCAGTTTTGATTTATTTACTAAGCATTGATTTCTTCCTTGAAATTATCAGTTTTGTCTGAGATCAGTTTTCCTATTGTATGGAGTCTGTTTCTCACAGAGCCTCCCCTAAGACTGCTCTGACTTTAAAATCATTACTAGGCTTTTGTCAGAGCAGCTTTGTTGACATTCTTCTCACATTAAAAAAATAACTTAAAAGATTGCACAAATAAGCTATACATTTCACTATTTCCTGCTAATATGCAAAAAATGTATTTATGATAATGACACATACTGTGTGCCAGAACTGAAACAATACATTTCTCATAATGGAGCATAAATAAAGAAGGTGGAGCCAGCTGCTCTTAAACTGTTTATCTGCAAGCAGTAATGATATAGAGAATATACCTTCTTCATTCTGTTAGTCTGGCAATACTGAACCTGTTGCTGCATTACACGAGTTGCATTTTGCTGGATAGGGGAAGGAGAGCTGCCTGCTGTCTGGTAGGAGGGCTTTGTTTGTGCCTTTCTCTCTCTGTTTCTTTCTGTTTTTCTTTCTCTCTCTCCTCTCTCTCTCGCTTGCTTGCTCTGTCTCTGTCTCTCTCTCTCTGCCCCCCTCCCTCTCTTGCTCTCTCTCTCTCTCTTCCCGTCTCTGTGGTTTGTAAGGTAGGTTGCAGTGTGTGTATATACACAACATCAAGAGCAGGAAAATGGACTCATTAGGGAGGCAGGCAGTCATTACCACTCACACTGTACTTCCAGGGAGACACCGATTATGAGAAGAGAAACTCAGCGCTGGGGAAGAAGGTAGGGCAGACAACTTTCATAAAAAAAAAAAAAAAAAAAAAAAAAAAAAAAAAAAAATCCTGCTGCCTCAGTCCCCTCCTCTGTCTACCATCTCTTTTAGTCCCAAATGCTTTTCTTCTTTCTTCCTTGAATTTCAGTTTCTGTATTTAAATTTGACAGAGCTAATGCTAGCTTAAAATTTGGAACATCTCTAGGAGGCCTAGCCTATAGTAATTTTCTTCATACTTGTTTAAGGTGTGACCATGTGATTCAGTTTTATTACTTTAGAAATAATTACAGAAAAACCTATTTTTCTCACAAAAGTACCAAATAAATCAGAATTTTTCACTCTTTTAAAACGAACTCCTCCGTATGTTTGTCTCTTTGCTTTTCTTGTCTGTTTATGCAATTCCATCTGTCTGTCTATGTATCATGTTGTCCTTATTTATTGCTAACTTGGTTTTGTTAGTTATTTGCCAATGAGTTTTAGCTGCAGTGCCAGTGTGGGTATTACTAAACTGAGACTTTTGTTCTTTGTTTTACATTGAAGTTTAAAGTCCGTATTTACAGTTTATGTCCTTGAAGCAGGTTGAATACTTATGCCAGCATGTTTATGTGATGGCCTTGAACATAAGGTGAGGGGTAGTTGCTGAGGGTGGGTAAGAATCAAGTATTTATTTTTGTCATCGCATATAGAAATATTGCATCTGGGAGATATATTTTGAAAAAAATAAGGTACTCTGTTTTCTAACTTTTACAAATAGACTTCTACATTTATAGGGATATTGGTATGGTTCGAAGAATGCAGACTTTCATGACAAGTAGTTTTTATCCTAGGGCAGTTAGTTTCCTTTTAGTATGTTACTGTTTATTTATGCTTAAGGAGGAAAGAGTGGGGGACTGGCCATCTTTTTACAAAGTAGAAGCTATGAAGTGTATCAGGCCATTTTGTGTAACAACTGTGAGTATTCATTTAACATTGTGGGGACCATAAATAATGTATTTGTTTTTTCAAATGTAGTTTTGAGGTACTTTTTGCCCCTTTTTACTTTTGTCTTTTTTATGCTGGGAAAAGTTATGTTTCAAACTAACTGACATTGTTGAAGAGTTTTCCCAGAATAGTATTCCTTAGAATTCAATGGAGTCGTTGAATAAAGTTAATTTGAAATAGATTTCTTAATAGTATTTTATTTAGATTTGTCTAAAAGTAAAATTGCTAAATATTTGATAAAAATTCAGTAAGATAGTGTGACACATAAATATTTACAGCATATACAGTACATGGGCAATGATAGAAAGTGGATGCTATCTGTAGAGATCTTTGATAATAACAATCACCTTTTTTGTAATAAATTATTTAATGTAAGTGGCAGAATTTTTTTCTTCTCTTAATTCCATTAGGCCTCTCTGACAACACAAAGAAGCCCATAAAGCAATATTCTTATCCCACCTGGGACTCTAGAGCAGATTCTCAAACACATTCTCAAGGTTCAAACCTAGTAAAATGTTTATTTAAAATCCATTATTCCAGGAAGGTGGTGGACTTTTACTGCTAAATGTCTCTTTTTACTTCTTCTTTTAAAAAGTTTATACTTAGACTTTTAATTTGTTTATTCCCTAAACTGTCTTTTACACTGGAAATGCCAGCTTCCACCAAAATTAGTACAAATACGAAGTATACTTCATCAGGTCCTGTCAAAGACTCTACTTCCAAAGGTCTAGGGGGAACTTTGGGGGAAGTCTTTTGGAAATGTATGTTAATATGGTACACAGTATGATATGATTTCTTCCATTTCAAAAATTTGTTTCAAAACTAATAGGTCAAAAATGTGCGTGTCTTATGCACCTGTCATTTTCTTTATTTCCATTGTGAGAACTATCCAAAATTTGACTTTTTTAACAAAGAAATCTTTCATATATCTCATGACCAATTATTCTCTTTTTCCATACACATGTATGGAAATGTTGGTGTGTATTTACGTAGGTTTATGCATAGAATCTGATATATGTATGTACATATCAATGAATGATGAAATTCTTTGCAGAAATGATATTTCCAAAAATTTCACATTAAGTATATTTAACCACAAGCAAAAAAATGGAGAGGTTCTCAATAGAAAATGAAAATTTCTTTTAACCTTCTAGAAAGAAAAAGCAAGTCATTTTTTAAATGACTAAAATAATTAGTCATTTTTGTGGTTTTAGTTTTTAGAATGTGTACATGTTTTCTTTTGCATTGTAATTCTTAGCCTTCAGTAGATCTAAAATATTTTTAGTATAAAAATAATCTTGCCCTTTTCTGAGAGGGACAGTCCCAATCTAAATACAGCAGGACATTGTAAAATGTGCATAAGTAAACTTAAAACCAGTGTGCTGTGCTGTATTGGGATTTGGAAAGCTGAAAGGCTTGCATCACGGGAGAGCTATAGTGTGCCAGAAAAATTCATTAACCAGCCTTGCTGGTTATGGTGGTCTCTTCCTGTCAGCACATGAAATGTGCCTGTTTAGATCGCTGAAGTCTTGGTCAGGTCACAGTGTGTTTCATTTTAATGTTGGAGCAGACAGTTATCTAACACACCCACATGAGGAAGTGCTCTAAAGCAGTTATTTCATGCTTTGCCATGCCCTGTAGCTAAAACAATTTGGTTCTAAGTGACGTATATGTGCTTTTTAACTCCTATCCGATGAAAATCAGCATTGGCTCTTTGAAACGGACCAAAACAGTGGAATACCAAATGGTATAATTCATGTGCTAAGCACATGCCAGTTTATGCTTTTTAATTTTTTTTTAACTTAAGGAGCAAATCACTATGATTATGTTTAATGTAACGATTAGTGCTTTCCTGTATCTTACTTTTTAGGATTTCAAAAATTGCAAATACTTTTCCTTTTTTATATTTTTCTGAAGAAGCCTATATTCATCAAAAGGATAGCAGCTGCATACTTTCCCCCTGAAATGTTAACAAATAAATGGCATTTCTGTTTATTTATCTATTTTTGAATTTTAATGATTAGTCCTTGTGCTAATTAACAAATTCCCGTATTCATAAAATCTGGCACTACATAAATATCCAATTGTGTGATTATCTACACATGTTCTGGCTTTCTATAAATATAGAAATTATCAGTGGATGTGTTCATAGACTTGCCCAACCCTTAGTAGAGGCTGGTCATGCTGCCACATAGGAAGCCAAATTCAGGTCCTAAGCAAATGCGTCGCCCCCGGGTCTGGCAAGGTGTGTGGAAGCAGCATCTGGCTCATATTGCTAACTAGTGGTCTTTTCTGGCAAAGGAAGGACTGATGTTGACATTCTTTGAATACTGCTAGTTCCAGCCTTTTCAGCCCCAAGGGTGGCCTCTTAAGTATAAATGTTGAAATGTTGAAAATGACCATTGAAAGTGACTTATCTTGTAGGTGGCTTTAGAAACATATTTTAATAAACTATGTTTTTTTTAGTAGAAAATATGCTCAACTGAACTTTTATAAAAGAAATTAAATAGTATGTCCATCCTAACTTCCTTAAGTAGCAAGGATCTAAGACAGCATAAGAAAGCACAGAGCACTGAAAAGAAACTCTAGATATTTTTATTTGTATAGCCATATAACTATTAAAAGCAAATATGGGGGCTGGTGAGATAGCTCAGCAACATAAGCGCCTGCCTGGCAAGCGCGAGGGCCCGAGTTGGACTCCCGGAACCCACATACGAAAAAAGGGCTGGTGATATCGCTCAGCGGCATGGGTGCCTGCTGGCACACGAGGTCCTGAGTTCGACCCCTGGTACCCACAAAAAAAAAAAAAGCAAATATGGAAATCAGATGTTAACTTACATAGGAACAATTTATCCTACATTAAGGACAATACACACTAGCAGTTGTGCAAGTGTATACTCTGAGGAATTATTAAAATGAGAAATCAAGCTTTTTAAATGATTTTTTACGTTTTGTAATTGGTTATTTTAAATAATTACTGGGGACTGTTTGCAAAGGGTCAGCATTAGCCACTTAATACCTTGCTTTAAAACTTAAAGTTTAGTACTCATAGATATCTTACAAAATTGAAATTTGTAATTTCTTGAAAAACCTGTTTCATACATTTTCATAGGTTAAATAATTTCTAGCATTTTGCAGAATTCCCAGGAACTATAGCCAATACCAAATAGCTACCAAGGTCCTTTTCATTCTTTCCCAAAGCCCAAAGGCAATAGCTATATCCTAGAAGTTCTAGAGAATACCTGAATTTATGTTTTCCTGTTACATAGATATTAAACGTTTAATCATCAAATAATATTGATGCCAATTATGTCTAAGATATCAAAAATATCTTTGAACTTTCTTGTAATTTCAACATAGTCAAGTTTCTGTGTCTGTGGGAAGAAATAACACTATCTATTATTATTATCATGTATATAGTAACCACTACAGCAGATGTTGAAAACAACGTTCAAGGATTTATAAGAAAAAAGGGCTTTTCTGCCACTCTAGCTGTTCAACTGAAATAATGAATAAGTGGTATGCTAACTGTGGAAAAATTATGCTTGACTTTGGCTTCATAACCTCTCTTCTACTCCAGGATGAAGCTTTTTGGTGATTCTGCAGTTCAAAGTTGATTCTACAGTTGAAAGTAATCAACTTGAGGACATGGAGCTTGCCTTTCTGGAATCTTGATACTCAACTGAAACTCCAGCTGAGTGTTTTGTAGTGACATTAATGAAAGCAGCTCTTATGTGACTGCCTTGACTTAGTCAAGTTAGCTACTGACTGTCAAGTGAAAATACTGAGACAAGGAGGATTATAAGTTCACTGACCCATTTCTCAGATGAAAACTGAATATATACTATTAATTCTGAATAGCCAGTCTTAACTTTGAAACTCTGATGAAAAGGGTTAATATATTTACATGCTATTAGAAGTACTTTTTGGCACTGAATATTTCTGCGTCTTAAGATGTGATGAATTTACCATTCATATTCTACATTAAGCATTTAAATGTTAAGAATTTATTTGAAAAGTTTTCATATTAAATCACTAATGTTAGTCTAGAAAATACTCATAAGTGAAATAAACCTGACGCACATGTGTAAGCATCGTATTGTCTCTCTAGTATGAAAAACTGAAAGAGTAAATAAGATCGAAAATGTACAATAGACATGGTAAATCAAAAAGAAACTGGTCAAAAGGAAAGAGAGACTGGAATAGGGGAATAGGGAAAAGAAAGATGGGAAAGGAAAAAAAATTATACATATATATAAGATGGTTAAGATAGATACACTACCAATTTTACTTAGTTCATTGAAGAGTAAGGTTTGTGCCAATAATGTTTGGACAATTGAATGCTAATATTTGGTACCCTGAATAACTAATTTAAAGATAGTAATACGTAATGCATTAACCATTGTTACCCTCCTATTATGTTGTTTTGAAAATTTGTTCTTTTTTGATTTGTTTTGTTTTTTCTTCTCTTTAAAAAAAAAAATCACTAATGTTAGGATTTCTATTCGGTAAATATAAAATTAGGTAATGGAGTTTGGGGTTTTTGAAACCTAAAAGGGTGAAACTATATACTGAAACTATAAAGATAGAAATATCAATAACTATTAATCTTAGCATAGGAGTACTATTTTGTTCTTAGGGAAATTGTTAATATAAGCTTTTTTGAGGGCTTTAGTTTTTAATTTTTTAAAACAAATTAGCTTGGATATTGACTATTTGTACCTTTCCTTTTAAAATACTTGGTGAATTACTGTTGTAATCAAATTGTGATTTGTTGCTGCAATTCCTGTTATAATATGAGCTGCTTTCCAGTGAATGAAATACTATTGAAAAAATTTAAGGAACATTATCAGTTTTTTCAGGTGCCAAGTGAAAGCTTCATAAAAATCTGTTACTAGTAGAAAGCTGTGAATACTCTAGCTGTATAATTTTTTAGTGATATATATATATATATATGAAAACTATATGACTATCATTATAAGTAAAAGCAACTTATTTAGACATCAAGATATTCACTTACATACTGAGAGTATGTTCCTTTTATTGTGTAAATAAAAGCCAGACAAATATTGCCATAATGGTGACTTTATACTATTTTCGACTGTTGGCTTCCCTCCTTTTAATACTGGGCACACGAAAATTCTTCTTGGCCTAATAAATATAGGTTCTGCACATTTTTACTAATGTCTTCATCTTGGTCATTTGTTCCTTGGCATTAGGACAAAAAGAACTGGTATAGTTCTTCTTTTTGTTACTCAAATCAACAATGATCTTTATTTCCTCATCAAAAGAACAGATATGATTAAGAAGCAAATAGAGATAAGTTGAGATAAGTAGTGCTGAGTGTGGAGGGGATAGAGCTTTTGGAGCATCTAAATTTAGAAGCTTGAAGAAAAAGACTTTCTCTCTAACCTCATATAAAAGCCACTTGACCTATTCATACAGCATTATCTTTTCTGTTTGTCTAAAGCAGATCTAAGTTTCTTGTGTACCCTAAGACAGATTCCGATGATGGTTTCTAAGACCACCAAAAGATGATCATAGAAGAAAAAGTGAAAACATCTCAAATTTGTAGTATATCCACTTCCAGGTTTTCTTCATACCTTTTTCCCTTTAATCCTTGAGTTTGGAGCGGTGAACAGATTTTCATAGTTGGTGGACAGATTTCATTTGTTTTGATAAAAGACCTTCCTAACAAAGTATTCCCAAAACATGCACACAAAACAAATAGCATTATGAGCTGAATTAAAATGGATGACGTGATCAACTGAGTAAGTTTGTTTCCTCTCTTACAGTCAAATAATTTTTATATCAAACAAAAAAATTCTAAGCTTTCCATCCGTTGGAATGGGTTCAGGTTTCATTTTACATAAGGGCTTTCTGAAACTGGTTTTCTGTAGCAGTTTTGAACAGCATTTCTTGCTCACTTAGCTGTTTCATTTCTCAATGTTGAATGAACATGAATCCTTTAGTTTTAAGATAATATTCTTCACATACTCAGATGTATCCATGAATATGAAAATATGCTAGGAATTGCACACATAGTTTCAGTGATAATGAATTAAGCATGAAAATATATGAATAAAAGTTTTAGAAATTATTTTCCTGGTATGTTGAGAGAAAGTACAGTATGGTACAAAAAGCATTTTGTTGCGAATCAGTAGGTATTAATTAATGCCAAAAGTATTTAAAGTGGCATCAGTTTTCTTGCCTGTAAAATAGTGGGACAGTTCCTTTTTAAGTAAAGAATGTGTGTCTTCATTTTAGGTAGCTATATGTATAGATAGACGTTGTATTTTCTACTTTGAAGTTATAAATGTATGGGGAGAAGTTTAGGTTGATAATGATGGTAGAATAAAGGGAGCCCAAGCACTTTAATTTTGAGATGGTTGTTCTCTATGTAAGTAGATGTCACAATATATTGTTGAGTCTATTTAATGATTAAATAAATGCAGTAAACCAAAAATTGTTGTTTGTCAGACAGACTTAATTGCTTTTAGATGGTTTGATGCAAGGCTGCTTTTAACTAAGAGAAGTGCAACGCAGTTACTATGGCTCCACTCCTCCCTGCTGGCCACTAGATGGAGAGGTGTCCATGTCCACAGCTTGCCAGTGGTAAACAGCTTGCTTCTGAGTTTTTATTGGCAAATCTTAAGTATATGCCTTTGAACACTTTTATGAACCCATACATGACATTTTGGAGAAGCCATCAGAGAATATGTTCTCTTTTGTAAATGCATGATGTGATATTCGTAAAATACAAAGTGATTTGCTCCTCCTTAGGCCGCTATTAGTGCCGGCAGTCCTAGGATAAGGCCAGTATTTCAACTCTGGTTTTAGTTGTCACAATAGGGCTTTTGCTTCTTTCTGATTTGTCCATTTAGAAAGGGCCCTAAAATGAATGTCAGCACGACAGTGCCACCTTGTGTCCCTGTTGCAGTGTGAGTAACTAATACATGAGACAGTGAGAAGGAAAAAGCAGGACATTTGTAAAATGTTGGCAAATTGTTTTAAGCTCTGATTTTGCAGCAATTGTATAGAAGTTCCATAAAATTTTTAGTGTGTTCGGCAATTCTTATTACTCAAGGAAAAATTAGGATATGTACGCTTTACCCCTTCTCATACCAGTGCATATTAAAAGTCCTTTAACAATTCTAGGCACAACGATGTATATAACTTAGAATTGGAGATAGAGGAAGCAGGAATTGTTAGAGATTTTCACCCAGTTCTTACCACAGTTCAGTCATTTTAGACAGTGAGGTACTACTTCCTTCGAATTTTATGGCAGAATTCATATGCATATTCTGGTAATGCTGCCTCTCACATTGTATTGTGATTGTTTCTGAGGATATATTTCAACTAAGCTTGAGCTCATGGGTAATGTTTGTGTCTTATTCTTCCTTCTGCCTCCAAAATCTCCTATGACATTCATCACAGTCACTCAGATGTTTGAGGTCTGAATGAATGATCATGTCTGGCTGGTTTACAACATTCTCTTTATATATATATTTTTCTATATATTTATTATGTATATTTGTTATATATTTATTTCGTATATATGTATATATGTCTGAGTTTTAAATAAGTTTAGAGTATTTTCTCTTTGGAAAAACGCCTTCTGATACCACTTCATTTCAAAACAAACGTACCTTTATAAATTAACTTTCTTTCACATTAAAATGACCTTTTCCTCTTTTTGATTAGGAAGGTGATGCATTACTTATTCACAAGTGTGTATTGCATGGATTTTGGAGTAAAGATACTTAATTTTTAATTCTAGCTTTACACCAGATTTTCTGTGCTATTAGATAAAATGCTTCACCTTTCTTGGTTTGCTTCCTATGCATAAAATGATCAGACTGGACAAGCTGATCTGAAGGTTGGTTTGACTGAGGGTTTCCGTAGGGACCAGACACGTTAGTATTATTCTATTTGTGTATTTGGTCTTCAGTTTTTAAAGTATCATTGTAGCTAAAGATTGAATTGCTAGCCTTTGAAAGTACTTATGTTTTAAAAGTATCTCATGTTTTAAAAGAGAAAATTGATTTTCTTATTGGATATGGGTAGGGAAAATAGTATTATAACTGATGAGTATTCCGAGTTTTTGTTTGAAGATTTTTGAAATTTGTTTTTGGTTGATTTAATTTAACTTTCCTTCTGCACTTTAGCCATAGAATAAATAAAATATAGTAAATTTAATAGCGAGGTGAATCTGTGTGTTGGTATAGGACTGTAGACTACTTGGAATTATTTAGAGGTTTCATGCTGGTTTCAGTTTTATTTTTTTATAACACCTAATAAGTCAGTGCTGTTTTAAATTATACATATTTCTACTTGGAATTTACATCTGGTGGTTCCGGTCTACATATCAGTGTAAATGCCAGTAAACTGAGGAGCAGACAAGTGACTTCTTATGCTTGATTTTCTAATTTGTAGAAAGGTAATCCTGTCCACCTCACAAGGTTATTTGAGGATTAAATGAGTTAATATATAAAAATATTTTATAGATAGTAAAAAGCAGTATAGAAATACTGATGACACTATTGTCATCACTGCTCTAATTAGAGAAGGAATGGTTACTAAAGTGTAAGTCAAAGCAATACGCACAGATTTATAAACACTGAAGTTCATGGTATTTCTTAGAGTACTTCTCTGTGGTGGTAGTCTCATCGCTTCTCGGCCTTTTGGCTAAGATCAAGTGTAGTATCTGTGGTAGTGGACTCTCTGGAGATGACTTGAAATGTTATCTCAATGTACTAAGTTTGATTTAAAAACCTGTAGTAATAATGATAATACTTAGCCTAAAAACTGTGTTTTCTTTAGATAAAATATTTTACCTTCCACAAACTAATTTTTACTGTTATTTATTAAAAATAGAAGGAAAAAAACTTTAAAATAGCCAAATTTATGAAAAAACTCCTTCTCATTATTATAATATTATATCCTACATAGTTCAGTACTTCTTAAACTTTAGTGTGTGTAAAAATTGGGGGTAGGGTGTTTGTTAAAATATAGATGTCTAAGCTCCAACCTTAATAGGTATGGAGTACAACTCAGGCATTGTTACTTGTAGTGATTCCACATACTTTAGAAAACTCTCCTTGGCTGTTATATATCATAATCAGCTGGAGGATTTTTAAATATACAGATTTCTTGGTTCTACTCTTATATATCTTTTTCATTATTCCATATTAGTTATACAGTATATGGCATTTCACTTACATGTTTATATAAATTTATAATATTTATATGTATATATTATACATTGATCTTATTTATCCCCCATTACTTTTCCTTACTGTTCCCTTTCCCCATTAATTCCCTTCCTCTAATACTTTCCCTTCTACTTTCATGTCATCTTTTGTTCTTCTAAATTCCACGTGTTAAGAGAAAACATGTAATACTTATTTTTTTCTGTGTCTGGCTCATTTTGTTTAACATGATCTCCAGTTCTATCCATTTTCATGGAAATAACATGATTTTGTTCTTCATTATGGCTGAATAATATTCCATTGCACGTGCACACACACATGCCCATGCACACACACACACATCTCACACGTATTTATTCATTGATAGGTATCTAGGTTGATTCCATAACTTGGCTATTGTGACTCTCCAGAATAGTATTTGGGATTCTGTGTTTTAGAAAAACTACTTCATAGATTCTAATAATATTGCAACGTGTGAGAATTACTGCTCTGATTTTAAAGACATATTGTTAAAATATATTTATTTTTACATCTGAGTTCATCCTCATCTCCTACATTATTCCTTAATTGCATATACTCTTTACATCTAGAAGGCCAGAGTTGCTGCTGCTGTATAGGCTTGAAAAGCTTAGCCTTAAAAAACAATTACCAGTACTGCTCTGTAGCCCCAAAATTAAGGGAGAGAGATATTATTGAGAACCTTTCACACAAATTGCTAAATTTAATCATTACCTACTGTGTTGCATACATTTCTTTTTTACCTGTGGTTCAGATGAAAAAAATGGAACCTCATAGAATCAATTGCCAAATTCACACAACTGTTAAGTGTTAAAGCCAGAATTCAGAGTCTTGGGTCTTTTTACTACATCCTATTATTTTTCTTTAATTCAACAAGTCTTTACTAAGTTCTCATTATGGTAAATGGTAATGTCCAATTTGAGGGGCCACAAAGTGTATATTGATGTGCTATAATAATTATCAATTGTACCATGTAAATTGAAAAATATATTTTTTTCCACTAAAAAATTATTTTTGGGCCGGTGAGATGGCTCAGTGGCTTAAGCGCCTGCCTGGCAAGCGCGAGGGCCCGAGTTCGACTCCCGGAACCCACATATGAAAAAGGGGCTGGTGATATTGCTCAGTGGCACGGGCGCCTGCTGGCGCGAGGTCCTGAGGTCGACCCCCTGGTACCCACAAAAAAAAAAATTATTTTCACCTGAAGGTAGAAATCAAGTCTTCCTAATGCTCCAAAGGTATCTAAATAGTAATAATAATTATAGTTATGAAATTGTTAAATAACCTTGCCTATGAGATCTCTTTTAACCTCTGTGCCTTTGCTATGAGGTATTTCTTAACAGAGAAGTGAAGCAAGGTTTAGAATGGTTAAGTGATTATCCAAGATTGTAGATGTAGTGAATGACAGAACTGGGAATAAACTCTGGGTCAATCTAACTTTGACAGCAAGTTAGTGCTCTGACCCATCAGTATGTGTCATTTCTGCTTTTCAGTGACATTCCAGAATCAAGGTATTTCTCCATTTGTTAAGCACAAGACATTAAATGTTATTTAAACTTTGTAGGATTGTTTCTTTTATAAAGAAAAACTATTTTGCCATAATTAATGAGTCCAGGAACTCTTTCTAAAATCTTAAAATGTTTGGAGTTAATGCATAATCCTTTAGGGAAAGTAATTGAAGTGAAACACACACACACAGACACAAACACACACACACGCAAGTCAGCTTTCCTGTCTTTGAGATACAATACCAGATACACACAGGTTAAATGAGGAGAGGTTTAATTTGGCTCACAGTTTTAGGGGTTCAGTCCATGGTTAGCTGGCTCCAAGGTAGGAACATCATGGCAGAAGGATGTGGGAGAGCAAAGATGCTTAGCTCATGGTGATCAGGAAGCAGTGCAGGGGAGTGGTGCCAGAGAGGAAAGGGCAAGAGGCTAGATATAGAGCCTGTGGTCACTCCTCCATGACACTCCCAGAAATGTGATTTACTAATTCCCTGATTGACTGCCAGGCCAATCAAGTTAACAGTCCTCCTTAACTGCCACATCCTGCTCCTTGTCACTTGGTACCCAAATACATCTCCTTAAACTATATTTAATTTTAAAATTAACACAAGGTCATAATCCAACCTAACATAATACAACTATCTTGCATATAACTGAAACATAATAATTCCTTTCCCAGGGTCTCAGCAGTCCCAGAATTGCTAAAATGTCCAGGTCAAAATCTACTCTGAGATTCAAGGCAAACTCTTAGGTGTGAAGTCCTGTAAATATATATGAAATTCTTTTCCATTATGCGAGATTGAACCCAGGGCCTTCACACTGAGTTACATCCCCAGCATTTTTTATTTTTTATTTTGAGACAGGGTCTCACTAAGTCACTAATTTGTCCCAGGCTGGGGTTGAGCTTGAGATTCTCCTGCGTCAGCCTACCTGAATGCTGGAATTACAGCATTGCACCTCCCACCCAACTTGTTTATATCTTTATTTGAGAGTTAGAACTCTTTAATGGGGCAGATTATTTGAATGAAAATTTCAACTTTACCTATTATAACATGCCATGAAACAGAACAATTCATAGCATAGCCTTTGTTATCTGTTTTAAAACATTTGGTTTGTATTTAAAGTACAATGAAAATGTTAATAGAATCAATACATAAGTGCTTCATAAAATCCAAAAACTGATTTCTGAGCATTCCTAATGTTTGTGTTTGAAAAAAACCTCATGGTATAAAGTGATAGAATAAGTATTTAGTATACAAACTAATACGCTTGACACCTACCTGTATATTGCTAAAATGTAATGTTTCTATATTTTTATAAATTTCATTATATTTTACATGCAATAGGTAGTCAAAACATACAGAAATTCTGAAATACATCTTTCAGATATGAAAATGATCATGATTTTATAAATTAAAAAATGTATATATTTTCAGGATATTCTAAATGCCTATCTATGTATTTAAAAATATATATATTTAGAAAGATTTACATGGGATATAATCTTATTTGGAGCATGCTTTCAAGGTTTTTGGAAGTCTGGTTTATAGTTTAACTTTCTTTTCTAGGAGTGGTCTTTTCGCAAATGTCATTCTTTTAGAATACTAAGGAGGGAAGAGAGAAGGATGAAAACATAAAGTGAAGAGGTTTACCTAGCCTTCTTTTTCAGATATAGAAAATGAAACATGATTTTGTAGAAAGTTTCATTTAGCAGCAGAGCATGAATTGGAAAATTTGGTCAGTGATTTATTTAGGCTCCACAGGGAAAAATCCTGTAGGGTGTTTTTGAATATCCTAAATTTATTTTGATTTGAGACCAGCTTAAATGGCCTGTCTTTCTTAAAACAGTTATCCATTTTCTTGAGAAAAATTCCAGTGGACCTAGTTCTGGGAGGTAGTATCCCAACAATGAACCTTTTGGAGCCAAATAGGCCCGTTAGCACAACTTACTCCATCCTGTCCTTAAGCCAACGACTGTCTTGCCCACTGGGTATGTTTAACTTTGACTGCTAATTTTATTTCCTTGCAGAGGCAAAGGAGACAGGAAAAAGGAGGGAAAACAACTGATGGCATGTGGGTGAGGTTTTGGCTCAGGAAATAAAAAATAAAAATCTTAGCCAGTATAGAGATGTAGGAAGCATTTGGTGTTTGAAACTGTATTATCTGTATTTTAGATTAAGAAATAGAAGCTAACAGAGGTAAAATAGCTTGCCTAAAGGTACAAGCACTTTTTAGTGTGGGGTTGCTACTGGAAATTAGGTTACACATTGCTTCATTAAGAAAATCGGACAGTCCAATTTCTCTGTTGGTCAAGATCAAGATAACTCCTTCAATACCCTTATGACCCTTTTCCTGAGCCCCCCCCTTTTTTTGGCTACTGTCTTAACATCTAAAAAAATCATTCTGCTGATAGTCTCAGCTTTAAGAGACTGAATAACAAATGTTTTGACTATTAAGGCCATTTAAGACTAGCTGAGCTTGGGCCGGTGAGATGGCTCAGCGGCTTAAGCGCCTGCTCGGCAAGTGCGAGGGCCCGAGTTCGACTCCCGGAACCCACATACAAAAAAGGGGCCGGTGATATCGCTCAGCGGCACGGGCGCCTCCTGGCGCGCGACGTCCTGAGGTCGACCCCCCGGTACCCACAAAAAAAAAAAAAAAAAAGACTAGCTGAGCTCTAAGGACAGTGTGTATCACTTTTAAGTCTCTGCTTGCATTTATTTGGATTTGTAATAAACATGGAACTAGAAACAGAAAATGGTGTTGAATAAATTGGTTCTGAGCTTGTAGCAGTTGTATATACATGAAAAATGTAGTGGACACCTATTAAAAGATAGACTTCTTTTAAATGTTCTAATTACAGTTGACCAGAGGGTTTTGAACTTAAGCAAACTTTTGATACCAGTTCTCCTAATTTGATGTCATTATATAGATTTAGATTGGAAAAAGGGACCCCAGTAGAAATAGTAATCAGAACGTTAGTCTTCCATGGAGTTTGCAACTCAAAAAATGTGTTTTTTTTTTATGTCTTAGTAATAGCATCAATGGCAGCAGCATTCACAGGCTAATTGTTAAAAATGGAACACAGGCTTCTGGTAGTTCACTTAAATTTACACCAGTTGGCTGGAAATTAAATATGGTTCTAGAAATATATTGTAGAAGGCTTAAACTAGAACTAGTTAAAAAATAACCTCTTCTTCAGGCATTTAGTTTTTTTCCACCCCAAAAAGCCAATATAATTTTCTCTGTATCTTTATTCAGTCTTTAAAACTGAAAGATGAGTGTGACTTCCAGAAAGTGACAGTAATATGAAAGTGTAAAATTATAGTTACTGGACTTTGGATAATCTTAGGGGAAATATGATTGGTGATTAAAGGGTAAATGCTCTACTTTCAGCATATTGAAAATAAAGTGCTTAGTAAAATTTCCTAGAAAAACAAACAACATAATCCTAAAAAAATTATTTTTAAAGAAATAATGAAAAAAAAAGAGAAAGAAATGACACTTGTAATTTTTTCTTACATTTAGGTGTTTTAAAAAAATTGTTTTTATTAACTTCTAAATTTGAGTAAGAGGGAGAGGGATTAAATCAACTGCTATTTAATTATGAAGCTCCTGGTTTAGGGACATCTTTCTGAACTAAGACGGGAAGACCATAGAAAAATTCTAGTGTGAAAATTATATTCCATGTGGCTAAAGACGGAAATCAAGAAGTTTCTTGTTATAATAACATGAAAATGGTTACCAAAAAGCAAAAGTTTCTTATCACTTGGCCTGAGGCAGATGTGTCATATTAAGCTTAAAATGAATTCTCCCTGAATGCACTAAATCCTTATTAATGTTTTAGAAATTATGCACACATAGGAAAAGAAGAGTAAAATTTTTTGGATACATTTGAGAAAGCATCTATTGGGGTATAGGGACTGTCTAATATCTATGGTCACTTCAGTGCTGAACTAGCCCCAAATCCATTGTTATTTTTCCTTTTACTTGGGTTTAACTTTGGACAGAAAGACTTGTTTCCATCTTAAAAGAGGCCTTTCTTTTAGTAAGAGTTAGGTTCCCTGGTGGCCTGAAAGAGTTAATGTTGTTTCCAAGAGTGCCCAACTTCCTTCCAGGCAGTAGTGCCTGCATGTGACAGAGTCTGGCTCCAGGATATTTGTTCACATCCCAAAACCAATTTGGCACAACTTAAAATGTCTGCTAGGCAGAGGATTCAGTGTTGTTAGGCCACGTAATTAGTGCTTTATTTCATGAGCACCAAATTCACCCAATAGTGTTTTGTTTTAAAGAAGAGCTTGAAATTCACAATAACGGGTTTCATTTATCAGAGCCATATGGGACTCACCATCTTTGGGTATATTTGTAAGGCTTTCACAAAGAAGAATCCTTAGGCATCTCAGATTTCACGGATTGGAGGGCAATCTGGATGAATATCTTTTTTGGAAATGATGAACTATCGTTTTCATATGTAGTCTCCAATTTCAGTAATCCTTGAACAGCTAAAAAAAAAAAAAATACCAATGAAGAGTTAAGTAAGCTTCAGCTTATTAGCTTTTATTGGAAAATAAAGACACCATGATTCTTAGATCTGGTTCATATGCCAAGTGTACCTTTGATGTTGAAATTTGGTCACCTGATCTTTGCAGTTTGCAGTGTGGGTTCTAAGTCTCAACCTATTTTTTGCACTTTTTGTTCTGTTTTGGTCATATATCAGTGGATCATTGAGAAGCTATCTGCAACATAGCTAACTGAAAATTCACATTGTGATACTTTTGATATTTACTCAGGATTGTATCTTTGCTGCCCCCTCTTTTTCTATAAGTCTGTGATCATTGGGGGGGTGGTGTTTCTTAATGCAATGTATTCTTGAAAATATCAGTGTACATTGATTTTTAAAATAAATCTCATATTTTTCACTGATCTATAAATTGAGAGATTAAAAAGTACATATTGCTGTTCATCTGGCAGTAGTTGGTAGTACTTTAATTTTTGGTTCCCCAATTTTATTAAGCCATTAATGGCCTATAAACACATACTTAAATTTTTGCTAATTAAAAATGACTATTTTTTAAAGTAGAGAGTTCTATTGTGTTATGAAAGATAATCACTAATGTTATCAGGAATTCAAATTTTTGTTATCTTAGTTCTTTAAGCTTTTTTGTAAAGGACACTTTTGGTTCTGTATGATCAATCTGGTTAAGGAGCATATTTCTAAAAAGTAAATAGTACTGTAATGATTGCTATTTACCTATATAAGTCTCTGTAAACCCTATAAGGATGTTAATTTCAGTTTCATTTAAAATTGTTTTGATAAGTTGGCAATTATTTGAAATAACTTTGCTCATATTTAAATATTCTATACTTATATTATCCACTAGTCTATGTTTTTAAAAAGAACTGTTAAGACTTCATTAGCTAACAATGCTTATAATAGCATGGTTTAAGTTTCCCAGAAAAACGTCTGCTAAATTTTGTCCAGTTATGAGGATGTCGAATAATATTAAATTAAAATAAAATGTAGTATATTCTTGGCAACCATTTAAACTTTGTATTGATACCAAGGCCGTCTTTTAAATTCTAGTTCATAAGTATTCGAATTTTCTGCTCCTCCCAGTTCTTCTCCAGTATGTATTACACACAGTGGTGAGAACACTTAGACCTTTGTTACATAGCTTATTTTATACATTGGCCCCCACCCTATATGGACCAATGAAGCTGTTGGACAGTAGGTAGACAATCTGAATTATAAAATAAGTTACATCTGCTTAAAACAACTTGAGCATTAATTGTGCTGGATGGTCAAATGTCTCATTCTCTATTTCATTACTAGTCAGATGTTCTTATATATATATGTTAATGAGTATAATCATTTGTTAAAAATACCTTTAAATTTGATTATTCTCTTTTTTGCTACAGATGTAGGTATTGTGACTCAATGAGGTTAAGTTTTCCTCACTGAAAATTTCATTATGGAACTAACCATGTGCTGCTTTGGGTGATGCTTGGTGTTTTCTGTAAGGAATTTTTAAGTATTTTCTTTGAAAACAATACAGGGTTAGTAGGATAGTGGTCAACAGCAACAAAGAAAGATGGCGAAAGACTCAGAATATAATATGTAACTTTTAGAGTTAGTCCCATGGGACTTTGGATTTAGTATAAGCTGTAGACTATGAAAAAGATAGGTATATGGATTTATGGAGAAAATGTGAATGTGATGACCAATAGTTCATTCTTTATGAATATTCCTAATAAAGGGCAGATGATGGGGTTGGGTGTAATTTGATGGAATGTATGTCTAAATGAAAAATATATGGATGCTGAGAGGAGAGTGTGAAGCAAAGAGACAAAGATATGCAGTTTTGTGACTATAACTGCTTATTTTTCTGCATTTATTGGGTTTCTGTTGTAGGGATGAAAGGCTTATTAAAATATTTGTGGTACAAATAGAATCTGTAAATCATTTGGGTTGGACAAGAATTATATTTGCTTATGAACATAGACCTGTTTGATTTTTAAGGTGTGGTATGCTGTTATTCTTACCTTACGGTTAAAGTTTATGTTGCTTTGTTGAAATTAATATGAGTATATTTATGAGGGGCAGATGTATGTGTGGGCATGTGTGCATGTATGTGTATGTAAATGCACACATGTAAGGAAGTACACTGTCATCTCTAGCTCTCTTGTGTCTGCTGCATTTTCTTTGCCAGTTTTCCTTTGTCTCTATCATTTTATCACAGAACCCATCTGTGTAGAAAATAGGATCTTAATTTTGTCATTTTAAATTATTTTTTATTTTTGTTATTTTGTACTGTCAGCTTGTTTTCCCCTGAAGAATTAAGGCTCAAGTATAAGGCACTTTAGTTCTCACATTCAGGAGGTGTTTCTGCTTTCCTTCCAGTCCGTTTGTCCATATGTTTCCTGGTCTCTGATAGGCTGTGCAGTGAGACAGCATTTTACTATCTGTGTGTGTGTGAAATTAGCTAATTGGTGTTAGCAGAAATATTTTCACATGTTTTATAAGCAAAGTGCGGCAAGGTATATAAATGTAGATATGATCCAGACACGCACACGCTCACGACTGTCACTGCTCATGCATAGGCGCTCAGAAGTAATTAATGTTAATAAGATTTTAATGTGCTTGTGAGATCATAATGAGGAGAAATAAATGCTCTGATTAGGAAAAGGTAACTGTGTGTGTGTTTTGGCTTAGAACAAGATTTCAGTTTTTATAAACCGCAATTTTAGAACTTGTTTGTGATTGCATCAATTGGTTTTTATTTTCAAATTAGAGGTCTGTTTAGCCATTTGAATGATTAACCAAATAAATGGGTGAAACCCTGATCATAAGGAATAGTGCAGGTTTTCATTTGCAAGGCAGTGTTAGTGTACAGCAAGGCTGTGATGTCTTTTGCCAATATACCATTTTAATGTTTGTTTTTTTAAAAGCTTTTTTGAGAAGCCACTTGTGGAGACAGTACTTATTTTTATAAACGTAGATGTTATCTCTGTATTACAGAGACATCAATCTGATAGTGTAACTAGTGTGTCTGAGATAACATGCTAGTCAATGATGGTGTATTTGTTGCTCCAAGAAGATGTATCATGCTACTTGAAATATGTATTTAGATAGAACACAACCAATATTTTTCTTCCCTAAACATAATCCTTATAAATTTTAGAGGCTCAGTATCTTTTATGGTGAAGTAAAATATTACAAGGTAAGCAAAGATGCTGTTTCATAATGGACTCAAATGCTAGGTGGTCAACAGCCACATTATTGATTGATTTAAAACCAGTTGGACGGGGCCAGTGAGATGGCTCAGCGGCGTAAGCGCCTGCCTTGCAAGCGCGAGGGCCCGAGTTCGACTCCTGGATCCCACATACGAAAAAGGGGCCGGTGATATCGCTCAGTGGCACGGGTGCCTGCTGGCGCACGAGGTCCTGAGGTCGACCCCCCGGTACCCACAAAAAAAATAATAATAATAATAAAAAAATAAAACCAGCTGGACACCAGGGGTGCTTTTCCACAACTAATTCTTTGAAAATATTCTTAAGTGTTATGGCGCATATTTGGATTATTATTATTTTTATTGTAGATAAATCTAAATATCTATTCAGGTCTTATGTCTAATAGCATAGAGAAATCACTTGTTCATTTTTTAAAATGTAAATTGTGGATTGATCATCAAGGATTGCCACCCCTAGTAAAAGGTAACCATTGTAGTGAAATGCAAAGAAAAGTCATGGATCTGAATTGTGATATGGGCTAGTATAGTTTATTTCCAGCTAAACCTACAGATATAGTTTAGACTCTCCTAGATTTTGGTTATATTCCTATGATATTTCTGCTGGGGTTAAAAAATAGGTTGAAGAAAAAGATGTTAACATTTGTTCTATAGAACAATTCTGAGATTTCTTAATTCCCAGAAGTGTGTTAGGTTTTACTTTCCATAGACTCCTGAGAATAATTTTCTGACTAAAAGGGACATTTTTTTTAATATTGTTTAGTTGAATTTTTTAAGTCTTATTGCATTGAAGCATCATTAGAAACATTTTTTCCACATTCAGATTGTAGAGGAGTACATCAGTGCTGTTGAGTACTTGTGTGATATCCTATAGTAAATTTTTCTATACAGATATATATCTAGATTTTCTTTTTTCTGCCTTTACTCCACTCATATGCCATTATCATGTTATTTTAATTGTAGAGGCTTTATAACATATTTTAATATCTAAAGTGTTAGCCTTCTCCACTACCACCACTACTCTTTTTTTTTTAAGGAATTTCCTGTGGATTAGTTTTTGCTTATTTGTTTTTCCAAATGAACTTTACAATCAGCTAGCAGATGTGGAAAATTGGTATTTTTAAGAAATTTATGAATTAACATAGGGACAATTAATAAATTAATATCCTTATGAGGGTAAGTCTTCTTATCCAAACAGTGTTTTTTCATTCCATTTATTCAGTAATTTTTGTTTTTCAAAAGTGCTGTATAGTTTTCTTTATATAGGCCTAAACATTTGTTATTAAGTTTATGGTATGATATCCATGGTATTCTACTCATTTTTCTCTTTTTCTATTACTTTCTCCTTCCTTCCTTCCTTCCTCTCTCTCTCACTCTCTCATCCTGTCCCTTCCCTCCCCTCCCTCTCCTTTTGCCCCCTCCCCTTCTCTCTACCCTTCCCTCCCCTCCCCTCCCCTCTTCTCTTCTCTTTTTTCCTCCTTTTTTTTTTTTTCCCCCCTTTGCTACTGATTTCTGAACCCTGGTGCTTCTGCATGCTAGTTGGGTACTGTACCATTGAGTTACATCCCCAACTGTTTTTAATTTTTTTTTTTTTTTTTTTTTTTCCAGACAGGGTCTTCTTAAGTTTCCTGATCTGGGAATCTTATAATCTTTCTGCCTTAGTGTCCCAAGTAGCTGCAATTACAGGTATGTACCACCAAGCTCAGCTATTTACTTTTTATATCCTAAACAGGATCTTTTTTATAATATTTTGTAACTGGAATTTTGTTTATATATGGGAGTGCTGTTGATTTTTGTATGTTAACTTTACAAATTCCTTTGCAAAAATTTTTCCTTTGTTTGTAGTAGCCCAAGTTGTATTTGAACCTAACCATAGTTTAGGGCTTGGTATCTTTTGAGACTATAATCAGGCTGTTCTGAGTATTTTAGTCAGTTTGGACTGCTACAATAAAGTACTATAGATTGGGTAGCTTATAAACAATAGAAATTTGTTTCCCACAGTTCTGGAAGCTGGAAGTTTAAGATTAGATTGCCAGCATGGTCAGGTTCTGTAAAATGCTCTCTTCTGAGTTGTAGGCTGCTAACTTCTAGTGTCCTCACCTAGTAGAACGAGAATGAGCTAACTCTGGAGTTCCTTTTGTAAGGGCACTATTCCCATTCATGAAGGGTCCACCCTTATGCCCTCATCTAATCCAAAGTACTTCCCTAGAAGCCCCATCTCCCAATACCATTATATTAGGGGGTCTATATTAGGGTTTTAATATATACATGTTTTAGGAGAAACAAATGTTTAGTTTGTAACACTAATATATCTTCCTTATTTCTAAAATGCAGGTAAGAAAACCAAACTCAAAAATGCTGGAGGGTTCCGTGAAGTGTCACGCAAAACTCATGTATTGAAGACTTGATCCCCAGTGTAGCAATGCTCAGAGATGGGTCCTAGACAGGTGACTGGATTGTGAGGGCCTTAATCTCATCAGTGGTTTAATCCATTGATGAAGTTGTTGCTGAATGGGCTTTTAGGGGTGGGCACAGTTAGAGGAAATAGGTCAAGAGGGGGCATGCCTTTGAAGAGTATAACCTGTCTCCAGTCCCTTCCTCCATTTCTGACTCCTCTCCTTTCGGTTTGCTTCCTGACTGCCACAAAGTGAGTAGTTTTCTTCTACCATGCCCTTCTACCATGATGTTTCTTCTTTGGAAAAAGCCAACCATGGATTGAAGAAGCTATGAGGCAAAAGAAATCTTCTGTCCTTTAAATTGTGTATGTCAGATAATTTCTCTGAAACAGAACAGACTAATGCACAGAATAGTTGAGATTATATAATAAAACATCTAATATTTCACTTGGCATATAGTAGGCATTCAGTGACCAGTATCCATTAATAGTGCAGTGTAATGTGATATGATGTAATATCATTTTATTCTTGAAGTATAGCTTATGTGCTATGTTATTGAACTATTGAAGGTTGATTATAACAGTTTTTACCAAGAACAGAGTGAATTAACAAATTTTAAAAATGTAAACTTCATGGTAAGCATTTGTAATAAACATTTAAGATACCAAGAACTAAAGACTAATTCTGAGATTATGAATTTTTCGTGCTTTGCACATACATTTCCATTACTTCTCCTTTAATTATGATCATTGCATGCAAGGTTCCTTACCTCTGGAGTGTAACTGGAGGGAACTTTTGATCACCTCCAGTGATTATTCAAGGCAGTTCTTAGAGTATATTGACTTTATCACTAGTTAGCTGTATAAGTACATATGAAGATTTGAAGTCCTGCAATCCTTTGCATCCTAACTCAAGAATCTGACAACTTTAACCATACTTTCTTGGTAAATAGTATACTAACTTGTAAATGAGTTCATTTGAGCTAAATATTTAACATATATGAACTCATTATGGTATTGATGTTAGCAGATTAATAATACTTTCCAACCTATTATATAAGATCTGTTGATAAAGTTAATGACAAAACAGTAATTTATAATGAGGTAGTCTAGTGACTTTAAAGCTTGCACTGTAAATTACTACAATGGATATTATCTTTCCAAATGCATTCTTTTAATTCATTTGACATAATCTGTTGCTAAAAAGTAAGAATACCAGAAATTTAGGATTCATTTTATTCCTACCTCATGATTGTATTGAAAGTTAAGTGAAACTGTGCACTGAGAGCTCCTGCTAAAGTGCCTAGCTCATGATAAGAGCTTTATGAATATCCATTGATTTTATTCTTACCATTTTCTTATAAGTTTCTTATCTACAAAATATAGCTCAAAATAGTACCTATTATGTAGGGTTAGCCTGAGGATTAAATGATTTGTCTTATACTGCACTTAGAGAAATAATATAATGATTATCTAGAGATCCTCATTTCCATTGTTTTGAGTAAGTTCCCAGAAGTAAGAATTGTAAACATTTAATATTTCTATTGTTATCTTTTTGAGGAAGCTCCATACTGTCTTCCTTAGGGGCTATACCATTTTGCACTCACACCAACGGTGTGCAGAAATTCCAACTTCTTTGTATCATAACCAACACTTGGTTTTTAAAAAGAAATTAGTAGCTAGTTTGATAGATGTAAGGTGATATTTCACTGTGGCTTTCGTTTGTTTTACCTTGATGATTAATGATAATAAACATTTTTTCATATACTCATTGGCCATTTGTCTTTGGAGAAATATCTATAGAAGTATCTCAATTTGTTTAGACTGCTAATACAAAATACTTTAGGCTGGGTAATTTGTGAACAATAGAAATTTACCACACATAGTACTGGAGGCTAAGAATTCTAGGATAAAAATTCTAGAAGATTCAATGTCTGGCAAATGCCTGTTCTTCATAGATGGCACCTTCTGTGTCCTCACAAGAAGGAAAGGGCAAATAACCTTTTACCTCTTCCTTAAGCTCACTGGTTCCATTATCAAGGGCTCTGTCATTTGAAAACAAGGACAGTTACACTTTTTGTTTTCTGATGTTGATGTCTTTTGTTTTTTTATCTTTCCTAATTGCTCTGGCCAGGTCTGGTATTACTATGTTAAGTAGTTATGGTAAGAGTGGGCATCCTTCTCTTTTTCCTGATCTTAAGGGAGAAGCTTCCAGGTTTCATCTTGAAAACTGATACATGGACCTTTCGTATATAGCCTGTATTATTTTGAGGTACTTCCCTTCTATTTACAGTTTGTTTTTTATCCACAGTTATTCAAATCAGGATCTTGAAGAAATATCAACACTCCCACGTTCATTGTAGTATTGTTGACAATAACCAAGATATGGGGAAAACACAAATATTCTTCTATGGATGAATGGATTAAAAAAATCATACATACATACAATGGAATATTATTCAGCCTTAGGAGGTAAATTCTGTAGGACAACATGGGTAAAATTTGAGGCTGTTATGCTAACTAAAATAAGCCATTCACAGAAAGACAAATACTACCTGATTCCACTTATAAGAGGTATGTCACAAAGGCATATTCATTGAATTGAAGAGTAGAATGATGGTTCCAGTGATTTGAAATGAGGGGGAAATGGAGTTACTAATCAGTGGGCATAAAGTTTCAGTTAAGATGAATTAAGTTCTAGAGTTCTGCTGTACAATATATCTACAGTGGTCAATGCTGTACACTTAAAGATATCACACATTTAAAATTTTGCTAGGAGGGTAATTAGGTGCTCTTTTTAAAATAAAGCAAATAAAATATAGAAAGTTCTCAGTAAATGTTCTCAGTAATACATTAGTATTATTATTAGACAAAAGAGAATGAAGCTAATCCCATAGTAACAGTAAATGCAAAGTAACACAGTATACAGAGGATAACATTATTTTTGTTGTGGCTAGGGCAGTGGGATTGGGGGAGCTTTAGTAAATACTATTTGAAGCAAACCTTAAAATAAAATTTCTGTAAGTGAGAGAAAAATAGAAGGGAAGAGGAGGTAAAAATGAAAACTTCCGGGGACTTTGCAGTTGTAAAGATTCATATGTGAAGCCCGGCTCTACTCCTTATTAGTTGTGTGGCCTTGGATAAAAATAGGCCCTGTTTATGCTCTTGAGTCATGGTCTGCTAATTCTTTCCAGGCAGTAAGCTACAGCAATAGTGAGAATAAGTTCATTGTTTTAGTTGTCTGAGAGATTGCTGTCCTGTGCTGCCTGTTGTTCAATGAGTGCAAATCGATATTTTACATATTTTATCTAGATTTTTGGTTGTTTAAGGCAGGAGGCTAAATCCCGTTTCTGTTCCTCCATCGATTTCAAAAGCAGAAGGTCAATAGATTACTATTATTTTTACTTTTCTAATCAGTGAATTTGAAACTTACTTGTTTCTCCTCGCACCTTGTAGTTACCTCTTTGTTCCCACTCCCCATTATAATTTTTACTTTCATAGTACTGTTTCCTCACTACAACTGTGACTATGTCTGGCTCATCCTTACCCTTATTACCAACCCATTACCAAGTTTTGAGTCTGGAAAATGCCAAGAAAGTTAATGATTTTTTTTTTTTAATATTTAATTTCTTTGAATTGTAGCTCAGTGCAATATGGTGAAAAACTTTGAATACTACACTGGAGTTTGGCTTTTATTCTGTACACAAGAACAGGAGGGGTGAGAAAGTCTTTGAGCTTTTATTTTAAATAGCTGTAGAAGCATAAAAATTGATGGGAGCTATTAGAGGTTGAAATGATTCGACTATCTAGGATTCTGTTTTTGATAGATGCAAGAGAAGCATAAAGACAGATGGAAGAAATCAGTGATTGAAAGTTAGGATTTGAAGCTGTAACTTTCAGAATAGGAAGGGAATATTGCCAGAATTTGGTAATTGATTAGATGACTATTGCTAAAAGGAAAAGTGAGAAAAATGATGACTCAGATTTTCACTAATGATTGATCAAATCATGAGAATGAGCTATTAGGTTCTTTTGTCTTCTTTGGCACATAAATGACCAATTTTATGATAAAAATTTGAGTTGCAAAGAAGTGATAGTGATAGAAATTTATATTAACTATGAACTTTAAAATAATTAAAAATTCTTAGGAAATATGGGTTTATTATGTATGGATAACTTTCAGTTGTATTATAAATTTCATTTTTCTATATATGTACATGTTTCATTATCTCATATATATTCTGCTTCCTTATGTCTTTAGAATATTTTGGTGTGGACATACTGCTCAAAGTACATTTCATGTAATTTAATGAGCATTTAAAGCATAATCTAGCATAATCTAGCATGAAAATTAATTTTTCTCAAATATATTTTAACTTCGGTTTTGGAATATAGGTGTTCATTCAGATTCTTTTCTCTTTTTGAGAGGATGGAAGAGCTATTAAGAGAGGGGAAGGAGAGGCAGAAGTGGTGAATAAGACACATTAGAACAATTATAGAAATCCTCCAATGCCAAACATTTATCAACAAAATACAATAGCTATTTGAATTTATAAAACATTTGTAAAAAGAACTTGCTTACATGAAGAACACAATGTTAAATCAAATAAATCAGGCACACAAGCTTAAATATTGCATAGTTTCTGTTATATATAAAACTCAATATATAAATGAAGTACAAAATAAAAGACAGATGATAGGAAAAAAGAGAGAAAAGAATTTATTGTTATCCAGTATGAACGATGTTTCTATAAGTGTACATTGATTTAGTATAATTGTCTTATGTGTTTTAAATGTTTTTTGGCCTACTAGTCTGGTTGTTAGTCTGTATATATGATAACTAAATTTATAATGGCTTATAAATAAATCTGATGCTGGCGAAATAAAAGGAGGTGAAGGAAGGGGAAAAAGAATTGAGATGTGTTATGGTCCTGTTTTCTTCAAGGTTTTTTTTATCATGAATGGATGTTAGATTTTGTCAAAAACTTTTTCTGCATTTATTGTTATGTTCATGTGCTTTTGACCTTGCTTGTATTTATGTAGTGTATTACATTTATTGATTTGTGTCTGTAGAACAATCTTTGCATCCCTGAGATGAATCCAATGTGGTCATGATACATTATCTTTTGATGATTTGTTGTATTGTATTTGCCAGTATCTTTTTGAGGATTTTGTATATGTGTTTATTAAAAAGATTAGCCTGTAGTTTTATTTTTTAGTTGGGTCCTTGTCTGGTTTTGGAACGGAGTACTGCTAACTTTCATGAATGTGTTTGAAAATACTCCTTCCCTTTCAGTTTCATTGAAGAGCTTGAGGAATATTGGTGTTATATCCTTCCTGAAGTTCTTATAGAATTCAGCAGTGAATGCATGAGGTCCTGGGCTTTTCTTAGTTCGTAGGTTTTTTATGACTGCTTCCATTTCATTGTTACAGGATTGTTCAGATTTTTAATGTTTTCTCTGTTAAGTCTTAGTAATTCATGTATGTCTAGGAAATTGTCCATTTCTTCAAGATTGTTCAATTTGTTGGAGTAAAATTTTTTGTAGAGTTACTAATGATCTGGATTTGGCAGTGTTTGTTGTGATTTTTCCTTTTTTTATTTCTAATTGTGTTGATATTGGTCTTTTCCTTCCTTGTTTTGCTAAGTTTGGCTAAAGGTTTGTCAGTTTTGTTTACTCTTTCAAAGAACCAGGTTTTTGAGTCATTGATTCTTAGTATTCTTTTTTTTTTTTTTTTTTTCAAGTTTCAATTTCATTAATTTCCACTCTGATCTTTTTGATGTGCTTCCTTGTACTAGGTTTGGGTTTGAGCTGGTCTTTTTCTTCAGGTTTTTTGAGGCACAACATTAGGTGATTTATTTGAACTTCCTCTGTTTTTCTAATGGGAGCATTCATAGCAATAAATTTCACTCTTAAGACTATTACATTGTGTCTTACAGGTTGTGTTATGTTGTACTGGCATTATGGTTTGATTCTAGGAATTATTTGATTTCTTCCTTGCTGTCTTCTGTGATCCACTGAGTCTTCAGGAATGTGCTATTTAATGTCCGGGTGTTTATAAAATTTCTATGGTTACTTTGGGAATTGATTTCTAGTTTCAGTTTGTTATGTTCCAATAATATACATGGATAATTTTTATTCTTTTGTATTTACTTAAGCAGGCTTTAGGGACTAGTATGTCATTTATTTTGAAGAAGGTTTCATATGCTGCTGAAAAGAATGTATATTCTGTTGTAGTAGGGTAGAACATTCTGTAGATATCTATGAAGTACATTTTAAAGTGTTGTTCAGCTGTTAGATGTCTTTGTTAATTTTTTTTCTGGTTGATTTGTTTGTGAAAGTGGGGTGTCGAGGTCAACCATTATTATTCTGTTGGTGTTTATTCGATCTTTTATGTCCAGTAGTGTGTTTTTTGAAGTTAGGTGTCTTGGTATTTGTTGCATATATATTTACAATGGTTATCTCTTCTTGTTGAATTTTTCCTTGACTAATATGTAATGACCTTTGCATCTTCTGATCATTTTTAGCTTGAAATTTACATTGTGTAAGAATAAAATTGCTACCTTTGCTTGCTTTTGGCATCCTGATGTATGGAATCTTGTTTTTCATCCTTTGATTTTTAGTTGAGGAATTTCTTTTATTTGATTAGGTGAGTTTTTTGAATGCAACAGACTGTTGGGTTTTCTGTTTTGATGCATTCTGACAATCTGTGTCTTTTAATTTGGGAGTTGAGGCCTTTTATATTAAGAGTAATTACTGAAAAATATTAACTTATTCCTATCATTGCATTCTTTTTCTGCTTTTGATTCCTTTATGTTTCCTTGTTTGTTTACTACTTGACTTGCTTGATGTATTTATTCAATCTGACCTTTTGGCTTTGTTGGCTTCATTATCATTGCCTAGACTACTCTTGGGAGTTGTGCGGGGAGGGACTAGTGTTGTTCATGTAGCTCTTAAAATGTTCTTTGTCCTGGAATGTCCTTTCTCCATCAATTTTGAAAGCAAGTTTTGCATGATGTGTATTAGTCTGGCTTGGATTTTAGTGCTTGAAACACTTCACTCCAAACTCTTCTGGCCTTTAAAGTTTGCATCAAGAAGTCTGCTATAATAATGTATTTACCTTTAAAGTTGATTTTTTTTTTTTTTTGTATGTTTCTCTGACAGCTTTTACTATTTGGTCTTTTGTTGGATATCTGGGATTTTGACTATATTTTGTGGGGAATTTCTTTTTTCATTGTTGTTATTTGGCGTTCTGTAAACCTCACTTAACTGTGTGTTGAGTTCTTTCCTATACTTGGAAAGTTTTCTGCTATGATTTCTGTAAAAAGATTTTTTATTCTGTGTGTGCAGCATTGTAATTCCTGTCTCAACTTCAGTTAGACTGAAGTTAGTCTTCGTAGTATCATTTAGTAGCTATTAGATGAATTATTCTCTCTTATGTTTTTAAGGCTTCTGTGAGTAAATCATCATGTATTTTCATTTTGTCTTTGATTTCTGAAACCCTGTCTCCACACTGGCCATTTCTGCTTTTTATGAATTCCATAGAATTCTTTATCCCTGAGATTTCTGTTTGGCACCTTTTCATGCAGTGTATATATATCTTTGGTAAATTTGACATTTATGTCTTGAACCATTTTGGTCAGCTCTTCCAATTTTTCCTTTGTTTCTCCCATGACCATATTGTTAGTTTGTATGATAATTCCACTATCTTTGCAGTTATGACCTCTTTGAACTCCCAGAATTTTTTCATTTGTTTGTTTTAGCTTCCTGTGTAGTCATTGTGTACATTACAGCTGTCTGGTGTTTGCGTTCCTCTCCATCGGCACCACTTTCTGCTTTGTTTCAGTTGTGAGTCCTTAGAGACGTTTTGTTGGCTTGTTTGTTTTTTCATGCTTTTTTTTTTTTTTTTTTTTTTTTGGTGCTGAGGATTGAGGTCAAATAGAGTGAAGAGAGTTTTTTGTTGATATGAGGATCTCTTTAGTAATGTTTTGTTTTCCAGTAATGATGTGTTTTTGGCTTCATTTGTCCAGAGGTATTGTTTACTATTTCAGCCTATTCTATTTAATTGCACTGGACCCTCTCACTGTGGTGTAAGGAGAGAATTTCTACTTGCATTAACAGTATATACAGATCGAAGCATGCACCATTGTAAACATTAAAATTTATCTTGATAATTTCACCCTTTTGTCAGTACCCCTTACAGACTATATTATATGGCTATGTGCAGTTCATCTGGGATGTGGGGGGTGAGGAGGAAGGGTTGCAGAAAGCGGGTAGATCAATGGGAACAGAGAGCCATAGAGAAATGTCACTAGGTATAACGTAGAAAGGAAGTTGGACTTTATTGCAATTATTTTTATAGCTAGAATAAAGGGCTAGTTATGAGGAGGTTTGAGAGAATATTTGTAAAGTCAGGAGGAGATATGGAGATGGGTGGAATTGTATTTGTAGTTTGAAGGAGGCTGTGAGATTGGTAGTACTTGTTAATGTATTTTTAGGTAATTTTGTTTGGATGCTCTAAGCTGAATTTTATTAAGGATTACCCTGACATGCCTTAAATAGTCCTATTTAACTTATAACACTAGTTAATTCTTATTTTCTAATGTACTTATACAGACTCCTGTTATATTTATGCCATTAGATATGTGGAGGAGAGTAAGGCAAGGAGATAAGATAATGAGGAACAGAGGAGAACAAGCAATAGGGAAGAAAGAGAGTCAAATGCTCTGAGAGAGGAAACACTAAAAGAGGTCAGAGGAGAAAACCTTGAAACTTTGAGTCTGATAATCAACAAATACCAATAAAGAAGCAAGAATCAAAAGAACAAAAAAGTATTGAAAATATAGAATCTAAAAAAACTAACCAAGGAGATCTAATTGTAATAAAGTAGCAAGGATACAACAACAACAGCTACCAAAATAACAATAGAAATAAGAATAAAATCCTTCACCTAGTTATTATATCATCAGCCCACACAGTGTCCTCTATGCTGCCATTACTGATTTCCAGGAGCCAAGCAGTTTCCCATAGTGGCCCAGTCAGTTGCCCATCCAAAGACTTGAGCGCTGTTAGCTCCCTCAAAACATATGTCCTGTTTGCAAGCTGTGTCTGGGTGTGACCCCTGCTGACCTCCATGGATCCAGTTTTCTTCATTGATTTAGGGTCGGGGGGCGTGTGGATAAAATACTGTGGACGTCTCTGTGTCTTCTCTCCTCAGGCTTTCCTTGCCTAATGTATGGCAGAAAGCATCCAGCCCAGCCACTGTTCACCATTTCTCTGCCTGCAGATATCGGTCTCAGCCCTGCCCACAGAACCTAGTGCCACTCCCAAGCTGGGATGAGAGCCCCTCTTTGCCAATGTCGGGTGTTGAGGAGACCTCTCACTGCCTCAGGCCTGAACAGGTTTTGGAGAAACAGTAGGACGCACTCATAATGTTTTGTTTCTGCCAAATAGCTTTCTGATTCTGCACTGCATATTTGTGCATTTGTTGCAGAACCATTTTCCTCGCCTTCTGCAGTTGGGAGTTGCCCCCCAGGACCCTCAACCCCACCATGGTAGCTCACTGGGAGTTGTTAGGACTCTGAATGTTCCATGTACAGCACTTCAGTTGTATGTGGGAAGACTGGGCGACCCGCTGTTTGTTTGTTTGTTTTTTTTTCTGTGTTGAGCAACCGTTCTCTCTCCTCAGAGTCCTGCTGCCTGCCAGTGTGCTATTTTAACAATAATAAAGTGTTTAAATCAATAGTAGTATCCAGGAAAGATAGGGAAATATTTTTGGTTCTATGTACCCTTTCTCATCTCGGTTTCTCATGTGTGCTATTTGTTATTCCTGTTACACAGAATGACACAATGACTGCTCTTTATCAAAGCACTCTTCATGCTCATAGATCTAAATGAAGAGGTAAATATTATCTTATTTTTCTTCACAACAATATCATAAAGCAGATATTGTTTCTGTTTTACCAGAAAGAAGTTTAGGGCTAAATGAAATGAAATAAATTCCACAAAGCCGCACATCTAGTTAGGGTGAATTCATCAGAATCAGTGATGTAATTGACAAACTGATTACTAAGTCTAATGTGTGCATCATTATGGACAATGAAAGGAGACTCTTACTTTTATCCTGTAAATAGAGGAAATCCAGCTTTTTTCGGAGTAGGAGTGAAAGAGTTAGGGAGTGAAGGCAAGTATTTCTGCTTTTGACTGCTAGGAGTGAACTTATTAGATGAGCCAGTGCCTCATTGTGGCAGGTCTTTTTAACGGTCTAGGTGCTGCTTTTGGCACTCCTCTAGACATTCATGTCCAGGAGAACTGAAGAATTAGACTATGCCTTGCTATGGCCAGTTGAAAGTGTAGGAGCATTGACAGCTGCAAGAGTCTTTTGACTCTGAATTCTATTTGGAACATCTTTTGTAGACAAATGTGCTTGGCACAACTATTTTAGACTGTGAGAACCCATGAAATTTGATGCCATGTAGTGAGTATCCATCCCTTCAGTTTCGCCACTAATCAGACCTTAAAGTCTGTAGTCTTAACCAGTGTGGTCTTTTGAATATGAAGATCTTTGTTATTCAGTGTACCTGTGTAAGTTGCAGAAAAGCCCAAGTCTGGAGTAACACTGAGCTACAACTCAGAGGGAAAAAGATATTATGTAATATTATTTCTTACCATAAATGGAGAACTCCAAAAAATGTTTAACAGATTAGAATTTCCCTGAGTGTATTTCAATTGCGAGAATATTGACACCTGATTGAATTGCAGAGATTAAAAAACCCTGACTCTCCCAAGTTCTGCTATAAAGAAGTCTGGTTATTGCCTTAGTTTTGAAAGAATAGTTCCCTAAGTATTTCAAAACGTCCGGCTGGCTGCCCTTGTCATTCTTTTTGGAAGCTTCTTTGTCATCCTCATGGCACATCCCTCTGGCATGCGTGACCAGCTGCAAAGCTAAACCCTATGGAAAAAGAGTTCTTTCATCCCTTTGTGTGATGTGTTTCATTTTCAGAGTTTGGATGATCCTCTTCAGCAGCAACAGTAGCAGCAGGCATTGTTAGTTTCAATAGGTGGCCTGGATGCACAAGAATAGTCATCATAGCTAGACAAGCTCCCAGGGCCCTTCCTTAGAGCCATGGTGCTGTGTTAGATCACTTTCCCCTGCTGGATTAATAGTAAGAGAAAAGGGGAAATAAACTGTACCCAAAGGAATCCAATTAAAGTACTTGAACTTCACTGATGTCTATCCTATTGTTTTCTTAACTTTATAACCCATGGTTAATTATTCTGACAGTAGAAAGAAATAAGATAAACTGAAAATCATATTAAATTCCTTATTTTCTTTATTTTGTAAAGGCATCAAAATGTTATTGTGTAATATTGAATAACTGTGTTTGGTATATTATAGTTGAAAAAAAAAGTTTTGGCTATTCTTTCTGTGTCTTCCCTAATATCTTTATCTACATCACTGCCAGGACTTACTGTATGAAACTGCTTGGCATTCAGAATTTTGTCTCTCTTCACAGTTTACATTTCAGCATTAGTTCATTCTGAGGATTTTTGCTTCTTTCAATCCCCAGTTGATCTCACTCCTGTGCCTATATCTATCCTAGTTAATCAAGAAAATCAGTGGTGCCACTAATTTAATTTTTTTTTTCCTGTTCGTAGCTTAAACCCAGAGCCTTGCACATGTTAAGCATATGCCCTACAAGTGAACCACACCCCATCCCAAAACTAGGCTCTTAACATTTTAGCCTTGTAGTTTTTAAAATGGCCTTGCCATGACTCTTAACACTCTCTGTCCAAAATATAAACCAGAGTTTGCAGTAACAATAATTTATATGTATATATGTTGAAAGTTTGCAGAGTATAATTTTCATATAATTCTGATCATACATCTGTGAGATGGAGAGAATTGCTTATTTCTTTTATTTTTAGGTAAAGATACTGAAGCTTGGGGAGGTGAAGTGAATTCCCCACAATAAATAAGAAATATTGGATGTACCTGAACTTTAAATTCTGGGTTTTCCTTATAGAGCATATGGCTTACCCTATAAGGGAGAAAAATTTTTTTCTTAAAACCTAAAGTTCATCATTTAATAATGTTTAGTTTATTTGTGTGTAAGTGTATACTGTATATTCATGATTTTAGTTGATGTCTTCTCATACTTTATTGGATTTGAGGTAGAATTTTGTAATTTTAATTTTTATTCAGTGAAGGAGTCTCTTAGAATTTCTAATTAAAAATAAGAAGGATGTGTTACTCTTCCGTAGAGAACGTTCATATTATAGACCTGTATAGCAAATTTGTTTGTATTTATCAATTATAAGTCTATTCTGTTAGAAACCTAGTCTATATATTAAATAGTACTCTTCATAATCAGACAATGATAAGAATATAGTAGAAGCCCTCTTAACCAATTCAGGGCAAAAGCATGCTCTGTGGAAGAATGGCACTTTTTTTTTTTTTTTTTTTTTTTGCCTGTTTTCCTGCAGGTATGCCAACTTAGAGTGATTTGTGTTTGTTTTCAAATTTGTTTATGCCAGTTTTAAATGTACAATTGTTATTTAATTATAGAAATTGGTAAAATATGGGCACAAACATAAAAAAGTTGATGATTTTATGAAATTTAAATTAAATGCTTTAGAAAAACTTTTTAAATGTGAATCACTTAAAAAAAACTGGATAGCTATGTGCTGGACAACTGTGAAAGATTGTCTGGAATATAGGAGGAAGATGAATGTAAAAAAATCTGGAAGATTTCTTCATTCAGCTTGCTTTCCAATTCCCTTTAAGATTTTAATGATTTTAAATCAAAACTGGAGATTACTGGTGATATATTATGATGTAGTTTAAACAACAAGAAGAGTATAAAGGTACATAGCAGAGACCAGAAATCATTGATTGCCCTTACTTCTCCATCACAGGGTTGGAATATAGGTATATAATTTTATGTTTTGATTTAAAATAAGCTAAATATTTTAAAATTGTTTAAGCCAACTTCTGTGCCTTAATGTTCTTTTGTGTAAAATGGATATTAAAAATAATTTGAGTTGCTAGGATTATTACTATTTTTGAATAGATGAAGATTAAATGAGGCATACAACATCCAAAATAATTCCTAGTATAAAGACCTAAAGTTAGCTGTCATTAATCATCAATCAATCATTTTCATCATCATTGACATTATCTGGTCTAAGTCTTACATATACTCATTGCAGACACAATATTCTGTATTATTGTTGCCTGCTATTAGAATAGTTCAGCAATAAGACACAACTAGTTCTGTTTGGGTTAGCAGAGAAATTCTGTTTCCTATACCCACCCTATCTCAGGAAATGCATAGAGCTGAATTTAGTATGTTACATAAATGAAACGGCTATGTGTTGTCTCACCTGAATCCTATCAGATGAGATCAAGCACGTTCAGGGTGGTATGGTTATAGATTGAAGCCTATTAGAAGGATTGGGGTAGTTTAAAGCGTATTGGTAAAATGTGTGGCGTTCTTACACCGCACCTGCCCTCACTGAGCTTAGATCCAGTGAGGATTTTACACTTAGCTTTCACTTAGTATAAACACTAAGCTTTACACAGTTCTCTCCTAAGTGTAAATAAAGGACAAATACAGGAAAAAGGAGGTGGGTCTTAACAAGAAAGGCAAGTAGTTAAACTAGAATAGTTGTGTATGAGTAGAACAATAGTAAGCATTGTGCTACATGTATTCATTTCTTAAATGCTTGTGTTGATTGCAAGGTTACAGGTTTTCATTAATGAACCCACATTTAGAAGCTGCATTTTTGGATAGAGAATTAAGCCATCACATATTTTATTTCTGAGTACTGGTACACACATATTTATATAATTTCACATCCTGTTTTCCTCCATAAGAATGTACTCCTTATAGGAAGGAGGCTCAAATTTCAAGGTCAGAGAGATCAAATGTGCTGAAAGTTTCCTCTTTGGTTTGAATGTTATAGTAGATTCAGGGTTGGTGGCATAAGAATAAATGCACTATCAACCATTTAAGAAACTTTTCAAAAAGTGGTATTACCTACTTTCTTTTCTTTTTTTTTCTTTAAATTATACATGTTTATTACTAAGAAGAAAAATTCAATTACTATAGAAAAGTAAATGAAGGAAAAACTCTGAAACCAACCAGAAAGAACAATTGTCAACTCTCTGTCCTTGTGTACATGGACTCATAGAATACACACATTCAGTTTTGCCATTCCACTTTTCTTGATACCTATTTTTTCAAAAATACATCATGAATATATTGGTAAATATTAATGTAACTCTATCATTAATTTCAATGACTGCAAAATATCATTTTTTTTCTTGTACTGAAGATAGAAGTCCAGGCTTTCATGCTGAGCTGTATCTCCATCACAGTTTTTTTTTTTTTTCAATTTTTATTTACCTACTTTCTATAAGTGATATATGAGACACTTTCATAATCTTTAAGAATAAGCCAAACAGGAAAGTGGAATTTGAAATATTTCCCAAAGTGAAAAATTTTTAAATGGTATAGTCTAAAGTTATTAAGCACCCATTTGTTTCTTAAATATTTTAAATATCACTGGGCTACTTTCTATATCTCTTATGAGATTTAAGTCTATTCATTCTTCAGATCATAGTCCACCTTTACCTGTCATAAAGTTTTTGGAAAAATGAAATATTATCTTTCTACATCATGATTCATCATGGTTTTGGGATCATCTCACCTCCTTCCAATCTATGAACACTATTCAGATTTATCCTCTATTGTCTTTTCTGTACTTTCATTTCAACTACTGTATGTACTATGAACTTCATCTGTCCTCAGATTTTTGTTCTCAGATTTATCTTCCTCATATACTTTCTTTATGCTTCTGTATGTCATCATTTGTTTATTTGTATTGTTCTTTTTACTCTATAATTTTATTTCTTAACCTGATTTAAATTTCACTGATTTGTATCTTTAGATATACCATATCCAAAGAATTTTTAAATATGAGCACAACTGTAGAACTTATAAAAACTATGCATTATCTCAGAAAATGGTATCTTTTATGCTATACAATGGTACAATTATATATTATTTATATAACGATCTAGTAATTCAGGCTTCTACACATTGGGGATTTATCCATCATACCCTTTTGTTAGATCTGGTATTTTCAAGGAGGTAAAATTCAAGAGAATTTCGTTCTTCATATGATTTCTAAATAGTGAACACGATGTTCAGAACTCTTTGGTAAGGACCTTTCAGGGCTAAGGAAAGAGGCATTCTCAATTTGGACATGATCAGAGTTCTTTGTTTTTGACTTACATCCCTGTGATAATCCTTTCCCTTTATAGTTTAAATTTTAGGTTGTAGATTAAGGCATTTCTGTAACTGGCCCATGATGCATAGCAAAACGTTGTGGAGGGATTAGTCCATCGCTTTCTTGCACAACAATAAAATTGGAGCAGGTGAGGAAATTGACTTTAGTGCATATTAGTAGCTAGCACATCATGGACTGTGAGGTTGATATTGTAGAAGAAATGTATGATTCTGGTGTGTGCTCGCATGCACATGTGTGTATGTGTGTGTGTGATGGTGTTCTAGGTTGTTTAAAAGGCAGTTTTTGAAGCATTACAAAGATATGAAAGGCTATAACTTGATCAGATTTCTAGTTAAAAAGATCTTGACTTTCCAGTTTTGAAGGGATGTGTTATGCAGGACAACCTAAAGAAGGGAATACTAACAACAGCAGCATTTTCCTTATTTTTGAAAACATTTATTTTCAAGATACGGTACATGCTTTTCTGTTATGTTGAAACTTTTTCTGCTTGATAGTGAAAGACTTAACATATTTCCAAAGATCAGACTGATGTTACATTTAAGATTTGTTAAAAATGTTTGTGTGTATATGTGTGTGTGTGTGTATATATATATATATATATATATATATAATTTTGAAAATAAGTAAGTGTAACATTTTGACAAAGTCGAACAGCTGTAATAAATTATATGTAATTATTGAGTTTTTCAAGTAACAATTTCTGCCTATTTCTAATTTAATTAAATCATTCATTCATTTACTGTGTACCTCTTATGTTGGAGGTTGTATTTGGCATAGTAGGGAAAACAGAGATGATTAGACATGGTACCTGAGTGCTAAACATCTATAGGTTAGTGTTAGCATACAAAACATTCTTAGATTTGCCTTTTATTGTACTGTGTTATCTCTTAATTCTTTCACATCCTAAAATCTATTATTGTTATGCTCATATATTTAATTTGTATCTGTAGCATTCTGGATGCTGAATTTAATGTACTGCCAATACTTTAAAATAGATTATAATTCCTAAAACATAATATAAAATTACATACAGAAATATATAATATTATGATAAAAACTAATAATTTTTATGTTGGTAATATTGGTTTTAATCATATCATTTTCTTTCATTTGATTCCCTCTGATTGGGTAAAGAGAAGGAAAATGATAATTGGCATCTGGGGGTCAAAATCCAGTGTATATAGAAACCCAACAGTACACTTTTGATTTCTACCTGATTTCTAATTCAATAAAATGCAAAGTATGACCATGGAAGATGAAGATAGAAGAATAAGGGAAGTACCTATCAGCAGGTTCCTTATACGTGCCACACTAAAAAGCTAGAAATGAAGTGGTGTCTACTAAAGTGTTTTAAGTTAGGAAATGACTGCTTAGTTCTGTTGAGCAAAAAATAATAACCCTTCAGCAATTGAATGTGGAAGAAGAAGTATAAAGAGATGAGATTCGTGTATAAGTGATCAGTTAGAAGACAACTCATAGTATTCAAGATGAAATATATTGAGGGCCTGAACTGAAACAGTTACTGTGAATCTGTGAGCAACATTAAGAAAGATAGTTTCATAAGATTATTAGGTGGAACTGATAAGATTGGGGATTACATGGGTAGAATGTGGGAGTTGGGTGCTGTTAAGGAAAAAGTGAATTTTAGATGACTCTTAAGAGATTATTTTAAAAGAAGTTGTGGACAGCCAGAAATCAGGGAGGATGTGCAGGGGAAATTAAAAATGATATAAATAATTCAGTTGAATTTCAAATATAAATTTACTTTATTTTGAGAAAACATGGTAATATCCTGGGATCTGAAAGAGTGAAAATTATGGTAAGTTTGGTATGCTGAAGCAGTCTGAGGAGAGTGAGTTTAATGGATATTGTGGCTTATATCTGGATATACCCCCAAAGCCTCATGAAGTCATAGGTGGGGCTTTTCGGAGGTGGTTGAATCCAGAGTATGTGATGCTGGGATCTAGGATGTGATGCTGGGATTGATTCATGGAGTGATGCTAGGATTAAGGGTGCCCCACCCTGAGTGTGAGTGCTATCTGCCCTAAGGGTGGGAGCCTGGATAAGATATAGGGGATAGAAAGAGGGTCATAGCTTGTCGCTTGCTGCTTCACTACTTTACTGCTTACTGCCTTGTGCCTGCCATGAATTGTTTTTCCTTTGTGATGCCCCTCTGCCATGCTGCCCTGCATTGGAGCCAGCCAACTATGAAATGAAACCTCTATAAACTGTAACCTACAATAAACCTTTCCTCCTTTAATTTTAGGTATCAGGTATTTTGTCTCAGCAACAAGAAAATTAAGACAATGGGAGATTGTCGATTAGGAAATTATTATAGAAAACAGGAGTTTCTTGAACTCATTATTTCCCAGATTTTCTTTCACAGCAGCTTTTTCCCATTTTGTTATCTACAAGATAAGCTGGATAATTCAAAGCCTTATGATTTTAATGACCCCATGAATGACGTGGTTATATCTGTAGGATTAGCATCTTCAGAAATTTTAACAGCAAACTTCCAGTTAAACTTGATGATTAAACATATTTTCCCTTGCTCTTTCCTAGTAAGGGACTAAAAGTTTAAGTAGACTAAAAGTTTCAGAAGACTGAAAAAACATGCATCCATAAGCCTAAGGAAGAGGAAGCAACATATAAAAGACATAAATTTTTAGAGGATATAAAGGAGAAATTAGCACGAATGAGAAAGTTGAATACAAATGACTGGAGAGGATTAGGGCAATGAAAAGCAAACCAGTTTATGCTCTAGAATCAGAAAAAGTATGTCCCATGGATAACAAAAGCTGAAGTAAAAGTAAATTACTAATATACTCAGGGAGATAGTAGAATATGGTGCTTATATGGAACATGATAAAATCATATAAAAAAGGAATAATCAAAAAATGAACACTAACAATAACTAAAACAATCAATTTATAGAAAATTCAAAATTTTCTGGAAATAGAGTAAAAAAGTCAAATATTGGAAACAAGGAAGAAAAGATAAAAATCAGACAAATAATTCAACAAATTAAAAACTTGACTAGTTTTTAGTCCAGAAACCAAAGAAAATGATAGGAAGGAGATTATCATAAAATTATATGGTAAAATTTTTCAGCAATGCATATGAGGTTCTAGTTTGAAGGAGTGTGCTGGGAGGATGTTACAAAGTTAAAACAAATGACACCAGGGTACATAACTGGAAATTTTTAGAATGTCATGAATAAATAGATGACAAAAATCAAAATGGTATCTGATTTCTTAATGGTAACATCCAAAGCAAAATGTGATTTTAAAATTCTGAGACAATATTACTTTTTAATTTACAATTCTTTGTCCACCCAAACTATTAATCAAGTGTGAGGGTGCAAAAAAGGCATTTCTTTCTTGCACTTATTACTTTCTCAGGACTTATTCAGAGGATAGGGTACATACAACTGAGGAAAAACTTAGGAGAAAAAAGCAAGTCAGAAGATTCAGAAAATAGGTGATGAAATAAGATAAAGAAAGTAAAGGAGGAAGTTCCTGGGCAGTAGCTATGTATTGATTTTCAGAATGACCAGTCTTTAGTTGAGTTGGAGGATGGAAAAGTTCCCAGAAAGGATGTCTTTAAAGGAAAGAATTAGAAAATGATTCTTGTTTACGAATCTGAAGTATTCTATTAAGACAGCTTTCACATTTTTGTTGTAGACCTTGGGAATGGAGTGGTAGAAATAACAGTCTTAATATAGAAAGAAAAATCATTATTCAAGGTAGGAAATGTATTAAAATTATACGACTTGACTACATATTGGGAGTATGGGAAGAAAGAAAATTAGGTGGTTTAAGAGAGCTAAGTCTTCATATTTCATGATAGGAAATTAATAATTAGGTCTAAAATTTGTAAATCAAAAATAACAATATAAGCATGTTATTTAGAAACAAAGAGATACTAGGGTGAGTTTTGGCAGGGAATCTCAAAGATTGGGATATGCAATGCTGATTTTTGTAAAAACCTGTGGTACTATATAACTAGTAAACTTTGGAGATGTCTTTAAATAATAAGAAATGATAATTTAAAAAATTCTAACAGATTAAGAATTCTAGTGCTATGTATTGAATGTTTGTGTTTGCTTAAAATTCATTATGTTGAAACCGTAATCCCCAATGTGATGGTATTTGGACATGGGGCCTTTGAGAGTTAATGAGATTATGAATGTGGAGAACTCCTGATGAGATAAGTGCTCTTGCTTCCTGTGTCTCTCTGTTGTCCATCATGAGGACACAGGAAGATGACCATGTGCAAACCAGGAAGAGGCACTCACTGGAACCTGACTGCTGGCATGCTGACCTCAGACTTCCTGCTCTTCAGAACTGTGAGAAATAAATTCCGTTATTTAATACTCCCCCTTTCCCTTGTCTATGGTAATTTATTATTTTCAGCCTGAATTGACTAAGATACTAAGTATTTTGGGGCTTCAGTTTTTCAGGTAGAGGACTAACTCTTGGTGAAGAAATGATTAGATTTAAGTGCTGACATTACTTAACTTGGGACATTATGTCAAATATTACTTGAAAGGTTTTCTCTTAATTCTATAAAGTACACAAGTTTGCATGGTAAAAGCTATATTAAGGAATCTAAAAGTTGTTGCTACAATTCTCAGCTCTTAAGTATGTGTTCCAAATAAAATAAAGCCATTAACTTGATGGCTAAGAAGATACAGAAAAGTCAAAATTTCATTTGATTTGGTAGGTACAGTTATATAAGATAAACACAGTGCATTTATTAAATAAAGAATAGTTTCCTCACATTCTAAGTAATGTTTAAACACATGCTATTTATTTTCTATCAAAAACTTCACGTGGCTAGTGCATGTATTCTCATGGAATGCTTTTAACTGCTTGCTGACTCATTACCTATTCATCTATGGCTAATGTAAGGTACTTTTGTTGTGGCTTACAAATCTATGGAGGTTAAATGATTCAGTGCATGTAGCTATGAATTTAGATTATCTTTCAATAATCAGAAATATACTTTGCCAAAAAATCCAGTCTGAGTGTGCTCAAAATATCAAGTACCTTTTGAAGTTTTTAAATAAGATCTCCACAATAAAAACCCAACAAACAAATAAGAAAAAAAGCCTGGAACAGGTCTGGTAAACAGAAGTGTTTAGCAGACATCCTTAAACCTCCTTGAGAGAATTTTCAGAACATAAGAGAGGCAGAGACCGACCCCAAGGTGGAAAAGGGGAGGATCTCTTTATTTTTCTTTTTTCAACCAAGGACATTTGGAGTTGAGAGGAGAAGGAGGAGAAGAGAAATGAGGAAAGCACAAGATTTGTCTCAAAGATTTATTTTATAGTTGATTGTAGCTTATAAAGGTTTTCATTGATAGAGTTCGGGAGGGAGAATTTTAAACTTCAATGCCAAAGCTTTGAAGAGTTGCCCTGTTGTTGCAGCTGCTGGGGCAGGCTTGCTCAAACATCTATGGTGCATTGTGGCAGTTTGCTCTGCTTCCCTGTTTCTGATGGACATTCTCCAGGCAGTGAAGGGTGAAAGGGCCAGCAGTGCTGGTTTCTGCCATTATAGAGGTTGTCGTACCAGTTTTGTGAGTGTATATGTGTAAACTGAACATTTAACGATAGATTCTGTATTATGGTCAGTATCAGGTAATAGTCAGAAAGTACTTTCTGGTTAATTGATGCAGATAGGAGTATATATTTTTACATTATCTTTTTATGGAATCAGTTGCATATTATTTAGTTTTTTTCTATTGGTTGGTAGAAAGGACCATTGCTTGTGGCCTAAAGAAAAAAATTAAGCGTATACTTAGATATAGTCATGGAAATATTTCTGAGAAAAAAGAAAAAAATTGACTTTTTCTGTTTATAATAACTTTAAAGTTTTAAGGCTACATTTATCAAGCACCTTTAGCTATTTCTGAAAGCTTTTCCCATTTTTAAGCTCTCTTTTGTATAAGAGTACTCTGATTTACTCTTTTAGATTCTTAAACATTTATAAGAGTTTTAAAAAGTTACTTCCAACTAAATATACAGGGCTGTTATTTGGGAGCTATGACATAATGTTTAGGAGTTGATACAGAGCAGGCAGAGATGATGAACATTTATGTTGCTAATATTTTTCTCTCCCAAGAAGAGTAATCTTCAGATTGGAAGAGAAAGAATGGAAATTATTGAATTGGTTGGCAATAGAATATTTTGGCAAATTCAAAATCAAAATCCACAAAATTTGGTAAACTTTATTAAAAAGTTGTCATAGTCATATGTTTAAAGAGGGTACACATTTATATAATGTGTGTTTTTGAAAGCATTGCCAATAATGTATTCTCACTTAGAGTGATCCTGGAAGATAAGGAGGGATGTTTATTCCCATTTTTATAAGTAAAGAAACAGATTAAGAAAAGCAAAGAACTAAAGAGTTGATAGGAATAGATACTAGGTCAGACTTTCTAACTCTCTCTCATTTAATAGTTACCATCCCCCAAAGATGCTATTAGCTCTACTTGCAGATGTTTTAACTGAATTTAAATATTTTCTTTAAACTGTTCACCTGAGAAACTGAAATAAAAAACTATGGACGTGTGCTCCAAAGCCTATGTTTTCTCTACTCAGCATCATAATTTCCACATATAGAAATTTAGATGATATAAAATAATGGAGGGCCGGTGAGATGGCTCAGCGGCTTAAGCGCCTGCCTGGCAAGCGCGAGGGCCCGAGTTCGACTCCCGGAACCCACATACGAAAAAGGGGCCGGTGATATCGCTCAGCGGCACGGGCGCCTGCTGGCGCGCGAGGTCCTGAGGTCGACCCCCCGGTACCCACAAAAAAAAAAAAAAAAAAATAATGGATATAAGCAAATGTATGAAATTGTTAAAATAGTAATTCTGCATTCTACAGAGTATACTTTATGTCCTATAAGATTCTGAAATGAAATAGTGAATAGATTATTTGAGAGCATGTAGAAACCAAGGTCAGTGGTAACAGCCACATTATTATTTTACCAAGATCAAGTAATATCATACACATATTCTTCTTTTCTAGATTATAAAAAAGAAATATGTGTATCTTGACAGAACCAAAGAATTTGACAAAATAATGGCAGTAAATTTAGGTATATTCATAGCTATTTGAAAATTTTTACCCAGATAGTCATGTTTAGTTTTGTTTTCTTAGGCAAATATTTTTAATGACTTACTAAATACAAAGGAGTTTACATCCATTGCATATTAAAGAAAAGGGGTAAAACATGGGGCTTTCTTAAAGTGCATCATTGATTAGTAGAGAACATAATAAAAATACAAATAAACATTTATCTGATGAGTATCTTGAGAAAGCATATTCTCATCTTGGATTTAGAGAAAAAGCTTTCTGCAGAGATGGCATTTTAACTGCACATCGAATCATGAATAGAATTTACATAGGAAGAAATAGGGGAAATGTTGGTAAGTGATAAAATTATCTCACAATCATTGACTATATACTTTGTTTCTTTTATTCTTTATAACAATCCTTTATAATAATCCATTATTACTACTTAAGAATTATAATTTGAAGGCATAAGTGGGTCAAGAATAATTTGCTGTATAAAACAGTTGACTCAGGATTTTGATTTAGAATGTTTACCTTAGAGCTGCGACTCATAAAAATAAAATCAGGAAAATGGGTGCTAAGAAAATTGTTTAGGTAAGGATACACATTTCAAAATGATTACAACATACTTCTGGCCAGAATAGAGTACTAAGTGACCTTGTTTGATGTTGTTGTCTTCTCTATTATTTTATGTATCTGTGATCTAAATGAGGAGATTAAGAATTGCTACATCATTTTTACATTACTCAACCATGAAATTTAATATGAGTAGATGTAATTCCTATGCTTTCTTTTCTTTTTTTTTTCCGGGGGGGCACCAGGAATTGAAGTCACGACCTTGCACTTGCGAGGCAGGCGCTGTGCCACTGAGCTATATCCCCGCCCCTATGTTTTCTTTTCAAACAGTAGAATACAAGTTATCATATGAAAGACACAGTTCTTGAAAATAAATCCTGAAATTTGTATGAGACAATATAGGCATATATTTTAGAAACAACTATCCTGTCTGTTGCACAGAAAGAATTTTATAGTTATGTTTGGATATACTTTCCTGAACATGGTACAAAGAAGGGTAACCAAAACAAAGCACAGTGATCACATTGAGAGTTGAGAATATAGAAATTGAAGTTTGGAGGGAATGAGGCAGTAGAATTTGTACTTAGAATACTGGAGGGGAGGGAGCTATGAAGACCTTAAGAAATCTGCTGTCTAGTAGGTTAACCTCTAGCAGTCTGGGTAAAGAACCAGGGAACTGATGTGACCCAAAGGAATTCAGCAAAACTCAGCACTCAACAACAGAAAACATAAAATGACTGACATCAAACTAGAATTTATATTGAATGAAAAATTAGCTGGAAAATGTGACATGAAACCAATAAAGGCAGAACTAGAAAAAAACAAAGAATGTAGTATGAAAACTTTTGTAGCAGTTATAAATATGGTCAAAGATTTAAAGGAAAACATGATTAGGATGGGAAGAGAAATGTGTAACACAAAAGGCAATAAAATGGACTTTTTAGAATTGGAAATATGTTTGAAATGAAAAATATTCTGCATTGGCATGATAGGAAATTAGATACTGCAGAAAGCGTTGTGCTTATAAAGGTAGAATGACAGAAACTATCGTATCTGAAGTACACCAAGAAAAAAAAAATAAAACATCAAACAAACATACAAGAAAATAAAGCCTTAAAGATCTGTGGAACACTATCAAGCAGTTTAAAACATTTGTCAATCCCAAAAGGGGAGGGGAGGCAAGGCAAAGAAGTACTTGCACAATTAATGCCTGAACGTGTTTTAAATTTGACTAAAAATATGTCTACAGATCTATGGATCTTAACTATAAGAAGGATGGAAACAAGTCAGCTTTTGTGTTGTGGGACAAAACACTCAACCTCACAAATTAAAGAAAGTGAGTTATAATTTGGTTCATGGTTTCAGTCCATGGTTGGCAGGCTCTAAGGCAGGAACATAATGGCAGAAAGGTAAGGTGGAACAAATCTGCTCACTTCATGGCAACCAAGAGGCAGAGCACAGGGGAAGAGCTCCAGTAGGATGTACGTATGGTAGATATACCCTTCAAAGGCATGCCCCCAGTGACCCACCTTCTCCAGCTGGGTTCTGCCTCAGAATAACACATTCAACTTTGAACATCAGTGAGTATCCACAGATGAGTATAATACCCGCATGATCCAGTCATCTCTCCAGGAGACACAATCCAGTTAGGTTTTCAATTAACTGGCACAGTAGTTCATATGGAAATTGTTAAATGACTGAGATAGAAAAAGTCTCAAAAGGATACAGAAAATGTGCATTACAAACAGGGAGAAGTACTTATCAAAGACCTTGTGTCTGAAACAGTACAAACTAGAAGATATTAGAATGACATAAAGTGCTGAAAAAAGTCAATTTTATTGACTTTTATTTAGGATTTTATTAAATAAAGGCTTTTAAAAAATTTATTGGTACATTTTAAATATACATAATGATAACATTCATCATAGGAAATTTGTACCTGTACATAATATATCTTGCTTCTTTTTTTCTATTCTCCTCCCCTCCCTTCAACTCTTCTTCCCCTCCTTATTTACAAAAGCTTTCTTTTTTCCCTTCTATTCTCTTTTTCTTTCTTGTCCCTTCCTTCCTACCCTCCCCATGTTTCCCTTCCTTTTGAACATTTTCTTCCCATTTTCCAATATCTATTATATATCTTGGTCTTTATTTACATTTTCAGTTTCCCACACCAGAGCAACAAAGCAGTATTTAAACATGTGTATCTAGTTTATTTCACTTAAAGAGTATAGTCTCAAGCTACATCCATTAAGCTAGAAATGTTTCAGGTTTAGCCTTCTTTATGACAGAGAAATACTCCATTGTATTAAAAAAATCTTCTTTATCCATTCATCCATTGATGGGCATTTGGGCTGTTTCCAAGATTTAGCTATTACAAATTGTGCCACTATAAAAATGGGTGTGCATGTAATCTTGTGGTAGGATGTTTTGAATTTTTTTGGAAAGATACCAAGAAGAGGAATAGCTGAGTCAAATGGAACCTCGATAGAGTTTTAGTTTTTTGATGAATCGCCACACTGATTTCCACAGTAGTTGCTTCAGTCTACACTCTCACCGAATAGTGGAGAAGGGTTACTTTTTCTCCATAGCCCTGCCAGCATTTCTTATTGGTTGATTTCTTGAAAATAACTGTTCTTTCTGAAGTGAGATGGAGTCTCAGTGTTGTTTTAATTTGTATCTCTCAGATGACCAGAGATGAACATTTTTTTTCATATTTTAGTTGCTATTTCTACTTTTTTATTTGAAAAGTGTTTATTCATTTCAGATGCCCGTTTTTGGGTTGAGTCTTTAAATTTAGGGGTCTGATTTTTTTTTTTTTGTGGGTACCGGGGTGTCGACCTCAGGACCTCGCGCGCCAGCAGGCGCCCGTGCCGCTGAGCGATATCACCGGCCCCTTTTTTGTATGTGGGTTCCGGGAGTCGAACTCGGGCCCTCGCGCTTGCCGGGCAGGCGCTTAAGCCGCTGAACCATCTCACAGGCCCTGATTTTTTTTGAGTTCTTTGTATATTCTAGATATTAGTCTGAGGAACAGCTGGCAAAAATTCTTTCCCACTGAGTTCTTTCTTCACTCTGTGGTTTCTTTTGATGTGCAAAAGCTTTTTAATGAGATACCAGTTGTTTATTCTTTGAAACATTTCTGGTGTAATCGGGTTTTTTTTCATAAAGTCTTTGCTTATATCATTGTCTTCAAGAGTTCTACCTACTCTGTCTTCCAGAAGATTCAGTATTTTTTTTTATTATTTAGATCTTTGATCCATTTCGATTTTAGTGTAGTGCATGGTGAGATATGGGTCTAGATTTAATCTTCGGCATGTGGAAAGCCAGATTTTTCTGCACAATTAGAGAGGCTGTCTTTCTTCCAGCGAAGGTGTTTGGCTCCTTTGTCACAGATAAGGTGGTCGAGTGTGTTCGGCATTGTTGCTGCAGCTTCTAATTAGTTCCATTGATCCTCAGGTCTGCTTTTTTGCCAGTACCAGGCTGTTTTTACCATGATAGCTTTGTAGTATAATTTTAAGTCAGAGATTGTGATGCCCACTGCCTTGCCTTTGTTGCCTAGAATTACTTTTCTAGTCTAGGTCTCTTGCAGTTCCAAATGAATTGTAGGGTTGTTTTCTCTAATTCTATGAGGTATGCTATTGGTAATTTCATCAGGATTGCATTGAATCTGTATAACAATTTTGGCAGTATGGCCATTTTCACTGTATTGGTTCTTCCTACCCAAGAACAAGGAATATCTTTCCTTTTTCTGTTATTTTTTTTTTTCACCTTCTTTTTCAGAGTACTGTAGTTTTCAACGTAAAGGTCTTTTACTTCCTTTGTTAGATTGATTCCTAGGTATTTCATATCTTTTGGATGCTGTCATGAAAGGTATTGTTTCCCTAATTTCTCTCTCAGTGAGTTTGTTATTTGTGTACAGGAATGCTGTTGCTTTTTGAGTGTTGACTTTATATCCAGCTATGCAACTGAATTTGGTTATTAAATCTAGAAGTCTTTTGGTGGAGTTTTTGGGGTCTTCTATGTAGAGTACCTTGTCATTCGCAAACAGTAATTTAACTTCTTCCTTTTCTATCCTTGTTCTTTTTATTTCTTTCTCTTGCCTAATTGCTCTGGCTAATGCTACGAGAACTATATTAAATAAGAGTAGTGATAGTGGACATCCTTGTCTTGTTCCTGATTTTAGAGTGAAAGCTTTCAGTTTTTGACCATATAGTATAATGTTGGCTGTTGGTTTGTCATAGATGTCTTTTTATCAGTTTGAGGTAAAGACCATGTATTCCAATTTTCTGTAGGGTTTCAATTATGAATAATTGTTGGACTTTGTCTAATGCTTTTTCTGCATCTATTGAGACAATCATGTGGTTTTTGTCCTTGATTCTGTTAATATGGTGTATTACATTTTTTGATTTGTGTATATTGAACCATCCCTGCATCTCTGGGATGAATCCTACTTGGTCATGGTGTATAATCTTCTTGATGATTTGCTGCATTCTGTTTGCCAGTATCTTATTGAGTCTTTGTCCAAATCTGTGTTCACTAGGGAGATTAGCCTATAGTTCTCTTTTTGGTGGAATCCTTCCCTGGTTTTGATATAAGGGTAATGCTTGCTTCCAGAAATGAATTTAGGAGTATTGCTTCCCTCACTTTTAGAAGTAGCAGCATTAGGTCTTCCCTCACTTTCTTATAGAATTCAGCAACCCATTCAAAGCCCATCAGGACATGGGGTTTTCTTTGTTGGCAGGTTTTTAATTATATCTTCAATTTCATTAAACTGATACCTGGTTATTTAGAAATTTTCTGTCTTCTTGATTCAGTTTTGGTAATTCTTTTTTTTTTCTGGGTACCGGGGGTTGACCTCAGGACCTCGCCCGCCAGCAGGCGCCCGTGCCTCTGAGCGATATCACCGGCCCTTTTTTCCTATGTGGGTTCTGGGAGTCGAACTCGGGCCCTCGCGCTTGCCAGGCAGGCGCTTACGCCGCTGAGCCATCTCACCGGCCAGGTAATTCTTATTATTTGTTAATTCTAGGAATCTCTCCATTTCTTCTATGTTTTCCATCTGATTAGAATATAGTTTCTCCAAGTAGATATTGATGATCTCCTGGATTTCTGTGGCATCTGTTGTGATTTCACCCTTTTCATTCCCAATTGCATGGATTAGAGTTTTTTCTTTTTTTGATAAGGTTGGCTAAGGGTTTGTCAATTTTATTTAACCTTCAAAGAACCAATTCATTTCATTGATTTTTTTGTATTGTTTCTTATTCTCAATTGCATTAATTTCTGCTGTGATCTTTATAATTTCGTCCATTATATGAGCTTCTTTTTCTAGAAGCTTGAGGTTCAACATTAGGTTGTTTATTTGAGCTTATTCTTTTTCTGATGGGAATTCACCACTATAAATGCTACCTCGTAGGAATGCTTTCATTGTATCCCATATGTTCTGGTATGTTGTATTGCCATTATGTTTTTATTGTAGAAACTGTCGGGCCGGTGAGATGGCTCAGTGGCATAAGCGCCTGCCTGGCAAGCGTGAGGGCCTGAGTTCGACTCCCGGAACCCACATACGAAGAAAGGGCCGGTGAGATGGCTCAGGAGCATAAGCGCCTGCCTGGCAAGCGCGAGGGCCCGAGTTTGACTCCCAGAACCCACATACGGATAAAGTGCCGGTGATATCACTCAGTGGCACAGGTGCCTGCTGGCGTGCGAGGTCCTGAGGTTGACCCCCGGTACCCGCAAAAAAAAAAAAAAAAAAAAAAAGGGAAAAGAAACTGTCTAATTTCTTCTCTAATTTTATATGTGACCCATGGGTTGTTCAGGAGGGCGTATTTAATTTCCATGTGTTTATGATGTTTTTGTGATTTTTTTGTTGTTGATTTCCAATTTCATTATACTATGGTCTGATAATATGTATGGGATAATTTCAGCTCCTTTGCATTTACTTAAGCATGTTCTATGAGCTAGTATATAGTCTGTTTTGGAGAATTTCACATATGCAGCTGAGAAGAATGTTGTTTTCTGATGTTGTGGGATGGAACACTCCATAGACATGTACTATAATTCCATTTGTTTAAAAGTTGTTCACTTCTGATATTTCTTTTTTGATTTTTTTGTCTAGTTTATATGTCTATTTGTGACAGTGGAGTATTGAGGTCCCCTATTATAATTATATGAGTGATTATTTGATTTTTCATGTCTGTTAATATTTTATATAGTCGGGTGTTCTGGTATTTGGTGGATATATATTTATCATTGTTATTTCTTCCTCTTGGATTGTTCACTTTACAAGGATACCTTCTTTTTCACTTTTACAAGTGACCTTATTTTCCTCTCTTAATTAGTCTTGGCTTCAAACCCACTTTGTCTGCACATAGAAGAGCTACCCCTGCTTTTTTCCGAGTTTCTGTTACATGTAGTATTTTTTCCATCCTTTTACTTTCAGTCTATGAATTTCTTTTTGAATTAAATGTGTTTCTTGTGTGTAGAATATTGTTGGATCTTCCTTCTTAATGTATTTTCCCAGTCTGTTTCTTTTGTTTGGTAAAATGAGACCTTTTATATTGATGGTTACAACTCATATGTATTGACTTACACTTGGCATGTTATTTTCCTGTTGTTGGTTTCCTATTTTTCACCTCTGTTTAATTACTTGCCTTGCCTGGTAGATTCATTCTGTTAAGTTTCATGAAGTTGTAGTCCTTGTTATCTCTTTCTAGAATGTCCTTCAGAACATTTTGGAATGCTGGTTTGGTGTTCATGAATTTCCTCAGGTGTTCTTTGTCATGGAAGTATCTTATTTCTCCATCAATTTTGGAAGATAGTTTGCAGTGTACATCAGTCTGGTCTGGAGGTTGTTTTCTCTTATGCCTTGAAGTACTTCACTCTAAGCTCTTCTTCACTTACAGGCTTGTGTTGAGAAGTTTGCTGCGATACTGATGTCCTTTGCTTTATAGGTGATTTGTTTCTTTAACAGCTTTTAATATTTTGTTCTTACATTGAAATTCTAAAGTCCAGAGTATTATATGCCTTGGTTTAGATATTTTTTGATAATGGCTAATTGGAGTTCTATATGCCTCAGTTATCTATATGTCAAATTCTTTTTCCATGCTTGGGAAGTTTTCTGCCATTACTTCTGTGAACAGTTTTTTTATGTTTTTTGCCCTATCTCCTGCTTTTACATTGACTCCAATCAATTGTTATTCTTCTTTGCATTATCTAACAGTTATTGGGTTGATTTTTCATAGTCCCTTCTGATTTTTAAGAAATCTTTCTTTTCATGATCGTTCAGTGCAAACCTGTCTTCTATATCTGATGTTGTATCCTCACATTGGCTCATTCTACTGAGTATAGCTCAGTGGAATGTTTGAATCTGTTTCATGGATTCTATTTCTTTCCTATGTTGGGCGTTTATGGTTTCCATCATTTTTCTAAGCTCCTCTATTTTTTTTTTTTTCCTAGCAGTATTTGCTCTAGAGTCACTAAGCATGTCCTGTATTGTGGTCACCATCTCAGTAGTTATCTGAGGAATTATTTCTGATTTGATTTTTTCTAGAGCCTTATTCATCTGCTTTGTTACTTCTGCTATTACCACTTCAGAGAGTGCAGGTGGGTGGCTTTTGAATTGTTCCATCTCATTGCCCTCTGGGTTTGCCTTTGTTGTGCTGGCAGTCTGGGGTTGTATCTTGATTCCTTGCCTTCTCATTTCTTTTTCTTTTTTCTTTTTAGTTTAATTCCTAGGTTGATGCTTATAAATTGTTGAAGGAAAAATATGGAACACATCAGGAATTTGCATGTCATACTTGTGCAGGGGCCATGCTAATCTTCTCTGTAGCATTGCAGTATTTTGTATATGTGCTGCTGAAGTGAGCACATTGAAGACTCTTTAAATCAAAGAAAAATAGAGATAAATAATCACTCACAAGTGTGCAGTATAAGAGGTGTTAAAGAAAGTTCTTCAGGAAGAAGAAAAATCATACCAAATGAGATGGAAATTTGTAATGATACAATGTAAAGAGTGGTTTGAGAAATGGCAGATATATAGATAAATATAAAATGTTTTTACTCTTTTTTTTTTTGTGGGTATTGGGGGGTCGACCTTAGGACCTCGTGCGCCAGCAGGCGCCTGTGCCGCTGAGTGATATCACTGGCCCCTTTTTCGTATGTGGGTTCCGGGAGTCGAACTCGGGCCCTCGCGCTTGCCGGGCAGGCGCTTAAGCTGCTGAGCCATCTCACCGGCCCCCAAAATGTTTTTACTCTTTTTAAAATTTACTTAAATTATAATTAACTGTTGGAAGCAAAATGTGTCATATATATAAAATTGTTGTGGGGTATACGTTTAACAAATATTTTTAACATGGTATGGGAACAGGGAGATAAAAGTATATTTTCGAAAGGATCTAATGTTATGTATGCTGTGAATGTTATTGCAGACAGTCTTGAGCTTATAATAATCAAGTTATACTTTTTCAACTTCAGTGATGTAAAAGTGATGCACAGCAGTTGAAAACATGCTTCGAATTTTGAATTTATATTTTTTTCTATTTTACTGATATGCGGTAAAGTAGTGTCTTGATGCTGGACTATAGCAGCGAGCTGCAGATTATAGTCAGCCATATGATCATGCAGGTAATGTTGCTAGCTGTGATGTTCAATAGGTTAGGAACATGAAGTGCATTTTTGTTATACAATATTTTCAACTTACAATTAATGTACAAGGATAGACATACCTTGTAAGTTGGGGAGCATCTGTATTTCAAGATAGTTGGTTGAGTTAAAGTTACATATCGTAAACTTTATAAAAATCTTTACAAATAAACCAAAATAGTATAACTAATAAGTCAAATGGAAATGAAACTAAATATTAACCCACTGTGACAGGCTGGAATGTCAACTTGTTTGGCTTATGAGCTTCCTAGGGGATAAGTAAAGTGCACTTCTGCCTATAAGTGTAGAGTTCAGGGAAATGTGATCCTCGGTCTATATCTGGTCCTTGGTCTGTTCCTCTTTAGCTCTTCCCCTCCTCTGCTTTCTGGTCTCTGAACTAAGCAGCTTTGCTCCACCATGCCCTTCTGCTATGATGTTCCTGCCTTGGAACCAACCAACTGTAAACTAAATCTTTGAAACTGTAAGCCAAATAAACTGTTTCCTCCTTAAACTATGAATGTCGGGTCTTTTGTCCCAGCAACAGGAAGGCTGACTAATATATCAAGTAGTTGAAAAAGAACAATGAACAAAGAGGAAACATGAAAGAAGAAATGTGAGTAATAGGAAAGAAAATAGCAATTGAGTGATCTTGAACTCACTTGTATTAAGTATTGCATTAAACGCTCTCACCAGTTGAACTAAAAGACAGAGATTGTAAGACTAGGTAAAACAGTAATACTTATGCTGTGTATAAAATATTTATTTTAAAAAAAGAAAAAAGTATATTTCACAAACTGTAATTATAAAAATCTGGATGTATCTTAAACTGAAAAGTATAATTTGGACCAAGATACTGACAGAAAGGGACAGATGATAAACAAAATTCAATCAAGAAAATATAAATATTATATATGTATATCCCTAATAAGGACTTCAGAATAAATGAAACAAAAGCTATTAGCTATAGTTTAATAAGTAACTATAGCTTGAGATTTCAATATTCTTATTATTGATAGTATGAATATACAAAACAAGCAAGAAAGGATCAACTACTTTATAGAATTGTATATCTAACAGTAGCAGAATATATTTTGTTTAGGTAAAGATGACAAATGCTGTGCTGTAAAACAAGATTTAAGAACTGTAAATGATTGAAATAAACTATATTCTTTGTAAATAGAAGAATTAGAAATCAAAACCTTAAATCTAGAAAATTTTGAAATACTTGAAAATGAAATGACATATTTCTAAATAATCTATAGGTCAAAAATCAAAATAATTGGGCTGGTGAGATGGCTCAGCGGCATAAGCACCTGCCTGGCAAGCGCAAGGGCCCAAGTTTGACTCCCGTAGCCCACATACAAAAAAAGGGCCGGTGATATCGCTCAGCGGCACGGGCGCCTGCTGGCGTGCGAGGTCCTGAGGTCGACCACCGGTACCCACCAAAAAAAAAAAAAAAAAAAAAATCAAAATAACCAGTTGTATCATTTCTCCAAGGCTGTTGTAATGCATGGCCACAAACTGAACAGTTTCACATAACAAACGTATTCTTTTCTTGCTCTAGAGACCGGTCTTAAGTCAGTTTTACTGAGCCACAGTGAACATGCTGTCAGGCTTTACTTCCCCTAGAGATTCTAGTGAATTATCTGTTCGTAACTCTTTTCTATACCAGTGGCTGTTGACATTCCTTGGTTTGTGGCCATATTTTTCTATTTGTTATTTGCATCTCTGTGTTTCTGCATGTAGTATGATATCATTGTTGGCCCATCTAGATAACCTATAATAAGATTTTCTTCCCAAGATCCTTTATCACATTTGCCACCATATGATCACATATTTTGCCATATAAAGTAGTACTAAACTACTTCAAAAGTTAGCATGTGGACTTATTGTTGTGGCTACAACTCTGTCCTTTGCAATAAGAAAAATTGAAATATTTTGAACTAGTTGTAATGAAAATGTAAAATACTTAAAACTTGGGAATGTAGATACAGCAATGTTTAGAAGAAAACATAGTTTTAAAATTCCTATATTAGATCCTTTTGCTTTAAGGATCTAGACAAAAATTGTAAACACAAATCAAGTAGATGTAAGGAAATAATAAATATAGAACTAAATTAAAATATTTAAACAATTATAAACAAAAATAAATTTAAACTTAGCTTTTGCTTTGAAAATATGAATATAATTGATAAACATGATCACTACAGAAGGAAAGTTACAAATGAAAAAAATTAAATCAGTAGTGAAATAGGGAAATCACTACAGATCTTATAGATATGACATGAATAATAAAAGGATTATGAATAACTATGTCAATAATTCAGCAACTTAGATAAACAAGACAAATTTCCTGGAGGATGTACCTAATATTGTACTTAATGTGAAAGAATAAATGTTTTGCTACAAATGTCAATAACAAGAAAATGACATTTACTTCACCTGCTTTTACTTAACATAATCAAGAGGTGCTGCCATTTCAGTAAAGCAAGAAAAAGGCTTACATGTTGAAAATAAAATTTCTTATCAAATGAAATGTTTTTGTTCAAATAAAAAAAAAATTTTTTTTTGATACCGGGAATTGAACTCAGGACCTCGTGCTTGCCAGGCAGACGCTGTGCTACTGAGCTATATTCCTGGCCCTCAAATAAAATTTTTATGAATCCACAAAAGCCACTATATCTAAAAAGATACCATCATGGTTACAGGATACAAATTAAATATATAAAAATCAACTTTATTGCTATTATACTAACAGCAATTAAATAAAATAAAATATTAATACTATAAAAATCATATATATTTAAGAATAAAATTGTATTTACATAGAACTTATATGTAGAAAACTAACAAAATATTTAAATATTTTTAAAAGAAATTAAAGATCTCTAAGCCATATTCATGGATCCATAAACCCAATGTTGTTAATTTTATCAGTTCTTCTGAAAGCAATCTGTACATCCATGCGATCCAGTTAAAATTACATCAAGCTTTTATAGAAAATTGAGAAGCTACAAGGGGTGATTGAAAAATACATTGAAAGTTTACATTACAAAAACTTATTATGGGAAAAGACCCATTGCCAAGAATAATGGGATAAGTGTGGTGAAAGTGAGGGGGGAATATTTTGAATGTTTTGAGGGGAAATAATCTAAAAATCCACTTAAAATTTTTTTCATTAATACTACAGGACAAAATATTTGCATTCTTGGGATAAGCAAAGCTTTTTAAAACAGAGTAACAAAAGTTTGAACCATAAAAGACAATAAGATATAGAATAGACTTCATAAAAATAATTAAAAATTGACTCGGAAAAATAAGCCAAGAAATCATTTGACATACATCTAAGAAAATTTGCACTCAGTATACATAAAAACTCCAAATATCCTACATCAGTTGAATGAATAAAACAATTTTGAATACTAGTTCACCCAATAGAATACTAGTCAGTAATAAAAATGAACACTCTATATGCATGAGTTTTAACAATGTTATGCTTTGTAAATGAAGGTAGATGCTGAAGAGTCCATACTCTAGGAATTCAATTTATACGACATTGTACCGTAGAACAGGCAACACTAACCATTAATGTAAAGAAGTATATTAGAGGTTGCCTGGGGCCAGAGTTGGAAATAGAGTATTGAATGGGCTGGTGTACTCTGGTATTTATTGCAGTATTTAAAATATTCCATATCTGGATTGTGGTGGATGTTAAATGCCATATACATTTGTTGAAAAGCAATGAAATGTATGCTCAAAGTGTGTGCACTGTACGTATTGTATATAATGTAATTCTCAATAAGTTAATAAATGGATCCCATTTTAGGATTGTATATATTAAAAGAAATACATTGTTCTCTTAAAGAGAGATGCTTATTCTCCTAAAAATCAATGGCAATTACAGCTTATCCATGAAAGGTGTTAAAGACAGATCAGTATGATGATGTTTAATTCTATGACAATAGTAATTTATTACTCATATTTAAGTAATTGGAGCATGCAGATTATTTTTAATCTCAAAAGAGAATTTATATAGACACATATTCTGGAATAGATAAGCTCAAGGAGGGCTCCAACAAAATGAGTGAATCTTTGTCCATTTGAAATTGAGTACCATTCTCTGTTATTGTTATGCAGATACTCTTCACTTCAGGAAAAGATAATTTGTTTCAGGAAAAGAATGTACTTCTTGTTTTGCTTTTTTTCTTTCTCTTCTATTAAGCCCCAAAATCTTCTACAGAAGTACTTAAATATTGGTAATTACTGATGTAAATCTTATACATTGAGAAGGTTAAGTTTTGGCAATGAAATAAGTAGCTTTATGATTTATTATTATCTCGTTATAAACTGAGGATGCCCCTAAGACTCCTAATATCCATATTTAAGCATTATAGTTCCAAATATCCTTTTACACTTGTATCAGTCAGTGTGTACTAGAGAAATAAATATAATTTATTATATTTAAGGGAAGGGAAGACACTTGTATCAGTCAGTGTGTACTAGAGAAATAAATATAATTCAGGATATACAAATATATAAGAATTTACATGATTGGCTTACAACGGCCACCCCTGGAGTTGGGTGTGAAAGAGTGCAAAAGGTCTGTCTGCTTGCTGGAGATCCAAAGGATCCAGTTGAAGGCCTGGAACTCTGTGTGGTGTCCATATCAGGAGGCCGAAGGGTCTGCAGTGGAAGGCTGAGGAATCTGTGCCAGCAGGCTGAAGGTTCAGTGGTGGAAGCTGAAGAGTCTATGCTGGAATCCAGGAGATGACATCCAAGGTGAATGCAAAGATTGGTACTCCTCCAAAGAAGATAGAAGCAATTCATTCTTCTTCATTTCCCTTTTATAGCATTCTTGTGATAATCCTCCATAGGGTGGTCTTCCACACCCAGAACTATGCTGAGCCAATTTAGGTGGGCATTACTTACTCAGGCTGACACAGTCAATCAATTATCACTACACTTAAAAAAAGTGGCAACGGGGCCGGTGAGATGGCTCAGCGGCATAAGTGCCTGCCTGGCAAGCGCGAGGTCCTGAGTTTGACTCCCGGAACCCACATACAAAAAAAGGACCGGTGATATCGCTCAGCGGCATGGGCGCATACTGGCGTGCAGGTCCTGAGGTCCTGTGGGTCCTGGTACCCACAAAAAAAAAAAAAAAAAGTGGCAACATATACACATCATTCTCTCAATTAATTTTAAAAGCTCAGCAATACAAAAGTGTTTGTCTTTTAAGACTTTATGTGTATCATTGTACAGTACATGATTCTTTGAATTCTTGTATGATTATTTAGGATAAAAACATTGGCAGTTCATGGGTGGTGTACATATAACATTATATTATATAATTAGCAGGTAATGCCTCAGAAATCCTGGGATAACATCTCACAGGTTTGTGTAACATTTCTGCCTTCTCATCAATACTAAATATTTTAAATGGAAATATTTTGAAGCTTGGTAAAAAGTGATACAACATGATATTTGAATTTTATATTTCTATTTATTTTTGAACATCTCTTTATATGTTGTTATAGTCAGGGTTTGCAAGGGAAACAATTTTATACAGGATACACAATTTATAGGATTATTTTATAATATTCACCCAGAGAGTCAAATGCAAGAGTGCAGGAGATCTGTCCACACACTAGAGACCCAAAGAATCCAGCTGAGGGCCTGAATCCCATGGCAGTGTCCTGCATGAGTCCAGCTGAAGACCTAGAGCCCATAGCAGTGCCCCTCACAAGTCCAACTGGAGGGTTAGAGCCCGTAACAATGTCTCATGCAAGCCTGTTTCAAGGATTTGCACTGGGAAGGCCCAAAGATCAGTGGTGGAAGGACTGTGCCAGCAAACTGAGAGATCTGCACTGGAGCCAGAAAGCAACGCTCAAGGTAAGGACCAGAGCACCCCCGAAAAGAACTGCAGCCATCGTCAGCAACAGCAAGGACCTGAGCTCCTCCAATGATAACAGCTGAATTCATATCAGGAAACCCAGTGCGACAAGCTTTTCCAGAAGAATCAACAGGATTACCATCTTTCCCTACAGTTCTCTCTTTATGCTGTTGGTAATGATCCACAGGTGGACCTTCTACACCCAGCACCACGCTGATTCAATTCAGCTGGGTGTTACAAGTTGCCCATTAGTTAATCTACCACATACGTCTACTAATATTTTTATAATTTTGCTGTAAGAACTCAAATACCTCTGTCGTACATAATCATATACAAATCTCATTATTTTGTAAGTCTGTCTATTTTAAATATAGACAGACTATATTGCGGGATGTTTCTCACTTCACGACCGCTGGGCAGCAAAGCATAGGGGAAGGGAGTCAGAGAAGAGGGTGCTAGAGAACAGTTATAGTACCCAAGGTCGCACATTCATGACCCACCCAGACAACTCCACCTCACCAGCATTTGCTATTTCATTTCTTGATGATAGCCATTTTTCTGGAGTAACATGGAATCTCATTGTGGTTTTGGGTTGCATTTCTCCAGTGGCCAGAGCTGGTGAACTTTTTTAATGTGTTTATCAACCATTTGTTTTTCTTCTGAGTAGTGTCTATTTATTTCAGTTGCCCATTTTTTGATTGGGTCTTTTATTTTTGGGGGAATCTAATTTATTTTTAGTTCTTTATATATTCTAGATATTAGTCCTCTGTTCAAGGAATAGCTGGCCAATTTGTTTCCCTTCCTATAGGTTTTCTTTTCACTTTTTTGGTTGTTTCCTATATCTTTTGTTTTTTATAACAGTAGTATAAGTTGGATATTAGTTTCTCCATTATATTATTGTAAGAGAAGAAATAAATTCAGATAACTAGATAATTTACCTAATTTCTCATAGTGGGTTCTTCCTCTTTTGTCTTATAAGGAATTAACTCACCTTCAGTAGCCTAAAACAACCAACATTTATTCTCATTATTACTGTGGGTCAGGAATTCAGGAGCTACTTGACTACATAGTTCTAGCTCAGAATCCTTTTACAGGTAACAATGAAGAAGTTGGCCAGAGGAAATACTTGCAAGATGGGTTACTCATGGTTTTTGGTAGGTAACTTCAGTTCCTTGCTGTTGGCAGTGGGGAGAAGGGTAGAGAGAGACAGTGGAAGAGAAAGATTGCAAGAAGGCAGCAAAAGTCTGTGATAATTTAAAAACTACTTTGTATTTATTTATATTTAGTGATAGAAGAAGGAAGTTCAAAAAACTGGGCTCTAGGGCCAGTGAGATGGCTCAGTGGCATAAGCACCTGCCTGGCAAGTGTGAGGGCCCGAGTTCGACTCCCAGAACCCACATACAAAAAAAGGGCCGGTGATATCACTCAGTGGCATGGGTGCCTGCTGGCGTGCGAGGTCCTGAGGTCGACCCCTGGTATCCACAAAAAAAACAAAAAAAACCTGGGCTCTAGAGTGTACTCATAGCTCTGGTCTCAGGAAACCCAGGGAATTTTGTGTGTCCTCAGGAAAACATAAACTCCAGTAGAAGATCTGGTAACTACAAGATCTCAGACCTGAGGTTAGAGATGTTCAACATAAATAAACACGAGAACTGGGACAAGTTGTCAGTATAACAAGTTACACATTTTTGAGTGCCTATATGAGTAATACTTATTGATTATAGTATAGTAATACTATATGATTATACTTACTGATTGAGAAGTATAAAGTGCTAAGAATGAATATGAAAGTGTTATTTTTAGGAACAGTTGTAGGAATATTAATCCCAAAGGGATTACCCTTTGGGAAGTAATGGGAGGTATTTTTAGTTTTTTGTTTGTTTTAGGATCTTTATGAATTAGAGTGTCAAATCAACCAATTTTGAATTATCCAAGTAATTTTTGCTAACATGATAATGTAACCTTAAATATCACTCCTTTTCGGCAAGTAATTAATTGTGCATTGTTAATTTTCATTTCAAATGTGTAAATTTGGCTTAGAGAGATTAAAACTAGATCATTGTGGTTTTCTAATGGAACACTTGACTGGGAAAGAATTTGGATTTGTGTCCTGATGCTGCTAGAGAATAATTGCAAAAATCTGAGGTAATTCATATGATCTCATTGAACCTAAATTCTTCATTTGTAATGCCAGGAAGTTGTTTGAAAAGCTCAAGCTCACAAATTTGCTGTGATTTCTACTGTTAAATTTAAATTAACAAAGTTTAAGGAATAATTATACTAAATGACTATTGGCTATTTCCACTCTTTCTTTGAAAGACAAATGAAAAAGAACAACTTATGCTGAGAGTTGTAGCAGTGCCTTGTATTGCTCAGTATGAACAGATCATTTGATATTTTTATCATATTATTTTCCTTCACAGCTTTATAGTTTGTTTCTTCACAAGTTGACTCATAAGCTTTCTGTCTTGGATATGTGAAAAACATTGTATATTTCAATGTCTGACATGTGAAAATTCTGAATATTTAATTTTGCAAAGCACATATTGACGAATGGGAGACAATGAGTTATAGTTTTGCCTACAGAGTAAAGGACTAATTTAAGCAATGTAATATGAAACCCCAATTTAATTAAAATTGTAATCATTGTTAGTTTCCAAGAAAAAAAAATTTTTTTTTTTAGTGTGGTGACACACTGACTACAAATTAACCGAAATAAAACTTCATAACTTAATACTGATACCTTGTGTTATAGACTTTTTTTCCTCTTTTTTTGTGTGGGTATTATCATATTTTATCTCTTAGAATTTTGGATCAAAATTTAAGTGTAATAGATTGATTCACTGAGTATTAAGATAATATAAGTAGAGAAAAAATTCTCAACTTTAAATATGGAAATTTTTGAATTATAGAATGGGTACATATCATGATTACTACAGTTAAAGAATATGTGGAATCACAGCAATGAATTTAAGTTATTGTAAGCATAACTAATTCATACAAATTTGACCATATATATTCACTAAAAAAAAGAAACATGAATGTAATTATTGACCAAATACTTTTGATTACTATTTCACAGAAATGAGCCCACACTGAGAGAGATGAGCGACCACCTTGGCTTCCCTTCCTGTTTACCTCTCACTGTGAACATTTTGCCATTCTGAATGATTTGAATATTGAGGATACTTTAGATATAGAATGATACTTAAAATCAATCCAACTATTTTTAAGGGGTAGAATTGAAAGAAAAACAAAAGAGAGCATACAAGAAACAGTTCCAATGATGAAGGAAAAGAAAGTACTATTGGGATAATAGAAGGCATATTGTCTATAATATGCTAAACCTTTTTAAAATCTATATCAAATAATTTAGTGTTTCTTTTGTTTGAATTTCACATGAAAGCAATATTGGCTTTGTTTTGTACTTATTTTTCTGTATTAACAATCACTATTCTTGAAAAAGGAGCTAAAGTGATCAACCTACATGAGAAAATCATGGGCAGAATTTTCAGCATTCTGATTGCTCTTTACTATGGATTTTGTTATACGGCAAGAAAATTGAGTTACTCGAGATTGACTACAAAGATTTTAGAAATTAAAACTGAATAATTAAAGTTATTAATAGTAATTAAAGCGATTTAAATAACAAAATGTTTACAGTAATGGGGTTCTGAATAATTTGGTTTTCTGAATTTCTTTCTCTCCTTATTTTTCTTTCTTTTTCTTTGTTTCTTTTTCTTTCTTTCTTTCTTTCTCTCTTTCTTTCTTTCTTTCTTTCTTTTTCTTGTTTCCCATAAAAGAATTTATAGTTTAGAGTACAAATTAAATATACTTCAAAATTACAATGAAATTCAGTAATTTAAATTCACAAATTTTTAAATTAAATCTTTAAATGAGAAGAAAGAAAATTTGACGAGTCTTCCCTAAAGAGCAAATTTGTCTTTTACTTAAAATGTGTAAAATGAAGGATGATAAATATCCACTTATTAGTTGAACATAATTCTAATCTGATTTCGTCAACTACGTATTTCTTTAATTACACAAGAAACACCTGTGGTCTAGGCACTTTCATCTTTAGGAAGCTTTAGTCTTATCAAATGCTGGTTAAGCCTCATCAATTAAGATGCCACTAATTTTAGCTTTATAATATTTGGAAAAAGAATTTGCTGAAATTTGTTCTGTGGAAAAAGGAATTTGTAAAAAAAAAACACATTGATATTGTGACAAGCATTGTTAGAATAATTTCTAACCTCTAGGAGCACAAACTATCCTTAAGGTATTACTTTAGCATCATTAAAATCTATTCTAATAATTATTAAGCAGCTCTATTTAGCTGACATGCTCATTTAAAAAAGAACATTTTAATCTTAGTCCTGGTCCCTACTAGCTTTAATTTTCTGGCTTCTAAACTTTACCATTCATCTGCCTAAATTCATCACTTCTTCAATGGACTCTTCTTATGCATATGAAAAATTCTTTCCTCAAATGCTATCATAGAATCTCATTTTTTCTCTCTGAAGTTCTCTCAATTAAAAGTTGTACAATAATGTTTGTGACAGTTATTATATGTCTGGCTCTCATTAGGCATTAGTTATATGAAAACAGGGATTGTTTCTTTTTTTTATTGTTATCTTTATATGCTATCCAGAATATAATGTGATCTTAATATTTTGTTGACCTATTATCTGAAAGCTGAATGAATTACTAAATGATATAACCAGAAGAAATTTGCGCAAAATAACCTTAAGTAGGAAGCTTTATTATAAAATTTCAATCAAATAAATGCTTTAGATACCACCAGTATGGAATTTTTGAATATTAGCACAAGGTTTATACCTAAAATTAAGACATGTGTTTGAAAATAGTAGCTCATCATTTAAAATATAATGTTCCATGATCTTATCCTCTTATGATTTAGGATTTTTAAACATTTGAGCTAATAGTAGCTTTTAAATTATTATTCTGTTATTGTTATTTTGTGTAGATAAAACTGCATAGTGGCATTCTAGTCATAAGTGCATATCAGTTTACATATCGATCGTAGCCTTTAATCAGATCTGGAAGTCATAAATAAAACATTTTTGTTGAAACATTCCCTGAATTTACATACCAGTTAAGCTATATTTGTGAAATGATATATGTGTCACTATACATGGCAGGCATTATAGGGAGTCAAATAAAAGTCAAATTATATGAGATGCAGAGGACTAATAATAGGAAATGGACATATGCTCAAGGAATCTTACCTTGTGTTATGGCTTGTACCTAGATGTCCCTCAAAGCCTCATGTGGTCATAGGTAGGCTTTTTGGAGGTGGCTGGATCTAGGATGTGTGAATGGGGTTAAGGGTATAATACTGTGATTAAGAGTGTGTAGTAATGGATCAGTCCACTAATTGTTTTATCATAGTTCTTGGTGTGCCAAATGGGAAGCCCTATCCTGAGTGTGGGTGGCACCACCCAAAAAGCTTATAGTCTGGATGGGATAAAAGAGAAAGGAAGCTTGTTGCTGCTTGCTGCTTCCTGTCTGCCTTGCTGTGGAGTTTCTTCTCTGCACTTGTCCCTGTACCACACTGCCCTGCCTTAGAGCTACCCTACTATGGACTGAAACCTCTAGAAAATGTGAGCCGAAATAAACCTTTCCTCCTTTGTGGGTGTTGGGTATTTTGTCTTAGTGATGAGAGATGAAATGCAGACACCTTGTAAAACTGTTTTTACATAAGAATGTTGGATAATGTAACACTAGATTTGGTTTCTAATGAGTAAAGTGAGCTTAATTTATTCATTCACTCATTTAATCATATATCCATCGAATTCTACATATGCCTCAAAATAAGGTATCTGTGATCATATATCAATGGATTTCGTATTTTATTTTTAAAAAGTTTTGGAGGAGCTTTAGATTCTATAGATAAACATTTACGTATTAAACTTATGTAGTAATATATGCATAATTAAAACTAAAGCAATGTGAAATGTTTTGTTAACATTATTTTTTTATTTTAACCCTAAAGTGATTTTGTTTACATTCTTCCAATATATTTTTATTTATTTTTATTTTATTTTATTTTTTGTGGGTACCGGGGGTCGACCTCAGGACCTCACGCGCCAGCAGGCGCCTGTGCCGCTGAGCAATATCACTGGCCCCTTTTTCGTATGTGGGTTCCGGGAGTCAAACTCGGGCCCTCTCGCTTGCCAGGCAGGCGCTTATGCCGCTGAGCCATCTCACCGGCCCCCCCAATATATTTTTAAAAATTAATACTTCTCTTACATTTTTCTGAAATACATCATTTTAGTTTTACCTGTTATTTTAAGTATAACATGTTTTGAATCCATTTCTGATTTTATCACTTAAGATATCGCAATGTACAATACTATTTGCATATCACTAGTATGTGACAGGTTCATATGTCTGCAGACAGTCCAGTATGACTGACGTAAGTTTGCGTACAGTTCAGTATGCCTAGAGTAAGTGTGTGTACTGTACCCTGAGGAAGATGAAGTGGTAGAGGAAAAATGAACATGCATGGATTACTGTAAATCCTTTTAAAGATAGAAGTCTTTAATAATATTCTTTTGTAGATCACCTACAAAATTACTATTTTAAGAGAAATGTTAAAGAACTGCTCATGTTATGGTAAGTAAAAATTCAAAATAGTCACATCTTTATAAACAAAGGACAAATCTTTGGTTTCATTTTCTATGTGTATGAGGAAAGACTGATGGATGACCTTTCATAGTAGTCCTTACATAAACTTAGTGAGAGTAGAAATAGTGGATTTAATTGTGAAGATTATGGTTGCTTTGAAATGTACACAGTAATAATCACTTCAACATTTGTTTTAATTCAGCCAAGATTATTTATCCTACCTGAAATGACAGACATTTCTGTTGGAATATTATTATGATTATGACTTATCAGTATAAATCATATGAACCCAAGACCTTAAATTTGGCATAGGATTTAAACTACATTAAATAAGTTGGGCTTAGATCTTCTCAAAATGGAATGCTGCACAAGCTTCTGTAGATTCATTCTTATTGGCCAAATCAATTAAGGAAGATAAAGCTTTATATGTGTGAAAATGCACCCCAAATAAGTACAGCATTGGTATTTGATATAGAAAATGTAATCACCATTTAATAATCATTAGTTTCATTAAAGCAGCATGATTGTACTATCTCTGGCATTAAGGAATTGTCACAATTCCAGGTTACTGTGTAGACAGCAAGCCCCTTAAACACTTACTTTCATGATACCTCAGGTTACTTTACTAGAGAGAAGTTATTCAGCAACAGTTATATCACAAAACTATTTTGTGTTGGGTAAATTGTGGCAATGTTCTAAACAGCTTTGATTTCTTGTGCTTCTGAGTATTTCTTTCAAAATATAATTCCAAGAATACCAGAAAACATTCAGAATTTAATAACTACAGAAATATCATAGCCTGTACTTTTGACTACATTTTTTTTTAAAGTAAAATTTGCAACATCTGTAGAGTAAGCAAACTCAGAAGGGGCAGAGGTGGTATCTTTTCCATGCCGTATTTGCCCTGGTCACAAGCCTGTGGAACACCAAACTGGGGCAGAATTATCTGGTGTTCTGTAAGAAAACCCTTTATATTTTCTGTGCCTTTAATGAGTAGAAATGAAACTGTTTCCATTTCTGCATTATATAAATATTACAGTAGAAAAAAATGAACTGAATGAAAAGTGATACAAAGGGAGAAGAAAAATATGCATTGGTTTTGACAGAATCTATGTTGTGTACCTATAAACTTCATCTTTCTTGGTTCTACCTTCACACTTTCCTAGGCCTCTCATTTTGTAGTATGATTAAAGAATTTGTGCTTCTAGACAACTGCACATCAGTATCAGAAGGAGGAGTTTACCATGAAGATTTGTATCTTAAAGTACCACATATATAAATGAGTTTTCTGTAATATAAATGAGCCTTTAGGAAGAAAACCTACTATGGTATTTGGTTTTGCTTGTTTGTTTGAACTAATGCTCCAAGAATATACTTTTCAGATACTAGCCATGCCGTTTTATACCAAGGAAACAAACATTTATATATGATTACATTATGCATCTAAGTTTTATTACCCAAGAGATCCATTGAATATGGTTATGGCTGTTATATTCTTTTATAATGTTTCATAATAAGGTTTTTGGAATGTTTTGCAGTTACAAATGAGAGTGAGGAGGATTGTTTATGATATGATTGGCTTACTATTCTTGAACATTTCTTAATTAAACAGCTTTCTTATTTGTAAAGATCTACCTCTGCTGTATTACCTGTCTTAATTCAGATTTCAGGCTTTTGTCCTTCACAACAGTATTTCTCTAATAGTTGCCTGTGGCCCTGGTAATTTAGCAAGCGCTCCATGACTTTGGTAGCTTTAAAGAAAAAAGATCAATGACATAATTTTGTTCATGTTTATTTAACAATATTAAAATATGAGAAATTATGTTCTCGCAAACTTTTATACTTAAAATTCACATATATTTGAACACATATGCAAAGACTTTTTGTATCAACCAGCAGTCAGCTAACGGGATATGACATATGGTGTGTCTTGGCTAATGTTTTTACATAATGGGCAAATTGTGTGCATTCATTCAAATTTGCATTATTCATTGATGCTTTCTATTATATTCTAATTCACGTAAAAGTGCATCTGTAGTTTAAAAAATATATTTACTAAATTAGAAAAGTGTTGGTGAAATGTTAAGTAATTAACAATAATATTATTAATAAAAATAGCGAATGGTATTCTGAAGCAATAAAATGTACATTTAATATTGTGCTAGGTAAAGTGAATGTGCAGGTGTGGGGATTACATAGAAGCAGTTTAAAAACTACATTTATCCCACTGATAAATACCAGCAGTACTTTTCCCTCCTAGTTCCTAGTGTGTTGTCTTTTCTCAAACATTATCAAATAATCAAAGGAAGCTGTTAAAACTTTTTTGGTTATTTTTAATGCTTTCTGGTACAAATAGATGACTTTTGCTGCCAAAGATGAAAAGATAAAAACTACAAAGGCTTTATTTGGAGCTGTACTTCTCATAGCAAAACTCAATATAAATGATGCACAAGTTTCCTTCAAAACTGGAAAGTCGGGCTGGTGAGATGGCTCAGCGGCGTAAGCGCCTATCCGGCAAGCGCGAGGGCCCGAGTTCGACTCCCAGAACCCACATACGTAAAAAGGGCTGGTGATATCGCTCAGCGGCACAGGTGCCTGCTGGTGCACAAGGTCCTGAGGTCGACCCCTGGTACCCACAAAAAAAAAAAAAAAAAAAAAAAACCTGGAAAGTCAACCTCAAGGTTAATGACAAATATGTTCAGAGAGAAAGGAGAACTGATAAAATATCTTTACGACACCACAGTTTTTGATTTTGCATCATACTGACATGTTAGCATACTATGGAATAATAGATATCACCTAATGAATATGCTAGTGATGATTAAATTTTAAGTTGGGAGCCTAAATCAACTCTTAACATTTCTGTGACTGAGGGCGAAGTGCTTGCTGACTTTTATTCTGTTTATCACTAAAATCCCATACTCTGCAATAAATATTGGTGGGTTTTTTTTACTAATTATTTTCAGAGTTGTGATGATGAATGGGAAAGTGTCATTGTGACGGTTTAAAGAACCAACCTTGCCCATAACAAGCGGAAAAGGGGCTGTTATCTGACTGTAGTTTTCTTCATAAACTACATTGCCAAGTGTGAATGAGGGTTGGGAGAAATAATATTTCTTTATAAAACTTACAATGTCTATTCCTGTCTTGCTATTCTTAAAATTTCATGTAGCTTCACACACACTCCCACACATATATTTAAGAAGCCTCAACCTATTAAAGTCAACTTAGTTGATAAGATCGCAGAATTTCATTATTTTGTTAAACTACAAACTAGTGAAAATGACTCAGTGATTTCTGAGAATTTGGCTCTTACCCAACATTTAATGTCGTTATTTATCTTGGGTGTAAGGAACCAGTGCTGCAGTATTAAATCCATTTCTAAATAATTTTCAGGTACAGAACATGAAGAAATGCCTTTTGTTCTAATGACTTCATAAGGACCGAATGAATGGCAAAGGATAGATTAAGAACCCTTGTCTGTCCATTTTACAGGCTTAAACCTTCAGTTTTTTAGGTTCAAGTGTGGTAATATAGTTGCCTTAACATCTAGTGCATATTGAAGAGAACGTTTCATAACTCTAGGTCAACTTTTATTGCAGTTTCTAGAATTGATGTATAGAGCCATCTCTAATTCGTTACAGATTTCAAAGATCTATAATTGTAAATCATGACGTCCTGATGCAGTACAAACAAGAGTTGAAGAACATTTTTTCTGGCTAAAAGTTTTACCTAATCTATGGTTCATGCAACATATCCTTGAGGTGGATAAAGTTACCTTGATGAAACTACAGACAATTGCATCCTTCCACCTTAAATTGGTACATGTGATCTAACAGATGCTAAAAGTTTGAACAACAGTCTTAAGATGGTGAAATATAAGAAGAAAGACACAGTAAAGAAAACGATTCATAGTCAAATTAGAATTTAGAGAAAGAATACGGAAGTATCAGAGAAAACAAAATAATCTGTACTCTGAGATTTTTCCCTAGTTTTTGAAAGGGAAGTTAAATACTATATTATATTTATACTTCTCTCTTTTAGTTTGTCCTTACTTATTTTAAAGCACCTCCATACTGGTGATTTTCTGGAGAGCTTTTTGACACCATGAATTTGACTGGATTTATTACATTTGGTTACTTTTCAGTCTTTTTCCTTTTACGTAAATATAAGGTCAGTGTACACAATATCAGTAGACAAAATCCTGTACAAATTCGCTTGATACTTTTTAATGCATGTAACTTTTAATTTAATTCAAATGAAAAATGTTGTAACTTTACTATCATAAAAATGATGTATATTTATCGTGCAAAATTCAGCCCTTTCAGACAAATTATATAGACAAAAATATGTAGCTTTCTTAATATTTTATATATATACCTATAAATTATGTTTACATTTATATACATTAAATATCATATGATACCTGTTTTCTTATTTCATTGGAACTAGATATAAGGGAATGGAAGAATACTGTTCAGTATGGCCAATTTAATGAATGAAGTCCATAAATTCTTACAGGAAATTGTATGTTGTCTTCCACAGAGCCTTTTGTGGTTCTGTGTGTGGCATGAGGATACATCATTATGGTTAATATCTATCAGGGGAAGCCCAAGTATGATTTGCTGCTTTCTTTTTCTGCATCTCATGGATGTAGCACATTGTTGGCTGAGGTTGGTATTTAAAGAATGCCCTTCTTTATTCACAGGCATATTATTTCCCTTCTATAGCACCTATATGTTCTACCCATGCACAACAGCAAGAATTCTAACAGCAACACCACCAACAAATGTTTGAATGCATACTGTGGGCCAGTCACTGTTCTCAGTATTTTATAAGCATTATTTTATGTAATTATCATAATATCCACATAACTTAGTTATCCTGCCCACTTTGGAAATGAAAGAACTGAGATTCAGATAAGGTGAAAAGTAGCTTATATTCTTGATAATGTACTAAAGAGTATAACAAAAATGCTATCTTTTATGCTTTAAAATTCTCATTGCCAATTATGGTTTAATTGGTGTAGGGGAGGGTTGAAATGGGTTTATTTTAAAAGGTGCCCAAGTGATTCTTATGCTTTGGATTGGATTTGATATAGATATTGATTTAGTTTAAATATAAATATTTCTTGTCATTTCTTTTGCCTTTTAGATTAACCAGGTACGGTAGTATGACTGAGCCACATTTGATTCTAACCTCTCATGAGAAGTATGAAGCTTGGAAAAAGTGTGCCTTGTATCTATAAATAAACTGAATGTTTATATTTATAAAACCAACCCAGCTATATGAATTTAGTTTTTTTATTCACTAGAAAATAAAAAGGTGAACCTAGACAGGCTGGCAGTAAGAATGACATTTAGTCTTATGTGATTTGAAACCTATTGGAGAGTAAATCCTGAAAATAAGAATTTATTAATGCAAGGAAGTAGAAATAGAAGAGGAAGAACAAAGTGTGAAAGAAAATACAGGGTAAAACTTAATATGTTGAAACTCTGCTCCTATGTAGTAAGTGACCTTTTTTTTTTTTTTTTGGTTCCAATACCTTTTTTTTTAAAAGTACTTCGTTAATAAAAGTTATAAACTCTTGCAGAGAATATATTATCAGGGTTATATATGAAATATGTTGGTTCATTCTGATATTACAGAAAATTTATTCAAGAGTATGTAGAACATTGTTATGAAACTTTATGAATAGACACAGTATTTTCAGATTTAAGCCAAGGAAGGGATATGCCATTTCTAGAAACATGCAGCTCAAAAGTGTGAAAAGCTAGAATTTCTAGGTAGAATGTAATGAAAATTTTTGCTAATGGCGCATCAGCTGTTAGTTATTTTCTCCCTTTGTGTTAAAACCAAAACTTACTTAGATTTAACTTTTGATTTCAACACTTAGGATCAAAGATGTTAGTATTCTTTCTTCTTTTGTATTAATAAAATCAAAATATATTGAGTTTTCCTTCATATATTTTTGGTCAGGTGAAAAAATAGAGTATGCTGATAAAGCATGCAAAAGAGGGCTGGTAAGATAGCTCAGCAGGCATAAGCTCCTGCCTGGCAAGTGCGAGGTCCTGAGTTCGACTCCCGGTACCCACATAAAGGAAAAAATGTGTCGGTGATATCACTCAGTGGCATAAGCGCCTGCTGGCAAGCGTGAGGTCCTGAGTTCAACTCCCTGTACCCACTTAAAAAAAAAAAAAAGCATGCAAAAGATAACGCTTCTTGGTGAAGATCATATGAATGTTTTTCAAATTCGCAAGAAGTAATTAAGTATAGATTCCTCTTACTAGGTGTTAACTGGATCTTAAACCAAATTTAGCCTTTATTGTAAAACATAATTTTAGTTTTTACTCTGTACATGGAAATTTGACTTGCCTGGTATGTCCAGGTATGAGTATAGATTCTAGATTGAAAACTAGAAGGAAGGTCAAACAAAAAAGATTCAGGGAGGGAAGGGGAAAAGAGAATATTTAATTGTTTTGAAGTATACTCAATAGATGTATTTTTTTTAACTCCGGAAAATATACTAGATACTTTTTTAAGACTCATTGATGCATCAGTAAGTAAGGATGTTTTAAAATCAGCTGTATGTTTTTCTAAGACTTACATGAAAATTACCTCTGTATTTGTTACACTTCAGCTACTAATTTGCAGATGAACTTATCCACTGGAAGGTTTCTGCATATGGACGTTAGCATGTTTACCTTTTATAAAATGTAAACATGTTTTGAAATTAATTTTTCCTTCATTGACAGCATAAAATATATTATAGGATTTTAAGTATTGGCGCATTAAATTTAGCTGTAAGAGACTGCTGGTATTGGTTCTTTCTCAACTCTCTTAAACATCTCCAAGTTTATACTGCTCTACTTGAGACTTCTGCCTTTTTTCTAGCTTCATAATGGTTCAGTGGCTTGATTTTCCTACTGTAGTCTATCTTGGAGAAGATTATCAGCTCAATAGCAAAGGCAACACATAAGGAGCTAGATTCTTGGCTGTGGCTAGGGAAGCGAGGGTGGAGATAAAAGGGACATCTCTCAACACCTAGAATAAACATTCTGAGAAAAGAAGAACTTTAAATTTTCAAACTCTATGCAGGATCATTATAGCTGCTTTCCCCTAGAAACGGGGGGGAGACCTTCAACACTGCTAAATATATAGTTTTACCATTATTTGAACTTCTGTGCCTAATTTTAAAGGTTTGATGACATGGAATAAACAGAACTGGTTTCTTTATAAGGAAGTTGTAGTCATTCATTTTTTAGATCCAAAATTATAAACATTTTTGTGTTTCTTACTAATCATTTTGCTAACAAATTATAAAACTAACATAAAAACGTATAGAGCTTCTGTGGTGTAAATTCCCCAGTGGAACTAAATACTGGCCATAATTTTCATTAGCATGCAAATTTTACCATAGTAATTATCAGAAAAGCATATACTTAATAAATATACGGTTTTTTTTTTGTGGTATGTGCCTTCTCTTCTGCTCCATTTTCCACAGAATGACATTAGAGTGATTTGGTTCTATGATCTCTTTGTCTTAACCTTATCCTAATTCTTAGCTGCTTTTGAGTTTTTTTTTTTTTTTTTTTGTGGGTACCGGGGGGACGACCTCAGGACCTCACGCGCCAACAGGCACCCGTGCCGCTGAGCGATATCACCGGCCCCTTTTTCGTATGTGGGTTCCGGGAGTCGAACTCGGGCCTTCGCGCTTGCAAGGCAGGCGCTTAAGCCGCTGAGCCGTCTCACCGGCCCATGCTTTTGAGTTTTTAACATGAGAAAGTAAACCAAGGACTGGGTTTCTAATGTGAGAATTAAATTTCTGTTTGGGCACTATCAATTATGAATTGTACCATGTAATTGGACATGTAATTTAATGTATAAGAGTCTCACTTTCATTCTTGGTTGAATGATGATAGTAACATATCCTTATATGGTTATGTGGGGATCAAGGCAGAGAGGAGGCGGGATGATGAAAATGGAGTGACTTCAGATTTTATTTTTTATTTTCTTTTTTTGTGGGTACCGGGGGTCGACCTCAGAACCTCGCGTGCCAGCAGGCGCCTGTGCCGCTGAGCGATATCACCAGCCCTTTTTTCGTATGTGGGTTCCGGGAGTTGAACTCAGGGCCTTGCGCTTGCCAGGCAGGCGCTTACGCTGCTGAGCCATCTCACTGGCCCTGACTTCAGATTTTAGGTGTTATATGCTTAGATGTATTATTATGTCAAGGTATGTGACAACTTCTGCAAGAGCAATAAAAATCCCGTTGAGTTCAAAGTTGTACTTTAAACTTTATCCATATACTTTTTCCTCCCTTGAGTTACCTCCATTTTGCCCAATATGGGCATTACCTCTTTAAAAATTATGTGTTCCCTTTACAGTAATATTTTTCATGACAGTCCAAATAGTGCTCATTCATTTAAAGAGATTTTTAAATTAAGAGATTATTTAAGTGCAAAATATAGGCTCAGAAATTATTATTATGATGATGAATTGGAGATTCTGATGCAATTAGGCACTTATTTTATCCTTGCTGGTACCCAAGGTATATTTCACAGCAAAAACTAATATTTGAAAGAAGTTTCTCACACGTCTATAAATTTTCTAAAGTACAGATCAAACTATGTCACCATTTTATTTGAAAATATCTTTCCTTTATGCGCTGTGTCAAATTCAAACACCTTACTGTGCCTTATACTGACCTCAAGTATTTAATCACAGTTTACTTTCTCAGTCTTATTTTCATTATCCTTTGGCTTACAGTTCTGGCTTAAGAAATTTCTTGTCATTTCTCCTAAATACATATACTTCCATGCCTCTTAAGTATATGATGCTTCTTCTGCCTGAAATCAAAATTCTCTCCCCTTACTGTCTAGTGAAATCCTATTAATCTAAAGCCCAACTCAAATATTATCTCTCTGTGCAGTCATTTTTTTGGTTTTTCTGGGAAAGTTAAACTCCATTTCAGTATGCTCCCAGAGCACAGGCTTTTGGAATAAGACTCAGTGCTTTAAAAATGATTATTTGTGTGTACCTACTTCCCTCAGCAGGTTTTAAGTATAGTCCTTGTCTTGTTCTCTCTTTTTCTCTTAAATTTTGCAGTCTTGGCACATACTAGGCTCTTAATAAATAAATAAATAAAGAATGAATGAATGAATGAATGAATGATTCAATCAGCAAGTCATTTGGCACTTTGCCAGGCTATAGAGAATTTGATGTAAAAAAAATAAAAAGCAATTTATTTTCATAAATGTCTTCAACATTATTTTTAATTGACTAAAGTTACATGTATTTATGGTGTGCAAAGTAATGTTTTGATACATGTATACATTTTGAAATGGTTAAATCAAACTAAATTATTTACCAGTTCATATACTGTTTTGTGTCTATGGTGAGGAATTCACTCTTAGCAATTTTCAAATATACAATGTAGTAACTGTAGTCACCATGCTGTAAAATTTTTCTCCATAGCATAGCCCTTTTGTTTGATCAAAACTTTATATTCTTTGACCAACATTTGTCTGTTCCCTAATCCCCACCTCAGCTCCTGGTAACCATCATTCAAAAACAACTTTTGAAAAACAATGGCCATTGCATAAATTGCTTATTAAATTTGGAAAATGAACAACTTTTAACTATTTTGGTAATAAAAAGCAGGCAATAATATGTTGGTAACTCCAGATACCAGGTAATATCAGAAAAACATCCACGTTAGCCACAGTAAATACTTCGGTTCTGAGCTTGGAAGTAAATCATAGAATCATGTGGTAAAACTGCTCTTAAGGGCAATCTAGGCCCACTCTCCTCTTAATATATGAAGACCTCCAGTCTCCTTATGCTCACTACTAGCTCAAGCGAAACATATCATCTGGGATCAATTCTGATGGTAAATTTTATTTACTTAATGTTAAAAACCTATATCGTGTATTCTCAACCCATCATTTTAGTATAATCCTTTAGAAGACAAAGTGAATCTAATTTAAATTTATTGAGCATTTGGAATATTTCCAGTTCCAGTTGTTCCCCTATCCCATAATTATTCAGCATGTAACATCTTGGTTGTTTGTACTGTTCCTTGTGTGTTATGATTCTAGCCTTGCACTCGTCCATTCCTCTGTTTCTTAGAATATTATCACAGTGCTGATCATGTCATCTGACCATTGCAGACTTGAGTGGGACTATCATCTTCCTCATTGTAATTACTGTTATTCTGTACACATAGTTTAAGATTAATCTGACTTTTTTAGTACCATATCACACAGAGACTCATATTGGCCATACTGACGATGCTATTTCTTGCTAACCATGGATCCAATAATAGTTCTTCAGCTATGTTCTAGTAATGTCAGAGGAGCAGTCAGTAATCTCCAGGAAAGACAAAGAGTGGATATTTTTTAAAGAGTGGAAATTAGTGTGACTTACTGATAGACATAATAGTACGGTTAAAGCTGGTAAAAATACTATGTTTAAATGTTACATTTTTAGTTTCTACCACTTTAATATTGTAGAACTGTAATAGCACAGTTTTTAGAAATAAAATATAATTTAAATTTTAGGTTTTTAGCATTTCCTTTCTATATAACAAAGATATTGTTTATTAAAACTGATTTTAAAAAAACTTGTGATTTATGTAAAATTGGCTGCATTCTTTACATCAAGAAATATGATTTATATAGCAAAAATATATTAAAGCTTTACTGGGCTGAGTGTAGTCCATTTGAGATTAAAATATGTTATTTTCATTGCTTCTTTTTAAATGTTTAGTAATTTCTTGAATCAACATATGGAATATACTTATTAGTGTAATTGATTATATTTCTATATATTTAATTATAAGTTTTAGACTCTCTATTTAGATCATAATGCCTATATGGCCAAGGTATACAATACAAATTGTTTTGTATTTGCTTTTGTAGTGTTCTATGTTGTTATTATATACAAAGGATTAAGCTTTGTTACTGAAAACTGTTAACTAAGTTTATGAGTATCTTCAGAATTAAGGGTGTACAGCATTTGCGTTGTTCTTAATAAGTGCACTTTGGATTACGATGTGTAGTAAACCCACATCAGAGCTTACATAGATTTTCCCTGAGGGTCTTTGACCAGGTGACATCATCATGCATAGGCTTGAGATTGGAAGTTTAACCCTCAAAAACTTTTTATACGTTTGGCTGTAATTTGGCGATATATGACTATGGGTAGGGTGGCAGTTGTGTAAAATTCCATTGTCTGAATAGCTAATTTTTCTATAGTTCAGATAACTAGGCTCATTATTTGATCACATTTTTCAACTAATTTGGGCTATTTAAAAATTAAAATAGATTTCTTTGTCCTAAAACCATAAACAATGAGTGTCTATTAGATATATTTATTTAAAAATAATACTCAAAGCAAGATTTAAAAGAATAGTCACATCTTGGTGCAGTTATGTTTTTGTCTTTTTTTTTTGAAAGTGACACTTGTCTAGCTTTACTTATGAGTCCAGAGAAATCTAAAAACAAAGCAGTCCCACTCAAGTTTTGTTGGCTTGGGTGTTTGCAATGGACAGGCAGAGGCTTTCCCTCCACCATACTCCACTCTCCTCTTCCAGCTAGTGGGGAAGTAAAGGCAAAGGCACTGGCTTCAGAAATGAGTGTCCAGGAAGCCTACTGGAGGCCCTAAAAACTGTATCCAGATGCTTTATTCTAGTTCTCCCACCTGGGTGCTGCATTTGGGCGGGGAGCTCCCTGTGAGTCTTGAGGAAGACTTGATTGCTGCTTTGGTCCAGGCATGGCTAGATTGAGAGGGAGACGGGGCAGACAGCGGAGCAAACTAAAAGGTTCAGACCCACACAAAGCTTTCCAAAACCTGGAGAGGGATATGAAGGTACATGTCAACTCAGGCAGCCCAACAATACTGCAGCAGGGAATCACCACTGTGGGACTTGTTTTCTGAATTCCTAAAATGTACAGCGAGAAGAGCAGCCACTCTAGCTGCTTATCAAAAATCTGTGTGTCCTTCAACAAAACAGTTGAACAGTGAAACACACTGTACGTAATTGTTAAGAAAAGAAACTATTTGCTTCCAATTTAAATACACAGCTATTGAAACTAGAGAAATTAAAACTGATCTTGAAAATTTAGCTTTTGAATAAACTTGTACTTAAAAATCTGACTATGGGTTTAAGCCATCATTAAGAACATAAACTATTTGACTCCCGGAACCTACATACGAAAAAAGGGCCGGTGATATCGCTCAGCGGCACGGGCGCCTGCTGGCACGCAAGGTCCTGAGGTCGATCCCCGGTACCCACAAAAAAAAAAAAAAAAAAAAAAAATCATAAACTAAAAATAAAAAACTGAAATCAATAAAATACACATACAACTAGGGTCAAACTGAGCAACCAATTAAGATCAGGATCTTTAGTGAACACCTGGAGAATGCTGGTAACATAAATCTCCCTATGTCATGCTGTGTGGTTCCTTAAAGGCTGTCTGAAATTGTCTTAAACACTCCAGCAAGATCTTGGAGTGTACCCTACCATCCCATAGAACTGCCCAGACATGCTAGTGGTCAGCCTGGCTGGTAACCACTTTCTCCTTTCCTAATTTGTTTTTGTTTTGTTACATTTGTTTTGTTTTTTGTTTTACTCATCTTCACCTATTACTGCTGAAATCTCCTCCTTACTCCAAATTAATTCATCTAATATATTTATACTTCTAACCAAAATCTATTAGCCTTTTTACAACTCCAGTTGAGCTTGAACACATTTATTTTCAGATATTCTTGTAAGATTATTTTTATCTTACACTAATAACTGTATCCCAGCTTTGAAACACTTGCCTACCTACTTAAAATCCTTTAATTTTGTTTCAGATAGTTATGAATCTGTCATCCACTGTGCAACATACTTAATGCTTGTGTTTTGGGTTAGTTTTTTTGATGTCCTGATCTTTTTTCTGAAATAGGAGAATGTTATCAGAATGCTAAATGAAATAATTGTGATATTTTATGAAGTTGAACATTATACTTGTCATTAGCTCAAAAGTATTAATGATCATGCACACATATTGGTCAGTCAGATTTATTTGTGTCATTCATTTGAATCACAGATAATTCTCCATGTCCTTTATAATTAATATTTCTACAAGCTGAGTGATCACCATGGTGAGTCCTCTATATTTAAAAAAATTTTTTTTTGTGGTACAAGAACAAGTAAAAAGTCACAAAGTCTTCCTACCTATCAAATTTTATTATAATAAAATACACTTATCATAAAGTTTACCATCTTAATTATTGTTTTAAATTTAAATTTATTTTAACAGATACAGCACATAGAAACGTAAAAATTGTACATAATTATGGAGTACCACCATCTTAACAATTTCTACCATTCTGTTCAGTGGTATTAAGTATATTCACATTGTTTTGAAACTGTCACCAGCATCTTTCTGCAGGATTATTTTAATGCTATAAAACTTAAATTTTGTACTCTTAACCAATTACTCTTTACTTCCTTTTCTTTGGCAACCATTCTTCTGTCTCTTTAATTTTAACAACTCCACTGCATACAAAGGGTGCCATACAGTATTTGCCTTTTTGTGTTTCACTTATTTTATTTAGCATAATATACACAAAGTTCATTATGTTGTATTTGTCAGAATTCACTTCCTTTTATGCCTGAATAATACTCTGCTTTATGTAGATATCATATTTTTCTTATTCATCCATGAATGGACACTTGGATTGCTTCCATATTTGAGCTATTGTGAAAAGTGATCCTTTGAATATGAGCGTAAAAATACTTCCTTGAGACCTGGTTTTCAGTTCTTTTGAATGTAGATTCAGAAATGGAATTGTTGACTCTACGGTAATTTTATTTTTAATTTTGAGGAACTGCTGTACTGTTTTCTGTAACAACTATGCCATTGCTAATTCTCAGCAAAGGGGTACAATATTTCCTCTTTCTCCATATTCAAGCCTAAAAGTTATTATTATTTATGATTTTGTTTTTGATATTAGACATCCTAATCTCATTGTAGCTTTGATTTGATTTGTAGCTTTGTCCCAAATGATGAGTGATGCTGCATACCTCTTCATGTATTTATTGGCCATTTATATGTCTTCCTTGAAAAATGTCTATTCAAATCCTTTGAAAGAATTTATCAACTGATACATCAAATCATACAATTGTGCATATTAATGGTTTCTGTATTATGTTTCAATACATGTATAACTTGCAGAATGTTTACGTCAAGCTAAGCATCTCCTCAAATATACATGACTTTTTTTATAGTGCAACAATTTCAGAATCACTTTTTCCAGCTTTTTGAAATGTAGAGTACATTATAGTTATGTGTACTCACCTCACCGTGCAATAACATACCAGAACTTCTTGCTTCCATCAAAATGTTCATTTTTGAACGAAGTTGTTTGGTTTTTTGTTGTTGCTTTTGAATTTTTAGAAGTTCTCTCTATATTCTGGATATTAATTCCTTATCAGAAACATGATTTGCAAATACTCTCCTTTTTACTATGCTGTTAGTATATTTAGGTGCACATTAAACACAATTTTTCACTATGAAGTCCCATTTGTGTCTTTTTTTCTTTGTTGCCTATACCTTGTTGTAGTCAGGAAATAATTGCCAAATCCAGTGTTATAAAGGTTTTTTTTGTTATTATGCTGCGCTTTTATTTAATTTTTTGTTTTGTTATTGTATTAGTACATGTTTACAGTACATAATGATTACATTTATCATGGGGGATGTGTACATGTACATAGCACATATTAAATCATTTTTTTGGTCCTCTTCCCCTCCCCTCCCTCTAACCACATTTACAAAACTCATTTCCATTCCTTCTATTTTCTTTACATCCCTTTTCCTTTACTTTGCTCCCCCTTCCCCCATCTCTTATTCCCCTTCCCATTTAGACAAGTTCTTCTTATTGCCTAATATCTCTCCCCTTTATTTATATGAGTGAAGTGATGTGATTTTTCAACTTGTGTGCCTGATTTATTTCACTTAATATTATGGTTTCGAGGTACATCCATTTACCTAAAAATGCCTCGTCTATCCTTCTTTATGACAGAGTAGTATTCCATTGTGTATAAATACCATTTTTTTAATCCATGTATCTGTTGAAGGGTATATAAGCTGCTTCCAAGATATAGCTATTATGTATTGCTATAAACATGGGTATACATGACTGTAATATGATGTCTTTAACTCTTTCGGGAAGATACCTAGAGGGAGAATAGCTGGGTCAAATGGAACCTCTAGTTTGAGTTTTCTGAGGAATATCCATACTGCTTTCCATAGTGGTTGTGCTAATTTACACTTCCACCAGCAATGGAGAAAGGTTCCATTTCCCCCATAACCTCACCAGCATTGATTTTTTTTTTTTTTTTTTTTGGAGGGAGGGTCTCACTTTGTAGTCTAGGCTGGTTCTGGCCTCACTATGGAGTCCAGGCTGGTGTGCTCCTCCTGCCTCGGCCTCTCTAATGCTGGGATTACAGGCTTCTGTCACCATGCCCAGCTGTTGGATGATTTCTTGATGAGAGCCATTCTTTGTGAAGTGAGATGGAATGTCAGTGTTGTTTAAATTTGCATTTCTTTTAAGAAATTTTTTAAAATTGTATTTGTACATGTTTGCAATTCATGTAGTTTACAGTTTTCTTGGGAAATGGTTACATGTACATATTATAGTACCTTTCTTTTTTTGAATACCTTTCCCTTTCCCTCTCCTTCCCTCCTTCCTTCTCCAGTTCCCCTATCCCATTTTTCATTCTTGTTGATGTTATTTGTCTTAGCTCATGTTATGGTGTACAGTGTTTACATTAATTAAGGTTATTAGGTTCCTGTACATGGCATATCTATTTTTATTATTTCCTATTTCTCTCCTCCTCACCACTAGCCCTTGCTTCCTTAGACCACTTCCCTATTGTAAGAGATCCATGCTCTTGTCCCTTTCTATCTATCCTTTGTCATTTTATTTGTACTTTGCCTCACTCAAGTGAGAGACCCCCATAAGATATTTAAGCTTGTGTGTCTGGTTTATTTCACTCAACGTTGTATTTTCCAGGTGCATCCATTTTCCAAATGTTTCAAATATGTGATTCTTTATAGCTGAATAGTATTCCATTATATATAGATACTGCATTTCCTTTAGCCAGTCATTTGTTGATGGATATACAGGCTGCTTCCAGGATTTAGCAATTACAATTTTTTCTGCTAAAAATACTGGTATGTGGGCCGGTGAGATGGCTCAGCGGCTTAAGCGCCTGCCCGGCAAGCGCGAGGGCCCGAGTTCGACTCCCGGAACCCACATACGAAAAAGGGGCCGGTGATATCGCTCAGTGGCACGGACGCCTGCTAGCGCGCGAGGTCCTGAGGTTGACCCCCCGGTACCCGCAAAAAAAAAAAAAAATATACTGGTATGTGTGTATCACTGTAGTATGATGATTTAAGCTCTTTGGGCAAGAAACCTAGCAGTAGGATAGCATTTTTTAATGTATTGGCCATTTGTACTTCATCTGAGAAGTGTCTATTTATTTCAGATTCCCATTTTTTAAAAAATTGGGTCTTTAAATTTAAGGGGTCTAATGTTTTTGAGTTCTTCATATATTCTAGATATTAATCCTTTGAGGAGTAGCTGGCCAAAAAAAATTTTTTTTTCATTCTGTGGGTTGTCTCTTCACTCAGTGGTTTCCTTTGCTGTGCTAAAGCTTTTTAATTAGATGCCATCCAGTTTGTTGATTCTTTGTAATATTTCCTGTTACCGGACTTTTGTTCATAAGGTCTTTGCGTCCACCTGTGTTTTCAAGAGTTTTACCTGTTCTATCTTCCAGCAGATTGTTTCTGTTTTAGTATTTAGACCTTTGATCCATTTCAGTTTTAGTTTAGTGCATGGTGAGAAATGCGGGTCCAAATTCAATCTTTGGTATGTGGAAAGCCAGTTTTCCCAGCACCATTTGTTAAAAAGTTTTTGGCTTACATTTTCTTCTAAGGATTTGTAAGGTTTTAGATTTTACATTTAGGTCATAAATGCATTTTGAGTTAATTTTTGTGTATAATATCAAGTAAGGTGTCCAACGGAGTGATTAGTTTTCACAAATCTCAATTTTTCTCTTTTATTTTTTTCTTCACTGATTTCTAACTTCAGTGCATTGTAGTCAGAGAACATATACTATATGATATATTTCTTTTTATATAGAGATTTAATTAATGTTAAATTTAATAACATAGTCTATTTAAAAAAATTATATGGGCACTTGAGAAGAATGTATATTATGTTGTTTTGTAAGTTGTTGTATATATGTCTAATTGCACCATTATGGACTTTTGCATTAATAATAAGTGAGCTTTAATTGACTTTGCCTCAAAAAAGCTCTTTTTATCCCCAGCAAATATCTAAATATTCTATGCAAATTGCTCTTTGTAATGACTATATAACATATTTCCTCTTGTCTCCATCTTATGTCTCCTGCACATACACACTTTTCTTTCTTATTAGTCATAACAGCGTAAAATAGGTTTCTTAGAAGATCGATAGTGATTTCTTATAATAACTAATGATATCACTCATTCAACCAGTAATTTTTTTTTTTTTTTTTTGTGCCAGGGATTGAACTCATGACCTCATGCTTGCTGGGCAGGCGCTGTGCTGCTGAGCTATATCCCCGGCCCCAACCAGTAATTTTTTTCATGTGCTTTCTGTCAAGATGTTTTATAGACAGAGTTCAATATGGACCATGGCATATAAAACAGATGCTATTTTTTTTTGCCTTTTACTCCATGCTAAAAATTCTATGAAATACATATTTTTTTTAAGGATTAGGACCATGAAATAGGCCCAAGAAGTCATGGTTCTTACCATTGGTTAATTTAGCTCATTTAAGCAGTTTGAATTCCCCGACATTCTTTGAAAGCTCAAAGGAAGACAATTTTGTCATGATAATATGACACTAACTTATCTTTTGATAGGGGTATTAAAAGCAAACAGTCTGATGTACTCAGGGTTGTATAGCATGCCCTGATTTTTGTTGACTAGTGACCTCTAAAACTTGTTTCATTTGAGCCTACTTAATATCAAGTCACCTAATGGAAGCACATTTTTTCCACCAAATCATTTTGTACTAATTCAGTACAATTTTGCCCATTTAATATCAATTGACACTAAACGATTTCCTGTGCAATGTCAATTGAAAATCACTGATTTCCTGCTAATACAGCACTTAGTGTCAATTTCTTTGTGCAGCAAAAGCATTTTTTCAATTAACTACGCCATATAATTTTTTGTTTTTAGTTGTTTGCATGGACTTTCTGATAATAGTTTCATGAAACAAAGACATTAATAGAAAAATATGACTTTCTTCCTCACATTAAGTAATTTAATCCTAATGATTGTATTTTATATGTATAAGAAGGTAAATATCTTATAAAATTTTGAAATATATCAAGAATGTGGTAGTAAAACGGTTAGTGGTAAATAGCACTGTGTAGATTTCTACATTGTATATACTAAACTATATGTAAAAAATGTTTTGGCAAACAAATATTCATTAATAGCTCCAATTTAGCTCAGAAAGACCTATGCTTGTTTGTTTATTAACGAAGACTTTTCTTTTGTAGAGGAACTTACTCACTTAAATATCCATATATAATCTTACTAGGAAAGTGCAGCACCATTGCCTCCCTATTCCATGCCCAGAGGGAAAGTCCTGTAGATTAGCACAGATAGAAGAAACAGCAGAAAATGTTCTTCTAATTAGGTAATATCAGGCTCATTTGGCAAGTGCAAACATAGCTGTAATATCTCACAGAAAATCTACCATTCTGCATGGTGGTGGGGACAGGAGGAAATGAGAATCGATCCTTCCTTTCCTAGAGAATTTTGAAAAGTAGTATGTATATAAAAACAAAATTAATCAAGGCTATACATAAAATTTGTACTAAGCATTTAACCCAAATAGTACTTATTAAAGTACTAAGCATTTAACCCAAATACACTGTAGGAGTCCTATAAAAAAAACATTTGTCATTGCTTCAACATCTGATGAGAGGAAGGAGTTATATATGACAAACAAATAATAATAAACTTTAAGTGATAAATTTTAGGTCAGTCCTTAAATAGTATATGTCTTAAGACTTTTGGATAATCTTTTTGGAAAGATTTTTGGATAGTATACACTCAGGATATTCTAGGGTTGTTCATTTGAGCTGTGCTTTTTTTGTGTGTGTGTGGGTACGGGGGGTCGACCTCAGGACCTTGCGCACCAGCAGGCGCCCGTGCCGCTGAGCGATATCACCGGCCCCTTTTTCGTATGTGGGTTCTGGGAGTCAAACTCGGGCCCTCACGCTTGCCAGGCAGGCGCTTAAGCCGCTGAGCCATCTCACCGGCCCTTTTAGCTGTGCTTTGAAGGAAGTTTCTGGTGTGTTTTGAAAACAAGGACAGAATGAAATTTCATTTAAATTGCTTTCTCTTTTTTTTTTTTTGTCTCTTTCAGCCTTCTTGTACTGTTTGACCACTTACACTGTTTCACTTTCTGTTTGTATAGCTCCATTTTATTGCCATTTCTCGTGAGAAAATTTAATCATAGGGGTAGAGTAATATATGTAAAGATAATATTATATAGTACAAGTTTAAAAGTGTGCAATAGAGTACGATGGGCAAACAAAGGAATGGCATATATTGTAGTCTGGTAATTTAGGGAAAACTTCTTGATGTGTAAAGAGATGTCTGAAATGATCCTTGAAAGATGAATACGAGATGAGTAGACAAGGAGAGAGGCAGATCCATATAATCATAGGAAACTGCGTGAATGAAAGCATAAAGATTAAAAACAATGTGGTGCATGTGGGAAGCTATTATACTCAAATACATGTATGTATTTTGTAAACTTGACATTACAATGCATAAACTATTTCCTTACATTTTCTTCATTTAACAGAATATGCTGATCATTTTTCCAAGGTCCTTAATTATTTTTCATAAGACACTGTTTTAATGGTTACATAGTATTCTGTCATTTGTTACAAGTAGTTTTCTAAATTTGTTTGCCTTTTAATATTGCTTGTTTTTGCTATATAGCCCTTTTCATTTTTATGTGTTTAAATATACCATTAAAAATATTATTACATTTTCCTTTATGGCTTTTGCCTTTGTTTTTATGCTTAGACAACCTCTCCAACTCAAGATAAAATTAAAAATTCTCTTATATTTGCTTCTAGGTCTTTTTATGGTTTCATTGTTTACATGTAACTCTTTATACCATCTGGAATTTTATTTTGATATACAGTGTGAGATAGGCTCTAAATTTACTCTGTTTTAAATTTTTAACCTGTTGTCCCAGCACCATCAATTGAAAAATCTGTGTTTTCCCAGCGATTTGAAATGCATTATTTATCCTATGTTAAATACTGAATTTACAAATAAATTCGTTTCTAGCCTTGTATTTGATTTTCAGCCTTTCTATCTCATTTCTACTAGTTCCTGTGCTTTTTTAAATGAACTAAGCTATTTTAATTATTATGACTTTTTTTTTTTTTTTTTGTGGGTATCGGGGGTCGACCTCAGGACCTCGCGCGCCAGCAGGCGCCCGTGCCGCTGAGCGATATCACCAGCCCTTTTATCGTATGTGGGTTCCAGGAGTGGAACTCGGGCCCTGGCGCTTGCCAGGCAGGCGCTTATGCTGTTGAGCCAGCTCACCGGCCCTATTATGACTTTTTAACAATGCATTTAATATCTGCTAATGACACTTTGCATTATTTTTGTTTTAAAAGTTTATCTATATTCTTATAATATTCCATGATAACTTTAGGATAATTTCAACAAGGCCCCACTGCCCTGCCTTCAGTTTCAACAGGCTTCTGATAAGGATGAAGTGTTGAGGAGAGAATTCACAAATGTGTGTGTATATATGTATATATACACACACCCATAAACAGTAAATAAGCAACTTACTGACTTTCCTTATCAATAAGGGAAGTTCTGATAGTTTTGTAGATTAAGTAAACTTCTTATGTAAATTGTATCTCCTTGAATAATGATAGAATTCTATCTCTACTTTTCTCTCATAGTTACAATTCTTGTTTGTGTGTGTGTGTGTGTGTGTATGTACCTAAAGCTTCCAAATTTTAATAATATGAGTGAGTGACTTTCTTCTTACTTTGGTGAGAGTGTCTCTGGTGTTTTCACTATTAAGTGCAGTGTCAACCATTTTTGAGGTGCATATTCATTATGTTGAAAAGATTTATTCTAGTCGTAGTTTATTAAGAGCTTGTAAATCAAGAATAGTGGCTTATATTTTAGATGAATTTTCAAAATGCTTTTTTTCTCCTTTGTCATTTATATATCATTTTTATGAATTTATCATTTAATAAGTTGTATTAATAGATATTCTAATGGTGAACCATTTTATACTTTCTTGGCCATTATGAATTATTTTTAATATATTGTTGATTTTCTTCTAATATTTTAAGGACCTTGGTGTTGTTACTTATAAGTGAAATGGTCTTTATTAATACTGTTCAGTAGAAATATATGAGCCACATATGTAATTTAAAAATTTCCAATAGCCACATTTGAGATACAGGTGACTTTAATTTAATTTTATTTGGTACTGGGAATCGAACTCACAACCTTGCACTTACCAGGCAGGCACTGTGCCGCTGAGCTATATACACGGCATTAATTTTAATAATATATTTCATTTTATCCAATACAGCCCAACTATAATGGTTTCAGTGTTATTCACATAAAAATGTTGAGATATTTTAGTTTTTTGCAATAAATTCTCAAATTCAGGTGTGTTTTGTACTTTTATCTCATCTCAGTCAAGAGGAACCACATTACAGTGTTCACATACTGTACTGTGAAGTCATATTAGGGTTGTACTAGACTCAGAAATTTAATTTGGGAGCTCTTTTTTTTTAAATATGTTATGGTTTTATTTTGATTTTCAATTTTCCTTTAAAATTGGAGTTTAAGAGATGATAGCCAGGGCCGGTGAGATGGCTCAGCGGCGTAAGCGCCTGCCTGGCAAGTGCGCGGTCCTGAGTTTGACTCCCGGAACCCACATATGAAAAAGGGGCTGGTGATATCGCTCAGCGGCATAGGCGTCTGCTGGCACGCGAGGTTCTGAGTTCGACCCCCGGTACCCACAAAAAAAAAAAATAAAAAAGATAGATGATAGCCAAAGGGTACAACAGTTCAGTAATATTGAATGAATACATTCAAGAGATACATTGTGCAATTATGATGACTATACTTAATAATATAAATACTTGGCAAATGCTAAAAGAGTGGATATACAATACTGTCTTAGTAACAATGTTAATTAGCTAGTTTTAGTCATTCCACATGTATATATACTTTAAAACATCATGCTGTGTAGGGTAAATACATAATTTTATCCGTCAAAAAATTTTAAAAATAAAATTTAGTGGGATTCACCTTTAAAACCATGTTCCTGAAAACTTTTTGCAATTAAAATTTTAAAGTATTGGTGTATTAAAAATTTCCATCACAGAGTCTATTTTACTATTTTCTTTCTTTCTTTTTTTTTTTTTTTCTTTTTTTGGTGCCAGGAATTGAACCCAAGGCCTCATGCTTGCCAGGCAGGTGCTGTGCCGCTTAGCTACATCCCTGGCCCACAGAGTCTATTTTGAAAATTTCTATTTACTTCAAATGTTATGCCTTTCTTTGAAATGACAGTTTTATTAGTATGTATTTGTAACATTTTCACATATTTTAATATTTTCTGAACATTTATGCCTTATTTATTTATTTTATATATTTATGCATTCTCTTCCTTACTACTTGATTAGAATTGCCAGTATTGATTTTATTTAGCTTAACTTTCAGATAATATTAAATGAATTTCTAAATTCTTACATTTCTCTCCATTAAGTGTTCTAAGGGAGAAGGACGGCATGTTGAATTTACATTTTAAATGTATCTTTCTATTACCAACAGGAAGAAAAGATTTTAAAAGAACATTTAGAATCAAGGACTCTGATAATACATTACCATGATTGCCGTAGTTACTACAGGTTATGAAATTATTAATGGTTCTTGATGATTTGGCTGTAGGTATAAAGGAGAAAACATAGTTTAGTATAGATCTCAATTGTACAGTCATGTGATTCAGAGTATGGTTGTACTGAAATGCAGTTCACTGGGTGATACTTTCATAATATTTGAGATGTAAGAATAATTTAATTTTTTTTCACTGAGAATCTGACGTGTGTTTGCATGACACAAAATGGAAAGTAGTGAAGAAACTTTTGGACACAGGATTTTGAAGCTCAAGGAAGAGGCTAAATCCAGAGAGATTTGGTAGTCATCAATACACTGGTAGTTGCTAACCTTGTGTGAAGTGGAGAGAATAACACATGAGAACACGTTGAAAGGAAGGGCCAAATTATCCCTATAAGCACTTAGTGAAAAACCATTGATTTTTCTTTTTTACACATTCCGTCAGTAACACAATATTTTGAATATAAATGTAAATGGACAAATTCTCCTTAGAAAAAGAGCAAAGACTTTTTAGCTTGAGTCAAAGATAAAAATCTGTTTACATTGTTTATTTTTAGTCAGCAATTTCAACATTTGGGGTATTTTATAGAAGTATTTAGAATGATTTACAAAGCTTTATTATGTACAAGGATGTTTACGAAAATCATTTTTAGTAGCAGGTAATTTTGAAACAACCCAAATGTCTAAATGTAGGAATGGAAAATTTATATTTCTTTTTTAGAATAAGGTAGTAAGCAGTTAATAAAATAGTACTTTAATATAATGTTTATAAATAATGCTATAATAAATGGAAATACTAGGTTTCTAAACTTTTGATGATGATTCCAATTTATATAACTATGTAATTCCTGGGAATAAATGCCAGTGTTTGACAAGTGATTATTTTATATTGTTATTGCCATTTTATTCTCTATATTTTCCTTTTTACAATCACATTTTTATATAGAAAAACTTTTTCTGCTTTTTGTTTATTTTATCACTCAATAATGTGTGAAAGGAGAGAGTTGTTGCTAAAGGGAGGCAGAGGGCCAGGAGGGGCAGGGGTTGATTTGTAAGAGGGCGAAGGTTATTTGCATGTTTTAAAAAACAAAGAGCCAGTAGAGAAAACATTGAAGATGAGAACAGAGAAGTGATAACTGAAAGATCAACTTGCCAGATGCTTTAGAGGATTACAAAACCAAGTATTTAGGCAAAAATGTGGACTCTAGTAGGAAGTCTATAGTGGGTTGGTAAATAACTGTAACTGTTATATGCATGGAATCTACCTGATTATCATAATAACTCTGTAATGTGGGTCTTACTCTTTTATAGGTGAAGAAATTGAATTTTAAAGATGTAAGATGAATAATTAATTCCCAGAAAGTTTTGGGGAGATGGGATCTGGGATTTATACCATTAAAGCCAGCAATATATTTTATAGTGTAGATGAATTGATTTCAAACCGCCAGGCATAATTCGGGCCACACTGTCAGTAAGCATAGTACTGTAAACATGCACAAACTTACAGAATGTGAATGAGGTAAAATTGTTGTAAATAATGCTTGTTGAAATGGACCCTGTTTAACTTACTTAAATTTTCTCCATTTTTCTCTAAACTTATTGCCTGGACCCTAAATATAAATATCAGTTATTTATTAAATTTTCTAGAGTTCATTGGAATTTGTAAAAACTGCTCATTCTTAAGCCACTAATGACGCTCGTTAAATATTTCCAGAAATTTAGGTATATCTTTGATTTGACAACATTCATATACATCAGTGTAACTTTCTATTCATCCAGTCTTTAATTCATGAAGACAACTAGCTAAATTTTATTAAGGCACTCAATTTGGATTGGCATTGTTTTTAGTATTGGGAACAGAAATGGAAATGGAATTATTTTTATTCATGCAGATTTTCTAATTATGATATTATAGAATCTGTAAAGTTTCATGTAATTGATAAATTGGGAAATATTCATGCAAATTGTTCACATATATATCAAGTATATAAATACAAACAGTTTATTCTAATGTATCTGACTTTGGAAGGGAGGAAAGCCAGGTCCACAGATGTTAATTTTTTTCTAAAGATATTGTATTAAATAATGTTTTCCTCAATAGAAAAAGTTGCAATTTTGTGATCCCATGACTTATTTTCTTGATATAAATATTTCCGATTATATTTTATTCCTGTAATCATGGGAATCATGCTTTTCCAAGTAGAAAATGACTCCTGGCTATTTTGTGTATCTGAGGTAACTTCACAATGACTTAACCTAAGAGTAAGGCAAACTTTATAATTTTAAATCAATATAATGCCTATTTTAGTAATAGTAATTAAGTTCAATTTGTAGCTGGGCATGGTGGCACCTGCGTTCCTGCCTTTCAACCTAGTTTGTAAGCTTTTCCATATCAGAGAAAGCCTATCTCATCTGTTTATCAGTAGTACTTTTACCATAGTTCTTGGCAAATAGTTAATGTTCAGTAAACATTTATCAGATCAATAAAGGAAAAATGGGGTCTAGTAGTTTAGGTTTATTGCAAGAAAAAGAGAAAGCCTAAAGACAAAATAGTATAAATTCCTTTTTTTTTTTTTTTGCCTCAACCAAATTTGTCTTCTTCCAAGAGTAGCACTCTGATGTAGTCTTGGAAGATGTGATGAGTTGCAAAAATATTTCATGTACTTCAGATGAGATTATGTAGCATACTAAGGAAATAGGATATAGATATCAAATATAGATGACTGCTTTTCTTTAAAACATATGTAGCAAAATATATTTATCTTCAAATTACTAGACACCTAATATTTGATCTGACAAAGAGCTATAACCTAGAATCATTAAAATCCTAATTGAATTTATATGATTGAAGTATGCTATGCTTGGAAGTACTGATTAATAATATTCTGATAGGAAATATGCTGTATTTTTGCATCATTTTCCTTCTGAGTCTACCAGCAGTATAATGTCTGATTCAAAAAAGTAGAAGGAGGAACAGTAATGCATAAATTTTGGAAGAGTACAAGGAAATTGTGAAAGCAAAGAAATCTAAAAAATGAAAGAAATACAAAGAGAATAAATAGTTGTTGAATCTATAGTGTAAGGGTCTACTTAAGTTTGGGGTTGTCTAAGAGAAATATTTTCAAACATCGTGTTTCATCCTTTTTTATTCCTTTTGAATATTGCCTAATGGAATTAAAGATAAATAGGTAGCTAAACTTTACTTGTGAATAATTAGGTGGCTTAAATTTCTCCTTTCAATAATAGAAACAACCTTTTGGAAATCAATATGTATTTTCAAAACCTGTAGTAAACTTTAACTTGGATCTATTGATATTATTTCTCCATTGTGGTACTGACAGCCAAAGGTTATCAATATTATTTCTTCATTGTTGTATTGACATTGCCGAAGTGTTAAGGTTATCTATAATTTTTTTTTTTTTTTTTGTGGGTACTGGGGGTCGACCTCAGGACCTCGCACGCCAGCAGGCGCCCGTGCCGCTGAGCGATATCACCGGCCCCTTTTTCGTATGTGGGTTCCGGGAGTCGAACTCGGGCCCTCGCACTTGCCAGGCAGGCGCTTATGCCGCTGAGCCATCTCACCGGCCCTTATCTATAAAATTTTTAAAAGTCTGTGTTTATAGCTAGTGCCACTGTCAGGAGAATGGCAATGAACTCTGATAGTTTTCAAGTAATCTATTCAAGCATTTGTTCTTTCTGCATAATTTGGGTGTAAGTAAGTCCCCGACCTACAGACGAGTTCCGTTCCAGGAGAACGTTCTTAAGTTGGATTTGTTCATAAATCCTAAAAAGTGAGGCTTATACACTTTTGACACAAATATACAATGTAAAGCATAAAAAACAAACAAACACACAGGAAAATACTGTAAATAAACTATTTTTACTTTTACAGTTAACTTAGAATGGTGGCATAGTACAGTACAACAGCTGGCATATAGGGGATCGCGTGCAGTGAACTGACAAGAGATTAACTAACTGGAGGAGGGAGGGTAAGTGGGAGATGGTTGAGCCATCTTTTCCCCTTGCCCAATCTCCCAATTATTTTCATTTTTGTTTCCATGGTTATTGGTTTGCTTTTCCTAGCAGTTCCCTCCATATCACCATGGCTTTTCCTCTTGCTTCCGGACATCCTAGGCTCTGATTAAGTAATGTACTACTGTACGCTATTGCAGTGTATAGTAAGCATGCAGCAGTACAACTGACAATGTCCAGTGGACATGTGAGCAACTTTTGCAGTTTGTTCACATCTGTGAATGTTCATCATGTGAGGTCCATTTGTATCTGTGAAAGTTTGCAACTTGAATGTTCATAAGTTAGGGACTTTCTGTATATTGTCATAAGTACCTAGGGTTGGGTAGGTCTGCTTATGTGTTCAGTCTTTTCTTGGGTTGCCAAGAAACTGAACTCTGTGCTGTTGCTCAAAACCAAACCCCAGCTTAGGTCATCTGCCTTTAACGCGTGCACATTTTATCCTGAAAAGAGGGAGGAGGGTAAGTGAAATGAATAGACACTTCTCAGAAGAAGAAGTACAAATGGCCAATGAATACAGTAAGAAATGTTCAGAGAGAAATGCAAATTAAAACAACACTGAGATTCCATCTTAGCCCAGAAAGAATGGCTGTCATCAAGAACTCCAATAATAATAAATTTTGGTGAAAAAAATCAGGAAAAAAAGCAGCCCTTCTACATTGTCGGTGGTAATGTAAACTAGTACAACCCTGTGGAAATCAGTATGGAGATTCCTCACTAAAACTAGAAATTTAATCTGACCCAGCTATTCCCTTCTAGGTATCTTCCCCAAAGAGGTAGAGATGTCATATTACAGTGATGCATGCATACAGCTGCACAATTCATAATATATGAATATTGTAAGCAGCCTATATGTATATAATGAACGTAGTATTTACACTCAATGGGGTACTACTGTGCTACTCAAGGATACACTTGAGTAATTTATAGGAAAATGAGTGCATCTTGAGACCCTAATGTTAAGTGAAATAAATCAGACATACAAACTTAAATATAGCATAGTTTCTGTTATATGAGAACCCCAAAATATAAGTACAGAGCAAAATACAAGATAGATAATAGGAAATAAGGAGATAAATCTTTCTCAAATGGAAAGGGGATCAGGAGATGGGGGCGAGGAGAGAACAGGGAGAGGAGAAAGAGCTGAAGAAAGAATCAAGATGTGTTATGTACATGTACCAACTCTATACAAGGAATGTAATCATTATGTATTACAAACATGTACTAATAAAAAGAAAAATAAAAACCAAAATGAATATTGCTTACATAAAATTAAGTCAAAAAAGTGAGGAGTGCAAATATATAAGATCAACATTGCTGTTAAAATGATGAAAAATGCTTTACATATAATCTTTGCATTTGCAGGACTTAACATATTTACATGGGAGTATTCATATTCACAGATTTTATACTTCCTTTTTGAAAAGAATTACTTTGATATTTTTAAAGAAAGGGGTTCATAGGCTTCATTACACTGTAGCTATTTGGGGCCTTTAGTGCCAGCTTTCAGAAATAACTTTCTGCAATTTAATAAACCCTAGGATTTATGCTTCCTTGTTTTTTGTTTGTTTTTGTTTAGTTTTGTACATGTATACAGGAAAGACAAAAACAAGAGGGTCTTTTATTTGCTTCAGTCCCCTTCCTTGGGTGCCATTCCTTTTATTATTCAGAGATTAACCTTCCATGTATTCTCACATAGAACACTCAGTTTTACTTTTGCTTTTACTTCTTATTTTATATTTAAATATAAACTATTTCTTGAGCTGAGGGACACACTTATAATTGTGAAATGAATTTCTTTTTACTTCTTTTCATGGAAAGTTTCTCTAAATTTTTGCAAGAGATACTTGGTTTTAATTGATCACATTTATCTGTTTTGATTTTAAGTATCTCCATGGTATTGGCATATCTTTTTAAAGAATTTGGGGAATGTTCACTTATATACAGTTCATGCAGTTTAGTTACTTATTTTCATCATTGTCAGCTATTATTTTTCAAATGTTAAACAGGATTGCTGAAAGCTGTGCGTGGGTGGGTGTGTGCGCACATGCAGGTGTGTGTTGTGTATCTGTGTGAAGAGGACCAGACAGGAAGTGGTAGTCAGTACATTTGAACCAAAAGACCTATCTCAAGGGAAAGGCATTACCATGGAGAATTGGTTTTTAATTCTTTCTTTCTCTCCTCCTTCCCTCCCTTCCTCCCTTCCTCCCTCCTTCCTTTCTTCCTTTATGTTTTCTGAGACAGGGTCTCCCTATGTAATTCATACTGGCCTTGAACTTACTGTGTAGCCCAGGCTGGTCTTGAACTCATGGCGATCCTCCTGTCTCAGCCTCCCCAGTGCTGGGATTACTGGCGTGTGCCACCATGCCCAGCCAATTCTCCAATTTCAAATTAATACATTTTAAAAGCTTTGATACAGTGTACTAGAAATGAATTTGAGTAGAATTTTCTAGTTCTTGAGTTTAGTTTTTGTTGTAATCAGGCAATAGATTAGTATTTGTGTAACTTTTTAATAAACCTAAAATATTTTTTGAATCAAAAATATAAATTTTTCTTTCTTATCGCAGGAATTATAAATATGTTTGAAAGCCAGACAATATATATCTGACTGGATATTTTGTTGCTATCATTACATTAAACTTGGAGTGGACATTATTTTTAATAAATTACTTGTAAAGAGATTTATTGCAACCTGCCTTATGTCAGGTAGTTATTGTGCCTCATCTCACATAATGCTCTGAAGATCTCTGCATTATTATAATTAATCCTAGTTTGTAGAAAATGAAGTAAGGCCTAAGAAAGAGTAGAATAACCAAAAAAATTCAGGATGTAAGTAACAAATCTCTGTCCTGACTTCTCTCTACATTACCGACTTCTTGATGGAGGTCACGAAAATCTCTATACAGGGATGCAGGTGGCCTCCTCACCAACTGTTTTTGCTTTTTTCTGTCCATTCTGCACTAGAAGAATGTTGTCTTGGATCATAACATTCTTCAGTGGCTTTCCATTTCGCTTCGAGTAAAATTCTATAATCTCTGTCTTTCTACTTTAACCTCATTTCAATCCATTCTTCTCTTAGGTCACCTCATTCCAGCCACATCTATATCCTTTTTATTTCTAGACATTGTCAAATGCTTTTCTTCTTTGAACACTTCATCTATGACATTCCCTGTCCTGCTTCATTGGAGCCTTTTCATTCTTAAAGTCTCAACTAAAATATCACCTCTTAAAATTATGGCCCTTTCCCTTGCCCAGATGTTTGTGAGTTATGCCAGAGGGTCATCTTATTTGCAATTAACTGTTTTCATTGTTTACTATCCATTCCTCATCTTTTCCTTGTAGTAGCCTACAATCTTTATAAGGGCAGACAGTGTCCTATAGTGTAGGCCCTGAGTAAATATTTGTTGGATGAATGAATGAAGCACTTGTGATTGCTACTGTAATAATGGTCTTGTATTAGTAAAATTTATCTACTTGACTATGCATACTGCTTACAATTTTTGGTATTTTTGTTGTTAGGAAACTTCAAAATATGTGAAATGTTGGCATTACTTTTCCCCCAATTCAGCATTGTTCCTTTCTTGGAAAACATCATCTTTCTGCTTGGCCAACCTTAAATGTTATTGTGGCCTTATGTTTTAGAAAGAATCTCAAAGAATTATAAAATAATAGCATCCTGGAAGTATAAGAGTACCTTAGGTCCCAACTATTCCTATGATATAAGAACTAAGTACCACCTTTCAAGGCAGCAATCTAATTTAAGTTTGACAGCCTGATGTTCATGTTTAGAGCTTTAGGTGTTAGTAGATTCCAAGTTTCTACTGTCTCCTATATTTTCACATTTATTCCCTTACATTCATTTGGAATTTTATCAGTTTAACTTGATTCTTATTTAAAACTCAAGGTAACATTTGCTCTGAATTTATACAGTTTTAGTTACTTTTCTCATCATTGAGATACCTGAAGTTAAAGGAGAAAAGATTTATTTGGCTCACAGTTTAAGGAGGCTTCAGTTAATAGTTGGCTGTCTCCAAGGCAGGGTTCCATGGCAGAGGGGCATCACAGAGGAGAAGAGTTCATGGTAGACAGAAAACAGAAGGCAGCAAGGCGGCAGGCAGCAAGCTACAAGCCACAAACAAGCAACAACAACAGCGGTCTTCTTTCTGTCTCATATTTTATCGCAGCTATAAGGGTGGGTAGCACTCATGTCCTTTATCCTAGCATTGTACCATGAGTCGATCCCAGCATCACATCCTTGATCCCAGCATTACATACCCTACATCTAGTCACCTCTGAAAACCTCTACCTATGACTGCATGAGGCTTGGGTGGGGGGGCATCTAGATACAAGCCAGTACGTATAGCAATACCAAAAAGTTCCTTTTAGAATTTTAGTAAACTTAATGATGAGAATTGGAGTATTTAGATTTTGTTCTGCAAAATATTTTCATGTTTAATTGTTTTCATTTTTCATTGTGTCTATCCTGTTCTTTTAGCTATCACTATATTTTCCTCATAGTGCAATGTTTTAAATAAAATTCAAAATCCACTGATCTTATTAGGTTTTTGATAGTTCTGAAAACACTTCAGTTTTATTAATCAAGTCAAGTGAAATATCATTTATGAGTCTAACTTCTTCTAGAAATAATTCCTTGATATGTATTTCATCCTTTAACAATTAATGTCTATCAATTTTGAATGAGGGCAATACAATTTCATGAAATCAAATGATAACTAAAAGAAAAAGACAGAAAGAAATGAAAGGGAATTTTTTTTTTTTTTGGTGATACTGGGGATTGACCCCAAGGCCTTTGTTCTGAGTTACTTGCTAAGTCATTAAGTTCCCAGGTTGGACTTGAACTTGCTATTCTCCTGCCAAAACCTCCAAAAGTGCTAGAGAAAATTTAACAAAAGTACTGTATTTGTTTTGAATACCATTAGACTTTAGAACTTTGCTAACTTACAATAAGCTGGTCAATAAATACTTCTTCAGCATTCACTCAGTGTTCTTTTTCTTGGCTGTGTGTTAAAACTTTTTCTTGCCTATTGTTAGCACTTTCTTCTTAGAATATGCATGCACGAGTTTCCATGTACCCCGATCATTCATATATATCCTAGGGTTATTATATTCATGTCTTTCATTTCAACTGGGAAATACATATTGATGACTTCCAGGTCTGTGAATCCAATACATTTTTCATCACTTCTGTATCTTGCCAGACATATACATATGTGCAGATGACCACTGATTGTCTTTAGCTAAATTCCCCAGAGACAACTTTAAGCTTAGCATGTCTCCAACTATAGTTTTTATCTTCACTCCAAAATGGTATGTTTCTCCTCTTCTTCTCTCTCTACGTGGCACCATCATTCACCATGACAGTTTGAAAGAACTTTCAGTTCAAGCCATTTCCTTTATTCTCCTAAAATTAACCTGTAGATCTCTATGCTGGGGGTTAAAGGCAGACATAGAAGTAAATGATTGTCTCTGTTAGATGAAATGTTTCATCAGTATTCCACTGATACTAGAAAAATAACCATAAAAATGTTCCTATGAGAAGTAGGTGAGGGCCGGTGAGATGGCTCAGCGGCTTAAGCACCTGCCCGGCAAGCGCGAGGGCCCGAGTTCGACTCCCGGATCCCACATATGAAAAAGGGGCCGGTGATATCGCTCAGCAGCACGGGCGCCTCCTGGCGCGCGAGGTCCTGAGGTCGACCCCCCGGTACCCACAAAAAAAAAAAAAAAAAAAGAAGTAGGTGAAACACAAAGGAAAATTCTGTAACAGCGTTTAGGAAGTGGAAGTGTTCTTGAACATTCTGAAAAATTCCAGACATTCGTATTCCATATAAAGAATTAGCTCTAGAGAAGGACGATGACTGTCCAGTGTAAAAGTAAGTTAATTAGGGCCGGTGAGATGGCTCAGCGGCGTAAGCGCCTGCCTTGCAAGCGCGAGGGCCCGAGTTCGACTCCCGGATCCCACATACGAAAAAGGGGCCAGTGATATCACTCAGAGGCACGGGCGCCTGTTGGCGCACGAGGTCCTGAGGTCGACCCCCCGGTACCCACAAAAAAAAAAAAGTAAGTTAATTAAACAACATGAACTAAAATGAAATTCACTTCTGTAACTTTCTTCTATTTTCTTGGTATAGACACAACTAATGCAAATAGTTTTTTTGTGCAGTGGGAGATAAATCAAGCCATAAAAATACAGTCATGAGCTAAATAAGAATTTTCAGTCAACAATGGACCACATATATGGAGAATGTGGAGTCAACAAATTCCCATCACCCATTGAAGTTGCAGCCATTGTAATGTCTTAGCACAATGCATTTCTCATGTGTTTGTGGTGGGTTTTAAACAGACGTACTGAAATTCCAGTTATATAAAAGCATAGCACATATTTTTAAATAATGTATAGCACAGAATACTTGGTAAATGATAATAGATCACTATTACTGGTTTATATAATTAGTATGCTGTACTTTAATCATTGTTTTAGAGTTTATTCCTTTCACTTATATGTCTTATATTATTTTGTCTTTTCATTGCATTAGGAAGCCACATGGCGTGACCAACCTGTACCATCTTAGTTTGTGTAATATACTCTGATGTTTACACAGTGACAAAAATCACCTAATGATGCACTTCTCAGATCATATCCCTGTTGTGAAATGACACATGACTGGATAGAAAGCAGATTTTAAACCAGCAATATTTGTAACACAAATTTCTTCTAGTGGAATTTACCCTACATTTAAAAATTTGGAGTTCCTTCTTAACTTCCCTCCAAAAAATGTACACTATTTATTTTCCCACTGAGTACATGTTACATCTGTTTCCTGTATGTTCATTGACACTGAATATGAGTTAATTTTTACAAAATTTTTCAACCTGATAAAGGAAAGTAGTATGTTTGTATATATGACTGGAAGTTTTTTCATATATTCTTTGACATTTATATATTTTTTTCTGTAAATTGTATTCATGTCCTTTAACCATTTTCTATTATATTATTTGTAATTTTTCTTCTTAAGTTTCTTCTTAAACTGCTCTCTTGTTTATTCCCCATTCTATTGTATTTTTGTTACAGGAGTATTATTCAGTTTAATTACATTCAATAAATATTTATTGAGGTTTTTCTGTGAATCATACAGTTTTCCAGACTACTCTTTGTAGGTGTATCAGTGAATCAAGAAGGTAGTGTTGGGCCGCTGAGATAGCTCAGTGGCATAAGCGCCTACCCGGCAAACGCGAGGTCCTGAGTTCGACTCCCGGAACCCACATAAAAGATAAAAAGGGCTGGTGATATCGCTCAGCGGCACAAGCACTTGCTGGCAAGCGTGAGGTCCTGAGGTTGACTCCCGGTACCCACATAAAAAAATAAAATAAAATAAAAGAAGGTGGTTGTGTAAAGTTTCCACACCAGTATTTGACATACAACAGAGATACTCTAAAACTGAAGTATTCATGAACATAAACTGTTATTCTCAGTGTCTTTTTTGATTTTGGCTTTTTTGTTTTTGTTTTTCATCTGAATTTTTATCATTAAAATATTGGCTTAAGCATCATGTCAAAGAGTCTGGCAAAACACTACAAGATAAAACAAGCACTTTATTGTGTTTCCTAAAGAATACGTTTATAAAGTTGCTGTCACATTTTAAGAGCCAGAGGAAAAAAATATCTCAGTGAAAACATTATTGGTTGTTTTAATGACATCAGCTCTTGTTCTGTTATGAAGAAACAACACAGAAGGAATGGGGATAAATCTAGCCGTAGCTCTATTTGCATACCTGCTGTGTGATGGGTCTCGGATGCCCTATACACCACTGCAGGTAGAAATCATTGCTTATTATTTTAATGTAAGTTTGATTGGAATGAGACTAATTGCATAGGGGAGTTATACCAGAAACATAAAGTAGGGGTATTCTAGATTTGCTAATTAAGATAAGTTGAAATAGAACTAAGGTATGGTTTGTGCACAAATAGACATACTGTTTCATTACTATATGATAGGTAATTAGTTATTTGGGCCTGAATTGTCAATAAATATCTTCAAGATAAGTTGTTATACAAATTAGCTTAAGGTGGCAATTTTCATCACAGTAGGTCAAGAAATAGAAATATAGTGTAATGTATCACAGAGATGTACGTGGAGCTACCTATTAAAGAGTATGGAAATACGGTATCATTAGTGCTTTCCCAAATGTCTTTCATATTAGGAAATTAAAATTTTTTACTGTATATTACTGTTTTTGTATTATTGCCAATTTATTTAACAGATATTTAACAAATATGTGGTGAGTAAATTCCATGTTACAGAAATTGTGCTAGAATTGGGGGATTTAGTTGTGATGAGAGGAAGCATGACTTATAGGTCTCTAGAGTCCAAATGAAAAAAATATCTACTTAACCTGTCTGTCCACACACACATGCATACATACACATACACACATGTGAATACTAAGTCACCACAAAATACATCAATATTTACTTTTAGATAATGCTATAGATTGCAGTTAGTTTTATCCTGGCAAGACATACCTAGTTCACTTAAATTTATACTTCAGTGACTTTTTCCAATTTTGATTGGACTTTTTCCAATTTTTCCCATTTATGTCTAAGGACTTTTGATTTTCTCTAGAAGTTTCAATTAAAAATTTAAACAATGCTGATTTGTATCCATAAAAATTACTAGGACTCCTATTTTTTACAAAGTTTGCATGTACTGTTTTCTTCTGTTAGTAAAGTAGCTTGAAATATTCCTCAGATGCCTGGAGTTTATGACATCAAGGGAAAATAGTTACTAAAAAGTTAGAAGCATTAGATCATATAGGGTTAATCCTGTTCTTCAAGAGTATCATTGCTGTTCTTTAAATAAAAAACAATAGGTTAAGTTAGAAGCTTTTTAAGAAGTAAAAATTAACTGAAGACTATAAAGGAAAGTGATTTTAGCATGATTATTTATGATCTCAAATAAAGTTAAAAAAAAAAAAGATACATATTTATATTTGTATTTGTATTTGTGTTTGTATTTGTATGTATATGGCACATTCTTGCTTTTTTCAAATAATTACAGGCGTCTTTTGTTCTTTGATCTCCACATGAGCAGAAGCACATAAAGTGACAGTGGGGCCAAGAGTGCTAGATGTCCTGGCATTTATTAACTACGGCAATTAGCACCACTTAGATTGATATATTTCCAAGATGAAAGCATGATTTGGACCCGACAAACAAAAATGATGGCATTCATGAAAGTGGAGTGACATTGAGGAAGCAGAAGCAAAAGAGAAACAGAACTCACCTCAAAAGATTTGGAATTCAAAAAAATTGATTACATGATAAGATTATTTCAATGTAACTACAATTCCCTGGAGACTTATTAATGCTTCAGTAGCATTGAAGTAAAATGAAAAGACACCAGGGCAGTCTGCTTTAATAGCTTACTGGCTTGAACCCTGATACATAATGTTCTTGTAATAGTTTATGGGTAACTGCAGTAAATTGGTAGTGAATGTTTTCCATTTTTTGGCTCTTCATATCAGATATGCTCTTAGAGAACATTTTGTTCTGAGAATATTATGAAGGCAATTGATCTAGTTTAGAAGTTGCTTGACAATTTTAATGTAGTGATAACTTTTCTCCCCCTCAGATTGTTTGATTTTTGTCCTTTGTAGCTATAGTCAAATTATAGTTAGTTTGGATTTGAGCCGTTTGCTGTTTTATTTCACCTTCCATGATTAAATATTTTGTAAGTCCTGTCACAAAAAAAAAAAAACAATTTTTCCCAGTGTTTTGGTTACCATTATCTGTTTAGATAGCAGTTTAAAACTGTCCCTATTGACAGGAAAAAAAAAAAACTTAAATGGATTTTGAATCTAGTTTGTTGAAAATATAATTTATGATCACATTCAAGATTTATATTTTGTGCAAAAAATAAAGTGATTATGCACCAAGTGAAATCACAAGATTTTAAACAAAATGAAGTTGAGAATTTTCTGGGATTTAGTAAACAGAATTATCTAGTGTGGGCTTCCCTCAGGTATTTAGTGCATGCCTTATCTGTATTTTAGTTTTTTAAGCAGTAAATATGCATGCCATACATACAGTGAAAATGAAAAGTTACAGACTTAACAATAAAAATTGAAATGGTCTCAATGTTGACATTAGACCCAGGGAAAATTAGAGAACATCTGAGTATCTTATTTATTCTTTCAGTTTTAGGCGTGCCTAGGAACATTTGTTTCATAGAAAAGTTATATTAAAAAATTAAAGAACTAAGGGTGGAAAAGCAATTTGGAGGAATATGAAATAAAGTCTGAATGCAGGTGGAAGATGTTTTAGGAACATTGCTGGCAATAAAATGCATTCTCTTCCCTATTAAGGTACAGGGATCCAAAAGTGACAAAGGAGTCTATGCTATATGAAATATAAAGATAAAAATCTTGGTCACCTCTTGCCCAAAGAGGTGGCATCCTGAAGCAATAAAAGGAAAATTTGAGTAAATTTGAAAGAAAAAATGCAGAGAGAAGCTGAAAATAATTGGAAAAGAAAAGAAATGTCTCAACAAAAATAGGAACAATAAGAACTCAAGATTTTAGTGCAGAATAGCCCAGCTGATAAAAAAGACTTCAAATTCTGTGTGCAGGAAGCAGACAGCATTATTAGAAATGAAATATTTTCTCTTATAAAAGTCAGAGGGCAAGACATGCCTGGGCAGCACAACTCTGTATTAGGATTTGCTGAACTATCGCCAATGTATTTTGAAGCCAAAAACTAAAAGCCAAATGTTTTGAGCCACTTGAAATACCCATACTCCTGTGTTAAAACATTGTCTTTAGAACTTTAATACTTATCAAAAAAATGATGTTATGTTTTAAAATTGGTGTGAATGTATAAGCAGGCTTATGCTATGAATTATCAAAAATAATGCCAATAGCAATGCATACGTAGCCAATTTAGCCTCAGTATTTTACTAACATGCCCCAAATTTTGTTAAATACCATGAAAATAGTTTCAATGAGAACGATTTTAGATCTTTGCAAGTAATAATGACTTCAGAGACTAATAATGGGAAAAACTGTAGTCAGGCCTAGACAGATTTAAATACATTAATGTCCCAACTAGCTGATTGTAGTTAAAGTCTTTAACTTTGAGTAAAAATTCTTTTAAAAATATTTCCGAAAAGAAATATTTTTTCTTTTCCTTTTAAAAATACTTAATTGTAATTTTTTTTTTTTTTTGTGGGTACCGGGGGTCGACCTCAGGTCCTCGTGCGCCAGGAGGCGCCCATGCCGCTGAGCGATATCACCGGCCCTTTTTTCGTATGTGGGATCCGGGAGTTGAACTCGGGCCCTCGCGCTTGCCAGGCAGGCGCTTACGCTGCTGAGCCATCTCACCGGCCCCTTAATTGTAATTTTTAAGGATAATAGAGAAAATGAAATCTAGAGAATTCATTGGTCTATATTGATGACATTGTCTTTTTTGTCTTATGTGTTAATCATTTGTTAAAATCGAATTTGTCTTTTCATGTTTATACATTGCTTTTGTTATTTTTTTATTTTTTATTTTTTTATTTTTTTGTGGGTACCGGGAGTTGAACTCAGGACCTCGAGTCTGGCAGCAGGCACTTGTGTTGCTGAGTGATATCACCGGCCCCTTTTATTCCTTTTATGTGGGTACCGGGAGTTGAACTCAGGACCTCGTGCTTGCCAAGCAGGTGCTTACGCCACTGAGCCATCTCACCGGCCCTATACATTGCTTTTAAATAAACATATATTATGTATAATATATATGCTCATTCCACATGTATAAATATGTAAACTTCCTCTTATGCTTATACTGTGAGTCTTTAAAGTATTTATTGAAGGGCTGGTGAGATAGCTCAGCGGCATAAGCGCCTGCCTGGCAAGCATGAGGTCCTGAGTTCGACTCCCGGTACCCACATAAAAAATAAAATTATTGAAATATTTTTGGTGTGGATTGATTTTGCATCAGATAGTTTATTACAAATGAAAGCCTTCCCTCCTATTAAAATGGAACTGGCTTTTCATAGCAGAATGAAGCAAAACATTATTGCTAAAGTGTAACTTTGTATGGTTGGGTGTCATGTTGGTTAATAGAACCGTTAAGTTTAAATTTTTACAGGCTGTTAGATAAAGGGCAAACATTGAATTCTGTCTTCTCATGCAGGCTATCATTCAGGAATACAACAGTTAAGGATTTTCCTTAAAAATATTCTATATTAAAAATAGTATTACAAAACTATGAAGAAAGGCTCAAGTAGCACAAAAAATTTTAAGTTAATTTTTGTTATAAGATGAAAATTGTCTATTAATATGTAGTATTAATCAAAAGAACAAGTAGTGGATAGAAAAACTGCAGTCCATGACTGTGTCCTTTGCTCCACTAATAGTCTGTAAAATTTTCATGGAAATTTTTTATTTTAATAAATTCTGACTTATCTAATGCTTTTCTCAGAGATCAGGCTTTTGCTGTAGTACCAGAAACTCATGGCCAAACTTAAAGTAACCTAGATTTTTTTCCTATATTATCGTCTAGAAATTTTATAGTTTTACATTTTAAATTTGAGACTTTGGCCAATTTTGAGTTAATTTTTTGTGAAAGGTATGTCAATGTTTAGATTCACTTTTTTTTTTTTTTGCATGTGGATGTCCAGTTATTGGTCTTTTTCTTGAGAAGACTATCTTTTCTTCATTGGATTGCTTTTATTCGTTTGTCAAAGATCAGTTGAGTATATGATTCTAGTTCTGGGCTCTTGTTTATCTGTTTGTCTAATCATTAATACTCACTGTCTTGATTACTATATATATATATATATATATATATATATATATATACGTATAGCTTTGAAATTTGGTAGTATATTTGGTCTCTTTTTCTTCAGTATTGTCTTGGCTATCATGGCTCTCTTGCTTTTCCCAACAAACTTTAGTATCAGTATTAATATGAAAAAATAACTTGATAGGATTTTGATTGGGATTATATAGAATTTATAGATTAATTTAGGAAGAAATAATATTTTGACAATATTGAGTTTTCTTATCCATGATCATGTATTTCTCCACTTAATTAGGTATTTTTCATATCTTTCATCAGAATTTTCTGTCTTTCTCTTATATAGATTTTATAAATATCTTGATGGATTTTATTTTTGTTGCTAATGTAAATGATGTTTTGCTTTTAATTTCAAAGTTCTGTTGATAATTGTTAGTATACAGCAAGGCGATCAAATTTTGTCTACTTTTAATGCCTCTCACTTTCTCTTTGAAAAACCCTTGAGCAGGAGATATAGCTCAGCAGCACAAGTGCCTGTCTGGCAAGCACAAGCTCCTGAGTTCGATTCCTTGCACCAAAAAATTAAATAAATAAATAAGTAATTACATAAAAATTAAAAACCCTTAAAGTAGTATAAATACATTAAGTTTATTCTTTGCTTCCATATGGTTCTCAATTGTTCTTTTCTAGATATAATTAGAAAACAAACAGTTCTATAATAATAAATTTATCATACTACTATACTTTATGACCTTTTCTAGAATGTTTACCAAATGTGGTATGATGTGTCCAATCATATTATTAATTTGATTCATGTATTCAATTAGAAGTAAAAATATTTCTGACTTTAAGATTTGAGGATTAGAATGTATTTTTAAATAATTTATATTTTTCTCTTTTTGAAGTGCTCCTTCTAACCTAAAGAACAGTGAAAAGCATACAATAATTTCCAGAAGTCCATTGGTAATATTTTGGGACATAGACTCTTGAGTTTTGTTTTTGAATTACAGAAAATTACATCAGGTTTTAAGGGCACCACTTTAGATGGACTTGTAATTTTTTACCTAGTAATGATCAAGGGTTTGATAAATAGGAAATGAAAGATAATGCTAGTTCACCTAATGTAGTTATAGGTTTGCCACTACTAATATTGCTAGAAGAGGTCTGCTATGGCAGGAAGTTGATAGTGTTTTCCTGTGCCAAAGTTTTTGGGACTGAAATCATAGGGATTACTGTTCATCCTCAGAATTTTCTACTGATCCAGAAGTACAGCCTGTATTTTTCCTTACAAATATGTAACTAATTTTTCTTTTAGAACATTTCACTCAGAGATATAGCATTTGGAACCTGACAAATTCCTTTTGGCATTATGACCATGAGTGACACTGAATCAGATGTGAATGATGAGTTAGAGTCAGCAGGAGTTAGTATAGTTATTAGTACAGTTATTTCATACAGTTATTTCTAAAGTGTTGTCTTCTCTTTAGTATTCTCCACAATCTCAATACTGAGAGTCCTCATAACCCCAATTTTTTCTCTTGAATTCAGCCAATGTATAGGGAGAAAAATCTGCTCTTTCAGAGCTTGTGAACCTTGAAAGGATATTGATAAGTTATTGTGAACTAGACTCAGAAGAATAGTGGGAAAAAAAATAGGCCATAAAACTCACAATGAAATTCCATTTTGAACCTTTCACTTAAAAATTATAATTCCCCCTTTAAAGTTTCTGTTAAAGACAGTTTTATCTGCTAATGTACAAAAAATTTTAAAAGTAGATCCATAGATATGTACAACATAAAATAGGTTGCTCTAATTGAAATTTAAAATCATCTACACTCAGATTTATTACCCCAGGATCATCAGAAATACAATGTTCTTAGATCCAAAACTGGGAGACACTGCCTGCTGTGAGCATTTTAGAGCAACCGATCAATAACATAACTTCTGGGTTAAATAGTAGATGATAGTATCAGATAGATCTCACGTAATACCTCTCCATGAGATGGCGTTTTAGTGTGTTTATCTTAAATATTTGTATATTTTGATTTGGCACATAATATTTTTACATATTTATGAGATACAATGTGATGTTTTGATTCATGTATACATTGGGTAATGACCAACTCTGTAGCTAGCATATGCAGTGCATTAAACTTTTATTATTTCTTTATAGTGAGTACATTCAAATTCCTCTCATCTACCTATTTTGAAATAGAAAATGTATTATTGTTAATTATTCTTACCTTCTGTGCCATAGAACACCAGAATTTATTCCTCTTATCGAACAGCTAATAAATGGGCAAACATAAGAGAAATGTGACATATATAAACAGCAGAATATTATTTGAACATGAAAAAGAATAAAATCCTGTAATTTTCAAAAACATGGTTGGACCTGGAGAATGATAAATGAAACAAGTCAGGCACAAAAGTACAAACCATACATGATCTCATTAGTAACTGAAATCTAAGAAAGTTGACCTCATAAAAGTAGAGCATAGAAGAGTGGTTATTAGAGAAAAGCAAGAATAGGGGGAAGACTTAAGACTTTTAAATACAGACTGTAACATAAGTTTACAAAGACTAGTGAATGCAAAATAGAGGCTTTTTCAATTCTGTTTTGTTTATAACATATTAGCTTCAATTATTATTGAGGATTTCTTGTTTGTTTTTATTGTTGGTATCATGACTCTTGACCAAAATATTGCCAAACTTTTGGCTGTATCCTATATTCTAGAGGCAGTTAAGAACCAAGAATTTCAGGAATAGTTGAACAAATAGTATATGAAAGAAACTTTAAATGGTGATTGGAATCTTTTATAGGAATGACAACACTTAATTCAACTTTATTTTTACTAATACAGCAAAGATATAGCTCTGTTTTAAGCTATGAAAATGTAATTAAAGGCACATTGACATTAATTCTCCTCAAAATACTCCCACTTCCTTTGAACACATTTATCCTGTTGCTTTGAGTTGCACTGTTGAGGCTGTGTCAATGTCCTGAATTGATTCAAACTGTTTCCTTTCATGGTCATTTTGATTTGGGAAAGAATCAGAAGTCACACAGTGCCAAATCCTGTAAGTAAGGTGGCTGAGAACACATCATAATGATATTACGAGCCTGCTTTTCTGTTGGATGGCACTTGACAGCAGCATTTACCACATTTTTAATATTCCTCATAAAGACTCATGAAAGAGAACTTCCAGAACTGCTTGAGAAACTGGTAAGAAGGATGGGATAAGTGTGTTGAAAGTGAGGGGGATTAATGGAAATATATATTTAAACATACACTGTATTTTCTGATCAGCCCCGTAATAGAAATTTTCCATTTTGACCAAGAATTGAGAAAAATTTTAAATATTTGGGTGAACATTTTTAGAGAATGTAGATCTGAGAGAGCAACAGTTAAGGATGTTACAGTATATATATTATGGGTTTAAAGAAGGTAGCAATGGTAGGTTTCCATTATGTTTTTCATAGCAATAATTATGTACTATATAATGTTTAACATTTGAGGTTGACTCTGTGCACTCATGTGTACAAGTTCATTCTCTTCCTCCCTTCCTCCCTCTGTCACCCCCTCCCTCCTTCCCTTCTTCCCTCCTTCCTTCCTTTCCTCCCTCCCTCTTCCTTTTCTTTCCCTCTTTTCCTTTCCTTTCTTAACACTCTTGTCTTCTATCCCACATGCTCCTTATTGATCCTATCCACTGCTATGGCTTCAGTTACTGTGTATGGGTTAATTACAGCTACATTTTTATCTTAAAGAAGATCCTTTTTCGAACCCCATCCCCCATACCAAATTACCTGCAAGACCTCTTTACCTGAATGATTCATTAGTAACTCAGAATAACATAAGCAAAACTGGCCTTTCCCCATCTTGGCAAATGATAGGCTTTGCAAACTCCTCTTTCTCTCTTTCTATTCGATACCAGATCCTTCTGTATTTGCATCCTTAGGTCTATCCACTGTTCTCCCTGTCTGTTGTCACTACTCTCATCTGAGCCACTATGCTTCATCTGACCCCTGGTTTGATTACTACAGCTTTGTTGTAGTTTGAAGTCAGGTTTTTTGTTTGTTGTTTGTTTGTTTGTTTTGGTTTTTTTCTGCTCCGGATAGCTTTGGTTATTTGCTTTGTGTGGGGGAGTTCATATAAACTTTAGGACTTTTTTTAGTTCTGTAAAGAATGACAGATTTTGATAGGGATTTTACTGATTCTGTAGAGTGCTTTGGTTAATGTGGACATTTTAACTATTTATTATTCTAATCCATAAATATGGATGTGTTTCCATTTTGGTGTATTTTCTTCAGTTTCTTTCATCTGTGTTTTATGATTTTCAAAGAGATATTTTATCTCTTTGGTTGAATTAATCAAGTAGCTGTTGTAAATGGAATTGTTTCTGGATTCCTATTTCAGATAGTTTGATAGTTCAGTATTTCAGATTGCAGTGCTACTGATTTTTATGTTGATTTTTTTACTCTACTGAATAGCTTTTTTTTTGTTTTTGCTTGTATAGGGGATTGAACCCAAGGCCTTCATTCACACTGAGCTACAGGGCCAGCCCTTATTTTAGTTACTTTTTAAATTTTGAGACAAGGCCTCACTAAGTCACTGAATTCCACAGGATGGGCTTGAACTTTTAGTCCTCCTGCCTCAGCTGCTAAGAGTGCTGGAATTATAGGCTTTTATCACCACACCTGCCTGGGGTTTTCTATGATACTAAGTAAAGTAAGTCAGACACAGAAGGTTAAATATTGTGAGGTTTATCTAATATGAGAGATCCAAAATATAAATAATATAAAGAGCAAAATAGAGATGGTAGGAAACAGGGAGGAAGACTGTAGAGAAGAGAAGAGGACCTAGAGAAGGAAGGAGAGGGAATGGCCTGGCAGGAAAGAGGGAATAAAAATAATGAAGATGTAATGTGTACCAGTTGGCCAAGATGAATGTAATTAGTATGTATTGCAAACATAAAATAATCAAAATTTTAAATAAAAGACTGTGTTATCTGCAAACAATAACAATTTTGGTTTCCTCTTTTACAATTTGAATGCACTTTATTTTTTTCTCTTGCCTTGTTGCTCTGTCGAGGGCTTCTAGTAATTTGTTGAGTAAAAGTGTTACAAGTGGAGCATCCTTGTCTTATCTTGTTCTAGACTTTAGAATAAATGTCTTCAGCTTTCCCTCATTTTATATAATGTGAGCTATGGATTTAGGATATGTGGCCATTACTATTTCATGATCCTTCCATATCTAATTAGTTTATCATTTTTAACAAGAAGGATGTTTAATTTTATTAAAAGCATTTTCATTTTTTTTTTTTTTTTTTTTTTTTTTGGTGGGTACCGGGGGTCTAACTCAGGACCTTGCACGCCAGCAGGCGCCCGTGGTGCTGAGCGATATCACCGGCCCTTTTTTCATATGTGGGTGCCGGGAGTTGAAGTCAGGACATCACGCTTGCCAGGCAGGCGCTTATGCCGCTGAGCTATCTCACTGGCCCTTGGTATCTATTAAAATCCTCATCTGGTTTTTGTCCTTCAGTGCTGTGGTGCGTTATGTTTACTGATTTGCGTATGTTGAACTGTCCTTGTATACCAGGGATGAATCTCACTTGATCATGGTGAAAATTTTTTTGATCTGCTTGCGTTTATGTGCATCAAAGATATTGGCCTGCATTTTTTTCTGTTTGTTTTCTACTTGTCTCATTTTGCTATCAGGATAATGCCAGCCTTATAGAAAGTGTTTGGAAGAATTTTCTCCTCCTATTTATTTTTTAAGATTAATTTAAGAATTACTCATATCTGTTCTTTTCTAAATGTTGGGTAGAAGTAAGCAGAGAAGCTGTCTGGTCCTGAGTTTTTCTTTGATGGACTTTTTGTTCCTGAGTCAATCTTTTTATGGGTTACTGGTCTGTTCAGGATTTTTCTTTCTTCATTCTTCAGTCTTGGTGAGGTTATCAAATTTTTTGGGTTATAATTGTTAAAGGTAATCACTTATGATACTTTGTACTCCGGAGGTGTCAATTGTAATTTTTCACTATTGACCTCTGTTTTTGAGTCTTTTTCTTAGTTCCTCTAGCTAAGGGTTTACCAATTTTATTTATCTTTCAGAGAATCAGCTCATTTTGTTGATTTTTATTTAGTCTCTATTTCATTTATTTCTGCTCTGATCTTTCTTATTTCTTTTGTTGTCCTAATTTTGCTCTCCTAATCTGTTTTGTTCTTGTTTTTCTAATTCCTTGAGCTGCAGTGATAGATTTTTATGAAATAGAGGTCTTTGCACTGAATTTTTTTTTCAATATTGCACTACTTGTGTTAGATAGTTTAATGATTCTAAATGGAAATTGTGGAAAACCAGATTTAGCAGTGACTAGATGACTAGGATTTAGAATGGTATGCTAAAAGTAGCAGCTTACAAAAACTTGAAAACGCGCAAAGCTTGTTGTTTCTTATTTAAGCTATTACAAAAATATAAGGCACAGAATTAATGTAATAAATAACAAATTCTCATCACCCATATTTAAAAAATGTTAGCATTTGCCATATTTACTTGAGATAGTTTTTACAAAAATTAATCATTGCAGAAATAGTTGAAGTCCCTTCCTGTTTATATTTTTTTTTTCCTGGAGGTAACCACTATGTTGAGGCTAATGTGCATGCTTTTATCTTCATTTCATAGTTTCACTGTTGTTACCATATATTTTCATGTGTGTATATGCATACATATACCTATCAACAGATACAGGTATATCTACGTGAAGTTTACATAAATCATACCTCACCATAATTCCTATCTATATCCCAAAGGAGCTCCAGGACTGCCACAGTGAACTCAAAGGTTGTCACAAGATTTTTAAAAATATTTGTCGGACACCAAATCAGCAAGAAGTTTAAAGTATTTCCTAGTTTTAGCATTTGATATTGTATTTCTCTTAATGGTATCACATCTTTACGAAGCTTGATGCTGGAAGTTGCTGTCATTGAAAACAGGTACTTTTTGAAAATCAATATGCCTCAAGAGGGGCCGGTGAGATGGCTCAGCGGTGTAAGCGCCTGCCTGGCAAGTGCAAGGTCCTGAGTTCCACTCCCGGTACCCACATACGAAAAAAGGGCCGGTGATATCGCTCAGCGGCACGGGCACCTGCTGGTGTGCGAGGTCCTGAGGTCGACCCCCGGTACCCACAAAAAAAAAATATGCATCAAGAGAAAAGGGTGGCAGTGTCCAGTCTGATTACGAGGTTTGAGAAACTGCACTGCCCAACAGGCGCACAAATGCCCATGATAAATACTATAAATTATATTTTATATTTATGTGCTCATTATTTCCATTAGTATGATATGAATTTGCTAAGGACAGGAGCTCTGTTTTATTCACTCCTGTATCTTCCGGGTCTAAAATAGTACCTTCTTAAAAAATAAACAACTACTTAATACAGTAGTTGTTGAATTCATGAAAAGGAGTTATCAGATTTTTATATTATGTTGGGCTCATCTTCACCTGAAGGAGTTTGTTTTCTGTGGGTCTTAGAGTTCTGCAGGTCTTCTGAGGTAATTTAATATTTCCTTCTGTCCTTTGACCCAAGATCTACACCCATTCTGATGTAAGAAAATTTGACTGTTAGTTTTATCCTTGGATTTATGTCCCAAATAGTGAATTGTTGGATTCTAAGGTGCCTGTGACATATAGCAGAGTTTTATATTTCCTGTGACTCTTTTCCATCCAGAGCCCTTAGTTGATATCTAATTTTTTCTTACCATATCTCTAGGTAGTCTGTAATCTAAATCTTGTGGATACACATCTGTCTGTTAATAAGCATAACTTTTAGTTTTGGCTGTATCCATTTCGATGGCTTAAGCCCTTGAATATTGTCCCCACATGGTGTTAATACTCTTTCCATCATCCCAAGTATCTGGGTATATGAATATGGTGCCCTAGGGAGACACCAAAGCTTCAGGCTTATATGCTGCTCTCCTTTTGAGTTCTCTTCACCAACACCAAGAAATTTCTGTTTCTTTTTGTGGGGGCAGGACTGGGAATCCAACTCAGGACCCCACGCTTGCCAGGCAGGCGCTGTGCCGCTGAGCTATATCCCCGGCCCCAAAATTTCTATCTTTCTAACTTGGTTACCTTTTTAATTAGCAGAATTACCTTGAATATCTGTGTATTTGAAAAGAAGGAAAGACACATCCACTGAATCAGCCTGTCTGATTCATAGGTTAAAGAGGGTATTTATGTTAAAACAGATTTTTTGTAGCTTGGTTATTTCCTTATACAAGATACTTTTTACATATGAGCAATGTATTTAACACTTCCTTTGGATCCTGTTATCATAATTATTTAGTGGTTAATGTTCTTGCTTATGTGTTGTCATATCAATAATCATGTTTTTTTTTTTTTTAAATAGAGCATCCTTCAGGACACATAGTATCATGCAGAGTGTGTGTGTGTGTGTGTGTGTGTGTGTGTGTGTGTGTCAGGAAGGGGAAAGTGGAAGAGAAAGAGGAAGAAGCTGAAGAGTTTTTAAGAGAGGAAGACACTTATATACAGTTAATATGAAGTGTGTGTGTGTGTGTGTGTGTGTGTGTGTGTGTGTGTGTGTGTGATGAAGGGGAAAATGGAAGAGAAAGAGGGAGAAGTTGAAAAGTTTTTGAGAGAGAGAAAGACACTATTATAAAGAAAAACATGGATGATTTAGGAGAGGAAAAGAGATAGGAAGAAGATGGGGAGTGGTTGAGTCTGCATAACTAAGACAGCTTACACCTAGGCAAGCCAAATCTTTGGCAGAGTTGGTTTTTAATTCTTTTCAGTGAGACAGTTGAACAGTATCAGAGGCAGATAAATTATTCCATTTCTATTTTTATCTCCCCTTCAATTTATTGGCCAGACTTTTTGCAAATGTAGCTAAACTGGTATCTTTCCTGGTATCTGGAGTAAAACTGCAAATGTAGCTAAACTGGTATCTTTCCTGGTATCTGGAGTAAAACTGAGAACTTTGCAGTTACACTTAATTTTTGGTACTTTATGATTTTTGCTGTGTTTTGGTCCTTAACCAAAATGACTGTCAGCTTGATCATGTGCGGGAGTTCTTGTTCTATCATGTGATATTATCAGGAACTCAGGAAAAACAAACCAGTGTTCTTTTGGAAATATTTTTCTTCAGCATGCTGAATACATAGCAAAAGCATAGGTAATAAAGGTATTCAAGTCTCACAAGTAAGACATGAACATTTCACCCTCCTTTGCAAATATTGCAACATTTTTTATTCTCTTTCATGTCAAGAAAAAGAAAGAATCTTTATAATTATTTCTGTAATGAATCAGCTACTTTATGGAGCTTTTGAAAATGTTATTTTTCAGATAGATTCAACAATCTATTGTGTAATGTAGTAGTAAGCTTTTTGTATTCATCATATTGGGAAGGTCAAGCATTTTATGACCTCAAAAAAAGCCCGATTCTTGTTTTCTACAGACAATTACCTAAATGTTCCCATTATTTAGAATGGATATTTCAACCATCTCAAGGTTTATTTTAATAGGACCCTCAAGTGTATTCATTTGAATACTGAATCCAACTGAAGGAGACTTTATATTATCTAAAATCTCTCTATGTTTATATATATAGATGTATATATGTATATCCTCACATTTTATTTTAAAAATCATAGTTATGCGACGTGCTGACTTATGTAACAGTAAACTTCACATTTAGATGTTACAGATTTGTCATTTTTTCAAGTCCCTAGATAAAGCTTAAAGAACATATTTTGACACAGTTTACTGTAGAGATTTATGAAGACAGAGCATATAAAGCAGAATTTGGTGTCAAAATATAAAGTACCATTTATTAGTTGTCATGAATAGTTGGGTCAGTATCTCAGTGAGAGATGTTTAACAATAGAACCTACAGCAATTGTAAAATAGAATAGAAAATGATACTGTTATTAATTAATGAATAATGTGTCTCGTGACAGTGTGGATCAATGTGCTATCATTTAGAATCTTTACTGACTTTGAATTTGTGTAGCTGTTTTGATATTGAAAAAAAATGTAGGGCTGGTGAGATGGCTCAGTGGCGTAAGTGCCTGCCCGGCAAGCGCGAGGGCCCGAGTTCAACTCCCGGAACCCACATACGAAAAAAGGGCCGGTGATATCGCCCAGCGGCATGGGCGCCTGCTGGTGCATGAAGTCCTGAGGTTGACCCCTGGAACCCACCAAAAAAAGAAAAAAATGTATATGATGAGTTTAAATATCTCTTGAAAATAGCCATCAACCCAGAACAGGAAAAGTGGTATTTGGTATACTTTGGATATATAAAGATATAGTATATTTGGGAAAGTTAGATTACATAAAAGATTTTGAAGAAGAAAGAATTCTTATAGCAGATGTAATGGAAATGTAACTTGAAATGGCATTACAGGGTATCTGACAATATTCTTAAAAAGAAAAAAATACTGCAGGAGAAATCAGTAAACATCTTAAAGACAAACAGATCATGGACAATGAACAAGATGGGTTTATTAAAAGCAAATCATGTCTGATAAAATTAATAGCTGTTTAAAATAGAATTGCAGAATTCACATGCATAAATGCAATGTGTTTTTTGAACTTCAACCAAATATTTGCTGTAACTTTTCAAAAAAACTTTAAAAATTAGGATATAAATAATCTGATGGGTGGACTATTTATGGAAAGAACTGAATCAACATAAGCCCAAATGTGATATGAAGAACCCCAAACTGATTATAGAGCATTAGCTGACAATGAGAATGGTGATCTGAAGTGTTCATGTTCCCCATAATCTCTTTCAAATTCACTTGTTTATATGTTTATTATCTGTGGTTGCTTTCATATTACTGTGGTAGAGTTGAGTAGTTGAGACACAAACTGTATGATTTGCAAAGCTTGAAATATTGTCCTTTTACAGAATAGGTTTGCTGATCCCTCATTTAGACAAATGATGTTTTAAACCTATAGAAACATTGTAAGTGCTATCAAATCCAACCATAAGCAGAATAGTAGAAGGGAGGATTAAATTTGTACATGTTACTACACTTAGGGTTTAGTCTCTGTATTAGTCAGCTTTCTTGTGGCTGAGATACCCACAGTTTAAAAGAGTAGAGCTTTAATTTGGCTCACAGTTTCAAGGAATTCAGTCCATGGTTGGGTGGCTCCCAGGTAGGAATGTCATGGAATAAGGGTGTGGTGGTGCAAAGCTACTCAGTTCATAGTGGACCCTGAAAAAGAGCAGGGGAACATTGCCAGAGAGGAATGGGCAAGGTCCCATATATATGGTACTCGTGGTCTCTCCTTCATACCACCCCAGCCACACTGAAGAACATGCTTTACTAAACTGCTAGGTATTTCCAAATCCAGTGAAGTTGACATATCAAAGTTAGTGGTCACAGTCCCCCTGCATCTTCCATGTCATAGGAAATGACCGATCCATTGTGGCAGTAAATGTGTGAAATGAAGTATGTCACTGCTTTGTTTTAATGCCATTTGTTGTGTTTGTGTCTGGATGTCTCCCCAAAGCCCTCATATACTTTTAGAAGGGGCTTTTTCAGAGGCGGCTGAATCTAGAATTTGTGTTTGATTCATTGTTCAATGCTGGGATTAAGGGTTGCTGGGATTGCTAGATCAGTCCACTGATTGGATTGGCACTGCCCTAATCTCAGCACTCTGCACAAGGTGAAAGGGGCAGAAAGAGGCTTGTTTCCTCCTTTTGCTGTTGTCGCTTTTGGTATCTTCCACCACCATGATTATTTGCCACTCTGCCACACCATCCTGCCTTAGAGTCAGCCGATTATGGACTGAAATCTCTACAAACTGTGAGCTAAATAAGCCTTTCCTACTTTAACCTTGGGTGTTGGGTATTTTGTCTCAGCAATGAGAGAAAAGTAACTAAGACATCATTCAACTGTTCTTTTTGACATAATAAAAGGAGATGGTGACATACCAAAGGCTTAATGGGAGAATATGAAAGGAATAATTGCTAAGAAAACCAATGTTGGGCTGGTGAGATAGCTCAGCGGCCTAAGCGCCTGCCTGACAAGCGCGAGGTCCTGAGTTCGACTCCCAGGACCCACATACAAAGGAAAAAAGGGCCGCTGATATCGCTCAACGGCACAATCACCTGCTTGCAAGCGCAAGATCCTGATTTCGACCCCCAGGACCCACAAAAAAAAAAAAAAAAAAAAAAAAGAAAACCAATGTTACTTGTATGTATTAAGGCATTTTAGTTGTAACTATAACCATCTTCTTTTTTTTTTTTTTTTTTTTTAGAATTCTTTCAAAATAAGTGCCATCAGATTGATATTGGGCCTTCTTACATACATTATCGACAGAGCATTCATCAGCCTAAGAATTAACTTAAAAATTACCTTGTGGATTGTACATGTATCATACATATTTGTGGTTTGAATATTAATTTCCTAATGATTTTATATATCCCTATATTAATTATTCAGAAATTTGAGTGCTTACTATGTGCCAACCATGACACCCAGGGGTAAGTGATTTGGCAAAGAACAAGACAGGTAGTGTCCATAATGTAGAGATATGGACAGTGAATAAATTTATAAGTAAGTTAATTTCTGATAGTGATAATATATTAAGAAAAGAAAACTAGAGTGTGGACTGATGAGTGACTTGGGTCAGAAAGGTTGTATGGTGGGATAAAGAACATCAAGCTACTACTTACCTGAGAACTGAATGATGAGAAGAGGAAGCCATTATCAAATGATCTAGAAGAACCTTGTAGAAGAGCAAGTTCAAAGGCCTCCAACAAATATGGCTTGAGATAGAAAGAAATAAAAGATAAAGATAGCTAGAGTCTAATGAAGCAGTGGGTAGAGAGAGAGAGAGAGAGAGTGTGTGTGTGTGTGTGTGTCTGTGTGGTGGTACTTTTGTTAATTTAGGAACATGAATGTTTTGTTTCCAGGTGAGATGTTTGTGGGAACAGGGCATACAATCAGATAAGAATGAGAAGAGACATGTTTGGAAATATTTGGAGATACTGAGTTTCTTTGGCTCCAAGACCAAGGAGAAGCATCCTTGGGATGCACTTCCTGGATCAGGAATTATATCATGCATCCTATAGGAGCAAAGACTTCTACCCAGAAAGCAGTAAGTGAGAATATAGATTTAAACAGCAAACATTACTGTTTAAGAACAAGAAGATTAGGACTGAGAATAAATCAGACTCAAGTGACTGAAAAGTGACATCCAAAACCCTGGGGTTTCCATCAATGCTAGCTTCACAGAGAAAAAAAAAGTTGTTTGTAGGAAGATAGATTGGAAAGTATAGGGGAGAATGGTATGTTGGAATTAAAACATCAGTAAATAAAGGATTATGTTCCACATTACTATACCTTTTGGAAAAAGAAAGGTAAATTCAGAGGTCAAAACTGGCTTTGGATAAAGAAATTAATAGGCAATAGTATAGCAAAGGAAGTCATCACAAAAAGGCATTACGTATGTTGAAATTCAAGCAGTAGTAAAAAACCTGAAAGCAATGTTGTTGGAAAGATAAATACATTTTTAAACTAGTGAATAATATGAAGTATATAAAATAAATGTATCAAATTACTGAATATTTAAAACAAATTAAAATTTGATTAAATTAATTCAGTAAATTAACATTTAAACTCTGTTGGCCGTATTTTGGTTTAAAGTAAAAAACAATCATAGTTTGTAATTTAACTGCTAATGTGTTTCATATACCAGACAGACAAAAGTGTATGCGTTAGTTGAAAATGTGAACCCTTTTTTATTAGTCTGAACCCCCAAATTATCCTGGTACAAATTTCTTTTCTTTTTCAGGTGCTTTGGTCAGGTACAGACATGATGTCTTTACTATTAATTTTCATCAGCATTTTGTATCTTGACCATATTTCTGTATTATAGTGACCAAAACAGCCTGAGCAGTGCTGACCAATTCTTAAAACTTGTTCCCGAGTACTGAGATATTTACATCACATTTTAATTTCTGCAGTTGTCATTTTCCAAGTTGAAAATAGTTTTTAGTCACTTTAAATTTAATAGAAATTGACAGAGTAGGCACAAGTATCTCATGCTGGATTATATAGAAAAGACATCATGGAGGGTATATAGAAGGCTTAAGAATAATTTGATAAGTGTGCAAAAATATTTAAGCCTCATAAGTACTGTATGACGCATTTTAGATGCAATAATTGTTTGCTGAATCAATGTACAGTATATTTATTTAAAATTTTATCTGTCTGGATTGGTGGGTATAATTTCTACACTATTTAGAAGTGATAATATAAAACAGAACCAGATTATGGCAGCCTTGAAACCCAGATACTTGACATTGTGAAAGATTGAGAATTGTCATAGGGAATAACATAATGACTAGATGATTTTCATTTTTGTTTTGTTATGGTGTATAGGATTATTTAAGTATGGGTACTAAGGATGATACTGTATTCCAAACATACTTTGTATTTAACTAGGTTATCATATGAATCTGAATCAGCTGCATAAAAGTCCCTGAGTCTAAGGTAGAAGAGTTGCTTCAGCTATCAGTTTTCTTCCTTATGTTGTCTTGCATCTGTGTACCTACTTGCCTTGTGCCATACACTTCTTTCTTACAAATATCTGACCTTGAACATGTTTCAGGACTTTATATGTTGTGGTTCATTTGTCCTTTTATATGTGTGTCTTACTAGAACCAATGGTTTGCATTTATGTATAGGGAGAGATTCTGTATATCTTTGATGCTAAATTAAGTGCAATAAATTTATAAGGAATTCCTCTTCTATACAAGCTGTAAGAGCAGTGTGTGTGTATGTGCGTGTGTGTGTGTGTGTGTGCCATTGCTTGCTGTCACTGATAGCACTAAATCTGTCAGGGAGAAGGATATGCCAAGAAATGTTCATATTGCTATTGCTTTGACCACTTAAGCAATTTTCTTGCCCCCACTGTGAATTTTAATATTTTCCACCATAGAAATTATTTAAGACCCAAGAGTAAAAATTGTATAGCCTGGTTTGTGTCTCTCTTCAAACAAATTAGGAATAGTAGGCAGTCCAACCTTTGGGAACTGTTATGATAATATTGCCTACGTATGTTGTCTTGATTGGCACTTAGAATGTCATTCTATTTTCTATCCCATCAGAACTATTTCCAAAAAGGAGATGAGAGGCCAGTTTTTATTGTATGGCTCCACATTTATTGAGCTAGTGGTATTTTATTTTTCCATCTGGGGCATTGGCTTTGGGAAATTTATGATGGTATATCCCAATGGTTATTCCAGTTTTGTCAGCAACTAATGAACAACTCTCTAAATGAATTTGTCTGGGAAAAAGTGTATACTGTTTCCTGCATTGCAGTGAAGAGATGAACTTGTGCTAAATACAAAATCACACAAGAAACCCTATCAGTTTGTTGTAGTCAGGATTTGCAATGGCAACAATTTAATAGAGGACACATATTTTATAGGATTATTTTATAATAGTCACCCAAAGAGTCAAATACAAGAGTGCAGGGCTGGTGAGATGGCTCAGTGGCGTACGTGCCTGCCTGGCAAGCGCGAGGGCCCGAGTTTGACTCCCGGATCCCACATACGATAAAAGGGGCCGGTGATATCGCTCAGCAGCACGGGTGCCTGCTGGCGCACGAAGTCCTGAGGTCGACCCCCGGTACCCACAAAAAAAAAAAAAAAAAGAGTGCAGGAAATCTGTGCACACACTAAAGACCCAAAGAATCCAGATGAGGCCCTGGATCCCTTGGCAATGTCCTGCATGAGTCTAGCTGAAGACCTACAGCCCATGGCAATGCACCCCACAAATCCAACTGGAGGCCAAGAGAGCACGACAATGTCTCATGCAAGCCTGTTTCAAGGATCTGCACTGGGAAGGCCCGAAGGTCAGTGGTGGACGCTAGAAAGTCTGCGCCAGTGGGGTGAAGGATCTGTGCCAGCAGGCTGAGGGATCTGCACTGGAACCAGGAAGGGACACTCAAAGTAAGGACCAGAGCTCCCCCAAAAGGTACCACAGCCATCATCAGTGACAGTGAGGTCCCGAGCTCCTCCAATGATAACAGCCAACTTCATATCAGGAAAGCCAGCACAACAAGCTTCTCCAGGAGGGCCAACAGCACCACTCTTCCTCTCCAGTTCTCCTTTTTATGTTGTTGGCAACAATCCTCAGGTGGGCCCTCCACATGCAGCACCATGCTGGTTCAGTTCAGCTGGGTGTTACAAGTTGCCCACCAGTTGTCAATCCACCACACAGTTCATGAAAGTTTGAAGCTGAAATGTAGTAATGCACTACAAAGTGTAGACCAGGAGCCAGGAAGAATGGGTATGAATCCAGGTTCTGCCACGTAGTATAGAAGTGTTCCTTGACAAATTAATAAATCTTTTGGTGTCTCAGTTTACACATCAATAAAATGAGAATAATAATCTTCACTTCCTGGAGTTTTACTGAAGTGTAAATAAGTGAAAATATGTAAAAGCACTTAGAAGTTGGGCTTGCTGTCACATGCCTATAATCTAGGTACCCTGCGAGGATAAGGTAGGAGAATCATAAATTCAAGCCTAGCCTGGCTGGGTAACTTAGTGAATTAGCACGACCCTGTCTCAAAATAAAGATACTTAAAAAAATAATAATAAAAGGATGTAGTTGTAGTTCACTGTGAAGGCCCTGGGTTAAATCCTTGGTACTGAAAAAAGAAACAAATGAAAAATCCCCACTGAAAACAGAACCCAAATATGGGGAATGCTGCTGTATACAGTTATTTTTTAGTCTTCAAAAGTAAAGATGAAAAATAAGCAGCTTTCTCTCTGATCCTGTCTTCTCTGAGAATTACTAAGTTAGAAGAAAAAATATTGCCATTTCTAAAATGTGGAGTGATATGAAAGCAGCACTATTTTGTTTCATTCTACTTTTATTAGTATATATTTTCCATACATAATAATTACTCTCAACTTGGGGAATTAGTACATTCACATATTACATCTTGATCATCTTTACTCCCCCTTTCTCTTACGTTGTCCTCCCTCCTTCCTCAGTTCCCCGATCCTCTAACCCATCCCCTCAGAGTCTACCTCTCTGTTTTCTACCTTTTTTTTTTTATTTTGAATATGTCTGATTAGCTTTACTTACTATATATTTATGGTCCCAAGCTCCATCTGTTTTTTTACAACTGACTCAAATTTATCCTTCTTTTTGGCTGAGATATTTTCTCACATTTTCTTTATCCATGCATCTGTTGATAGGCATACAGTCAACTTCTATAATTTCGCTGTGGTGAACTTTGTTTCTACAAACGTAGATATGCATGTATCACTGTAATGTGCTGACTTTCAGGAAGATACTCAGAAGAGATACAGCTGGGTCAAATAGAATTCCTAGTTTTAGTTTTTTTGAGGACTCTTCATAGTGATTTCTATATGGCAGCGTTCCTTCACCAGCATTTGAGTCCTTGATGACAATCATTCTATTGGAGTAAGATGGAATTTCAGTGTTGTTTTTGCATTTCTCTGATGGCCACAGATGCTGAACGTTTTTTCATGTGCTTAATGACAATTTGTACTTTTTCTTTTGAGAAATGTCTGTTCATTTCAATGCCCATGTTTTGAGTGGTTCGTTTATTTTGAGAGATCTAATTTCTTGAGTTCTTCATATATTTTAGACATAATCTTCTGTCCGAGGAGCACCTGACAAAATATTTTTCCCATTGTGTAGACTGTCTGTTCACGTTTTTGTTTTTATCCTTTGCTGTGCAGAAGTTTTTAATTTGATATAATTCCATTTGTTGATTCTTGCTATTGTTTGTTGTGGAATTAGAGTTCTGTTCCCAAAGTCCTTGCCTATGCCTATTTTTACAGGAGTTTTAACAGCAGATTTAGTGTTTCCATTTTGATAGCTAGGTCTGTTCTCCATTTTGATTTGAATTGAGTACAGGATAAGATATATGGTCTAGAAACACTTTTCTGCACATTGATAGCCAGTTTTTCCAGAATCATTAGTTTAAGAGGTTATCTTTTCTCCAGCGTCTATAATTAATCTCTTAGTAAAAAATCAGATGGCTCAAGATGTTTATAAAGCTGTTTCAACATTGTCTATTCTATTCCATTGGTAAACATGTCTATATTTGTGCCAGCACTAGGTTGTTCTTATCACTGTAATTTTGTAGTGTAACTTGAAGTCTGGGATTGTAATGCCTCTTGCTTTGATCTTCTTGCTCAGGATTCCTTTGATTCTTCTTGGTTTTTCTGGTTTCATATACATTTTATAATTGTTTTCTCTAGTTTTCTGAAAAATAAGGTTGGTACTTTGGAATTGCATTAAATCTATATGTCATTTTTTGAAATGGCCGTTTTGAAAATATTGGTTCAGCTCATTGAAGAACAGGGGATGTATTTGGTTTTTTTGTTTTTTTTTTGGTTTTTTTTGTGGGTACCGGGGGTTGACCTCAGGACCTCGTGCACCAGCAGGCACCCATGCTGCTGAGCGATATCACCGGCCCTTTTTTCGTATGTGGGTTCCAGGAGTCGAACTCGGGCCCTCATGCGTGCCAGGCAGGCGCTTATGCCGCTGGGCCATCTCACTGGCCCTGCATTTTCTAATATCCTCCTCAATCTCTTTTTTTTTTTCAGAGCACTGTAGTTTTCATTATAGACATCTTTCACTTCCTTGTTAGGTTAAGTCTTAAGTATTTAAATTTTTTTTTTTTAAGTTACTGTATTAAGAATGGGAATGTTGGGCTGGTGAGATAGCTCAGCGGCATAAGCGCCTGCCTGGCAAGCGCGAGGTCCTGAGTTCGACTCCCGGTACCCACATACAAAGGAAAAATGGGCCAGTGCTATCGCTCAGCGGCACAAGCACCTGCTCTCAAGCAGGTCCTGAGTTCAACCCCCGGTACCCACAAAAAAAAAAAAAAAGACTGAATGGTAATGTTTTCCTTATTTCTTTCTTGGTGGGGTCATTGCTGGTTGGCAATGAACTTGCAGCAATCCTCCTGCCTCAGCCTCCCAAGTGCTGGGATTACAGGCATGTGCCATCATGCCCGGCCTCCATTTCATTAATTTCTTCTGTGGTTTTTATCATTTCTTTACTTCTACAAGTTTTGGATTGGGATTTCTCTTGTTTATCAAGGACCTTGAGATGCATTATAACGGTATTTATGTGGTATCATTCTATTTTTCTAATGTGGGTGTTCATAACTATAAACTTCTCTGTTAGAACTGTTTTCATTGTGTCCCACAGGTTTTGGTATCTTGTGCTGCCATTGTCATTTGATTGTAGGAACTTTTTAATTTCTGCCTTGATTTTTCCTTGACCTATTGAGTATTCAGTAACTTTATTTAATCTCCATGTGTTTGTATATTTTCCCTGGTTTCTTTTGCCATTGATTTCTAGTTTCATTGCACTATGATATGATAAAATACATGGGATAATTTCTATTCTTTTGCATTTATTTAAGCATGCTTTATAGGCTAGTGTGTTGTCTGTTTTGGAGAAAGTTCTGCTAGTAAAAATGTGTGTTCTTCTGCTTTTGGATGAATCACTGTAGATACCTGTTAAATCCAGTTGTTCAACACTGGTTCAACTCTGATGTTTCTTTGTTGAAAAAAAAATTTTTTTTTTGGTCTGGTGGACCTATTTGTGATTGTAGGGTATTGAAGTCCCCCACTGTGATTGTACTGATGTTTACCTGACCTTTTTTGGTCCAGTCATATTTGTTTTATGAAGTTGGGTGTACCAACATAGGGACATGAGTATTTGCAATTTTTTATCTTTTTGTGTTGAATTATTCCCTTTAACAGTATGTAGTAACCTTATTTGTCTCTTCAGATGAGTTTTGGCTTAAAGTCTACTTTGTTAGAAAATAGGATGGCTCCTCCTGCCTGCGTTCAGGCTTCTGTTGAATGGAGTATCCTTTTTTTTTTTTTTAACCTATTTACATTAAACTTTATTTTGGAGGTGTTACAAAGGTAAAATAATGTGTTCCCTTATCCCCTTGCCAATTTCCCCCTAGTGGCTGTCTCTTTTAAGCATGATATGTGTATCAAAACTAAGAAATCTACATTATAATATTTTTACAAATATATTCATATTTCATCATTTACAAATTTATTCATGTTTCATCATTTTTCCATTTCTTTTTATATTTCAGTATCCAGCTCTGGATGCTGCAGTGTTATATTTCATTAGTCTCCTTTATAATATATAATAGTGTTTCCTTGTTTTTCATGACTTAGTTTTGAGGAATACTCCTCAGGTATTTTGCACAATGTTCTCAGTATGAGTTATTTTATTTTATTTATGTTATTACTAATGTTTGTAATGCATGCAGTTTACAGTCATTTTGAGGTGTATCTCTTGTAGGCAAAATGCAGTTGGGTTTTGTTTTTGGATTCATTCTGGCAGTCTGTGTCTTGGAGAGTTGAGACTAGTCACATTAATAATACTGACAGTATTTATTGAATCTTGTTGATTCATCCATTTTATCCTTTTTTACTTAAGTACTCTTCTTGTTAAATATAGTCTTTCCTTTGGTCTGTTTGGTGTTATTAGTCTTTCTACCTCTGTGTAGAATTCCTTTGAGTACTTTTTGCAATGCTGTTTAGTGGTCATGAATTTCTTTAGGTATTTTTTGTCAGACAAAGTATTTCACCATCAATTTTAAAAGATAATTTTGAAGGTCAAATTAATTTGGGTTGGAAGTTGTTTTATTTTAGGGCTTGAAAAACTTAGCTCCAATCTCTTCTGGCTTTCAAAGTTTGTGTTGAAAAGTCTGCTGTTATTCTGAGAGGCTTCCCTTCTCAGGGTACTTGTTTGTTTGTTTGTTTTTCCTAACAGCTTTTACTATTCTTATAATCTCCCTTTCTACTAAATTCCTGGGACTTTTGACTATGATGTGTCATGGAGAAGTTCTTTTCTGTTCCTGGCTATTTGGGGCTCAATGTATGTTGTTTACTGAATGTTGAATTCTTTCCTTAGATTTGCAGAATTTTCTGCTATGATTTTTTTATATCCTTTGTGTCATGTTTTGCTCTTTCCTTAACTCCTATAATTGTTAAACTTCCTTTTTGAATAATCTAGAAACTGTTAGATCCAGTTTCCCTGGTGTCTTTTTTTTAGGATATCACTGAGTACATGATGTACAACTTACTACATCAACCTTGGTTCTGACACTCTCTCACTTTTGTCGTGTCTGCTGCCCAGACTGTCAGTTGAATTTTCATATCCTGTATTTTTGTTTGATTTTTTTCATAATTTCCAAGTTTTACTCAAATGGTCCTACATATTTCCTATCATCTTATCATCTTGTTTACTTCAATTAAGTTTTTGTTTGTGTCATCTTATATGCTCATTGAACATTTTATTAATCCTTTACCTGTTTATTTACATCCCCTTTGAGCTCACTGTACATTTTATGGATTTTTTTTGTTTCTTCTTTGATGTCTTCAAACATTTTAATCAGTTAATTTTTAACTTCTTTGCCTGCTTCTATCTTATTTCACATGAGATCAGCTTTTGAGAAGCTAAACATTTTTGGAAAAGCTGAACATTTTTGGAGGCATCTTGTTGCCTTGTTTGTCATATTTTAAAGATTGAGGTTTGGTTAGGGTAGAAAAATTCTGTCAGTACTGTGGACATTTCTTTAGTTAATATATGTTTGCTTGTGATGTGACTGACTTTGGTTATGTTTTGACATTTCTACATTTGTTCAGCCTACTCCATGTACTAGGATCAGTTCCAGTTGCCGAGTTGCAAGGAGAAAACCACTACCAGTTATAGCAGCATCCACAGAATCAACTATGTATGAACCATTGTTTTAACAGTATCATCTTTTTTTTAATAGCACAGAAAGACTGTAATATAGTACTAAGGACAAATATGCTGGGATGTAGAAGATGAGGGGTAGAAAAAGGAAGAAGAAACGAAAGAGAATAATTCATAAAAAAGAAGAGAAAGGAGATAATAGCAAATGAAAGAAGGAAAAGAAATAGGAATTTGTTAATATTATTTTTATATCTGGAGTTGAGGGCTGGTGGATTGGGGTTTGAGAGGTTATTTGTGAGGGTGGGAAAAAAGAGAAAGCAGGAGAGAGACTGAGGGAAGCTATAATGTCAGAACCAATTAATATTTGATATAAATCTTGTGTCTGAATCCTCTCACATAGTTTTTTGTGGGAGTCAACCTGACGTACCCATTAAAGGTACTATCTAAACTAAAATACCATATATATGCAAAAACATAAGAAGTACAGCATCCTCTCAGTCCTTTTTACTCTTTCTGAATCTGACCATTGTGTTCTTCCCCCAATATTTATAAGTGTAGAAACTTTGGCATGTAGTAGTTATGAGAGGCAGAGCTTCAGTGCTCTGTGCTTGAGTCTCGGCAGTTCGATGTGTCTACTAGTGCTTGAACTTGGTCCTCTTCCAAGATTTGTTCTTTTGCCAGCCAGTGAGTGAAAGGACTTGAAGGTTTGGATGACTGCTGAGAGTTCTTCCTTTTTTCCCTCTGTAAGCACTGTTCTGCTTGGTTCCATTTGCACTCCTCTGAGTAGAGGTAGCCAAGGGGGTTTTGTTTGTTTGCTTGCCTCTGACTTATGATTAGATATCTTTGCTTTTGCCGGAGACAGGGAGGGCTCAGAGTGACTGGTCATGACTGGTCAAGCACCCTGTTTTCTGCTGATTTCGGAAAGGCTTTCTTGATCTCTGTTCTCTTCCTTCTGTGATAATCCCTTCAGTTGCATATGTCTGCTGTTTGTATTCTGCTGTGGCTGAATGTGTCATGCACCCCTTTCTGGGCACATTGCTCTTCTCAGGCTCTCCATTCTTTTTTTTTTTTTTTTTTTGTGGGTACCGGGGGGTCAACTTCAGGACCTCGCGCGCCAGCAGGCGCCCGTGCCGCTGAGCGATATCACCGGCCCCTTTTTCGTATGTGGGATCCGGGAGTCGAACTCGGGCCCTCGCGCTTGCAAGGCAGGCGCTTATGCCGCTGAGCCATCTCACCGGCCCAGGCTCTCCATTCTTGCTAGACTCCCTGCGCATACCCTAAAAGATTATCCAACCCATGAACTCAGCGGTGCCTAGGTCATGTGACCCTCAGCAGCTTTTGACTGGTGCTGGCACCAAGCTCTAAGCCATCTGCAGAGCAGGTGGCAGGTGGTGGGCAGATTATCCTGCAAGCACAGAGCTCTCCAGTGTTTGGGGGAACAGTGAATTAGTGGCTACTTTGGTCTTGCTCCACTGTATTTTCTCTTTCCCTGCATCACATGAGTTGAAACCTCTGCCCATCCCAGTGATTCACTGAGCAAGGGATCTCACAGTGTCTGATTTTATGTCCCCAACCAGGACTGTGATCCTTGTTTCTTTCTTTCCCAACAGCCCACCAGTCCTAACTTAGTAACTACCCTCTGAATGATTCTCTGGCTTTCAGTTTTTCTAGTGCTGTGGTCTGTGAATATCTCACTCGGCTGTCTCTGTTTCCCAGTGAGAAACCAGTTAAAAAAAGTGGACACTGGACAGTGGTTGCTAGACGACGTACAGATCACAGCAACCTGGCCGCAGGTGCTATATGCACCTTCTTCTCTAAGGGGGTTCCATCTTTTTCCAATAGGTATATTTGCTGGACCTGAGGGTATAAGCAGTACCGTATCAAAGAATAGACGTACTTCTTTTTCTGGAACTCATTTGGTGGGCTTCTCCTTCAAGTTGCCTTCCCACATTTGGGTCTTTGTTTGTCCCTGCTTTCTAGTAACTGAATTTCCTGGTACATGTCTTCCGAGTATACTGAAGCCACTTCTATGGTCATTCATGATGGATCTCTGAAAGCAGCACTATTTTGTTGTAAAGGTCAAAGAACAATTGTCCTAAAAGGAGACATATTTAACCTTTTTTTTTTTTTTTTTGTGGGTACCGGGGGGTCGACCTCAGGACCTCTCGTGCCAACAGGCACCCGTGCCGCTGAGCGATATCACCGGCCCCTTTTTCGTATGTGGGATCCAGGAGTCGAACTCGGGCCCTCGCTCTTGCAAGGCAGGCACTTACGCCGCTGAGCCATCTCACCGGCCCGACATATTTAACCTTTAACCAAGATGAAATTAACCAGAATTGTTTTCACATTCCCCTTTTAAAAGAAAGGAGACAAATCATATGAAAATAGCTCAGCATTAAGGGTGTCTTTAAAAGATAACTTAAAAATATTCTTTTTATGTTTTGGGGTCACTGTATAATCAATACAATCTCTAAGTATTTAGAATTCCATAAAATTAGAAGGCAAAGAATTTTTATGTGGGTCCATAGACTCCTAAAATCTTTTATAAGAGAAAAATGTCCTGGTTTTTGTCATCTTCCCAGAGAGCCTTGAGAACCTCCCCCATAAAAGATTATGACCCATCTTCTAAATCAAAGTATTGTTTTCAATGAAAAGTAAAATAATACTCTGTTTACCAAGGAAAAATTCTAGTGTATCTTATATTTTTAGTAAAAATGGATCAAGGCAAACCTTTCCCCATGGTACTCAATGTTTGCTTTTATCAAGCAGCAGTCATTCTTCTATACTTTAGCTGAGCTGGTGCTTCCTCCAGAGAAAACAGTCATTTTTGTATACTGTTTATTCTTTTATTTCTTCTAATTGCCGAATTAACATTTTCAACATGTTCATAACTACATATTTCTTATATATACTTAGGAATTGGAGTACTCTATAAATGCTTGCTTCAAAACCATAATTATATCAGTTTAATTAGTAGAATTTAGTACCAAGTATTTCCACTCATTCTGTCCAATGTGTTGTGAAATAAATGATCTGAAACAGGACAAGAGAAAGTTGGAAGGAATTTTACTGACCTCTGAAATTTCAGAAATGTGTTCTAACCCTTATGCACTTTGGCAAATATTGAAGTTCACATTTATTTGGTGTTTTTAAATTGGTTTTATTAAAATGGCTTAATAGACTATTTTAAAATAATTATTTCATGGATCTTTAGAAAGGGTACACATTCCAAGCTCAAAAACTTTAAAGTTTTTTGGTTGAGGAAGTTAAGTAAATAATTCAGAAATGCATTCTGTTTACCTGTTAATAATTAACCAGTGTGTACTTTTCACAGTCATTGAGGTTTTATTTATTTATTTGTTGGTGTGTTGGTTTTTAAGAATTTATTTAAGGTATTCTGCTATTGGAGATAAAAACAAACAGAGTGAAACTGCATAGTAAAACAAATGGCTTGGATTACTTTTAAAGAGACAAGTAAAAAAATATTAAACTGATTAGACTTTAGGGTTAAAAGCAATATGAAGTACTCTTTCTCAACTTTTCCACTCTATTTGGAAATGAAATTGTAATACCTAACTACAAGTATTGCATCAAGGGAATGGTCTTTGGATGTTTCCCTAGAGCTCTGGCTCAGTGGAATTTGATTTGATTTTAGATGGTTTTTGTTATGGGTTAGCTTGGCCACTGTTTTGAACAATTCTTGGAGAAGTCCACCATAGAATTTATCAGATTTGTTGGTTGTTTAAAAAGTTGAATAATACCCCAAACCAGAATAAATAGCTGTATTTTAGATAGCGCAGTACACATAGTTAGACTTTTTGAATCTGATGGGAGTATGTCTTATCCTCTTGATCAAGTAAATGTACAGTTTCTTTTGTATGTTCTATGAGAATTATCCATAGTTTTCATTTGACTGTTTTTTATGAGCTACAACTAAAACTTGTATTTAAACTTTTATTTAGTGAAGATGATTTGTTTTCAGTAATTGTTAGTGGAGAATTGTTAGCTATTTCTATTAATTGTGTCCTAAGTTGGTAGGCCCCATATAAAACTTAATGTTGGTTGATGATTCCCCATAAGAATCATAGTTCAAATGTAAGTGACTTTTGAATGGCATGTTAAACTCTATGGATTGGGAAACATTTCTTATGTGGACATGGACAGTATGACTTTGTACTTGATTCAAATTTGCTTACTTTTAATTTTATAAATTTGAAATTTATTCTAGTCTTACTTCCAAAACTGACTTGGAGTGTCTTCAGTTGTTCTCATGGCATAATTTGTTTTATGTGCGTAGTGGTTCTCTCATTAAAATTGATGGACATTTTATCTGTTTTCCCTTTTGATATGCTTGCTATATAAATGGAACGTTAGACTTTTTACATTCTACATTCTAGGCCATGCCTTTCTTTGAAAAAAAAATTTTTTTTTTTGTGGGTACCGGGGGTCGACTTCAGGACCTCGCGCGCCAGCAGGCACCCGTGCCGCTGAGCGATATCACCGGCCCTTTTTTCGTATGTGGGTTCTGGGAGTCGAACTCGGGCCCTCGCGCTTGCCAGGCAGGCGCTTATGCCACTGAGCCATCTCACCGGCCCCTTTCTTTGAAAATTTGAATGAAGATGTGATCATGTAAAATTTAGCTATTAGGAAACTGATGGATATCATTATAGGTGGTTGTTATTTTAATAAATCCTGGGCCGGTGAGATGGCTCCGTGGTGTACACGCCTGCCTGGCAAGCACGAGGGCCCAAGTTCGACTCCCGGAACCCACATACGAAAAAAGGGCCGGCGATATCGCTCAGCGGCACGGGCGCCTGCTGGCGTGCGAGGTCCTGAGGTTAACCCCCGGTACCCACCAAAAAAAAAAAAAAAATCCTGTTTTCTTTTCTGTTTTCTTTCTTATTATTCTTTCTTTCCTCCCTCCCTCTATCTGTTCTTTCTCCTTCCCTTCCTTACTTTAAAAAAAAATTTAATTAATGGAGAAAGTAGTCATGAGTGTAGGGACATGTAATCATTTTCAGCTGATTTTTTTTAACATCTAGGAAGTCAAATAACACAACATCTAATTGTTTTCTGAAACATAGGTTAGGTTCTTTGTTGTGTGCATTTTATGTTTATATTCACAAAATATTAAAAAGTAGTTCAAATTAAAATTATTAAAATTATTCTTATTGTATATTAACTTGTTAAGCTTAATGATATATTGTGGATTTTCACTTGCTGTGTTTAATACTATATAACATAATTTATTTAACCTGGTAGTTATTACTGAATATTTATGTTTATAATTTGAACTTCTTTTATTTCTGTGGCTAAGTAATATCATTTCATATATATTTTATTTTACTCTTTTAAAAAGTGAGATATTTATTTATAGATAAGAGTATTATTCCTATGAACATTTAAAGTATTTACTTTTGGGCTCTTAATTTTGTTAAAGATATTTTTAATTTAGGAAAAATTTTAAATAGTAAAATTTATAACTCTTTAAGTTGTTATATACTACAGTGTTTATGCCTTAAAAGTCATGGAGTTCAAAAAATTGTATGCTGCATTTCCTTAGAACTCTTTGATTGGTTTATTTGTTACATTTAGATACAGAAAACTGATTTATGTTTTGGCACCTGGTAAGAGATAGGGTATTGAATTTATTTTCCCCATTAAATGAGTCAGTTATCTTTAAACTCTCTGTGAAAATTTTGCCTGTGAATACACTCCTACTGGAGTTACTCTGGTCTCTTCTACTCCAGTGCCAATATCATGTCAGTCTTTGGTAAAAACTTACCTTACTCATTATCCCTTTGCCATAGGACTGAGACTTAAAATTTGGTATCTTTTCTGGCTAAGTTTACTTCTATAATTGTTAGTGTCTGGGCTTCTTGTTTTTGTACGTTTTAGCTAACTTTAAGAGTCAAAACTATTAAAGATAATTTTATTTCAATTCAACAAAGTTTTTAATGGTTTTTATATATCAAGCTCTGCCATCACATTAGGAATACTGAAACATAGCAGAGTCCTTCTTCTGTGAAAATGTGTTAATCTGATAGCAGCATACCCAATATGTAAAGGATCAATATAGTGGCCTAATATTGATAACTTTGTTTCTTATCTCTAATTCAGCCTACTCTTCTGTTATTCATGACCTTTTAGCTCTATTTTATGTATTTTCTTTCTTTTTAAATTTAGGGCATAATATTTGTTATGTGATACTGGTTTAACAGATTGATTTTGGCATGTGAAATATGGTGACTTTTTCATAGTCACATAGTCTATTTTTTCTAATTAATAAACTGATAATTATGTCTTCCTCTTTCAGTTCTGTAATGGCTTACTGAGTTATTGCTAGCCACTGTTTAGGGAAGACAAAAATGAATGCCACTGACCAACTTTTAATCTAGTGAGAGACTCTACAATTTGTAAAAAGCGAAATATAATAAAATATTAGTTACTGTGTGCACTGTTCACCATATGCATTGTACTAAGTAAGCAAGGTAATATATGTCATCTCATTTAATTGTACAGCAGCCCAGATAGTACCCAGATATTTTTTAATCTCTCCTTCACTTTATCAAGGTTTTTCATTTTGTCACCTCTTTTGAGAAATTTCCTTGTCCAAACCTATCTCAAATATCAGCCCATGTAACTCTCAGTGATTTTACTTTGTATATTTACCTTCAAAGTACTACTTATGTGACATCATAATCTAATAATTTATTTGCTTATTGTTTGTTTTGCTTACTAGAATAAATATTGAAAGGAAGAATAAATAATGAGTTACAGCGATTTAGAGTTTTAAAATTACAGTTTACTTTAATTCATAACATGTAACTTCTTGTAAGCCTAACTTTCTTTATCTGCACACAGATGGAGACTTAGTGGCTGTTTCACAGACCTGTTAGACCGTGTATTTTTTCTCTAAGTAAATATTCATTGATCTTCTAGGACTGTGTGTGGCAAGCACTAGTCTTAGGAATGGGGATATAGTGAAAAAGACCAAGTCCCTGTGCTTATGGTACTTCATTCTAGTGGATGAAACAGGTAATAGATAAATAATAATTGTATAGATCAAGTAATGGCCAAGTCAATTTTCTGTAATGTGTCTTTCCCCACCTTGTCTTTACAATCTGGACATTTTTCTTATCAGTTGCTAATCATTCTATATATATAAAAAATATTAGTCAGTGTTGCTAATCATTCTATATATATGTTATGTATGTCATTAGTGTTTCTGATCTTAATCTTCCTAATTCTAATTTTCAGTACCTTTTCTAAGGTTTTGTGTTGTAGAGAAAGTATAATACTGCCCATTTATCCTGAATGTAACAGCCCTGTCATTTTCATTTCTTATACCTCATTTGTCTATTAATACACCTTAAACTCAGGTTTGTTTTGTTTTATTAGTTTGGTTTGTTGTTTGCATCTTTAATTTCCTTTAGCAAAAATATTGAATATGTATGTTAAATAGCTAATAAGTTTACAATCCTTTTTATTTTAAAGGGTCTTTCACTGTAGATGTACTGGCTTATAAGATTAGTGCACGTTTGTGTGTTGCGTTCCCATTAGTAAAACTGCATTTGGGACTTTGTCTGAATCTGTGGAGATTGTTAGCAAATATGACACCAAGGTCATAATTGAGATTTCATAGCAAATTTAGAGAGATCACTTTCCAAGGACATATAATATCAAACTTAATTTTTTTTTTTTTTTTTTTTTGTGGGTACCGGGGGTCGACCTCAAGACCTCGTGCGCCAACAGGCGCCCGTGCCGCTGAGTGATATCACCGGCCCTTTTTTCGTATGTGGGTTCCGGAAGTCGAACTCGGGCCCTCGCGCTTGCCAGGCAGGCACTTATGCCGCTGAGCTATCTCACTGGCCCTCAAACTTAATTTTTAATAGCAGAGTTGTTACATTTTTTTACAGTCATACCAAATTGTCTTCAAAGGCACATCAACATGCTGCCTGATCAATACCTCCTAGTCTTAGTTTTAATTCTATAACATGCAGTGCCTTAGATGGAAAGAAATTTGGTAATGACTGTTCCATTTGTTTGTCATCCCTACCTCCATGTCTGGGTAGGACTCTGCTGTTAGCTTTGCTGCTAAGACACGAAATATGAAGCAGAGTTCTAATATCAGTGCCTTAGATGCCATAGATAAGTTCAAGCTACAGTGAACATTATCCTCTGCTCCCTTCTTTCCACCTGTGTTTTTATTTTCTTTTGATTATCTGTGCTTATGCAAATAGCTCCAACTTTGACTAATGTTTTGAGGATAGGTTTTGTGTCTTATTTTTGTATACGAAATACCAATGTATTATACATTGTAGATCTTTTTCAAAAAATCTTTTAAATAAGAGTAAGTAAATAAATGGTTTAAAGGATATTTGGGATTAGCTTTGTTAAAATACGAAAATAAGTATGTAAATATTATTAATATAAATTATGGAACTTTCTAATATCCTACTATTCATCCTTCTCAAAAGTGTACACAATGATTTAGGTTGAATATGTGCGAATACTTGTACTGAACATATACATCCAAATGTGTTAATTTTTATTTTCTTTTAAAAACTATTGATATTAGTTGACATGTCCAAACTCAGCCATCTATTCCTCATGTTGAGTCATAAAGACATGATGGAACTTGCAAATTGTTTCCTTGCCAGATTTCTAATTTTAAGTATGTATTTTTTTTTAGATAAATAAAAAGAAGTGTTAAGAATTGCCCTTTGACACTCCGAAGCCTGAAGGTAACATCCCATAATGTTTTCTTGAATGGATTTTATCTCTTCAAAATGCTTCATGATATTTAAGGCCTTGAATTTACTATCTCAGGTCTTTTCTTTATTACCTTTTAACACATTAAATATGTTTATATGTATAAGCCAAAAATAATTTGAAATTATAAGTAAAAGAAAATAAACGTTGGGTTATCTCAGATGATTTCAGCCTAATTGGGTGTTGTTATACCACTTCTGCTATGTAGGAATATATTATATCCCCCTCCCCCATTTTTTAGTTTGGAATTCTGATTTTGTAACTTGTTTTTTCCTTAAGTAGACGTAACGGCTCAAAGGAAAAAAGAAAGTACACATTTCTCCTCAGGAACAGCTTTACAACTTGCTACAAGAGATGAAAATGCATTTGTTTGGGACAACAAAACTGTTCAGATGACATTTAATGGGTACTGATAGTCATAAGTCCAGAATTTTAGGCAAGAAATTGACAATAGACTTGTGTTGCTGTATTGTGTATAGAGAGCTCATAGGGCTTGGAGTAGGTTTCTTAGACAAGAGGGGGCTGTAATTACTTTGCTTTTTACATGCATGGTTAGATTTTCTAGCAAGAATAACATGGTAGGGTAATTTATTATAGAAGAGTAAATCATAATTTACATTGGAGGGGGATGGGGTAGATACGATCCAGCCATCAGTTTTGTGAATACATACACTTAAGCATGTGTGATAGCTTGTTTTTAATTTCTTTACACCAGTGCACACCTCAAACATTCCGTTTAGCAGTGGGATATGCAAATTGTTCCAAATGCAGCAGCAGTACTTTCACCTGAATGTCAAAACTGTCAGAGAGCTTTAAATCAAATCTTTATAACATTTCTTAAAAACAGCCAGCCCCAAGATCTAGGTACCCAACTCTGAAAAAACTTGATTTCCATACTTCCAAAAAGCTGCGTATGTCAACAGGGTAATGTCGAAGTTCTAATTCACCTGCTTTCTAATTTTAACCTTTTAAGGATTTTATTTTATTTGGCTTAATTATGATATTTTCTACAAATTAGTGATAAATGCCTTGATTAATAAAACCAAATGTCAGAGAAAATGACAACTTGATGAAAAATTAATACTCTATAATATTTTAAGGTATCAAAGTACTAAAGATGTACTCATAAACCTCATATCTTATCAGCTCTTTCTGAAGGTAGGTAACCAGAATTCTCTTTTTACCTAAGTTTTCACATCCACACATGTAGCTGCATTTTAGCAATATAATTTGGAGGACGTTTTGGCTGTTGTTTTTACTACTAGGTATTATAGATAGAAATATATTCCTAATTTGTGTTTCTTTTGCCTCATAATATTTATTTTTATTTTACAAAATCAAAGTAAACTTTGAGGTTGTTATAGAAATAAAGTTACCTTTCTAAGAATCTGGTTACTGCATGTGGGTATGTGTGTTTCAAGAAATATGGTGTAAAATTTAGCAGTTTGTGATTGCATGTATGGTAGACTAATTCAGTTCATTTTGAATATTTTGGATCTTATATTTAAAATTATTCAGTTAAGTAATGAAATTATAGAAAGAGAAAGACAGAAGAAAAAAGAGGGAGGAAAAGAAAGAGAGGAAGGGAGGGAGAGAAAAACCTTTTAAAGAGAGATTTTAATATAGGTATTTGCTTTTTAAAAAATACTTTTGAAGCTTCGTTAAGAGAACTGAATACAAATAAACAGTTATATTTTCCTTTCTTATAAACTATTGGCTAAAAATGAGAAACATGTCTATTTTATTTTCGCCTTTTACTATAGTAAAGGAGTTGAAAGAAGTATCTGGCATATTTTTGCATGTCCACAAATACCAGGATTTTTTTAACATAAATACCTAACTATTCATTTAAATGTTACATGAATGGTAGTATGCAGGATTATAACCTGTGTTGGTTTTTTATTTTCATATTACACAGAAAAAGCTGCCAACCAAATGATGGAGGGCACAATGATCTCTTTTGTGTTGTGTTTTTTTTGTTGTTGTTTGATCAGGATAAAAAGACTCACAAAATGTACTATCAGTGAAATGGACTCACTTTGCCCATCTGTTCATGTAGTGACACAATGGTCCTTCCTATCAATAGAAATTTTTGCCAACTAATGTCATATTGGGAATTTTTAGATAAGTGTCTGAGGAATATTGGTCTGCACTGTGAGATTGAGTAGAGGCAAGTGTTGCTCAACATTCTGCAAACACAGCAATCCCAAGGGAAAACACCGTTTCGTGTAGATTTCCAGTAATATTTAAAACTGGAGATGGATTACGTTGAATCTTCCTTTAGCTGGCTCTAGATTTTATTGTTTTTGTGTCTTGCCTGCTTCTAGGCATCCAGTCTGTACTGGCAAAGCTGCTTGATGAGTAGAGCCCACCAACATTGCTGCTGTAACTGCTTACATACCTGCCATGAATAATACCTCTGTCAGCTAGTTAATCATTGCTTTGTTGCTGTCTCTGTTCCCTCTTACCTGATCACTGTATAGAGAAGTTAAGTTCCACACAAGGCTCTTATTATGTTTTCATTCATTTGTTGGTATGAAAAATCCTCCGTTTTTCTTTTTTTATACAATAGAAAATAAGACATGCTCAGCTTGATAGTTTCTAAATTACATATTAAACCACGTGCTTTCCCTCCCTTGTTTATTGTGTTCTTCATTTTATCAGTTCATGTTCTTCATTTTATCAGTTCTTCATTTTATCAGTTCATACCCATTTTTTGTTATTTTCAAGAATGAATAAGGGATTACTAACTACTACAGTACTTAGCAATCCATAGCTCTACGAAGTTTTAGTTGAGATTCTAGTTATTTGGGTAGGTACTACATGAGAATGTTGCCTTTTTCCAGACTTTCTATTAACAAGGGAAAAGACTGAAACCCAAAACAATACCTAAAAAGGCTTTTGCTTGGTGTTACAATGTTTGCTCTTACAAGTGAGGACAATTGACTCTTACAAAGAATTTTTTGTTTAGAGAATTCAGTTATAATATTTTAAACTCAGTTCTTGCATTAAAAAATATAACGATCAACTTATGCTCAATCAAGAATCTAAATATTATGGAAAACTAAAAATAAGACTATCTGTCATACAACAGAAAAAAGCTAAAAATAAATATATTTTTAATGGACTTAACATAAATATCTATGTTTGATTCTTATATAGAGAGACTATATATTCTTTTACAATGATTTTTAGCACCTTTTGAAACTTTTAAAATTTCTGTTTTAAGCCTATATTTTATTCTAGGAAATCAAGTAATTCAGTCCTTACTGACAAGAAAAGATTAGTATGGCTTCTAAACTTATCTAGTGTACTCACATATGGGTAGAGTGATCAGTTTTTGAAGATAGAAATCATTTACTTTCTTTTGGAAATGTGTTTATTAATTGAATAAAATATGCTCATGAAACACACTGATAAGTAATCAAAATATATTAAGAAAAAGCATGATATAGGGAATTTATTTTTCTTGCCAAAATGTTACATTTGGTTTTCCTCCTTATCTACCATTTCCCCAAATATCCAGGCTCTTTTTGTATCCTTTAGTACTGACAAGATGTTTTTTATTCCTCTAATGAAGTAGGAAGTAAATTAACATGCCGGGGAAGGGGGGTTTACATTACTTATTGTAGTAGTATTCAAAATATCTTTGTAATACTCTCTGACTCCTACCCACAGCTAATTAGTGACTTTCAGAATTAGAGAAGATCTTAGTTGTGTGGTAGCTCTATATTTACTAGTGATCAAGGAAGTGTTACTAATCACTTGTCAGTATTAAAAAAGAATTAAGTAAATAAAGGGCCAGATGGTTGAGCCCAGGACCTATCAAGAGCCCAGTATGTGTGGGCTGGACAAACGAAATAACAGAAACATTTACCAGTCTAACTGGAACCAGAGTTAAGCCTTCACTTATAAGAAAAATGAATGTTTTTCAGGTATGTTTCCATGATGCTGTGTTTTACATGTGCAAATATAATCTATACTAATATTTGGGTGCCATACGTTTCTCTGTGTATCAAAAGCCAAGAATGTTCACATTTATCAGGAAAGTCTCTTGGAATACCACATACTGGCATGCAAGTTAAAGCAATTATCATGAAAGCATTTTTGCTGGTTCAGAGAATACTGATTTTTTCTCCTACAAAAAAAAATCTATATTTCTACAATTATAATAAAAATACTTATATCTCATCCAAGAGATTGTAGGCCTCATAGTACAAAGCATTTGGTTATGTAGTACTTGCCATTGTGTATGACTAGAGGAGGAATTAGTATATATTTGCTTATTGTTTTGTGATTAACATTGTGGTAGTTGTTATAAGATTAATTTATATTGTAGAAATTACAAAGCACATTCCCTTTCTTTCCTATGATTTAACTGTCTTTATGTGTAAATGTTATATAAATACTGCTTCTATCCTAATTACCATCTTTTTCACATTTCATCTACTTTATCTTGTAAATATTTACCTTTGGAAACTTTTAGATCCTTTTAGTTTCTAGGATAAACATATGAATTGTTGTATCAATAATTTAATTAAGTAGAGCGTGAATTTTTAAAATTTTTCTTTCCAAAATCATAGAAATAATGTTTAAGGTGACTAAATAACTTTAGGCCTCTACCTTCATTCTCTCCATCCCTGTTTTCCATTTTTCACTAAATATTTATGGACTGTCAGCTCTGAACTAGAAACTTTCTAGGTGACACATATTAACTGTTGAACAAAAGAGATATAGACTTTTTTCTTTATGGAGTTGATAATCTAATAGGGAAATATAATAAATACATAAATAAACACTATTTTTACCCCCAAATTTCTCATATGGTGTGATTAAGGAAGAATTTGGTCTACAGTGGAGGAATTACTGTATCTCTAGTGGCTGGCTTTCTCAGTAGTGGATTATTTTTGGATAAAAAATTGTGGAACAGCCAAATTGTTTCAGGTTATGTTTTAAGCAGCAAGTAATAGTGGGATGAAGGTGAAAGAAGCAATATTTGCTTCCAGAAGTTATAAAGAATGTAGTTTTACAAATCTGGTTTACTTTATATGCTATAACTGACCTCCATATGTATTTTCAAATCTCAGATTGACAAATCATAGGAATTTTAGTATTTTAATTTATAGGAAAATATTTCTTTAACAATTGCTTATTAAGAGTCCAGAGTTTATCTGTGAATTAGGTTGTAGTAATGCAAAGAAAGAGCAGGTGACAGAAAAGTATATATTTTTTCTCTCAATGGACATGTGTGGGGAATATTTTTGTCTTCTTATCAGACTGTTCATTATGCTTCCTTTTGGATGTGTGCACTGCTTGGCCTTCCAGCCTGCATGCTCATTCAATAGCATTCCAAGTCATTATGCTGGACTTCAGCCTTTTCACTAAAAAGACCATTTCCTCATCAGCTGTGCACTTGGAATACACTCTTTTTACTTTCAAAAATATTTTATATGTATGTAGTATATATTAGATGTATTTGTCAAATTACTTGTAGATAATCAGTTTTTAAAGTTATAATTTGAGCTATGACCTCTTCAACTGTGAATTATAAGGTTTGACCCTTTGGTTCACATTTTGACACAACAGCCATTAATTATAGTTTTTAAAGGGCATTTTCTTTCAGTAGAATTGTGTTATGAAAACAGCTTAGATATTTTCTATTTAACTTTCAAGAATAAATTCTGAAATGTAACTGCATAAATAGTTATATATTTATGTACATATAATATGTACATTCAAATATAATGAACAGCTGGACTACATATCTATATTATATTAAATGTATTTGTACATGTTCATATCAGTACGTTAAGTCTGTTATATACTTGAGGAAATTTTTATATTATCTGTGAGTTAACACTAGGATCATATTCATTTTACATTAGTGGGTATATGATTAAATATGATTATCAGGGTAAGAAAGACTTTATTAGCAATTGAATCTGGGCTTTTACCTTTTCCTTGAACAGGGAAACAAAAGTAGGTGCCTAACAATGGCCAATACATAACAGTAATCTGAAAGCTCTGAAGACCTTTTGCTGTAGCTTGATGTGGGACAATATGAACCGTTCAGGTGGCTTTTGCATGTATGCATGCTGAGGGTACAAAAGGGAACTAAATGTCCGAAAGTCCAGTTTAAGCTGAGAAAGATATCCACACATGTGAACACTTCGCTGATTTCATCAGTATTTAGGGTGTTTTTATTGGACAAAAAGAAAATATTCTTATAAGTGAAAATAGTTCAAGTATGTGATTTTCCGTTGATATTTAATAAAATATATAGTAAGAAGTTATTTCCTTATAAAGCAGTTTTGCTCATTTTGTGTTATTTGTATTCTTATTTGCTAAATTCACAAAATTAAAAGTAAAATATTATGTAGAGATGACTGCTTTAAAAATATGGGTATAATTTCCTTAAAGGTGTAAAATTACTCCTTTGTTATTCAGGTATTTCTGAAATGGTTACTTGGTTTTGCTCAAATTATTATGTAGACTAATGTCTTATTCTGTACCATGATGTGTTTTTTAACAAAAAGTTATTTAAGCAATAACACATAAACGAAGAACTCTTAAGGAAAATGACTCTTCTCTTACAGGAATATTACTCCTGAAAATTATCCCTATGAAAAATATTTCCCTTTCATGTTTGAGAGTACTACATTATTTTTTTAAGAATTAGTATTATAGCCATATCACTTTTTTCAGAATTATCTTAGTTAACACTAGAGCTTCAAGTGGTTTCTGTCACTAAATGACATGATTTTGGAGTGCCTTTCTGATAGTTATGTGGGAACTTTTGTTTATTCAAAGCGTATGTTTTCTACTTACCATACTGGAAATAACATTATAGTTGCAGTTAGTACTGAATTTCTGTTTTGGCTCAACTATTTACAGTGAGTTGGGCTAAATTACTTTTTTTCTATGGGTGTAAATCTAATCAGCTATAAAGTGATATGAAGAATTAATATCTATCTCACGGGGTTATATTTAAGATTGTTGATGTTAATAAGATCTTCAATTCAATGCTTAAACATAGAAGTTTATCAATAGCTAGTGATTGGTTAAACTGGAACAATGTTCACCATTTTTAAAAACGTCAAAATATTTTTTTTAATAATTTTCATCTTTCCATCTTGATAAATCTACCTTCCTTTACATTGACCTCATATGCCCTTTCTTTTGCTTTGTTCCTTTTTTTTTATCTACCTGATTTCTCTATGTTTATCTTTGCACCTGGAGTAACCACCTCACTAAGAGTACATTGGATAAGAGAGAGATTATTCCCCCCAAAAAGTCATTGTACTGTTACAAAGGATTAATTAATGCACCATACAAGGAAAATATTTGTGGAAAGCCATGTGTTTAGTCATTTCTATAATACTAATAAAGAAGGAATTAAGCAATAAAAAGTCATTTTCTAATTAAGTATATAGTTTGGATTACATTCTTTTCTTTTTTTGGGGGGGGGTCACCGGGGGGTCGACCTCAGGACCTCGCGCGCCAACAGGCACCCGTGCCGCTGAGCGATATCACCGGCCCCTTTTTCGTATGTGGGATCCGGGAGTTGAACTCGGGCCCTCGCGCTTCCAAGGCAGGCGCTTACACCGCTGAGCCATCTCACCGGCCCGCATTCTTTTCTTTTTAAACTCACTTATCTGTAGGTTTTAAGGAAACATGTTCCTTTATTTTGTTTTTCTAAAAGCAAAAGGAATAAAGGAAATAATCAGAAAACTGAAGAGATTACTTAAGGACTGGGATTTGAAACTATACATATGATAAAAGATTAATATCGAAAACACCTAAGAAACTATGAGCAGAGTGTGAGTAGACAGTTTTAAAAAAACTCATAAAAATGGTCAGTAGATAAATGAGAGCATGCCCTACATCAATAATCATCAGGAAATTGCAAATTAAAACTGAGCTATCATTTCATACCTTTTAGAATGACTGTTAATATAAAGGTAAAAGGAAAGTGTTGGTTATTTTGTGGAAGACAAGGACCCATTGTACTCTCTTGGTAGGAATGTAATTAGTGTAAACTTCATGAAATACAGTTTGGAGGCTCCCCAAATATTGAAAATGGAATTACCATATTGTCTGTCAATGCTACTCTGGTATATACATTCAAAGGATAGGAAAGCTGTGTGTGGAAAAACCATCTACACTCCAGTGTTCATTGCAGCATTATTCACAACAGCCAAGATATGGAAGCAAACTAAGTGTCCATCAGCAGATGAATGCATAAAGAAAATGTGGTTTATATACACAGCGGAATACAATTAAAGCTTAAAGGGGAGGACATCTATTTATTTGGTAATGCTTTTCCAAACATGGATGAACCTGAAAGACATTATGCTAAATGAAGTAAGACAGGCACAGAAAGAAAAATACTAAATGGTCTCACTTTTATGTGGCATCTAAAAAACTTGAACTCAGACAAACCAGAAATAAAATGGTGGTTATCAGAGGCTTGCTAATGGGAGGAGATTGGGTACAAATTGGTCAAAGAATACATAATTTCAGGTAGGAAAAATAAGTTCAAGAGGTCTATTGAAGATTATGGTGATTATAGTTAATATATGCTTGAAAATCACTAAAAGAGTAATTTTAAGTGTTCTTACCACAAGAAAGCGATTAAAAATATTAGATAATGGGCCAGTGAGATGGCTCAGCAGTGTAAGAACCTGCCTGGCATGCGCGAGGGCCCAAGTTCCACTCCTGGAACCCGCATACGAAAAAAGGGCCGGTGATATCACTCAGTGGCATGGGCACCTGCTGGTGCGCGAGATCCTGAGTTCCACCCCCGGTACCCACAAAAAAAAAAAAAAAAAAAAAGAATATTGGATAATGGATATTGCTCTATACTAAAATATATACAAATTTTTACCTGTTGAAGAAATAATATTATATTTAATAAATTTAAAGCAAAAATAATATGAGTATAGAAGTTAGAATTTTCAAAAAGCAGAAAATTTCTGAAATGAATGGAAAACAAATTTTTATTACACTAAGTACACTTAATCAAATTCCCAGATTCCTTTTGTTTGTGAATCTAACAGCTTTTCTTTCTACTAGGTTTTATTACTCTTATCATTCAATCTTTTTAATATACACATTTTAGGAATTATTTTCCCGTGGTACAAGCTAATTCTTTGGTCTGAAGTATCTCTAAATCCTAATTCTATATGAACTTTGAAATTAAAAAGTAGTTTTCAGAGATGACTTAGGAAAATTCATAAAATTTATACTGAGTTCATCCTTTATTGGTAAAGATATGGCTTCACTTTTTCTTACTCCTTATATTACTTAAAAGATAATACTATAGGATGGCTTGGTAAAATTCTTCATTTGGTTTCTATTTTTTCATAAAGATTTTATTTCTTAATTTTATTAGCACATGTTTGTAGTACATAACGATTACATTCATTGTAGGGAATTGGTATATGTACATAAAGCATTTCAATTCTTATTTCCCCCTTCCCTCCATTCTTTTATTTTGCCAGCATCAGATTCATTATAAAATTAATTATCAAATATATGCAGATTAAAAATCAGGCTAATAGGCCAAAAACATACAACATACATAAGACAGTTGTACTAAGTCAAGGAATACTTTTAGATACATCGTCCACACTAAATTATAATAACTTTTTCTCTCTCTTTTTTCCTATTATCTGTCTTTTTTTAATAATTTATTTATATATTGAATTTTTCATGTAAGAGAAAACATGCGATATTCAAGCTTGTGTGTCTGAGTTATTTCACTTAAAATTATAGTTTCAAGGTGCATCCATTTTCCTACAAATGACACAAGTCTATTGTTTTTCATGGCAGAGTATATAAATATCACATTTTTTAGCCATTCATCTGTTGATGGACATAGAGGTTGTTTCCAAGATTTAGCTATTATGAATTGTGCTGGTATAAACATGGGTATGCATATATCAAGGTGGTATGATGTCTTTAACTCTTTTGGGAAGATACCTAAAGGGGAACAGTTGAGTTGAACTGAATTTCTACTTTTAGTTTTTTGAGGAATCTCCATACTGATTTCCATCATGGTTATATTAATTAGTTTACAGTCCTAGCAACAACGGAGATGGGTTCCTGTCTCTCCACATCCTCGCCAGCATTTGTTATTGGTTGATTTGTTGATGGTAGCCATTCCTTCTGGAGTGAGATGGAATCTCAGTGTTGTTTTAATTTGCATTTCTCTAGTGGCCAGTAATGTTGAACATTTTCTCATGTATTTTTTGGCCATTTGTATTTCTTTATTTCAGAAGTGTCTATTCATTTCACATGCCCATTTTTGATTGAGTCTTTAACTTGGGGGGTGTAATTTTTTTGGAGTTCTTTATATATTCTAGATATTAGTCTTTTGTCTGAGAAATAGCTGGCAAGATTTTTTCCCATTCTGTAGATTATCTCTTTACTCTGTTGGTGGTTTCCTTTGTTGTGCAGAAGTTTTTTAATTTGATGTGATCCCATTTGTTGGTTTTTGGTATTATTTCTTGTGCAAAGTTTTGTTCAGAAAGTCTTTGCCTACACCTACGTTTTCAAGAGTTTTACCTATTAGGTCTTCCTGCTGGTTTTTTCTGTTCTAAAGTTTAAATCTTAGATCCATTTTGATTTTACTTTACTTGAGTGGGTAGTGAAAGATACAGGTCTAGATTCTATCTTCATCATGTGGATAGCTAGTTTTCCCAGCACCATCTGGTAAAGAGGCTGTCTTTACTCCAGAAAGGGGATTTGTCCCCTTTGTTAAAGATATATGTACATAGCTGAGCCTGCCTGGTGGTGTTTCTGTATCCTCTATGTCAGTGATGGCAAACCTATGGCGTGTGTGCCACAGCAGGCACACAGAGCCCTCCGTGTAGGCAGGAGAGCCAAGGCACCCCAACAGCTGAACAATGGATAACGGTTGTTTTTTTTCTAAACTAAGATCTTAGTATTGCAGTGTTGGTACTTTGCGATAAATAAGTGGGTTTTGGGTTGCAGTTTGGACATTTGGTCTCCAAAAGTTTCACTATCACTGTTCTATTCTGTACCATTGGCCCACAGGTCTGTTAGTTTGTTTTATTTTTTGTTTTTTGTTTTTGTTTTTGACAATTCCATGCTGTTTTTATCATCCGTAGTTTGTAGTATAATTTGAAGTCCGGGATTGTGATGGCCCCTGCCTTGTCCTTGTTGCCCAGAATTGCTTTTGGTATTCTAGGTCTCTTGGGATTCCATTTGAATTTTAGAATTGCTTTGTCCAGTTCTGTAGGGAATGTTATTGGTATTTTTGTTGGGATTGCATTAAATCTGTGTAATAGTTTTGGAAGTATGGCCATTTGACTATATTGTTTCTGCCTATCCAGGAACAGGGTATATCTTTCTATTGTCTGATATCCTCTTCCATGATCATCTCAATAGATGAAGAAAAAGCATTTGACAAAATCCAACACCCATTCATGTTAAAAAAAAATCCTGAAGAAACTAGGAATAGAAGGTCTTTATCTCAATCTGATAAAAACCATATATGACAAATCAACATAATACTAAATGGAGAGAAGCGGTAAGCATTCCCTCTAAAATCAGGAACAAGACAAGGAGGTCTGCTATCACCACTTCTATTCAATATAACTCTTGAAACATTGTCTAGAGTAATTAGACAAGAGAAAGAAATAAAAAGATTGTGTATAGGGAAGGAAGAAGTTAATATCATTATTTACAGATGACATGATACTCTATAATAGAAGACCCCAGAAACTTCACCAAAAAGACTCCTAGAACTAATAACTAAATTCAGTAGCATATGAAGCACAAGGTCAATTCTCAAAAATCAAGTGTTCTTGTACATCAATAACAAACTAACTGAGAGGGAAATTAGGGAAACAATACCTTTCACAGTAGCATCAAGAAAAATGAAATACTTAGGAATTAACCTAACCAAGGAAGTGAAAGATCTCTGGTGGAAATTGTAATACTCTAAATACTTTGAAAAAGGTCCCAATCTACTTCTTGAGCCCTTTTACTTCCCTTCCTGTTCTCTCTCACCTCCTTTCCCAAACTGCACAGTTCTTCCTGCCAACACTAACAAGTTGCTGTGTTTTAAAACATACTATGTATGTCTTGCTTTGCGGCTTCACTTCTCTCAGTTATTCTGCGATGGTTTTCATGTGACCCATAAAATAAAAAATGTTATTGGGCTGGGGATGTAGCTCAATGGTGCAGTGCTTGCCTAGCAAGCACGAGGCCCTGTGTTTGATTCCTGGTACCAAAAAAGAAAAAAAAAGCCCCTTTAAAAAATAAAAAATGCTGTTTTACTAGAGAAGTCTTGTTTACTCTCTAATATAGAATGAAAGTGTTTTTTTGCATTGTTTAACATTTACTCACATGTGCTTAACACCATAATGTGCCACCCCATTTTTACTCACGCCTGTCTCCTTCATAGGTGGTAAGCTTCTTGAGGGTAGGAAGTCTTTCTTGTTCCGCTTCTCCTCCTCCTCCCCTCTGCCTACTGCCCTCCTTTCCCTCCCCCTTCCTCCTCCTCCTCTCCCTCCATAATACTAAATGGAGAGACATGATCCCCTATAATAGAAGACCCCAAATTCAGTAACATATGAAGCACAAGGTCAATTCTCAAAAATCAAGTGTTCTTTTACACCAATAACAAACTAACTGAGAGAGAAATTAGGGAAACAATACCTTTCACAGTAGCATCAAGAAAAATGAAATACTCCTCTCCCTCCCCCTCTTCTCCTCCTCTTCCTCCCCTTCCTCCTCCTCCTTGTTCTTCTTCCTTTTTTTTTTGCTTAACCCAGATCAAGTACTCAATAAATAATTGAGTAGACTATGTATTAAAAAAAACTATGTTATCAACTGTACATTGAACTTACTTAAAATAAAAACAGCAAAAAAGAGGTTCTTTACATTTCCCTTGACTCATCACTCCATTTCCTTTGGTTCTGAGTATTTGTGTTAATATTTACTTTTTAAGCAGCAATAACAAAACAAATTTGCCTTTTACTATGGAAGAGACAAAGGATATTTTTATGTCAAAATAAAGGACTAAATTGGTTACTTGTCAGAGTAATACTGGATTCCTGTACCTGGAATGAAAAAGTTGAAGGATTAATACAGGACATTTTAGAAACATAATTTTATTATAGCCACCCCTGAGGGTTATACTAGTTTAAAAAAATAAAATAGTTATTTTTTTTATATGTATAGACTTACCCAGTATCTGGAATTCAGGTAATAATTAGCCTCCTAAGTGGATCTGTTTGGAAAGCATATAATGATAGTTCGTTTCCCAAAGAGTGATAAGGTTGTATTAAGACAGTGCTCACTGTTCAATAGTGTCTCAGCTGAAACAGATGCTTGACTTGCTTTGTTCTGCAGAAGCAGCTTTATAGATTTAACTACTGAGTATACAGTACACAGTGGCACTATTAACAAATGAGAACGAGGCCAGGGGAAAACTCATCTAGGATCCACACACCTAAATGCAGTTAGTAAACAGAGACACTAACTGTTATTAAGCATAATTAAACCTAATATTGACTGTAAACTGTTACTTACCTTAAACTTCTCAGTAGAGAGTATGGAAAGGGATTAACCAAGAAGATTGGGGCATTAATTACTACCTATTTCACATTAAAGTTACTACCAAGAAGGGCTTTATTCATAAATAAAACATAGGAGGGATTGAGAGACTGAAAATATGTAAATTCATTTTATAAAAAGGAATGAAAATTCTAAATTAAAAAAAGAAAGTAAGTGAACTGTGAGTGATGCCAGCCTCAGCAAAATGTAACCTTGCCTAATTACTGTAAAATATAGGTTAAAATAATCACAGAGAAGAATCTTTGCCTTCTGACTGACAGAACCTGCTTCACAGGAGACTTCAGCTTAGCTTCTTTTACTTTCTTCAACTAATGTGGGGTTTGAGAGAGGATGAAGGGACTTGGGAAAAATATAATTTATTTTCCTTTTCTCCCCAATCATTAATAGTCCTTTATTTATGAAATTCATTGTAATGATTGCATAAATGTTGTTTGGTTTGTCAGCAAGATGGCACAGTGCTGTTTTTTGTTGAGCCAAAATGGTCTGATAACTGGTCTCCTGCTATTATTTAATAATCTCCTTCTTGGGTGCAATCTAAAGAGTATGTTGTGAGGGACGTAAAAATGCCAGGTAAATTTAAGATGCACTGTTAAATTTTTATATTACACTGCTCCCTAAGAGGGAAGGCCAGGATCTGGGAGATAAGGATTTAAAGAGAAAAGCAAAGTAATAACAATACAAACATCTACTAGCCTTTGAATTTTTTTTCAAATTCTATCTGGCTATTGCAGCAAATGTAGGCTGTTACCTATCGCTTCTTTTCAATTTCCTTTCCAATAAGGAATCAGTATTGTCTTGTTATATCACCAGGATAGGCTTCTAATTTTTGGAACTGAATCCCATAAACAGTCTTGAATATGGTTGTAGCATTAAACCAAGCACAGTTTTGACTTGATAGAATCCTAAGCAGGTCCTAGTGCTGTCATACTAAATTTTATCTTTCAGATGAGCATGTACCATGGTAGTATAGAAGTTGTACATGTGAAAAAGGAAGCCTAGAAAGTAAGTCTGCAGCATGTGTTAATATTTTTAGAAGATGTAGAGTTTAATTTTAGAATAAAGCCCCTAATTTTTTCTCCAGAATTCAAAGCTAATTTCACTGCATATGTGATGAACTAATGCAACAGAAATAATTAATGCATAAAAAAAATCCCTCATTTTCTCCATTGAACGAAAATTTGCAAACTGGTTGGATGACAGAGGATGAAAAATTGTGAGAGTAAGAGTACTTCTATCCTCTGTTCTTATAATAATCGTGACATTACAAAATAACCATAACAATGGCATTCTTATTAATCAGACATATTTATACAGAATTAGTGTTGGCTTCTGCTCTATATTACCTTTAGTTTTACATGAACTTTTATTATCTCTGCATATCAAAAGAGACATGGTGAATGAACAAAGAGGCCTTGTTATGAGACAAGTATTATTTGACATTTTGGGAAGCTCTTATTATAGGGTTTCTCTTAAGTGAGAACAACGGGAAGGTTGTCATTAGTTGCACTATTAAAGACAATCTAGATTTTTAAAAACAGAAATGGAGCCCATTTTTTTCCTTGACGAAGGTTCATCAATTAGAACAATTAAAATGATCCAGACTTCTGAGACTTGTCCTCCCAGTCTGCTTGTTTTTATATGTGAAACAATGACCTCATATGGCAGTTCTTAAGATAATTATTTTTCCTTTGGTTTACAGAGCTGACTAGCTAGCTATATAGTTCATTTATTTTTTTCAAAGATGAATATTAAGCCTTCTGGTAGACCTCTAACTAAACCAAAATGCAAAACTCTTATAAAAAGTCTGTAACTCTATGGCAAACCAGATGCATTTTATTTTATTTTATTTTATTTTATTTTATTTTATTTTATTTTATTTTATTTCATTTCATTTCATTTTATTTTATTTTATTTTATTTTATTTTATTTTATTTTATTTTTTGTAAAAAGAACATCTCTAAGTCCTTTTGGGCTTCTTTCCAGACTTACGAGAGAGCTAACTGTAAATTATAGTGAAAAAACATGCGATTATAGATAATATTGAATTTCTTGTTAAAATGACTGGCCTGCACTTTCAGAGACTGACCAGTTATCACTATATACTTTGGGAATTAAGGAATTATTGCTATATGAATATAATGCTTGAATGTAGATTTAAAGAGGAATAGGAGTTTGACAGGTGAAGAGAGATGGAGAAGTGGTGGCACTAATGAAGAATGTAGTACACATGGAAGAAAAAGAGGAATAAGAAAGCATAGGTTCTGCAAAAATGGCATGTACTGCAATATGGCTGCAAGTTAGGACAGAGTGAGAAGTAGCAAGGCTGAATGGGTACGTTCAATTGGTCAGAGTATAAAAGGCCATAAATCCTATGCTAAAAAGATTTAATTTTTTCCTATCACTGTTGATCAGTCATTGAAGGATGAATTTACAATGATATATTCAATAGTTTGAAGATGTAATCTACGTTGCATAATGATTGAAGAGGTATGGAAAATGATGATGGGATCATGAATGACAGCTTCCTGACTTTGGTTTTAGTGTCATTCTTATATAAAGAGCATATTGTTAGCTAGTATTTTGTTTTTCCTTTCTGCACAAAATTTCTCCAAAGAAATTTATTTCCATTTCCATATGAATCCATTGAATTCAACCATCTGCATCAGAGACCTACCTCTCTCATTTCACCAAACTAGCTGTCATTGAGATTTCATTAAGCATTTGAACTTACTGACTACTCCTTTTTGAAATACTTTCTTTCCTTATTTTCTATGGCATCCAGTTCTCCTGATTTTCTTGCTGTGTCACTTGTCACAGCATTCTGTTGATATGTGTTTAAAGATATTTTTTTCTGCTATCTAGCTAGTAAATAAGTGTTGGACAACCACAAGAATAGATTCAGACCTTTTATGGTGTTGTCTAGCCACAACACATTGAGACGTTTTCAGACAATGCACTGTAGTTATTTTAAAGTCCTTGTTTTGCGACCATGTTTTAAAGGTTGTATTTAAGAATATAGTCTTGTATTCTTTATCACTATGATGGATAATACTCAACATATATCCATATGATAATTTATTTATTCATTTATTTATTTTTTATGTGGGCATTGGGAGTCAAACTCAGGACCTCGTGCTTGCCAGCAGGCGCTTGTACCGCTGAGCAATATCACCAGCCCTTTTTTTCCTTTATGTGGGTACTGGGAGTCGAACTCGGGACCTTGCGCTTGCCAGGCAGGCTCTTATGCTGCTGAGCCATCTCACCGGCCCATAGGATAATTTATATGATGTCTTGTTTTCCAATTTGTAAAACTATAAAATCTCTCAGATGTTTATGCTAGGGTAATTATTGATCCTCCTTCAGTCTCAGTTTCTTGATCTATAGTATATGTAGAGTCATTATAGCTCTTCGGGATTCCCCGATGCTGCAATTTGATGTTTTACTAACTGATAAGGTGGTGAAATCCAAAGGATTTCAGATGACACTCTGAATTCCATAGTCAAAGGCCATAAATGGGGCCGGTGAGATGGCTCAGCGGCATAAGCGCCTGCCTGGCAAGCGCAAGGGCCCGAGTTCAACTCCTGGAACCACATACGCAAAAAGGGCCAGTGATATCGCTCAGTGGCATGGGCGCCTGCTGGCGCAGGAGGTCCTGAGGTCGACCCCCGGTACCCACCAAAAAAAAAAAAAGACCATATATGCATTTATTCACCTTTTCTGCTTCTACAGTTCACTTTTGAATTCCTATATTTAACATAGTTTTATGTCTGTGGAAATATGTTTCCAATTCTATGTCTCCTCAGAAACTTTCTATGCAGATTTTATTATGAAAAGAGAAATGTGTTTTATGTATGTTCTCACTGTTTGCCTTTGGTTATCAAGGCTGCTTCTAAGCCCTTTTTGCATGAGATTTGGTCACATCTACCTATTAATTAAGAATGGCCTTTGTATTTGTCACTATTTTGAATCTAGAAGCTATGAACTTATGTGCTTCAAAATATCCTTAATGTTTCCATCTTTGTATATGTGTATACATATGCATATTGTTTTCATTTTTATTTTAGAAAAACTTCTCTTTGAATCTCTACTAGCTGACTTCAGGCCCTTTGTAATGTAAAAACTCAAACAGAAATATCAAAAAATCCCATTTATTACTGGGGTCACTTGAAAATTGAGTTTCATTCACTTTTCTTATGTATTTATTTCCTTTACCAAATATATAATGGTTTTTCTTCCTCCTTTTGGATAAATTTTACTTACTACTTGCAGTATACAGTTTAACTGGAATCCCCCCTCCTTCAGCCCTTTCACTTTTTTGTGGCCTTTCTTCATTTTTAAGCAGTCTTTCCATTAAAACATGAATGGTCTTTTTGCTCATGTTCATTTCTTCATTTTTGCCATTTAAACATACACTCTGATACTGTCCATCCCAATGTCTGCCTTCCTTCATGTCTACTTTTTTTTTTTTTTTTTTTGTGGGTACCGGGGGTCGACCTCAGGACCTCGCGCGCCAGCAGGCACCCGTGCCGCTGAGCGATATCACCAGCCCCTTTTTTTTTTGTATGTGGGTTCCGGGAGTCGAACTCGGGCCCTCGCGCTTGCCGGGCAGGAGCTTAAGCCGCTGAGCCATCTCATCGGCCCATGTCTACTTTTTTGTTTCTTGACATTTTGTCTAATAACATGTTTGAAAGGTAAGCCATAAGCAACCTGAATGATATTCTCTTTTGAAACACTCCTTCAAAGTTTGCTTGTCCATCTTTGGTTGTTATTAGAGCTCACGAGGGGAAGTAAAAAATCAGTTTCTCTTCGAGTTCTTGGAAGAAAATAGTGGAGAAATTTAGAGTTTTATGGATTTTAATTTTTGGTCTCCTCAAATCTTGGTTACACATGAGTTTGGTCCCAAGCTATCCAGGAGTGTGTAAGTTTACATCTAAAAAATAATTGCAGTGTTATCTTTTCTGGGTAATTTATGGATCCAGGCTAATTCTTTGCATATCTTCAAAATTCTATCATTTTATATTTGGGAAAGATAACTTTTTTAAATCTGCAAGATAAACATTCTATTCATCTCATAATAAAAAATCCATCATTCAAGTGCAAGTATAAATACAATGCTCCAAGAGGAAACAACCAGCTAATTTTGTCTTCATTTAGAAACTTTAATGTAGATTCTTTGGATGAGAATGGTGTTAAAGCATTATGAACTTATTATTACTGCACACAAAATACATCACAGAAAATAAGATACCTCTAGCCAATAAAAATTATAAAATAAATTCTTCTTACTTTATCTTGTCTATATAATAGAAGATCCACTACTGTAAATACTCATTCAACATAAATTGGTGGTGAAAGTACCTAAAGTTTGTCCTGAACAAAGGAATTTTACCAAGTAAATGTCTTTGTATTTTTTGGAAAAAAACCTCCCTCCTGAAATGCTGTGTATTGAAAAGCAGATGTTTGTGTGGAGACACTCAAATAGAGATGAGTTCATTTTTAGTACACTGTGTGGGGAGTGACATGCATGGAACTCCATTAATAGGAATGTATATTATGCTCTTTTCATTTCATTTTGCAAATGAATTTAGTATCAGATTAATGGAAGCTAGGAAAGGAAGACTTTTAAAACATTTTTTGAAGTTTTAAATTTTTTGGTCTTTTTGAGACAAGGTTTCACTATTCAGTTCTGGCTGGCCTTGAACTCACTTTGTAGCCCAAGCTGGCCTTGAACTCGCAGCGATCCTCCTGCCTCAGTCTGCAGAGTGCTGGGATTACAGGCGTGTGCCACCATACCCAGCCTAGGAAGGAAGATTTTATTTGGAGACTAAGTAGAGCAGTGTACACATATCTCACATAAGGGCCTCCAAAAGTTGACCTACATTTCAGCTTGGAGAATAAGCTTTAGACATAAAAGAGGTACTTGGAAATATTTTCTTTTCATCAGGTATGATATGAGGTAGTGACCTTTTATCTATGGAGTCTTTTTCTTTATAAAATGTAATACTACCTCCTAAATAGTATTTAAAATGTTTGATTATCATGGTGACCTGGAAATATTACTGGAATTTGGTGGATAGTGATAAGAGTCCTACAGTGATTGGCTGATTAGCTATAAAGGAGACTTGAGAAATCCCCAAAGCCAAAAGTATGCCCATGGAGAATGCCTTCAAGAGCAATTAGCTGTCCTTTGTGACAGAAGTTTTTCAAACATTTTCATAAGAATCCACAGAGAGATAAGTTATGGAATAGTACTTGTGCAGTTACTGTATATGTAGTTGAAACAAAATTTTTTTTTAAATTTTTTTTGTGGGTACCGGGGGTCGAACTCAGGATCTCACGCGCCAGTAGGCGCCCATGCCACTGAGTGATATCACTGGCCCTTTTTTCGTATGTGGGTTCTGGGAGTCAAACTCAGGACCTCGCGCTTGCCAGGCAGGTGCTTATGCCGCTGAGCTATCTCACTGGCCCGAAACAAAATTTTATGTTTACCTTTTCTAAGCATGATGCACACAGCTATTTTCCATTTTACCCTTTTTTCTTGTCTTATCCCATCCCATTCTATATTATTCTACAACATTCTATCCTGCACTCCTTTCCTTTCCTTTCTTCTTTCTCTTCCCCTTTCTCTTTCTTTCATTCTTTCTTCCTTCCTCCCTCCCCCTCCTGCCCTCCCTCTCTTCCTCCTTCCTACCATTCCTGCTTCTTCCCTCCCTCCTCTTCTTTTCTCTTTCTCTCTTCCCTCTTCTCTTTCTTTTCCTTCCTTCCTTCCTTCCTTCCTTCCTTCCTTCCTTCCTTCCTTCCTTCCTTCCTTCCTTCCTTCCGTCCTTCTCTCTCTCTCTCTCTCTCTCTCTCTTTCTCTCTCTCTCTCTGAGGGTGCTGCTGGGGGATGAAACTACTTTCTTTTTTTCTCTCTTTATGGAGTACTGGAGATCAAACCTAGGGGTGCTCTACTCCTTAACTATATCCCTGGCCGTTTTCATTTTTTATTTTGAGGCAGGATCTCACTAAGTTGCTTGGGGTTGCCCTGGAACTTGTGATCCTCTTGCCTCAGTCTCCTGAGTAGCTGACCATAGCTGGCCTTCCTTTCCATTTGAAGTCTTTAACCTATGTAATTAATCTTAATTTCAAGAGTATAGACATTGCAACCTAAAGTTGGAAAAAAAACTGTTAGAGCTGTTAAAATATCTGATGAGAAAGAGTAAAAGAGAAAATAACTAAAGAGTTGTCTCTAATGTGATCTAGTGCCCTTTTAAGCTAGTCAAAGCCAAAAAGTTCTTTGTGTACAAAACAAGTATTTCTTTTTTGAGAGGGAGTTTTATGGAATCATATGCTAGTGGGCCAGACCTAAAGGCTGACAGCCAACTGTTGCTATGACAACAAAGAAATTAAAAACCCACACCCCACTGACTCACAACATTTGTATCCAAAGAATGAGGAACCATGTGTTATTAGGTCAAAAGGATCAAGGTTCACTGAGATGACATTGAAATATTCTGTATTTCCTGTCAAAATGAATCATCCCTAAACTTCAGAATGGTGATTTGGCATATTGGGACTCTCCTTTGCCAGTTCTTTTCTACTTTTTAAGGAAAAAAACATTATATATATATATATATAATATATATATTATATTATATAATTATATATTATAATTATACATAATATATAATTATATTATATATTATAATTATATATTATATGTTTATATATCAATATATTAATATTAATATATTAATATATATTATATATAATTTGTAATTTTTTTTACTGTAATAGCCTTATAAATTTTGGTCTGTATATTTAGTACTTTTCATTTATAAGTTTTATTATTATTGTTTCAGCCCATCAATTTTTTTTCTTTTTTTTTTCCCATTAATTTTATCAAATGCAGTTTAAATATACATAATGAAAACATTTATCATAGGGAATTTGTACCTGTGCATGGTATATCTTGATTCTTATTTTTTCCTCAATCTCCTCTCCTTTCTTCAACCCCTCTTACACTTCTTATTTACAAAAGCTTTGTTTCCATGTTTTTCTTCTATTCTCCTTTTTCCCTTCCTTTTCCTCTCTCTCCTCCCTCATTCCCCTTATTATTTAAACATTTTCTCCCTATTTCATAGAATATATTATACATTTTTGTCCTTATTTACCATTTTAGTATGTCACACCAGAGAAACAATGCAATATTTAAACATGTGTGTCCCATTTATTTCACTTAAGACTGTGGTCTCAGGGTGCGTCCATTTACCTAGACATGTCTCAACTTTATCTTTCTTTACGATAGAGTAGTACTACATTGTATAAAAACACCACATCTTCTTTATCCGTTCATCCGTTGATGGGCATTTGGGCTGTTTCCAAGATTTAGCTATCACAAACTGTGCCACTATAAACATGAATGTGCATATATTGCTCTGGTATGATGTTTTTAATTCTTTTGGGAAGATACCAAGAAGGGGAATAGCTTGGTTAAATGGAACCCCTAATTTTAGTTTTTTGAGGAATCTCCACAATGATTTCCACCATGATTGCTCCACTCTACCCTCCCACCAACAGTGGAGAAGTGTTCCTTTTTCCCAGCAGCATTTGTTATTCATTGATTTCTTGATAATAGCTATTCTTTCTGGAGTGAGAAGGAATCTCAGTGTTATTTTAATTTGCATCTCTCAAATGATCAGTGATGTTGAGCATTTCTTCATATACTTATTTGCTCTTTCTACTTCTTCATCTGGAAAGTGTCTATTCATTTCAGATGTCAATTTTTAGATTGGGTCTTTAAATTTGGGGTGTCTGATTTTTTGAGTTGTTTATATATTTGAAGTAGTAGTCCTTTATCTGAGGAACTGCTGGAAAAAAAATTTTCCCACTCTGTGGGTTGTCCCTTCACTCTGTTGGTGGTTTCTTTTGTTATGCAAAAGCTTTTAATAAAATGAGATCCCAGTTTCTTTTTAACATTTCCTCTGCAATCAGCATTTTGTTCATAAAGTCTTTGCCTACACCTTTGTCTTCAAGAGTTTAACCTATTCTGTCTTCCATCAGATTTAATATTTCTCTTGTTTTTATTTAGAGCTCTGATCCATTTTGATTTTAGTTTAGTGTACAGTGAGATATGGATCTAGGTTTAATCTTTGGCATGTGGAAAGCCAGTTTTTCCAGCATCATTTATTAAAGAGGCTATCTTTCTAACAGTGAAGGTGTGTGGCCCCTTTTTCAAATATAAGGTGGCTGCTATGCTGTGGCTCTGTTTGGCATTGTTTCTGCGTTTTATAATCTGTTTCATTGATCCTCAGGTCTATTTTTTTGCCAGTACCATGCTGTTTTTATCATGATAGCTTTGTAGTATAATTTCAAGTCAGAGATTGTGCCTTTGTTGCCCAGAATTACTTTGCTAGTTTAGGTTTCCTGTGGTTCCAAATGAACTGTGTGATTGATTTCTCTAATTCTGTGAGGTATGCTATTTGTATTTTGATTGACATTAAATCTGTATAATCATTTTGGAAGTATGGCCATTTTCACTGTATTGATTCTTCCTACCCAAGAGTAAGGGATATCTTTCTATTTTCTGACATCCTTTTTGATCTTTTTTTCAGAGTACTTTAGTTTTCAATGTAAAGGTCTTTTACTTCCTTTGTTAGATGATTGCTAATATTTCATTTTTTTGGATGCTATTGTGAAAGGTGTTGTTTCCCTAACTTGTTTCCCAGTGAGTTTGTTATTTGTGTGTAGGAAAGCTATTGATTTCGGAGGATTGACTTTGTACCAGTTGTGCAACAGAATTTGGTTAGTAAAACTAAAAGTTTTTTGGTAGAGTTTTTGGGGTCGTCTATGTGGAGTATCATGTCATCCACAAATAATGATAATTTAACTTCTTCCTTTCCTATCCTTATTCCTTTTATTTATTTCTCTTCTCTAATTGCTCTTGCTAAAGTTTCCAGAACTATATTGAATAGCAATAGTGATGGTGAACATCCTTGTTTTTTCCTGATTTAAAGAGAAAGCTTTCAGTTTTGACCATTTAGTGTGATGTTGGCTGTTGGTTCGTCATAGATGGTTTTTATCAAGTTGAGAAAAAGATCATCTATTCCAATTTTCTGTAGTGTTTTAATTATGAATTGGTGTCGGACTTTGTCAAATGCTTTTTCTGCATCTATTGAGATGATCATGTGGTTTTTGTCCTTAGATATGTTAATATGGTATATTATCTTTCTTGACTTACATATATTGAACCATCCTTGCATCCCTGGGATGAATCCTACTTGGTCATGGTATATAACCTTCCTGATGTTTTGCTGCATTCTGTTTGCCAGTATTCTTGAGGATTTTTGCATCTATGTTCATTAGGGAGATTGGCCTGTAGTTCTCTTTCTTAGTTGGGTCTTTCTCTGGTTTTGGTATCAGGGTAATGCTTGCTTCCAGAAATGAATTTGGGAGTATTGCTTCCCTTTCAATTTCGTTAAAAGTTTGAGGAGTAGTAGCAGTAGATCTTCTCTAAATTTCTTGTAGAATTTAGCAGCAAATCCATCAGGGCCTGGGGTTTTCTTTGTTGGTAGGTTTTTAATTACATCTTCAATTTCATTGATTGATATTGGTTTATTTAGAAGTTTTATATCCTCTTGACTCAGCTTTGGTAATTCATGTGTTTCCAGGAATATTCCCCTTTCTTCTGTAATTTCCACCTTATCAGAATATTGGTTCTCAAGGTAAGTATTGATGATCTTCTGGATTTCTGCAGGATATGTTGTTATTTCACCCTTTCATTCTTAATTGCATGGATTTGAGTCTTTTTTTGATAAGATTAGTTAAGGGTTTGTCAATTTTATTTAATATTAAAAGAGGAAGCAAAATATATCATGTACAGGTGCAAATTCCCTATGATGAATGTTTTCATTATGTATATTTAAAATGTGCTAATAAAATTTTTAAAACACACACCAAAAAGTCAAAGAACCAACTCAGCAATACATTGATTCTTTGTATTTTTTTTTTAGTCTTAGTTGCATTAATGTCTGCTCTGATCTTTATAATTTCCTCCCTCCTATGGGCTTGGAGCTTCACTTGCTCTTTTTTTTCTATAAGCTTGAAGTTCAACATTAGGTGTTTATTTGAGCTTTTTTTCTTTTTCTGATATGGGAATTCACTGATATAAATTTCCCTATTTTGACTGCTTTCATTGGTTCCCATAAATTTCAGTATGTTGTATTGGCATTATCTTTTAATTGTAGAAATTGGCTAATTTCTTCATTAATCTCACCTGTGACCCATTGGTTGTTCAGGAAAGTGTTATTTAATTTTCATGTGTTTGTGTAGTTTTTAAGGTTTCTTTTGCCATTGATTTCTAATTTCTTTGCACTATGGTCTAGTAATATGCATGAGATTATTACAGTTCCTTTGCATTTACTTAAGCATGTTCTATCTGTTAGTATGTGGTCTGTTTTGGAGGACATCCATCTTAGTTACTTTTTTGTTGTTGCTGAAACAAAATATCCAACACCCAGAAGTTTAGGGAGGAAAGGTTTATTTTGCTCAGAGTTTGTAGAGGTTTCAGTCCATATCAGCTGGCTCTAAGGCAGGGAGGCACATGGCAGAGGGGCAATAGTTCATGGCAGCAGAAGACAGCAAAAGCATCAAGAGCAAAAAAGAGTGAAACAAGCCTCTTTCTGCCCCTTTTATCTTACCCAGACTGCTGAGATTAGGGTAGTGCCAATCCAATCAGTGTAGTGATCCAGCAGTCACCCACCCTCAATCCCAGCTCCCTTAATACCATCATTGCTGTATGAATCAGTCACGGACTCGAGATTTAGCTACGTCCAAAAAAGCCTGCCCATCTAAAACTACCTGGGACTTGGGGGGACATCTAGACCTAAACCATAACAATGTCCCATGTGCAGCTAAGAAGAATGTGTAGTCTGATGTTGTGGGGTGAAACACTGTAGACATCTATTAAATCTTATTTGTTCAGAAGTTTCGTTCAGTTCTCATATTTCTTTGTTGACTTTTTGTCTAGTAGTTCGTCTACTTGTGACAGTGAGGTATTGAGGATCCCCATTACAATTACATTAGTGCTTATTTGATTTTTTTTTTTGTGTGTGGGTACTGGGGGTCGACCTCAGGACCTCCCGCGCCAGCAGGCACCCATGCCGCTGAGCGATATCACCGGCCCTTTTTTCGTATGTGGGTTCCGGGAGTCGAACTCAGGCCCTCGTGTTTGCCAGGCAGGCACTTATGCTGCTGAGCCATCTCACCTTATTTGATTTTTAATGTCCATTAATATTTGTTTTGTATAGTTGGATGCACTGGTATTTGGTGCATATATACCTATCATTATTATTTCTTCCTCTTGGATTGTTCCCTTAACAAGTATGTAGTGAACTTCTTTATCTCTCTTGATCAGTCTTGGATTGAAATCCACATTTTAAGTAGAATAGCTACCCCTGCTTTTTTTTCCTATTCCTGTTATATGGAGTATTGTTTTCCATCCTTTGACTTTCAGTTTATAAATATCTTTTTGAGTTAAATGTGTTACTTATATGCAGCATATTGTTGGATCTTGTTTCTTGATCCAGTCAGCCAATCTGTTGTTTTGATTGGTGAGTTGAGACCATTTACATTGATGGTAATGACTGATATGTGTTGACTTACCTTTATCATGTTATTTTCCTGTTTTTGGTTCTCTTTCTTTCTCCTCAGTTTAATTGCTTGCCTTGCCTGGTGGGTTCATTCTGTCAGGGTTCATGGAGTTGTAGTCTTTGTGAACTCCTTCTATAATATCCTTCAAAATGTTTTGAAGTGATGGTTTATTAGTCATAAATTTCTTCAGGTGTTCTTCATCATGGAAGTATCTTATGTCCCAACAATTTTGAAAGATAGTTTTGTGTTGTACATCAATCTAAGTTGGAGGTTGTTTTCTTTTAGGGCTTGAAATACTCCACTCTCCACTCTCTTTGACCTGAAGATTTGTGTTGAGAAGTCTGCTGTGGTTCTGACAGGCTTTCCTTTATAGGTGTTTCATTTTTGTTTTTGTTTTTGTTTTTTTCCTAACAGCTTTTAATATTATGTTCTTATATTGAATTTCTAGAATCTTCACTACTATATGCCTTAGTATAGATTTTTTTTATCATGGCTAATTGAAGTTTTATATATATGTCAAATCCTTTTTCCATGTTTGGGACATTTTCTGCCATTACTTCTGCAAAGAGGTTTTTTATGTAATTTGTGCTACCTCTTGCTTTTTCATTCACTTAAATCAATCTTGTTATTCTTCTTTGCATTGTCTAGCAGCTGTTGGATTGATTTTTCATGGTCCCATCTTATATTTATGAAATCTTTGTTTTCATGATCGCTAAATGCAAACCTGTCTTCTAGATATGATATTCTGTCCTCACATTGGTTCATTCAGGTGTGTATACTTTCAGTAGAGTTTTTAATCTCCTGAATATCTGTTTGAATCTGGTTCATGTGTTCTATTTCTTTCCAATGTTAGGCATTCATGGTTTCCATCATTTACGTAAACTCCTCTATTTTTTATCTGTATCTACTCTAGATTCACTAATCATGCCTTTCATTATGGTCAATATCTCTGTAGTTATCTGAGAAATTATTTGTTTTGATTTTTCTAGAGCTTCGTTCATCTGCTTTGTTATTTCTGCTATTATCACTTCAGAGAGTCCAGTGGGTGGCTTTTGAATTGTTCCACCTCATTGTCCCCTGGGTTTGCCTTTGGCAAGCTGGCCATCTAGGGTTGCATATTGTTTCCTTGTCTTCTTGTTTTTTTTGGTTTTTTTTTTTTTTTAGTTTAATTTTTGTGCTGATGCCTTGAAATTGCTTATGGTATGTAGCTTTATTGTTACTATCGAGAACATTTAGGAAACAACTACTTTTCAGAGATGTGTTCAAGGTATAGCTGGCTTTTAGATTTTGAGTCTGTTGCAAGATCCTATCTCTTCAATATATTGGGGATGAGAAGTTGCTGCCTATTTGGCCTAGTCTCTGCTTCTTTAGTACTGGCCTATAGTATTGTTTTTGACTCTCAGGCAATCTCAGTCTTGACATATAAGGAAGAACAACTGATTAGAGCAACTATGTCACCTAGGCTAAAGTGGTACAATCAGTAATAACAATAGCATCAAGCAGAGCCTAGAAAATGATAAACAGTGGTAACTATTAATTTACCACCATTAACTGTATGAACAAGATTTGTAGTTCTATAACAAAAACTAAAACAAACCAGAATATTTGTATAGAGTAAATATCCCTCAGTATGGTGATTTTCCCCCAGGGGGAAATTTAAATGTGGTTAGGGAAAAAATAGAGAAATTGAAGAAGAGAAAGAGATTAGAAGGAAGGCTGAAGAAAAAAGGAAGATTACACAAGCTTTGGGAAATTGGTGCAGGTGGCAGAAGTGTTGAAAAGAAAGAAGAAACAAACAAAAATGAAAACAGAATAAAACAAAACAGCAACAACAAAATAGTAGAAACAATGAGCACACTCATAAAATCAATAACAAACAATCAAAAAAATAAAAGGAAAAATACCATGGAAAAGAAAAAAAAATATCCACTTCAAGGTGTGTCTCTGCTATCACTGGTGGACAACGTGGGCACATAGAGTCCAGATCTGTGTTGGTTGTCCCCAGCCACCCAGCAATAGAATTATTGGTGGGGTTGTGAATAATCCCAGCAAGTCTTTGCCTTCAACTCCACTGAAATTCAGGCTGTTTCTGGTTTCAGGCTATGAGGCTGGGGCCCAAGTTGTTCAGCCCACATTACTCCAGATGCCTCCTACCTGCTTGAACTCAGCTCCCTGCACGTGAGTGTCTCCCACAGCTTCACCTCACCCTACCGCTGAGAGCTCCTAGATGGTGCCAACCCACAGCTGCTTTGAGTTCCGAGCTCAGTTTGCCCCTTTCCAAAAATGACAACCAGTCAGTTGCCCTCTCCTGAGGATGTCCAGATTGGTCTGGAATGGCATCACTCACCAGTCACTGCAGTCTGCAGCATCCACTACTCTATTCCACTGGTGTGTTTCTCCATGGAGGTCTCTGGGGTTACCTGTACTCACTATGTCTCTGCAGGTTCTTTTGAATTGTGAGCTGGTGCTCATGGAGAAAGCATCGCTTGCCACCTCCCTCTTCTGTGTTGAAGTCCCTGTCTTCATTCTCTCCATGGACTCCAGTTCTTACTTCAGATCCTTGCTGGGTCCCAGGGACCCACTTCCTGCCTCTCTTCCTCACATTGCTATATTCCAGCATGTGGATGACAACTCTTGGAAAGACTATTTCTCTGCTGCTTACCACTCTGCCATCTTCCCAAAAGTCCTAGTTTTTTAATTGTATAAAAATCTAAAATGAAATTTTGCAGCAAAATAATAAGAGATAACAATATTTAATACAGTGTATATTATTTTCAATGTAGTTACAAAGAGACAAAAAAGATTCTCTCTTACAAAGAGTAAATGAACATATAATAGCACAAAACTTTCTTTTTAATGAACTAAAAGAAACTAGTAGTATAAATGAAGCCAACTAGCATATATATTAAAAATATTTTTGATACCATAGAACAGGTAATTTAGGGAATTATTTGAACTTTTCCCTACTTCCTATTTATTTATCTTCTATTTTGCTCTTTGTATGTGTTTATCTATCTAATTCTCTCATAGAAGAAACTATCTGATATTTAAGCTTGTGTATCTGAGTTATTTCATTTAACATTATATCCTCAAATTTCATTCATTTATCTACAGATGTCTCAAATTTATCTTTCTTTATGGCAAGGTAGTACTCTATAGTTTATAAGTACCACATATTCCTTATCCATTCATCTGTTGATGGTACATATACAATTTTTTCCAAAATCTAGCTATTACAAGTTGTGCTGCTATAAAAATATGAGTATGAAGGTGGGAGTGGTGGTGCATGCCATAATCCCAGCACCTGGGAGGCTGAGTCAGGAGGATCAGTGCAAATTTGAGGCTAGCCTGGACTACATAGTGAGTTCAGGACCAGCCTGAACTACATAGTGAGACCCGTCTCAAAAAAAAAAAAAAAAAAAATGGGTGTACATGTATCCATGTAATATGATGATTTGAAGTCTTTTGGGAATATATCGAGAAAGGGAATATCTGGGTTAAATGGAATCTCTATTTTTAGTTTTTTTGCCTTAGAAATTCTTGATTGCGGCAAACTAGTGTCACATAGTCTGCATGTTTTTGTGCAGTGACCAATTCATCATGGTGCTATAAATTTAACCAAGGTTTGTGGTTTTTCAGATTATTTCCAGAGTATTAGGTTGTGAGAAATTTTGACTGAGACAAAGTTGTTAATGAGAACCTACCACTATACTTCAATTTTTGTCATGTTATTCACCTATTTTAAAATGAAATAATTATACCAACTAAATCTAGTTCATGGTTCTCATGAGGGAGGGAAAGGTTAATTTGAAAAAAAGCTTCCCTGTTGATTCCAGTATGTCTTCCTAGTTAAGGACCATTATTAGCCTATTTCCAAGATACCTGTCTTATCCTCTTAAAATCTGAGTCATCAGAAGATCTGCAAAGCACGGTTCAGTCACAGCCATGAAGTGAGCACTGGAAACTCTCTGCTGGCATCATCTTGGTCCATGTGTTACTCTCTTAAGTATTTGTCCTGCTGTTTCTCTGAAAATGATAGTTTTGTTTCATGTTCTTTGTTGTTGTTGTCCCAGTAACACAGAGAGTCCTAAATAGTGAATTGGAAGTTTATATTTGGAAGGTGAGATAATTACATTCTTCTCTTCCTATGGGTTGAGTTTAATTAGCACATATATACTTTTTTTCAATATTTCATGCACTTATCTGGTTGTTCAGAAACCTTAGTTTTATGTGTAGTAGAATGACATACTGTACTAAATCAGTAGCTATACATATGTGTGTTATGTGTCTATCTATAGAGTAAATCCAAGACTGTATGACACCAAGTGTTAAAATTGACTTAAACAGTCATGCTATAAAATTTGTCCTTCCTTGGTCCACTTTTACTAGAACCCTCTCTCAATTATTTTCCATTCATATTATTCCATGTATTGAAATATCCCCATTTCCTCACGAACTAAATATATTTAAATACACTCCCTACCTCCAAATTTTGGTTCAGCTTTACCTATAGGACTAGACTTCCTAAAAGCCAAAGTCAAGAGATATGATGGAGTGACAGTTGATTTTACCTTTCCTGTTTTGGAGTCATCATTTCTATTTGAAGAAGTTAATGTAACAGTGCCCTAAGTTTCCTTTACACTAAGACAGACGTGAGGCCTGGAAGACATCTCTTTGGATGGTGTCAGGGTTAAGCATAAAAGCTAAGATTGTGAAGACTTGTCCCACTTTATTTGAGCATTACAAAAAGAAACAGAATAATTTTTCCTCAAGGCACTTAGCGGTTGTCACTAAGTCAATAAAGCCAAATCAGAAGACTTGCACAATAGTGCAAGTAACAAATGAATCCAAGAGTTAGGGATGCAGCAGTAGAATGTGGAGGAGGGAAAAACAATTTTGAGTGAGCTCTGTGAACAGAACTCAGCCATCTGTTTCTTGTTTACATTGGTCCTAAACTACTTGGTACATGAATAGATATATTTGACTTGTAACTAGAATCCACAGGTAAGCAGCAGGAGGCTCAGCTGTGCTGTCCTTGTCAGATGCTCTTCAGGCACTTACCCAGGAGTCTCTGGACCTGGAGTTGTTAAAATTTATTCATATTCATTGTTGAGAAAAGGCTAATTATGCTAGAAAACTTGATCTCCAACTTTCGTGTAACCATAGTGGTTGAAGTGCTGTTCACCTCAGGAGCTCTTGGATCCATATGTGATGAAACAGAACTACAGACTTCCACTTGGTAGCCATTGGAATGGCTGTTAGCCTTTTTGTGTAGAGGAGCTTGATCCCCAGCAATGGCAGCTGCAAGTTAAGGCACCTGTGTATACCTTGTCCCCTGCTATCTGGTGGTGTAGGCTTGGAGCTGTCTAACTTTGTAAATGCCAATGAATTTCTCTTTTTTGGTATTTTCCTTCAGAGGGTGACTGTTTCATGTTGAAGATGCCTGAAGTCCTCTCAATCTTATTCTACTTTGATCCACTTACTCTCAATGTTATTGAAGCATCCTGACATGGCACTTCTACTTTTCTGATATTCATTTCATTGACATGTGTTAATTATACAAAAGGTTCAGTGTGACATTTTTATAATGGATAACACAGGCACTGCTCAAATCTAACCACCCTTTTTTCCACCCTTCCCCCACACTCTTCCTAATCTCTAGTAATCACTATTGTGCTTTGAGGTCAGTGTTTCAGCTCCCACATAGGAGAGAGAATACAGTATGTGAAATTTGTCTCTCTGTATCTGGCTTATTTCAGTTTACATAATGTCCTCCAGTTTCATCCATTTTGATGCAAATGACAGTAATCTATTTTTCTTTATGACTAAAACTCTGTTGGTACTGCATTTCTTAAACTTGCTTTTTGTTTTGTTGGGTTTTTAAACAATATCTTTTCAAATAACTTTCTCAGATTATGCTATGTAATGTGGGACTCTTGTCAGCCCACATCACAGTACCATGTGTCCTTCATAGCTTATATAGTTCTCTCTAACTCTGTGTGTGTATAATTAAAAAAGAAATAACACAACCATTAAACTTATTTTGAACTCATCCCTTGAGTTCTTTCAAGGATTAATTTATAGTAAAAATATTTCTTTTTTTTTTTTTTTTTTGTGGGTACCGGGGGGTCGACCTCAGGACCTCGCACGCCAGCAGGCGCCCGTGCCGCTGAGCGATATCACCGGCCCTTTTTTCGTATGTGGGTTCCGGGAGTCGAACTCGGGCCCTCGCGCTTGCCAGGCAGGCGCTTATGCCGCTGAGCCATCTCACCGGCCCTAGTAAAAATATTTCTATAGCTACTTATTTACCATCTAATACTTTTACAATAAAACATTTACTTCCTGTTTATAAAATCATTTCATATTATTAAAATGGCTACTTTGTGATTTTAGGTTATTGTTCTAAGCAAAAACCATGTACATTTTTACTTAGGGTTCTAAAATATTGATATATAGATTTTCAATACAAATAAAGCAAATATGCATTCATTGCAGTGAGAATTATTTGTATTATACAAATGTTTAAAGAAAATATAAGACTATTTCCTAAAATTATGATAAACTATTTTGCATCTGCACACTGAGATCATCAGAACTTCATTTCTGTAGTTTCATTTTCAGTTTAAGTCATAAGAAGGTATGACCTCTACTTTGCCTCAGCTTTCTGCTTCTGCTGAGATAGGTATTATCTATTAAGCAATTAACTTCACTGTTACCAAAACTGTGGTTGCTTATACTAAAATATCACTAACCATACTCATGTTGATCAAAAAATTTGGCAGAAAAACATGATTAACAAATGCTGTTAATTTTCTTTAAGGATCCATGTGCCTCTTTTTATAGCTCTAATTTAAAAGTTCTTCCCTATCTTTATACTGATTTTCTATCTGCTAGTTTTGTCTATATGAGAGAGCATTCATGTCATCAACTATAAATAGGGATGTCTATTTTCCTTCTCAGTTCTGTTAGTTTTTGCCTCATGTACTTTGAGGGGTTTTTGTTATACGCATACACATTTATTTTTATTTATTGATTGATTTTTTATGTGGGTACTGGGAGTCAACCTCAGGACCTCGCACTTGCCAGCAGGTGCTTGTGCCACTGAGCGATATCACTGGCCCTTTTTTTCCTTTATGTGGGTACCGGGAGTCGAACTCAGGACCTAGCGCTTGCCAGGCAGGCGCTTATGCCACTGAGCTATCTCACTGGCCCAGCATACACATTTAGAATGATAATATCCTAGTGGTTAATTAAACCTTTATGATAACATGATGTTCTTCTTTATTCCTGATAATGTTCTTCACATTGCAGTCTACTTTGTCAAGATTAACATGGATATGGCAGCTTTATTCTAATTAGAGTTTGTATGATATACTTGGGGATCCATATATATGGGGTCTGCATTTACACATTCAACTAACCATGGAAAATATGTGAACAAAAATAGCTGCACGTGTACTGAGCATGCTCACTGGTTTTCATTATACCTGAGAGACAGTATAGTATAACAAATACATAACATTTGCATTATATTAGGTATTATAAGTATGTAGAAATGATTTTTTTAACAGTGCTAAAGTTTATTTGAAAAGTGAAGGGTGAAAGGGTAAGGGAGCAGCTGGCTGTGCAGGGTGAATTTCAGCCAAACAAAAGAGGAAAAAAAAAAATAAAAGCAAAAATAAAAGTACACCCTGGGTCTGGTTTATGAGGATATATGTAGCTTAAATGCAAATACTGTGCCATTTTATATAAGTGAATTGAGCATACACGGATGTTTGTTTCTATTGGGAGTTGAGGATGCTGGATACAGTCCCCACCAGATACTGAAGGGCAGCTATGTATCTTTCCCCAGTCTATATCATTATATTGGAAGTAGTTTTCTAGGAAGGTATACATAACTGGACCATTTTTAAATCCAGTCTGACAATCTGTGGATTTAATTGGTGTTTTATATAATTTACATTTATCTCCTTATGTTTGGATATATGTCCTCTGATTCACTTTTTGTTTTCTGCTTATTCTTTGTGCTTTCTATGCTTTTTTCCCATTTTCTGCTTTATTTTGGTTTATATCAACATTTTTTAGTATTGTATTTATATTCTAAAGTATTTATATTTATGCTTTTGGCTATATGTTTTTGTATAGTTTTCCTTAGGTGTTGTTCTAAAGTTACACTGTATATAACTAATTTTTATAGTCTTCTTAGAATCAGTGTATTATCAATCTTAATAAAAAACAGAAATTTCACCATCATGTAAGTCCTTTTACTTGCCCAGTTTTGCATTTTATTTGCTTCATATATTATATCTGTATACATTAAAAACCTTGTTATATGTTACAATTTTATTTTAATTTGTCAAAGAGTAGTTTATATTTACTCATGTTTATTGTATCTGTTGCTCTCTTTATTTCTTAATATTTAATGTAACATTAAGTTTAATGAAACTATCATTTTCCTCATGATGTCATTTTTCTTCTGTCTAGAGTACTTCCTTTAGCAAACCTTCTAGAGTAGTTCTCCTTGCAACAAAGTTTCTTGTCTTCTTTATCTGACAGTGTCTTTATTTCACTTTAATCTGTAAAGATAGTTTTACTGGATATATAATTCTGTGGTAACAGTTCTTTTCTCTTGACTTTAAAAGAAAGGGATGTCGTTTTCTTTTGAGTTCTGTGGTTTCTGATGAAAAACCCACAGTCATTTAAAACATACTCCCCTGTAGATAACACATGATAACCTCTGAATGTTTTTAGGGTATTTTTCCTTGTCTTCATTTTCCAGTGCTTTAGTTTTAATGTATGTTGACTTGAATTTTTTTAGTATTGTTTGGGGTTTTCTGTACTTCTTGAATCTGTAAACTTATGTATTTCACAAGCACATGAAGTTTGAGAATGCTTCCAGCCATTATTTCTTCCAATGCTTTTGTTGTATTATTGTTTCTCCTCTCTTTCTGGTAGTCTAATAACATAAATTCTAGATTACTTGTTACTGTCCCAGAAATCCTTGAAGCACTTTTTAGTGTTTTCTCTTTGTCATTCCCAGTAGATAATTTCAACTGATCTAACTTACAGTTCACTAACTGCCTGTTTCTGTCATCTTCATTTTATTTATAGCATGCAGTGAATTTTGTTCTTTATTTTGCAGTTTTAAGACTGTTATTGATTATTGAAATATTTTTATAATAGCTAATTTAAAGTCTCTGTTGAGCAATTCCAACATCTGTGCCATTTCAGTTTTTGTGTCTGTTGTCTTTTCTCATGCATGTTGAGATTTTCCTGGTTTTTCATACACACTGTAATTTTGGACTGCACATTGGGTATTTTTAATACAGTATCATGAGATTCTGAGTCTTGTTTGAAATCTTTGGAGAGTTTTGATATTTTTGTTGGATTAGGCTGTTGACCTGGTGAGGTTCAGGTTACAAATTACAAACTTTCCTTGGTGGTTCCAATGTCAGTTTTGTTTTCTGTGCTTTTCATGTCACTCCTGTGCTACACCAATAGCCAATCTTGGGTCCACACATTGGTCTGTTTATTTGGTTCTCAGTTTCTTTTATTGACTAAGATTAGATCCATGCATGTGCAGTTCAAGATGAGTCCAGAATTTCAACAATATATTTATGAAGTCACTTTCTTGAGCCCTTTTCTCTCTGTGATCTCACTGGAATTTTTCAGTTTTCTGGAGCTCCCTTTTATACACCTCTAGCTAGAATCCTCAGACTTTATTTATTTGTGTTTCATGTACATTTCTGTGACTGTGCCCATTAGAGGCAGTGGGATAGCTGGGGGGAGCTCTTTTTGGGCAGCATTATTTGCCCAAAGGAAGATTATATGGTAATACTTTATGTTTCTTTTGAATTATATTTGATGTTAAGTCAAGGTTTCCTATGTGTGTCTGAATGCAGCAGTATCTCTAGCCACATGACCGCTTACACACAAATTGCACTGAGTGATTTCCATAGGTCTGGACCTTGACATTGAAGGAACATCCTAAGTGGCAGAACTATGGCTATGCTGGGTAGAGGTCAAGTGGCTCAAGAAAAAGAAAAATATAAGCAATGAGAGTTTATCTGACAAATTGGGAGAGTTTTAAAGTTAATTACTAAATTAAGCATTTTAGGGTAAGAAAACATATATATATATATAAAGTTTAGAAATCATAAAAGTACAGAAGTAATTTTCAGGAAGTGAACATTCCCATGAATGCAACTTCCAGACCAAGAAGCAAAGCATTACTGCACCATAATAGACCCTTTATCCATTCTTACAGTTTCTGTTTCCTCAGGATAACCATTGTTATGACTTCTAATATAATAAGCTCATTTTGCTTGTTTTTGAAAAATATAGAAACAGAATCATATGGTATATATTCTTTTGTATTTTGCTTTGTTGACTATTAGGTTTCTCATCAATTTATATTGTGTCGCATCTAGATTATAATTGCAGCCTTAAAATTTTTAAATTATGTTGTATTTAGCTTATTTCAAATGTTGGACCATTATCAGTAGTAGTGACCATGTATGCACATCCTCATACATCTTATTGTGCATGTTTCAGCATTTTTGTTGGTTATGTACTGAAGAATAATGCTGCAGGTACTATATATTTTCAGCTTTAATAGATATTATCAAATAGTGTCCAAAGTTATAGCTGTTTCTACCTTGATAGCAGTACATGAGAATTCTAGTGTTCTAATTCTTGACAAAACTTAATATTATTTATTCTTTTCACTTTAGCTTTCTTAGGGTGTGCATGGCATTTATGGCTTTAGTTTGTGTTTCTCTAATGACTAGTGAAGCTAAATGTCTTTTTTGGGGGGGGGTACCTGGGGTCGACCTCAGGACCTTGCATGCCAGCAGGCACCCGTGCCGCTGAGCGATATCACCGGCCCTTTTTTTGTATGTGAATTCTGGGAGTCAAACTCGGGCCCTTGCGCTTGCTAGGCAGGCACTTACGCCACTGAGCCATCTCACCGACCCACTAAATGCCTTTTTGTGTATTTACTTTCCACTTAGATATATTCTTTTGTGATATGCATTTGAATTTTATAGCACATTTTCCAAATCTTATAAATCTTTTAAATCTATTGATTACTGACTTGTGGGAATTTCTTTAAATATTGTGGATGTATATCTTTTGTCAGACACATATATTAAAGATATTTTCTTTTACTCTGAGGATTTTAACCAACTTATAATTGTCTCTTGATAATGATTTTCATTTTAATGAATTTGTTTATCAGTCTCTTCTTTTATAATTAGTGCTTTATATCCTGTTTTAAAAAAGCAAAGCAAAACAAAAAAACCCTCTGCCCATCCCAATATCATTAATACATTTTCCTTTGTTATTTCCTAGAAGCTTTATTGTTTGGTATTGTCCTGTATTTCTTAACTTTATGTTAGGAAAAGTTATGTGGTTTCAGGGGGACAAGATTCATATTCTTTAGGTAATGTGACTAATTTGATCAAGCACTATTGCTTTAAAAGGTTGTGTCCAACAACAGATGAATGGATAAGGAAAATGTGGTATTTATACACAATGGAGTAGTATTTAGCCCTAAAGAAGGATAAATTTGTGTCATTTATAGGAAAATGGATGCACCTTAAGACTATAATGTTGGGCCGGTGAGATGGCTCAGCGGCATAAGCGCCTGCCTTGCAAGCGCGAGGGCCCGAGTTCGACTCCCGGATCCCACATACGAAAAAGGGGCCGGTGATATCGCTCAGCGGCACGGGTGCCTGTTGGCGCGCGAGGTCCTGAGGTTGACCCCCCCGGTACCCACAAAAAAAAAAAAAAGACTATAATGTTTAGTGAAATAAATCACACACACAAGCTTAAATGTCCCATGCTTTCTCTTATGCAAGTAATCTAAAATATAAATACAGAGCAGTATAAAAATAGATAATAGGAAATACAGATACAGATCTATTGCCGATGGGAAGGGTACTAGAGATGAGGGAAGAGGGAGAGTGGGGAAAAGGGGACAATGTAAAAAAAGAATCAAGATGTGTTTTGTTCATGTAACCAGCTCCCCATAATGAATGTTGTCATTGTATATTACAAACATGTATTAATACAAAATAAAGTTATTCTTTACTTAGGTATTTTAGGAGTAACTTTATTATAAAACAAATGCCCACTTATTTGTGGGTCTATTTTTGGACTTTCTATTTCCTCCCATTGATCTATTTGGTTACCCTTGTACCATTGCTAAGTAGTGTATATTTAGAAATCTCAATATCCAATAATGTAAATATTATGTATTTTTTTTTCTTTAAGAATACCTCAGTCTTGGTCCTTTGGGTTGCCATTACAATTTTAGAATTTATTTATTAATTTTCATAAACTCAGGGCTTTGTGCCTGCTAGGCAAATGCTGGGTTCTACCACAACTAAGCTATACCTCTAGCTCTCCAGAAAATTAAAGTTTGCTGGGATTTTGGTTGAGACTATCTTCAGGGAATACTAATATTAAATCTATAAATGCATTATATTTGTCATTTATTTTAGTCTTCTTTACCTGAGTAATGTTTGATAGTTTTCTTTGTAGAGGACTCCCATACTTTTTTGTAGATTTATCCCAGATTGATTGATTGATTGATTGATTTGCAGGACTTGGGATTGAACCCAGTCAGCTGCATGACTGAGCCAAATCCTCAGCCTTTTTTATTTTTTTGCCTTTTATTTTGAGACAGGATCTTGCTAAGTAGGCCAAGTGAGACTTGAACTTATGATTTGCCTTCCTCAACCTCACTCAGTGCTGGGATTACAGGCATGCATCAACATGCCCTGCTTGATATTTTTATACTCTTATTAATGGCATTGTTTTAAGTTTTATTTTCAAAATGTCTATTATTTGTATATAAGAATATAGCATACACACACACACACACACACACACACACACACACACACACTTTGTATCCAGGGATCTTAGTAAAGTCACTTGTTAATCTATATGATTTATGGTATTTCGGAGATTTTATGAGCACAACCGTATTTTCCTGTAATTGTAATTTTTTCTCTAACATGCTATTCTATATAACTTTACTATTTCTTGACTTGTTCCACTAGCTAGAACCTTTTATGTGGTATTGAACAGTAACATATCATTTGCTTTAGGTTCTTCGTGCTTTTTTTAGATGTAAATGCCCTCTGTGGGATTGAAGAAGTCCCCTCAACTCCCAGTTTTGCTGAGATGGGGATGGTTTTCGGTATGAACTAATGTTCTTTTTTTGTTTTGCTTTGTTTTTTTTTTAATTATAAAGACATATTGTCTCAGAAACAATACATCGGGATTTATTTAGATGATAGAATATTTTTCCTTTAATATATTAACATGGTAGTTCAATTAATTTCTCTTTGGATGTTAATTCATCCTTGCATTCCTAGAATAAACCCTACTTCATAGTGATATTTTATCCTTTTCATAGAGAATTGAGTTGGGAAGTATTCCCTCTAATTCTCTCTTTAAAGTGATTTTATATTATCGGGGGTTTTTTTGGTTTTTTTTTTTTGCACTTGGAAAAAATTTACCTGTGAGCTGTTTAGTCTAGAAATTTTCTTTGTGGAAAGGCTTCATATTACATAATGTTTTTTTAAAAGATGTAGAATAGTTCAGGTTTTCCATTTGTTTGTGAGTACATTTTGGCACTGTGTTTTTCAAGAGATTTATATATTTCATTTAACTTTCCAAATTTATTGATATTAAATTGTTCATCATATCCTCTTACTGTCTTTGTACCACATCTATAGCGCCTGTAGTAATGCCACATTTTCATTTCTGTTAAAATGATTTGTTTCTTTTCTCTTCGTTTTAAAACCTGGTATTTTAGAAGATTATTACTGTTGTGTCCAAATACTGTTGTATTTCAAAATATTAGGGATAGTTTTGTGATTAACATTTTATTATGGTTCTTTAATTCAATTAGAGAACATACTCTATATGACTGAAATAACCTTGAAATTTATTGATGCTTACCTTGCTGACCCAGATTAAGGCCAGTTTGGTAAGTGTTCCACATACACTTGAAAAATATTGTGAATTTTACAGTTACTGGGTGCAAGGTTGTGCATATCAATTACATCAATTTTTTAAAAGCTTTTGCTCAGATTTTTTTATTTACCTACTAATTTTATTACTTCGTATTTCATAATTAATTGAAAAATATGTTAAAAGCTTCCTCATAACCTGACTAGGACTTCCTATCTTTATTTAAAGCTTTTCTTATACTATTTCCTTTCTTAAATTCTTCTTAGACTGGTACTATAACCTTTAATTATACCAACTTTCTCTTCCATGATATTCTAATGGTAAATTTTTGTCATAACTTTTACTTCCAGGTTTCTATGTGCTCATATTTAATGTGTGATTCTTACAAAACATTTTATTATTTTATGTTTCTTAATTTGTAATCTAATATTATTTGATTTCAATGAAATAGTCTATTTAAATTAAATAAAATTAGTGATACTTGTGAAGTTAATTTTACCATCCAACTATACTTTTCTACTTTTATAATTTAGATCTTCCGTTTCTTTTATTTGTAATCAGCATTTTTATTTCTCTGTCTCTTATCTTAATATATTATAAATTTTAACCTTTTTAGTGATTGCTGAAATTATATATTGACTATAAATTGAAACTTTTATCCTTTCCTGACAAAGAAATTGCATTCAACTCACTTTCACTTTTGTTTTACTGTTGTCCTTTATTATAATCTTTCAGGTATTCTCATTTCCAAGACAATTACTGTTTTCTTTGTACATTTCTGTATCACACTATGAGATACTTTTCCTTTTTCATGAAAGATGCCCATTCCATTTGTATTAATTTTTTTTTTTTTGTGGGTACTGGGGGTTGACCTCAGAACCTCGCGTGCCAGCGGGCACCCGTGCCACTGAGCGTTATCGCCGGCCCTTTTATTGTATGTGGATTCTGGGAGTCAAACTCAGGACCTTGTGCTTGCCAGGCAGGCACTTATGCCACTGAGCCATTTCACCAGCCCCCATTTGTATTTTTTGTAGTGTGAATCTGCTGGTGAAAAATTTTGTATTGTTTTTCTGAATGTATTATTTTGTTTTTCTTTTAAAGGATATTTTTCCCAGTTATAGAATTGTTTTCTTTTCTCTTTTCTCTCTTTTTCTTTTTCTTTTTTTGTGGTACTAGGGATTGAACCCAGGGCCTGGGCACTGAGCTACATCCTCATCCCTTTTTATTCTGAGATAACCTCTTGCTAAGTCACCAGATTGCCCAGGCTGGGCTCAAACTTGGGATCCTCAACCTCCCACAGTGCTGGAATTATAAGTGTGTGCCACCATGCCAGGCTAGAGTTCCAGGTTGATATGTATGCATGTATATATATATGGCTTTTTATTTTTAATTGACAAATAATGGATTGATTGGTTGATCTACACCAAGTGATTTTTGAATGTTTTTACATTGTAAAATTCATGAATAAAGCTTGTTAACATATCCATCACCTCATATACTTACCATTTATTGGAGAACATTTAAATTCTACTTTTAATAATTTTGAAATATACATTATTATTAACTGTAATCATCATGCTGTCCAGTAGATCTCTAAAACTTATTTTCATGTCTAACTGAAACTTTGTACTTTTGTACTTTTTTAATGCCTCCGTATTCTCCACCAATTCTCCCCATATCTACATGTACCCTGGCCACTGTCTGGTAACCAACATCTTATTATTTCTATGAGTTTGACTTTAAAAATTGTACATATAATTTAAGATCATGCAGTGTATGTCTTTCTGTGCTGGTCTTATTTTAGTGAACCCAATGTTTTCCAGTTTCATCAATGTTTCAAATGACAGGATTTCTTTTTTTGTAAGGGTTAAGTTGCATTCCACTGTGTCTGTATGCCACATTTTCTTTGTCCATTCATTTGCTGATGAAAATATAGGTTGTTTCCTTATCTTGGCTGTTGTCAATAATGTTTCAATGGATGTTAGCATGCTCATGTCTTTTCCGAATACCACTTTCATAGCCTTTACCTTTATAATACTGGAATTGCTAGATCGTGTGGTAATTCTGTTTTCAAGTTTTTGAGGAACTTGCAAACTGCTTTCTGTAATGGCTGTGACAATTTATATTCCTACCAACAGCATAGAATGTTTCCCTTTTTTTAATAGTCTCACCAACACTTAATTATCTTTGTATTTTTGGTAATAGGCCATCTAACAGGTATGAGGTGATACCTTATTTTAGTTTTAATTTGCAATTCCTTGACGATTAATGATATTGAGTGTTTTTTCATGTACCTATTGGTCACTTCTTTGTATTCTTTGAGTAATGTCTATTGAAGTCCTTTGTCTATTTTAAAATTATTTTCTTATTACTGATTTGAGTTTCTTATTGGGTTGGTAGTTATGTTTAAAAATCACTTTAAAGATATCATTTCAATGTTTTTTAGCTTCCAGTGTTTTTCATGAGAAATCAGCTGTCAGACTTAGTACTCCCTAGAAAGTAATGCTTTTGTATTTGTCTGGCTATTTTGAGTTTTTCTCTTTGGTTTATTTATTTATTTTTAATTTTAAGAAGCTTTAAGAACAAACTTACACATTTTTGTCAATTGTTTTGTGGTTGTCCTGCTTGGGTTTCTTAGACATTCTTGAATTTGTGACTTGATTTTTTTTTGATATTTTGGAAAATTCTTGGTCATTATTACTTTGAATTTTGCTTTTGCCTGTTCTTTTTAACTTTTCTATATGGAACTAGAATTACTTGTATGGTAAACTTAAAAAAAAAAAAAACACAACTCATGTCCCATATGTCTCTAATTCCTTTTGTTGTACTTTCTATCATATTTTTTTTCTGTTTTTGTCTGGCTATTTTCTATTGTCATACTTTCAAATTTAAAAATTCACTCCTTTTTGTATCTATTCTGCCATTATTGGCTTTTGAATTTTAAGTTATTTTCCTTTCAGTTATGAAATGTCCTTTGATTGTTTTATGAGTCCCAATTCTGGTAATTCTCAATCTTTTTCTCTAGTTTTTAAATCATATTTACCACAGTATTTAAAAATCTGAGTCTGTTTTTTTCCCATATTTCTTTTGAGTTTATTTGTATTGTCTATTGTTTTTTTCTCTTGATTTTTGGTGATATCATTTGACTCCTGGGATGCTTGATGACTTTTTCATATCAAAAATGGAGAAAGGTTTGTATTATCATTTTTGCAAGGATATAATTTTCACCTTACAAATAATCAGAGAAAAGTACTCTAATATTCAGTATTCAGCTAATTTTGTTTTTGTTTTCTTTGTTGTTTGTTTTTTTGAATCAGGGCTTTACTATGTAGTTCAGGCTGCCCTTGAACTCACTATGTAATCTGGGCTGACTTAGAATTTGCAGCCATCCTCCTGCCTCAGCTTCTTGAGTGCTGGGATTAGAGGTGAGGGCCACCGTGGCTGGCATATTCAGCAAATTTAAAGTCAGATTTCCTTTTTTGTGATGGCTTGTCTTTTTCTGTTTTACCCTCACTCCTATAAATAACCATTTAGAGGTTTAAATAACATTTTGGAGTATTATTCAAGTGGTCATAAAACTCCAGTTTTTCCTCCTTGGCACAAGCCTACTGAAAATTCTGTTCAATTTCCAATTATGCAGGTAAGTGCTTTCTGTTTATTCAAAGGTTAAAAGTGAAAGAGTATTTGCTTCACTTTACTGTAGTTAGGTTTTGTCCAGGATCTTGGCTTATATTGTCTTGGCTGCCCTGACACCTCCAAAGTACAATTTTTGTCTTCTCCTCTCTGTGAGACTTAATGCTGTGATCTAAAGTTTTGTGCTCACTCTCTCATTCCTGTGCTGTTTACAAATCAGGCTGACTTCAGTATTCCTCCATTCTTTATAGGATGTTAAGTTGGAACTACTTTGGTTGGTCTGTATGTCTTCAAACAGTTTTTTAAAATAATTTTATTTCCTTCACCTTTTATAGTTTTTCTCAAATAGAAGGGTATTTTGATATAACCTACTCTGTCATAATAGAGCTGGAGGCTTTTTGTGACTCTTAATTTTACCTGACAATTTAGAGAGTGTGTTAGTTAACTGATATGAGTCTTTACAAAGTAATTTCTGAAGACATACTTCCTCAGTGTGAATTTTGTATTCTCCTCTGTATGACTTCCTTACATGTATTTAGGTATAAATATTGTTCTTTTAGTATTTAAAATATAAGAAAAGTTTGTTACTGATGTTAATTTCTCTTTAATAAATTAATTAATTTCCATTTAAATGTTTGCATTCATTTCCCTAGCTATACCACTGTTCTGAAATTGGAGAAATACCAAAAGTCACATTATTTTCTGAAAGAAATTTGGTTATCCCTCCTGCAAAGCAAATGTTCTATCTTATGTAATCACATTTGTTTTAACCAAGGAATTCATCTTAAGGAAATAACGTAAATTCTTTTTTTTTTTTTGTAATGTGGGTACTGGGAGTCGACCTCAGGACCTCGCACTTGCCAGCAGGTGCTTGTGCCGCTGAGCGATATCACTGGCCCTTTTTTTCCTTTATGTGGGTACCGGGAGTCGAACTCAGGACCTAGCGCTTGCCAGGCAGGCACTTATGCCGCTGAGCTATCTCACCGGCCCCCATAAATTCTTAAACATAAAATAGAATGAAAGTTTTGTGCACAAAGGTGCTCATTACATTCTTGCAAGAAATAACTGAAAGCTGAAAACAAATGCCCAAGAATAAGGATTGGTTAAGTAACTACGGTATATCTCTTCAATAGAATATGCTGCAACTATTATGATGGAAACATTCCTTATAATAGATTTTAAATAAAATTAAATTTTCAGATACAACAAAGTATAGCCATTAATGTTATGATTAAAAATTTCAACAAGATAAGTTTTTTTTAAGACCAGAAGAAAGTAAATGAATATGGTAATAGGAAGTTGTTTTTAGCTTTCTTGAATTTTCTAAATTTTCTTCAACAAAATATACCACCTTCATTTGGGGCAATGAAGTATTAAGGCAAAAGTTTTAAAGTGATTTAGAGTGGAAAACATAAGGGAAACATGAAGATATGACAGAAAAAACAACAATGACAAAAATCTGAAGAATACTGTAAGAATCCTGAAAAAACAGCTTTATAGAGACACCATACCATCAAAACTAGTCAACAATAAGAATGGAAAAGGAAATATTTTTATTTTATCATGGCATTTGGCTTTTAAATAAAAATTCGTGTTTTATATGTTTTTCTGTGACCATTTAATATAGATGTTGTAGCATCATAGTAAAGAGTGTCTTCTGCATATGTGTCTCTATCTATATATATGTGTGTGTATCAGTACATTCATTTATCAAAATACAGTTGAATAGTTTTTTGAAGTCACCTTATTTTAGACCATGTACAAGCAAACCAAATGTCACAGTGCAATGTGGTAAAAGGTATGTTTTAGCTCTCCTAAAGTCATTTTTAGGAAGTGTATATTTTACATACTCAGATGTCTCATGTCCTAAAAATACCTGTCCCTTGAACTCTAGGCATTTCATTTTCTGTTTCAACTCTTCAATACACATTTGAGTTACAGAGGCTAATACAATTTGATTAATTGTATTCAAATAAACTAAGAAAGAAGGACATTATCCATTCATTTCTGACTTTCTTTGGACCATAGAAAGTATCTTGAATCCTCCATAGCTTGCCAAACCCTCTCAGGTTTCGTGGATTGCTCCCAGGCTCTTTAATTATACAAATGTGTTTTCCAGCTCTATTTGAATTGACTTATATGATATTCATACCTATCTTCTTATTCAGTTTATGCACATTTCTTTTTTTTTAATTCCATTAATAAATGATCTTTGGAATGAATAAGGTAATCACTCATTTACTCAGGCTAAATGAAGACCATGGATACTGTTTACAATATGCCAGCAGCAGCAGTAGAATCCATGTTGCCTCTTTCCCTGAGAAGACAGATCATTTTAACACTTCTGAAATTACAGTCTCTGTGTGTGCAGGTGTGTACACATATGTGCAGGTATCAGTGTGAGAATATATGAACTAGCAGTTTGTTGAGAGATAAGGTATAGCATTTCTTCTCTTAGCTGCCTTATATAATTTGCGTTAAACAATCTTGCTTTTATTTTTTTTTTCCTCTAGTTTCTTTTTTGCACCTTCATTTCCAAGGTGTCCCTGATCATTCAATTCTTATTAGGTAGTTAAATTATGCATGTGCCAATCTCTCTGTCCCCAAACACTCATAACTAATCATGAATAAAACCATTTATTGTAAATTTACCTCTAGAATGAGTCTTCCCTGATTTTGAGAATGGATAGATGCTCATTATGATTTGGTATACAATTATAACATGCACATTTAGAGTGTAGGTGAATAGAAGAGTACTGTGTTAGGTGTTAAGACTTATTTTACTTATTTAAAGACAATGATTTAAATGTGCTTGTTTAAATTCAACAAGCCCTCAGAGCCATGAGGCCTTGGGGGTAAGAGGTGCTTAAAACCAAATAGCACAGGAGCTGAAGAAGTAATTATATGCCAGACTTAAGATGTTGCTGAACAAAGAGTGAGCTGATCTGGGAATAGGGGATGGCAAACCAAATTATGTCCCAGGTATCCACAGGCCAAGAAACAGAGGGGACAACATACTTCTTCATATATTTTACCAAATTTTACAAATGGAATGCTTCTCAGATGGTTAACTGATTATTCCATTCTGTTCTACAGTTTTTCATTAGCCTAAATTTTAAAAAAATATTAATTGGAGGGATGTTTTAGTGAGGAATACAAAGGCTTTGTAATGTAATATACATTCTGAATTCTAGGTGGCAGGAAATAAAAAATAATTGGAATGGAATTTCAATGTACTTATTCCCCTGAAGACTAGCCTTTAAAAGCCCCCTCACCTCTGTATTACCTCTTCCAAAGACAGCATTATGGAAAGGGGGAAGGAGCACATTTTAGGCATACTAAAGTAGTGGAATTAATTTTATTTTAAAGATTTAGAATGTTTTAATTCCACAGTTACTGAAAACATGATAGGAAGGAGGCAAAGGATTACATGTATTCTTTGCTTCAAATTATTTCTCAGGAGGTCTGGCCTTTTGTCTAGGAAAACGCTGTCGAACTAGGTATTAGGGTTTAGAACTGACCATAAACCCAAATTGATTTTTAAAATTTGAAGTTTTTCAAGTTTTAAATTTTAAAAATTTTTAAATGTTTGAAGTTGATGGCTCACCTTTGATGAATGTAAAAATCATACCTATAAAAATTGATTTGGATATGTTCATTAGTCTTACCACAAAAACGGGCTATTTCACATTTCTAAAAATATTTTCTCAAATAAACCCACTGTGAATATACGAGTGTGGATTTTTCTCTATGAAAATTTTAAAAAACAAAAAAATTATTAATTTTTGGTGAAGAGAAACAATTTTCTTTTAAAAGCCACTGTTGAAAGCACTTATTCTGTAGTGTTATAACAAGGCAATAAGAAAAAATATTCAAGTTAACAATGGATTTCTGAGCTAGAAGCAAGTGTATTTTGCTGTGTGTGTGTGTTTTGTTTTGTTTTGTTTTTTACTAGATTGTGTGCAAATTGAAGAGACTTAATTTATCATGACCTGTCTGGTACTTCATAGAATACTAAGAGGAGAACATTAGGATGGAAGGAGAAAGAAAGGGCCTCAGTCCACGATTTGTATATACAGCTCCCATGAAGGTTTCTCTGGAATGGTGAGGGGAACCATTGGCAAAGCATTGCATCTTGAGAAGACTTCACTTATTTATGCAGTTAATATTTGTTAATCGCCAACAACAATGTTCAGGTATTATGATGAATACCTGATTTGGAGGAGATTACATTCAGTAGGAAGAAAAGGGGAGATAACTGAAAATGAAAAGTTGTACTACGGAGCAAAGTGTAGGACAAAAATAAGCACAGGTTTGAGGGGTGGTAAGCAGCAAAACTAGTGAAGACTATCCTGAAGAGGTAACAGCTAAGTTACCATCTAAAGGATGAAGGGAGTTTGCCAAGGAAGAGTCTGGGAGTAAGAGAGAGGCTAAAAAGTGTACTTTTTAGGCAATTGCTACAATATGTAAAAAGGCCAAGAAGCATAAGATTTTAGTGGATCGATAGCTTGATCAGATTCAAGTGTTAGGGACTTTAAGTGAGAGCAGAGGGTCAGTTGTATAAGGTGAAAAAAATTCTAAGATGGGTTGTCCTCATAATGGAGAGGTACTAGATTAATGTTAGATTAAACTTGATCCTTCCCCGTGGCATTCATAGGGAAGGATGAATATGAAAGCAATAATTTGTAAGTGAGGTAGCAAAAAGTTGATCTAATGGCTTTTAGTCTCTTGTTGGCATAGATAGCAGGTTCCTTTGATGATGCTGAGGGGAAGTGTAGAAAATTTAAGGAAAGACAGCATTTGAAATAGATATCAAATACAAAAGTAAAGAGAGAATTTAGTAAGAAATCTTAGAAGGATTATTACACAGGTTTAGGGCCTGCATAAATTTGGAAGCTGTGGATGTGTAGTAGTTATAGTCTGTGAGCTTACCTGCCCCATATCTTCTGCAGTCCAGGAGTGGAGAAAGCAGATGGCTCGACTTCTCGAGGGTATGTGTTCATCTGTGTTGGTGTACTTCCTATGCTTCCCTCAACTCTTGTCTCTGAGGGATGCTGTTGCTGATTTGGTGATACTTGCCCCTGCCCCCATTTCTGTCTTTGTTTCTCTGTAAGGTCTTTTTATGTGTGGCATATGAGCAAGGTAGACTTGTCATTCATGTTTTAATTGCCAAAAAGTTAATGTCACCAGAAGAGGCTTGGAAAAAAGTAAATGGTACCAAGTTAGTGTATAAGTGCACTAGCATCCTGGGCTTTCATATGAAATAACTGTGAGGCACGTTCTGTACTGCTTCCTAGAGTATCCTGTTATGACTAAACTCCAGTTTACAATAACTGTTACTTGGTTAATACGTGGTCTCTTTTTTGGCTTTGTTGATGTTTCATTTATAATGATATAACAAAATACTCAAAAATTCCGTGGTTTAAAGCAACAGAGGTTTATTATTTCTTCATTTCTGTGGTATGAGTGGTTTTAACTGAGCAGTTTTGGTCTGCTTGGCAATAGCTAAAGTCACTCATGTAGCTGCACTTGGATGGAAGCCTTCTGGGGGTAAAATGTCCATGATCGGGCCGGTGAGATGGCTCAGCGGTGTAAGCGCCTGCCTTGCAAGCGCGAGGGCCTGAGTTCGACTCCCGGATCCCACATATGAAAAAGGGGCCGGTGATATCACTCAGCGGCACGGGTGCCTGTTAGCGCACGAGGTCCTGAGGTTGACCCCCCGGTACCCACCAAAAAAATAAAAAAATAAAAAAATAAAATGTCCATGATGGCTTTCCTTGTAAGGACAACAACTCAATACAGCTGGTGAAATGGCTGGGTTCTGTCTGTGCTTCTCTCTTTGCACATGGCTTCTCAATATTTACTAATCTAGCCAGAGCTTCTTTCCACAGTGTCTGTATTCTAAGAAGCAAAAGAAAAGGCCATCGGGACTCTTACAGCTTTGTTTCGGAACCTGCATAGAGTCACTTATATTACAAGGTATAGGTAAACAAAAAGGTGGAAGTCCTGCTCAGATTCAAGAAGAGGGAGGCAAATTCTGCTTTCTGTTGGGAGGAGCAGCATCTCAGAACAGGGATCTGTGGAGCTATTGATCTTTGCAGATATTTTATCTTATTTGCTATCTTTTCAGGCATTCTATTTTATTTCCCTTTCTGCTTCATATCCTTTCCCCCCATTAGTGTTTCTTGGGGCCATTTCCAAAATGAACTACTTTTACTACATTTTCCGAGGAAAATTGTTAAGTGAAACAGGTGAAAACAATGAAGAAAATTGAAAGTATTGTTAAAAGAATAAAATGATGGTCTGTAGGGTCTGGATTGGGTGAGGAAGGTAATGTAAGAGGAATTGAAAGAGCAGAAAACTAGAGGCCCAAGGTCTTGACAGGATCAGTGATGTCAAACAACCAGGCATGATGAGTCTGGCAGAGTGAGAAGCCTAGAAGGAAAGGAGACCAGGGTCATGAGTCCAGTCAGGGCAGGATGCTCCTTGGAAATTCCGGAGCACAACCATTGGAGCAAGGTCAAGATTTTGTTCATCAGCCTTTGGACAAGCTACTGCTGCCAACTCGACAGTGAGACTTGCCACTTTTGAATCAGTTCTGTGCACTGCGTATTAGGCCATCATTCCTTCAGCTTGTTGTGTTGAAAGTGATCCATGATGCTATATCTGAGAAGGTTGTGGCTGTTAACCCAATTACTACAAAACCTTTGGCAGAGCAGGATTTTGCAAAAACCAGCTTTATAGAATCTCCCGTTTACCCGAGCTGCAATCCTGAGGAAGGATCCTAAGTCTTTGAACCGAGACTTGAACTGAAATGACATGTGCTAGAAAGAAGAGAAGGTTCAGAGGCAGGTGGAAAACAGTCATGGTGCCTCCAGTTAGGTGAGGTACACTCTGCCGAAGTGCATAGCCTGCCTTTTGGACTCATGTACTATTTCACAGTGTTAATAATCCATTGATTTTGGTGACATTAAATCAAAAATCATTTCTAAGTGCCTAACACAGTATAGAGTATAAATAATTACTTCCCTTTCTCCCACTCTTCCTCACCCAATCCTGTAAATCGAGGCTCATAGGCAAACTGTAATGTGCCGCCTTTTTCTAGCATGGTGGCTGGCTTCTGAAGGAGCGCAGTGCATGTTTTGTAGTGGACACTACCTTTGTAACCGCTGGGGCTTATTCTGCTTCCCTTAGTTCTTATTACTGTGCAGTCACTTTATGGCAAGTGCCCAGTTAGAGGAAATGGTTCATTTTTGTTTTTGTTTTTATTTTTAGTTAAATGGAGGGCAAGAGTACTATACATGCGTATTATAGCCCAAACTACTTGGAAAGTATTTACCATTCGTACATATTTTAACAAGTAGTGTGCTTTATTTGAACTCTTGCACTCTCTTTATTTCTTAAAAATGATATTCAAATGATTACAGTTATAGTCAAATAAAAATATAGTGAAAGAATATAGAACTTGTTATATATGCTTCTATATTTTTATGAATTGTAAATGAAACTTGAAAAACCATGGCTAAAATGTTTGTCATTTCAAAGGAAGGAGTTATAATTCTTTTTTTTTTTTTTGGTACCAGGATTCAAATTCATGACCTTGTGCTTGCCAGGCAGGCGCTTGTGCCTGCTGAGATATATCCCCAGTCCAGGAGTTACAATTCTTATTCTTGTCATCAGTTTGATTATAGATTACTTCCTCTTCCTCCTCCTCCTCCTCTTCCTCTTTTTTTTTTTTCTTCTTTTTCTTCTTTTTGAGACAGAGTTTTGCTACGTAGTTCAGGCTGGCCTCGAACTCACTATGTGGCCCAGGCTGGCTTCAAACTTGTGGAAATCCTCCTGCCTCAACCTCCGAGGTGCTGAGCTTACAGACTTGTGCCACCACACCCAGTTTAGATTACTTCATTCTTACTACCTTCTTAAAACAAAATAAATATTGGTGATACCTGATTCCCAAAATTTCACACTTAAAATGATTTCAAAAGGATGCAATTCCATTATACATATAAATAGCCCTTTAGTGATAGAAGTTGAGAGTAGGATGGAAAATAATTTTTTTCTAAACTTTAGGTTTAATTTAGCCTGCCAGAATTTGAAAACTGATAGATTTATAACTTTTTCAGGTATGTCTACATTAGCTTTCCTATTACCAAGACACAATACCCAACACCCACAATGTAAAGGAGAAGTTTAATTTTGTCCATGGCTACAGATGTTTTCAGCCCATGGTTGCCTTTGTTTGTGACCTTTAGGCCACCATTAGACCCAATCTTCAGGTGGACACATGTTTGACCTTTAATTGACTACTAGTTTTCTTTTTTTTATTAAATTTTTAAAAACTGTTTAAGTACATATTTGCAGTACATAATGATTACGTTCATTGTGGGGAGTTGTGACCATTCTTTTTATGGCCCCTATTTCTCCCATCCCTCTTTCCTCTGTCTCTACTCCCTCCATTTCCTTCCCCTTCCTATTTGCAAAGGCCCTATCTCCTTGTTTTCTGTTATCTGTCTTTTACTTTGCTGTTTAAATTTTTTATCCTCTAGGTTTCTCATAGAAGAGAAACCTTGTGATATTTAAGTTTGTGTGTGTATGTGTGTGTGTGTAATTTTTTTCACAACATTGTGGTCTCAAACTGGATCCATTTTCCAACAAATGACTCAAATTTATCCTTCTTTATGGCAGAATAGTACTCCATTGTGTATGAATACTACAGTTTATGTATCCATTCATCTATTGATGGGCATGTAGAACACTTCCAAAATTTAACTATATTTGTTGTTCTCTGGCTGTTAGTTTTCCAGGTCCACATCTCTGCCTCTATTTCTCTGGTCTCCTTTAACTATCCCACCATTTCCTGCTTTCCTGGTTAGCTGTCATGTCCTGCATGTGTATGCTTGTCAGCCTCCTGCAGTATGATCCAGAGTAGCTAAGTCCCTTCAGGGAGAAAAAACTGACACAGGATTCTCTCTATTCCTCTTTCATAGTACTTGCCTCTTTTGAAAAAATATGTAATATGTATAAAATCTATATATCTTCTGGTAGATTATAAACTCCCTAAAAGCAATTCATAATTCTTGCGTGTATGTGTCTCACCAGTGGACAGTGCAGCATCTCGTACCACTCATACCAATCAAGTGCTTAATACATGTTTATTAAAACTAATTTAATGAATGTCATTCTAGGCAATGGGAAAAACATTGTATTACTTATGATTTTTTTTGTTTCTAAGCAGAAGCTTTTATAAGTTAGATTTAATGGTCTCAAAATGTTAAACAACATTGTAGCATCTTTTTCTTGAAATTTTTAACACCTCTAATTGCTTAAACCTCAAGTTTAAGATTATTTCACATTCCAGTCAAAAAATTATACCACTCACCTGAAGTGGTGATGTAAGCAAGCTTCTTATCTCTATAGGTAAGAACTTTGGATGTCAGTTGATGATTTGCTTGAGATCGTGTGTAGAAACCTTCCCTTTTTTTTGCACTTTTATGAAAGGAATAATCTATCTCTCCTGATTTTTTGGTGGAGAGAAGGGAAGCGTGCCAACATCTCAGGCTAATGCTAGACCTGTCAGAATGTAGTCATACAGTGTTTCAATTGGAATGTGGAAACTGTTCATCCAGCCCTATATTTCCTTTGAGTACAGTAAAGCCTGCATAGATGGAAGAGGCTTGTCCAAGACCTCACAGTGGCCTAATGGTGGAACCATAACTTCTAATGTTGCTACACCTTTCAGTATAACTTACTAGCACTAGATGCAGAGGCATACCAAAAAAGGAAGAAGTATAATAAGAGTATTTCAAATAATGAGTCTCTTCCAGAGAGTAGACTCACTGAGTTTTAAATAATCTTGTTTTCCTTACCATATGAGATTATCATGTCCTATAATTCATAAAGTCTAAAAATATGCTTATAATGTTGGAGATATATAAGATCTACTTTCTTCTATAAAGTGAGTGTGCTTTAACTTTTTAAAAATACTTTGCATTTGAATGTGTGCTTGTTTTTAATTTAGAAAATATTATTTAGTTGGGAATGTAATCGTTGTGAGTTCTTGAGATAAATTTTCAAGTTCTGGGATGTGTTGAGGGTTACTATAAATTTGGGCAATAACCTTTGGACAAAATTCTTTTATTTTTATTTTTATTTTTCTCCTGCTTTGATTCTAGAATCTGATGAAGAATGCTGGTCTTGAAACATCCGACCAACATTTTCTACTTCTGAAACCTTTGCAAATATGCTATATATAAATTTTACTTGCTTTCTTATCTGTTTGATGGCACGTATTTCTGGAAATCCATTTGTTATCTACTTTGTTGCCCCTTTGTGTGTTATTGTTCAGGACTTTCTCAGAAGCAGGTGACATGTCTCTGGCTGTTTTACTCTAATTTTTATTTCTATCTCTTGGTATGCTTAGAACCAAGAATTAATAATTTTGTTTCTGGTAAGGAGAAATAAATTCTAATACAAGCCCCACCTGCAGTTACTCTGAGTAACTCTAAGTGGTTGCTTATAGTCTCAGCTATTCCAGAGGCTGAGGAAAGAGGATTGCAAATTCATGCCCAGCCTGAGAATATAGCGAGAGGCTGTGTCAAACCAAAACAGAATATAAAAAGGCTTGGGGATGTAGCTCTGTGCTCCCTGGGTTTAATCACCAGCACCACAAAAACAAAAAACAAACTCACCTGACAATAACAACTCTTGACAAAAACAAAAAGCAAAATGAAACAGAACACATCTCTGTGTGAGTTCTTGTGAATAAATAAGATTAGGAAAATATAAGAGAAGATTCAAAACTTTGATATGTAAACAGTACATATTAGAGTAGTTTCATGATTTTGTGGCTTTTTGAAGAGTATCTGTGGTTGTGCTGGCAACAACTGAACTCCAGTGTATACCTTGAGGAGGAGGGTTCCTACAGTCATTCAGTCCTCTCTTCTCTGATTGACTTTAATAGGTCATAGGCTGCACAGCCCTTTCACAACTTTCTACCCGAATCCTCAGGCTTCTATAGGGTACTTTTGTCCATTGACAGCTATAGGATTATTGGTGTTGTGATAGAATATTGAGCAGGGGATCTCCTGTTAAACCATCTTGCTGACATCAATGAAGTACAACTTTTGAAAGTCTAGCATTGTAAGTAATTGAAGAACAAGAATGGACCAGAAAAAAATATTTGTACATTTCAAGAATAAAGGTCATAGCTCCACAACTTTTGTGAAAGATATACAGAAGCTTAGTAAACCTCAAACATAATAAATTTAAAGGAAACAGTACCTAGGATCATGTTAATGAAAGTGTTGAAAGACACAAATTACACTTTATTCAGAATTGGATTGTTAGGAGGCAGTATAATGTCCTGTGTGTATGAACATACTTTTCAAAAGATGAGTACGAAATTAGACACAGCATTTAAGTATGTGGCCTTTAGAGTCTCCTTTCATCAATCTCTGCCTTATACCAACTCATCTGTTACCTTAAGTCCATTTCCTTTGAGCATCATTTTCTACTTTTATAAAATGGTCCTAAAATCGAAGATGAAAGAAATACACATGGCTAACGTACAGATTAGATAGTAAATGTAGAACTGTCAGCAGAGCACTTACTGTGGCATCCAAATAAATGATATTATAACTTTTTGTGAGTGTTTTTGCTAACTTGGGCCTTCTTTTAGTTCTTGTTACTATAAATATTTTACTTTCACATTATTGCTTTATCTGGTTTTGATGTCAACATTTAGGGTCTTTTATTTTTTTATTTTTTATTTTTTTTGTGGGTACCGGGGGGTCAACCTCAGGACCTTGTGCACCAACAGGCACCCGTGCCGCTGAGCGATATCACCGGCCCCTTTTTCGTATGTGGGTTCCGGGAGTCGAACTCGGGCCCTCGCGCTTGCAAGGCAGGCGCTTACGCCGCTGAGCCATCTCACCGACCCTAGGGTCTTTTAAAAAGTTAAGCCGCTTTAATCTTTTCTGTGGTCTTGTTTTTAGAAAATACACCTTACCCGGTTTTTGAAGGTTTATTAACATTTCCATTTAAATGTGTTGGGATGGTAACTCAGTGTGTGTGTGTGTGTGTGTGTGTGTGACAGAGAGAGACGCACACAGAGAGACAAAGACAGAAACAGAAAGATGAGAGACAGAAAGAGACAATTAGGTAACTACTTATGTAACATCTTTATTTATAATTTTCTATTTTAATTTTCCAGTTCTTCTTGAGCCACTTGTATCTTTCTAAAATTATCAATTTCATTTTAATTTTAAAATAACTTGAATATTGCCAGGCATGGCTGCACATGTATCTAATCCCAGCACTTCGGAAGGCTGAGGCAGTAGTATATCAAGTTCGAGGACACCCTGGGATATTCAGTGAGTTCAAGGCCAACTTAGACTATATAGTGAGAAATAAATTGAATATTTATTTCAAGTAATTGACATAAGGTTATTCATAGTATTCAGTAATTATTTTAATATCCAAGTAGATTAGTCCTTTTTTATACTTAACACTGTTTCTTTGTACAGTCTCTTTTATGCTGAAACTCTTCTGGTATTTATATAGTGTGTAAATCTTTTCAAAGAACTAACATCTTATTTTGTTGACTATTTTTATGGTTTTATTTTTCATTTCATTTAAGAATTATTTTAGTTTTCTGCTTCTATATTTTATGATGTTACTTTTTTGTACCTTTTCTAGCTTCTTGATAATTTTATCTTATCCTTTCCTTGTAACATGTGAATTTAGACCTCTGCTCCCCACTTCCTGGACACCGTGAAGTGAGCAGCTTTCCATTGCCACAGCCTTCAGCATAGTGTTTCTACCTCACAATAGACCTAAAAGCACTGAAGCCAGATAACCATGTACTCACACATGAAGCAAAATAAACATTTCCTCCCTTAAGCTGATTATATCAGTTATTTTGTCACAGTAACGAAAAGCTGACTGACACAATGATTTTAATTCTCTGGTGTATGTTGAAACGTACATCATGGCTTATGTGTCGTATATATAAACTTTTGTAAATTCTCGTGTGCCTAGAAAATATGCATGTTTAGTTTATAATTAGTAAATGCAAGGCTTTATTATAACTTTATTATTTGTTAGTTGAAGTATTGAGATTTAGAATTCAAACTATTACTCTTTTTTTTTTTTTTCTTTATGTGGGTACTGGGAGTCAAACTCAGGACCTCGCACTTGCCAGCAGGCGCTTGTACCACTGAGCGATATCACCGGCCCTTTGTTTTCCTTTATGTGGGTACCAGCAGTCGAACTCAGGACCTCGCGCTTGCCAGGCAGGCACTTATGCTGCTGAGCTTTCTCACCGGCTGTCAAACTATTACTCTTAATCAGAAATTTGTTTTATATTTGATTGCTTATAGACCTAATGACTAAAAACCTAGTTTGTATTTTATCTTTATTGTGCTTTTTAAAAATTCTTATTATGCAGTGTTGTATTGTTTGAATTTTCTTAAGATCCTTTACCTTTTCGTCAGTTAAAATGTGTACATTTTAGTTAAATTTTCAACCAAAAGCAATTACTTTTATATTTAATTTAATATTATTTTTAATAATAATACTTGATGCTTGTTAGTACCTCTATCCTATTTTCAAACCATATAAATACCTTAGGGTATTTTATCTTCACTTATCCCTGCACAGGTTAGTGTCTTCTAATATTTTCTATTCAACTTATTGTTGTGTCTTCTTTAATAATCGATATCATTTAATATTTTATACTAAAAATTTATTTAAAAGCTCCTACATGGTGCCCTGTGTCTGGTGGTATGTTGGAGCTCACTCATGTTGACTGGCAAGAACTGATGGCTTCCATTTCTTTCCGACTCCCTTTCAGTAACACCATGTTTGTAGCTTACAGTTGGCTATGATGGCAGTATATACACCACTGAAATTAGTAAAAAGTACAATTCTATTTTTATTGTTTGCTTTTTAGGAATCAGTACTTGAATAGTTCCAATAACACCACTATCTCAGAGCTTTATTTTCATCAAATCCTTTATTCTGTATTAAATTATGTTTAAAATTATGCTTTAAAATTATGTTTAAAATTATGCTGTATTAAATTATGCTTTTCTTTTCCTGAAATGTGTACACACTTTTTGGCAGACTCTGTATATTTGTGTGTGTGTGTGTGTGTGTGTGTGTATATTTCTTGTAATGAAGGGCAATGATGAGTAAACTGTTCATATCCCAGACTATACTGTGTTTTCATTCTGTAATGATATTTTAGCTGAATAAATGATTTTAAGTATTTATTTTCCCTTAGCACTTTGAAGGTAATATTCTTTTGTTGTAGACTTTGTTGTTATGAGAAATTACCTATCCCTTTAGTTTAATTTCCTTTGTAAATAATCAAGCTTTTCTCTTTGTCTTTGACATTTGTACAAGTTCCGGATTGTTTGGCTCTCAGATTCATTTTTCTCTCGTACCTTGCTTGGTTGTCTTTTAAGAAAGTCACTGCAAGTTGACTTTCCAAGGCTCCCAAATCAGTTATCTTCTGGCTAGGTTTGGCCAGTGTGAACCATTGGTAATTAATTACTGCAGAAAATACTTCTCTTTTGTTGGCTTTTTGTGACATGTGCAATGACAGCTGCCTTCTCCAGTAGCCCCAGCTACTGCTGTTCTTGACCAGCAGGATTTCTCATTTCTCTCTTCCCTTCCTTGCTGTTTCTAAACTCAAACTTTTGTCACTGTTTTTTAGTTTATCCACCCTTTCTTCTACTATGCATTTTACATTATCTTGCTTTAAATAGTCTAAATGGTTTATGTTTCCTTGAGTGGATCCTGAATGATATAGTGTTATAGATTTCATTGTTATGTATCTAGGTTTAGAATTATTTTATGTTTCTTGAGACCTGTGCTTTATACATATGAGGCTTTATATCTTTCATTAACTCTGAAAGAGATCCATTATCACTTCAGATATTTTCTTATCTCTGTTCTCTCATTCTCAAATTATTATTAGATGTGTATTAGAGCTTCCTGTTTTGTCCTTCACTTTTCTAATATTTTAATATTACCTTTATTTTTCCTTTTATTCTGGATAAATACCTTGGAATTTTTTTGAGTTCAGTAATTCTACCATTAGCTGCATGTACTGTGATATGGTACCATTTTAGTATTAGTTTTAATGACATATTAATGTCTATAAATCTTTTTTATCAAATCTACCTTTCTCTTTGTATGTGTTGCCTTTTTCTTTAAAAAAAATCTCATTTTTAACATTTTATTCCACTAATATCTGAGGTTATTATTCTGTTAGTTTATTTATTAAGATTATGTATGCTTAAGAACCTATGCTTCCTGGTTTTTGCAGAGCTGGACAATGCCTCTGGAAATTGTGGTATCCTCATAATGATGGTAAATGCCCTAGACCTATATTTTTGGAATTTGATTTCTTTTTCTGGTATCAAATACTTAAAAAGTTTTGTGTAAATATTTGTTTTTGTGTGTTTTCTCTTTTAAATATAAGACCTATATGTTACAATAGGAACATTTCTGTATGAATCTAGACTGACTTTTTATAGGAAGAAAAAGAACCTGCTCCTGCCTTTTACTTCCCATTCTTTTTTCTTGAATGCCTTTTCTTCCAAAGTATTTTTCACTAACTTGCTTTTCCTTTATATCAGGTCTTTTCTTGAATGTGATCTTTTAGTGATATCTTCACTGCTCACACTATAAAATTTGAACCCCATCTTCTCAATCCAAGCATTTACCTTGTTACTTCTGTGCTTTGGTTTTAATTCCTTAGCATAGATTATTGTTTATAATTTCATATACTTATTATCAGTCATCATATAGTAGAAAATATAATCGCTATGAGATCAGGAATCTCTAGCTACTTTGTTTCCTTCTAAATCTCCACCACCTAGAAAAATACTTGGCACATAGTAAGTACTCAATGAACACTTTTTGAGTAAATGAATGAAACAGTGTATTCACACCAGGTATTATATGCCTGATCCTAAACTAGGTAGTGGTGACACACAAAAAATAAAAATTTGCAACATCCTAGTTTTCATAAAGCTAGAAGTTCATAAAGTAAGGGAATATAGATTATTAAAAAGGCAGATTATAAACCCTAATGGACAAAGGCTGTGGAATCAAATAAACTCTTGATGAGCTTTCGGCAACAGGTAGATACTCCCTAAAAAGTATGAAAGTATGGTGAATACATTTAGTATGCAATATACATTTCTTTAAGAACTGACCAAATCCTCCTCCCCAAACACAAATGATTTAGACTGCAAAATATTTTAATAGAGAAGCTGATATAAATTTAACTGAATTAGAATACTAAAAGAACTAAGTATGAAGAAAGGATTTCCAATAAAGTCTTCATGGTATAAGGCAAGTATCCCTAATCTGAAAATCCAAAATTTAAAATGATCCAAAATCTGAAACTTTTTGAGATCTATCATGATACCACAAATGGAAAATCAGACATCTGACTTCATGTGATGGGTCACAGTCAAAACACAGAGATACTAAAAAAATTTGTATAAAGACTATGTTTATAAGGTGTATTTGAAATGTTAATGACTTTTGTGTTTAGACTTGGATTCCATCCCCAAAATATCTCATTAGGTATATACAGATAATCCAACATCTTAAAATAATTGGAAATCTGAAACACTTTCATCCTATTCCAAGAGTTTTAGATATGGGATATTCAGCCTGTACAAACAGTATCCTTCACTGTTGGTAACCGCTGTCTGGTAAGCAGCGAATGCCAAGGATTGACCTAAATCTATATCCTGTTGCTTTGTAATTGTATTTAATAAGCAAGTACACTTTTGGCTTTTATAGCTTTACAGGTAAGACACAGAGATTGATATGCTATTACTTTATCACAGTAAAAACTAAAGTTTGTAGCTACATTGTACAGGCTGAGTTTCCAGTACATAAAAATCACTTGAAAAATGCTAAACCTTTAATTTGTGTTTAATGTACATTTCCATTGATTTTTCTCCTAATGCTAATAATAGCAATTTTTTATTTATAAGAGAGGAGGGCTATGTCATGTAAGGGAAAAGATAGTAGATTTCTTGGCAATGCTTCTATCATGTTGAGATCTTTGCTCATTTTCTGGTTTTTGTGATATTCCCACAACACTGGCTTACACTTCTTGTTAGAACTTATTGTCCCTAACAGTTATTTATTTATTTATTTTTTTTACTTAGAACCCTTGTTTCTCCAAATGTTTCCTACCTAAAGTGTCTTACGCTGGACTTTTGGTCAAATTATGTATCTGTATTGCCGCAGACACTGACTGGCCAATGTAAAGAACTAATTTATAATGAACCCTTCTTCTCAAATCCTATATTTTCTCATTAAATCAATGTAAAAACCTTATTTTTAAAAACCTTATCATCTCAAATATGTTGGATCTGAATATTAGGGGGGGGTATATAGGTTTCCCTGAGTCACATACTTAAGAAGACCCTCGTGATATGGACAAATAGGCCAGTAGGGTTTTCACATTTCTTGCGAATACATCATGAATTTCAATCTTCATGACTTCAAATCTGTACTGTTTTAAAAATGTAATGTTAAATGCTTATTTAAATTTTGGTTTGTTTTGGTAATTTTGTTTACCAGCTCGTTAACTTTCATTTAAGATGTCAAGTTTAAATAAAATCATCTATGTACACAGCAGTAGGTATTTTCTTCTTAATTCACTGTTAAGTGTGGATTATAAGGCAGAGTTATTAACATTTAGTGTACTACATGTCACGTTTTTAGTCAAGAATTCAAATTCATCATGTTTACATACAACATTTGACTTTAAAGTGTTTCAATTAATTAATTAATTTATTTATTTTTGCAACAGGATCTCACCCTAGTTCAGGCCGGCCTTGAACTTAGTCTGTAGTTCAGGCTGGCCTCAAACTCACAGCAATCCTCCTGTCTCAGCTCCTCAAGTGCTGGGATTACAGATGTGCACCACCACGCCCGGCTAATTGTTTCATTTTAATTGGTAACTATTAATACTAGAAAATTCAAATTTAGTAATTTTAAAATATTATAAACTCAGTTTTTTATGCACTTTTAGCTTCACTATAATTGCTCTGATATAAGATCTAAGCAGACGAATTATGCCTTTGAGTTAAGAGGTGTTTATCTTATTATTGCCTTTCCCTTTTCTATTCCCCTTCATCTGTTTCTAGTTCACAGACTTGATTAATAGGTAACTTTTGCTTCTTATACTTCCCCTTTCTGATAGGGAGATAGTTTTTTAGCATGAAAGACTAAATCTAGCTCAATAATTTATAAGATAGGCAAAATTTACAAATATTTCAAGTCTACATTAAAAAATTGTAAGTCTTCTTAGTCTTCATAGAAATTTCCGTTTGGATAAATCATAGAAGTTAGGGCACCTCAATTTTTGAAAATAAAATTGGCTTTATTGATTACTAAAATAAATAATATAATAAAAATATAAAATACTAATAGCAACATAATGGTGATAGGCTACCCAGGTCTCTGTTGGGTCCAGAAAAACTAAATACAATAAAATAATTTTGGATAACATAATATCAATGTCCTTTCTTAAAATGGGTCAAACTTAAAATATAAAATACTTAAAATATTCCCTAGGATGCTTATTCAGTCATAATGGAAATGTTGTTTACTGTAAATTTAGTTTCAGAGCTCTTTTAAGGAGTCATTGCTCCACACGTCCAGGTGAAGCCTTTTTCAGTGCCATGTGTGAATTAGCTTGTTAGAATTTTTAATGGTTCATCCTTAGCTACTCCTAGTCAGAAGAGAGGGAAGATGAACTTCCCTGCATTCTATAAGACAGAGTTGGGCCAACTGTATTCTCACTGGAGAAATAAGTAAATATATATATATATATTTATATAATTTATATAATATATATCTATATATATTTTTTCTGTAGCATATCTTCATCTGCTTCATCTGCATGTCTTCACTCCATGTGACCCTAAACAACTCTAGGGATCATATAATCTACGTGAAAATCTGAAGACACATCACTTACCTTAGGACCTGTGGTGTTCTTCAAATCAAAACAGAAATGAAGATTAGAAAAACATCAGTATACATTCATTTCTGACTTTAAAGGCGTGAGAGAAAAACTGACACTACTGTATGTTATTTATATTTGCAAACCTTATTTTACATGAAAGTAGAGGTCATCTGTAGGATCTCTTCAGAACACATGAAAAGATTGATACTGCCCACAGTGATTGCCTAGAAAGCCCGTGACACCTTGGCCTGACTTCAGCTGAGTGGCTACATTTATATTTTCTTTACTCCTTTTTTTTTTTTTTTTTTTGTGGGTACCGGGGGTCGACCTCAGGACCACGCGCGCCAGCAGGCGCCCGTGCCGCTGAGCGATATCACCGGCCCTTTTTTCGTATGTGGGATCCAGGAGTCGAACTCGGGACCTCACGCTTGCCAGGCAGGCGCTTATGCCGCTGAGCCATCTCACCGGCCCATCTTTACTCTTTTTGAATTTTTTTAGTCACATACGGAAAATGATCCTTCATTTTCAACCAGAGAAGTTGGGTACTATTGCTGCAGTTATTTAGACCCTATTGGCTTTCTCCTCAGTAATAGAAATTGAGCTTTAAAAATACCAGCTGGCGTTGTTAGTGTGGCCATTACTAGTGTTTCCTGTTTCAGAAATACTATGTGAACATCCTGCACAGGACTGGCTATCGATGACGGTCTTTACCTCTTTATTACTTGCTTAGGTCAGCCTGCTAAGGTTCCCTGATTGCTGTTTAGGAAAAAAAAAAAAAAAAAAAAAAAAGTTTTGTTTGCTGCCAGCATTCATTTAATTTTACATAATTACTTTCTTTGAAGCTGAAGCAAGTCTGACTGGTTTTCAATGTGAAAATAAAATACAAAAACTGTTCTTAGAGTTTTTTCTAAACAGAATTTGTCTCTAATCTTAATGTAAAAGAAATGCATATGATGAATAGTATTTAACATCATACCTAGGGATGCTGTATTTTCTAGGATTTGATAGTTTTGGGTCAAAATACTATATTTATTATATTGCTATATTTTATAAATGAATGTATGACTACTAAAACTTATGTGCTATAAATAGTATGTTGTCTTTTCTTCCCAAAGACTATTGATCTAGTGGAGTGATGCAAAAATAAGAATAAAGGAAGATATTTCTTGGCAAACTTTGGGGGCAAGGTGGGGACTGCAATTTACAAGTTACCTTACAGCAAATGCTAACGGTCAAAAACCCCTGAGGTGAATATTCTTGGGGTAAATGAGAAATTGGTTAAAGAGAGACATGTTCTCCCCTTTTCATACAACGTTTTGTTTTGGTTTTGTTTGTTTGTTTTTTGAGACAGGGTGTTGCTATGTAGTTCAGGTTGGCCTTGCCCTCCCTATGTAGTAGACTGGGCTGGCCTCGAACTCTTGGCAATCTTCCTGCCTCAGCCTCCCTCCCAAGTGCTGGGATTACAAGCTCACACCACCACGCCCAGCTCTTTTCCTAGGACTTTCATGGTACTCATTGTTCTCTTTTAGCAGATGCTTACTTTATTACAGAGGTACCATACTAATTCCTTTAGATGACCATGACACTGCTCTGCATAACCAACTCTTTAAAAGTAGGTAATCTGATCACTGATTTATACACAGGAAAAATGTAACTTGTTCAAAATCACAAATAGAAGAGGTTCAGCTGGAATTGTATTCCAGAACTGTCTGATGGCAAAAGCTAATCACTTTAGCCATCATCCTGCCTCATAACTCAGCTGTTGTCCAGAATTCCATGACCATGGTCTATGGATCATTGATGACATGAATAGCTTTCCTTAGTACTTGTCACCACTTAAGAAAGGCTGACTCCATCGACTTCAACCTCATAATCATCCTGAGGCACTGGCTTCTGAAGGGTAAAGTTTATAGTTACAGGGCACAAAGAAAACAATCTGTTATTGAGAGGATCTTTGTGCTGTATCATTTTATTTGCACAACAAAAGTAAATTACCCTACCTGTTTTTCTTTCTCTTGGGGTGTTGTCATATCAGTGTCTTCATTAAAGATTAACAAATAACTAAGTTGTTTACTTTGCTTGCCCATAAATAACAGTAGCCTGTTAATGATTGCGTATGTGTTTTATGTGGCCATAGATAATATGAAACAGTTTTTAAACATCTTGTGTCCTACATTGGATCAATACTCCTTCATACTTTATCTATATCTCCACTAACAAAAAGTAAATTACATAAGGAAAAACTTACATAAATACTTACAGAAATTTACTAATGCATTTTTCTTCAATATTACTGAAATATAATATTGATCATTAATAGAACAAATCTGACCTGTTTCCTTGCTTTAATGTGTAATAGATCTCCCACAAATTTCTTGAATTTTATTAAGTTTATATCTTTATGTGAACTGTGTGTACATATTTTTAACACTTTTAAATGATTAGTGCTATGTGGGCGAGACCTGTCTTAATTTATCTTTCAGCACATCACAATGCCAAGCACAGCATCTTGCACTTAGTAGATGCTTATTGAATGTTGCTGGCTTAGTGAATAAGTTAGTTTGCACTAGAATGAACAGATTTGTAGTCCTAAATTTTTTGCCATCATTTCACTTTGCATAATTAAAGAAGTTTTACTAAGGTGACTAAAAATGTGTTGTTGAGTTACTAGTGTAGATTCTAGAGCAGTGGGATAAAAAGACCCTACCTATATCCTTATGAGGGAACAGTGAGAGTGTTTTTCATTGTAGGTATATTTAGTGGGTTTTATGGTGATTGAATTAACGTGTTTCTCTTGAGAAGATTAATGATTTTTAATAGCACTTTGTAACTTTTGCTTTTAACCCTACCTTGTCAACTAAAATTTTCCTATGATAAAAGTAATGTTTACTGTAGAGAATTAACTGAATATGAAAGTAAAAAGAAAAATTAAAATACTGTACTCCATGATCTTATCATTAAGTTATAATCGGTCTTAATATTTGTTTGTATTCTTTCTGTTTCTTATACATGATTTCATACTGTCCATATACTTGGTATTCTACACATGTATATAATGTTAATTATTTTAGTACTATAAATTATCATTTTTCTAAAAATTTAAATACTCTTTAAAGGTATCTTGTGAATTGTTGCAAAATGTTCCTTAAATCGATGTGAGATGCTTTATTTTGTATGAGCAGATGTTTAGATTATTCAGTTTGTCACTATCATAAAAATTATTTTTCCATAATTTTCTATTACTTTTATAGTACTCAAGGTAGATTTCTAGAGCTAAAATTACTGACTAAAATTTTTGAACTTTGAATTCTTGAATACACATTACTCAGTAACTTTCCAAATGCCTTTTAGCAATTCATGCTCCCATTAGAATTATAAATATTATTTTACTGAACCATCATCAAAAGATTTTTATACACACATTTTAGCAAGTATTATCAAGTAGACCTATTGATTTTAATGTATTACAAATAACAACTCTGCTCAGATGTATACAAATTAAATATTTTGCTGTAAATGAATTATAAAATTCTTAGTTTCCAGAATTTAGTTTGGAGGCTGTATTACAACACAGCTTCCATTTAGATCCAAATATTTTTCAAGTCTGATTATAAACTTTTGTTTAAGCTACAATTACATAATATTTTGCATCAGTATCTATGTTATTGGTAGTTTTGTCAAAGTATGTTGAGTTGAAGCATTGTGCATTGTCTGCTGTGGTGTTAGCATTCTTTCTTGTAGTCTCATTTCTGTTTGCTGTCGTAACAAAGTTAGTGAGCAAAGTTTACTTGTATTTATTTAAGCATTTTTCAGTGGACTGTTCCATAAAAGCATCTTTCTTTCTCATCAGTTTTTCTAGCCAAATTGAGTGCAGATGAATGAGAGTAGTTTCATTTTATAGAACAGTAGTCCTATTTTTGTTAGGAAAGCAATAGTCTTGGAAGAATATAAAAATTATTTTTAAGTATTTGCCTCATCCACTAGTGAAAGTATTTTCATTTCAGAGGCCATGGCGAATCTCAGTCCCTTGCTGGTAGTTGTTTTTGATAAAACTGCTAAGGAGCTATGTCTATTCATACATGTGAATGTAGAGTGATCTGAAATATATTATGGGGAACATAAAGATATAAAATAATTCACCTTCTTTGTGCTCTGCAGTCTTTCCTTCTCTGTAGAAATTGTCTCAATGTAAATACTAGTTCCTACTTAGTAAATTAATATGTATTTATGAAATATTTGTTTTGCATTTCAGAGTACCAGCTAGATTGCAGTCTGTTTGTGCCTCATAGCTGAACAGGTATGTACATAAATTACCTATAGCTGTGTAAACCTGTGTGCTGAGGAGTTACTACATTTTTTTGTGTTAAAATTGCTTATAGATTTCATAATAGAAAAATGTTATTTTTGAGTCCCATACTTACAAATATTGACAGCTTCAAAGAACAGTATGTTTTATACATACGTTGAATTTCATTTTATTGTAAGACTCAAACATTTCTAAGATTTGATGAGGCAGAATAATTTTAATTGCAAAGCATTCGTCTGGTGAAGATTAGACAGTATTTTATGGAACTGTACTATTAAAGTGACTGATGATGTGGGGTTGGGCTATTGCAAAACCACTGTTTCTGACATTATTGCTTTATTTTCAAACTTTTTTCCTGTTTTTGAGTTTGTATGGGTGTTGCTTTAGGTAAGGAGCAGTTACAGATGTACCGTCTGCTGCATTGTCTCAAGCACCAGACAAACAGGAAAAAAAGTTTGCACCTGTTTTAAATCGCAGCCATGCAGTGTTGTGTGGATCCTGGGCAACAGGCAGGCGTTCTCAAAAGCTTGGTTGCACCTGCTCAGTTGTTGCTTGCAGCTGTGTCATATGAGAACACAGGGAAGCTTGTTAGTAGTTTGCTTGTGCTGTAACATATTTGTATTTTGTGTACTCTGAGTTTGAAAAATGCTTACTTGATGTAGACCTTGAGTTATTACATTGGTTTATGATAAAACTCACTGGTTTTAGCTCACAATTATTTTCTCCAAGTCCTTTGTTTTATGTTTTAAATATTTTTTAAGTAGCTGCTGACTGCCCTGGATAATGTGCATACTGACTTATCCGAAGGATACCTGGGAGAGTAAATCTCTCCAGATAATTGTGTTGATAATAATTTTTGTCCTGGTGGAGACATTTTGCATTTGGCTCATTTTCACCATGTTGGCAGCCCCACTATGTGAGGCTGGATGTAGTTATTGATCCATTTAGCTGAACAGATTTGAAAGCATTTGGCTATTAGTGGACACATGGGGCATATTCAGAAAATTTAAGAGTATGCTGTAAGATGATTTCTTATTTGTGCATTTGTCTCTGTTGCAGTTCGGCTGGAAATAAGGAGAAAAAAGTGAAATTTAGATAGTAATCCTAGATGACAGACTAAAATCCAGATGTAGATTTTAAGGCTAGAATATTATCCTTCAATCTTATGCTAGATACCTGTTTTTTTTTTCCCTTAAGTCCTACTGATAGTGATATTATGTTTCTTTTCATTAATGGCTTTGTATATTCTCTGACAAATATCTATATTTTAATATAGACAAACAATTATAAACTATACATTTTACAAGTGATGTAAAATTATCTAAATGTAACAAATCTGATATAAATGTAGTTAATTTATTCAGTGGGCCCAAATTCTTGATATTAAAAATTTCTTCTGATGGCTTGCATTCTCTTTAATATATAAAAAATGTTAAGGAGTTTCCATTAATGTTTAGTAACATAAATTTTCAGTCTTGGAGTTGGTTTATCTTTTTCTTTTGTTGGGCCACTTGGAAGCTGTAAAAAAGATCACCACAATATGAATTAATCTAACCTCTTACAAAAGTAAATAGAGGGTTGGCCATAGCCCCTTATACAATGCCTTATACATAGTAGTCGGTCAATAAATGAATGAATGCATGTATGAATAAAGCATTTCTGGTGTTGTATTAGAAATTGAGGAGTAGTATCCTACATACATATTACTTGTTATACATTTTGGAGAAACCTTGATAGACTTATATTGCTGGTTAGAAAGAGGAAAATAATGATAAATTCTCTTTGTAAAATAAGAAATTAAGTAATTTGAACCTCTTATTAGAAATCAAGTTTTAAAATACTAATATTTGCTTTATACTCGTTTTACTGACTATGAGAACAGTCTTTTTATTATCCCCATTACACACAAAAGCCTGAGCCATTAATGATTATTTGTCACCTTGGAAACTCCTTACAGCATAGGGATAAACAAATCTGTTTTGTGTGACTAATGCCTTAACCCTCCTGAGCACTCACTATGCTCTCGCTCTCGCCCTACCTCCATCTCACTAAAAACACAAAAATTAAATGTGTGTTGACCTTTGGGTCAGGTAAGATAGGAACATATTAAAAAATTGAGACTGTTTTAATAAGCAGAATAGTGGACCCTTTGTTTACTGTATACAGTACATGTTTATGATTATGGTTTTACTTACTAAGTTTCAAATGTAAATGCATGAAGTCAAGAAAAAGTAGAGTCAAAATAGAGCAGCTAAATTCTGCTTTGGGGGCCGGTGAGATAGCTCGGTGGCATAAGCACCTGCCTGGCAAGCGCGAGGTCCTGAGTTCGACTCCCAGTACCCACATACAAAGGAAAAAAGGGCCGGTGATATCGCTCAGCAGCACAAGCTCCTGCTCGCAAGCGCGAGGTCCTGAGTTCGACCCCCGGTACCCACAAAAAAATAAATAAATAAATAAAAATAAATTCTGCTTTGGATAGGCCCTTCCAAAGTTCCATTTTTCATGGTGTGACGCATTCAGATAGGAATGGCCCATGTTACAAAATGAGCTGATAATTACTGCATCAAATGTCTTGTTTAGGCTTTTCAAATTTTGGTACCATTTGTTGATAATATTCATGAGTACTTTTAGACTTGAAAGTGCCTTTTGTTTGGAACAATTTTTCTTTCACCTCAGTTTATGCCAGTGGTAAAAGACAAATAAAATGGACATCATGTTTTTCCTCATGAACCTTAGTATGGTAGATTATACTGTTTCCCTCTGTTAGTCTCAAGATTAAAAATTAAGAAATGAGTGAAGAATGAGCTAGAGTGTACTAGCTAGAATATTAATGATTAAACTAAACAGATATTAGCAGCTGCTTCAGTGATGTTTATAGGAATTATTATATGGAATATCTAGGATAAATTTCCAAGCCATAGGATTCCTAGGCATAATTGCAAGTTTGCCTGTGATTTCAGGATTAAAGAATTAAAGGAAGAAAATCCACATTTAATCAGAATATAGCATGCCTAAGTGTACTTTTTTTCTTTTCTCATCCCATCACTTCTTCCCTTCTTCATTTATTTGCTTTATTTTATTCTATGTGTTAAATAAATACTAGACACAGTGATAAGCTAAAGGAATAAAACAAAGTCCTTGTCCTCAAAGTTCATACAAGCTAGAGGGAGACAAAGATACATAAATAGGGTTCTTTTTGGCTTCACCATTTATTAATGATACGGATCTAGTCAAGTCTCTGTTTTTCTGATTTTTCATGTGTAAAATTGGAAAAATATAGTATCTATTTCACATTTTACTGTGTTCAGAATTTGGTAACACATTACATGTAAATTCTTAGTCCAGTAGTTGACACATAGCAAGCAGTCAGTAATCTTAGCTATACCACTATCATTTCTATCACCACCACCACTACTACCATCATTACTCTTCTTAAAAACTGAGTAGAGACTGCCTAATTGCCTGGGAGCAGAGATCCTAGTCTGAGCATCATTGCATAGATTGTCTCAGAGGTTTTGTCCAAAGTTACCCCTGCCTCTAGGGATTTAAAAGACTTTTAAGGGCTGGTGAGATGGCTCTGCGCCGTAAGCACCTGCCTGGCAAGCGCGAGGGCCCGAGTTTGACTCCTGGAACCCACATACAAAAAAGGGGCCGGTGATATCGATCAGCGGCACGGGTGCCTGCTGGCGCGCGAGGTCCTGAGGTCGACCCCCCGGTACCCACACACACAAAAAAAAACTTTTAAAAATCATATGTAAATGTGGGAAATCTAAAAGACTTTCATGTATTCTTTTTTATCATTTACTCAAATTTTTATTGTGGTAGAATATACATAACAAAATGTACCACCTTAACCCTTTTAGGTGTGCAGTTCATTGCTTAGACATACTTACAATGCTTGTACAGTCATCACAACCACATATATCCATAACTCTTTCATCTTACAAAACTGAAATGCTGTATACATTTAAAAATAACTCACCATTCTTCCCTTTCCCCAACTTTTGGCCGCCATCATTTCACTTTTTGTCTCAATGATTTTCTCTACTTTTAGTCATATAAGTAGAACCACACAGTATTTGGCTTTTTGTATTTGACTTCACTTAGAATAATGACTTCAGAGTTCATCCATGTTGTAGTACATGTCAGAATTTTCTTCTTTTTTAAGGACTGAAAAATATTCCTTTGTATGAATTTAGCACATTTCTCTCTCAATGCACACTCAGTTGCTTCCACATTTAGTTATGCATAATTCTGCTGTGTACACAAGTGTATGATATCTCCTTGAGAAGCTACTGTTAGTTTTTTTTTTTTTTTTTGCATATATGCCTAGAAGTAAAATGGATCATATGGTAATTCTATTTGCCATGTATTCTTATAATGAAATTACTTTCATCAAATTGATTGATTTCTTTTAGATTGTATTTTGGGGATGGCTTTGGTTTCTTCACAAGGAGAGTAAGATAAGCCAGGTTTGGCAAGAATATTATTCATGTGAATTTAGATGCTTTGAAGGACTTTCTGAATACCTAAAATGAATCAGCATCTTAGAAACCAGTGATTCTATGAGGGTATCCAAATTCTGAATCTCTTACTCATGTTTGAATTTAGGAGTTTTCAGTTCTATCTGACCACTGAAATCTCAGTTCCACAATTCAGTAAATGTTTGATCTTATCAAAGTTAACTAAGCTTACTAAGCCTCAAGTGTCCCTATTTATAATATGGTAGTATAAATTTCTACCTTTATAGTGATGGATATCAATATTAAAATAGATATAAAATTAAATACTGTATTTGTTATACAATATCCACTAGTATTCCCTACATATTTCTCTCGTAAAAATATGAAGTTATGATGGGCAGTGTAGGAATTTGGAGGAAGTATGGAAATCATCCTTTAAATAAAGTTAATTTTTGCAACATTATGGTTCTAATGATAGGTGTTGAGTATCTCAGTTCAGCACAATTAGATTCACAGTTCCTAACTGTGCATGCTACTTACAGTGAGGATAATTACATTCACATTCACGCTATTGATTCTAGAAGCATGTCTTGCAATAGAAGGCATGTTAATACGACCCAAGACAACTCTCATCTATCTTTTTTTTTTTTTTTTTAGTGGGTACCGGGGTCGACATCAGGACCTCACACGCCAGCAGGCGCCCGTGCCGCTGAGCGGTATCACCAGCCCTTTTTTCGTATGTGGGTACCGGGAGTTGAACTCAGGATTCTCGCGCTTGCCAGGCCAGCGCTTATGCTGCTGAGCCATTTCACTGGCCCCATCATCTATCTTTTGAAGGTCACGTATTCTTAAAACCAGCCTCAAAAACAATGAACTGTATACATGCCAGTATACTGTCACAGCATTGTTGCAGACTAGAGGTGGTTCTCTTGGCAAGGTTAACATAATCTAAGCAGACTCACCTTTAGTGAGCTTAGCTGTCAACATTAGTAGATGGACGTGTTGTTACTTTTTTGTTATTCAGAAGGAAATTAGTGTGGTAAAATGCCATATATATTTATATATGAATTTTCCCTAATTATCTTTAATAAAAACTTAATGATCTTAATTACAGTCAACCATTTTCCTCCACCAGGCTGTTGGTATTTAAGTAGTACTATCTTCCTGAACAGCAGTTAGAAAAAAGATTTCTTTAAAAAAGGGGCGAAACAGTAGATAACATATACAATTTATCCTTACTCAGCACAGATAATAAAGTTAATGTGTCTGATGTTGAAGGTTCAGTTTTTTGTTTTTTGTTTTTTGTGGGTACCAATGTGCTGAGCCATCTCACCGGCCTGAAGGTACAGTTTTGACTATGATGAACAGAGATAAATACTGATAATTATTGAAATTTTTATTTAGTTGGATGTCAGCTTGCTAAGGTTGTTGTACCAAAGTACCATGAACTTAGTTATCGTAGGCAGAAATTTGTTGTCTCACAGTTTAGAAGTCTGATATCAAGGTTTATGAGAAGAGATGCTTTCCTCTGAGAGCTGTAAGGGACAGATCTATTCAGGGCCTCGCACTTTAGTTATAGATGGCCGTGATTTCTTTGTATCTCTTCACATTTCCTTCCCTCTGTGAGGGTCCATCTTGGTGTCCAACTCTCTCCCTTTTTTATAAGGACACCAGTCATGTTATTTTAGGGTCCACACTAATAAACTCATTTTATGATTAAAGACCCCTCTGTCTCCAAATAACACTGTGGTTGAAGGTTAGGACTCTAACAGATGTTTGGGGATACATAATTTAACTCATAGTTGATGGGTTAATGATGAATATTTGAATGGCATATATTCATATATATATATATACATATATATATGTATATATATACACACACACATATATGCATACAACAACCTGTTAGGTAGATACTATCTAACATGTGATAAAATAAAGAATAAACACTTTGTCCAAATACGCACGCTAATGTATATTAATTGCTGGCATTTTAAACCAGCATTCCACACTGCTCTTTAAGGGGATAAACTTCATAACAACTCAGTCAAAAGCCTCAAATTACCTTGAGCACTCTAGGTTGTGTTTTTGGTTTTGTTTTGTTTTGCCTTTAGTGCTGTGCCAAAGGCCATTTTATCCATTAAAAATGATGCATTATGGTATTGTATAAATGCTCAATCATTGACTGTCTACGTATTCACTCCTCATTTTTTTTGCTGACCGGTGTCTTTGAAAGCTCAGTGTTTTAGCTGTGCTGTGCCTGATGTAGCTTTTGGAAAGGTTGGATTCTGAATATAGTCTGCCTGGGTTGCTTCTGGCCCCATTCGTGTGGATGTGGAGGGCACTGAGAACCAAGTCGTGCCTAGAGTCTGTTACTCAGAGCATGTGCTTCCCCCTGCCTTATTTTTGTTTTTTTCATATTTGCCAGGTAACTTGTGATTTTTTTCTTTTGTATAGTCCCTGCCATAAGTGACAGACATTGAAAGGGGTTGGATGTGAGTGGCAAAACAGGGACTATCTCTGCTTACATCAAAGTCAGTGCATTTGCAGGTGTATACCATAACCTGGCAACAGCCTTGTTACTCATGCTAAGGAACATGGGACATTATGTACCTCACATAAGTTTTCCATCTTACCTAAGAAAGTATTTTCTTTCTCACTTTCATGTTTTAAAGCAAAAATAGATCATGACCCATTTTCACTAATAATTCTCTTAAGTCACCCTTATATTCATTTATAAGATTTTCTTCCCACCCACTGTCTGTCTAGCCTGGCTTAAAATTTTTATATATGTACTTTTAAAAAATTGATTAGCTGGAGAGGTGCCCATTCCTCTGTGCTGTATAATAAGGATTTAAAAACTGTGCACTGAATTCTGTATAGTGTAATTAAAACTGACCCACATTTGGACCTGAGTACACCAGGACTTAGCCAAACTTGCCATGAGCTGAGTTCTGGTGGCAGATGGGAACTAATGAGGACACACTCCACTCCAGAATTTCCCAGCTGCTTGGCCCCTTTTTGTACAAACAAGGTTTGGAGCGAAGTCCGGATCCCAAGAGCATGTTTTGTAAATGTGCTGTACCCAATGATTTGGGAAATGTCTCACAAAATTAGGCTCTTTAAAGCTATCCTTAAGACTTCAACTATTGTCCAATTTAAAACATAAAAATTCAAAGGTGCATTTTATGCTTTCTCTAGCCATTTTTAAATTTTAAATAAAAATCACATCCTATGCCTCCATTTTCTTCAATGCCTGGCTATGGAATGAGCACTTTTATAAAAACCTGGACATTTGCAGGTAGTTATCTTGGGGACAGTTGTACATCAGGATTGACTATGTCTTCTTGCAACCTATGGATCTCTTCAACTGGTTTGGTGTCCTGGGACTATTCAGGCAGATGTAATTGAATCAGTTTGAAGCAGCTGTAGCTCGCATGTGGTCTCTCAGATTGCTAGCACCTGCTTGTTTTCTTTCCCAGCTCACTACAGAGAAAGAAATGCCAAAACCAGCACTGGTCTTGGTCTTGGAGCAAAATAAAGCATTCCAGATCTTATGTTCCATTCCCCTTCCAGCTTATCCGTATACTCACTGATGCCTGAATTAATAAAACCCTTTACATGATAAGGTCTGAGGTGTACTTTTCCCGCTTTATTCTTCTCAGTATGCATTTCAGATTATGATAGTACTGACCATGCATCCAGAAAAAATAAGGGAGCATAATGGTGATCAGGTGGCTTTGGGGCTCTCTTATCTTTAGAGAACTGGGTAGCCTGTGGTTTGCAGAATCATTTAAATGAATGCACCAAATTCATTTGCTGTTCCAGCACAGTCTTATTGGCACAGAAATTGAGCAGTTAATGTATAACAAACTGCGAGCTGCTATGAAATATAATAAATACACGATTTTAGCAGGGGAAGTGTAAATTGGAATAATTTCTCTAATATAAGCTCTAAGATAATTGATATGATGTCTTCAACACTTACTATGTGTAAGAACATACAATATAGTAAGATAGGGATAAAAATTCTAGGACATAAATATGTAGGGTTTTTTTTTTTTTTTGTGGGTACTGGGGGTCAAACTCAGGACCTTGCGCGCCAGCAGGCGCCCATGCCATTGAGCAATATCACCGGCCCTTTTTTTGTATGTGTGTGCCAGGAGCCGAACTCAGGACCTCGCGCTTGCCAGGAAGGTGCTTATGCCGCTGAGCTATCTCACTGGCCCTGTAGGGTATATTTTAAAGATATAGTATTGTAACTTTTTGAAAGAGTTTAAATATATATATATATATTTTTTTTTGTGGGTACCGGGGGGTCGACCTCAGGACCTCGCACGCCAGCAGGCGCCCGTGCCGCTGAGCGATATCACAGGCACCTTTTTCGTATGTGGGATCCGGGAGTCGAACTCGGGCCCTTGCGCTTGCAAGGCAGGCGCTTATGCCACTGAGCCATCTCACCAGCCCGAAATATATTTTAAAACACATTTTAACCTTATCTTTTTGCTCCACTTTATTATTTGGCAGGCATATACTTAACTCAATATTATCAGTATCCTGTGTTTAATTTGAATTGTGATGAAAAAGGCAACATATTTTTTAAATGTTATAGTTTGCTTTGCAAGATTCCTGTAAAATGTATTTAATATTGATATTTTGGAAAAAGCTATCAGATTAATGGAGTTTATGAATGTTACTAGTAAGAATGAATCCTAAAAAGTTCATTTCTCTATCATTAGCAGGTCTTTATTTTGAAAGACCTAACTAGATGCTATAAATATAAAGAAGGCTCTATGGTGCTTGACTACAAGAATCAGACAGTATTCTTAAAAGACACGTGACACAGATTTAAAACACCGAAATAGGTACTCTCGGTGTCAAATGGAAACTCTGGACCTTATGATCCCCTTTCTCTTCCACTGCCAATGAAAGACATCAACAGTCCACTATGGCTCTTCCTGCCCCGAAGGCAGAACTTGATTGCAGAATCTTTCTGTAGGTAACACTTTCTATAACTGTTCCAACTGATGGAAGTTGAATTTAAGATGAAACCCATTTACCATTGCCAAAAAAAAAAAAAAAACATTAAATGCTAAAGATATGTAGTGGTGGCAGAGATATTGTGAGCTACAATGAAAAAGCTAGACTTGAACTGGACCTTGAATAAAACATGAAACATAGGACATAAGTTACTAGACAGAGAAAGTTAAGCATTGTGAAGCTGGGGAGTAATAGGAGCAAATGAGTTAAGATGGCGATTGAATGGCAGAGTCAAAGATAATGAATAGACCTCAATAATAAATAAATTGGTGGTTACATAATTATTAGGTTAGCATTTCTCTCTGCTAGACTGTAAACTCAGCAAAGTATGATTATTTATCATAAAATACTTCCTTATAGAGATCATCACTGCTTCCTCCAGTCTTACTAGATTTCCCATCTATTTCTCTTCAGTTCTTACTATTTTTCTTCCTATACGCAATTCACCACCCAGATTGGGGAGCACCTTTTCACTGCCAATATTCTGTGTAAAGAATTGAGGGGTATTCAAAGGATTTTTTTCTTCTATACATTTATTTTTACATGTTCTTTTTAATTGATTTGTGCCCAGTGTGGTACATGCCTGCAATGCCAGCATTTTGTGAGGCTTAGTCAAAAGGATCAGAAGTTTGATCCCTTCCTAGGCAACTTAGCAACTTAACAAAACTTTGTCTCAAAAATAAAATAAAATAAAATAAAATAAAATAAAATAAAATAAAATAAAATATGATCTGGGGATGTAACTTAGTGAAAGACCCTGGATTCAGTCCCCCGCATCACAAAAAGCATATATTGTGGCATTCTCAATACTTGATTGGAATAATTTCTATTATCCTCGGGGCATAATAAACCAATATGTTAACATAGAAACAGTACAAGGGTTAAAAATAGCAGGATTTGGGGCCGGTGAGATGGCTCAGCGGCTTAAGCGCCTGCCCGGCAAGCGCGAGGGCCCAAGTTCGACTCCCGGAACCCACATACGAAAAAGGGGCCGGTGATATTGCTCAGCGGCACGGGCGCCTGCTGGCGCGCGAGGTCCTGAGGTCGACCCCCCGGTACCCACAAAAAAAAAAAAAGAGAAATAGCAGGATTTAAGTTTCTGTGCTTCCATTCATTGAGTGTGAGTTTGTGACAAGTCTTTCATTTGCTTTTAGGCCAAGTTTCCTCATCTATAAATTGGATGATGATAACCCAAAGCCCTCTGGATTTTCTTCTTCCTCTTCTTGTCATCATCATCACCACAATTCTTCTCTAAGACAATATAATAAAATGTGTTCTACTGTACAGATCTTCTTTCTCTACTTTTATTACTTGCTTTAGCTATTGCATCTGGACTTTGAATAGAACATTATATGTACTTAAAATGAAGCAAGAATACAGAAAATTCTTCTTAATGCAGTCATGGGCTAATATTTACTTTTGAGTCATTTGCTTCTCAATAACAATTATCTCTCGTGTAATAAATGTAACAGCTTAATATTAATAATGTCTGCATTTAAAGTATCTGCTAAACCTATCTAAAATGCTGACTTTTGTGATTTATTTATTCCTTTGCTTTTTTTAGTGAAAATTGTTGTTATTGACTCAGTTATATTCACTTTCTACCTAATTATATATGAATAACCTGATCATCTATATTCCCATCTTACTGAACTTACAAAGTATAAGGAGTTCAGTGTTTTAGGGAAAAGAATTCAAATTTAAATAAACTCTTCCCTGATTTGTAAGAACCATTCATTGCCAGTTTTAGAATATTTGGTGATTTCATCTTAAGTTTGGCAAAGATTTATTAACTACTGAAACGTTCTCATTTACTCATGACCAGTAAACACTTCTTAGTTTAAAATGACAAAAAAAAAAAAAATCCTAGGAATTGATTTTTGCAAAATTCCTTCATCCTTTTTTGCTTAAGTACGTGTAATATTTAATTATACATATCTACGCATGTCCTCATCATTTTAAGGATCTTTAAGAAACTTTATATAATTTCTAATTTTCTAAATATATAGATTCCTGAATAATTAAGGTAAAAATGTATGATAAAATTACTTCCCACAAAATATATTTTCAATAATGTATTTGAACTTTTCACACTATTTACCATTCATTTTTTTTGTTTAAATACATCAAAACAGGATTTTACTTTGTTATGTTTTTTTAAAAAATAAAAAGAAAATTTAATAAATATGGATCTTCTGAGTTTTTAGCTGCATGATTTTCATATGTATAGAAAAGAAATAAGTAAACTAAAAATGAACTAAAAATGTTGCCTTCATAATGCCTTAAATCTATGTAGCAAGCAGGAGAGCTAAGTTCAGTATTATTTCAGAAATGGCTAATTTGTATATCAGGAGACAGTTCAAGCATAGTGTTTAATCATGTTGGTCTGATGCCCCAAGCAAAGCAATGTATACTTATTAGAGTCTTTGCCAGTGTCAAGATAGTATATACCCCAGGTCAAAAGGAAATTGAATTTTGTCCTGTAAATTTGATACCATATTTTTAAATTTCCATTGATCAAAACTAAGTGTGTTTACTTTCTGAATCTGGTTCTTCAGCAACATAAATTTTCATTTGATAATGGATTTGAATTATGTCTAATTTAGTAATTTCAAGCATAACTTTTTTATTATATATACAATCAAAATATTTATTAATTATTCACATCAACGTACAACTTGGATTCTTTAAATATAAATCTATTAATTTTATTTTTTTTAAATGACCAATATTAGTATAAGAACAGATCCTGGCTTTCTTAAAAGAAGATTATAAGAGGTTGTATCTGTTTTGAAGAGCATCTCTGTGGGACTTAAGAGGAAGGAACTCAAAGTACAAAGCAGTACATTCCTCTTCCTTTTGACTTACTAGTGCTAGCAACCATCAGTACAACCTCTCGGTACATTTTCTCATTGATCTCTCTCTGTCCTTTGTGCTCCTGTCAGCTGGAGACTTTGAGTTCACGACTTAGACTTATGAAATTGCTGTACTTTCTTCTTTTTTTAGACCCAGAGTGTATGGTGAAAGTATACTAGCTACATAGGGCTGCTATAATACATTATCACAAACTAAGTGGCTTAGAACAATACAGTTTTATTCTCTCAGAATTCTGGAGGCAAAAAATCTATAACCGATGGGCAACAGGCCACTTATCCTCAAAGACTCCAGATGAGATTTTTTTTTTTTTTTTTTTTTTGTTTTGTTTTGTTTTGTTTTGTTTCCTCTTCTGGCTTCTGGTGGCCCCTATCCCTCCTTGGCTTTTGGTATCAGCACTTCTGCTTCCATCTTTGCATCCCCTTTCCTTTTCTGTGCTTGTCCCTCTGTCCTCTCCTCCATTTATAAAGATATTAGTCATTGGATTTAAGATTCACCTTAAATGAAGAATTATTTAATCTCACATTCCTTAATTTATCACATCTGCAATAGCTCTATAACTAAACAACATTACTTTCTGAGGTCCAGGTTGGACATGAAGTTTTGGGAGCCATAGTCACATTCACTCTGCTATGGAAACTAATTTTATTTTTCTGTAGTAGATATATATGGAAGGCTTATTTACATACTAACACCTTAATCCTGTCTTCTATATTCGAAAGAGTTTATTCTGTTCATTTAGAGAATACTTGTTGCCTTAGCCCCTTGGTATTTTTATGAATATAATTGAATTTTGAGTTTTTTCTCTATACCCTTTTAAACCACTGAAACTTCTTTTCATTACAGATATTGAATTTGAGGCATAGATTAAGCAACCAAAAAGGTTGTAGTCACTCTGCTGGAGCAGTGCAAAATTAAATGCTGACCTTGGAGTCATTCAGCTTTTCTGTGACTTCATGTGTGTTGAGGTGCCAAATGTACTTTTATAGCCCATGGTCCTTTCAAATAACTTTACCTAAATCATAAGTTACAGAAATCCTAAGTTACATCATTTTTTCATAATGATCTCATCTCTATAAACCAAGTATATACCTGAAACTTAGTGTTGTAGGTGAACAAAAACATTGTTCTAAATGATTGGCTCCAGACAATAAGGTAATCCAATCTCTATATTTAGCATCAGCAGGATCTTTATTAAAGATTATATATTCGCATAAACAATAATTAAGTGATCAGCAGAAACCTAGGTATCCAGGACAGGATCAAAAGATTAAGTAAGGTTCAGCTTAGAAAGCTTATTAATTATTTTCTACCTTTATGTAGTAAGAGAAGAAATGGCTGAGACAAGATTTAAACTCAGCTCTGCCCAACTCAAACACCTGCATGCTTTCTGTTTCTTCCAAGTGGATTCCAATCTATAGGAAAGTTTTTCGTTTCTTGTAAATATGGAGTAGACCACTACTAGAGTGAAGATGAGCAGATGGAGCAGTGAGCAAAGTAGAATCCTTGCTAAAAGAATTGAAATATATAATTGGAAACATTTGTTGACCCTTCATTCTGCCTTATGATTGTGGAATACAGGTGTGTTTTCTTTAAATATACTCAATAAAGCAACAGTTTGAATTTTTAAAGTATTAGTAAAGTGATTATATGAGTCATTATAAATCTTACTTACTAGACAATTCCTTTAAGTTTCTGGCTTTTTTGTTGCACTGCTCATTTGAATAAAACAATTATATACATGTAGGATAGAAAAAATTTATTTATTTATTTAGAAATAAAAATTAGACACCCATGTCAGAGAATGAAATGAAAATGAAAATCTCTATAATAATATAGTTAAATATAAACTATGTAATTGTGTTAATACAAAGTTATGATTTGCATGTTAAACACATTAATTGAATTAATCTATTTTAGTTTGTCTTGTTCCAGAATCAAAGAGAAGAAACTATTCTTTTACTAGGTTGCACATTTCTCACTTTTCCACCACAGATGAACTATTACAATTCACATTTGGTCCCCAGGCACTAGAGACAGAGAGATATCTTAATACCAAGATCCTTTACCTTAGCAAGCTAAAATAGTAGTGGTGATGGTAGTGAGTGTGTGGACTCTAAATAGATTAATAAATGTACAAATATGTCTAGAAAGTTGTAGGTGCTATTTACGAAGTACAACAGAAAAATATAGGATAGAGGATGCCTGGGAGTAGGGGATGGAGTCATGCGTGGCCTTTCTGAAAAGTAACATTGCTCAGTGACTAACATAAAAGAGCCAGTCAGGGGAAGTCTAGTATAAGAAATCTGATCTGTGGATTCTTCCGTGTTGCTTAGGGTTGTGCATTCAAACAGTGTATTTTAGAGTAGTTATGGTAAAGAAGGCGTATCCTGTCTATTGATTATAACACACAGTTGAGAGACTGGGAGCAAGCAGGCAATTCTCCTATTTATCCTAGTGGTAAATGTGGTACTAATAAGTACATTCGAGTGGATGAAAGGTGTTCAATTTTATCTCATTAAAAATTGTAGAAGTCCAATTTGTGGAAGCAGAAGTTAAGTTTATTCAAAAAAGAAGGAATTGGATTTATTGCTGTGCTTTTAGCAGGTTTGTTGTCCACTCTTGTACCATATACTATTATAAGGAGCCACAGGGAGTTTGAGCCATCATTTATTCTTTAGGTAAACCATCTTTTCAAATCATCATTTTTTTTCTTTTTCTGCATATCAAGACTGAAAATGAAAATGGAGGTCAAAACAATATTTTTAGGTTTTTTGTTTTTGTTTTAATACTAATCTCATAATAGCTCAAGATTTAACATACATTTTAGAAATGTGTAGTTATCTGTTCATTTCACTGTACTTTAGGATGAGAAATCTGTTATTCTCATGTCTCCTTTCATCTTGAAACAGAAATTTCTTCAAATGCTTCATTCAAAATTCAATTATGCATCCATAACTAGACAAAGGTGTGTGGTAGTAAATTATTAAAATTGATGAAATTTACTGAATTTTCCTGAGTTTAATGTGTTTAATCAACATTATATTCACCTCATTATTATTTCCATTGCTTGATACTATACCAGATAACAGTATTACCACGACCCAGGCTGATCGTATATAAAAAATGCACAAGGGAGTGAACAGTCTACTGTGAGCATTTGAAAAAGAGTCAAGTAACAGTTTCAAAAATTGTTTAGTTCTTAGAGGAGATTTAACTTTTTCACTAAGGTAAAACATCTATTAATACAGTTTTTTAATAGGTGGTAACTAAATTCTAATTACAGATTAAACTATGGTATCATTAATAGCACACCATTGTGAAAAGTTACACCATTGAATCTTGCCAAGGAAATTCCCATAGCTCTGTTCTTGTCACAAAAATGGAAACTAGAAATGGAGCAAAGGACTACTTGCTTTCCCAGAAATGTCACACTGTATAATTTCCACTGTGTAATTTAGATGGCCATAGAAGTTGTCATCCAAATCATAACTGAGAAATTTTGCTTTTAAAAATATATATCTAGGTGTCAAGAATATTAAGTCACAATCTGAGGCCATTATTATATTGAAGCTTAAATATTACAAATGAAAAACAAGATACAGAGTACTTCTTGTATCTTGTAAGCATGCTCTATCATGTCATATAATATCACAAACTTTTGAAGTGCTTGTGGCAATATACACCTGAATTTATAAACTAATTTTGACATTTGGTATATATGAGAGTATATATCAGGATAGATTCAAAAATTGATTTGGCCATAAACTGGCAGATACTGAAGCGTATCTGAAATGCTTCTCTGATCAGTCTTGCTTGGCATATTTCAACGCTTTGACAGAGCAAAACTTCTGTGACCCAGAAGCACTACTTTTGCAGGGTGTAGTATTATATTTAATTTATTTAGCTTGTCAAAATTTTCAGCATGTATACCATTTACTTTTATTTTAAAGACATGGTTACAGTCTGCATACAAAATAGCAAAGATTTGCTAATTTTAATAGCTATAGATGCTCAAAATTGATGTTTACATCTCAAATGTATTTTTCTACTATTCATTACTGGATTAACATATAAAAGTATATACTGTTAGAACTACAAGATTATTTACAGATTGTCTTTATGGGTAATTCATTTATTCAAAGAATAGGAAATGGAAACCTGATGAAGTTGAGTGGTTTTATTGTAGGTCTACACAGGTGTTGAATAAAGAATTGAATTATAGTTTTTTTTACTCCCATACAGTGCACTCTTTTTCCTTTACCACTACAGTGGTAAAGTTTTAGCTTTTTTTGTTTTTAAAATATACTCACATTGTAAAAATGTATAAAAATGTATTTTTCACTGCTGAATTTATTGATTTTAAAGTTATTTCCAAATTTGTTGATGATCAAAAACTATTACAGTAAACAGCTTCTAAATATATTTATATTTAGTTTAATACATACAAAGTATGATTTCCTGCATGTTTGCATAATTAATATTGTGATAGCTATTAAAATGTGTCTTCAAACTCAGCCTTGTCAATACTGGGTTTTAACAATTATTCTTCTAATTTGAATAATGAAAATTATATTTCATCTTTGCTTTTATTTGCGTTTCTTAATTTCTGAGTTAGATTAAATAACATTTTAAAATTTCACTGGTCAATCATATTTCTTTTTTTGTAAATTTGATATAAATAATTTTACATTTTTAACTGAATTTTTCAGTCTTTTATTGATTTTCAATCCCTCTGTATATTATAGAAAGTAAATTTTTTTCTGTAATATGTGATAAAATAAATCTCAGTTATTAATTTGATTTTTAATTTTGTGAGTCTTTTTATATCATTTTCAGTCATTTACTTTATGGCTTAGAAAAACTGTTGTGTAAAAGAATTACCCATATTTTCTTCTAGCACATTTAAGATTTAGCCTCTTTAATATTTACATCTTTTATTTAACTAAAATTTATTTTTGTGTATTGCACATATTAAAATATTTATTAACATTTTGAAAATGAAGATAAAAATTCTGTGTTTTTTACTTGAAATTTTAAAAATCACTTTTTTGGTATTATGAACTCCTTAGGAAGGCAGAGATCAAAACTAAGGTTAAAAAAAAGTGTTAGACTGAGAAGTGAAAACCAAAATAGTTTTCTTTATTTATCAATCACTGATGTCTATTGTTTGTGACATAGGAAAATCCCAAGAAATGCTCTTACTTATAAGAATAAATTATTATGTTTTGATTTTCTAAGCAATGATTAAATCAATGAAAGCATCATAGAATAAATCAAACCCTTCGTGAGATACTTTTAACAGCAAATTCAGATCATATGGTAATGTTAATTTTACTTAAGAGAAGCGCTTATTATCAGTAAGACCCTATAAGTGTAAAAATAAAATAAATGTGATTGTTGTACATTAAGCAGGATGTAATAGCCAGGTGATAAATAAATGTATTTGTATCCTGAAAAGTTAACTTCAAGTGTTCATCATTATTAAAAAGCAATTATTTCACTTTTTTTTTTTAGCTTAAAAAGTAGCTTAGAGATGCTAAGAGTTCTGATGCTGACATCTTTGTAAGGTTTGCAAGTAAAGATTCCATTCAGTTAGAAAAGTTGAATATTTAGTTACTAAAGAACATTATTCAGTTTAACATCTATTGTATTCCTGGCCATAGCTGACAAAAAAGTAAGGATAGGTGAAATGTGAAATCTAAATAAGGGAGAGGGTAAGAAATATAATATTTTCTAACTTCCATTTATTTTTTAATATAATACAGTCTGCCAAAAATGTGTGCACATTTCAGGAAAAGAAAAACTTACATAAATATTTTAATACTAAATTTATTGAGACATCATGAGATTAATGCAAGTTACCTTTGGCCTCTACAATTACAAGAGGTGCTCAAAGTGGCGGCCATGGGCTTCCAGACATTTATTAGTATGGTGAACTGCTGCTTGAGTAGCCTTGATTATTGAGATTGTGCACATGCATTTTCAATATCTTCTCGAAGGGCCAGGAGTGTAGAGGTTTTCTGTGATATACAACATCCTCTAGGGTCCCCCATAGGAGTGTAGCACCATCTGTTTAAAAAAAAAATCACAGTATTTTTCTTTTCCTGAAGTGTGTATACATTTTTCGGCGAAGTCTGTATTTATTCACTCTGTTGTAAAAGCAACACACAATCAATGTAGAAGTATTTGGAGAAGACGAAAAGTAAAAAAAAAGACAAAATCATCCATGACATTATTACTAACAATTAAAGATAGTAAGTTATTATTAATATTTAGATTTTATATATATGCGCCAAAACATAGGCTTGAGCTCCACATGTAGTTGTGGATTGTCATTTTTCAGCCATCAATACATTATGAACATTTGTCTTATTGTCTGTTCATAAAAAAATTTTCTATGATGTGTGATGCTTTTATTTATTATATAGTATTCCATGCAAGGTATGTGTTATAATTTACCTAGCCAGTTTCCTCTTCTTGTACATACATGTAGCTTCTAACTTTTTCTGTATTAAAAATAACCTATGGTAGGGCCGGTGATATAGCTCTGCGGCATAAGTGCCTGCCTGGCAAGCGCGAGGTCCTGAGTTCGACTCCCAGTACCTGCATATATATATATATATATATATATATATATATATATATATATAAATAACCTATTATAAATAGCATTCTGATGACATTTTCTATGAACATCTCTGATCATGTCTTCAGGATAAATCTGTATAAGTAGAGTAAATGAGTCAAAGATGTGTACATTTTTGAGGTTTTTATTCCTCTCCCATTTAGGTACTGCTGTTTCTGTATCAGCAGTTTCTGAAAATACATTTGGTCATATTCATATCAATATTTGGCATAAAACTTTTTCTGGCTCAAAGAAAAGCTCTCACTGGGAGGGATGAATACAAAGAAGTGAGAAGAGGTCAAGCAGTGGTAAGGGAGGTTTTTGTCCAAGAGATGTTGCGGGCTGCTGAAGGTTAGGAACAGCGGCTTTCTCCAAAGTGAATGTGTATTTTTGAAGATGGCCCAGATGCTCAGTGCTAACCTGGCACAATTGAAATGTCCCCGTTTGCTTTAAGGCGGTACCCTGACCCTTCAAACACACTCCGTGTATTCACTGATTGAGATCACTTACTCTACTAATCACAGAAAAGATTTGTATTCATCACTCACTATATTTTGCTACTCAAGTGTCATGAAACATTCAGGGTATATTAACTAGCAAATGCACACCTGGAGTATGTTGCTTAGCTTTAGAAACTGCTAATTTAAAAAAAATCAAATTTTGAATTTTAAGGAAAAAAATCAGTTTTGGATTTCAGCATATATATCACCTTTCATTTTGGCCCAATTAACCCAGCAGGTGTGTGTAAATTAGGTCAGTACTTTGTCACCGTGGTAACATGTGTTGGGGAGGTGGATCTTAACCACCTCCAGCACAGGTGATGCTGGCTGAGTTAGTACTAAGAGGCTCTTCAGAAACAAACAAGGTAGAATTTGGTATGTTAGACTGTAAAAAAAATTAGTCTGATACCAGGTACCAACAGATAATACTCTATGACATGTAAACAAATAACTGTCTTAAATCTGTATTAATAAGAATGATCTAATGAGTCTTGGAATCAGAACTTTCACATAAACCAAGTATGGTGTCTCATACCTGGAATCACAGCACTCTGGAAGGCTGACAGGGGATTGAAAAGTTTGAACTCGGCCTCAACTCAGTGACTTTTCAGGGGCCAGGGCATGGTGGTGCTGGGGATGTAGTTCAGTGTGAAGGTACTGGGTTTAATCCCCAGTACCACACACACACACACACACACACACACACATGCACTGACACACACATTTTATGTAAAATTGACTCGCTGTCTGTGAAAGGCACACACTGCAGCACTCATGAGGTGATGGCTTCATTTTCTCATAGGCAGAGGGATTTGGGGGTCTCCAGTCAGTTCTTGAGAACTAAACCATGGTTTTCAGCAAGTTGGAGAATTCTGACTACTCACTTCAGTGTCTAATCTAGTTAACACCTAGAGTTTTAAAAAAGTACAGTGTCTGATCATTTCTTTTAAGCGCTATTTTTGATCAATATTCATAATTGCTTCTGGGTTATGAAGTTGGCAGAGTTGATCTATGCCAGCAGTCCAGTACTGATACTGTCTCTAACTCAGGCTTCTTCTCACCAGGTGGAAAATCAGACATGCTTCAAGATTGCTGGTAAAAATTGTGCAATCTGTTTTGTTGCTGAAGGTTCCAAATCATGTGGGCATCCTGCAGCCCCACAGAGTGGTAGAATTTCTTCACTTATCACTGACAAGTTCACACCTTTTTGTCATTAAAATTGTAAATGTGCATTATCAGATGCAGAAAACAGGCCAAATTAATGATATTAAATATATTTTCAAAGAAAAGCATCTCCCATGGCCACTTCCTGCACTTAGATGTGAAAGATATTTCTGTTGAGACTGTTGTGTCAATTTATATGTGGCTTTATGATTTTTCAGTTGTCCTGTGCCTTGTTTATAATTTTGAAGCATTTTTGTATACCACACTTCATTTTTTGGTGATATTTTACATGTGGCATTTCAGAAACTTGAATCCCCCTAGTGTTTATTTTCAGTTGGTTTTGGCCACAGCTTTATTACTGATTTCATGTGTTTTCAATGGTTAATATTTACAAAACACTGAACAAACTCTTCAAGATTGCTTTCTGTAATCTTCCTCTCTCTGTATCAAAAATGAGGTAACCGGCGAAGAAGCATAGTGACTCACCCTGTGTCACAGAGTATGTGAATTCACTTTCATAGGAGAACCAAGGATCCCTGGTTTCTTTTTTTATATTCCCAAGATGTCATGCAGGCTTGGCTATTTACAAAGGGAAAGCATTGCTGCATAGAGAAACAGTTGACTGAAGCACTCTTGTACCTTTAACTTCTCTTTTAGCATATACTCCCTTCTGTTCGTCTTCTTTCCTGTCAACTCTCAGTTGATTGTGAAAACCATTTCTTCTTGAAAGAGCTGGTTTATACAATAAATACCTAGGGTTTCAGTAAAATCTATTAAACTGTTAAGGGAATGGTGGGTATGCATTGTTCACTGGAGAGCAGTATATCATATTCTACCCTGTCTCTTCTGAAAGAAGCCTAGTTACAGCACAAATTAGCACTGTACCAGAGCTTTGTCACAGAAGAATCCTAGGTTGTTTCAGGAATAAGAGACAGACCAAAATACATGCAGGGATTAAATCTATCAGAGCTAATAAAGGAAGTCTTGATAGATTCAGGGAACTTGAACCCCTGAATTATAGTAACCAAGGTAGGGGTGGGGGTGGATAGTTAAAGTAATTTCTTTCATTATTTGATGAAATAATTTTTGCATTTTTTAAGTAGCATGTTGGAGAGGGGAGAGAGAGAGACAGAAACAGAGACAGAGACAGACAGAGACAGAGACAGAGAAACTTGGTGTATCTGAAACAAAGAGCTTACACAGTCACCGAGCTGGTTGGTTTTTATACCTTCCTTTACTGAGTATTGTCCTTCAGTACAATACAGAGCCATTTCTTTGTTCTCACAAGCTAGCAGTTAAATTGTATGTAAATGTATGCAAATTAGATGCTGTCTAATAAAGAGAGTCATTAGATGGAAGAAATATTTAGTTTAGGAAAAAAAAGCAGGTGTATTGTGTAAAAGAAAATGTAAGGCTACAAAAAAAGCCCAAACTTTTGTGGACAGTTATAGAAAAAATTATTAAAATAGATTTTTAAAAGACTTACGTCTTCCTGACCTTTCCTTTGTGCTTATATATATGTGTGTGTTTTTAAAATATTTACATATAAAACTAGGAGATTGGCTTCTTTCCCAGAATTACTGGAAGCACCTTCACCAGGAACATTTGGACTTGAATAATCTCCACAGCAGCATTTTCTTCTCGAATTAAATGAATTGTAAAATGGAGGATTGGCCCAGGAATACTGTTTATTTGGGTTCCTTATTTGGGTTGATAGAGGCCAAGTTGTTCCATGGTACTAGGTACCTTGCAATTGGTTGTTTCAGCAATCTTACGATTTCCTTGTCACACTACTCAACCCAACCCCCTTTATATTAAAGGCTAATGTAAATTCCTTAAAAGATACATAGACTGTAAGTTCCTTGAGAAGAACCAACAGTTCCTTTTGAAATTAATCAATGCTGTTTTGAGCGTGCAACACAATACCTACCATTTACTAGACACCGTGTTTTTAAAATTACTAAGTGAATAATTGATTTCAGTGGTCAGAGAAATGGTTATGGGTACATCCAACACCTTTGTTTTCTCCATCATATAGTTAGTAAAGCAATTCTGCAAGATTTCCTGCAGCCCTTCTATGATGAATACATAGTGAAAAACATGTTTTGCTGTCCAGTTCCGCAAGCCAACTGTAACAAAAGTGTGGAGTGCTCATCATGTGCATCACTCATCATGGCAGCTAATTTGTGGGACAAAGAATGGGCACAGTAGTCTCTCTCGGAGCTCTTGGTCTGCCAAAAGAATCAGACATACAAATACTCAATGCATGACAAAATTTAAAAATAGTTATTGATACAGTATTATGGGATCATGAGAGAGAAAGAGAAATTCTAACTGAAGGTTATCAGAGACATCAGTGTGAAATAAAGTAGGGGGATAAGAAGTTTAGGGACCTAGAATGGAACACCTCATATATGGGCAGTGTGTTACAGTTTGCAAAGCTAAATGTTTATTGCACGTTACTATAGCAGCCTTTTAGGTACCACAATTGACATTATTTTTCCATTTTACAGAAGAGAGAACTGAGGTTTTCAAAAGTTGAATCTGTTAGCCAGGATGGCAAAATAAATTAAAAGGCCAATTTTTCCTGTTAAGTTGTCTAGTTCTTTCTGCTTACTTCATTATCACCCAGAAGAAACACATAGAATAGTTATATAGTTACACAAGCAGTATACATCTTGGATTCTAATTTTAATCAAATATTATATGTCCCCTTTTTTTCTATTGTAGCATGGGTAAAGTATCTAAGACCAAAACTGAGGGAGACATCTATTGGCAAGAAATTGATTATTTTTGTGACTGGGGACGGGTAAAAAACAAAACAAAACAAAAAACATAATGAGGGTAGACATTGAAAGAATTTTAATCTAGTTTCTTGACTTTTGAGTTAAAGAAAAGATTTCAGTGTGAAGGTGCACAGTAGTCTGTGCTGAACTAATCTTGGAAGTAACCAAAGGGCTGTGGGACTAACAGCTTTTGATATACTTAGTGCTTATTATTGTTATTATTATTATTTCTTTTTAATTATGCAAAGTGCTAATCAGTTTGATTATGCACAGTGCTAATCAGGTTAATTATGCAAAGTGCTAATCAGTTCTTCTTGAAGCACAAGAGGAGAGCAGAGGTGCTGGCGGTGAATGGCGTAGCTAGATGCGGGTAGTCACGGCAGTCATTCCTTATTAAGATAGGAGTAGACAAGATAGCAAGAGGGATTTGTCCATAAAAATAAAGAGAAAAAGAAAGAGAACTATGAGCACATGAAAGATTATGGTTTTGGCAGGACAGCACTTAAGCATAGAAAGCTTTTTTTCCCCATTTCATACTTTGGTTGGATAGTCTCTGCTATATTTTGAAGGCACTCATTTGAAGCCAAAAAGACTGCAGAGGGAAAGAAACAGAGTATTGTATAGCTAGACAAGTTGTCAAAACAACTTATTGTAGTTGGCAAGCACCAATTCCTGGGAGGACAGTAGAGGAAGTAGAATCTAATAGACCCATACATGAAAGAGGACATCAATAAAGAGAATTGAAAAATTAAGGGAGTGCCATTCTGATAAAATAAACAAGGCCATCTCACTACTGCATTGTTATTTGGATGGGCATCTGTGTAGCATATTTCCTGAGGTGATCTGAGGTCTAGCTTCTTGGTGCTGGCATTGGTCTCTATTGAGTGTGGTGATGACGAATATGATAATATGGGTTTTATGTAATAGCTTCTAGTTGGATCAACTTTGTTGCTGCTGAAATCAAAGTGAATTTTAATATTAACTTGCAGGTCTGTGCTTATTAAGCTGGGTGACTTCCTGTGAAGATGAGTTTATAGCAATACGTTCATACATTTTTTTACAACAGTGACCATGGAGCTCCCCTAGGGAAGCCCTTTTTATTCAGTCCTCATGTTCTGTTCTGTGGTTTGATAAAGTATCAGTGAGATGCTACGATACCTACTTGTTTGAATGTATTCAAAGAGCAGAAAACATTTCAGGATACTAAGTGAATATTCATGTTTTTAAAAACTGGTTTCAGTCTATGTGACTTTTTTTTTTTACTCAGGAATTTGAGCAGAAGATTTCTAAGTACATTATAAAAAAGAAGGATCTGCTTCTTCCTTTATAATCTGACGTGTTTATTTACCTTTCCTTTTTTAAGTCCATCTCTAAGCACAAATCATCTTCACAGGTGCCTTAAATGAACATGGTTTCTGGAAATGTCCAGATAATGATAAGACTACTCCAGAGGTAAAGCCATTGCTGATGTCTCCAGAATATGGCATATTAATAAGTTATTTGTCCAGACAGCATTGAGTCTTGGATAAAAACAGGCTTTCAATTTTCATGTTTTTCTTTAATGGGACCAATTTCATTTTAAAATATGAAGAGAATGACATAAATCTTTGGTTTCCAAGGAGAGTCTGGAAAGAAATAGATTGTTAAAGGACAGCACCCACAAATTGAGAAAGCCTGTTGGGGGCCCTTTGGGAATTTGGCTGGAAAATTCTGTTATAGGCAGAATTTTGCCTTCTGCTCAGCTTCATGGGAACATGGTTTTAGAAATGAAACATTGCTTCTGTGTGCCCCAGCCACAAAAACTAAGATAAAGATTAAATGTTCATATTACCACTTTCGCAAAATTTTTTATTTCTTAGTAATTTAAAAAACTTTTCTCTATGATTTCATCAAATAGTACCTTATAAATTCCATTCATTCATTGTATACTAAATTCTTCTTTTTTATATTTTTGTTAATACAGACACACAAGTTTAAATATCACATTGTTTCTCTTACATGAGAAAACCAAAGTATAATGAATTCTTGATTCCTGATGAACGCATTTAAAGCTAGGGACCTTGCTCATAAGCCATTTCACTGGAAAGTTTCAAGGAGAAAATTATGTGACCAAAAAATATAGAAGAATTTAGTAACAACTGACTGTTATGTGCAGTTTCCTGATTAATTGTACCCTTGTACACATGTCACAGACACTGTCATACATAGCCTATACATTCCATCATTAAACCGATATTAGTTGAACACTTGATATTTTAAAATACATACTGTGTGCCAGTGGCAGTTTCATGAGCACTCCTGAATACTTGAAATACAGTTGGTCAAAAACGACACAAAATACCTGACATCATGGAGCTTGCCCACACTATTTTCCTCATGATCTTCAGACTTAGGAACAAAGATTTCTATTTTACTTCTTAAAATTTCTCTATATAATTCAACTGCTATGCTTCAATATCTTAAGTTATTTAAAAATTAAAAGATTGGACTAGAATGATTTCCAAGTCAACTTCATATCATAAATACTAGAATCTATTAGCTGATTAGACTATAAAATGAATTTATCTTTTGTTAACATGTGAAAAGCCTAAGAATCATACAAAGTTCTTTTATTCTTTGGTCTTTTGGAAATAAGTAATTTTTAACTATTCCTGTGGACACTTTCTCTTTAGATTTAGGCCAAATTTCAATGTAGAAAAGGGTGGACATTGGAATAATCTTTCGTTTGAATCCTGGCTCTTCCTGTTACTAGCTAAGTCATAAGTTCTTTGATCCTCTGTTTCTTCTTAGTTCCCACCCCAAATGGTAGTTATGATTATTCACTGAAATAAACTGTATGTTCACTGAGTTCACTGTCCAGTAGCATACTGGAACCAAGCCTTGCTCCATAATCAGTCCTTTTTATTTCTGACAACTGTAGCTGATCTCACCCTGCTACCAAAAATGTCTTGAACTAATTCAGCCTCCTTTCACAAAGCTGCTTTTTCCTGCATCAGACCTGTATTTTAATTAACTCACTATTTTCTCTCCCATTACATCTTTTTAAAATTTTTTTTTAATTTTTATTACTACATGTTTTCAGTACATAATGATTACATTTATTGTGGGAATTTAGTAACTCTTTACAGTTTTATTTCTTCTTTTGCTCCTTATGTTCTTTGACTCCTTCCCTGTTTATTCTCAATTTTCAATTACTTATATTTACCATATGTGGTGTAATCTTGATAATAACAATAACAAAAAGTGTGTACAACTATAATTGAAGTGAATTAATAGAAATATGTTGCCTTTATCAGAGCAATACTATTTTTATTTAATTTCTGACTTCTTGACTATAACCAAAACTTGTGGCGTACAAGAGCAGTGTCTTCAATCTTCATATTTATACTATTTAGCTGGGCTCTACCAATAGGAATCTGACAGCCTAACTAAGCACAAGAACTTTAAAGTAACAAGACATGATCTATTAACAAGTAAAGTGCCATAGAGTTGGACATCTTGAGAAAACTTCATGGAACAGATACTGGGAAGGCTTCTTGGAGAAAATAATGTTTGAGTGTGAGCTTCTTTTAGAAAAAGCACTTTAATTTTTCCCCAGTGAAAAGACAAGAGAATGAATTCTAGACAGACAGGAAAATATGAAAAACTCATGCATACAAAAAGTTGAGGTAGTTCTTCAGGAACTAAATGAAAATGGGATTGTTTTTAGTATAGGTTTCTGCTTGGCTGTTTCTTTTGATCTAAACAAGGCATTTTGTGGGACACAACTTTTTTCCCACATTCCCACTGCCATCACCAACACATTGTTGAAAGGAAGTAAGGCTCATAATTTTTAATATTTCATAAGTAAGTTGTAGGTTGCTGGGATTTATTCTCCACTTATCAGTTGTTCCTGCCATTATAATTAATGCCATAAAAATGTGAGAGTGAGGAGGATGGTCAAGTCCATTATGTAATTCATACCAAATAACAGTCCCCTCAAGATGACACTGATTTCTTGTGCATTTTGTTACATGCTGTATTAGTCAGCCTTCCTGTCACTTGGAAACAAGTGACTCCCACAACTTAAAAAGAAGAGGTTTAAATTAGCTTATAGTTTCAGGGGATTCAGTCCATGGTGAGATAGGTCCAAGGAGCAAACATCATGGTGGAAAAGTGTGGCAGAGCAGAGATGATCAGTTCATGAAGATCAGGAAGCAGAGCAGAGAACATCACCAAAGAGGAAAGGGGCCAATATCCATTTATAGTGCCCAATGTCATGCCTCCATGACCTACACAGATGTACCAAAAATTGTCCTTTACTAATCTGCTAGGCTTTTCTTAATCCAATCAAGTTAATGTCAGAATTACTGATCACACGTGCTAATTTTATTTCATGTGTTCTACTTGTTAGGATTCAGATAAGCAAACTAATTCCATATTAACCATAACAAATGTGTGCTCAGTTAAAATAAAAAGACTTGTGGGTATTATTATATTTTGGAATAACCTTTGGAGTATTAGATGGCCAATCAGTGATGATCTCAATAAAAAATATTGGCAAGTAAAACATTATCCATTAAAACTACATTAACTAATACTGTAATTTAGGTATTAAAGTACCACAAGTATAGCTCTTGAGTCTTGAAATGATTCTCTGTAAGATTGACCAGCCACTACTGACATATGTGGATGTGCTTCACTTAATGTGTCTGTGAACAAGATGCCAAACCAATGCTAGGATTCCAAAGGCTGTGTGAATATTTCCTAACATGAATTACACTTTATAAAGTAGGTTTTATACATTGTCAAATGTCCATTTTGGAAGTTTTCTTCCTTTTTTAATTTTGGCATTAAAAAGGAATGCATGCATCATAAACTTACATTTAGTTTCTTTTTTTAAAGAAAGGAATTGTGAGCAATGCAATATTAAACATATGGCTACACAAAGATTAGAAAAGCTGTGGCCATCAGGAATAAATATTGGTAATAACTCTGATGGAATTTCACACATATAGTTTATTGTGAGAAAAGAAGAAAGATTCGCACAGAACTTAGATAAGGAAATAGGTTTGCTTTTTAATGAAAATATAAGTGAAGTCACTTTTCAGTTAAATGGTGGCCTGTGAAATTTGGCCTCCTGCTCCACTTGAAATACTTCAGGTCAGTTGAATTTTTTCCCATTGTTCTTATCAGTACTTAGTCTAATATTACCGGTTAATTTTCTATATCAGTCCTATATATATATATATAATCTAGACTGACAACAAGTCTATACATTAATCTTCTTTATATGAGGAAAATAAGCCATCCAGTTAAATATTATTGTCAGAAAATAGACAAAGTGAACTTGATCTGACAAGATGATAGTGATGAAGTTGAAAAGTTCGGACTTGATTTAGTAGTCAAGGAAAACTACAGTGTAAACAAGGCTGAAAGAAGGACTATTTTAATATTCTGAATGAGTAGCCACAATAGATACTGAGGAGATACACAACTGAACATGGTTTGAGTGTTAGGCTTAATTACAGCAAGACTTTGTCATATGTTCTAAGGAATTTTTAGATACCATTTTTGTTCTCGTACTCATGCATTAATGCCACATTACAATAAGTCACACTTGGGGATCTATACATCTTTCCTTTCTTTTGATACTGACATATCTTCAGTAGCTTCCTAAGTTGAGATAATTTCAACTTTTAGAATGTGGATAGCTCCGGAATAAACAGTTGTTCTGAGGTAGCTCAGGTTCACAGTGAAGGAAGTTTTATGAAACCATAATACAGATAGTTAATAAAAAAACCTTTATCATATAGGACATTTACCTGCATAAAATGGCCACTGTTAAGGTAATTAAATTGGTTATTTGAAACTTCTCTCCTTTCTCATCTTCCCTCCTCCACCTGCACAATTTTTTCATACTGAATTTCCATTATAAGGGTGAAAATAATCAAGCTAACTATAGAGAAGTCCTCAATAATTATCCTTTTTTTTTTTTTGGGTACTGGGGGGTCGACCTCAGGACCTCGCGTGCCAGTAGGCGCCCGTGCCACTGAGCAATATTGCCGGCCCTTTTTCCGTATGTGGGTTCCAGGAGTCGAACTCAGGACCTCGCGCTTGCCAGGCAGGCGCTTACACTGCTGAGCCATCTCACCGGCCCAGTTATCCTTTCTTATGAACTCAGTGCTCTCAGAATATTCTCCTCCTCCTCTGAACCTGTCTTTCCTCTTGTTTAAGGATGATTTTCTATCCTTTAATTTCTTTTATGTTGACTTCTCTTGGGAAAATACTTTAAGTAATATTATTTCTGTCTGCTAAGCATGATGCATCTTATGTGCTATATTGATAACAGTTCTACAGAGAAACATAACCAATAGTATGTATACATATTTGGAAAGGATTTTGGATAAGGAATTGACTCATGATTATAGAGGCTAGAGGCCAGGAGAGCTAATGGTATATTTCAAGTCTTAGTCCAAAGGCTAGAGATGCAAGAGAACTGATAATGTTCCCAGTCTGAAAGCTGGAAGGCTTAAGATCCAGGAAGAGCTAATGCTTTAGTTTGAGCCTGAAGACAGAAAAATCTTATATTCCAATTTAAAGGCTGTAAGGTGGAGAATTTTCATCTTTCTCACCAAAGAGCCAACCTTTTTGTTCTAGTCATGTATTAATCAGATAGGGGCCACAAACATAAGGAAGGGTTATCTTCACTAATTGGCTACTGACTCCAATGTTGCTCTCATCAAGAACACTGTCACTGACACACCCAGCATGCTGTTTGACCAAATATGTAGACATCTTGTGGCCAGTCAAGTTGACATATAAAATTAGCCATCACGTGTATTACCTAATTTAATCCTAACCTAACCACAACTCAAAGCCCTATGAAATACTATTAGTGATTATTACCAAATTTAGTGATTAAGAAAATTGTTTCTGGTGAGATTGCTTTTGTTGAAATTCTGCACTTACTACTTACTTTTTAACAATAGGGAATTTACTTAACCTAATCTTTCTCAGATAATACTGCATACAGTCAATTATCAGTATCTGAAGGTTATGGATTTGACTCCCACAATCCATGGATCTCAAGTTTCTTATATATAAAATGACGTAGTATTTGCATGTAAACCACACAAGAACTTCATAAACACATGGATATTAAATAACATCTCCTGAACAACCAGTGGGTCACAGATGAAATTAAAGAAGAAATTAGACAGTTTCTACAATTAAATGATAATGCCAGTAAAACATACTGGAACTTATGGGACACAATGAAAGCAGTCCTACAAGGGAAATTTATAGCCGTGAATACCCAAATCAGGAAAACAGAAAGCTCAAATAAACAACTTAATGATGAACCTCAAGCTTCTAGAAAAAGAAGAACAGGTCATGCCCAAAGCTCATATAAGGGAGGAAATCGTAAAGATCAGAGCAGAAATTAATGCAATGGAGACTAAGAAAACAATACAAAGAATCAGTGAATAGAAGAGTTGGTTCTTTGAAAGGTTAAATAAAACTGACAAACCCTTAGCCAACCTTATCAAAAAAAGGAAAGAAAATACTCAAATCCATGCAATTAGGAATGAAAAGGGTGAAATAACAGTGCATCCTACGGAAATCCAGACCACCTAAACCTACTTCGAGAACTTGTATTCTAATAAGGTGGAAAATGCAGAAAATATGGACAGATTCCTAGATATATGTGAATTACCAAAGCTGAATCAAGAGGATATAAAAATTCTAAATAAACCAATATCAATCAATGAAAATGAAGATGTAATTAAAAACATACCAACAAAGAAAACCCCAGGCCCTGACGAATTCACTGCTGAATTCTACAAGAAATTTAGAGAACTAATACCACTTCTCAAACTCTTTAATGAAATTGCAAGGGAAGCACTACTCCCAAATTCATTCCTGGAAGCAAGCATGCCCCTGATACCAAAAATAGAAAAGGACCCAACTAAGAAAGAGAACTATAGGCCAATCTCCCTAATGAACATACACACAAAAGTCCTAAATAAGATACTGGCAGACAGAAAGCAGCAAATCATCAAGAAGATTATATATCATGACCAAGTAGGATTCATCCCAGGGGTGCAGGGATGGTTCAACATATGCAAATCAATAAATATAATACACCATATTAACAGAGCCAAGGAAAAAAAACCGTATGATCATATAAATAGATGCAGAAAAAGCATTTGGGAAAGTCCAACACCCATCCATGATAAAAACCCTACAGAAAATTGGAATAGGTGGTCTTTGTTTCAATCTGATAAAAGCTATCAATGACAAACCAACAACCAACATCACACTGAATGGTCAAAAACAGAAAGATTTCACTGTAAAATCATGAACAAAACAAGGATGTCCACTGTCACCACTGTTATTCAATATAGTTCTGGAAACTTTAGCCAGAGCAGTTAGACAAGAAAAATAAATAAAAAGAATAAGGATAGCAAAGGAAGAAGTTAAATTATCATTATTTTTATGACATGATACTCTACATAGGAGACCCCAAAATCTCTACCAGAAGACTTGTAGATTTAATAACCAAATTCAGTAGCATAGCTGGATACAAAGTCAAAACTCAAAAATCAATAGCCTTCCTGTACACAAATAACAAACTCACTGATAGAGAAATTAGGGAAACAATGACTTTCACAATAGCATCCAAAAAAAGGAAATACCTAGGAATCAATCTAACGAAGGAAGTAAAAGACCTCTACGTTGAAAACCACAGCAGTCTGAGAAAGGAGATTGAAGAGGATATCAAGATGGAAAGATATCCCTTACTCTTGGGTAGGAAGAACCAACATAGTGAAAATGGCCATACTTCCAAAATTGTTGTACAGATTTAATGCAGCTCTGATAAAAATTCCATCAGCGTATCTCACAGAATTAGAGAAAGCAATCCTAAAATTCATTTGGACCCAGAATAGACCTAGAATAGCAAAGATAATTCTGGGCAACAAACGCAAGAGCAGCCTTCAAGGGGAAACAAAACTCGTATGTAATTTGAAGGAAGTACGATAAAGAATGGAAGAAAAATACTGTGATGGGAAAAAATGTAAGCATGTCACCCTCAACACTTTTGTTTACTCCCCAATTCCTTTTAAAATTTAACTCATACAGAGATAGTTAGAAACTAGTCTTTACTTACCAAGTTCTTCCATGTATTGACTGCAGCCTATCTGCCTCCTACAATTTGGAGTCTTCTTAATAGTAGGCAACCATTGTGGATATCACATGAAAACTATCAGAATCAGATGATAATTTTATGGTAAACAGGAGATGGAAATGTCCTCTCTTTCATAAGATAAGTTACTTATTATATCCTTTTTATTTTCATTGAATTACAAGAATCATAAGAATTACTTTTTTGACAATTGACATGAACAACAGTATTCAAAGGAAAAAATGCTTAAGAAATAGGAGAGCAGGAGGGAAATTATAATTGAGTCTGGAAACCCTTTTTGCCTTGACTAAAAAGATAAGAAATTATAACAGGCATAATACAATAAAAAATGAGAAAAACAGGTTCAAGCATAATGTTTTATTTAACTCCATTTAATCTTTTTGGGTGGAATTTGACAGAGACCATGTCAATGGACATGTACATAGAAATCGGTAGTGGAATGCCTGGGGCTATTTTATTATAGTCATGAGTATGTACAAGCAGAAAAGGATTGCTAAATAATTCTGAATGTAATAGTGATTTTAGATATTGAATTCAGTTTTCAAACTCACAGAGCCATCAGGTAGAAGCAGATCTGTAGTCTGTATCTAATTCCTTATTCCGATATACTAGAAAATAAAATATATCAGTATGATATGTTTCCTTTACCAGCAGGTGTTTAGAAAGTTTTCCCAGCATTGCTGAACTTCCAGCTAAAAGTTATATGTTTCAGTTTCATATTTAGAGGAAGAATAAAACTTAAGTGGGATTCTAACAATGGTTCATCATCAAAATTAAGGTTCATTAGCCTCTTTCATTTTATTATAAAAGAGTGGCTTCTATAACATGTCTCAAGAATCAGTTTGCATTCAAAAATATTTACAAAAGCTGTGCTTTGTGTCCTTTAACCAGAGCAAATGAACTGAGGTTATTCTAAAGTTCTTAAACACCTCAAGTGTATTATCAGAGTAAAATAAATCCAACTGTGTATACTCAACAAGATATATTTTAGTGAGTTATGTTCTGAGAGAATTTGGGTACTGTACAGTGGTAGCACATGTTACCTTCCAACAGGGTAACCACAAATGAGGTTATCAGCCTTTGTAGCAGAACTGTTTTAATTAGCTCATATATGATAGGTAGTTTTTAAGGCCTTATTTATCTCCTAATATTTTGTGTACTGATTTATTTCTTTTTTATTGAAATAGTATCATTTTAGTCACTTTTCTCATTTCTGGGACAAAATACCTGACACTCACAATCTAAGTGGGGAAAGGTTTGTCTTGACTCATGCTTCAGTCCATAGTAGGCTGGCTCCAAGGCAGGAAGGCATAGTGGAAGGGCCTGGTAGAGGAGAGCTGCTCATGGCATGGCGTTCTGGAAGCAGAGTCATGGGAGGAGCTGGGAAGGGAGATAGAGCCTTCTGGGTCATGCTTATAATGACCCACGTCTTCTAATCAGGCCCCCAATCCTCATTGCTAGTCAGCTGTAATGCTTATATGATCCAGTCACCTTACAGTGCTCCCACCTCTGATTGCATGAAGCTTTAGGGGGACATGTAGATACAAACTATAACATTGAGCCCCAGGGCCCCAAAAGATTTATGCACATCTCTTTATGCAAAGTGCATTTAGTCCACCTGTGAAATTTGCCAAAGTCCTAACAGTTTCAGCACTGCCAAAAAGCTGAAAAATCCAAGTTGAAAGTTTCTGAAGTTCAAAGCAAACTCATCTGTGAGCCCCTGTAAAAATCAAAAGAAATATACAATAGCACAGGATAAACATTCCCATTCCAAAAGGGAGAAAGAGACTACTGGAAAGCAGTGGGATCAAAACAAGAATGAAATGCAGCAGGGGACACATTAAATCCCATAGTTCCAGTCGGGCCTGGTGGCACATACCTATAATCCCAGCATTCCAGAGGCTGAGGCAGAAGGATCACCGTGAGTTCAAGGCCAGCCTGGGCTACATAGTGAGTTTAAGGACAGCCTGAACTAAGTAACAAGACCCTGTCTACAAAAAGCAAAAAACTATAATGCATAAATAAATAAATAAATAAATAAATAAATAAAATCCCATGTTCCATGTCCAGCACCATGGGCAAGTGGTGCTGAAAATGGCTGCAAATGGCTTGGGTAGCCCCACCCCTACAGCATTTCTAGTGGTTACAAGGTTTCTCTTTTGAGCAGGCTTTGCTAACTCCTTGTGGCTTTCCTCAGACATTCCATGTACCTGGCTTTTCCAAATTTCTGGGGTCTCTACTGCACTTTCAACTTCATTCTTACAGCTTCACGAATTGCTCTCAGGGGCACACTGCCTGTCCTGGAAGGCCATCTTCTGAAATCTGGGTGGAAACCTTCCTATCCCCACAACTCTTGCAGTACTACGTGCCTGTAAAAGCAGCATCATGTCATTAAGCCTGCAGGCAGGAGGAGTAACCAGGCTCCCTTGAATTGTGGTTAGAGAGGTTTCTACTTTCCTGGATGGCTGTGAACCCAGTCCTGGGGAAGTAGTTCCCTAGGCAACCTTTTTCAGGCAGTGTGAGCTGGTGCTGTCTTCTCAAAGTGAAGTCTTTACTTTTGCATTCTTGAGCTGCTGAAGGGAGGGAGAAGTCTTGCTGATTTCTCATATGCCCTCAAGCTATTTTTCCTAGTGTCCCAATCCAAAATACATGGCTTCTTTTTAATGCTAAGCTTTTTAGCAACCAAACTATCCTATGCTTCTTCTTTGCAGGTGCTTTCCTTTCTGGCAAAACTGGAAACTTTTAAAATGGACTTTTAGCTCTTGACTTTCAGTATAAACTGGCTAAAAGTCCCCACAGTATCTATGCCACATGTACAATGTCACACTGGCCTGAAATTTCCTAAAACCTCAGGACATGAGAAAAATGTTGACAAACTTTCTATCAGAGCACAATGCACATGGTCTCAAGTCCAGTTGCCTTGGAGTCTTTGTTCCCAACAGAAACTTGCTGAGCCTGGTCTTTACCATTTGCATTTCATTCTGCTTTCTTGTTTTCTAAGCTCTGACCAGAATCTTCCATCAGGGTTGGCTTACAGCATTGTAGGGCAGTTTCTCCAGCCAGCATCTCCAAACCTTACCACACTTCACATCACAGCAACTACTCCACCCCTAGTACCAAAATCTATCTTAGTCCCTTCTCTTGTCCCTGTATGACAAAATACCAGACACCCACAACTTAAGGAAGGAAAGGTTTATTTTGGCTCATGGTTCAGTCCACGGTAGGCTGGCTCGAAGGCAGGAAGGCATGGTGGAAGGGTCTGGTAGGGAAGAATTACTCATGGCATGGTGTGCAGGAAGAGGAGAGAGAGTCAAGGGAGGAGCTGGGAAGATATAGCCCACCTCTTCTGTCCAGGCCCCACCTGCTAAGAGCTAATCAGCTGTAAAACACCTATAATCCAATCACCCATGAGCACATCAGTTTTTAGGGGAACATCTAAATATAAACCATAACAGTTATCATTCTTGAATTCATCTGTGGAGAGTGTAGCTAGATTCCAATGTAAGGCAACTCAGATGAAACTGCAGAGTGTGCTTTTGTAATAGAAATTGAGAATTGACAGTATGGACAGTACCTAAAATAGATAATTCAGAACTTTCATAACTCACCCTGATGCCTAAAGGAATTTCTCAAAAACTGATTGCATTATCCAGGTAATTGTCAGATAGTCAGTACACAGTTATGGATACGTATTTCGTTAATCACTATACCCACATTTTGCTATATTTTCCACATTGATACTAGCAAAAGACTGAGTTGTTGAGGTCTCAATGAATGAGGATGGTAAAATATTTCTACAAATCACAGATTTACAGAGAAGTCTTTTGTCGTAATTGTATTATATTAAAAGACACTTTCTTTTCACATTAAAAAGTAATATAAATTCTCAAACAAGACCCTGTATTTATTCCTAGAACTTCTTACCCCTTCCACATTTATGTGTGCATTAAATATGTGTTAAATAAAAATAAGAACTTTAAGGCCGGTGATATAGCTCAGCAGCATAAGCACCTTTCTGGCAAGCACAAGGTCCTGAGTTTGACTACCGGTACCCACATATAAAAAAAAAAATTTATTGTAGAGATGGTCATTATTATCCTATACACTAGATCAGATCAAATATCTTCTTTTTATTCTGCTTCTGAAGGCAAACATGTAATGGGATATCCCCAATTTATAAACAGGTTGTGTTTCAAAATTCAAACAGTTTATTCTTTTGGACCCAAAAATGCTTCTCTTTCATACATTTAGTTCAACAAATGTGATTCTGCACTTGGTATAGCCCAGGTACAGTTCTAAGCTCTGGAGATAGATACAGTGATGAACAAGACAAAAGTTCCTGTTCACATTGACACATACACTTGATCTCTTAGAATGAAAACTCTTAGAATTGTGTCTGGCATATAGTATATAATCAATAATTGCCAAATAATATTCTTAAGAAGCAACGCTATTATTTTGGCAGATATTTATTCAGAGCCATTAGATTCTGAGTTGAATCATCGGTATATTTCACTTCCCAAAACAAAATTAAAATAGAATTACTAAGTAAAATAAAATAGAAGATATTTTAGATATATTTTGTCTTACTTCATTGATTTTACCTGGGCACCCACTTTCAAAAAGGAAGCATCTCTCTACTTTTTAAAAATTTCTTTGTTGTGTGGCCTTGGTAAATCATGGCCATGTGATTCTCACCTAAAAATAATAAAGATATGGTAATATTCTAGTTCACAGAGAACACAGCAGAACTTAGTAAATTAATGTTTACACAGTGCTTAGAAATATGAGGCTGAAATTGCTAAGAGTAATGTACAGAACTATTATTGCCACTAAAATTAGGATGATAGACATTTTTTCTCTATTAAAAAAAAGACCTCAGTGAATTGGTGTTTGTATTTGAAAAGTTGTATGCCACATTAAAGACAATGTTCTATGTGTACCTAAAGGAAAAACAAAGACCTTGTTGTTTCATTATTATGTGTTCTAAAAATTGCTAGGGTATCACAATTTTGGGGAAAGTAAATGGCATTTAAGACCTTATGATTCACCAGACTGGACAGATGGATGATTGCATCTTCCTATGTAAGTGACAGGTGGCAGCTCCAGTGAAATGGCTTCCAAAGTTCTGATTTTTGCCTCTCTTCCTTAGCTGGTGTTTGGTTTGGAGCAAAGTAGCAATGCACTCTAATTCTAAAAGTAAGGAGAGTTTATGAGAGAACAGGAAGTGTGTGTGTGTTGGGGGTACTTATTGGCTCTTTAGTTAACTCAATCCACTGAGTAGTCTAAGTAAAATGGCAGACAATAAATACCCCAAAGCAATACACCATGATTTCAAATCGGGTCTGAACCACCTCTTCCTAGAATAGTGATTTTCCATGTAAACTTCATATATCATCTAGAGTTAAAGGTAATGGTGTGTATTCCTTCCCCTGTCAGCAGAAGATAAAATGAGTTTAAACTGTAAAATTTAAGGTAGGGTAAATTAGCCATAAGTTTTATTTATTCAACAAATATGTTGTGAACACCAAAATAGTGATACCATCAAGAATAAGACAAAATCTTTGGCTTGCAGAGCTTCCAGTTGAGGAGAAGAAAGACAATATGAAGAAAACAAAATGATATATGATATAGTGGCAGTGACAAGCTATTTTAGAAATGATGAATAGTATAAATCTTGTTTAAAAAGGCAATATTTGAGTAGAGAACAGAAGAAAGAAGAAAGAAACATGCTAATCTTGGGAAGAAGAGCATTCCGGGGATGGGTCATACGAACATCGAAGGTCCAGAGGTGGGACTTACTATATAACATATTCCAGGAAAGAGAAACACTTTTTGTACTCATAGAATTTTTAAAATCCTGAATAACTAGGTAGAGATGTGCCCATTCTGTGTATATATACTTGTCCTATACAATCTGGGGCTGGAGGACATTAAAGCATCCTTACAAAGAGATTTCCAATTTCAGATTTTAAGGTGTTTTTATGATGCTTTTGCGGTTAGTTAGACCATAAAAGGTATATAAATATCTTCAGTCAAGTAGCATAGAACTTGATCTCTTCTGATAACACCTGAAGTTTACTCCCTGAAAATGCTTTTGAGAGGGAATACCACAAGACAAGTGAACTACAACAGTTAGGGATTCAGGGTGAAACTGCCAGGGCAAGGAGTAGGAAAGTGCAACACAGCATTTAGATGGTCTATCTTTTCAGCCTTCTTCCACTTACAAAGCACATATTCTCACAATCACCTTGTAGGCACGTCACCCTTTGGTTTAACTGATTTTGCCAGATGCATTATCTATTGTAATATTGCAGTCTGTAATGTTGTCCTGTCTATGGAAATCTCTGATTGTACTGAAATATTGATACTTCTTCTGACAACCATTCTTGAAGAGTTTCATAAAGATAAAAAGTGAAACCTGAATTATTGGCGTACTTGGCATTACTAGCTCCTCAATGGAGAACTATGGCAATTCATTCTGTAAAACACATAATCATAATTTTGTGGCGATTTCAGAATTTTACAATTCAAAATTCATAGTGACAATAACTGTACTCACAGAATTACTCTCCATTACCCTTTTTGGAGCATGAAGGACAGGATTAGTCTCTTACTCTGTTTTATCTGTAAAAGAATGTTTCAAGCTTCATATTTGAAACCAGATATGTGAACCAGCAGGGAAAATCATGTCTGTTAGTGATAATGTAGTGATAAAGTTCAGTCTGAACCTTTTCTTCATCTATACACATAATATACTGTCATTTACCCTATGCTTTTACAAAAGTAATTGAAAAAATAGTTCTTCACTAGCTTTTGCAACCACTTATGTAAGAATATTTTTTGCTAAAACCATGTTACAAACTGTAGTGTAGAATATTAGAAGTCGTTACAGAAATGTTTAGAAACACATTGATCTCTGAAAGATAGCTACAGGTGCTAAGGGAGAAAAAAAGCCATAAAATCATCCAAAATGTTCCTCTAAATCAGCAAGTTGAGTAGTAAAAGCATTTGGATTCTGAATGAAAAATATTATTTCTTTACTGAAACTGTATCACTTCCTCCTCCAAATGGAAGGTATAATGGAGGAGAAAAGGAAGGAAGCAAAGGACAAGAAAAGAGAGAAGGGGGAGAGGGAGGCTGAGAGACAGAAGGAGGGAGAAAGAGAACATTTTGGCACATCAAATGCTTCTATTAAATTCTTCATGCATTTTATGTTTTTTAAAAACATTGTTTCACCCCATACAATCTTGAAAGTTTAAGATGCACTGGTTTAGTGTAAGACACATTTAGTAAATGCATTTTCTGTTTTTTAATGATAGCTCAAATTTCATGTGAGATCATACCAGCTCTCCAGTGTAATTAAGTCTCTGGTTTCTTATGTACTTCAAATACCCATGTTGTGCTGTTCACAGTATCTTTTAAAGACAAGCAGTAGGATACTACAACAGTGATGTAGTGAGCTGGTGTCTGTCAGTGAAGTAGATGCCACCAAATAATAGGAAGTACAAGATATTTTGGTGTAATTTGTGTTAAAAGATTCAAGACAAAAAAGTCTGTTCTACCTGAATGACTGAAACAATAAGATACTGTTGTGTTTGAATAAAGAAAAAGATTGAGAAGCAAAGACTGAACTTTGTAGGCTGAAGTGTGTCTCTGCACTGCACAGGTATTCTTAGGGGGCTAAAATGTTGCTTTTTAGCAGGAAATATATACTTCAGATTAGACTAGGAGCTCCTAAAGCAAATATGATGTCCCATGATTTCTTTTAACATCACATACAAAAATTACACTCACAAGTAGAAACTGCAGGTGCTCCCTTTTTATTGCACGATGTAAAGAGAAAATGTAAAATAGACAAGCTTTCGACAATCATGTTCTCTTCATCAAGCTGTTATTGTTATTTTAGTGAGTCCACTAAAAAGAATTATCTAGAGCTTCTTGTTTTTACTTCTTTGTGTACTTGATGAATATGATTACCATTTTTACCTCCTGCATTTAAACCCCTCTGCCATAATCCCATATTCTGCCTAAAAGCCATGTCTGTGAGAGCTTGTCCTCTTTTCCTGCAATAGTTTGTAGGGACATGACTGCATTTAAGCAGGTGCAGTAAATGCATTTTTGGCCATTGTCACTGTCATGTGCATGTACAAAATGCCTGACATAATTAAGCTGAGATTAATAGAGACTACTAGTAAAATAAGCTTGTTTTATGAATGAAGATCTCACACTAATTCAACATATCCTTGCTTTGAAAAATGTACTATATGCCCTCATGTCTGGAAAGGAAATAAATGTTTGTCAGGCTACCTTCCAAAGTTTTCCATTAACCAAATTCTAATTCTTTTCTGTGGTCTGCAAAAGAAATCTGGTTTTATTTCTAAATGGAACAAAGAGATTGGCCTAGCACCACAAGGGGCAGTGATTGTCAGAATCATATGAAATCCTTAGTTAATTTTGATCCTAAATTGTTCTTAGTCTTATCTTTTTCTCACTTTAGAATTTAAAATATCCTATTCAAAATGGCCACCAAACAGGGGAGGAGGGAATGAAGGAAAATAATAAAGAACAGTGGCAACTGAGTTGATGCTGTATAAATAAGCACAGTTGCTGTCTCTGTTCTGCAGTTTTTATGTCCCACTGATGAGAGAACTGGTTTGAGATGTAAATTGCTTCCCTTTGATTGAACCAGGGAGGAGATGTCATGTAACTCATCTCATCAGCATAGAGCATTGTGCGCCTTTGGTGAATTATAGGGTAACAGAGCTAGGAAGAATTCCTCAACCTCTCTCTGCAGTCTGTTCCAGTGTTTAATAATCAACAAAGGGAAGTCCTTTCCTACAGTTTACCTGACTACCTTTATGGTTTTAACTCAGTTATTCTTATCCTGTCCTTAAATTTTTTTTTTTAAATCACTGGAAAGTACTACTGTTTTAATTTGCCACATATAACCTTCAAATTAAAATATATAGCTGTGGGAAAGGTTTTGTTTTGTTTGTTATTGTTGTTTTGGTGGTGATTGTTTTAGGTAAACTTAATGCTTTAGAAAATATGAGAAATGTGATGCAGAAATAACTTCAAGACAGTACTGCTGGGCCGGTGAGATGGCTCAGCAGCTTAAGCGCCTGCCTGGCAAGCGCGAGGGCCCGAGTTTGGCTCCCGGAACCCACATACGAAAAAGGGGCTGGTGATATTGCTCAGCAGCACGGGCGCCTGCTGGCACGCGAGGTCCTGAGGTCGACCCCCCGGTACCCACAAAAAAAAAAAAAAAGACAGTACTGCTGTAGTATATCTCACTTCTGTAGATTTAGGATAAACCCATAGGGTCAGCTATACATAGAAATGAGGATGCAAGATGGTGTAGGAATAGAGATAGAGGTGAGATCAGAGGCCGCTGTGATATCCACGAGAATGTCTGCTACATGAAAAAAGAATTAGTAAATGGAATCTAAAACAAAAGAACTGGAAATAAGCCTGCCATCCAGCTAACCTGGTATCTCAACAAACCAGGGACATTTTTAATGTAAGAAATTCAGGGCAGATATCACAGCCCTATAATGACAGCACGGCCTTTTCTTCCTCCCCTTCTATTAAATCTACATTTTGAAGGTGGATGGTGCTGACTCATAAATTAAATTGGAGTAATACATACAGTGTATATATATTTCTGTCACTTTGTCTCAAATTAAACACGAACCTTCTCCCCTGACAAGATGATAGAAAAGTTAATTGCTCGCCCTGGCTTTAAATTGGAATTTGAATTTGCAAAATGCTAAAGGTTTATGAGATCTAAATCATGAGGAGCTTAAATTACATTCCTGTGATAAAATATTAATAAATCAATTAAAACATAAGCCGAGTATAATATTACTTTTTTGTGTGGGAACCTTGAACACAATAATTCATTAGGGTGTAGTGCAGCAACAATTATTGTATCTTTTTTTAATTTTCTCTTTATTAGTTTTTTTGATAAATACATCATCAGATAACATTCCACATGGTGGATTATCATTACTCCAGTGCAGCATCCAGAAATTGTTGTACCCCTAAACAGTCTAAATTATCTACTGTTACTTATCCTTGTTAGCATCAGCTGCTTCTTTTACTGAAGGGGTATTTTCCTCTTGGGGACATCTGTTCAATGCCAAGTCTACCATTCTGCTGTTTCTTAATCTGTCCTCTAAAAACGGGCATAATCATAATACTACCTCAGAATTGGCATGAGGATCAAATTGGATAAAGTATGTAGAATTCATTTGTAGGTGATAAAGCACCATCAGATGTTAATTATTATTATCATAGATAGAGGAAATTGTACCTCTAGAGCACCCTTAAACCTCACTTAGTAATCAGCCCTCTCATTTTCAATATAAAGGATTAGAGGTCCAGAGAGGTTAAGCAACTCATCGAGGCTGCACAGCTAGGCAGTAAAACTGCTGAAACTAACAGCAGGATTACTTCATTCCAACTCAGGGCACTTTCCATTCTATATCATAATTCCCCCCACCAAATGCTAGAAAGGTCACATCAAGTTTGGTATATTATTTTTTCTTCTCATGTTTCTCCATTAAAACTCATGTGTGTGTGTTTGTGTGTGTGTATGTGTGTGTGCACCGCGCACACTGTCAGTTTTTTGTTTTTTTTTTTTTTTTGAATGACTAAACATTAGTCATTTTAAGGATAATTTTCTAAGGAGTCTGGTGGCACAAACACATATTCCCACAGCTGTCAAGAAAGGGTTCATTTAGCTAAGGAGATACTGCCTTCTCCTGCTGCTCCCCAAATGAAGACTCAGCAGTATATCTTCCTCTCCTACAGGGTTATGGAAGAAGCCTCAGATGAGAGAAGACAGTGGCCTTCCTTTTAAATACTTCTCTCACATAATGATGGATGGGGACTCACCCACCACCAGTTTTATCCCTGTATCTCCTTCCTGCTCTCTGGCTCTAGCCTTCACTCGTTTTCCCGACCCTGCCTCTAACTCCCAGGAATCACTAGGATTTGCTTTTCATTTATTATGAAATTAAAGAGGACCATCTCTGCAGCGCTGATTAGACCTTATCCAACTAATACTTGGAAATGAATAGGTATTTTTCCTCCAATGCTGGGAGAACTCTAGTTCCATAGGAGAGCAGCAGATCATAGAATAAAGGACTGAGCATTAATCCTGTTTTTTCTAGTGACAAAGGATATGGTTTGTGATAAATTTGTATCATTCCATCTTTATTTTCTTTTTCACCAATAGCAATAATAAGTCTAAAATATGTTAGTACTTTGTAGACCTCCACTAAATACAGTAATTATAAAATGTTTGCAAATGATGAAAGGGTTATATAAATGCTTTTTTTGTTGGGGGGTACCGGGGGTCAAACTCAGGACCTCGCGCGCTAGCAGGTGCCCCTGCTGCTGAGCGATATCACCGGCCCCCTTTTTTTTTTTTGTATGTGGGTACCAGGAGTCAAACTCAGGACCTCACACTTGCCAGGCAGGCGCTTATGCTGCTGAGCCATCTCACTAAATGCTTTTTAATAGTTATCTGTGATCTTCCAGGAATGAGTTGAGGCAGAGTGATTAAGTTCTATGGAATCCATAACATTCACATAAATAATTGTTACTTAATAGAAATTTGGTTTTTACAAAGTATTTAGTACATTATTATCGGAAAAGATGTGGTCTCTGTCCTGAAGTCTTAAGATCTTGATATATTATTTTACAAGAGGAAAGAAGAGAAGTTAATTAAGTTATAAAGAAGTTAATTGAAACAGAATAGATGTTGGAACTGTAAGATTAGTCAAGAAACCCCACAAAAAGTATATTTGGAGAAAAAGTAGGTCCTATGTTAGCATTTATAAAAAAGTGAAATGATAAAGTGATTTAAGAAGCTACCAATTGGCTGGTGAGAGAGCTCAGAGGCATAAGCGCCTGCCTGGAAAGCGCGAGGTCCTGAGTTCGACTCCCAGTACCCACATACGAAAAGAGGGCCGGTGATATTGCTCAGCGGCTCGGGCACCTGCTGGCGCACGAGGTCCTGAGGTCAACCCCCAGTACCCACAAAAAAAAAGAAGCTGCCAAGCAAGGTATAGCAATATATTAGTTGTCAAATGTCATAAAACCTCAATTAAGATTATAGGAATAAGCAAGATATGCATTTAAGAAGGTAAATGAGATATGATTAAATCTAAGAACTTCACGTAGTAGATAGCCCTGCAGTGTATCTCTGATTTTAAATCGATTTATTTAGCCCACACTACATGAGCCTATTATCTACAAACTCTATGTGGATGTGATCTAATTTTTGTGTGTGTGTGTGTGGGTACCGGGGGTCGACCTCAGGACCTCCTGCGCCAGCAGGTGCCCGTGCCGCTGAGCGATATCACTGGCCCTTTTTTCATATGTGGGTACCGGGAGTCAAACTCAGGACCTCGCGCTTGCCAGGCAGGAGCTTATGCCACTGAGCTATCTCACAGGCCCCGGGATCTGATTTTTTTGCATAACAGTAATCACATGATTTATTTTAGAGATGAAGAACCAGTTTCAGGGATGTTATGTCATGAGCACTGGAGGAGAGAGTGAGGTTTCAAACCTTGTCTAACTCCAAAGCTGCTTTCTCTTTTCCTTACTCTGTGGGATATTTCAAAGTTGACTTAAAATAATACCAGTCACAAGAAACAAACAAACAAAAAAAAACAAGGGTTATGCAAATGTACTGGGGAAAGAGGAGTCAGGAAGAAAGCATTGTTCCTAGAAAACACACTGAAGGCAATGAGAAGTGAATTAGTAGTCTAGAGCTTAGCTACATAATCACAAAAAACACACAAAAAAATCATGAAATCATATCATAATATGTAAGTTAAACTGCCCTGTACACCCCTATTATCACTGATAGTATCATAATATATATCTCAGTAATCTTTTATTACTAAATCCCTTATATTTTTCTGGTTGCTTATTATTTTATAAAACATTTTCAGATATATTCTTTCATTTGACCTTACAGAATATCTGTGGTTAAAGAGAGGAATTATTATTATTTCTATCATACGGGTGGCAGAACTGAGGCCTGAGTGCACTAAATGATTTACAAAAATGTTATTAATAATAGTGCCAGGGAAAGCTTAACAATCCAGAACTTTTTATTCCAGCCTAATTTTATTGTATCAAGTCACTTCTTTCTTTTAGAAAATAGGAAGTCACTTTAAAGATTTCCAGCTTAATGTTTAAAAGAAAATTGTTTTAACAGTTAACTAGAAAATTTACTTACACGGAATGCCTCATTCTTCTGTCATTCTCCTACTATGGAAAGAATGAGTTATTGTAGTAGCTAATTCTAGAGAGTAAAGAGACTCAAACATAACTTTATTACTGATGTGAGGTAATTTTACAGATACTAATTGGGGTTCTCTACTTCTTTCCTATATCTACTTTATTACTTGTCATTCTACAATCACACTTTCATTTCGTAGCATTATTCCAGAAGTCTAAAGTTTAGCATAGGTTTTAAAAATCCTGTCTAAATGCAAATATGTTTATGAAAGGAACAATACAAAGTTCAAGGTGTGAATGGTGTACTTGACACTTTGTAATGGATGAGTTTAGGTTTAGGGACAATCCTTATGAGGGAAAGTTTGGAGAGAGGTTCATAAGTAATGATCTGTTTTTACCAATTAAAAGGAAATGCATGAAAAGGTAAAAGCAATTTTTTTGTTTTGTTTTTTGTTCTTTGAGACAGGGTCTCACTATGTAGTTCAGACTGGCCTTCAGCGCACTACGTAGTTTAGGCTGGCCTTGAACTCGCAGGGATTCTCCTGCCTCATCCTCCCAAGGGTAAAAGTAATTCCTTTCCCTTTGTACTTGTGCAACAGTTGTACAAACTTGAGACTTATAAAAATCCTTTTCCTTCAGAAGGTAGATAAAATCCCAAGTTACAAACCATGGAACGTTATGAAATTTAGACCAACTCAAAAGAAGATGTAAAGAGTATGTTAACTTTTGCGGTCAGGAGATCCTGCAAAAGCAGATGGGATGACCTTGAGGACACACGATACAATGACTTATATGAAGCTGGAAAGTCTGAGCAGTGTGTCAAAACAAGGAAATATAAGAAATTGTGGCCTCTTTAAAATAATAGGTCAAAAATTACTCATACAGCATCAAAGAGATTGTTATGCAACAAAAGGAGAAATAAAATTGGTTATGAGAGAACAAGAAAGAAGTGGAAGAGAAAAACTATTAGAGGTCTAACAACTATATTAGAAGCAAAAAGGTGGGTGGGAGGAGAACTAACAATATTATTAGAATCATTGATAAAAAATAAAAATTTTTAAAATGATGTTAGAAAATAATTATGTGAAAATCATATCTCAGAAACATTATTTCTCTAATAAGAGCATGTGCAAATTGATAAGAAAAAGTCATAACTTTTTATTTATTTAAGAAACATTATAGAACGTACCTAAAATGAGTACATATAGATATAGATAAAGCAGTGTTCAGAGGAAAATACGTAGCTTTAAGTACTACTACTGCTACTACTACTACTACTACTACTACTACTACTACTACTTCTACAGGAAAAAGAATATTATAAATATGTTGCCATCTCTGGAAGCTCATTAAAAGAAAAAAAAAATGAATCTGCAAAATAAAAGGAAGGAATTGGTAAAAAGAAAGTCAAATATGAACGAATTGGAAAATAAAAAGAAACACTAATATATCAGAATTATTTTTTCAAAGAGAGCAATAACAAAACAATAAAACATTATTACCTGAGGAGGCCCACAAATGAATAAAATTAGATATACACTGGGGAAATAACCAGACAAGTGGGAAGAAATACAGATTACAGAGCCGGGAATATAGCTCAGCGGCACAAGCGCCTGTCTGGCAAGTGTAAGGTCCTGAGTTCAATTCCCAGTACCCCCCCAAAAAAAAAAATTAATATTACAATAATAAATATATATAAACTTGAAAAACTTAAACATACTGAAGGAACTTCAGATAAATATAATTTACCAAGAGACATCCATGGAAAATAGGAAGAAGAAATTTAGCAAGTTTCAGGGCTACCACTAAATAAGTGAATACATTGTGTTTGTGTGTGTGCATTTACGCCTATGTATTTACTAAATGAAATAATCAGTCATCTTTCTAAGAGACCATTTTATTTCTTTTCACCTCTTAAATGTGTCTTAAGCTTTCTTTCTTTAGCAGTCAAGAAAAGATTATACTCCAGCTTTTGTTCCTCTTTCCATCAGTGGACACCTTGTGACTCTACTTAGCTTTGCTTTATTGAGTCTCATGGTGCCAAGCAGAGGTACAGATAACTTCCTTCAGATTTCTTTTGTCTCCAGGGTGGGCCACCTACAAGAGTTAGGGCAAAGGGGAATAATCAAGAGAGCCCTGATTTCTAGACTTAATTCTTCTACCACTTGCTTACAAACTGCAACATTCACAGCCGTTGCTCTGTGGATTTATATTTTTAATCTGTCAACTGAGACATTTGGACTAGGTGTGTGGTTCATATTCTTTTTCCAGAAAAATGTGCCTATCTCACAAAATTATGAAGCTGCATGATCTCCCCAAACACTTTTTCCCTACCCAGAGTTCTAGAGCCATGCACTAGATCAACTTATATTACTTTGCCTCTAATGTTTTATGGCCTCCGGGAACACACAGATTTAAATTGAACAGAAGCCTCTGAGAGAAAAGCCTAACACAGAGGTACCATTAGACTTGGGTGCCAGGTCATTTTTGTTCAAATTTCAACCCCTTCATTTGCTTACTGTGGAACTTCAGTGGATTAGCTATCTTCTGTGCCCTTCAGCTTCCTGATTTGTAAAATGGAGAAAATAATAGAACTAGTTTTATAGGGTTGTTGTGAAGATTAAATGAACATACACACATAAAGCTCTTAGAAGAGTGCCTTCCTTGCACACAATAATCTGTAATTGTGAGCTGCTCTTGATGTCTCCTATTGAAGTATCTTAGCCAAAGATGAATATACTTCACCTTTGTTTAAACTCATAAGCTGGAGAAATCCTTGTTGATAGTTTGGGTGTGGCTGAGATATCATCTTTCCCCTTGTAAATCTGATTGGGTCCCTTGCTCTGCTATAAGCTGGTAGATATGAATGTTATTATATACAGGATGTTTGGGGAAAGGGCCCTTGATTTTAGATTTAACTAATTTGGTGCTGCTTATTAAACATCACTGATTTGGAGCTAAGATTGAGCAAGCCTCAGCTAAATTCTTCAGAGGCAGGAAGAGAGATATGGAGGAAACAACAGAACTAGAGGACAGGGCTGGGGAACAGGAGGCAAAACAAGAAGATAGTTTGTCCCTACTCAGTGACCCCAATTTCAAACTCTGCTGAGGTCCTGGCTTGGGAAGGAGAGGAAGTGAGGAGTGGGGGAACAAACTTACTTGGGGCATGGATCTGACCCGCCAGGACACCTCTCCCTACCTGCCACCCTCCGCCTCCCCCGCAAAGAAAAGCGACATAAAAAATTCTCCAGGGCTGGAGGGGACACAAAACAAAACAAAGCAAACATCTCTGATCAGTAGAGGACATGATTAAATTAAACTAGGATAAAAACTTGATCCTGGCAAGGGAAGTGTTTTTTGTGTTTTTCCTGTTTTGTGAAGTTTTATTATGTACTTGTACATAATCTACAACGTAGGGACAAATACTTTCTTTGAAACACATAATAACTTTTTTTGCTTGCTTGTTTGTTTGTTTTGAGATTGGGTCTCTGTATGTAGTGGAGGCTGGCCTTGAACTCACTATGCAGCCCAGGCTGACCTCGAACTCTCAGTAATCCCAAGTGCGGGGATTATAGGTGTGTTCCACCATGCCCAGCTAAAACCCATAATAACTTGGAAAATATAAAATTATGCTTTCCTAAAAATGCTAAAAATATATTTTTTCTTTGGCATTTAAAGTTGAGAAATTAATTTAATACCTATATTTCAATATTTCAGTATATAAATATCAACTGTCTATTAGGAAAAATCAGCACAAAAAATAATATATACAGTTTCAGGTAAGACATATAGTTTGACTTTATCTTCATTTGTTGAAAGCATTTTGGTGATTTATTGGCCACAGAAAAAATGTATCCAAGGTACAGTTAAAAATCAAAATATTGGGGCCGGTGAGATGGCTCAGCGGTGTAAGCGCCTGCCTGGCAAGCACGAGGGCCCGAGTTCGACTCCCGGAACCCACATTCGAAAAAAGGGCCGGTGATATCGCTCAGCGGCACGGGCGCCTGCTGGCGCGCGAGGTCCTGAGGTCAACCCCCAGTACCCACACACACACAAAAAAAAATCAAAATATTGACCTAGCTTATGTAAAATCAATTTTATTTTGAACTTATAAACAATTATACAGAATATAGCCACATAATGTATAAAATACTGTCTGGTTTGTATATAGAAGATTAGAACCAAGGTTCTTACACTTTAAAGAAATGTTGATTTGTGTTGAATTTCAAAGGAAATGATTAAATTATCCATGTTGCCTCGTTATCACAATTGTCTAATGTGCTCTCATCTCAGTATTTTTTTTTTAAACATAGCGCTTTCCTAGGGAACCAGTGACTATCTCAGTACTTATTATGTTTATATTTTTACATTGAAATTAATATTTTGAAAATGTAGGAACCCAACATGAATACTTTCTCTACACGTTTTCTTTTGGACTAGTGCCATCTGTGGGTGTGAAGCCAAGTATTCTGCTGGGGCAGAATAATCAAATCAAAGTTAATGGGGTGACCATCTAAGCAGGGCTCTTTGTCATTAAGGTCCACTCTTCTGATACTAGCACATTATCCTGCTGATTGGATTTGTAGGAAGGCATCCACCTGTGGCCCACATTGGCAGAGAAGAGACTTATTGCAGAGGCAGCCCTGGCGAAGAAGTAGAAGGTAGCTTTCCTGGGCAGCAGATGCTTTTGCTGGAAAGCCAAAGCATGTGGGACAGCAAAAGTAATACGAGTAGATCGGTGATTCACACATGATTTGGTTGATTTAGGTCTCAAAGTAAAGAAACCAAAGGCAGAGGATTAGAAACTCTATCATTAGAAAGGAATGACTTGTCTGGAGCAGGTGAAAAAAGATACAGAGACACTGAGCCAGCTGATCTGAGGAGATTTGAGCACATAGAGCCCTTTAACACTATCTGAGGAATGATTTTTCTCTGTTTGGATGAGAGCTATTGTAAGAATTTCTCTGTCTGTTGGGGGCACCAAGGTTCTCGCAGACTATTATAAACACAATTTGGCTCACATGCTCTCATAATCAGGCTGACTTGCACTGAAACAGAGAGTGCTCTATAGCAGTGCCAGGCCTCTAGCAGTACCAACTGTTAAATAATAAATAGGCCTTGTTTGTTGGCAGCCTCTTCCCCTCCTGCCAACATGGAGTGCCCATTTCTGGGTTTACCTGCCCGCACACTCAGGAAAGAGGGGGGTGGGAGGAAGAGAGAGAGTTGTGTGAGGTGATGGTGGCATGGAGGCATCATCAGTCTACATCTAATCTACTTTGTTCATTATTCTCTCAGGGCCTCGGGTGAGCTAGCAAACATGCAAGGCTCGGGCAGCAAGAACAGCGGCTGCGTTGTCATTCTAGATAATGTTACAGCTCTGCAGAGTGCATTGGCTAATTGTTTTTCTTATGTTCATTTTCTCTTCATATTCTTTCTCTTCTTTTGAATTGGTTTGGAGGGAGTGGGGATTAGAGTGGCTTTGCCGATTAGATGATTTGCTTCAGGAAGTTAAAAGTATTTGAGTTGATTGTTTTATTTTACTGGCAAGATATATATAGTTTATTCACACTGATAGTGAGTCAGACATTCAGTCAATCCACAACTATTTACTGAAGGCCCACAGGGTGCAAAGAACCTTGGAGTAGGTGCTTGCATTTGACACCCTGTACCTCACTGTGTTATTGTGAGTGCAGTTTTCCTTCTGACTCCAGGTACCAAATGATCAAAATGACTACAATCGAGCAGTTCAAATAAGAGCTAAGCTAGAAACACCTTCTCTTTATCTCCCTCACCTCAGCCCCTCTGAAGGAAAAAAAAAAAAAAAGATTCCTCAAAGTCCTCTCTGTGATATTAGAGATTTTTTTTCCTCCATTTTATACTCCCAGGAAAAGAATCTCAGTGTATATAGATAGATAGATAGATAGATAGATAGATAGATAGATAGATAGATAGATATAGATTGTTTGTTTTGACTAAAGGAATTTCATGTTTCACAGATGCAGTGGTCAAAAATATATTCTCAATTCCCATAAACTGTCTCCACTCCCTGGCAAAGTCATGACACTTGTGTCTAGGAGGAACCTTTCTTTCTTTCTTTCTTTCTTTCTTTCTCTCTCTCTCTCTCTCTCTCTCTCTTTCTTTCTTTTTGTGATAGGGTCTCACTGTGTAGTTCAGGCTGGCCTTGAGTTCACTATTTTAGCCCAGGCTGGCCTCGAACTCTCAGTGATCCTCCTGCTTCAGCCTCCCGAGTGCTGGGATTACAGGTGTGCACCACCATGCTAGGCCCTAGGAGGAAGCTTTTGGTTGATTAGTATAAACTAGGCACATTCAAGTAGGGGTAATCAGGGGCATATGCTACTCCTGGAAGGGTGACTATGAACAGAAAGACTGATTTTTCTCATGGACTAATTGTAAAAGCAGTGCTTCAACTTTCAAATAATGATGGTATCCCTGGAGTAAGTTTCTTCCAAGGTGACAACTGGAAAATAGCTGTTGGAAGTGGCCTATGTTAAAATCCATTTGTTTAATATTTTCAGTCACATTCCTGTATAATGATGGTTCTCACATATTGAAGCTATTCATTGATTGGGATACCAAAACCATTTCCTTGAGTGAAATGAAATTCCTTTCTCAGATCACTAAATATGCTTTAAGCTGTGTGGTAATCATTTAGTTTCTTAACTAAGATATTTTTAGATCAAGAGTAAGTATTTGAATTAAGAACTTTGGTGACAGCCCGGGGAGTGTTTCAGAAAGCTAGGATAATAATCTGATACTCAACTTAATTTTTTTGGAATTCATGCCTCCAACAGTATGTAATGGATACACTTGTGGTGGTGTCATTTTACTTTTATGAGAAATGCAAGGCTTTATGTTCTCATTGTTTAAAAAATTTTGCTAATTTATAGTGCCAAAAAATGATTTTAAAAATTCAGGTAGTACTGAATTCACTTAGAAAACCAAGCGAAAAACCAAGTGGTTCAGAAAAACCAAGTAGAAAATGTATAGGGAAACAATTATTTTAAAGTAACTAGCATTGTGTAACAAATCAATGAATCCATGTTCTCTACTAGTTTCCCATTGGATCCATATCCCCTTGTTACTAAACTGTCAAAAGTTTTATCCAGAGGAACTTGGCCCATATTAATTTCTCTTCATCCAAGCAATATTGCCTATTTCACTAAGCCTAATCCTAACCAACAGGTCTCAGTATCCCATAGGAACACTCCCTACGAAAGATCTCTGGGCCGGTGAGATGGCTCAGCGGCATAAGCACCTGCCCCGCAAGCGCGAGGTCCTGAGTTCGACTCCCAGAACCCACATACGAAAAAGGGCCGGTGATATCGCTCAGCGGCACAAGCGCCTGCTTGCAAGCGCGAAGTCCTGAGATCGACTCCCGGTACCCACATAAAGGAAAAAAAAAAAAAAAAAAAAAGATCTCTGAGGTCTCATGTCTTCCTCAGTCAGGCTAACCAATCAGAACCTTAACTATGCTCTAAAATCTATGAAGATGAGCGGTAGTTTTGTCTTATTCTGTGTACCTCTGTAAGTACTCATGTATGTAGAAGTCCTCAAGGGACTCATAAGTTTTCACTAGACTTTTACTTTGTAAGGTCAAGATGTGTGCAGTTGAAGACCAAACTAGTGTATTATCTTATTAATTATTAGAATAAACTTTAACTGCCTATATAGTGTTTTGTATAATATAAGGCTATTTTTGGTATATGTAATAGAAAATATGTATATAGTTATAGTTGACGTTGGTTGTTGGGGAAATGAGATTGCTGGAACGGCACTTAAAATCATAGTACTGACCTACTTAGAAAAATTAATTATGAAAGAAAAATAATAGATTATAGTAGCAGATAATGGTTTTGGGGACTCTGCTCCTTGAAACCCATCCTGAGGCTTATTTATAATTGGCACAATTAGAGTTTTTGAGAATTCAACAGGCTTGATTTATTTACAAGGGTTCATATAGGAGTTGAGTCAGGGGAGAGTGGGGAACAGGGGTGTGTAGTTGATTTATTGCTATAAATTTGAGTTTCATAGAATTTCAAATTAATATTTGGGTAAAGAACATCAAGATCTTTAATAGACATGATTTAATAATAATAATAATAATAATTTAATAATTTGGGTCCTTGTATCAATCAAACTTCTTATTAGATCAGATAAAAAAATTGACTATACTTTAGTAGTTAAAACTATTTTCTCTGATGCCAATGAGCTAAGTTTCTTTAATTTAATTTGCATTTCACTTTTTGATATTTTTCTTTTTGTGATACTGGAGATTAAGTCTAGGGTTTCATGCTTGCTAGGTAGATATCTGCTGGTGAGCTACATCCCCAGGCCTTTTTTATTTTTTGAGATAGGGTCTTGCTAAGTTGTTCAGGCTGGCTTAAACTTGTGATCCTTCTGCCTCAATTTTTGGAGTAGCTGGGATTACATGTTATTCCACCATATCTGCCTTCACTTCTTGAAATTTATAGTTATTGGATATTTAGTGATGCTAACTGTGTATCAGGTACTATTATGGGGAATGGAATCCATTAATGAAAAGGAAAACTCATATAGTATGCTAGGAGATGATTAGTACATGCTACACTTATGAATGAACCATCAAAAGAGTAAATTGATAAATTACATTTTATCAACATTAACATCTTCTGCTCTTCAAAAACACTATTGAGAGAATTAAAAGATAAGCCACAAACTGTAGGAGAATATTTGCAATGAAATATATCTTATGGGGGAAGGACTTGTATTAAAAAAATATTAAAAACTTTAAAATCTCAATACACTTATAAATAATGCATTTTAATGGTAGAAAAGATTTGATTAAACATTTGACCAGGGCCGGTGATACAGCTCAGCGGCATAAGCGCCTGCCTGACAAGTGCAAGGTCCTGAGTTCGACTACCGGTACTCGCATTAAAAAAAAAAAATTGACCAAAAAAATATATAAAGGTGTCATATAAGAATATGAAAAGATGCTTAACATCACTAATCATTAGAGAAATGAAAATTAAAGCTATACAATCTAACCATACATCTGTTAGAATGGCTGAAATTAAGAAGAATGACCATACCAAATAGTGGTGAGGATGTAAGAAACTGGTACTCTCATACATTGCTGCCAAAAAAGTAGAATGGTATAGGCTCTTTGGCAGCAGTCTGACAGCTTTTAAAAATCTAAATATACATCTATCATGTGATCCAACAATTTCAGTCCTAGGTATTTATATTAGAGAAATGAAAACACATGTCTTTATTGGATTTATACACAGATGTTCTTAACAGCTTTATTTGTATTAGCTAAAAATTTTAAACAACCTAAATGGCCATCCAGAGGTAGACGAATAAAAAAATTACAGCCTGTCTATACAATGGACTACTGGGTTATTTACTAAAAGAACTCTACTCTCTTACACTTTTCCTTTAATTCATAGTACTTACGGAAGTACCTCCTTTACCTGTGGGAGTTTTGTTTTAAGACCCCCAGTGAATACCAGAAACCATGAATAAAACCAAAACCTGTATAAGCTACATTTTTCCTATGTAGCCCTATTTATGATAAAATTTAATTTATAAATTTATGCACATTGTTGGTAGAAATGTAAACTAGTACAACTATTATGGAGTATGGAGATTCCTCAGAAAACTAAAACAAATTACATTCAACCCAGCTATTCCTCTTCTTGGTATCTTCCCAGAAGACTTAAAGATTACAGTGACACATGCATACCCATGTTTATAGCAGCACAATTCATAATAGCTAAATCCTGGAAGCAGCCCATATGTCCATCAGCTGATGAATGGATAAAGAAAATGTGGTATCTATACATAATGGAATACTACTCAGCTATAAGGAAGGATAAATTTGAGACATTTGTTGAAAATGAATGCACCTGCAAAATATAATGCTAAGTGAAATAAATCGGACACCAAGCTAAAATACCATAAAGTATCTCTCATTTGAGTAAGTCAAAGCACAGTAAACAGCAAAATAAGGAACTGCTAGCAGGAAACAGAGAGATAGATCTTTTGTAAATAGGAAGGGGTACAGGGGACCAAGAGTAAGGGGAGGGAGGAAAGGGAATTGGAAATAAAAATATTTAAGATGTGTCATGTACATTTATCAAATACCCACAATGAATATAAACATTACATGTCTTAAAGATGAACTAAATATAATAATAATAATAATAATAATAATAATAATAATAATGAAAATGGGGGAAGGGGATTTAGAAGCAAAGGGGGAGGTGGATGGGGAGGGGAAGGGTATTAAAAAAGAATCAAGATATGTCATTTACATGTACCTACTCCTTAAACTTCATATACTGTAAACATGTACTAATAAAATTAATTAGTAAATTATGCACACAGATTAATAACTAAAAATAGAAGAGAACAATTGTAACAATATGCTGAAATAAAAGTTATATGAACATTTATCTCTCTCTTTCAAAATATTGTATTTATCCTTCTTGCGAAGATGTGAGCTGATAGAATGCCTATGTGATGAGATGAAGCTTGACAAAGACCTTGTGACATAACATTGGCACCCCAAACTAAATATATATGCCAAACTAAGTTCTTTCCCCTAAACATGCTCTTCCTTCCATTGTTACTACACAATGTCTCATGTCAGAAACCTGGCACTACCTTCTTGAGATCTTCTACTATTCCACATCTAACCCATCTCCTGGTTCTTTTGATCTTCCTCCTAAATATGACTTTAGTCTGTTCACTCCTATACATACCAAAGCTGTCACACCAAACCAGGAGACCATTTTATCTTCCTACATTCTTGCAGCATTCTTCTAATATGTTTAATATTAATCTTTCAATTTGGCCTCTGTCTCCTCTGTCTTTCTTTATGTCTTTCCCCCCTAGTAATCATACTGATCTTTTCATTATTTGAGTGTATAGTGTTCACTCCTATTTTTGGTCTTTGTATATGAGGTGTGACCAAAACATACAGTGAATATTTAAAATTAAAAAAAAAATTGATTACAGTAAAAGACAGATTACCTTTAATCTCTCTCAGAATACTCATCCTCACTTGGAACACCATGCCCCATTATTTTTGCTACTTTCTGAAAACTTGGAAGTCCTCCTTTATGGGTACCTTTACTTGTGCTGTTGTGAGTGCCTCAATATTCCAAGTGGATTCAAAAACTCTGTCATTCATGGTCATTTTGACATTGAGGAAGAGCCAGAACTCACATGATGCATGATCCTTTGAATAGATAGATGAGGAAATACCAGAATGTTTTTATTTGATAGAAATTGCCATAAACGTTTTGAATGGATTCAGGATATCGAGGCAGCTAAGAAAAGAAACTGACAAAAGAGGACTTCCAGAATTTTCACTCACTTTGGATTCTCCTGGGGAACATAATTTTCTTCCAGACTTACTAGCATCTTTCTCTGAGTAACTATAACAGGAAAATGGAAATAACAATGGGATAAGTGTGTTCCAAGTGAGAGAGAGGTATTTTAAGGGGGACTATGGGCATGTGTCTTTTACTGTTATGATTATTTTTAATTAATAATTCACTGTATTTTTAAATCATACTTCATAGGTTCTTTCCTTTGTTTGGAATACTTTTCATTACTCCTTCCATGTGTTGCTCACTTTCACTGAAATAAAAACTATTTATTAAGTTGTATCTTAGACTACTTTTCTGTGGGATGCCTTTCTAATTCCCTAATTAAAATTCTCTTATATTATACTTCTGTAACAGTGAGGGCAAACCTTTTAGAGCTTTCAGTGACACAAACAACCCTTTGCATCATGCATGCAGTAGGGTCACCACTACTGTTGCATAAGGTGTGTGTTACTTTTATTGATTGGTTTGCCTAAGTCCCTTTCAAGGTAGGGAATGATTTATATTGTTCAAGGCTATATCTCTTGTAACTAACATACCTGACATGTACTAGACATTTAATAAATATCGAATAAATGAATAAGGAAATACATTTCTGCAGACACAAATGATAAAATAGCTAATATGTCACATTTTCCTTTAATTTTGAAATTGGTTATGCCAGTAGATTTGTTAAACCCATATACTATAGGAATGAATTTTTTCATGTTAAACATGCATGTTTTAGCATCTTTACAAAACAATTCATTTCTGTAGTGCATGAGTTTAATTCCAGGCACTCTACTTTATTTCATTGATGTGTGTGTCTATGTTTATGTCAATACCATACCTTTTTAATTACTATACCTTTCTATTTTACTTTGAAATCAGGTAGTGTAATGCTACCTGCTTTGTTCATTTTTTTCCCAATATAGCTTTAGTTATTTGTGGGTTTGTGTGTGTGTGTGTGTGTGTGTGTGTGTGGTTCCATATAAATTTTAGGAATTTTCTAGTTTTGTGGAGAATGTCATTAGTATTTTGATAGGTACTGCACTGAATCTGCTGATCACTTAGTGTAGTATAGACAATTTAACAATGTTGATACTAACAAACCATAAGCATTATCTGTCTTTTGCATTTGTGTGTGTCCTCTGAAATTTCTTTCATCAGTGTTTTATAATTTTCAGTATAGAGATCTTTATAACCTCTGTGGTTAAATTTATTTCTCAGTATTTTTATAGCTATTGTGAATTAGATTGTTCTCATGGTTTTTATTTGTGATAATTCACTATATCATCACATAGCAATGCTATGGTTTTTATATATTGACTTTGTATCCTGTAACTTCTCTGAATTCATTTATTCTAATAATTTTCTGATGGAATCTCTGGGATTTTTGTATGTAAGATCATGTCTATGTAATTAGTAACAATTTTACTTTAATTTTTATTTCTTGTAATATTTTATTTTTTTCCTGAAACATAAAAAAGCAATTCTTGAAAATTTAACTTTTCATATATGTGTTTTGAATATCTCTCATTAGATTCTCAACTTTCTAGTATTAATTAACTTTCTAGTATCATTCCTCTGGGGAAATCATTTATACAGCTACTTTTATTATTTTGTCCATTTTAATTCCAGGGATATGTAAAAGTATCCATGGTTGGTATGGATTTGACTACTTTGCTGTAAAGATTATTATGCTGCTGTTAATTTTCTGAAAATATTGTTTAAGATAATTCTGTTATCCTAAGACTGAATATTGTTCTACTGGTAAACAAGGACATTTTTAAAATGTCATGAATAGTCACTTTGAAATAAAGATTTGTTGAAATATTTAGAGTTGTACAGTCAGTATCCACATTAATCAACCCCTTATCTACTAATTAATACCTTCCTAAAATATTTTTTGATTCTCAGGAAAATCAGTTTTTGGCTTTTTTTACTTTTGTATACATGTGGGACATTTTTGAATTTATCATTAGCAGCCTAATTGGGTATTAAATATTGATCAGAAAATCATTTTAATGCCTATAGTATGAATTTCTCTAACTGGTTAAACTTTGCTACCTTTAAAGATAGGCATTATTTAAAACGTGGAATAGCGCTTCATCTTTGGCCCTATTTGCATTTTTCCAAACTTGAAATTTGGCTCCTAATAATATTTTAGGATTTCATAAATAGTTCTGTTATTATCTTAATCCTAAATTATATGCATAGCTTCATTGTGTAATAGATCAGGATTCAATGCTTCATCTTAACTTTCAGAGACTTTAACCTCTATTTACACTGTGCATCTTCCCGTTCCAAGATTATACACATCACTTTCTGTTAAGGCCATCAAGGATTGTGGTGACTGGAAGTGTATCAGATGCCCATTCAAAGAGGTCAAAACTTTATATAAAAATAAGCAAACCTTTTTAGCTTGTTTTCAGTACAATGAATGAGTCTCAATGTTTTATTAGTCTTTTGGGTTATAGGTTCATATTAAATGATTATCATTAGGGAATAGTTCAGTATGATTCATAAATTATGTTTTGAGTTGTATGTGATATATCAAAATGATAATTCTAAAATATGTTTTACTTTCGCCCAAAATTCCTGCTTTGCATTTGTCCTTATTGAGAATAATAGCTAACATTTGTCTGTTATCTTTCATTTGTGAGGCCCTATATGAAACATTTTATATGGCTTGTTTCATTAAGTCTCCTACACCATGGTACAAGTATTCTCTATATTTTACAGACTAAGAAGTTGAAGCTTGAACTTCTGCTCTCTGTGTACTCATGAAATCTTCCTACTGGTTATCTTTTTTGGTTTGAGTGTCACTGCTTGTGTCTTAGTTACTTTTCTTGTTGTTAAGACAAAATAACCGCCATCCAAAATTAAGGGGGGAAAGGTTTATTCATCTCACAATTCGTAGAGATTTCAGTCAATAATTGGCTGGCTCCAAGGCAGGGTGGCAGAGGGGCAACAGTTCATGGTGGCAGAAGACAGCAAAAGCAACAATAGGGAGAGAAAAGACTGCTTCTGTCTTTTATATTGTATGTAGGCTACCCACTCTAGGACAGGTGTACAACTCACACCCTTAATCCCAGCATTGGAACATGAATCAATCACAGAATCTAGATTCAACCACTTATGAAAAGCCCACCCCACATGAGGCTTTGGGGGGACATCTAGACACAAACCATAACATCTACCCCTGGTCCCCCAAAGACTCATGTACTTTCCTTTACACAAAAGGCATTTAGTCCATCTCTAAAAATTGCCGAAGTCCTAACAGTTTCATCATTGCTGAAAAGTCCAAGGCCTAAATCTCCTCTGAGATTTAAGGCAAACTCTTAGCTGTGAGCCCTGTACAAATGAAAAGAAAATTAAACACTTCCCGCATTCAATGGAACAGGATAGACATTTCCATTTCAAAAGTTACATGAAGAGGGATACCAAGAAATGAGACCCAAGGCAGTCCAAAATCCAGCAGGGCAAACATTAAGTCCTGTAGTTCCATATCTGCCATCCTGGGCAATCTCTGGCAAAATGTGAACTCCAAAGGGTTTGGGAGGGTCTCCTCTGGTTTCTCTCTTGGGCCCACTCTGCTCCTTCCTTGCAGTTTTCCACAGGTAGTCCATGTTCCTGGCTTCTCCAAACTCCTGGGGTCTCCAATGGCATCTTTGGCTTCATACTCACAGCTTCACACACTATCCTCTCAGGGGCACACTGTCTGGCCTCCCAGACCTTCTGGAAACTGGGTAGAAACCTTCCTGATCCCACAACTCCTGCATTCTGCATGCACCTAGACCAGCACCACGTGTATGATGCCAAGGTCTGCTGCCAGCTGGAGCAGTAGCCAGGATTCCCTATCTCTTGGCTGTAGAGGTCAAGTGCCTGGATCTCTGAGCACTCTGAATCCAAGCCCAAGGAATACATTCTCTAGGCCACTACCATTCTGGAACATGGTGCTGCCACCATTATTCTGGAACATGATGCTCTGGGGCTTTCTTCTCAAAGCAGAGTTTTTCGCTTTTGCAATTTTGAGGCTGCAAAGGGTGGAGTCCTGCTGCTTCTTGTGATGCTCTCAGGCCATCTTTTCTATTCGCCTGTTTCTTCTCAGCAATCAAGATCTCCCCTGCTCTGTCTTTGCAGTCCACAGCTTTACTAGAGCTTCCTTTCTGTCCAAACTCACAACGTTTTAAATCATTCTGTTGGATTCTTTGCTCTTGATTCTCAACATAGATCTGGCTAAAAGTCCCCAACAGTAGCCATGCCCCTGCCTCAACATTCGACTGCCTTGGAATTTCTTCTACAAAATTAATTAGTCCACTGCCCTTAATCTCAGTCTCTGGCAAGAGACTGGACACAGCAAAATGCAGACCAACTTTCTGCCAAGCCATAACACACATTTTCTGGAGTCCAACAACCAATGCCGTCCTTCTTCCCAGCAGAAACCTGACCTTAGTCTTTACTGGCAGGATTTCTGTCAGCCTTCTGGTCTTCTGACCTCTGACCAGAATCTCCCATACAGTACAGCCTAAGATGATCCAGCTCTACTTTTCCAGCCAGCATCTCTGAACTTTTCCTAACTCTTCCCAGAAGCCATTCCAAAACGCTTCTGAGCCACATGGTCAGGTATAGTCACCCCACTTCTCTGGTACCAAATTCTTCCTTAGTTATTTTTCTGTCTTTGCTGAGACAAAATACCAACACCCAAAGTAAAAGGGGAAAGGTTTATTTAGCTCACAGTTTGTAGAAGTTTCAGTCCATAACTGGCTGGCTCCAAGGCAGGGTGGCACATGGCAAAAGGGCAACAGTTTATGGCAGCAGAAGACAACAAAAGCAACAAGAGCAAAAGGGGGAGACAAGCCTCTTTCTGCCCCTTTTATCTTATCCAGACTGATGGGATTAGGGTGGTGCCAATCCAATTATTAGACTGATCCAGCAATCATGAGCTCTTAATCCCAGCACCCTTAATCCTAGCACTGAACCGTGAATCAATCACCTACGAACTAAGAAAAGTCCAGGTCCCAAGGAATTCACTGCTGAATTCTATAAAGACACCAGAAAAGATCATATGACAATACTCCTCAAACTCTTTAATGAAATTAAAAGAGAAGAAATGCTCTGAAAGTTAATCCTGGAAGCTAGAAATACCCTGACTCCAAAACCAGACAAGGATCCAACTAAAAAAGAGAACTACAGGCCAATCTCTTTAAAGAACATAGACACAAAAATCCTCAACAAGATCCAGTGTATTGGCAAACAAAATGTAACAAGTGATCATAAAGATCATACCTCATGACCAAGTCAGCTTCATCCCAATGATGCAAGGATGGTTCAACATACACAAATCAATAAGGTAATACATTACATAAACAGAAGCAAGGTCAAAAATTGTATGATCATCTCAGCAGATGCATAAAAAACATTTGATAAAATTCAGCATCCATTCATGATAAAAAATCCCTGAAGAAAATACCTTATCTCAATCTGATAAAAGCCATTTATGACAGACCTACTACTGACATCATATTACATGGTGAAAAACTGAAGCTTTCCCAATAAAAACAAAAACAAGACAAGGATGTCCACTCTCACCACTCCTGTTCACTGCAGTACTTGAAACATTAGCCAGAGCAATCAGGTAAGACAACAAAATAAAAGGGATAAGTATAGGTAAGGAAGAAATCAAATTATCATTATCTGCAGACAGCATGATCCTCTACATAAAAGACACACAAAAAACTTTACCCAAGGACTCCTAGAATTAACCAAATTCAGCAATGTAGCAGGATGCAACACATACAAGAAGTGTTCCTCTGTATAATAATGAATTCACTGAGAAAGAAATTAGGAAAACTGTCATGCATAATAGTGTCAAGAAAAATTAAACAGTTAAGAATTAATTTAACTAAGGAAGTAAAAGACCTCTACAACAAAAATTATAGTACTCTGAAAAATGACATTGAAGAGGACATCAGAAAATGAAAAGATATCCCCTGTTTCTAGATAGCTAGAACCAAGATAATTAAAATGACTATACTTCCAAAACTGATACACAGATTTAAACAGTCTCAGTGAAATATCATGAACATTTCTCACAGACCAGATAAAACCATGCTAAAATTTATATGGAGTCAGAAGAGACCCAGAATAACAAAAGCATTCCTGAATAAGAAGAGCAAAGCAGGAAGGTGTCACAGTCCTAGATTTCAAGTTGTATTACAAAGCTACAGTGATTAAAAAGAGCATGAGGGCCGGTAAGATAGCTCAGTGGCGTAAGTGCCTGCCTAGCAAGCGCGAGGTTTTGAGTTCGACTCCCGGTAGCCACATACAAAGGAAAAAAAGGGTGGGTGATATCACTCAGCAGCACGGGCGCCTGCTGGCACGCGAGGTCCTGAGGTCAACTCCCGGTACCCACACACACAAAAAAAGAGCATGAATCTGATGCTGGCAAAATATGAGGGGAGTGGAGGGAAAGGGGGAAAAAGAATTGAGATATGTTGTGTTCATATACCAATTCCCCACAATGAATGTAATAATTATGTACCATAAACATGTGCTAGTAAATTTTTTTTTAAAAATTGGCATGGTACTGATACAAACAGACATGTGGATCAGTGGAACAAAGTAAAGGTTGCAGAAACAACCCTAGGAACACTCACTTTCTGCACAGGAAAGGAAATAACCAACAGGGTGAGGAGACAACTCAGAGAATGGGAAAAAGATTTTGGCAGCTATTCCTCAGAGAGAGAACTAATATCCAGAAGATATAAAGAACACAAAAAAATTAGACTGCCCTCCAAAATACAAGACCCAATCAAAAAATGGACAACTGAAATGAATAGACACTCTGCAGAAGTTTAAGTGGCCAATAAATACATGGAAAAGTGTCAACATCTCTGGCCATTAAAGAAATTGCAAATGAGTATTGCACTGAGATTCTATATTACTCCAGAAAGAATGGTTTTCGTCAAGAAATAAAACAATAATAAATGCTGGTTAGGCTATGGGGAAAAATGAACTCTTGTACATTCAAGCATTCAAATTCAAGTTGGTGGGAATGTAAACTAATACAACCACTATGAACATCAGTATGGAGATGCCTCAAAAAACAAAAGGAGAAATCCCATTTGGTATCTTCCCAAAATGGTTAGAGATCATATTACAGTGACACATGAATACCTGTGTTTATAGCAGCACAAATTCATAATAGTTAAATTTTGGAAGCAGCCCATAGGTCCATCATCAGATGAATGAATAAATAAAATTTGGTATTTGGACACAATGGAGTACTATTCTGCTATAACGATAAACTTGTTATTTTTAGGATAATGGATGCAACTTGAGACCATAATGTCAAGTGAAATAAATCCAGACACACAAGATTAAATATTGTATGGTTTCTCTTATATGAGGAGCCCACCATATAAATAAAGAGCAAAATAAAAGTTACATAATAGGAAATAGGGAGATAGATCTTTTGCAAGTGGGAAGGGACCTGGAGATGGAGAGGAGAGGGCGGAAAAGGAAGGGGATGAAAAAAGAATTAAGATGTGTTTTGTACATGTACCCAATCCCCATAAGGAATGTAATCATCATGTACTGCAAACATATCCTAATAAAAAATAAAAATTGAAGAAAGAAAAAAAATACTGCAGCTTCTGTGTCGATAGTGAATTACAAAGGGCAACAATGGAAGCAGAGAAATCAATTAGGAGATCAGACAAGAGATAATTGTATTTGAGTTGGTGATAGTAGAGATGGTAAGAAATGACTGGTGTGGGATGTGTTTTGGGGGTTGAGATAATGAGTATCACTGATTCATTTGATGTGGTAGATAGGCAAAAAGAACCTCTGGTAGTTGGCCTAATCAACTGGGTGGAAAGTGGTACCTGTCATTGTGTCACACAGATGCTCTGGAATCCAGAGTTTTTTTTTAATTTTTACAATGAAATTTGTCAAAAGCTATTTGAATGTTATTTTTTTTTAAATATACTTGTGTTAATCATACATTTCGCTTATGGAATGATGTAAAATCCAATGGGGAAAATATCGGTGTAGTGTTTTTATTATACTTTATTAAAACATAAATATCAAATACAAGATAACCTTTGGACTTTCCTTGATTCAGGCTTTGTTATAGTTTCTAATCTTGCCTTTCTGTATTCACTAATAATTCATTCATTTATTCATCCACACCACATCACTCACCTTGAAAGTTTGTTTCAACTTTGCTACAAGTCCTGTAAGTGTAGTAGGGAGTTTGAGTAGATCATTGTTTCTCTTCTACAAACTCTATAGCAAGAATCATTAATGTAGAAAATTAAGGCTATATAGGTACATTGGTTCCATAAGCAAAGTAATTAGAGAACTTCAGAGGAAATGTTATTAATGTCAGTACTGTTTTGTAATGAGAGAGTGAACAGCTGTTAAACTTAATGTCTTAAAGAACTTTTAAAAAGAAATTTTAAAAAGGGAAGCTAAATTTCATATAGCTTAGTTAAACGTAAGTACCTGAACTGAGTAGTTAGTGAAAACGTCTTTAGGTGTCTGTGTGTTGCCAAATACGAATGATTTTCTAGCCCAGTGGAAATTTGGTTACCAAAACTGAGAAACTAAGGGGTTTAATTTGATCTGCTAATTCTGAGCAGAATATATACTGCAGCTACTGTGCATTGTGAGATACTAGTATGAACTGGTATATTATAAAATTAAATTGTATTGTATAGCTCATTGTATTGTTCTGTCAGATTTTGATATCCTCATTTTAAATAATTCATGGGAAGAAATGATCACTTCATAATGCCACAAACTCACAGCAGGCTAAACTAATTTTACACAATATGAAAACAGATTTTATTTATTTAAAAGGAATATTTAAAAAACACAACAACAACTTTTTTGACAACAGCTGCTGGGAAATAAATAGAATACTTTATGACAAAAAAATCTAGGTCTATAAAAGCTGTTCCTGGAAGACCAAGTTGAGGATTGTAAAGATACATTTAACTGGTCAGTGCTGTAAGCCTTATTTTGAGTAAAAAGGACCTTCTCTTCTTGCTTATTGTCTGTAAAGAAAGGAGTACTGGTAGAAAATTAACTTATGAAACAGTCCTTACACTTACAACAAACATAATATCAACTAAGTCCAAGCTTTGGTATCACTTCAAGGATCCTCTGTTAGCCTAAATAGTATTGATAGGTAAACAGTAACTAGTGGCCTTAAATACAAACTAAAAAAAAAAAATAATAATAATAATAATAATGCTTAGCTTTGTTCAAATCAGACCTTGACTAGAAGTGAAAAATAATATTTTGAAGTAACCAGAACGATTTTCCTTTTTCTTTGTCTTTAAGAGTGAAAAGAGAAAATAAAGTGGAAATGTAATGAGACTGTTTACTTTGCAATACTTTATTAGATGGACATTTTTATACAAATATCATATGCTTTTTATATCACAAATAAAATATCTAAGCTTGCTGTTTAATGCGATAATAACTTCATATCTGATGCAACCGGATAGTGATTTCAGAAAAAGAACAGGACCCATGCCATGACTGGGTCTGCATTTAATCTTAATCTTGGGAGCATGAGGGCCCACGCACCCAGGCTGTGTGCAGCCTTCCGTCCCAAGCTTCAGGGAGAGAATGAATGTGGAGACAGGAATTGGAGGTTGGACTAAAGAGAGAAAAAGACAGTGGAGTCTAAAAGAATCATGTATTTTTACCCCCAAAAGGAATGAAAACACATTGTGTTAGTAATATAAACGTTGTTTATTGAATTTTCCCTTTTAAAAATGATTAAAACTTACAGATAGTGGGAATGTAAATCTAAGGCTAAGAGGCTGACTCACCAGCAGAAGTTTATTATTATCTCTGATAACAGCTGAATTCCAGTCTTCTTTGTGTACTATAAAATGAAGCAGATTTGTATATCTATGATGTCATAGGCATCATTGGAAGGGCTCATCTCTTGTTTTATTTTTATTTTTTATTTATGTTTTTTTTGTGGGTACCGGGGGGTCGACCTCAGGACCTCGCACGCCAACAGGCACCCGAGCCACTGAGCGATATCACCGGCCCCTTTTTTTGTATGTGGGATCCGGGAGTCGAACTCAGGCCCTCGCGCTTGCAAGGCAGGCGCTTATGCCGCTGAGCCATCTCACCGGCCCTCATCTCTTGTTTTGTTATAATTTTTCTTGTTAATAGTTTAGAAATTAAGAGTTAGAACATTTTTGTAGATTTTAAAGGGTAAGAAATTTGGAGGGATCTGAGTTTGGTGCTATTATTATTTAACTTTTCCTGATATATAATACAATGTAGCTGTGATTTTAAAGGTTCAAAAGGTATTACCAGACTCTTTATGAGGGTGGTGTTTTCAGTAGCTGTCTGTATTTGTTAGACGCAATAGCACATACAGAGATAATGAGTTTCCTTATCCTTAGTGTTTCAGTGCAGTCTAATGTGTGAATTAGCAAGCTTGCTTTGAGAATAATTGAAAAAGCATTGAGATTCCAATACTGAAGGGCTAAGATCAAAGTGTAGATGAATTCTACTTGCTACTTGTTGACTTTCTATAACTTTTTTGTACCTCATTTTTCTTTTTATCCATAAAATGGGTTAACAATAGATTCTTTTGAAATTCAGTGAAAAAATAGGGAAGTTCAGGGAATGTATATATAAAATGTTCATTTATTCCAATTAATAAATATTATATAATATTTGTTTCTCAAAATACTCTCACAATTTAAGGGTTACTGTGCATATGTAATGTAATATGTGTAACAGTGAGTCCATTTCTGCAAATGTTTTGCTGTAACAGAGAATTATAATGTAAACATTAACCAAAAAAAGATGGTGTACCAATGTTGGTATCAAGGCAACCCGAGTTATATTAAAATGTTATTTTAGTAAATCAATATATATGGACCAAACTGTTTTTATGTATCAAAGAGATATATAATTTTAGAATTCTACTGAAAATAAAAAGCAAAAATTCACAAGTTTCTAACTTAATTCCTGTGGTGTTTCTAAGATTTCTGCTTTCCAGAATATGAAGTTTACATTCTTTTACCAAAATCTTAGCTTTATTTCAGCATCAAACTTTTCTTTATAATGCAAGAACTGTATAGAATAAGAGCTATGCCATTTAAGCAGAATGATTCAAAGGCCATATTACTCTCATGAAATTGTACATGTCTAAACATCATATTGTCTCCCTAGTGTAAGAAACTGAAAGAGTAAATAAGATCCAAAATCTACAATAGATATTGTGAAAGGGAAAGAAACTGCTCAAAAGGAAAGAACAACTGGGATGGGGGAAATGAGAAAAGAAGGAAGGAAAAAGAAAAAAAAATATATATATATATACACAAGATAGCTAAGATAATTATACTACTAATTTCTTTTAGTTTATTGAAAAGAACGGTTTGTGCTTATATTATTTGATCAATTTTGCATGCCTATATCTTGTAATCTGAGAGCAACTACTTTGAAGATCACAATATGCAACATATTAACCATTGTTAATTTCCTATAAAAAAAGGAAATTGTACATGTCTAAAATAAATTGACTTACCTTTCTGCCTGTTCAGACTGATTCTACAAGGGGTGACTAAAAAATATAGTGAATGTTTAAATTTTTAAAAATTAAAATTATTACAGTAAAAGACATATTACCATTAATTCTCCTCAAAATACCCCCTCCTTTCATCAAATACACTTACTCAATTATCATTCCTGCCACTTTCTGTTATAGTTCTGGAAGTCCTCCTTCATAAGTGTTATTAGGAGTTACAATCAGGAATACAGTGAATGTTGCTACTGAGTGTCATCCAGTGGAAAGGCAGGCTCATAAATACATTAAAAACATTATGGTGTGTCCTCATCCACCTTATTCACCAAATCGTAGTTGTCTTTGCAATTAAGAACATTTAATCTATGTTGATTTGGAGCATAGATTACTTTAGAAATATAAAAGGTGTTTCCAAAGTTTCAGGAATATAATCATTTCATTTGTATCTATAAAAAAATGTGTCATGCTTAGTTCCAGATTTTTAAAAGTCTTGTTACTAGTGAATGTGGGGTGGCTGACTCTTTGCTATCTTGTGAAATTTTCTTTGTTAAAACAAGGCATCACACTGATAGTAATTGCCTTCATATTGGTAGTAGTCACCATGCCTTCGTTAAATCTGGAGATGGACAGCAAGGCATATAATATATATATATATATATATATATATATATATATATATATATATTCCAGCTGGAATGCACTTTTGTTGAAAAAAATTTTAATTAGCCATTGTTTTAGCAACATATAAGTATCAGCTACCCACAATAAATGTATTCATGAAGTACTGCAAACATGTATTGATAAAAAAAAATGGCATTTCATCCCGACCTATAATTTGTGTTTATTCAAAGGACCACACTTAGATTCTTGAAGAGGACATAGACTGGGCTAGGTGTGACAGGCAGAGTATAGGATTCCACTGACCTGGTGGAATGGGACTTTGGGTTTTTTCTTCTTTCCCTGCAATCATCATGGCTTTTATTTTCCAGGGCACCCATTTGTACATTCTTAGAGGCTTATTCTCTTTCATGCAAATAATGTGCTTAAGCTGCTTGAAATCCTAATATTTTTAATATAAACCTTCAGATGAAATGTTAGTGATTCAGTGGTAGTCTTATAATTAGGAAATTTCAGTAGGGCCTAGAGGGAATAGACTCACAGAATCCTAGAATTCTAGAATAGTTCCATTTTGTAGATAGAGGTATAGGCCTGTTCCTCTGTTCAGTGCGTGAGGTGGGTAACACAGTAAGCCAAGACTCTTTCAGTTAGGATGTATGGAAAAGCTGGAACTAGAAGCAAGTCTCTAGTCATGTCAGCTGCCTTTCGTGGTGAGCCTGACTTTTTTATATCTGGACATTAAAGTCAATCTCATACAATGATATAGGTCATAATTTGACTCATCCATTCCTGTACGATCTGTAATAATAACTAGCATTCATACAGCACTCACCCTAATTGCTTTACTTATGGACTCCCTTTTACAATTTCATAAGAGCTTTATGACCTAGATACTCTCGTTATCCTCATTTCAAAGTTGTTGAAGGAGTAAACAAAGGTACAGAGAGGTTAAATAAATCTCCCAAGGACATAGACCCATTAAGTGCTAAAGCCTGTATTTAAACCTAGGCCATCTGGGTTCAGGAGCTTGTCCCTTTAACCACTGTACTTTGAAGCTTTTTAAGCATTTTAAAATTACATAACAACTTAGAAATGACACAGATACGTTCTCCATGCTACAGAAAAAAAAATTCATAAAAGAACAAAATATATGAGAATAGCAGACAAATCCATTATATAAAAGGTTGGAAGTAGTAAATACTTTTATTTACAAAAGAAGAAACCATTATAGAAACGTGATAGCTATTGGGAAATGGGCTTTTAATTGTTCTCAGTGACTATAAAAAGTTAGCTGCAAGAGGTGGGAATTATAAGGAGATAAGTCCTGGTTTAAAATAGCAGTGCAGTAAACAGAATAGGTAGCCTTGTTAACGTATTCCCTGGCTTTGTGTGTTCAGACTGCATGATGGGTCCCTCTTGCTAGAGACAGGATGGCTGCACTGGTTAGGTATATCGGAGCACAGTTGTGCTCAGTTAGGTTGGAGGTAAGGGACATCATTAAATTTCATCTGAAACCATATTGTAAGACATGTAAGGGCCAGACCTCCAGACAGGTCTGACTTTGAGTCCTGATACCATCATCATTTATTAGCCTCATGGATTTAGTGAAGTTACTTAACCCTAACTTTTCTGAGTCCCAGTTTACTTGTTTGTAATTGGGACATTACGCTAATCTTCTGGAGTTCTGGTGAAACTGAGTTAATTAGATCAATATGTGAAATCCTTAGCATAGCACTGTGCCAGGCACATAGTAAGTACTCAGAGAATATTACATTTTTTGGGCAGGAGAGATTGGTTAATTTTTCTAATATGAACTACAGTGCAAATCGCTCTCTTACATGAAAAAGAAAGCTTGCTGCCTCGCAGTTAATAAGTAGTAGGACTTTATACCCACCAAATCTTTCACAGCCTTTGGATAAGGCACCATGAACTCTGAATTGTGAAAAGTGCTTATAAAGAAAGCTTTGTAAATCAACTTATTTAAAATGCAGCAGAGCAGCTTATGATTTAAAAGCATCCTGTGGTGAACCCTTTTATAATGTGAATAATCACCCCCTAATTTATCTGTTTGGTAAGTTCAGAATTTGGCTTAGTATGTGTTCTTAAAGGAAGAAGTACACCTGCACTCTTACTCCTACAAGGTAGGCAATACTTTCATGCTGAGCTAACTTTCACAGTAATACAGGATGCCTCTTGGATTCAGGATAGTATAGGCCAGGTAACTATTGAAACCCACAGGGCGCCTGTAGTCAGGGAGAATGTTAATTGTACTTTATGATGCCTACATTTTTGATAAGCATGCACATCATGTGCATTGACCTAGAGTACAGTGAGGATCACTGACATAGGAGAATTGCCTGAACTGAAGAGTTAGATACTGAAGAGTAATGATGATGTGCTACAGAGATCCTTCATGAAAAACCGAGCAGTATGGAAAGTTGCTTATTCGAACACTGGATTAGGAACTGTGAATCATTGACTAAGACTTGCCACTTGCTACCTGCATGGCATGGGATAGGGTGTCACTTACTCTGTCTGTGTCTTTGTGTCTTAACTATAAAATAATCAAGTTAGATTTGCATGTGTGGTGTAACTTCTAGCTGAAACTTTTTAATAATATGATTCATAAAATGAGGTAAAACTATTATGTTTCATTCTCTCCAATGTAAATATTAGAATGGGAAATCATAGAAAGAACACTTGTGAATATTTAGGTTTGCTTATCCCAATCAACACTTTTTGTCACTCTGCCTCAACCTTTTTTTGCAAATGTGAAAATTTATAAAATAGTTTATTTAGCTATGATGTAAAAATAAATATAAACTTGAACAAACTCAAAACAAATGGGTCTTTTCTCCCATTAGCCAGCAAACACTGACCTGTGTTTGGAGAAATTTGAATATATTTGAGAGAAAATGACCCCTCTTGCAAATTAATTATATCTAAGACTAAAATAATTATATCTTTTCATAGATTCTTTTTATTTTCACAGAATCTATGGGAACTTTGCCGGTACTCCATAGAGTAATTTAAGCTCATTTATAAGTTACTTGGATGAAGTAAGCTTTGAATATATGCTTGTGATTCTGTCCCCTGCACGTTGAATGGAGGAGTAAATGCATCAGATGTGCATCCTTAAACTATTTGGTAATTCGGAGAGTTAATAGCTTAGTGATTACATAAGAACTTTGAGGCCACTTTGAATTTTTCCAACTTTTCATACTGGTTTTAGTCCACTCATTATGTTCAATGGAGCTAAAATTCATAAATGACTAGTCTTACCTTTCCTCAAATGAGAATTTAATACACATTTTTCTACAGATCCATTCATTGTAAAAAGCTACTATTCAAGCCCCGAATTTCGTACTTGTCAAAGTTTCAAGTTGATTTTTAAGAGGAACTGATAAACTTAATCCATCTAAGGAATAATGAAACAAGTTTAACCAAATTGGAAATCCAGACAGAAATTAATATTCCATATTTGACCTCAGGATATCACTGTGAAACCTAAATATACTGAAATCATCAGGTTTGCAAGCATGTGTGATAGGAAGATCACCATGTTGTCTGGAACAGTGACTAATGACTATCAGTGATTAGGAAGAATGTTTACATTCTAAAGGTTAAAAGCTGTTTCTGACTGTTTAATGTGTAGACAAGAAAAAATCAGCTAACTTCCTAATGAATAAAATATAATTTAAAAAAGTTTATCCTACATTAACAAAATAATTTCATGTTGTGTTTTCTCTTAAGAGTGTACCAAAAACAGCCTGGGAGGGGTAGTGCACACTTGTAATTCCAGCACTGTGGAGGCTTGGGGATTAAGATTGCCATAAATTCCAGGCTAGCCTGGGCTCCATGGTTACATAGTGAATTCAAGGCTAGCCTGGCAAATGTAGTGAGACTCTATCTCAAAAAGAAAAGAATATACCCCAAACAGGAAGTTATTCAAAAGCAACTGTCATTAGAAATAATTAAAAGTCATTCACTGCACGTCAATTTTACCTTCAGACTGTATTTATAGAAAAAAAAATCTAATATACGGAATGGATATTAAAAATTTATTTTATGTCATCTTGTCAGGAACATGATACAAAAATTTCTATATGCAGTAAACAATCAAGACGTATTGAGTACATACATATCCAATGGAATAATGAAAAAGTTATATATATACACAGTATATATATACATATATACGTGAAAAGCTTATTACAAGATTAAAATATATTTGCAAAAATAACTTCAACAGTTAACCCCATTTTATCTCACTTCAATATGTTAGGAAATTTCTGTGGTTGTGTAATTTGGGTAGATACTTTTGGAAACCTCATAATATCTCTCTGGCTCTTACATTTGTAAAGCCTGCAGCAGTAGTAGTTCAAAACAATTTACAAAGGAAAATAAGAACCAGGCCTAAGGTCTGCTTGAGATTTTTTTTACAACTGTACTGAAGTTTTAGATATAGGTTCCATGATGGAGTTCCAGTAGTGCTATGGCTGCAGTGTGTATTTTCTAAGAAATACTTGGTTTTCTTACTGGCAAATAGAGAACTCATAAAAGCCCAAGAGCACCCTCTAGTGAAACTTCTGGAGTAGGCCTAAGGGCCTTGCTCTTGACCTCAGCTCTGCCTTCCAAATGACCTTTGATTGCCTAAAATATAGAAGCTGAATTTCTAGTATCTGTCCTTGTTATCAAACAGTTTGTGTAGCACAAAGAAGATAGTATGCTTGTCAAGTATTTCTAGTGTTAAAAATGCTTAAATGTTAGAATCTAGCATTCCATTGTTCCTAAGGTTTTTTGGTTTTTGCTTGTAATACCAGTCTACCATATAGGCCTGTGTTATTTATTAAAGTCGTTCTTGGAATATAACTAAAGAAATATTGAAAAGCATGAGAGGTGTGTAACTGAATTGTAGTACTCCTGTTCCTACCTCTACCTTTGTTATGCCTCTCTTGGATCATGTACTCTACATCTAGAGATTACTTGCAATATTATATTTACTTGCAATATTATAACAAAGCCAAGAATAACAGGTGACTCCAAAAGGTGGTGAAGGGTGAAGGGTAAATGAAGGCAGGCAGAATTTGATCAGTGCACCTAATATGCATGTGTTGAAATATCATATCATTAATGAACTTCATCAATGTTTACAATGAATATATGTTAACAAGGAATAAAACATGTTTTAAAAAGTTATAGAAAATACGAAGTCTTAGTATTTATGTATTTTTGAATTTTTAGAAAGATGGCTGCAAATCATTGTTTTCTCTTCAAGTTAAACCTGTGAATGTAATACTACTCAGATTAATATCTATTACATAATAAATGAAGCAAGATAAATCATTATTTGAGTTTATAGGCAGTTTGACATAAAATGCTGTTGTTGGAATTTAGAGGTCTAATCTCCCACTTCAGACAACAATATCAAGAACAAATGCTCTGATGCACCTTAATGTTCAATAACTTGCCTGAGATAGCACAAGTGGATAATGGCAGCATTAGAGTTACAATCTAGATGCCTAGTGCTCATCCTAGTGTCTAATACACTAAAAGAACCCACTTGTTAAACAGTTTATAATATGGTTTCACAGTTCCCTCTCATTCATTATTGATTTTTATAATTGTAATAATTCAGGGACGTATCATCACAGTTAAAGTGAAAAGAATATGTGTAACTTTGAATTTCATCTTTTTTCTGTTTCCATTTTCATGTAGACAGGATCAAGTTACTCTTATGGTTACTATTAGGAAAAAGACAAAAGCACAGTCATCTCACCTGTCATATTTATTCTTAAAACACTGTGCCACACCGTGATTACTTTGCACATTGAGAAAAAACTTTAGAAGCCATAAGTCAGATTGATATTTTAAATTACTGATTACCACTCCTATGATTCTGTACTTCAGAATTGTATCTGTGTTCTAACAGTACTTATCTTTCAGTGTTCAGGCAAGGATTAAATTAGTGAATACAAATAAAGCATGTGTCACATTATTGGCATTTTTAAGTGTAGTGTCTGTATTGAACGTCGATACCTACTTTCAAAAAGAACAAGATATGCGTGAGGTTATCCAGTAGAAGCTAGAGCATGAACTAACTCTACTACAATTTCTAAAATTACTGTCTGATTTCTTGAAAATATACTGCCCCACAATTTCTCCAAGTTGTTGTTGTTTCCAAGAATTATATAAGAATTGGCCTTTTGGAAAGTCAAATCCTATTAATTCAGTAAAAGTATATTGATTCTTTCCTTTCTGAATTCATTACTATATCCTTAATCTTGGCTTAAAACTTAGTATTACTACTTATTGCCTTAGCATTCAGCCTTTCGTGTATTCATTGTTGATCTTCAGAAGGCGGGGTAGTTGTTTATAGAAATTTAAGGCAGAATGTTATAACTTGGACTTTGATGAAAAGTTAGTAATTTAGCAAGAGTTTTGTTCCCAGCAATTTATTTGCCTACTTAACTCAGTATACCATGTTGGTATTTAGAGTCATAAGCCAGGAAACATTAGAGCTAGAAGGAATCATAGATATCAGCACGTCTGATTTCTTTATTATTCACTTGAGGAAACTGATACTCCAACAGTGGAGAAAATTGGCTGTGAATTATTCTATATACTGACTTTCAATGATCTGTCTTTTCTTCATTTTCTAAAAATAATTGACTCTGGAAAACAGTTGTTCAATTTTGCATAATACAGTACTTTGATCAATAGAGTGATAAATATAAATTAATATTATCTAAATTTGGACTATATACAATATTTTAAAACTATTCAGTAGTACAGTACAGCATGTAAGCTTTCTAATTCTTATCACTTTGAAATTATGTGATAGTCTACACTGAAAGCCTCAAGTGATTATCTTTAAGAATTTTCTTCTCCAGTTATGAATCTAAACAGTCTCAGTAATGAAACTACATGGTCTCTGCATGGTCTACTAAATATTTTTAAGAAGTGGAACCCCCTTCTGGAGTTATGAGAGAAACATCACTTCTAAAATGCCTTTAAAAGTACTCCAACATAAACATTACAGTGGAACATTTCATTAGCTTTTTGAGAACAATAAAGAAATGTGGAGCATAATAGGCTAATATGTTTAAGTGGCCTTGGTAGAACCCTACTTAACTCAGTGGGATTTTCTGCAGCATGCGGAGGTGGAAAACCATTGCCTACATATTTATCGTGTAGGACTGACTCTTTCTTTATTGTATGCAGTTTATATCAAAGAGAAGTGACTTTCCTTCTGTAATTCTAAAATGAGGGAAGTCTCAATGTACAAGTTTTAGAAGAATCAATATTTAGGTATGATGATCAGCAACCAGCAGTGGTGGCTTTTGTCATTCTGGATTTCTGTCAATAAAGATGAATTAGGAACCAACACGAATCTTAGTATTTCCCGGCCTCTTAGGGCTTAAATAGCCACCAGGAAATTAAGATCCTAAAGTACCTAAATTCCTAAAGAAATATGTAAGCTAAACCTTATGAGTCACAAATTACAAAAACTAATTCAATTAATACAAATTATTTAGTTATTTAAACTAGCAATGAAAATGTTCTGCGTTGTATTGTGAGTTAAGTAAAAAAAAAATTTAGTAAAAACATAAAATGGTAATTTTATGGTTTTATTGTGATTCAAGTGAATGCACTGAATATATTTCTGGATGATAGTCTGCCAATAAATTCAGTATAAATTGGAACTCATTAGTCTTAGGGACATTGTGATCATTGTGATTTGCTTCAGCTTCTGGGGAAAGAGTGTATAAATTAAGCCCACAATTAAAATATTTAAGCGAGTTAAAACACATATACATGAAGAAAAATGAAGAGTTTCCATGTAGGTATTAGTTTCCTTTGTGCAGATAAGTTATCACCAAAATGTACTGAAAAGTCAAAATTCATATTTTTGTGGCATTGAAGTAATGATACAAAGAAAACGCCTATTGAATGACAGCTCGAGTGGCTGAGGTAGTGTATTTAAGCCATTATGTTAGTTTATTTCACTTCCTATCAAACTTCACCTTAGAAATACTAGCAACTGGTTATATTGATAGACAAATCTGTGTTTCAGTTCCAGGATGTGTTTTCAAATTTTCTCTTCATTGGTTTTTGGGATCTATATGCAAAATAACATATAAACACAAATGTAAAACCCAGCTGTAATTGTTCTTAGCATTTGGTGACATCATAAATCCTTTAAAATATATACTCATATTGTATTGTAAATATCACCAAAACTCTAAACAAAAAACTCTTAACTAAAACTTATTGAAAATAATGCATATGCTTCTTTTTCACCGTGAGGACTGTTTCCTAGCTACCCTATTTATCCCAGTGGAATTTCACAAAAATGTTTCTGGTGCTCCAAGTTAGTCTAACAATCAAGGGTTTATTTTAAAATCCACCCCTAAATATGTTGCTGATTTTGAAATTCTGATTTTGTTCTTATGTAATTCAAAAACAGCTTTAGTTTAAAAACAAAAATTGGCAAAAATACTAGTGTATTATGTGTTCTAATCACGTATGGTGTTTTGAAAAAATACACTCAAAATTGACAAAATTGTTTCATTGGCATTACAGTTCAAATGCATAGATTTTCTTTTTCACAAGTTGTATAAAATAAAAATAAAAACAACAGATTTCTTAAATGAGTATTACGTGAATTTAATTTATTTTTATAATATATTGTACAAGTACACTATAAACATATTTTCATGTTGTGCTCTTGCATCCTTTGTTTTATAGAATTCATTACACTTTAGATTATGATGAAGTCTCTAATGTGCTCTAGTATCAATTTAAAAATATCCGGAGTTCTCAAAAAATTTCACCCAGTGATATGGATAATACTGAAAATCTGGTATCAATGGCCAGATTTTCTGTTTCATGGAGTTCTTAGATTTTTCTTGTAAGAGATTTTTTCTTTTTTCTTTCTTTCTTTCTTTCTCTTACTTTCTCTCTTTCTTCTCTCTCTCTCTCTCTCTCTTTCACTCTCTCTGTCTCTCTCTCTCTCTCTCTCTCTCTTTTCATACAAACTTAAGAGACAGGGAGTTTTCCTGGCTCATACTGCTCTCATGAGACAATGATGATGCTGAAGTCCCTTTCATAATCAGGACCTTTGTAGAGATTGCCCAGGTATTCTTAGCCAAAATATCCCTCTCATTGCAGACTACTCCAGGGCAGCATGTGGTGTGCCAGCTGGATGCCCTCCCTACATGCCTCAGGTGGCCACATTTCAATGGTGCCTATAGAGCACAGGCCAAATTCTCATTGTCTGTGTTAATCAGTGGGAGAATTCCCATAGAAAATGGGATGGAAGCATATTTCAGGAAAATTCAAAGAGATTAGCCAGATGATTAGACCAGGACATTGTAAATTCAGGTTTTATGAAGGATTTCTATAGCATTATCTTAGTTGACCAAAGAATACTCAAAAATTTAGAGATATTTAAAAATCAAAATTTATCATTTTGTTTCACTGTGATTTCTCCAAAGAACTCTGTGTGTTTTTTCTTTAGAAACGATAAGACCTCATCTTGATTCATAACATCAAAGACAACTGTTATACCTAGTAAAATAATTTGATTGAAACTTTTTCTCATGGTCTTGAAAGGATCTGAATTCTACTTGTGAAAGTCCTATTATGCTTCTCTTTTCAATTAAATTCTGACCAGTATGACAAACATGCTTACTGTGTATAAAGCACTATGGTAGGTATTCTGAATAATTCTGGGTATAATAATCTATGGTGTATAATACATTTCCACATTCATTTTCTCCTTTTTGTGAAGACTTACTTTCTAATTATTGCTTATATTGCCTAGACTTTCAGATAACAGTATATTTTAGATTTTGTGTAAATAATTTCTTTCTGTTTATTTTTGGTGAGTCCAGAAGCCATTCTAGAAATACGTTTAGTTTCCCTTGAAGGAAAAATGAAGGCATGTCATTCTATTATCGTGTTAAATTGAGTTGAGTTAGAACCAGTGACATTTTCTGAAATTTTGTTTGTTTCATATTCCATTAGACTCAGTCTTAAGTGCACTTTTTATGACATGATTGAAAACATTCATCAGTATTTTCAGCTAAGAATGTAATTTTATTTACCTCTTTTTTTTTTTTTTTTTTTTTGTGGGTACCAGGGGTTGACCTCAGGACCTCGCACACCAGTAGGTGCCCGTGCCGCTGAGTGATATCACCGGCCCTTTTTCTGTATGTGGGTTCCGGGAGTCGAAATCAGGACCTCGCGCTTGCCAGGCAGGCACTTACGCCGCTGAGCCATCTCACCGGCCCTTATTTACCTCACTTAAGGCAGTTTTAATTATTACATTCCATGTCTTTTTTCTAAGATGAAAAATTTAATTTCTGTAGGGACTATTCATACCCCATACTTAAGATGATATTAAGTTCTGCTGCTCTACTTGGAACCTGTAAGTGTATATAACTTCTAGAGAATAGGTGTGAAAGCTATTATTTTCTATTTGGTGTATGCAATATCCCAATATTTTTGCATATAATACAAAATAAAATGTTTTACTTTTACATTAATGTTACACTATAAATTCTTATTCCTGAATATTTCTGAGGCTTATTCATGTCTTTCTCCCAAGACTACTTTGTAAATACTTCAGTACAATCTGAGTTTTATCTTTACTATTCTATTTTTCTTATCAAGGTATTGTAATGAAGTTCATCTATGCTTTATAAACACAGATTTAAAATAAAATTAAGAGGATAATCATCTTCACTTTAAGCATTGAACACATCACTGATTTTCATAAACTTGAGACTCAAAAGCTGGTAGGAATTCATTCTTTTATTTACGATATCAAATTTGCGAAAAGACACTCTCCAGGTACCCCATCAACTATGTCTCCTTGTGTGTTTGGCCAGAGGGCAGTCATACTGACCCCATCTGGAAAGTCTGGCTGAACTAGAATCTTGGACCATTAGAATCCCATTCATCAAGGTCCACATAAAGTAAGGGAAGTGGGAAGCAGGAGGACAGATGGTGGGGTCGGCAGCAAAAAAGTTCTTGTTGACATTGATGTAGACCCTTCTTCTTGCCAGAGTGACTCCATGGACTTATTTTGGCATGGAAGACTAGGCCAAAGCTATCATCTTAATAGAAGGTGAGCTGCAGGCAAACTGGAGAGCTCTATGCACAGTAGGTATTTAGGTTTGGCTTAGATTTTGTCTATCAGCTTGACTGTCTATATATTTGATTGATGTGCAGTGGGGCTTGAAAGTGCTGCATTGATGTTGGGGACTGTGTCATAAGGTTCCTGATATGGTGCACATATCTGAATGGAGTTGGACATTGATTGTCCTTGTCTATGCCAAACGACACCAGAAAAGAGTGCAGGATTCTGCAGTTGAATAGCAGATGGTGAGTGCAGACATTTGGAGGGGTGTGACTTCAACTACAATATGGAGCCAGCAAACTTACTTAGAAGGTTATTGCATATCTTGACTGTGGCAGCTATTTTTTAAGCACTGATGAAAAGTCCAAATCCTACCATTGTTACTTTCAGAGTACTTCTAGCTTGGTTGGTGTTCCAGCCAAAAGAAATGTGAAAAACAAAGCCACTGCTCCCTATTTGGTCATAGTTGGTTGGGGATGACTTTCTGGGTGTTGACTAAATAGACCAAATAAACATTCTCAGATTGTATATTTCTGAGCTTAGGACTAAAACAGTTATTACCAATGTAGTTAAATTTTAGCTACAAGTAGACAGAGGAATGGGCATCAGATAACTAGGAGAAGACTGTGATCAAATATTGTACTTAAAAATGATTCTATTACCTTTGCCTTTTAATTCTGAAAAAATAGTGTTTATCAGAAATAAGAAAATGAAATATCTCCTCAATAAATGTACCTTATTGACAGAAATGAGGAGAAACACAGATGAAAGAGCAAAGTAATTACATCTGTATAGAAAAAGTGACTTTTACTGGTGTCTGATCTTTTACTTGGAGTACATTCTGAACCTATTTAAATTAATTTTAAGTTTAAAGTATTTTCCCAATTAAAAGGTATGCAATCTGCTCAGTGAAGAGAAATTTGGAAATAAAAAATATTTATCAAACGTGATTGAAATCAGTTGTCACCACCACTAAGTGATAAATATTTCAGAGATTTTGTTCTGCCTCCTTCCAACTTTATGTGCAACTCTAAATTATGCATGTGTGCATATATGTTATTGTATTTGTATTTTTAATAAAATTTTGGATCATATGGCCTGTACTCTGCTTTGTTCACTTAGCATTAATTATTAGTTCTCAGTCATGAAATTGTCATTTTTTAAGACTCAGATAATGTTGTACTTTATGTATCAAAAAATTATAACCAACTCCTCCTTATTTGACATTGAAGTTATTTCCCACTATTATTTGTTACTTGGAGGATCATTATTTATAAAGTTTTATTTGCATCTTGGATTGTGTTTTTAGGATGCAGCCTTACAAGGTGAATTTCTGGATTAGTGAATGTGAACTTCTCAACGTTCTTCTGATAACTTTTCCCAAATATTATGTGAAAGTACTTTTCTAAATACTTTTCTCATCTACATCATGCACATTTGTCAATTTGGCAGTTAAAGTACTGGGATTTTTTGTTTTGTTTTAATTTGTACCAATTTGATTAATAGGAAGTAGATTCTTGTTTGTATATCTATATGCCATTGTTTTCTTCTTTTTATAAAATGTTTGCTTATGTCCTTTACTAATGGCATCTTACTGATTTGTAAGATTTTAAAACTATTAAGTCACTAGTTTTGACAAATGTTGAAAAAATGTTTTTCCCAGTTTCATGTGTGATTTAAATATTTTTGCTATTGTCAGTAGCAAAAAATTTAAAATATTTCCATGGCCAATTTGACTGTTTTTTTTCTATAACTGTGTCCTTTGTTTTTAATCTTCCTTTTTAAAAGTTTGGAATCTGATTAATAATCAACTTTATTCCTAATGATTGCAGCTCTATTTTGTATTTTTAATTCTAATTCCCTTCAAAATTTATTTTAGCCTAAAGTATGAGATAAGCATCTCACTTAATCTCGTTCCCAATTATTAGCCATCTGAGCACTATTTCCTCACTGATTCTTATGCCATCTTTATTGCACACTAACTTTTATTAACATTAGAATCTATTCTTTTTCTTTTTTTTTTTTTAGTTCTTTCACTCATTCTGTATTGTCAGTCCAGCATCACAATGCATTTATGTATCCATTAAGTCAAATACTCCCTTGCTTTTCTCTCTGCAAAAAAAAAATGCTTTCAGTATTGTCACCTACTTATTATTTAAGATTAATTTACTTTATTGAGTTCGTAAAAATGTTCCACTAGAATTTTATTAAGCCTATAAATTAATATCTTTGCAGTATTCATGCTCAAAAGTTTATTATGTTTCCCATTTCTGTAATGTTTCTTATATAAAGAAATTGTGTCATTTATATAGGTCTCTAAATTCCTTTTTTTAATGGTTATGAACATACTATGTTCTTAGTATTGTTTTGGATTGCTTACATTCTACTTTGTATTTTTTTAGTAGAAAAGCTGTATCTGTTCTTCATAATATTTGTTATCTAGCTATTTTACTCAACTCTCTTAAGAGTTCCTTGTAAGTTCTCTTAGGTTTTCAGTGTCATTAAGTTATCCACCAACAGTGATGTCTATGTACCTTTTTCTCTTTGTATTTAATGTCCTATTTCATTGACTAAGATTTCCAAAACAGTTAAGTAATCCTTGTGATACTGAACATACTTCTTGTTTTTAATTATAGGGTGATGTTTCCAGGTTTTTTTCTTAATTAAAGGTAGATATTAGTTGTTGATATAAGACAGATATTGGTAAAGTAGATTTGAATTTTATTTTTCTTTCTTTTTATTAGGATTAAGTGTTGAAGTTTATCAGTCTCTTTTCTGGTATTATCAAACCCTATTTGGTAGACAGAAGAGTTTTCTTGTAGTATATTTTTAAATTCAAATCAATTCATCAGATATTTATTCGTAATTAGCCATGTGCCAGAAGTTTTTACTAGGCACTAGAATTCAGATGCATAGCCCCTTCTCTTAAACATTTTACAGGACAATTTGGAACATAACTATTCAGAAAAATATTTAAATAATTTATTTCTCATTAATAAATTGGTCTTGTATTCCTGGAAAACACTTCATATTTAGGATTTTATTAGGAAAACTGAAGGCTTTTTATAACAATTTTATACCACGTCACAGTGTAAATATTATACTGTATATTTAAAATTGTTAAAATATAAAATAATTTATGGTTGGAGTTAGTTTTTACATCAAAAGTTTAGTGTACAGATTCTAATTAAGAACATCTGTGAGAGTTAGTAATTCTTCAGAATACTTCCAGGCCTTGTAATATAGATTCTTTATATTCTATGTGATTAGAAGGATGGAACGTCTAATCATACTTTGTTACTTTTTTTTTTTTTTTTTTTTTTTTTTTTTTTTTGAGACAGGGTTTCACTATGTAGTGTAGACTGGCCTTGGACTTACTTATGTAGCCCAGGCTGGCCTCAAACTCACAGCAATCCTCCTTCCTTAGCCTCCCTAGTGCTAGGATTACAGGTGTGCACCACCATGCCCAGCTTTTGTTGCTTCTTGTACAGTATGACTGAAATGAAATGTGATATTGATGCAAATCACTTTTATGTGGCTGCCATTGGGTATTTATTTCTCTGAGAGTCTTTTGAGTCACCTGTAGGATTTCAGTATGTATTTACATAGGTCTATTTTCAATTCAAGGATTTTTTTTTTATTATTGTTTCAATGTATGTTAGTATAAAGTACTGTATCCTACTTTTTGGTCTAGTGATATAATTTATCTTATTTTTTTAAAATCTTTTTGTTCTTTTACACAATATGCATGAATGAACATTTGATATTTTTAAACTGTACCCTCTTGACTAGATCCTTTGTATTTTACACAAATCAAACAAATATTTAGTGAGAATAAATTTTCTACTCAATACTGTGTTAGTTATGAATAATTGTATAGAAAAACTTAAGTCTTGTGCTTTCAAGGAAATTATTTTTTCATTATGAATGCAAAATAAAAAATTTAATGAAATTTTTATTCTTTGTAGAGGTCAATATATGTGTATTATGTATATGTATATATTCAACATTATATTCTTGATTATTTTAGCAAAAGTGTTAGAATATACAAAAGAATTTTTGTATATTTAGCTTACCTTGGCCTCTTGGTAGTTTTCCTATCATTATTGTCCCTTTCTAATTATTTCCTCACTTGCTGCTTAAAAACTATATTTACTTTTACAAAATTACACTGGATAAACAAATGTCATGCACATTAATCTGTAAAATACTACCAGTGATAATTTGCCATACACAAAGGTGACTCTGCTCTGAGTTTGGAAATAGGAATTGTGCTGGCTAATATTAAGTATAGACTGAAAATCATTGCTGAGTGTATTTGATTAACTTGTTCATATTTTCAAAGTTAGTATGTAAAGTAGAAAAATCCAAATGTTAACACAAAGTTAGAATATCTACTAAAAGGGAATTTTTGCAGTAAATTCTGGTATTTAGAAGATTCCCATCCTTTGGGCTTTCGTGAGATTTTTATTTGATAGAGCCATCCACTTTAAACTTTAGCATTCAGTAGCTATTCTCTTAGAACTTTAAAAATTATTATATTTTATAAAATTTTACCCCCTTTCAATTTGTAATGCGATCGTTGAATAATGTTTTTCACAGACTACAATGCCTGTCCCTGTGGTACTGTTATTCTATCTTAATTCAGAAGCAGTACTATTGATTAAGTAATAGAAATTCCAGACTTGAGAGCATTTTCAGCCACCATTTTGCCTTAACGTCACTATGAGCTTCTGGTGTGGTGTATCTGCCTGAGGTCTTATTAAAATGTAAATAAATTGTACCCAGCACACTTCCTCTATTTGCCCAGCCTGTTGCTATATTAAAACAACAGCTCAATGAAACATATTGATATATTGTGTATTTCCATACTAATCCAAAATGAAGAAGTAGTTGTGTGACTATATAATACAGCCCACTTCATAACAGTTTTTGTTAAAGTGTTTTATGAACTGAGGATAATCTGAGCCATGGGAGATCATGTAATTCTGTATGACAAAGTTCATGGAAAGAAGTTAGCTCCTTGGATACAAGTGGATTAGACACTTGAGAGATATGCATTGGGGCTCTTATAGCATTTTACCTTTATAGTACAAGTATATGTATCTATAGATACTATATATCTGCATAATAGATATAGATACAGATGCAGATACAGATATAGATATAGATACAGATATATCTCCATAGGAGCTTATTGGGTGAAATTAAATTCATGTAATAATTATCAATAATAATGACTAAAAATGTAACTAATAATATCAAGCCTATGAAACACAATACTTGCTTATTAATTTTATAGAAAAATAATTACTGTAGAAATCTTTCAGTTGCTTGAATACATACCAAATAATGGGAATAGGAGGCAATTCAGTGATATGCAGGGGACAATGGGTAGATCAAACAGGGATTAAAGTTTATCACATTGATTATCTCTGTATGATCAGATTATTGGTGCTTGTAATTTTCCCTTGTACTTATCTGTATCTTATGGGGTTTTTTTTGTGTGTGTGTGATGTCCATGTCTTAATCTTGTAGTCAGGAAGAGCTAATGTAAAATGTATTATCCATAGACAGCCTACAGATAATTCATTAAGAGTTAACTATAAAAAAATCTGCCAGGGAGAGTAGAAGTTAGGAGCTAAATTTAAGGGAAACATATCCTATAATACAAATAATCCATTGTCTCAAGACTTAGTACATTCTATTTTTAAAGTATTCTTTAGTCCATGTCATGGAGACTCAAGCTCATATGGTTAAGTAATAACTAGGAGTTTTATCTGAATATTTATATGAAGTATAACAGCAAGACAGCTAGCTGAAAAACAATATATTAATTATATTTTGTAAGAAGTATTATAGATATAGATTATATGGAAGTTTAGTATAACTTATATGGAAGCTTAGTACAATTTAGAAAATAATTGTCTTTAGGTGCAAATTTGCACCTTTGTGCAAATTATTAAAGAAATCTTTTGTTCCAGCAGATGCAGGTTGGCCCAGGGACATGACTTGTTGAGCTGTGCACCCCCTCAGCCTGGATGCCATGTACAGGGCACAGTCTGAAAAATCATTCATTGGTGCCCTATGTTACATACTTTATTAATAATTTGAAAATAGTTGCTATTGTCCCATTGGGTCCAAATCACTTTATTCTTGCACAGAAATTCAAGAATCACCTTCATTTGATTTAATGAAAAGATGCTTACCTAAGCTTCATATTAATTCCAAACTCCAATGATATAAATCTGTTCTTTTTCTCACATATCTGATTTGAGGGTAGCTTTGAGCATAGAAGAAAACTAAAGACACCACAAAAGTGAGTATGCCTTTACTGTCTTGTTTCTGTATTGCATCTGAATTTTGTAGTATCATAAAGTAAATTTAGATGAATTGAGAAAGGGTAGATAAAAAGACAAGAAAGATAGTTAGGAATCCCTTCAAAAAAATTAACGTAGTTTAAAGAATACATAGATATATGATATAAACATATTTATTTAATATTAATGAAAGAAATTATAAATGAAGTAAATGAAAAATAAAATGAATAAATAAGGAGAAAACATTAGACCTATATTTACAAAGGCATTTTATATAAAAGCTTATGTACATTTACAGTTGAATTGTCACCTTATATTTTGAAAAAACACATTGCTGATTTTTTTTTTTTTTGGTGAGTACCGGGGGTTGACCTCAGGATCTCACGCGCCAGCAGGCGCCCGTGTTGCTGAACGATATCACCGGCCCTTTTTCCGTATGTGGGTTCCGTTAGTCGAACTCAGGACCTCACACTTGCCAGGCAGGCACTTATGCCGCTGAGCCATCTCACCGGCCCAAAAGAAATCTCTTTATAGGATGCTCTTCAGAAGTAAAAGGATCACTATATTATGTTATTAATATCATGGTAAATAATCACTTTCATGAAATGCAAAGGATATTTTATGAGATGCTTCTTTTATAGCCCTCAATATAGATTTTAAAAATCTAATTAATGTGTAATTTAGTATTGTCAGTCTTACAACACAACTTACACCAGATAGATAACATTCCATTCCAGATTGTCGAATTTATCAAGGTGCTAAATTCAAATTAAAGGACTACATATCCTTCAGGAAATTCTTCATGACAGTGACTTCTAGTGTGTATCACTAGAATGCAGCTATTTTTTGTTAATAGTAAAAATAGTAGTCAAAGTGGGATCGGGTTGAAATTCTCTTATAGAAATTACAAAGCCTAACAAAAGCACAGCTGAAGAAAGGTTCACCTACTTCACTTAGGAAACAGCTGGAGAAGTGGTATTCCATAGGGCCAAATATCTTCTTAAATATTTAAGTCTACTGTAATATAAAGATAAATGGGAAGTGGAGGCTGTAAGGTTCTTCATCACCGTCTGGATATTGCTTGAATGATAACTATGTGCAACAAGGAAATGGAGTTTCATCATATTGCAAAATCAGACTTACTTGTGTCCTTAAACAATATAAGTGCTATTTCAGGGTTTTATTTTATTGATTAGATTTCTTATTTTTCAAGTAGAAACAATAGTCTTTATTGTTATTGGTTTCTGTGTTAAAGATGAATTGTTATGACACTTCGTTGAGATCAAGGTTGGTGAATAGATTGATTTCTGTGACAACGTGAAGCATGAAAGTTGATACAAAAATATCAGTGAGATATTCAAAGTTAAAGCTTCACACACTTTGCATTTTTGCTGTACAAAGTTTGCTAACTTTTGTCTATCCTTTTCAGTGCCTTTGGTGAAAAATAAAAGTTAAAAATTCTTAGAAGCAAATACTACATGTTTATTTTATGTGATAGCAATGATTCTGCAAATATATTCATAACTTAAATGCTGTAGGAGAGTCTACTCTCCAGAGAATTTTATTGTGGATCATCATGTAAATCAAAAGTTAGCTTTACAGTGAATATTTATTCCCTACTTCAGTATGGGAACTTTCTAATTCATAAGAGTTATTTAAGTTCCTAATGGACTGTATCCCCTCAGTGTGTTCCTGAGGAAATATACCATAATTGGGCCCAGAAAATTGTGAGAGAATAAGTTGATAAATATCTGCTCCAAATAAGTATTTTGACATATTGTAGGATCTCCGACCTGTTAATTTTTATGAGATTAAGTCTAAATGAATGTTCTCCAAAATGTCTTGGAATGGGTTTCTTTCCATTTAATTCAGCTCCAAACATGTTTACAAGTCATCATGAACTAATATAATTCTAGCCCTTTTCATTCTCTGGTTCCCCTCAGTTCTGTCAAAAAAGGTAAAACTCTTTTTTTCTGTGGACATTTGACAGTCTAACTCTGTATCCTATCCATCTCAAAATCTTCACGGACCTACCGAAAGTTTTTCAGGTTTGATAGACATTTTTAATTCCCCAAAACTTCTATTAAACTTTCTAGAGATATAGTAGTACAGGACATAGAGGGTTTTCTACACACATGCAAGTATGATGGATATTTTCATTAAATGACAGTCAGACTCCCCCCCAACACCCATACCTGCAGCTTGGGCCACTGATTCCTACATTGCAAGGGAAATAATTCGGCAGTGTTCATTCATTAACTGTTCTTCAGTTTTTTTATGAACATAAAGTACATCACCCAAACTGGATACTTTGTGAGTATTAGCACAACTATAGTAATTGGAAGTCCGTGCTGATTTAGCTAGGAATTCTTCCATCCCCGGCTCCTCCCCAAAGCTCCCTTGTGACACAACACTTGTGCTGGGCAGAGCATATTGTGAAGGGATGGATTTTGATGAAGTAGAACATAGCACTCCATGCCCTGAGGTGTTGTCAAAACAACAGCAAATTCAGTGGCAAACAAACAGAAAAATCAAACATATTTACCCTGAAGTTGTAGTTCAGAATGGGGCAGGATGTAATAGACTGGCAGATAGGCCGTAAACTTAAATTGAGGAGCTGGAAAAGTAAACTGCCATAATAAGCCTTAATAAAGTACTACATACCCCTGCTTGTCTGGAAAGTGCACACCTACTCTAACTTAGGACCACAGAGGGTTAAGGTTTCACATATCTCTGACTGAACCTCACAATTTGGGTGCAAAAAATGGAGATAAGAGAGAACCTAAATGGAAAGTAAATGTTAGGGAAGATGTGTAAACTGCCTGCACTTTGAAAGCATTCTCTTACACCCATATCCATCAGCAAGGGGTGCTACCTTATTGACCAAAGGAGTTTGAGTACAACCTCTGACCAAACATTGTCTGGTCTATACACTGTGTGGTCACAGGGGCAAATTCTAGCTAAAATATAAAATTAATAATTATAAAAAGTGAGCAGAGACATCTGCGGAAGAGTTAGATCAAGTAAATCCTAACCGAACAAACAGCAGCACAACTACAACCCATAAAAGGGAAAAATCAAAAGTCAGAGTTGTTATCACATATTATACAAAACTTCAATTTTCAAGGAAATATTATGAGATATATAAGGAAGCAAGAGTGTTCTCTATATCCAATTATAAAAGCAATTGAAAGAAACTGGCTCAGATTTGAAGTGGAGAGAACACTTCCTTCCATGTCGAATTTAGCAAATGAAGATAAAAAAGCAGCCTGTATAACTATGTTACAGTAGATATGAAAACCATGTTAAATAATTAAACATTAATTACTCCTTAAATAGAGAATATTAATATAAAGATAGAAAATATTTTAAAAGTAACTAGTAAAATTCTGGAGTTGAAAAGTACAGATGAAATGAAAAATTAAGAAACAGTGAACTTGAAGATTATCCAATCTGAAGAAGAAAAAATTGAAGAAAATGCGCAGAGCTTCATGGATGCGTGAAGCTTCAAGCATGCTAAATATGTATAATGGGAGAGGAAGAAAAGAGAAAAAGAGAGAGGACAGAAAATATTTGAAGAAATGTGAGCAAAGACTTCCCAAATGTTATGAATAACATCGATCTATATATTCAAGAATCTCAAAAATCCCAGGTAAGTTAAATGCAAAAAGATGTATACAAATTTGGCTATCCAACTTTAAAAGCCACGAGGGCCGGTGAGATGGCTCAGCGGCATAAGCGCCTGCCTGGCAAGCGCGAGGGCCCGAGTTCGACTCCCGGAACCCACATACGAAAAAAGGGCCGGTGATATCGCTCAGTGGCACGAGCGCCTGCTGGCGCCTGAGGTCCTGAGGTCGACCCCTGGTACCCACCAAAAATCAATCAATAAATAAATAAAAGCCACGAAAAAAGAAAATCTCAGATGTAGCAAGAGGAATAAAAACTCATTATGTACAGGGGAAAACACTATGATTAACAGCTTGTGTCTCAATAGAAACAACTGAAGCCAGAAGGCAGAAGGACACCATACTCAATCTGCTGGGAAAAAAAAAAAAAGTAATCAATTAAGAATTTTATATTTAGCAAAACTTATACAAAAATGAAGATAAAACAAAGATTTCCCAGATAAACAAAGACAGATAATTTATTACTAATACACCTACCTCACAGGAAATCCTTTAAGCTGAATGCAAATGACAACAAATAATAACCCAAAGAAATAAAAAGATTTAATCATGTGAATATATAGTGCTATGGTTTGAATATGAGTAGTGTCCCCCAAAGGTTATATGTTAAAGGCTTAGTCCTCAGGGTGGCTGTACTGGGAGATTCTGTGGTCCTTTCAGAGGTAGAGCCTTATGGAAGTGCCTTTCATCACTCAGTGTGTACCCTTGAAGCTCACTGTAGCCACCTGCTGGTCCTCGGTCTTGCTCTTCATCCTGGCTTTATCATACATTTTCACCATGATATGCTGCTCTCTTCAGAGGCCCTGTTAATGGGCCACTGAATCGTGGAACAGAACCTCCATAACTGTGAACCAAAGTAAACCTTTTCTGTTTCTTAATCACCTCAGGTGTTTCATTATAGACAGAAATATGACTAACACATGTAGTTGAATATAGATACAACAAAATTGACAGATTTTTTTTTTTTTTTTTTTTGGCTACACTGATGAAAGAAAATGGACAGAAAATGACAGATTACCAAAATCAGGAATGAAAGCATGGATGCCACTATAAACCCATAGAAATTAAAAGAATTATAAATTAATACTATGGACAGATATTGCCTATGTAGCTTTAAAACTCAGATGAAATAAGCATATTAAAAATGAACAAATCAAAACTGACTCAAGAAAAAAATAGAAAATTTTAATAGACTTATAACTTTAAAAGGATGAATTTTATAATAAAAAGAAATTCTAGATGGCTTCACTCCTGAATTCCACCCAGTTTTTAAAGGGGAAAAATACCAATATTTCACAAAATTTCCTATAAAATAGTCTAAGAAAGCATTTTTGATTCATTCCATGAGGACAGTATTTATGAGCCAAAGTCAGACAAAAACATTATAGTTAGCGAAACTGAAAGCCAGTTTCTGTAATGAAAATAGACACCAAAATCCACAACAGAATATTAAAAATAAAAAGATACGGCAATATTGAAAATGTTGTAAACCCTGACGAAATAGGGCTTATCACAGAAAAGAAACCTTATTTGGAGAAAATCCAGTGTTTGTTTGTGTCAGAAATTTCCAACAAATTAGTAAAAGATAGGAATTTTTGTAAGCTGATAAAGGTATATATAAAAAAACCTATAGCTATCATCATACTTGATGAAAGATTGACTGATTTACACTTACGATTGGAAAAGAGCCAAGATTATCAGATCTCACCTATTTTATTCAGCATTGTAATAAAGTTTATACTGAGAATGATACGAGAGAGAAGAAGAGAGGAGAGAAAGGAAAAAAGGGCGAGAAGAGAGGAAAGAAGAGGGCATGAGAGAAAAGGAGAAAGAGCACAGGGAAAGAGAAGAGGGAAGGGAGGGGAAGACAGAACAGAAATGAATCAAAGACATCTAGATGGAAGTAAAAAAGTTAACTATTTTTTATTTGCAGATAGTATAATCCTGTGTGTAAAAAATGTTAAATAATCCACACATATACATATACAAGCTATAAATGAGTTCAGCAAGTTATCTACGTATAAGAGCATTGTAAAGCAATCAATTATATTTCTATTTCTAAGCAATAAACAAATTAGTAAAACAATTCTATTCACTATAACATGAAAATAGTCATTTTTGCAGAAATTCACAAGCTGATTCTAAAAGTTGTACAAAACTCATATTAATTAAAATAATTATGAAAGGAAAATAAAATTAGATTATATGTGCTTCCTCATTTTAAAACTTACTGTAAAAAGTACAGTAAGGAGAGGAATGTGTTACTGCCATGTAGGTCAATGAAATGGTATTGAGAATCCAGAAAATTAACCCTCACATTTTTGTCAGTGGATTTTGATGAAAGTACCAAGGCAATTTGGTAGGGAAAGTAATAGTCTTTTAATAAATAGTGATAGCTAATTGATATCAGGACTTTTTGGGTTTTTTAAATTTTCATATATTATATGAACTATAAATGGATATTCATGATACTAGGATAATAAGAAAATTTTGTTTTAAATCCTTACCTCACATCATACACAAAAATTATTTTAAAAATGGGTCATGGGGGGCCGGTGAGATGGCTCGGCAGCGTAAGCGCCTGCCTGGCAAGTGCGAGGGCCCGAGTTCGACTCCTGGATCCCACGTACGAAAAAGGGGCCGGTGATATCACTCAGCGGCACGGGCGCCTGCTGGCGCTCGAGATCCTGAGGTCGACCCCCTGGTACCCACAAAAAAAAAAAAGGGCCGGTGATATCACTCAGCGGCATGGGCACCTGCTGGCGTGCGAGGTCCTGAGGTCGACCCCCAGTACCCACAAAAAATAAAATAAATAAATAAATAAATAAATAAATAAATAAATAAATAAATAAATAAAAATGGGTCATGGACTACATTTAAAAGCTGAAATTACAACATTTCTATATAGGAGAAAGTTCTAGATAGGAAAAATTCTTCACTACCTTGGGTCAGACTAAGTTCTCAGATATGGCACCAAAAGCTTGATTTAAAAAAATAACAAAACTGGTAACTCTCATAATATATACAAAAACTCTCCAATTCAACATTAAAAAAAGAAAAATTAGGAAAAATTTTGAATATACCTTTCACCAAATAAGACAAAGTAATTGCTAATAAGCACATGAAAAGATGCCTAATACCATTAATCTTTAGATAAAAGTAAATTTAACCCAGGAGATGCACCCACTATAGTAGCTATACTAAAGAAGATAGAAAGTAACAAGTGTAGGTAAACATATGAAAAAATGGAACCTTCCTGCCTTGCTAGTGAGATTGTAAAATGCTACAGACACTTTGGAGAATGGTTTAGAAATTTCTTAAAAGTTAAAATAAACATCCTATGACATAGCAACTTCACTTCAAGGTATCCACCTAGGAGAAATGAAAACATACGTCCACACAGAGTCTTATATGTAAGTAAATGTTCATGGCAGCATTATTCATAATAGTCAAAAACTAGAAACAATCCAGAGTTCATCAGTTGATGAACGGATAAACAAAATATGATGCCCTAGCCATACAATAGTAGACCATTCATCCACAAAAAATAGATTACTGCTATATGCCACACATATATAAATAATTAAAAATGAATTATAAGTTTAAAAATCACATGAAAGATACTATATATTGTATAGATAGTTACATTTATAAGAAGTGTCCAGAAAATGCAATGTTTTAGAAACAGAAAGCAGATAAGTTGTTATCTGGGACCAAAGGTAAATACAGGGTTTGACTACGTAAGGATATAAAGGTACTTTTGGTGGTGACCAAAATGTTTGTGGAAGTGGTTATACAACTTTAAATTTACATATAATTTTTGAGTTGTACACTTAATAAGGGTGAATTGGATGTTATATGAGTTAATTCTCAACATGCTGTTAAAAATGAAATTACACTTCTAAAAGCAAAAAGAATTTGTGGAGAAACTTGACAGACATCAGATATCATCTTAACCAAGTGACCAACAAAGCTCCCAGTATGGCATGTTGATATCACGCATTTCCTGGTATTATAAGAAAGGTGCTTCTCCTCTATTTTATTCATTCCTAAAACTCATAATTCCAGTCTAATTCTGCGAAAACATCAGCCATGTTCAAATTCAGTAACATAACACAAAATATCTGATCACTGCTTTTCAAAAGTTATGAAGGTGGTAAAAAGGAAAGACTGAGAAATTGTCATAGCCTAGAGGAGACTATGGAGACATGGTAACTACATGTGGTTTAGTGTCCTGGATCAAATTCATTAAATTATTGTTTTATATTTGAAGTGGGGAGAAATTAGTTATGTTTGTAAAAAGTCATTATATTTTGGTAATGCCCACTAAAGTATTCATGGATGAGATGATGTGATATCTGAGATTCTCTTTGAAATAATCTAATGGACGAAAAAATGGGTAACAATGTAAATGAAAAATAAATTAACTGTGGGTGAGGAATACATGGGAATTCATATTACTATGTGTGCCACTTTTACATGTTTAAAATTTTCCATTAAAAAGTTTTTAAAAAGTAAAAAAAATTTTTAACCCAAAAAGTATTATAATTAGCTTTCTATGCTGATCACGCACAAGGCTTGCATCTTTTAAAAATCAAATCTGAACAGTGTCAAAATGCATAAATCATAGAGAGGTGAATGAACTCAAAAATGATCTGAGCAAGATATGATCAGGGCTGAATAGCTGGGAGAACATTAAGGCAAGTGCCTGAATGCCTGAATTAACAGACCTCCTAACTGCAATGCTTTGTTGTTCTTTTCTTGAAGATCTCTGACCTGGTGATATCTAAAACTCCTATCTATATGAGGATTTTTAAAAGTAGAATGTGGTCAGAAGCAGCCCTTTGTTCCTACTCAATGTTAAGCTCTATAGTTCCTCAACCTCCTTCAGGTTTCATTTTATTGACTGAGGGCTTTGTTTGTGCCCTTGTGATTTACAGGATAGGTTACTGTAAAATACCGCATTTGCTACTTCTCTGGAAGTCCAAACCAAGTCTTTAACTAGTGAGAACATAGAATTCTTTGCTAAGGGATCTCTGCCAGGGAAGCATTCTTCCAGGCTTTGTAATTTGCATTGATTTCTGAGCCACTTTTCAGTTCATCATTAGATGTTGACTATAATCTATAAAGCTTTACATAGTTTTGTTCTGATTGGAGAAGTCTAGCACTGGCTGTCAATTTTAATGACTGAGATTAATCTGTATTATAAAAATAAAATTTTTGAAAGAGTTTTGAAGCTGAAATATCAGGAAGTTCTTCCTATTGATGTCACATACTCTACAAATCCACTATTTGAAAGGTGGATTCAGTGTACAGTTGTGAACTTGAGCAAAACAAATACCTAAGTCAGAAAGTTGAAAAGGAGATAATAGTAAAACCAGTAATAAGATCCTTGTCTTAAATGTCTACCCTTCAGAATCTTTCACTTTCTTAATGACCTGCCTTCCGATTTCTAACCAATACTGAGCCTCACTGCATAGTGACAGAGTTAATCATTTGTTCCTGAAGCAAATATGAAGAGGAGCAGTGTTCATGTCAAAGACAACTAGTCCCACTTCCAGGTACATCTTTGGGCCAAGATACGTAGTCACCAACAGTGAGTTGGCGACTGTATTTTTTGAGTTCTGGCGCAAAGTAAGATCCATCTGTTTTGCCCAGCCGTTTGCTTGAGTGCCCCAGAATGGTAGTGTTATTAGTCTTATTTGCAGTCCTGTTTGAGGTTATGTATAATATAAATAAACCTCAGTTCTCCTTGTGATGAATGCAGCATAGGAATAAAAAGCTGTGGTGTTGATAGTAGTAAGTGATGTTGCATCTCATATTTTCTATATTGCTCTGTTTTCTTCAGATTGGGAAACAGACATTTAAAAATGAGTTTGTTATCTGGAAGGATAGTTGGGACCAAGTTTTCCTCAACAGGATACAAGATGTTATTTTTGAGCTTCATTACCTTCACCAAGGGAAAGAGAGGAAAAAAAGCAGAGAGGGAGAGTAAGAGAGAAGAAAGTGAAAGTAGGGAACAAACAAGCAGAAAAAGAGTGAAAACAAAGGTTAAAGAAGACAAAGAAATGACAAAAAAGGAAGGAAAAAATGTTACGTCGTAAACTATTCACAGAATTGACTTTATTATTTTGAACTGAATCTTTAATTCACTCTACATCTGGTAAATTGAGGAAAAGAAAATCTGACCGAACTGCTAGCTGTCAGTTAAATAGTTTATATGTAAATATTCAGCCTAGTTTCTATCACTTTTTCTTGGCTGAGCTAGAGAGTGAATTAGTTTCACTAACTGTATTTTATTGGTGAGTAGGACAACACCAATTGTTGATATGGATTTATCTATAGGTGGGCAGTTTTTATATTTTTTTAGCCACTTAACAAAGATTATTGTTATTTCATATGATTTCTGAGCACAGTTATTTTTGTCAGTTTCTTTTATGAATGTTTCATTGCCTTATAAGGATATATATGCACTCCCCTCCTCTCATTCAGTTGTCCCTGGTGACGCCTCCATAATTTCTGTCTTTACACTGGTGCATTTTTAGTCTAATTCAGGCATTTGAGAAGCAAAGGAAAAGTTTAGTCAATGTCAGTGATTTAAAAAAAAAAATCGAATCTCATTCATGGACGGTTTTAGTGTGACTCTGAGCAAGCAGCATTTAAAATCTGTGTACGTCAAATAGATACATTATCCAAATTACTCTTCCATATATTTCAAAGGAAAAAGAAAACAAGAATTCACAAGTGAGAAACACATGCATTTCTAATAATAGGTGCGATTTCGGGGGTCATTTATGATTATACTTTCAAATGTAGACGTATTAAAATATTAATTTCTATTATGTGAAGTTGGACATAAACATAGCCACACATATTGATACAAAGATATATATATATTTTAAAATACTTCTGTAAAATAACAGAAAGATAATTATAATCATTCAATTTAAATTTTTAAAAACTATATTTTCTAAATTCTTATGTGTTATCTCAACCTAAAAATAGGCATGACTTAATCTAGTGTGTATAAGGTTTTTCTTAAGCTATTTTCTTTTTTATAGATGATTTTGTTGGAAGAAAGAAAAGGTTAGAAAAAAATGGTATGATGTTTTAAACCCAAATATTTGTCATGTAATTGGAGATCTTAATTCCTAGACTCATAAATTTGAAGACTTAAGAATACTTTTTTTTTTTTTTTTTTTTTTTTAACTAGGAGGTTAAACCAGAAGGTCTGGTTCAAAATCTGATGATCTCCCTGTGCTGTTTCAAACACTGTGGTTGAATGTGACAAGATGTACAGTATGATTTGAAATGGGGCACACTAAACCCATAGTACATTGCAATGACCACTTTGTATTCCCAAGTATGTTCATTTACCTCTACCTCACCATCTGCCCTGCCACCATTTCAGTCATTTGAAAGCAGTAGATCTAGCATTTGTTCTGCAATTCTATTTGAAATCATAATTTTCTTTTAACATATGTATTCAGATCTGTAGATTTTTCTTCTTTGTTCTTTGAGTCCAACCATTTCATGTAATCTTTAGGCTTTGAAAGTGTTGTGGAGTTGTTTTTTATAAAGGAGATAAAATATAGGTGAAATTCAGAAGCACCAAGTTTCTAGTCACATCATTACGAAATCCTTAACATGGAGGCGTATTTTATTTTTCAGAATTGCTCCCCCCGCCCCTTTATGAAAAAATTATTCTGGGAAGAGGATTTTTCCCCCTTAACAGGAAAAAAAAAAGCCACGCTTGACTGATAATGCATTGCTTTGGATGGTGAAACATTATGAAAGTTTAATTTTTAATTAAATCTGAAATACCAATTATAACTGAAAGAGATTTTAACCTGTTTCTTTTCAGACTGCCTGAAGTTACATTTAGAGACTGAAATCACTGCACCTTAAAAACAAAAGACTGAGCTACACTGTGTTCCTGTAAGTGGAAGCTCCTTGCCTCCCTCTGTGGTTTTGTGACCAACTCCAAAAAGGGACAGAAACATTGCTAACATAGTACCAGACATGAGTGAAAATTTGAATGTCCTAGAAGAAATACATCTTTAAATAATTCCTTTCTTTTAAAAAAAGTTTTTAGGCTCAATATTCAGTATGTCTTTTTTTATTCAACTGAAATTGTGAATTCTTTCTTTTAGCTGGTTTGAATTTCATTACAGAGGGTGTCACCCGTTGTGCATCAGCACAGTGACATGCACCCTGTTTGGAAAGATTCTTGGATTTCTGTACCAAATTTATGAAAGGTAAAAGATTTCTTATGAAATCAAAGTAGATTGCATTTTCCTTTGTGATGTCATTAGCAATTTTTAGCCTTTGTGTCAATGAAAATGGAAAGTTCATGATGACATCACAAGATTCTGTTGCCTTGAGGACTTTGGGCAAAACTAAGTAAGATGCATAATTCCCTTGCGTGCGTGTGTTCCCCATTCTGCTACGAAGCAGTCAAAATAGTACATCTTATGTCTTCCCATGAGCTACAAGGCTGTCTCTCAGAGCTCCATTGTTCCATAAATGCATGTCAGAGTCTACCACAGTCTGGTCTACCCTTATTTAGCTGCTGTTTTGTCAATGTACTTGGAAGAACAATTAACATTTGGGATTTCAATGTCTGAATAACAGGCAGTGAATAGAACTGGAGCATATAAAAGATTCAGACGCTCAGGATAAGAAAACAGAAGCTTATAGTCAGTAGAAGAAAAAAAAAAAAAAAGAAAATCATTTTCTTTTTGCTGCACTCAAAGGTTGTGAAATACTACCAGGAAAGTCAACCTTCTTTTAAATTTTTAGATTAAGATGGACATTTTGAGAACGAAATCCAGAAGCTTATAATGTCTTCCTGAGCTTTGCAGTTTACTGTGTTTGTTGCGAAGTGTTTTGCTAGAGTCTTAAAACAGTTCACCTTCCGTTGTTGAAATGCCAGACGTAGGGCATACTGCATCATGATTTTCAGAATGTCACAGTCCCTGCCCAACAGTGAATACTGAAGGTGATTTCAGACCATTTCTTCCATGTGTACTTTGGTTCATTGAACTCTTACATTATTGACTGTAGTTCTTGTGTCTTGGTTATAGACAGTGTTGTGGTAGAGTTGTTTAAATGTCTCTGCCTTTTGGCTGAATTCCTAAGTCCTTTTTTTGTGCTAAGGATCATACTCAGGATCTCAAGCATATAGGAAGCACTCTGTCACTAAGCTACACCCTCATCCCACTCCCCGCTTTGAGAGAGACGCATGGACAGAGCATGAGCACCACGCTGGCAGGGTACCTGAAATGGAGGGCACTTCGTCGGCTTATGTATATTGCTGATCCAGCAGGGTTCCTGGCTGTCATGAGAGAAGAAATGATGGTTATTGTTATTTTTGTCATAAATACGGGAGTTCAAACCCACAGACAGTAAGGTCCCAAAGAACAAGAAAAATACCTCATTTTTTAAAATAATCTCTATCCCTTGGCACAAAAGTAATCACAGATTAGCTTTTTTTATTAGTACAATTACAAAATTTGTAAAAAGTCAGAAATTTAGGATTTCTTCTGTTATAGAATATTTATTATAAAGAAAGACCAAATAAAGTTTTATCAGTTAAGAAGACTAATTATAAAGGAATTTGCTAAAAACATGTTCTTATTTTGTTACTTTTTAATTGTATTGCTGCATGTTAATGTTACATGACAATGGAGTTTATTTTGAGAAGTTGATAAATGCATATAACATATCTTACAATAACCACTCTGCTTTTCCTGTCCCCTCCAGCTTTCCCTGTTCCCTTTCTCCAAAAGTCTACTTCCTGGTTTCCTGTCCTCTCTCCTTCTTTCAATTCCATATTTATTAATTTATGTAGCTTTTTAGGTTATATAAGATAAGTATGCTATACTTAACATTTTAGTCTGGCTAATTTCACTTAACATGCTGGTTTCTAGTTCTACCCATTTTCCTGCAAATGGCATGATTTCATTCTTCTTTATACCTAATATTCTATTGTATATATATACCACATTTTCCTTATTTATTCTTCTTATTTGTTCATCCGTTGATGAGGATCTAGGCTGTCTCCACAGCTAATGTATTGGGAATTGTACTGCTGTAATATAAGCATCACTACAGTATGCAGTCCTAAATTTTTTCAGGAATACGCCAAAGAGTGGCATAGCTAGGTATAGCAAATGATATTTCTGTGTTTAGCCTTTTGAAAATCTCCACACTGATTTGCATGGTGGGCAAACTGGTTTACATTCCCACCAACAATGTAGGAAGGTTCCTTTCCCCCCACTTCCTCACCAACATTCTTTTTTTTCTTTTTTTTTTTTTGATGATACCTTGTCTTATTGGGGTGAGATGGAGTCTCAGTGTAGTTTTAATTTGCATTTCTCAGATGGCTAGAGAATCTGAATATTTTTTTAAATACTTTTTGGCTATTTGACCTTCTTCTTTTGAGAAGTATTTATTCAGTTAATTCCCTGACTTTTTTTGTTCTTTTGTAGGGGTTCTTTGTTCTATAGGGTTTAATATTTTGACTTCTATATATATTATAGATATTAATTCTCTATTAAAAGAATAGCTAGCAAAGATTTTCTCCAATTCAGTGGCTGTCTATTCACTCTCTAATTGGTTCTATTGCAGTGCAGAAACTTTTCAGTTTGATATAGTCCCACTTGTTGATTCTTGATATTATTGCCTGTGCTTTTAGAATCCTGTTCAGGAAGTTCTTACCTGTTCAAGTGTTTTCTTATTAGAAAATGGAAAAGACATTGTTCTCAGATTGATAGAATTAATATTGTTAAAATGACCATATTATCAAAAAATGATCTACAGATTCAATGTGATCTCTATTAAACTAAAAACATTCTTCCCAGGACTAGAAAAAGCAATACTGAATTTCATCTGGAATCAGAAAAGACCCAGAAAACCAAAGAAATACTGAACAAAAAAAGCAGTGCTGGATGTACCACTATACCAACTTTGAAGCTATCCTGTACAGCTATAGTGAGAAAAACAGCATGGTACCAGCACAAAAACAGAAATGTAGATCAGTGTAGTAAAAGACACAGAAACAAACCCAAGCATATATAGCCTACTGGTTTTGGACAAGGGGAAAAATATATACTAGAGAAAAAACAGCATCTTTAACAAATAGTGCTGAGGTAACTGAGAAATCAACATGCAGAAAATTGAAACTAGACTCCAATTTCTCACCCTGTACTAAAGTAAATTAAAATAAATCAGAGACCTAGATTAAAAAAACAAAAACACTGGGCCAGTGAGATAGCTCAGCGTCATAACTGCCTGCCTAGCAAGCGCGAGGTCCTGAGTTCGACTCCCAGTACCCACATTAAAAAAAAAAAAAAAACACTATGGCTGCTGGAAAACAAAAGATAGATTTTCTGTTCATGTAATCAGACCAGGCATCAGTCTCCTAGTCTCTTACTTAATTGACTTTACATTCTTCTTCCTGAATAAAATAAGAACTGCTCATTTATATACCATATCCTTTCTATGAAATGGTTTTTAGTAGTTTTACATTTCAGTTGTGTCTTATATTTCATACCCTAAAGTTGACTGAGTTGTAAGTCTACCTGACGACCACCTCAGTTTGTCTTCTTGTCATCCTGTGAGTTGTGCTTCAAGGAAATGGGACACATGGTACAACAAATAGTGAGTAAAGAGGATTTGAGAAGTTACTATGAACAAAATCTACTTGCTTTGTAATTTCTCAATATCTATAAGACTACGGTATTCTTTAGAACTCAGAACTACTTGACATAAAGATTTCTGTCCTTCCTCCCCACCAACACTTTTTAAAATTTATTTTCAGAAGATATACTTTCATTTTTATTAAATCAGCTTCCAGGGATGCAAATGAAATCTCTCATAACACTTAGCCTCTGAGGCAAAACTAAAATGATAAAATTTAGGCCTAGTGAATTGTACTGTTATCAGGTTGAATAACATTTAAGGACATCAAAGAACTTTATAAAAACATTTTACATTTGTTAAGATTGAAAAATTAAGGTGGAAAGGATTTAAGGGCAGAACATCATCCAGCATTATAGCTGGAAAGGATGTAGGAAATGAAAGTCCATCACCCCACTTTGAAATAAATAAATTGGGGCCCAGAATAGGGCATACAGGTTACACAAACCATACTTCCCACCAATACGGATCAACCTTGGCATTTATCTCTCAGAGTAGACTCGAATGTAGATGCTTAGCCTTCAATTTTTCCTCTATACTCATTGTATGAGCAGTGTTTTCTGAGGAGCACATCACTTTACATTCATTTTTTGAAACTTATTCAACTATAATCTCCTCTACCAAGGAGCCCAAACTTCATTAATAAAGGAGTAGTCTGAAAACAATGATTGTTATCAAAAGTTTTTATTTCATTATTCCCACATACTGTACTTTGATATCAGGCCTTTGGTTGTTCAATGAGTTGTATAAAGGCACATTTATTGGTTGACTTAATATTCTTGATGATGATTTACAAAGTGGACAGGAGACTATTAGAAACTTCAGTAGTTTAATTGGGCTTACAGGCATGATGAAACCAGTAATCCAAACAGAGCCATTGTGACATGGAATTCAGGCTTCCCAAGAATGTGCATCAAGCATGGTGTCAGAATGTCACTATTGTCAGGGGTTATTTCCATCAGAGAAAAGTTTTTCAGAGAGTGAAAAAAAGGAAATAAACTTTGATAATTTAAAATGGATTACTTGACCTGATAATTTATTTCACATTTCCTATATTGGATTCTGTCTTAAAACAATCCAAAATGACCAGTATAAGTTCTTTTCTATTATTTTACCCAGAGCAAAGTCCTGGATATGTCTTAATTTTGTCCTTAAATTTTTTTTTATCACATCCGTATCTCCCCTCTCTCCCCCGAAGAAGCTCAAATCACTGTATACAAAAAGAAAATGTCCTAAGTCTTTGTGCTCCAAACACAAAGACTGTTCCATGGAAGCTTTGTCATATAGAGAAGAGTGAATTAGGGTATGGCAATGCCACAACAGCACCCTAAATGTAGGTATTGAACAACTTTTTTCTTTTTTCTATAATATTTAATGAATATTTCTTGCATGCCTCCTATAAATAAAACATGTAACCAGGATACACAAATAAATAACACCCATTTTCTGTCATTAAGAAGTTTGCAGTCTATTTGGAAAACAGATGTATCTTTCTTATAGACAAAATGTTTAGCAGCAGAGAAAGTAAGTGGTTAGTGTTTCTTCTAGGCCATCAAGGAATAATGTATTAGCAAAAAGCTAACAGAGGGAGTAATAAAGGAAAGGCAAGGGAACAGTGAGTAGTAATGGTGTGATTTTTGCCTGTATGACAGTTGTTGGACCAGTGATTAAAAAACTATAAGTGAAAGAAAATCAGAATGTATGAGAGAATCAGTTTTCCAAAAGTGTGGGTGGCAAAACAGTAGCAGGCCAAGAAGCCAGTTTACATGATGACATAAGATGGGAACAAAGTAAAACAAATATTAAAAGAAAACAGTGTCTCAGATATTCTGATGATACTGGATTAAAAAATAAATGTATGTCTGGGAATTATGCCCCCCAAGTATGAAAGAAACTTCAAAGCCAATACTAAATACTAAACTTATGTAATTCTAATTAAGGGATAAAATTATTTTCTTCTTTTCATATATGAAAAAGTGGAGGCATAAAGCAATTTGTCTCAGATCATATGAGAGGTAAGTGGTAGAGACAGAATATGAACGTGTTTGTCAAACTCCACATTCTTTCTCTTCCATGACTTGACACTGCTTCCTAAGGTTATGTATCTTTAATTATTTCAATGTTGATAATTCACAGAGTTATATTTCTAGTTCTAATATCTCTCCAAACTCCAGTCCTATATTTCCAACATCAATGTTTACATCTTCAAATAGAAATTCCACTGGTTTCTCAGAGTCAGGATATCAAAACTGAGTTTATCCTCCTATTTAAAAATCATTCTCCTTTTGACTATCCTAAGTTTTCTTACCTCAGTTTCTCAAGGGCACCTTGTCTCAAAATATATTATTCCTCCTCTTCCCTGTCCTAAATGTCCAATAAATTATCAGGTCTTTTTAATTCCCCTTCATTGACATCTCCGTTCTAGTCAGGCTTTCATCTTCTCTTACCTGCAAAAAATTCCTAATTGGGAGAAACAGGGTAGGGAAATTAGCTCACTTTAAATACTGCTACCCCTTTAACTTTCCTGAACTGGAAGCACTAAGATTATGCCATCTTTCAAACAAAGGTTCAAATGAAACGTTCAGGTAATTATATTGACTACCAAATAATTCCTAACCAATATCATGCCATTTTAAAAACAAACCTTAACCCCATTTCTGACTTATCACCTACCCAATTTTATATTCCATATACTCAGGGCAAATTTGAACACCCACATTTATTCATATTGTTTCCACCATGTGAAATGTCCGTCATTCTGTTGTTTTTTTTTCATATTCAAATCCAGCCCATCCTATCAGGTCTATTTCAATTGCTCTTAATTCCACAAATCTTTTCCTCCTTGACCTAGCCACATATAATCCATTCTACCCTACTAAATTCACTTAGCATATGTAGTGACCTTGCTAATGACTTCACCTTGGACTTCTAGCTTCCAAAACTGTGTTATTTTAAGCCCAAAATATTTATGGTAATTTGTCATAGAAGTCTCAATAAACTAATACATTATTTATTTATAGTTTTTTTGAGACATGAATTACTTTCTATGTTTTATAATACTGTTTATGTGCATTCCTTATCCTTGTACAGGAAAATAAACTTTAGAGGTAGAGTCCATATTTAATTAACATTTCTGAGTCTTGAATAATCTACCACAGTAGAATTATTAATTCATTATTCAACCTTGTTTAAAACTAGGAATATAGAAATGACCCATTATGCCCTCATGAAAGGTATAGTCTCTTAAGGGAATCAGATACTAAGTAAGGACACAAATAATTACAAAAATTGAAAATTGTATCCAGTCAATGGGCTATATATGCAAGACAACAGTGGGTGGGAGAATTTATCATAATGTCTATTAGGTAATCAGGACAAATTCTCAGAGAAAGTGTCATTCGACACAATTGAAAGACAGGAAGAATCAACCAGGTGAAGAATTTGGAATGGGGATGGGAGTTGAGAAAGTTCCAGAAAGAATAGCACAGAAATGTGTTTAAGTATAAAGCCTTAAATACAAACTTCTATGTATTAATGGAACCAAAAGGATTCCAGAGTTGTTGTAGCAAAATGGGCAGAGAGGTAGAGTGAATGGAGTCAAGGACAGAAAAGTGCCAGGACAAAGAATTTGAATTTTATCCTCAATATACTGGGAAAGCACATAGTAGACACACTCACAGAAAAACAAAACAGAACAAAACAAAAACATTAATAAAAGCTCAAGAAGAGAACAAGATTAGCAGGCTTGGTGGAACATACCTCTAACCCCTGCACTCAGGAGGCTGTGCCAGGAGGATCCCTGAGAGTTTGAGGCCAGTCTGGGATACATAATGAGTTCAAGGCCAGCCTAAATTATATAGCAAAATCCTGTCTCCAAACAACAATAATAATAATAGAGTAAAATCAAAATAATTCAAAGATAAATAGTAGGACATGCTAATAGAATCTATATATTCTTTTTTTTTTTTTTTGTGGGTACCGGGGGGTCGACCTCAGGACCTCGCGCGCCAACAGGCACCTGTGCCGCTGAGTGATATCACCGGCCCCTTTTTCGTATGTGGGTTCCAGGAGTCAAACTCAGGCCCTCGCGCTTGCAAGGCAGGCACTTACGCCACTGAGCCATCTCACCGGCCAGAATCTATATATTCTTATACTTAGAATCCTCACTGAAGTTTGAAGAGAACTTGGACTTTTAATATTCAAGTTGAATAGTTCAAAACATACTTCCCATCTGCATAAACAGAGTAGATCTCTAACAACCTTCTAAGATCAGGTCAAGTTAATTTTATATCCTTTCTGGTTAATAACTATTAAAATTCTGTTGTTGAATAATGGATTTTTTATTTTTGTTTATTTTTAAGTGCTCATGTTGTAAAAAAAGTAATGCATACTGAAAATGTGTTTTCAGGCTGTCTTTTTAAACTTTAAATTTTAATTTTGTTTTTAATTATAGAGTATTTTATCATGTGCAATGACAAGAGTCCAGAAAACATTGAAAATGAATCATTATTATCCTTCTTATTACTACCTGCAATATTACTGTATTTCTGGGATTGAAGAACAATCCAGACTGTTTTGAAGTATGATGCATTAATATCCTGAAATGCCACTAAGCCAGAACAGAGATATTGGTTTGTTGCAAAGTGATAGAAATTATCCTCTTTTGCAATTAAAGAAGAAGCAGAGCAAAGGGAATATGAAAATTAAACCCTAGAGAAGTAAGTTGGGCTCTAAAGATAGGAGAATCTGCTATATCTCAGTTAAAAAAAAAAAAAAGACACTGGAATCAGTAAATATTATAGCAACAGAAAACCTTAGGAATTATTTATTCCAATCTGCTCATTTGGAAAATGAACACAGTTTAAGCCTAACATTCATATCCAAGTCACACAGTGACTAAATAGTTAACTGTGTAGTCATACAATTAAATAGTTAATAGTTCAAATGGTGACACTGGGCCATAACTCCAACTCCCAACCAAATTACCACAACCAAACCACCTAATGGGTGATCAAAGTCCACCATAGCCCTTTGAAGGGCTTGGGAGGGGAAAGAACTATTAACTCCAGGACATGAGTCTCCATACAAGTCTTAATAAAAACTCTGAACAATATATATTATTCACAGTCTGTTTACTTAATGTACCAGATGCTTTATAAAAGTTGTCTCTAGTCCTTGCTACCCACAGTCAGCAACTGCTTAACGAAGTAGGAATCATTACCACTTTATAATGAAAAAACTGAGCCCCAGAAAGATTAAATAGCCTCCATGGTTACAAATCCAGTAAATTAGTTTGTATTGCTATCAGACCTAACCGATTCAGACTCTTTGATGATCTCCTGTTTGATGCTTTTAGTATGTTGTATTTTGTTTTCACCATAGTTCATGTGGTCACATGTGTCATTAGTTCTTTAATACCCCTAATATCTAAAAAAAAAAAAACAAAAAAAAATTAGGACAGTAAGAAAGTTAGTTTAGCAAGTACCCTCTCTGCATAAAGCTACTTACTATTTTGATTTAATTATCACAACATGGCCTCATGATACACTACAACTGAGGCTCAGTGAGATTAAATTGCCCCACACATTTTAATAAAAGCCTCAGCCAGTTTCCAAGCAGAGTCCGACCCCAAATGTTCTTCCATTATTTCATCCTCTTCCAGCTCACCTCTTGTCTTGAGTTCTAGTGAGTTTTCTGTAGTCTACTACCTTACTCCTCATCCAACTAAGTAGAATTGTAACACATGCTCTGATAGACTTGTCAAAAAGAAAGACAGTGTGTTAAGATATTGCTTTTACAATTGAACTATATTATCATGTCTGGGAATAAATATAATTTCTTTGTATGTTTCCTTCTTTGAGAAGTGAGGAGCTGGGAAGACTGGCCAAATCCATGGTCTTCCATCTCTGTCATCTTGACTCTGTGTGTCTATGCTGAACATCTCAAACGTATGGTAGGAAATGGTGCCCCTCAACTAGGTCATACTTTAAAACACCTTTGAAAAGTGAATGAAAAATAAAATAATTTTATTTGTTAGACCAATAAGAAATAATTTGAATGTTTTAAATTTGAGATTTGGAGCTGGATGTGGTGGCATATGCCTGTAATCCCAGCACTTGAGGCCAAAGCAGGAAGATTACGTTGAGTTTGAGGCCAACTTGGGCTACATAGCAAGACCCTGTCTTAAAAAACCAAAAATAAAATAAATAAAATAAAAAATAAAATAGGGATTTGGTTTCTATTTTCCTTCTCAAGACCAGCTTAATTGGGAGGCTTTATGGCATGATCAGAGGCAAAAGTCTGTCAAAGTGCTCAATATTATTGTTACTATAATAACGTAAAACTTTGAAAATCCAAATATACTTATGAATTGCTTTCTAATTATCAGTTACAACTGAGGACTACATTAGAAGTGAACTCCCCAAAGGATAAATAATATTTTGCAAAAGGGAAAGGGACCAAGGGCTGGAAGTACAGGGAAGGGAACAGAATGAGAAAAGAATTAAGATGTGTCCTGTACATGTAGCAGATCCCCACATTAAATGTAATCATTATGTACTGCAAAAATGTACTAACAAAAATAAAAATTAACAAAGCATACGGCTATTGAAAAAACATAAAAGTGCCAAATTTTTCCATTAAAAAAAAAAAGCAGAAACAGAGAAGAGGAATAACACTTGCTAATGACAGGTCCCAAAGCAAACAGGATCCTGAATTTCCTTCCATGTGTCAATTTTAGCAGCACTGTATGTCAACATCCCCATTTCTGAGGAGTCCATTTTCTAATATTGACACACTTGAACAACTATCCTAAAATGAATTGTCACCATAAAATAATAAACTGAGTCTGGGAATGGGCTCTGAAGCATCAATATGCATAACAATTTTATTGTAATTAGCGTCAATGCTACCTGGCAGGGTTCTGGAGTCCCTCCCCTACTTCTTGAGTTTGACTTCCAAGTCTGTGTTTGTGAAAGCTCTTAGCTTTTTATTCAAGTCTTCTAAAGTAACTCAGATAAAAACATTTTTCCTGCTTAGCAGGAGGGACTTTGTCCTTTGGCACAGCTTTGCTCTTTGCAATATGTTGCTAGTAACCCTAAATCGAGATTATATTAATGTATGTTTTGGATTGCTGGGTCTCCTCTGGTGAAAAAAAAAATTGTTACAATTTTATAGTATTTTATTAAAAATCCAATTCTGGTTCAATATTTTGTTCTCAAAGGAATTTTGAATGAAAAAAATGCTTTGTAAGAGAGAGGAAGCTTATCTAATCTCTTCAAGACTGATGAGAAGCAATTAAGAAGTCTGTGACTCTTTGAAACAATAAATTTCCAAGGAATGAGGCGCAAGGTATTCAGCAACAATAAGGAGTGTTCTGCTTTGGATTCTTGCAAGTTGGCTCTACATGTATCCCTTTGGTATCCCAAAAGGCAATATGAAAGCACCATTCTGAGTAAACTGGATGAGAAAGGAGGCCATGCTGAGCTGAGTTCTTCCAGGGGGAGCAGGATACAATGAATACAAAATGAGGATAAGTCTTCCGGTTAGTATCAGGTTCTGAGAGTTTTGAACCTCTGGTGATAATATTTTTAAAGAGAGTTACTGAATATTAGAAGGACTAGATTTTTGACAAGGTCATTTACATTTCTGCTAATGTTCTAATTTAGCCATATATAATTGCTTAACTGTTGCTACGGTTTTGCTGAATTGTTCTTTGCTTTCATTATTTAACTACTTTAGATCTTTATTAAGTAATCAAAACTTAGTACATGTATAGCATTATTATTGTTGCCATTTATACTATCAGCATTTTGTTTTCTTCTCTATGTTGGGCTGGTGGGGACATTCATGAATTTGGGTTACACAGTAACCATACATCATTTTTACTCTCTTGTAGAAAGTTCAGGAGGCCTAACTAGGCTCTTGCTGCTCAGTAATTTAATTTAGATTTATCTTTCCTAGAAAACTTACCAGTTAAGTTTTATCCACAAGGCCTTTTAGGGGATAGAAAATAATTTGTATGAAAAACTCATTTTTTTTTTTTAATAAGAACTAACTCTGTAAAGCTATATGGGACTCTGATTGATGATATAATACTACATACACCATCAGGGCATTGCCACTAGAGAGGCAGCAAGTGTAATTGAAGAGAATGAGTGTGGGGCTGTCTGGAGATTTGACTCAGGCATTGGCTAACAGTTCCGTCTTAAGATCATTTTCCTTATGAGTAGGAGACAATTCTCCCTATATTATAGACACATTAGGCAAATGCCAATAATACATATGAAGTAAAGTTTCATGGAATAAGGACAGTTTATAAGTACTATATATTTTAACAGAATAATTAGTAGAAGTATTAATCACTTTGAGGTCTCAAGAGTAAAATGCTTTAAGGTCATAGTGGCTTGAGATTAGTTTGTTTTTGAGTAGGGAAGTACTTTGTTACTGCTAGGAACTGTTCACACATTCAAAACAATGACTAAGAATGAAATTCCAATGGTGTATGATTTCTTTTAAGGATTTATTCCTAAAAGTTTTCTGAACAGGTCCTCTCAAATAAAAAACAATTAACTGCTTTATCTCCTACATTATATAATGACTTTCTTGAGGAAAAGACCTGGATGGAGGTCCTATAATTGTTTTCAGTCACTAATATGGCATCAGAGGTCTTTAGTAAGTGTGTGTTGTGCACACTACATAAAACTTCTTTAAAATTTTATTAAAAATTTTCCTAAAGTATGTAAGAAACACTAATTTCTTTAATTCTACTATATGCATACTTTTAAAAAATTGTACAGACATGAGAAAGTATGAATTATGGATATAGCCATTGACTTAGAATGATCATAATTTGGAAATGAGCTATATTTCAGGGTAATAAATATTTGTAAATAAATGTTTTATGTGTTCACGTGAATTCAAAGAAAATTATAGAAAAATCCATCTCATATTCTTTACATTGATCATCTATAGGATTGAAAACAAAAACGGACTTTGGGAAAATTACTATGTTTTTCTTTAAACAATTTTTATTACTTTATTATTTACAATGAACATCTATTACTAATGGAGTTTTAAAATACATAAACATTTTAATATCTTAGAGAAATGGGCTGAGACAGGTAATCAACACACAGAAACTTTGGTTTTATTTGTATTGCCTTGCCTTCCTTAATAAAATGTTAAAGTACATACTCTAAATAGATGGATTCATATTCAACAAATATTTCCTGACCTCTAGATTGGTGCTAGTTTTCTTGTGAACAAGTATGAACAAGTGTGTGTGTGTGTGTGTGTGTGTGTAAAACTGAGCTCTCATTATGCAGGATCATACATGGAATTATATACAAAAAAAACTAATAGTTGAGTCATTAAAAGTAATTTGATTCTTTACTACAGTATCTCTGGATACATAATCTATACAATGGACAGCAAAACCTCTTCAACTTTAGCCATGTTTCTCATCCTCAAGTTATCTCCTATATATAGCTAACTTCAGTTTTATTCTATATTCTTCTCATCCTTTTCTCCAGAAGTTCTCACTCGCCCTCTGAAGCCCAAGCCAGTTATCTTTCTGCTCACCTCCAATGTCCTTGCTGGATTGATCTTATTCTTCCCTTTCTGTTGTAAATCTCACTGGATTTTTTGACTTCTCCTTTCTGTCATTCATTGGGAAAAAGAAGAAAAAACCCAAAACAGCAACAACAACTACAAAATAAAAAGTAGATAAATAAACAAATAAATAAACTCTGTTTTCAGAGGTGTTAAGTTTCAAGATTATATTCCCATGAGAATATCCACAGTAGTTTAAGTAACTGAAGAGGTAGACCAGAAACCTGAGGTTAAAAAGAAGCATCTAAGTTCTACTATTCAAATAGACTTGAGCCAAAGAGATGGGCAGAAAATCAGAATCAGAATCACAATCAAGCAAGAAGGGACTATATAGTTTGAGATGTTATATGCCAGAGTAGTCACATTCTAGATCCATTACACAGCGATCCTGACAATGACCCAAGCTTTATGGGTGAAGAGCAGAGGTACAGTAAACTAAATTAAAACACAGGAAAGTTGTAGTGTAAGAAACACAATTGGTAATAATAACAGATACATAATATTTCCATGTTGCAGCCAGTTATGAGTAAGGCTTTGAGGAGAGAAAGAGAGAGAGACAGAGAGATAGAGACAGAGACAGACAGAGACAGTGACAGAGACAGACAGAGGTAATATCTTGGAGCCCCCCACCGTTTTCGGACTTTAATAGTGAAATCTTTTACAAAGAAGTAATAAGTGATCTCACCTGAAGTTTGAGTGACCTAATGTGTTTACTGAGATTTGTTTTCTTTCTACACTGCTACTATGGTGGGATGTTTTGGTTGTTTAGAATGCTCAAGTAGCCTTCAGCTTGAGGGGAGTAATTAGAAGAAGGATTGTAAGCTAGATGGTTCATTATAACTACTACTTGTGATGGATTACCACAGCCCAAATATCCTAAACAACTACCCAATTCAGATATGAGTAGCCGAGAAAAACAAAGGAAGGTAATAATTATATACAAACCATACTTTTGCATATAAAATTAATGTTTAGTGAGGTGATATTTTCACATTCTACTTAAAAACTTGGTTGGGGCCGGTGAGATAGCTCTGCGGCATAAGCGCCTGCCTGGCAAGCGCGAGGGCCCGAGTTCGACTCCCGGAACCCACATACGAAAAAAGGGCCGGTGATATCGCTCAGCGGCACGGGCGCCTGCTGGCGCTCTAGGTCCTGAGGTCAACCCCCAGTACCCACAAAAAAAAAAAAAAAAAAAAAAAATTTTGTTAGTACAAGTATTTAAATACAACCAAAATGTACACAATCAAGCAACTTCGTATTTCCACGACTCTACAATATACTCCATTTGTAAATATTTACTATCTATCTTTTTCTCACCTTTTGACTTCCTCACATCATTTTCATGGGTTATGTTCTAGTTAGATTCAATAGCAGCCCTTTAGAATCTAGGTGATAATGATCCTTATATTGACATGTCTTCTGGTCCTAACTCCAAAGTTCAATTTAATTTCTTCCAGTATGAGTGGTTCTTCTGCCATTTATAATTCTAAAGTTGTCTTTTCATCTCTGTATCCCTCAGACCCTAATTACCTTTTAAAGTTACATTCAACTGTTTTCTCTTAGTTCCTCCAGCTCAGAATCTCTTCCTTTAGTTCAGAGGATCCTAATTCTGATTCTACATTAAAGTCAGTAAGAAAGATTTTTTAAAATAGTGATGCATTGACCCCACTCAGATATTGCACTTTAATTTGTCAGAGTTGGTAAAGTTGGTAAAGTCCAAAAAAAAGTTGCAAATAACCCAAATGTTCATCTGTGGACAGATAGATATTGGAATAGTTAAATTTATAGAAACAATATAGGTTACCAGGAGTGGGGAAAGAGAATTGTGAGTGTGTGTCTAATGGTTATAGAGTTTTAGTTTGGAATGATTTACAAGTGTTGGACATGGATCCTAATGATGGTTGCATAAAAATGTGCATATGCTTAATGCAACTGAACTACACATCTAAAAATTTTTAAAATGACAAGTTTAAAGTTTTTTTTAATTGAAGTAGAAAGATCTGCATTTGAAAACTTGCAATGGAGTACAGTCACAAGATTTAGAGGGATAACTGAACTACATAGTCTATTGACAGAACCATTAGGGTTTGATGGAATGTAAGCTTAAGTAACAGACTTTAGTAGCTGTTAAAGCCTATCATATTTAAGAAATTAAAAACCTGGTATTATCCCTGATTCATAAAGAGTAAAAACAGTAATAAAGTACAAAAGACTATATATATATATATATATATATATATATTTTTTTTTTTTTTTTAATGGGTACCAGGGGTCAACCTCAGGAACTTGCACACCAGCAGACGCCCGTGTCGCTGAGCGATATCACCGGCCCCTTTTTCGTATGTGGGTTCCAGGAGTCAAACTTGGGCCCTCGTGCTTGCCAGGCAGGTGCTTACGCCACTGAGCCATCTCACCAGCCCAAGAGACTATATTTTGAACAAGCAGAGAATTATTTTTAAATTTGTAGCTATGTTAAAATTTTCATTTTGGTGAACTAAAACTAGCTTCATAAGAGTAGATCCATTGATTGTTTCTTTGCCATCGATATTATCTCTTACCAATTCTCTTTGGCCAAATCAGTCAGGCTGAATCATAAACTAGTGAGCTAAGAATGATTTTCAGAGGTGAATATTTGCAGTCTACTTCACGAGAAGGGCACACGTTTGGACTCCAATTTAGTGAAATAATATCCACTAAAAACATTATTCTACTTGTCGATAGACCTGTTTTGCAAAAATTCACTGATTATTGTATTGAAATTTTGTTAATAAAAATTTTGTGTGATTTGTTCTCCTAAGCAGAAAGGTCTCTATTTCCCCTATTGATTGACACGCAAAGCCTAAATATTTATGATCTTACCTTTTATGGAAATGTTTGCCAAGCCCTATTCTAGATGAAGGAGATACAATACAGAAAAGCTAAACGATATTCCCAAGACATAGGTGAGATCCCTTTCATCTCTTTGGAGCACAGCGACCTAATATTCTGTGGGCTCTGGAGCGTGTCTGGTTTGACTTCTAACTCTACCTATTATTAGCCTGCTATACATGAGCAAGTGAATAAACAACCTTTTCCTCAGTATCCTTATCTATAATATTGTATTTTTGTGAGCATTAAATGAGATAATATATGTCTGAAATGATTATAACAGTACCTTGCTTCAGTAATTATAATATATGTTTGCTTAGACTACAAAGCCATCATTCTGAATGAGATGGAATCCAATTAATGCCAATGTATTTCATTCATAGAGTATCCTACAGAGAAGGGATTAAACTCCTATCTAATCCCATGTCTTATTTTTTATAATAGGAGTGAGGTCACCTCATTACAGATATTAGGAAAATTTGTCATTTATTCACTTTCTCCTTTCTGTAACATGGTTTGTTCATCCTTCTCTACAATAGTTCTACAAATTAGTACAAAGAAATGATATGCTTCTAAAATGCATATATAATTTTTAATATTGACAGGAAAACTTAAGTGAAAGGTCCACAACACACCTGCTCTGAGTCCAGCAGATGAGTGTAAAACCCTTTTGTTCTCTCATCTTGTCTATACTGAGGACATTTTCATCATATTTAAAACTACTTGAACTGAGCAGTGAATCATCTCCTGTTTTTTTTTTTAATCACATTTAATTGTATTTTGTGCAACAGTGAAGTATTGTATTTCTTTTCATTCTTTTTGATGCTATTCATACAAAACATTATTTGCTTGGTTTATTGATACTGTTCATCTACTACTGAGACTACAAAGCCATCATTCTGAATTAGATGGAATCCAGTAAAATAAGTGGCCTATACTTTGTATCATTTTGTATTTTATTCTGTTAGTTCTTTAGCTTCTGGCAGCTCTAGTTAACTATATTTTTATATGTAAGGAAAAAAAGTTTTATACCTCCATATGAGTTAAGATGAAGGAGGACAGCATGTTTTTTGCTTTAAGAAATCTAGAATTTGGGTTTCTCAAGAAGACCCACTGTGTGGCTAACAATTTGCAAGAAAATGTTGTTAAATGTTATAGGTTATAGATTTGGTTTAAAGAAGAATCACAACAAAAAGATCAACTCTAACCTTGTTTTATTAAAATGATAAGAACTGATGTTGCCTATAATTGCTTCCTTTGTAATTCCTGTGTTGTGTTTGCTCAATTTACTGGTCCAAACAAGAATCTACTCAGCCTTGTAGATCTAATCTCACAAAAAACAACATTTTTTTCTATTCATACATCATCCCCATCATCTTCCTTATCTTGCTACCATTTATAATACAAAATGTATCTTAACAGAAAAAGAAACACTGCTGCCATGTTTAGTTTTTTTAAAAATTAAGGACATACATTTATTTGTATTTGATGTACCCATAATTAAATAGGTAGTTCAAAAGACAGAATTTTGAATAACAAATAGTATACGCAGACCCATATGTGACAGACTACTCAGTGGATAAACAAGACCAAATCAAAAGAAATTTAAAGTCAATAAAAACCTCTAGCACTTTATATTTGTCCAAATGTATATCTCTCATATTTCTGTAATGAATTAAAGAATAAATAGGTTACAGTTATTTATTCCCTTAACACTCAGTACTTCATTTGACATGGTATGTATCCTAGTGTAATTATTAATTTACTTGTTTGAATCCACTTGAGCAGAGGGCTTATTCTTCATGATCATCTTGATATCAGATGCAGCTAGCACAGTTTGGAATCAGGTACTTAGATTCTCATATGAGTTTGAAAGAGTAAATGGGTACATAAATATTTATAAAGGACTGAATTTGTAAGAATATTATTTTATTTATTGGTTGTTATTATAGAGACATAAGCATCAAATAATAGGTAGCCTTTCAAATATACCAAGAATGAGCATGACTTTGATGGTTATGTCATTTCTTCATGGATATTCTCACTTATGTTTGTCCATCAGCCAGTTTCCAAATTAAGGTTATAATGCTGTATTTTCACAGAGTTAGATTAAGTATTTGCATCAGATTCTACTCAAATATTACCCCCCCCATTAAAATCATCTTTATTCTTCAGACATAAGTAATTGCTTCTTCTCTGATTTCTCACAACACATTGCCTAGGACTCTACTAAATTTATTTTCAGAATTTTGTCATGATTTATCAATCTGATTGTATTTGCATCCCACATCATGCTTAGTTCCTCTGCCTTGTAAAATGCTACATAATATATTATCAAATATGTCCATTTTTAAAAAAGAAAGTTATTATAGTTAAAGGAAAATTACACATTTACATTTCAAAATTATTTTATTCTTACCTAGAGCATTTATCCCCAGCCCAGACAACAGAGATTCATTGCCAGTACCATAAGGGCCAGTCCATTCTACCTCAGCACACCCTCCATTGGATAGGCATGACTGAGAGAATCTTAGATAGTGCTTCCTTTGGAGACTGCTAACTAGCGCTCCCCCATTATAGTAGCTGTTATTAATTAACTGGTGAAGACACTTATTATGTGAATATTTCACTGAGCAACTATGGAATAAAAGTGAATTGGGTAGTTTTTGTCCTCATGTAGATCACTGTGCAATAGGTGGAAAAGAACATGTAAATAAATGTAAATAAATAGCAGCAGGTTGAGCAGTTTGAGACAATCCTAAGACACTGTGTGGGCATGTCAGTGGGGCATTTGCAGCCACAGAGTCGCACCTCCACTTTCCTCTGTCACCCTTCTCTCATGACCCCGCAGGAGAAGTTACCTGTAACCTGTAAGCCTTGCCTACTCCCCTATTTTCTCCCTTACCTTTTATCAGTCACCTCTCAGTTGCTTTAAGCCTAAAATGAGTGAAGCATTTTAGTTTATTCTTTTTAAAAGGATAATAAGCCCTGTGTTAAACATATCCTAAACAAGCTAAACTGAAGCTTTCACTCATAACTGTTTAATTTCTTACACTGAGATAGAATATTTGCATTGATTAAGTTAGGCAACAAATTAAAAGACAGAATACTGAAGTCTCATTGTGAGAAAAACCTTACCCCCAAAATGTTTGCAGACTTGTACACATTAAGAGTAAAGCTAACATTTATTAATTTCTGTGTGTCAGCTGCTATTCTAAGACATTTATGTATGAAGATTTATCATTCTGTCCTCACAGCAGCTCTTTTAAAAAGTTACTATTATACATAAATTTACCAGTGAGGAAGCTGAGGCATAAAGATGGAAAAAACGGTCCCAGGTTAAATATGTAGCAGTCAAGATTTAGTCCCAAGGAGTCTGATTCTAGACCTTTCACTATTAAAGTGTATACTACACACCCCTTGGAGGAAGTCTCCAATTTAAAATGTATGTTTTTATGATTCTCCAAGTATTTGTGTTTTCTCTATGTTTTTACAATATAATCTTTGTTTTAAAATAGTTATCAGTAATGATCTTTGTATTTCCCCTTCAATTTGTATATGTTGGAAATGTGAGAGGTAATGTATAGTAGAAATGAATGGACAGTTAACATGTCAGAAATGCAGAACATGTTTGCTTGTGATGAATCATGTGATTCCCTAGAGGTACACCTGTCTGAACAGTTTATATGTTTATAATATGTGATTCTTGAAAAATGGTTTTTATCAACTTTATGATATTTAAGCTCATCTCCTACAATGACCTGGGTGCATATTAGGGAATGCATCTACTCCAGTGAAAAGACCTTTTCTTTTATTCCCTTTATCACCAATCTCCTACTGTTATTTCTTTTTCTTCTCATATAACAACGATTTGGTCTCAATTAAAATATTAAAGTAGACTTTATTCTTTATTAAAACACTCACAGTTATTTCTTCATGTGTAAGATGAGGGATTGGATTAGATGATTTTAAAGGTCCCTATGGGAAGAATCTATGATCTATATGTTTGATGGAGATCCTAAATTTTATTAAGAAAAAAATTATACAGTCATCTGTAAGCAAGACACATCATTATAGTCAATGATGTAGAACATTTTTATCCAGGATTTAAAGTCTAGTTTTGTTAATTATGGACTTTTAAAAAATTCCCTAAACTGCTTTAAAAATTAACTTCAATTTTTGTGTGTAGTTTGTCTACATAAAGAGAGCTATGTAAATCTATTCACTTTGAAAGCTTATGCACATAATCAAAGGGTTTTTATTGGAAATTTTATGCTAACTGATAACCTGGGACTTTGATTAATTCAAGTCTCAGAACCATGATGACTAAGATAGAGAAAAGTCCTTCTTCATTTATAAGGGCCCCAATACATCTTGTATCTTCCCAAATGCTGTTGGCTTTTGCTTTTTAAAGCCTCATTCATCTCAACCATTTTTCCATTACAGCAAAATGCATCATACTAAGTTCATCCTCCCATATTTGTTATGCCACAGTATAGGTGCTTTTAGGATCATAATCTATGCTAAAGGAGTTGAGGTACTTTAGTATAGGGGATTTTTAGACTTCTAAGTTTTATCTCTTCAGCACTAAGTGATTTATTTCAAAGATTGCAACCCAAATGGCCCAAACCCTGCTGATCCTTGAGTCCCATTCTCCTGTACCTTGAGTTGTAAGACATATAGTTAATCTGTAAGCACCTATTGGGAGTGATAGAGCTAAGGGAAGATAGTAAAAAGAAAAACATGTCTCCTGTCTTCTAGGAACTTGGATATAGGTGATAAATGAGAATGTTAACAATTGCCTATTTGATTGTTGGGAGGGTTGTTAGACAAGTAAAGAATAACTACAACTGTATGGTACTATGAAAACATGCAGAGTTTTCATAGCAAAGATATATGCATTCTGTCCTCCCAAGTTAAGGTGTACATAGTGTTAAAGCAAATAATAATAATAAGACCTGGAGAGTATGAAGTTGAAATTTCTATAGATTACTTTTCAACCCATCTAGATAGAATTCTGAGTCCTGAGACTGGAACTGCCTCGGGTCAGTCTGGTAGTGATAGGAAATGAAAAAGGCAATACACTGAGATTATGTGCCTTGGATGCTTTGGAATATATTTCTTTGGGTGCAATAGTTGCATTAGTCATCAGTTAATCACTTTTGTGACTCTTAATCATAATATGTCAACTGGAATGGGTTAAGAAAAGCCTAGCAGATTAGTTAAACACAGTTCTGGATGTGTCTGTGGATGATTGATGTGGAGGTTAGAGAACTGAGGGGGGAAGACCCACCCTCATTGTGAATGGCACCAACAAATATACTTGTAGCCTGGATGAAATAAAAAGGGAAAGAAGAAAGAAATGTGCCCACTTTGAAGACCTCCACTTTTCCTGAGTGGAAACATCTTTGCTGCCATCACCCTTGGGCACTGGTCTCTAAGACTCCAATTTCTACAGCCTTCCTGATGCACATTTGTGCCCCAGACTCTTCAGTAAGCTTCCCCGCCTTTGATATTGGACTGACAAGCTTCTGGATGTTCCAGTTGTCCCATGTGCAAAGCCATTGTGCACTCTCTTGCCTGTAATCCTCCAGACGGCTGTTATGGATTTACCTGTTTCTAATACTGTAAACCTACCCAATAAATCCTCTTACATGATTATACATATATTTTCTACTGATTCTGTTTCTGTAATTCAAATTCTTTACTTTATTAAAAGATAGAGTGTTATTTCTGGCTTTATACCTACTATTAAGTGAACATTCAGTTTAATAATAAGAATGTAGCAAAAATTGACCATCATTTACATTTCTGTCATAAGATTTTTTTCTCCAACAGGAGAACTCTATCTCTAGTTGCCTCTCCAGTTTTAGAGAATGCAGTCAGTATTTCTAATTGATTGGCTTTGTTGTCATATGTTTTATCTACAGTCTCTTAAAATCTTCACAACTTTATTTCTTCATGTGCATCGGTTGACCATGGGAGATTAGGCAATTAGGTCCATTGCTTTGTGTTGATTTTGAAGACTAATGGTTTGGTTGTTGAAAAATCCAGTAATTTAAAGGAGTCATAGGAATTCAAGTGTCTCTCTTGTCCTTTTTAAATGATGCAGGTGCTATAGATTGTTAATGATGAACTAGAGAAAATGATAAACTGAGTGGTTTGGTCACATAAGAGTCATTTTGCTATTAGATTTTTTTCCATATTAAAGTTGAGTTTAGGAGACATGTTAAGTAAAACAAGCTAGCCACAGAAGACAAAGAGAGCATGTTCACATTCATATATGGAAGCTAAAAAGTTGATTGAATAGATGTAGAGAATAGAATAGTGATCACTAGAGGCTAAGCAGAGGAAACGGGAGAGGAAGTAGCAGGCGATCAGATTACTGTACCATAATAGAGTTAGATAGGAAAAATAAATTTTAGGGTAACTACTGTTTGCAACAATTTATTATATCATTTTATAAAGCAATAAACAAGAGCAGTTTGAAGGGTCTCAACACAAAAGATGATAAGTTTGAGATGGAAATGCTAATTACACAGATTTGATCAGCACATATTGTATACATGTATAGAATTATCACACTATCCTATGAATATATACATGTTAAAAATTAAAATTTTAAAAACAATTGAGATTAGAACCTGAATTACACTTGGGTTAAACATTAAAAATGTATTATCCTTTGAAGAACTAAAGGAAATTTACTGGAAGTGTAGAGAAAGCACCTTTACTTGTATGGTATGGTATAGTCCATAGTGCATATATGCCAAGTATTCCATATGCGTTGCAAATCAGTTGTTACTGAAGTTAATTATATTGTCAGAGATATAGAGAAGAAATGCCTGGCAATGCACTGTATATAAGCATTTAATTTAAAGGGAAAATTGAAAATTTTGTCCTACTTCACAAAATATACAAACCGGCATTAGAAAATTGGAACATTTACATTCACAATCTGTGCAGTTTTCTAAGTTCCTCCGTGTATGCTCTTTGCCCTGTTTAGTTTAGTTCTCAGCTTGCTATAAGTCAACTGCTCTTAGGAACTTAAGCACTGGCATATAGAATCTGAACAATGTGGTCTTAAAAGAGTTACCATCTCTGTTAGTTTCCTGTGGATGCTCTAACAAACTACCACAAGCTTGGTAATTTATAACATCGGAAATTAATACAGTTCTGGAGACAAGAAGTCCAACATCAGTTTTCACTAGCCCAAAATGAAGGCATTGGCAGTGCTGCATTCCTTCTGGAGGCTCTAGGGGAAAATTCTCTTTGTTGCCTTTCCAGTCTCTGCTGCCTGCCAGTGTTTCTTGGCTGGTGACCACATCATTCCAATTTCAGGTTCCATGTTCACTTTGATTTTCCCTCTTCTTTATATATGAAATCACCTTCTGATAAGGATTCATGTGATTGCCTTTAGGGCTTATCTAGATAATCTAGGATAATCTCCCCATGTCAAAATCCTTGATTAAATTACACCTGAAAAGTCATTTTTTTTTAACCTTATAAAATAGCATTTATAGATACAGGCATTAGGATGTGGATATCCTTTGGATTGTCATTATTCAGTTTACCACACCATCTTTATCTGTGCATCTATTCTTTATCTCCTACTTTGACTTCCCATCACTGTCCAAAGTTTTCACTTTCCTGTCTCTAATTTGCATTTTAGGTAGTATAATTAGGCAAGTAACATGACAGAGCCAAGCATTAAGATTTTATAGGATTGGACAAAGTTAGATCTGTGAGCAGTACTCTACAGATTTATATATTTTATGTATTTTCTTTGGCCTGGTTCACATAATTTCCATTTTAATTCTAAGGACACTTACCTGAAGAAACTCAGGCTCAGTTCTGTGTTCCTTGATGTTAACCTTCCTCCATCATTGTGCCTAAGGCAAGGAGAACCCCACTCCTCAATCAAATGTCAACTCCCTATCACACTGCATTCAGGAAAGCTGTATACCATAGCAGTGTGTCTTCAGTATTTATTCTTATGCTACATGATGAAGAGGAAAGGTGGCTATGGGGAAAACATCTGGAAGACATAAATTTCCTAGGATCAAAGGGCTCCTTGTGTAGCCCAGAGGGTCCTCAGGGTGCTCCTCAGAGCAAACAAACAATTCTCTTGATGAGTCATTGTGACTTTTTTTGTCAAAAGCCCACATGTGTTGCAATATCTCAAGGAAAAGGGGTGGAATAAGATGAGAGAATGAAAATTAAAGGAGGCAACAAAAGCAATTTAAAAAATCTTTACCACATGAATAAAAGAAATCTCAACATGATTACCATCTTTTAATATATCCACCATCCTCAACATTGTACCATTTGTATTGCCCCAGAGTAAAATTAAATATAAAACAACATTTTTAAAATCATAAAAAAGAAGTGGGGCAAAGGAAGTATGTTGGGGAATAATGCAACAATCTGAAACAACATATTTTTGCTCCAATACATTAAAAATTGGCGGAGAAGGGTGAAGCCTAAGACTGTGTCCCAAACCCTAGCCAGTGGCATTTTACTGAAAAAAAAAAAGTTACTTATGAATCAGTACAGCCATGCTTTGTTCTGCATGAGTGTTTTAATAGAGCAAGTGTAATATAAGGATCAGGTGGGCTCGTGGGAATGGAACAAAAGGTTTTGTAAAATTAAAGCAAAATAATTATAGCTCTAGGTGCAAAGCAAGCATACTCCAGCAGTTGATAGCAAGGACCTGCTTAGAATGGAAAAAGGAGGGGGCATGCTGGAAGTTTTTTTCTTTTTTTCCTTTCTTTTTTTTTTTATTCACTAACAAAGGCTTTTAATAGGTAACAGTTGTAAAGCATCTTTGAAAGTAATTAATGCACCCACACAAAAATTTATTAAAATGAAAATTTAAGGAATTGTCTAAAATGAATTAATTAACAAAAAAAGAACATCATGCCTTTCTTATTTTTTAAAGAAGGAGAGAAGGTTAAGCAAAGCAGATTTTTGTGAGATTGCATTTAAAATGTTCTCAGTTTATTTAATATCTGAATAACCCTTAAAAAGAGAGTTGGCGGGATTTATTATCCACCCCGTTTAGAAATACTAAATGGGGACAGACATAAAATGGGGATTAATTTGCTGAACATGAGCCTTAAAACCCCTCAAAATTATGATATCACCTTACAAAATGACTAAAATTTTTGTTAAGTTTGCAGAGAGACCTGTAGGAAGCAGAATACAATGTTCAAAAGAGAAGATGTTTACTTTCACATGGCCTTCTCCATTCTCTACCCTAAGCCAGGGCAGTAGAGTTGTCCCTCCTTTGTGGCCTTATGGAAGACAAAGGGAAAGCCGCAAAATATGATGCTAGCAATTTTTACCTCAGTGTATTTCTGTCTCTACATAAATAAAAATTATTTATCCTGTTTCTGCAAGAACTTTTAATTACTATACTTGTTTTATCCTCCTATATTCTTTGGCATTATTTCATACTGTGATATAAAGTAGAATAGGTACAACCTGAGAATTTACTTTTTACTACGAAAATGATTTCTAGTTGATTGCAAAAGTATCCATTTTTAGCATGTTGTTGGTTATACTTCAAAGAGTTTTAGATTTTGACCTTGCATAAATCATCAAAGGTCATGTTCTCTAAACCTTCTATGTTGAAAATCATTGGAAAAATCTGCATTTCTTCCAATATTCTCTTATTATATTAAGATTAGAATCTGGCTATGAGAAAAAAAAATGTGAATAAGAAAGAAAATTTCAATTGGAAGGTATATTTGAAAGATAGCTCTGGTGATGCCATATAAAAACAGTAATTGTAAGTTTTAAAGATAATTTCCTTTAAATGTTTGATTAGAAGACAATTTTTGTGGTTGGCAAAGCACACCCTAGTGTACATATGATCTGGAATTTGGATATATTTGTTGGATATTATTGTTCTTCCTTTCATTATTTCTTAAGTGTCCATTATTATGCTTTTTAATCATTTGAGATATTTAAACTATTTTTAATTTTTTCAAGACAGTGAATTTGCCACTCTTATAATCCCAGCACTCTGGGAGGCTGAGGTACAAGCATTACAAATTAAAGCCCAGCATGGGCAACTTAGCAAGACTCTGTCTCAAAGGTTAAAAACATTTTGGGAGTGGGGATGTAGCTCAGTGTGAAGGCCCTGGGCTCCATCATCAATAATGAAAAAAAAAGTGGATTTAGTTGGTGCGGATAATTAGTATAGTATTCTCGCCTGTGAGGGAAACAGACATTTTTAAAGTTCTGCAGTGAGGACACTGCACTTAAGTAGAGATACACTCTTCATGAACTTTGTTTTTCCTTGGTAATTACTTTCTGTGAGTATATGACTTACAAAGGAAAATCAGGCAAAATGTATTTATAATACTAAGAACTTTGTTCTCATGATACTGATCCCTGATTCAACTCATTGCTATTTGGTTTTAAACTACTGTATCTGTTGGCCTTTCAACTGGTATGGTATATTACATGATATATTAGTTTCCTGTTGGCGCTATGAGAGATTAATACAGACTTAGCAGCTAACAACACAGATTTATTATTTCACTGTTTCACAGATCAGAAGTTTGAGTTTGGTCTATCAGTTTCCCTGCTCAAGTTTTTATAAGGCTGAAACCAAGGTGTGACATGGCTGGATTCTTAACTAGAGACTTGGAAAAAATTAACTCCCAAGCTCATTTTATCCTTGTAGCTGTGGGACTACAATTTCTACTTTCTTGTTAATATCATCCAGGGCCATCTTTAGCTCCTTACATGTGTCCCTCTATATCCCAGAGGCAGCAACAGTAACTTGAATCATTATTACAAGTGGAATCTCTCCGACTTCCCCTTCTACCACATCTCTTCCAATTCCAACAAAAAAAGTTACCTGCTTTTAAGGTGATTGTATCAGGCCTGTCTGGATACTGTAAGAAACTCTCCTTATTTTAAGAACTATAACCTTAATTACACCTGCAGAATCTCACTTCCATATACTGTGCAATATAACATTTTCCAAGTACTAAAGGTTCTGCGTATTAAGGAGTGAATATTTGGAGGGTTCAATTATTTTGTCTATCATACATGAATTCTGAAAAGAAGTGAATCACTTCCATTATCTATTTCTAGACTATTCTTGACTATTCTTTCGGGGAGTTGTCCAGAAGTAGAAGACTCAGTATGAATACTTACATAAATACTAGTAGATTTTTGTCCTAATATAATCCATGGAACTTGGTAAAAAGTATTTTTTCTGCTTGGTAAGTAGAACATCTAGTGCACAAGGAAAAAATCAGGTTGTCCAAGTTGACCATGATAGCCTGAGATAGACTGGAGATTTTCTAATTATAGTAGAAGTAGAAGGGGTTTTATTCACCAATACTTGTCTTTTTGGAGCCAGGGTCTCCCTATGTGGTTCATGCTGACTTTGAACTCACTCTATAGCACAAGCTGGCCTTGAATTTTGCAGTGATCCTCCTGCTTCAGCTTCCTAACGGCTGAGATTACAGGCATGCATCACCCACTACTCCTGGTCACCAACACCTTTTATTTTCTGCAAAGAATACCACATCCATAGTGTCAGTTCAACCAGGAAAAAGAAATTAGGCAAGATCAAGCAAACTAGAAATGTGATTACTAAAATATTTCTGAATGTGATTCACATGGAGACTGAAATAAATGCAGTTATAACTCCCCAAGACACAGAAAAATCTCAGGTCTGTCCTTAAGAGAACATGATCTAATAAGTGATGGCATGATACCAGGCATTGTGAAATTTGTCGGATAGATGACACCATCTCAAAGCAGGGGTTGACAAGGCAGGGCTAAGCATACAATATTAAATTTCCAAATGAATAAGAACTTCAGTTTACAGTTGAAATTAAATTTAATACTCTCAGGAAAAGGGACCAGAAATAAATCTTGGGGCAAGGTTAGAGGAAAATCCAAGGTGGTTAAAATGAAACATGGACGAAAGTGGAATAAGGGGAAGAATTGGGGATAAAGTGCATCTACACTTTACAGTTTTGCTCAAGGTTGGTTCTAATGTTTTGGAATGTAGGGTTACTGTGGATATTTTTAAAAGTTAACGGTAAACCTGATGGATTGTAATTTCTATTACATCCTTTCCTTAAGGAAGAATTGAGCTTAGCCTACCATTTACCATCTTCTATGTTTTAAATAAAATTATATAATTCAGTGATTTAAAAATAGGAAGGAAAATTTTCTAGCAAAAAGGCTAATCTCCCAAGTGAAAACAGGAATAAGGACAGTCAAATTGTGAAACTTTCAACCTTAACTACATTTTAAGCCCTAGTTAAAACAGAAATCTGAAAACATAGACATTTCTAAAAATTCAAATTTTAGTTTTAATTTAGTAAAACTAATTTAAATAATCACTTATAGACTGGAAGTATAGCTGAACATAGATATCATTATGCTTGTATTTTTTCTTCAAATATGTTCTACTGTGCTATTGCATGCATTTATGTTTATTTGTAAATGATTTGCCAATATGTGATACTACAAAATGTAAGATTAATAATAAAGTACAAACTTGACAGTGCTATTTTTCTAACAGGATGAATACAAACACACTGTAATCCCTACACATACATACATGCATATATGCATGTAAATATGAATAATATCCATAACACATGTATTATATGTTTAAATGTATCTATTTGTATCTCTTAAATAGCCAATATACTCTTAGTGTGTGCCATGTACAAAATTCTGTTTTGGGAGACCAAATCTTATGAATATGAACTTACTTGAGGGTGCATAGCATTGTCCTTATTTCAAAAGTAAGACAACATAGGTGCCAAAACAAGTTATATGTAATAAACACTTTTTGTGTTTATTGTGTGCAGAATAGGTTAGTAGAAGAATTACTAGGTGTAACAATTTATGAGTTGTAGGCTTTATCCTGCCATATGTTATATACAAAATATTAAAAATGTCATTTAATCACTTGTTACCTCAGTTTTCTCACTTTTAAAATAAGAATAACGATATATCTCCCATTTCCTTCTGGGGGTTGACGTCTAAATCACACGAACTAAGAATAACTGAAGACATTTAAGTTTTATGAAATACTATGAAAATATTTTTATGTTTTAAGAGAAAATAATTCCCATTATTATAGTTACATCATGGCCTTTCTCCTCAAATATATACAATATAGTTAAAATGTTGAAATTAATATTATTTATTTGTTTTTTTTAACCTGTTTCAGACTCTCCATATCATTTCTTGTATATCTTATGAGTTGCTAACCACAATATTAAGTAGTGTTGATTTTCAATGTTATCATATGTGTTTGAGTTAATATTCTAACTCAGGACAATTTTAGATATAAGTGCCCTATCAAAGCAATTAATACGAAGGAATTTAGAATTATTAAAATGTGCAAAATTGCTATAATATTATATATCATGCTTTGTAATTTTCTCTATTTTTGTTAATTAATCACTTCATTAGTCAGGTCATAGTTTCCTTCAAGTTCCAGAAATAACAAAAAGAGAAGTGTAAGGGTTGACTTGGAGACAAGGAAACTTTTTCTTTATGTTTGTGTGGTTGTTGGTTGATTTTATGTCCCATTTCTGTTTCTCCAAATCCTTATTCCCATCCATTTATTTGGCGTGGTCCAGATTCTAGAGCCAGTGGTTATGTTAAGCTAATGGATTGTCAGAAGGTACAGGGATGAGTTAAAGTTTATGTGAGTCCATAGAAAATGTGTGCAAATGAATTTATTTCTATGTATATTTTATATGTATTTGTAAATGTGCTCTTTCTTGTTACCCCCTCCTTGGAGAGAAGATTCACAACTTATTTATTGTTGAAGGGACACGTAAGTTTAAAAACACTTGGGCCTGCTCAATTAGACATCCCGATACTTAAATGATTATCAATTGAAGGGGCACCCATACACCACCCTTTCAGTTTCAGATGTGTATCAAACATTCAGATGATATGCATAGCAGGGTAGGAAGATTATAGGGCTAGCCAGTAGGAAAGGGATCAAACAATATTTTTGGAATGGCTTTCTTTCCTTAATTCCTCCTCTCTTACTTTTTTTTGCTCACTTATTCACTTCTTTTCCCCTTGCTCTTTCCCTCCTATCTCCACACCTCTTTTATCCTTCCTTTTTTTTCTTTCCTTCTTTTTCCTTTCAATTACTTCACTTCCAAGAAGAAAATCTAAGCACTATTTTAAATAAGAGCCAAATTGTTTTTAATTCTGCAGCATGTCCCTTTGCTCCTCTGCTTCTCGTTTCTCTTCCTGTCGATGTTAACTTTATTCATTTTACCACCATGTCTCTCAGTTTTGAGAATATGCTACCCTTTTCTTCAGAAGTACTCATGCTCTGCAGAAGTCATTTCTATAGCAGAAATCAATTATAAATCAGTTGAAAGAAAAGAGGATATCTATGTAAAAAGTATCCCTTACTTTTCTTTCCAACATTTTGGCTCCCTACTTGAACATCATAATTTAAGACAGAATTTCCCCTATGAATAAAATAAAACAAATAATTAGATTTGTGAATTAAGCTTTACTTTTTTTTCTATTTAATGGTGTAATTGAGTTATTTTAGATACACAGACAGATCACCTTCAACATCAACAAATAACAGAAAAAGAACCTCAGATTACATTTTTGACCGTTGTGAGCAGAAATATGTTATAACCATAAAAAGGTAATAGCTGTCTTCATTTTTTCATTTTATCCAAAAGATTCTCTGTAGCACCATTAATTTTCTTGGAGAAAAATAATTTTGGACTTAATAGATATCTGCAGAGTGTTCTATCCAACAACATTCTTTTTTTAATACGCAATTACCTGGAGTCGAATTCAGGACGTCACGCTTGCCAGGCAGGCGCTTATGCCGCTGAGCTATATCACGGGCCCCAACAACATTCTTATCAGCTACACATGGGACTTTCTCTAAAATAGACAACATCCTAGCCAATAAGGCATGCTTAAGTAAATGCAAAAAAAAAACTTTTGAAATTATCACATGCATAAAGTCAGATAATAGTGCAATGAAAGTAGAAATCAGTGGCAAAAGAAACCACAGAAATTATGGAAACTAAACATTACCCTCTTGAATAATCATGAGTCTCAGAAGAAATTAGACAGTTCCTAGAATCAAATGATATTGCCAATACAACATATGGGACACAATGAAAGCACCTATGGGACACAATGAAAGCAATCCTAAGAGGGAAGTTTATAGTTGTGAATGCCCAGATCAGAAAAAGCGAGTGAGCTCAAATAAATAGCCTTTTGATTCACCTCAGCACCCTAGAGAAACAAGAACAATCCAAACCCAAAGCTATCACAAGGAAGGAAATTATAAAGATTAGAGAAGAAATAAATTAAATTGAGACGTAAAAACAATACAAAGAATCAATGAATTGAAAAGCTGCTTTTTTGAAAGTTTAAACAAAATAGACAGCTCTTACCAAAACAAGAAAAGACCCAAATCCTTGCAATTAGAAATTAAAAAGGCAAAATCAAATGGACTCTGCCAAAATCTAAAAGATCATGGGTAACTGGTTGGAGAACCTGTACTCAAATAAAATGGAAAATTCAGAAGAAATGGTTAGATTCCTAGATACATATGAACTACCAAAGCTAAAGTAAGAAAATATAAAAATGCTGAAAAAGCCAATATCAGTCAATGAAATTGAAGAAGTAATTAAAAAAAAAAAAAAAACAGGTAAGAAAAGCCCAGGTCCTGAAGGATTCATTGCTGAATTCAACAATAACATTAAAGATCTAATGCCAGTATTCTTTAAACTCTTTAATGAAATTCAAAGTGAAGCAGTTCTCCCAAAGTCATTCCTGGAAGCAACCATTACCCTGATTCCAAGCCAAAAAAGGACCAAACCAAAAAAGAGAACTATTGGCCAAGCTCTTTAATGAACAAAGATGCAAAAATCCTAAACAAGATACTGGCAAATAGAATGCACCAAAGCATCGAAAGTAGGATTCATCCCAGGGATGCAGCAATGGCTCAACATATGCAAATCAATAAATGTAATGCAGCACATAATCAGAAGCAAGGACAAAAATCACATGATTATCTATCTCTGTAGATGTAAAAAAAGCATTTGACAAAATCCAACATCAATTCATGAAAAAAACCGTGATGAAAATAGGTATGGAGGATCTTTATCTCAATCTGAAAAAGCCATCTATGACAAAAAGCAACCTCATATTAAATGGAGAGAACTGAAAGTTTTCCCTCTAAAATCGAGAACATGACAAGGATATCCACTGTCACCACTCCTGTTCAATATATTTCCTGAATCATTAGCCAGAGCAATAAGGCAGGAGGTTTATTTATAGGAAAGGAAGCAGTTACATTATCATTAGTTGCAAATGACATGATTCTCTACATAGAAGACCCTAAAAATTCCACCAAAAGACTCCTAGAATATTTTTGTTTGTTTTGAGATAGGATCTCACCATGTAGTTCAGGCTGTCCTTGAATTCACTATGTAGCCCACGCTGGCCTCAACTCAAAGCAATCCTCCTGCTTAAGCCTCTCAAGTGCTTATAGGGTTTATAGGCGTGCACCACCACGCCTGACTAAGCCTCCTAAAATTAATAACCAAATTCAGTAGAGTAGGATACACAGTCAGCACTCATAAATCTATAGCATTTCTGTACATCAATAATAAACTCACTGAGAAAGAAATTAGGGAAACAGCACCTTTCACAATAGCATCAAGTAAAATGAAGTAATTAGGAATCAACCTAACTAAGGAAGTGAATGACCTCTAAATGAAAAAACCACAGTACTCTGAAAAAGGGCATCAAAGAGGATATCAGAAAATGGAAAGATATCCCCTATTCTTGGATAGGCCGGACCAATATAGTCAAAATGGCTATATTTCCAAAACTTTTATACAGATTTAATGCAATTCCAATCAAAATGCCAATAGCATTCTTCACACAACTAGGAAAAACAACCCTAAAATTCATATGGAACCTGAAGAGATCTATAATAGCAAAAGCAATTCCAGGCAACAAGTGAAATGCAGGAAACATCATAATCCCGGACTCCAAGTTACACTAGAAAGCTGTAGTGATACAAACAGCTTGGTATGGGGGGGTGGGGGACAGACTTGTGGATCAATAGAATAGGCTAGAGGAATACAGAAACAACTCCAGGCACACTCAACTACCTTATCTTTGACAAAGGGGCTGAAGATTGAATCTAGGCCCATACCTCTCACCATATACTAAACTAAAATAAAAATGGATCAAAGATCTAAATATTAAAACAGAAACACTTGTGTTGCTGGGAGTTGTTTGGACGTTGGTGGCACAGAATTGAAGGCACACAGGCAGAGTGAGCCCGTTGCACAATTTTATTTTTTGGATAAATAAAATGACATGGAGTTCAAATAGAGGCATGTCATGTTGTCCAAGGATATTGCCAACCTGGTCCCTAAAACCCACTTGAGGTATGAATCTGAATGGAGGAATCTTGGTGATCAGCAGAGTCAGGGATTGGTCCCTCATATGACCCATGAACCAAAACCTCACATTTGGCTGTCCTGATGGCCACTACCCATGAAGCCAAACAAATGAAGCTGGCAAGCCACTTTTCAGCCTCAAGCTTTACACAGCCATACTTCCTTCCTAACATCTTTCTGGTAATATAATTATGTTGCCTTCTTGCTGGTAACTGCTTTGCTTCCTGTGTAGAGCCACTGCCACTATAGCTCTGCCGTATGAATGTTCTGTGGGCCACACCCACGGCTGTGTGTGACCCGCTGTATCCAGCAGAACACACTTGGAAGGTGGAAGAAGCATCTGAGAAGCAAACCATCCTTTTACAAGGATTGTGTAAATTTGCTATTTTGTGTTTTCCTGCTGGGTATTATATATATGGTGATTTATGGATTTGTGTTTCAATGTATTGGAAACTTTCCATTTTATTTCAAAATCTTTTCAGTGTTAAAAGATTTGATTAAAGAAATTTTTGTAACCTGGAAAAAATTTAAAAAATAAATAGAAATAATCTGCTGGAAAACAAAATAGGTAAAACTCTTAAAGACATAGACATAGGCAAAAAATTTCTGAATAGAAGCCCAGTTGCACAAGAAATAATACCAAGAATCAACAAATAAAATCACATCAAGTTAAAAAGCTTCTGCAGAGCAAAGAAAACCAACAACAAAGTGAAGGGACAACTCATAGAATGGGAAAAGTTTTGCCAGCTACTCATCAGACACAAGACTAATATCTGGAATATATAAAGAACTCAGACAATTAGATCCCTCCATATTAGAGACACAATCAAATAATTGGCATCTTAAATGAATAGACATTTCTCCAATGAAGATACAAATGGCCAATAAATACATTAAAAAATGTTCAACATTGCTGGCCATTAGAGAAATGCAAATTAAAACAACATTGAGATTCCATCTCTCTTTAGAAAGAATGACAGTAGTTAGGAAATCAATTAGCAACAAATGCTGGAGAGGCTATGAGGAAAAAGGAAGCCTTCTTCATGGTTGGTATATGTGTAAACAGGTAAAACCACTATGAAAATCAGTATGGAGATCCCTCAAAAAACTAAAAATAGAAATTTCATCTGACCCAGCTATTTTCCTACTAGGTATCTTCCCAAAAGAGTTAGACATATTATAGTGCTACATGCATACTCATAGTTATAGCAGCACAATTCATAATAGCTAAATATTGGAAACACCCTAAATGTCCGTGAACAGATGAATAAAGAAACTGTGGTATTTACACACAACAGAGTACTACTCTGCCATAATAAAGGACAAACTTGAGTCATTTGTAAGAAAATGGATACGTTGTGAGACCCTAATGTTAGATGAAACAAATCAGACACACAAGCTTAGATATTGTGTGGTTTCTCTTATATTAGAACCCCAATATATAAATAAAGAATAGATAGTAGGAAATAGCAAGATGGATCTTTGGCATATGGGAAGGGAACCAAAAGACAGAGGAAGGGAGGAAGGGGAATTTAAAAAAGGAGGGAATAGTGAAGTGCTGTGTATATGCACCAAGTCCCTACAAAGAATTTGATCATCATGTACAACATGATGCAGGGAGGGGATTTAAAAAAGGAATTGAGCATAGTCATGTACCTGTACCAACTCCCCATGATTAATGTAATCTAATGTACTATAAACATGTAATAATTAAAAAAAAATTAAATTTTATTCAGAAAAAAAAGTTTTGGAAAGGAAGAAAAAGGTGATTCTGTTATTGTGGATTTTTGTTGGCAGTTGAAAATGTTGCTAGGCAGAGTTTTCTTGTAGAATTTGAATTTTCCAGTTGGATTGACTTTGCTGTCAGAAAGTCTAATTGGTTGTTCTTCTCCAGACTAGGTTGATAATTGGCTGAATAAAATGTTAAGAACAATTAAGAAAGGTAGAATTTTGAAGCTACTTAACACAACAGACAAACTTTATAGGGCTATTTTATCCCTTTTTTTTTAATGTCTCCAGTAAGCACATTGTATAAAGTTATAGCTTCCTGTTGCATGAAGTATTTGTTCCGTGACCTACCTGCCATAACTGCTTAGCTTACATACACACAAAAAAGTTTCCATTCCATTATTGAATCTTTTTAACAAAAGTCAAGTTGCAGTCTTTCTGTTTCACACATAAGCATTTAAAGCAACAGTTTTAGAGACCTTAATTCTTGCATTAGTCGGTTTGAAATTATTTCTTGTTCAAATATAGAAATGCCACTACTGCCTTGTGTCTTTCCTACCTCTCTGCAGGACACTTTTGTTTTGTGTTGCTGAGAGCAAGGGCCTCATACATGCTAAGCAGGCAGGTCCTGTACCACTGAATTGCATCCCCAGCCCATGCAGGACTTTTTTCCTTCGGTGTGCCCATTACGCATGGATGTTGATATCAATACCAACTTGCCTTCCACCTTCACTTCCCTGTTGTTTCCAACCCTACTTTCTCTACTCTTGTTTTGCCTCAGTCCTATAAGTAATAATTCCTAGTATTCTTTATATCTAGAATTGTTTTTTAAACTTCTCCTCTGGACAATTATTTTTTAATTAAAATCTAGGCTCAAATTCCCTTTCTTAATGGTTCTTTTCTAAATGAGCAGTGTATTCTCTATTAATAACTTCTCTTGTTATTCCAGCACAATTAAACTATCCATTTCAAATAAACAAATAAAAAAGAAATGCATGTTTGTCTTCCTACTAGTCCAAATGTTTTTTAGAGGTTGAAAACTCTTTGATGTGTTCAGTAGAGTGCATATCACTATGTCTTTTTAGTAAAGCTCTTTTTGAATTAGCAAAGATTGAAGATGTATGTTCCACATAATAACTCATCCAGATTGCCAGGCGTGGTGGCGCATGTCTGTAATCCCATCACTCAGGAGGCTGAGGCAAATGTATCGCCACCAGTTCAAGGCCAGCCTGGGCTACATAGTGAGTTCAAGACCAGCCTGAACTACATACCAAAAAACCAAACAACAAAAAAAAAAAATCATTTGGATTTTTCTCAACTATTGAACATTTTATTTATATTAAAGCATGTTGGTAACATTTTTCCTCAATGAATCTTCTGTTTATCAGTCTTCTTAAACAAAGTGGTCTTAATTTGATTTAGTCTTTACATTTTGATTACCTAATCATCATTATGTTTTTAATTTCCTGTTACTATAATAAAGTTTCACAAACTGGATGTTTAAACAAAAGAAATTCATTTTCTCCGTTTTGAAGGCTAGAAGTCTAGGATCAAGGTGTTGGAATGCTGTTTTAGTGACAGCTGTGAAGAGGAAACTGTTCTATGCCTCTTGCTTACCTTCTAGTGGTTTGCTGGCAATCTTTGGCATTCTTTATGTTATGGAAGCATCTTCCTTATCACTGCCTTCATCTCCACATGGTGGTATTGTTTTTGTGTATGTCAGTGTTCAATTTTCCCTTTTTAATAAGGACATCAACATATTGAACTAAGGGCCTGCCTCACTGTAGTATGATGAAATCTTAACTAATGATATCTCCAATAACCCTGTATCCAAATGAGGTCAAATTCTGGGGTACTGGAGATTAGGACTTCAACATATATATTTGGGAGGGGGGTATAACTCAACCCATAATAATCATGAAGACTATTTTCATGAACATTTCTGCTACATTGATTTCTGCACTACTCAATTATAGGCATACTTATAAGCTGTCCGTAACTCAGCCTTGGATATGTCATTCTTCTCTAATTTCCTCAGTCTCTTCTTCATTCTGAGATACAGAGTAGTCATTTCTTACACCTGTCATGGTATTTTCTTCTGGAACTGTCCCAACTTTTCATCTAAAATGAAAGGAGGGTCCAAATTCCTGATGTTAATATGTATTAAGAAAGAATAGGGGCCGGTGAGATGGCTCAACGGCTTAAGCGCCTGCCCGGCAAGCGCGAGGGCCCAAGTTCGACTCCCGGAACCCCCATACGAAAAAGGGGCCGGTGATATCGCTCAGCGGCACGGGCGCCTGCTGGCGCGCGAGGTCCTGAGGTCGGCCCCCCGGTAACCAAAAAAAAAAAAAAAAAAAAGAAAGAAAGAATAAATTGGTTCCAAGTTAACAATCTCCCTGCTAAGTAAAGATCAATTTGGGCAACAGTGTGTGCTCTATGGCATTTCTTTTAGTTTCCCAATAGCTCTAGTTTCTCTCTTTAGTTTATGACAGTGAAAAATTAAGATAAGCTTATAAGTTCATATGAAAATGCTGTATATTTGAGATACTAGTGTATTATGTTCTCATGATACATATATATATGTATATATGTATCATATATATATATTTAATAAAACTGTTAGAAATTTACTATCTTATCTACTGGTTGTCCCAAGACTTCACTCACTACTGTGGGAAAATCAGTTTCCCTCGAATTTGGTAAGGTATAAATTGGGGTATACAAGAATTATATTTTGTGTGATTTGTACAGTGCCTGTCAGACTGAGATCATTCAATAAACATAATACTAGCACAGAATTGAATTAAAATCAAGTGCTGTGAGTGGGTAAGGAAAAGTGAACATTTAGTTCTTTGCAGGTAGTCCTCCTAAACAAGGTGCAGGGCCTCTACTCCCAGGTGCCCACTTATCGGGGTGGCCAATGTGGTTCTCGGGGCACCATGCTGATGAACCACCCACTGTGGTCCTGATTCTGGCAGCCACAGCCTAATAGGTGCTTTGATCCTTGGAGTGGCTCCTGCCACAGTGAGTGCCTCTGTTTGTTTTGCCCCTCCCTTTGGTCATTACTCCCACCTGGCAGTAGAGGGCAAAAAATGAGAGGTAGGAGGGGGTTGTGAGGGGACCCTTCAGGAACATGGCTCTGCCAAGTACAAAAAGCTGCTTAAACAGTTCTGGTTCTAAGAGCACATGTATAGCATTTCTGCCAACTCATTAATGAATACATTCTATTTTGTATATCATTCAACAGTCTGCTAAAAATCACTTCTCCTGATTCTGTTTTCTCATTACTGAGTCTTGGATCTACCATAAAATGCAGCTAGCTACACAAATAAAAAGCAGCATTACTCCCTGTCTTTTAATAGTCTTCTTTCATAAGTATCTGAATGAAAAAAGAATTAACATGTGTTATGTACGTGTACCAACTCCCCACAGTGAAGGTAGTCGTTATGTACTTCAAACATGTACTAATAAAAGTTAAAATTAAAATTAAAAATGTATCTGAATGTGTATGAAAATATTTACTTCATCTTATGCTTTGATATTTTAAAATCAGTTTATCTGTTACATTTGAAAACCAATTTAGATGTCTTTACTATATAGTAAATATTTCATTTATTTATTTTTATTAACAAATACTAATTTTGTATATTTATGAGGTATAAAGTGATCTGTGTAGATACTGTAAAAAGATTCAGTCAATCATATATCTATCACTTCACCTGCCTGTAAGAAATTTTGTTGAGAAGTTGTAATAAATTTGACAATAATAGAATTCATTCCAATATAGTATTTGATAAAAAACATAAAAATAATTATACCCATTTTATAGCTGAAAAGGTGGAGATATTAAAATACTAAATGTAATAATTAAGGTTATACTAGGTTTTACTGCCATTCCACTTAATTTTTCATTCTAACACTCTGAGATTTAGGACTTAAATCCAGGATTTAGGACTCTGTGAGATGATCAAAGTACTTAAGACAAAAAGACAAAACTGAGACATAGAGGATATTAAATGACTTATAGCAAACTACATAGCAAGGTTACAGGGAAGTCATTACAATCTTGCACTTCATTGTGTGAATATTTGTCTCCTTTAGAGAACCTTGATTTTCACATTTGTGAAGCTTGAAACTTTCATTAAGAAATTAATGACTTCAAGGTATTATGAGAAACTTTTAGGTTTTTAACCATAATCTAAATATATTGATAAGAACAATATATTTATTGATTGAATGTTTGAGCTTTAACATTCTTCTTTAGACATAAATATAAATTTAAAATTGGGATTCAATTATCTTATTATTTCTTCATTAGGTAGGTATCATTAAAATATTCTTAGGTGTTAATATTTATATACATATGTGAAAATACCTATGTTTAAAAACTATAAAGTATACAGAATTTATATTAACAAGACTTCATATATAAGGATAGGAACTCAGACAGCTAATAAGGAAGCAGGTACCCAATCAGGCCAAAACTTAACCACGTTATTACCAATCCAGTTATCTTAGAGAAAGAGTATATAGTCTTATATACTTAGTCTTATATACTTTCACTTTCTACCAATTAAGACTTACAGTTGAGAAATAAGCAGATTCTAGGAAGCTCCAGCCACCCTGGAAATCCCACTCAGATGAGACTCGAAGAGTCCCTATGCTCATTTAGTCATCTGTTGGTGTAACCATACAAACCTAATCTCAGAGAAGAGCCGTAGAATGTGGACCAGTAATGGAAAGTCAGGCAGTCTCTAGCCCAAAAGAAACCTCAAAGGAGAGACTTTACATACACAAGTAAATAGGAAGAGCCTTCTTGAAGCCTTTCCAGCGACACCTCCAGGAAGAAACCCCCATTTCATCTGGAAGTAGCTTTAAAACTATAAAAAAGTGTCATGTTCCATGAATATTTGCATCATCATTTAAGTAAAGAATTGGAGATAGCTGGGCTTGGTCAATGTCCAGAGAGAAGAAAGAATGTGGAAAGGGCATTAAAGTCTCTGGAGTTAGAGAAATACAGGTAGTTAATAGTGAAGTTAGCATATGTTCTTTGAGGAGACTATGTGATTATACCAAATGATGGCCTTCCCAAATAAGTTTTTCCACCTCCTTTAAATAAAATGTGCTATTGCATTAATCACTTGGACAAGTAAGAATCTGTTTATTACTAACTGTGTCATCTATCTCTACTTTGTCGGCTCTTTTTCCCTAAACACAACCATTTTATTAACACAACTATATTATTAACATCCTGAAAGCAAAATCTGCCAGACTACCAAGTCCAATTTGCCTTAGCTAAGACTTAGATACATTATTGTCAAAAGCAAGAAGGCAGGCTTAGATGTGTGTGTGTGTGTGTGTGTGTGTGTGTGTGTGTGTGTGTGTCATTTGGTCTACAAGTAGTAAATCTTGGCTACATGTATGAAGCTTTAATTCTGCATACTTCAAATGCCAACTATTGTGCATCTCTTCTGGGCTAGTTCTTTTGCTATGTACCTTTAAGTAAGTTATATTCTTTAATCTTTGCAACAAATCATTTTAGAGATAAAAAGAAAAAGCCTCCAAGAACCTAATTAATTTGACCCTATGCATACATCTAAAAAGTGACCAAGCTAGGATTCAAATCTAATTCTTTCTGACTTAATGTCCTTCCCCATTTTTAAACTACTCATCCTACTTCTAACATTGTAGAAGATTTTGAATTGCCTTCTAATAGTCTATGTAGCTTTAATTAGGGGTGTAGAGTTTGATATAGCTTGTGATTCCATGGTGCTGCTATTTTATCACCTGAAAACATGCCCAACCCAAGCCACTTGTCAGTTTTTCTCTCAGTTCAGTTCAGTCTACTAGCCTATCATATGACATTAATTTCCTACCAAATAACATTAATTTTCTGTATTATTGTGAGACATACCTCTCATTAGATATGTTTAGTTTACCTCTCAAAATGATCTCAAAACCACCTGAGTTTTCTTAGATTAAAAACTGGGGATGGGGATATAGCTCAGCAGCACAGCGCCTGCCTGGCAAGCACGAGGTCCTGAGTTTGATTCCCAGCACACACACACACACACACACACACACACACACAAAGCATTATTTGTTACTATGTAACTATAAAATAGAAAAACTGATTTTTGGTGGATATTAGGTACAGTAGTCTCATTATGAATCTATATAGTGCCTATCCAGCTTTACTACTTGTAAGTTTCATAACCATTACATGCAGATGGTAATAGTACCTACCTCTTAATATCATGTGAGGATTGACTCAGATAATACATGTAAAATATTTAGATTAGTCACTACCATATAGTAAGTATTCAATAAATGTTAACTATTATTATACATAAGCATTTAAGAATAAAAAGTCAAATAATTACTGGTAAATGCTCTGTAAATAGGAGCTCGATAAATATGTATTAACTTTATTAATCAAGTAGATAATTTTTAAAATGCCTAGTGTTACTGATCACAGTAAGTGCAGTATTCTGTCTACTGCCTCATACTTTGAATATAACATACAACAAAATGTTCAATATCATTAATAACTGTATATAGTTTCCAAGAACAAGAGCATTTACTGGCTCTAGAAAAGCATTTTTTTAAAAATTAGGGTGTCATTTCATTTTCTGACTTATCATTTGGACTCTTAGTGCTATATAGCATATGCTTTCTAGCTAGAGGTATATGTGTGACCACCAAATATTGTAGCTGTAGCTTTCCCTTTTCTTTTAATAATTATGCTGGTGTGACTTATGGTACAATGAAAACAGAAAGAAGTAGGCACATGATAGAAAGAAGATAAATAGGCTGGGAAACAAAAAAGGCAGCATTTGTCATGCATGCTTCCTGTTTGACTGAGACAACAGAAATATACTGAAAGAGAGAAAGACAATATATGTCACAATTTTTGCCAGTGCTGGAAAAGCTATATACTTTTCTGATTACGTCAAAACATAGTTTTGGGAGGCCTTTTTTTCTTAATAAATTTTTTTTAAATCTTGAAATATTTACTTTCTGAAACATTTCTCTGAAATTATCATGAATTAAATCTCCTGATTCTTAGAACTAGTAATCTGATTCTAGTAATAATTTTAGGAAAGGTTCAAAGGTTTTTCTCTCCCTAGAATGTTCTTTCTACCACTGTTATTTCTCCTCCTACCTTTAGATATAATTCATGCGTCAAGCATACGAGCCCTATTTCATGCATTTGTGCTTGTGTTGTTGCTCTTGCTATGTTGTATTTTGGTTTTCTGTTTAGATGTGAATTTTCTGTTTTAGAGTCTAGTGACTAAATTGTGTCTAAAGAAAGAGGCTGTGGCTTATTCATCTCCCAATACCTAGTATGATTGAGTTCCTAAAATAGAGTTGCTGCTTGGTAAATATGTAGCCAGTAAATTAGTAAACTTGCCAACACACACACACAAACACACACAAACACACACACACACTACATCAGGGACATGAATAAAATTTCCTATGTGTTTGTATATTCTTCAAGTGCTTGTGAACCTTTTGAAATTGCCTGTGAACATATTAACATGCTTCTGAGTACTCTAATCTCTTCCAGGAACATTTTCTAATTGTTGAAAAATTTTTTCACCTGTTTGTGTTCTTTCGTTTTACTCTGAGCATAACTTTTACGCAGTGGACTTGAGTTGTTCCCAAGTACTGATTATTTGCTTTAACTATAGGGAAAGTGTTATGTATCCTTATTTATATTTGTGCACTACCTGAGTGGTGGTTTTGTGCAAGCACTTTGTATGTTCAAAAAATACATGGATAATGTCTATTAAATGGAAAACTCTTACTTTTAAATAAAAATTTCTGTCTTTAATACAGAATGTACCATATTGTTAGGTAGAGATAAACTTTTGCAGAATGCCTGGATAAATCAGCCATCATCGCTGTTTTGAGGATGAGGTTAGAGATTTTCGAAAAAAGCTAAATGAAATGTCCGGTATCACACAGCAAGATCAGAGAAAATCTGACGCTCACAACTCCTAGTTCTGTGTTTCCAGACTGTTACAAAAGCCCACTGAGAAGTGCCGGTATATGCCTGATTTCTCAACTTCACCCTTAGTAAACTTTTGCAATCCGGAGGCTAGAGACCTCTTTTGTGAATGTTGTCTGCTCAGTGAGAGTGTTGGCACTGGGAGGCCCTAGCAGATAAAGTGGAGGAACATATGGCTTCTATTTGAATACAAATCGCTGGACAGAACGTGGTAATTCAGCCGCAGTGTCCTCTGTATTGTAAACGGAAAGAGTATGATTAGAGGTGTTTATAAACGGCGTCTGAATTCCCCCACACCCGCCCCACCCCCTTTCCACTGTATTTTTATCAGCCTGAATCATAGCCGTCCAGCGTCCCAGGCTGAGTGTTATTTGTGAAAATGGCCAACATGAGGAATTATTAATTAAAGCTAACAAATCACCCTGACGAGCTGGGCCCTGGCATGGCTGAAGGTTGATTGGCGAAAGTGTTCTCCTTTGGAGAAAAGACTTTTTGTGCTCGTGACGCAGTCAGGGACGGATTATTGAATATGCAAGTTAGAAGAAAAATCACAGGACAAGCAAATTGAGTATTTACTGGCAAATAATTGCTCTCTTAAGCTGTGGCTCTCTTCCTAAAATTCTTAACATTCCCGAGGGTTAGAAACTCAGAAAAATGCATCGGTACAGAGTACATTTCAAAAAAAATACATAGACTGATGTTTCAGATTTGTGCAGGTAAGTGTGATTGTGTGTGCATGGAAAGTGAAAGAAGAGAAAGCAAAGGAAAGATGGGGGAAGCATGACTGTTAGTCTGGAGAGTTTTTAAAATCAACTCGTTTATTGGAATACTGCTCAGCGTATTTCTAAGTTAAGAATTTAGTTCAGTGTTGCATTTATTGTGAAAGTTAGAGACTTTAGAAGGAGAGAGGGTTTTCTCAGTTATTTGTCTTTATCAGCAGACGAATGTGTTAATGTTTTGTCCCAATAATAGATTTCAATTTTGCTTAGATATTTGTAGATACTTGTATAAAATGCTCACTAGATATGAAGATCTGTATTTTCAACATTGTTAATTATGATGTGTCTTAACAGTGTCTCGAACACATTTGGGTACAAGTATTGCATTTATTTTTAAAAGTAAACACTGTTTTACATTAATTGCAAGTCAGTCCTTGTTGAGAATTTCTAAAGGGACACTAAAGTTTTGGAACAGTTATTTAAACTCTGGGCTTCTATAATAAAGTGTCAGTTATGTGGTCTTTTTATCTGGAACGTTGATTAGACTACTGAGTTTTGTGGACATTGTAAAATAAGGAAGACTAGTTTAGAGGCTTTTTCAAAAGCAATTTTAAATACGTAGAAATATAAAAGTATAGAAATGAAGGTCATGTATAAAATGTAGACATTAAGAAACAGATACTTTTATAAGTACAGTTAGATTATGTCAATAGCATTACCAAAATACGTATATACACTGAAGATGAGTTGCATATTCTGTGAAAAAACTAGAAAATTAGCTTTCATCAACAACGAATTGTTTTGAAATGAGAATAATTGGCTGGTGAGATAGCATTTTAGGGTTGTATTAACTATGAATAGCATGGTTTTAAAACAAAGGCATAAACATAATTTAGATGGTATTAACTAATTAATAATTATAAACTGCTTTATAAAATATCTACATAGTGGTAATAATAGAAATAATAATAAAAATGCAAAAATCTGGCAGTCACACAGAAATTAAATGAGAGGACTCTCATAAGGTTTTAGAGAATCAGAATTTTAAAAGGTAAATAAATAAAACAGATTTTGCCTTCTGATCTGTTCCTTGAACTACACAGTATATACTGCTTAGGATTTTTCCTTAACATATCCAGTTTACTGAAAAGAGTATAGTTTGCTCAGTATGCAGTATAGAGCTTAGAAGAAAGTTTAGGTACTATATATTTTGTAAAGGTTTTATTCCCTTTGGACCACATTCTGTCCTTAGATTTCAAGAAGCAGCCTCCTTAAAGTTTTTTGTAACTATTTGAGGGCAAAAATTGGTCCATTATTTTGAAATAGCAAAAAGGGCATTTAAAACATATGTTCAGAGACTAAGCCATCTGCCTGCTTTATTATGAATAGCACAGATTTATGAGAACTTGGAAAGGCTCATAAATTGAACCAGAGTCCTATGAAAGATTTTAAGAATATGACATTCTGAATATTAAAAATGTTTTGCAACCACATACTTTTGCTAAGTATTTTATTAGTCTTCTGTGGAGGAATAGTATCATTACACTTCTTGATATGTGGGGCATAAGTAGGAAAGTGTAATGAGAAAGATAAACCTTTGGCAAGTTAATGTGAATCCTTTCTTTCTGATTTAACCCACTCAATCTAAATACCTTTTGGAGTTGTGGACTTGTCATTAGGAAAACTCACAGTGACTTAGAGAAGCATTATAAAATGGTGACTATTGGAACAAAAATCAAGTCCAGCTGCTAGCTTCTGGACTATCTACAAATGAATTGCAAAAGACATGCAGAGGCCAGACTAAAGAGCACTTCTGTAATCCAACTGTGATGTAATGGAAGTATGAATCAGCTATTGGTTGCCCATACTAGGGGGGAGGCAAGAGAAAACAAAAAACAAGTGCAAATTGGCGTCATTCCCAGGTGGCACTACTATATTCTTTGGCTATCTAGAAGGATATGAAATTCAGAAATTAATAAAAGAACAAAATCATATTTAGATTCCAAACATAGTAATTAATAAAAGAACAAAATCATATTTAGGCTGCAAACATAGTAGTATTTCAGCCTAGAGTGATCATATAAGGTGAAATCAAAATGAGTATCATTTGTAAGATGTCTAGTCCCAAATAGAATTCTTCTACATTGTCTGAGTTTTACTATAATCAGACTGAGACCGACTGATTCATTATCAGAGGAAAATGCAGAAAATAGACGAAGCTCAATTAGAACATAAATTTTCAATGTTGAAATGATTTATCAATCTTCGTTGGCTAACAAAATTTATTTAATAGTATTGGAAGCCAAGGACTGAATGTTTGGCTTGAAGATTCAAAGTAAAAAATATATGTATATATGTTATACGTATATTATTTTTAAAAGAAAAATGTTTTCAGAATTGTATACTTTGGTAGGCTGATAAGACCAAGAACTTTTCTTTGTATAGTCTAATAACTGAACATAAAGATTTAAAAATAGCTACAGTTGGTTTTCAGAACTAAAGGATGTCAAAATTAATGATTTGTGCTGAAAATGCCTATCTTAAATTTCCAGTGGATCTCCTCGTGGTTGTATTTTAATGTTATACCTCACAAAATTGCAATACAACAAATATCAAGTGAATCTATGATCTATTAGCTCAGAGACCATGAGATATATTTTATGAGGTACTTTTTAGTAGGTAAGTTTTATTTTTTAATTTCGAGTAAGTATGGATATATATACCAAATGTACATGTGTCCACACACAAATTTTTGTTTTGCTATTTCTGACACCTTGCTCTAAGAAGAGATTTAAAATGACTGATAAAAGTAAATACATGGTAAATCAAATCTCAGAATTTAGAAGTAAGCAATAAAGATAAAATTAAACAAAATAATAAGTAAGAATATAAAGGATATAAAAATGGAATCAGGTGTGAAGTCAACGTTTGAACTATATTCAGTAAAGTGGTATACAATTTGCCAAGTCAAAGAGAAAAGCATGACAAGTTATGTAATTCACAACACCCTTAAGAATAATAAAATAATTTTCCATCATCCATCACTAAAGCTCGAAAAATGACAGACTCTGACTTTTAGAGAAATCAGTGCTAAGATGCTAAGACAACTCTCATTGACAATAATTATGGGCTGCAGAGATCTGAAGGTCAGGTCAGATGCAGAACAGTACCTTCCTTGAGACAAGGATGTGGATGTAGACTAGAGTAATCCCTTTTCAATCCCAGGGCGTGAATATGTGGGGTGTGGGGGGATGTGGAGGACAATAGTAGTGATATGATATTTGCAAGGCCAAGATCTCATGGAAAATAAGGAGTTAGGGAGGAGGGGAATTTCAAAACTATTTCATATAAATAAATATATATTGTAACAACCAATCAAAGATTTAGAAGGCTTCTGCTTTTATAATAATTACTGAAACACATTTTATCAAGTAAACCTTTTGAATCAACATTACTTTTCTAAATTGAACATAAAGCATTTCTGTGTTGTTGCCATTCTTCCACTCCTTTAAGATGATTGTCAGTCTTTTTGAAGTTTTACAAAGAGCCCTTTCTGGCCTGAAATTTAAATATTTCTCACCCTTGCATCCTCCCTTAGTTCATTTTCAAAAGTCTTAGCAAACTGCCTAATCTTTTCACAGGTAATTTTAATGATAAAGTCACATTTAGTAGTAAACTGTCTCTATATCGAAATGGTGTGAAGCATAAAGTTTTGGGGTTTTTTTTTCTACTTTTCCTTGTAGCTTAATCCATAGTAAGTAGTACAAGGAAAACCTGATCAAGATTACTAGGGCAGTTCTTACAATGAGCATTTTTGACCCCTTTCCAGAATTTCTGAATCAAATGCTCTGAGGATTGGGCATACGTCTCTGCAGTTTAGGAAACTGCTCAGATTAGTATGCTTATTAATGTTGAATAATTGGTGTTTTAAAATTATGACTGTAAAATTTATAGTATGTGAATATATAATGGTAGGATTTCCCTACAGTAGTTGGTGAGGGTTCACTAAATTAACACAAACTAAAACACTAATGCATATGCAATAATATGTTATGATTGCCTGCTGTTAAAACCAAAACAATCCCAACAATGAGTTTGTTTGAACTCTTTAAGCCATATTTCACCATTTCATGAAACATTTAAAAATACTTTAGCTATCATTTATTGAGAACTATTATATGCTGAGTCATATGTTCAGTTTGGGTAATAGAGATACGAAGATGAATAAAAGAGAATCTATCCTTGTCTGGAAAAACTCAAAACTATGATATTTGTATCATCATTAGGATATTATCTCCTACAAATTAGGAGAACTATGAATTGGCACATAATCTCCTCTTTAAGTAAAAGTCGAGGTTCCATATTGTATTATATAACTATAAGTATATACTCATTAGTGATTTCATGTAGTAGGACCCTACTATAATTTGGAAGGTGCCATTTGGAAGATGTGGAATCTTCCATTTTTCTGTTTGGAGACTCTGTCCCCCATAGCTGAGATGGGAAGCGTCATGTAGACCTGACATATTTCTCCCATCGTTAATCATTGATTTCTTACCAGGTTCCCTTCTGAGAAGAGGAGAGACATGTGTGAGTGCACTAGATATTAAGAAGACTCTATGCCTCTTTCCCTTGTCTCTCTGGTGGCTCAGTGGCCTGTTAAGAAATGCTGGAGCCTACATGGTGGCAGCCTTTCTAGTTGATATGTCAGGTACAATTGAAGGGCCCCAAGATGCTCTCCCCTGGAGTTCTTTTCTGCACAAGTTTCAGCAATTCCAAAAGTTGAGCATAGACAGGCAAGAGGCCACATGTTGCATATAAATGATTAAGTAGGTAGCCAGTCTGAGGAAGAGAGTGAGAGTTTGCTATTTCATTTTTGGTTCGTGTTTTCTTGGGAAAGTTTTGGAGACACTCTCTACCTTTATTATTTCCAGAGCAATATGAAAAATATTATGAGAACTTCAATATTTTTCCTTTCTTTTCCTGCTTTTCAACATACGTTTGTTGAGAATTTAGTGCCATGCCCTGTTTTAGGAACAAGGGATATAGTACTGAATAAAATAAAGTTCCGGGCCAGTGAGATGGCTCAGTGGCATAAGTGCCTGCCCAGCCAGCGTGAGGTCCTGAGGTCAACTCCCAGTACCCACGTAAAAAAGATAAATAAATAAATAAAATAAAGTTCCTACTTTCATGAAGTTTATCTTATAATGAGTAAGAAGGGAATAAAATTACTAAAATATAACGTATAAGTCATATAAGTGTAATATATGCTTCATTTTGAGACATTGCCTATTGTGTTTTGCATAGCTTCTAATTACACCTGTTATTTCATTGTGTGTGTATAATAGCTATTTATCTATATCTGCATCTGCATCTGCATCTGCATCTATATCTATATCTATATCTATATCTATATCTATATCTATATAAAGTTCTTCAGAAAATAGACCAGTAAATTTAGGATATAGGTTTGTGGGAAGCTCCTGCACATAATGTAAGGGAAAGACATAAGTTACTTGAGAGGACCACAAAGTATACATAGTAAACCATTAAATCATTCTTTTACATCTCTCTTCTTGTTCTAGGGAATGTGTATTCTGTATTTTTTTTAACTGACTGGTGGCCATTCTGTGTGCATAGAGAGCTAAGACTTAGATAAGCTATGGAATCAACCCTTAAGGGACTTAACCTACAGTCCAGAAGACTGATAATTAATAGTAGTATGTAGCGGCCAGAGTAAGAAGTGCTGTGCTAGAAGAGGTCAGGGAAAAGAACAACAAGAAAGGTTTCCCACAATGAATTTTAAATGAGATTAGTACCCTAAAAATAAAACAAAACAAAAAGAATTTTCAAAGTTCTAATTTTCCCCTTGATCCTTAATGAGTAAAGTTCTCATTTTCTCCAAGTGGTATGTGTTTCTGGTAGACATATTTTAGACAATAGGAAAACATATTAACTCACCACTTAGTGAAACCATTATTAACATTCATGAGATACTTTTTGAACATGTATTATGTTCTAGATCTTAGCCAGTCAGCCACAGGTTCTCAGAAGGGAGCATTTTAATTGGCAAGCAGCATGAATAACAACACAAAATTTGACTCATGTTAGTTGTCTTCAAATTTGAACTTACATACCAAATGGGCACCAGCACCAGTGATGTCAATAGAACAACACAAATACAATATTCTCTTGAACAAATATTAAAACACTTTTCATAACCTCCACCTAGAGCAGATGTGAGAGTCTGACTCCTCTGGGTCAAATCCTGGCTGTACTTTTCTATCTGTATGATCCTAGCCAAGTTTTTGAGCTTCTGCACCTCAGTAAAATTAGATTATTAATAGTACTTACCAATGTAGTGTTTTTGAAAAATGAGTAAGATAATGCATATAAAGTGCTAATCATAGATTGATATGTAGCAAACTATTGAATAAATACCACCATTACTATTATGCTTGGTATTATGATTATTACTATTAAAATTATTTCATTACCAGGAAAATTGTTGAAAATATATTTTGTCCGGTAAAATAATGTTATCATTACTGACAATATAAATCAAAACACATTTTCTATTGAGATGGGTCAGAGATATCATCTTTGTAACACATATTAAGAATCTGGGTTTTATAGATGAAAATTATGACTTATCTCAGTAGATTAAAGATATTTTGCAGGCTAAATTTGTTTCTTGGTAGAAATGTTGTCTAAAACTGCCTTAATGCCTTTGTTGTTACAGATTTATTTCTACAATGTTTGATTAAGTTTGTTCTATTAAAAAAGAACTTTTAAATTCAAAACCCCAGTGTTTTTCAGATAATGCCACATTCCTTTATATATCAATGATGGAAAGGGATTAGAAATACAATTTTACCTAAACAGGACAGCATTAGGAAGAAAATATTTACTGTCAGATCTGTGTCTCAACGTAATAGTGACCAAAGGTCACTAGCTTAGCAGGTACTGCATAATTGGCACCTAAAAATGTTTATTGAATTGAATTATATTTTGTGAGAAAAACCATGTTCTGTTGGAAGTGTAAATGATTTTAAGAGAATGATACAATAGAATAACAATGTATTTTTAAAAGTAGTTCACAACATATTATGTTAACTTTATTTTACAGACAATGCTGTACTTCACATGATAGAAAAAGGGAATTAACCTGGAAATCTCTTAGGTAAGCCCTACTTTGAGTAGTATTAATTGGAAGCATCTTAAAGATCAAAAGGCTATTATTACTAGTTGCAGTGGTAGCTACATATGGAATATGGCTGCAGAGATTCACATTATAAAAATAGTTCATTGCTAAATTCGAAATTCTGTTAATGTCACAACAGTGGGATGTGAAACACAAATGAATTGTGATGACAGTTGAGTACCAAGCTGCCTATTTTTTCCCCCTCAGAGCTGCCCAAATTTGGTTTTATATTTTCCTCAGTCCTGATTTAACCCATCAATATTTGTATTTTCTGTAGCTAGCATTACCTTGGAACTTACCACTTTAGAATTTTCTTGCTAAAAGCCTCTGAATTCCTAGGAATTTTGTACTTGCTACTTTTCTTCTGACAGATACATATTTTTGAGTCTTTTTTTCTACCACTCACTTTGGAGTCAGATTTTTGAATGCTTTTTTAACCTACAGACTTCTGTGGCTGTATATTGCTCATTACTTTTCCTGTTTTCTCAAGTGCTGTAATTGTCATTCTATAATTCTTGATCTGTGGGCTCTTTGTATAGGGCATATTTCTTCTCCATATAGCTTTGACTTGAGACACTTGCTGTCATCCTCATAATCTGCATTCATTTCCTACTATCATTTTTAAAAACCTGTTGTTGTAGTTTTTTAAACTGCCATCCTTTGTACTAGAAGGTCTTTATGATCCTGGGTTTGTGGAGCAAGACTTATGAACCAAATAAACCTCCCTTTTAAATGCACCATTCTGCATAACCCTAAGCTAGTTTGACCTTAGGGAAATGTGAATTTAAAAATCTCTGGAGTATTGCTAAAATGACCAAGCTATGTAGGCTTAATGGGTTTTGTAGCATGGATAACAGACCTACCTCACATAGCAATGGTCCTAGCTAAACATTTTTTATTTGGATTTTACTCCACATGGTAATTTGGCTGCCATTTGCTGAGTGGCCTCTCTATGCCAATCATTTTACATTTAACTTTTAAAATAATCATTTGAGGTAGTTACTATTATCTTCATTTAATAGATGAGAGAATCTTGACCTAGAGAGGTTAAATGACTTGTTAAAGGGTGAAATCTAAGGTTATAAAACTCTAGGAATCTTTCTTTCTCCATTACCACAGGCTTGTGCCTCATTATATATTTATATTATTTGTAGTAGGAAGTTTGTAGTGTAATTTGATTGGGGCATAGCCAATTTCAGGAGAACAAACAATGTGATGATGAAATTTTATTGTTGTATCATTTTAGTGGAATATAAACCCAAGATCTCCAGAAAGGAAACATGAGTATAGGCAACTTCTGTGCTGCTAGCTTTTACTTCAGGCAACATATTATTACTAATTTTTGAAGAAAATGGAACTTTAAGAAGTGGTTCATAGACCAAGGATTGCTGACTTTCCATTAGGAGCCTCCTGTTACTTGATGTGGACTTCTCCAAAACTAAAATCTGCTGATTATTCTCAGCAAATATATTCGGTAGTCCTTTTTCCCAGCAAATTGTATAAAGAATTATTATTGTAATTATTTAGTACTTTTATGTAATGAACACAATACATTTTAATCTACTCAGAATCAATTTATGTTTCCCTTATGAGGCATTAAAGCTATTTCACATTTATATATAGCGCTTATAGTTTAGAAAATATGATGAAAACTAGTCCATTGTCTTTTTTTAGGGCAATCAAGAACAGGGATATGTAATTTGGCAATAGTTGTCACCTACACTAAGCAGTGGTGAGCCTGGCCTTCAAATTTAGAATATCTACTCACAGTTCTTGGGCCTCATTTTCCTATTGTCTTTGTGCAGGTGGATCACTGAGTTCATCAGTTTGCCCTCCAAACGCCATGACCTTGCTTTGGACGTTGACTTGGAATTTGTATAGACTAGCTTAGTTTGCAATCTTGTCACAGCCATTTACTTCATTTATATAGAGCCTCTCAGAGGAGCTTCTGAAGTTTCTCTGGAATTTAGAATGAAATTTTAATGAAAGAAAGTAAAAAAACATAAAGACACCAGAAAGAAAGGCAGAAAAGAAACTATAAGAAAAACCCCTGGGATCTTCTTTCTTCAAATAGTCCCCTGATGGGGGAGGGGGGACTATAAAACTCTTAGTGTAAAATATAAGGCTTTTGGGTCATACCACAGATACTTTCCCTGAGCTCCATCTCTCTAGTCGTAGTGAATATTTTAATTTCCTTCTCTCAAATTCTGACAGTTACCAATTTTGAAATGTCTTCACTGTTTTTCACTACTCTAAATTTAAAGTGAGGTAGATGTTTTTCTCTTTTGCTTTTTGAAGATTCAAAAGTTTTCTTGTGTATTTATTAAAAATCTCTATGAAACTCTGTTGCAAATCCTGTTTATTAAGCAAATAAGTATTGCTATTTTTATAAATCTAAATACCATTAGGGTTTTTTACCCTGTCTCTGAATGCTGAATATCTATTCTGTTATTCTGTTATTTATTCTGTTATTTAAAACACTGAGTTCTGGAAATATAAGTGGAAATTAAAATCTCTGAAAGATTGACATTTTACAAGTCAAAGTTTAGTGTTCCAGAATCTACTTGAAATTGACTTTCTATCATGCTATTTCTAACTAACCTTTTCACAAATGTAAGCATTACATAGGAGTTGAGCCATAATGACATAGTATCATAAAAATATGGAGAAAAACTGTACATATATACCATATGTCCCATCCCATATCATTCCCCTGAATCATTCACATTGGAAAATATTTTTCCAAAAGTAAACCGTTATTCGCCTGATAAATTTTAACAATTGTGTGAATTGCTATTTTTGTTTGTGAGAGTCTTCTGACCTCTTTTTCCTTTTAGTTGTACTTGGCTCAATCTAACAAATCTTGAATATAGATTCCATAGGTTATAACACTAATCAAACCATATTTGAAACCAACGTTCTAGACTATGTTTCTCAGCAAGCATGACTTCACAAATGAAATGAAACCAAAACTCTTGTTACAACAGAGAGTAAAATGAAGGGAGCAACAGCCATTTTGAAAACTGGTTTTAACAGTGACTAGCAACAATTTTTCAAACACCATGGAAGCCATTTGAAACTGTGGAGTGGAGAGGGGATAAGAAATCAGTAAAAGGAAAAGATACCTGTCACGGATGAAGATATGGTTAAGACCAATTCCCTTGCCATGTGTCTGTTATCACATTCCACTTAAAGGTGTTGAAAAAATCAGCCAGCTTCTACTAGAACGAAGAGTCCAGATGAGCAAGTCGGTAAATAATTAAAAGAATAAACTAGGGCAGAAAAAAACAGAAGGACAGAGGATTAACCGCTCAAAGTACTGAATATGTCAAAACCTGAAAACTTAAAAAAGGGAAGGGAACTTTTCTTCAAAAGAAGATACTTCCCATCCTTCACCAGAGACACAGATTTGTGAATGTGATAATAGAAGCCCTTTGGGCAGGGTTGGCGGAAAGAACACTGTCTTCATAATGGCTTCACTAGGTATTCAATTGCCCAGGGCAATCTGATCAGCATGTCCTTGTTTCTAAAACTGAGTAAACCACATCAGGATGAAGGAAACAGAGTTTAATAGTTAACTTTTAGAACAAGGAACAGAGAGATGCTTTTATGCTGTAGTCCTAATGTTCATTCCAATCTCATTACTGAAATCTGTTCTGAAAGCATTTATAACTTTCTGCAGAGAGTGACTTTGGCTGAATCCTAAGGATGGAAGTGTAGCTTAATGACCCAGAATGTGGAGTCTCCCTTAATACAGGTGAATCTTTGTGATAAATCATGCTCTAGAATCCAAAATATTGTTATTTTTTCTCCTAGTTCTATCTTATGTTGGTAGTTATCTCTCCTGTTCCTATTCTAAGAATATGCAAAGGTTTTGTGAATATGCAGTTACTTTTGTTGAGTTTCCCTGAGGAAGTTTATATCTTCTTCCAAGTTGGAAGTTTGCAATGTTTTGAGATGCTGTTGGATGTACAAATCCAATCCTGCATTTTAATGACCAAGAACAGAAAAGGTCTTAGAAATAATCCTTTATTTGACAAAGGGAAAGAACAAAGGAAGGAGATGAATTGTATCTTTTGGCTGATTCAGTTGCCAACGATCAGGAGTGTTTGACTAGTGGTCTTTTTATCCTGTCCACTGCTTTCTCAGAATCCTAATCAGACATTCCTGTATGGCTAAGAGAATCCCCCTAAATCTTAGCATCTCCTCCATCTCTTCAAAAGGAGAGTAACCATGGACTAGGATTTAGCATATTTAATGAACATGCATCTGGGTTATGAACAAGTGCTGAGAATAGAAAATTGAGAATAAGTTCTTTATAAGCACTGAGTTCATGCAACTGTTGGAAGTGTCTGCTGTGGAGTTTATGTTAATATTATACCTAAACTAAACAGCAATAATAACAATTCCTTCTATCTGATTCCATTAAAAAGGAAGCAAAAGTATAAAAATTGCAAATAGCTACCTGAAAGAGCACATGTCTATCTTTTTGGTATATTACCATATATCTTTATAGTAATTCCTCCGTAGGGTTATTTCTGACGTTTCTCAACAATCGGTTTTGTGCCTGTATGCATAGCTCTTGTAATTGCGTTACTGTTTTCTTCAGTCTGTATTTGAGCTCTTTTTTTCACGCTTGTAAAGAGGCTCTTTTTCTATCCACTTTGCACACATTCACCATTTCACTAGGACAGATGGGTGTTTTTCTATATAATGCTTTTCAAAGTGAGAAGACAGCAAGAATAGATTTTGAACAATATTTTACCAGTATTATTGAAAAATTAGCTTCTGTATATTCTACATACACAGCAGCTGTGTAAAATGCAAATTCTATTCATATCTGATCTCTTCTGCATTTATTCTGCTGAGTATTGCTCAGCACCTAAGCACTTCATGTTATTTCCTCTTACTATTATTTACCACCTGATCATTCGGAAGTGCTTTTTACAATCAAAGAATTTCATTAACAACCCATTCTTTTGCTCTTTGTTTTTCAGCACCCTTGCATGTAAAAGTATTGAGTGTCTTAGCTGTATCAGATAAATTACAGTAAAAAGATAGAGTGCTTCCAACGGAGACTGGGGGTAAATTATCCCAAAGCATCTACTAAAATTCAGTTTGTGTTTTGTTGTATCCAGACAATGCTACAGAAGTCTTTATGTTCAAGTGAAACCCAACCCTAGAGAAGCACTTTTACTTATGGTTTCTACCAGTGTGATAATCAGAAGTGTGAGGTGAGGAACAGAAGTACTATCTTCACTTCACATATAGAGAAGTTAGGACAAATGTACGTTCTCACTGTAGGAAACTCATAACTCCTATTGACTCTTGAGCTGTTCTTAGCCCAGAACCATAGAATTCAATCTGTTTTAAAATCCAGAAAGCTACTGTTTTTGTTTTTGTTTTGTTTTGTTTTGTTTTGGTACTGGGAATCGAACTCATGACCTTGCACTTTCCACTAACAGGATAGAGACTTGTTTATTAAAAAGTTCGTTGTGATTATAGAGAAAGGTGCGTGGTTGGTACCTTAATAGTTTGATTGAATTAAAATCAAGTTCACACTGGGGTTCTTTCTCAGCTCTACTTGCTTTCTCTTTGACTCCGAGCTAATTGCATAACCTCTGGTTGACTTGTGCCTCATCTACACATTCAAAGTGAAATTCAGAAATGAGATTATTATCTAACTAAAGTAGGCTGTAACATTATTTCTCTAAATATTTCTGGCAGAGAATTTGAGATTTCTGATTTAAGTAGATAATAATGAAAACAGACAATTTCGTACACAAGCTTCATGTATCCTTAGACAACAATGCTATGGAAGCAGATGTATCAGGATTGCTTTGGGGTGATCAGAATTATTTGGAGTGTTTAATAAAATCTAGATTGCTGGCCCTCCCCTCCCCAAGCACATGCCACCGAGCTTCTGCTTCTGAATCCAGGGTAGAAACCGATCTTTTTAGTTCTCTTTCCCAGGTGATACTGATAGGGACTGCACCTTTTGAATCACTGCCCTCAAGATGTAGCTTCAGCACAGAAAAGGAAATCAAGGCTTGAAGTACCTTCATAGCATGACGATAAAGATGAAGAGTATAGAAGCAATCCTAGTTCTACTGACTTCAGATTTTACTGCCGTCCCACACCAGATATTTTTTTTCTTCACTTCCACTAGAGACATTTTCATTTTACTTTTATGTTTTGAATGATTGCCAGTTCCCTTGAGATCTTAAATGAAACAGCATCGTAATGAGTGGTAATTGGATCTTTTCCTGTAAGATCTACTAGCTACTTTGGATTTGTGAAAGGAGAGGAGTCCATTCCAAATTTTAATTGGTATGAATAGTTTTTAAGGGTAGTGTTATACAGCATTACCTCAGTTGTCAAACAGCTCCAAGCTCGAACTTTGCACTACTCGAACAGCAAAGTTTAAAAAAAAAAAATCTGGGCCAGTGATATGGCTCAGCGGCATGAGCGCCTGCCTGGCAAGCGCGAGGTCCTGAGTTCGACTCCTGGTACCCACATAAAGGAAAAAAAGGGCCAGTGATATCACTCAGCAGCACAAGCGCTTGCTGGCAAACGCGAGGTCCTGAGTTCAACTCCCAGTACCCACATTAAAAAAAAAAAAAAAAATCTGCTTGGTGTTCATAACTTTGCTCAGTAGTTGAACTGAAAATCTGACTTGAAAAAACCTATACAGGAAGAAATCAGTCTCAGTGCTCCTCTCACCCACACAACATACAGTGATTGTGTTAGTGCATTAAAACATTCACCATTGTGCTTTTTTTTTTTTTTTGCACTTTATTTGTATAAAATATCATAACCATGGCTTCAAAGCAAGTTAGTGATACCAGCAGTAAAGATAAGGGGAAAACTGTGAGAACCACAATAGAGTTAAAGAAAGATATCATTGTGAAATTTGTTAAGGTCTCAGAAAAGTGAATTTATAAGTGTAATTTTTCGGCCTCAGAACCTGTTATTTGGTTTTCCATTGTTTCTTATAGGAAAAATATGTTCAGTTCTTGAACTTTTCAGTGCTCAAACATGAATTTGAAAAAAGCTGAGTTGAACAACCTTAGTATCACTATACTTCTCGGGGACAGGGGGAGGCAGTGAGAGCAAGAAATAAATGTGAATCTTCTTTTTGTTTACTCATTACAGCTTGTAGATAGCTGTGAACAGGTCGCTCTTAGCTGGTGTTAAGACCAAATTCTGCTATGGCAATGTCTTGTAAAAAAGTCTTCATGTATATTACTTTTCCAAGTGCTCATTATAAAAGAGCAAAGCAAGGCGAGGATGGCAGGGCAAGGAAAAGCCACAGTAGAAAGAGTAAGGGCACAGGAATTCTAGTGCTACGTCACACATTAGCACGTACCTACTTACTTTCGTGAGAGCAGTACACCACTGTAAGTGGTTTACTACCTAGCCTGGGTGTTACAGAGTTTTGAAATGAATGCCCATTTTTGACGCCCATGTCTGAGCCCAACTGTAAGGAATTGCTTTAGTCAGGAGCAGTAGCACACGCCTGTAATCCCAGCACTCTGAGAGGCTGAGGCAGGAGGATTACCTAGCCTGGGTAACTTAGTGAGACCTATCTCAAAACAAAAAATACTGTATGTGGGACTGGGAATGCAGTGGTAGCGAGTCCTTGGCTTTAACCCCTACTGTCTCTCCCCGCATAGAGGAAGAAAAGAAAAGAAAAATGAATTCTGATTTAATTGTTTTAGGCTAGGTCTTGAACATCAAGTAATTACTTTCCAAAGCTTCTCAGGTGATTCTGTTGTGTAATCAGTTAAGAAATATTGGCCTGGTATTTGAGATCCTGGTTTTTGAAACCAGACATACCTCAGTTCACATCTTGGCTCTTCCAGTTAGTTACATTTCAACTTTAAATAAGTCGTTTCATCTCTGTTTTCTCATCTGTAAAATGCAATTAATAACAAGTGCAGCATATTTGTGAGAATTAAGAGAGATAATATATTTAAATGTCTGACATAGTGGTACCTGGCTTGTGATATGGATCCTTCTATTTTTAGGTGATGTGATTATACCTATCATTTCTCTTATCTGTAAAGTGAAGGAGCACTTTAGTTTATACAGTGGAGAATAAATGCCTTAGAGTTCTCCACAGATATTCTGTCACCTTGTCCACAGTACTCTGCTTAGTTCCAGTTTGCCCTTATTTTCTGTGTATAACTTATTTTGATAGGAGCAGTGTTTGGCAGGCTCAACCTTTAATTATGATACTTTACCAACTATTACTACTCTGTCCTTCTTCCTACCAAGATTGAAAACCGCAAAAATACAACAAATCTACTAAAATTTCCATGTGGAGTAAAGGAGATATAATGTTGTTATGTAGGTTTAAGTAATAAAATGCAGGGGCTGGAGATGTAGCTTAGTGATAACATGCATGCCTAGCATGTCCAAGGCCCTGAGTTTAATGCCCAACATCACAAAATACTGCCGCCACCACCACCACCACTACTATAATAATAATAATAATAATAATAATAATAAATAATAATAATAATAATACATAAAAGGTAGAGTTCTGCAAACATGTTTAACACTCCCCTCTTTTTCTGCCACCTACTGTAAGGGTTGCTAATCTACTGTTGGTTGAAGATGATTGCAACTTGTTAATTCCCTTCATTTTCTCCTATAAATGTTAAATAAGCCTTAGTACACAGATGAATAGGAAACATAGTTTTTATGGGCAATCATAGTTTTAAGCCCATTTGGTTATCACTATGTTTACTATATTTTTCAAAACATTTTATATCACTAATTTAAAAAGTTGGATCTTTTTTTTTTTTTTTTTTTTTTGGTGGGTACCGGGGGGTCGACCTCAGGACCTCGCGCGCCAACAGGCGCCCGTGCCGCTGAGCGATATCACCGGCCCCTTTTTCGTATGTGGGATCCGGGAGTCGAACTCGGGCCCTCGCGCTTGCAAGGCAGGCGCTTATGCCACTGAGCCATCTCACCGGCCCAAAAAGTTGGATCTTTTTTGAAAAAAAAAAAACACCCTGTGTATCTCTCTTAAAGTAAAAATTACGCTTTTGGATGGACAGAGAGAAATTATTTGACTGTCCAATAAAAGTACAGATGGTTCCATTTTTCTTGACTCATCTCACATCACACATTAGTCAGGTCACATGCCTGGATCTGGGAATGTTTGCAGCACTAGGTCACTTGCTGAGCTTTGGGGCATATAAAAGACTGTTTGCCTGGCTTTTAAGTTTGTGGCTCTTACACGGTGCCTGGCATGGAGATAGGAAGGACATTTTTTTCCATTAATCTTTTTCATTCTGTTTTGAAAGGAAAAGTTGAAACAGAGTCCCTACTGAGATTTTAACATGTTCCATGGTGGTAACCATAGGAAATAGGGAAACAGGAAATTTTTGGACAGAAGGAAACCAAAGAGTCCATCTCAGCCTGTCCTCACCTCTCAGATACCAGTTGGACTCTGTAATATTATTTTTTATCTACCTGCGTATCTAATACCTTTGCATTTCTGTAGTTTTCTTTCTGATAATAGAAAAGCATTACTGCCAATCATCATGAAAGATCGTTCTTTCAGAAGTACTCAGAACCCACTTCTGGACAAATCAATGGAACATTTAGATGTGAAAAAGGCTAAATCATGGAAGTTTTCATTTGGAAAAATTCATTTCTCTATTTTAAGAGATTCTCAAAACATGTCATGATAGAGCCCATGTAAATTCCAGTTATGGAGGGAAAAATATTTATTTAACACAAAAATATATAAACACAGAATGATTACATTTTTCTTTATTAAATTTAGAGTATTTAAATTCTTTCACATACACAAATCCATATACTTCTTCCATCCTCTTTCCTCCTACTCCATATCCCAACCTCTAGACACCAAAAATATTGAAATCTAAATCAACTTTTGTGTCCAAAAGATATTATAGTTGCTACTGAAGTGAAAGTGCTAACCAAACTTATTGATATTCTTCCCTAAAAACTGAAATAGGCATACTTTTATGCATGCCTCTATGTGTGTGTGTGCACACACGTGTGTGTGTGTGTGTATTCTTCCTACCCATACCCACAGGGAACATATTTCAAATAATGTGTTCAGGTAGTGCTCTATTGAAAATATACTATTTCAAGAGAGTTATACCTATTCTAATAGTTTCTGTTTTCTTTAATTATACAGTAACTATTATGAGTAAGACTGTAAAAACATCACTGGCAGTTGTTATATTTAAATAGTGAAATAGAGCTAACCAAGTAGTAGTCATGGCTGTTAGTAACTTTCTGATACAGAGTTATTAGATCTATTCTAGTACTAAACCTTAAAATGATATGAAAATTCAAAATAATCTTTTTTAAAACCTGCTATCACCAGGTCAAAAGTATCACCTCACAGGACTGCATTATATTATTATTGCTATTATTAACCAAACCACCTCAGATTGCATAATCTTACAAAAACACATTTGTACAATTAAGTTTTTTACTGTAGTATGTTGTTGAAAGACAAAACCATATACATAAGCATAGATAAGACATCTTGTTGATACAGAGTCCATAAAGTAGACATTTTCTGTAAAGGCAGGGAAAAGTTTACTCAAGGAGCAAGTTAGAAGTCAAGGTAATGTAGTCTAAGATACCTGTGTTCTAGGTCAGACTACCCCCAAATGAGTTGCCGCTAAATGATTTAACTTCTCTATACATTAGTTCCCACATCTGACTCAATGGCAACTTACAATCAGCTATAATGATCAAAATAATTAAGGTCGTAAAATTATTTTGAAGCATTCAATATTATATTACAATTACACACTATAAATAACGGTCAAGTTTTAAATGGAATTTTTGATCAAGTTATTTTTTTTAATTTCTCTCATTCCAAACCGTAGAAACTGAGGACTGTCAAAGCAATGGCATAGCCCCTAAGAGTTGCACAGTTTGACAACAAACGTAGAGCCTAAATGAAGGGTCTGGATTAAGTAAGGCCTAGTGATGGTGCACTGTAGTTTTTAAACTAATAAAGGAAAGGGAAGACAATGTAATCTTCGATAAGGCACATAACTTGATCAGATTCCCTATCTCCTGAATTCTCTAAGGTTTGACAAAAAGGACGGGTTGAAAAGGCTAATGTTACAATGGAAGCTCTGATGAGATAGAAGAGTTTTCCATAAAAGTGTACAGTAGTTCTCAGATTTAAATGTGCCTCTGTTGGAGCAGGATGAAAGTGCAGATTCCAGGGCTCTGTCACTACAGATCCTTATTCCAGGTAGTTTCCCGGAGAGTAGGGATTGGAGGGGCTGTGATTCTTCATTGCAACCGAGTCCCATTGTGATTTGGTGAATGGTGTTCTTGAAACTGCACTATAAATTTTCTGTTAGTCATTAAGTGCTTTAGCATTCAAGATAATACTGGTTTTTGGTTATGGGCAGAACTAAAGAAATTATTTAATGTTTAATAAAGCCCCACAGACAGAACATTTTTTTCAGTAGAAGTATCTTATCTTTGAAATTATCTCTGTTTGTTCATACTGAATTTGCATGTTTTGGCTTTTAAAAAAGAATACAAATAGATCTGTTTTTGTTCAAAATTTTACTTAATTGGCACTGTAGGATCTATTAGAATAGGGAGTATTTTACAAATTTTGGTATTTTTTGTTCTCTTTTTATGCGTGTGCCCAGATGTCTTCACAAAACTAAATGATTTTTTAAATAAATGAACAGTTCTCTTTAATGTATTTACCACATGTTTTCACTTATGGCCTATAACAACTGATCTAACCTCTCTAAAATCCTTGAGTCCATAAAGGTAAGCAAGCAACATCCCCCTTACTAAGAAATGTTTGTTGTGTGAAAGAAAATCTCTTTATCTTATTCTACATATTCAAATCCCTTGTCATTTTACATTATAAATAAATAACAAACCAATTTGGCACATGCCCACCGATTAAAAATAAAAGTTGTCAGAGTGAGAGGAGAAAGACAAAAATATGAATTATTAATTATAATATTAAGCAGCACAGAAAAGCCTAACATGAAATGATATTACCTAAAAAGGGATTTTATCAAATAAAAATGGAATAATGATTTAATATTTATCATATAATTACATTGTTGTCATTTTAAGGCATATATATATATTATATATATATATATACGATAAATAGTGCACTTATATCTAACTCGATGAAAAGATATTTTAATCATGGCAAATACAAGTTATTAATAGACTAGTAGCATAAAAGGGACGCATGATTTTAAAGTCATTTATTAAATTATCATATTGACCTAGTGGCTATATTCATTGTAAGATCATACTCCCCAATACTATATTGTTATTTTTCAAATGCTAGTTATTTGAAAAAGCAAGACATATTTAGCAGAAAGGATTTTGTTCTTTTTTCTTTAGGATGATTTTACAAATTAAACAGTTCATTTTGGGATGGGAATGAATCTATTTTTTTTCCTATATAGAGATTTGAAAGAAATATACATTGAGAACTGGTTGATAATGAAATATATGTTTTCAGCATAGTAGAGTGATTTCTTCTCAAGAAGTAAAAGTATCAGGGTTATCATGAAAATATTTGCACATATATTGTCCTAAACCAGTTAACTAACATTTCTTCCTGATGTGTGTGTGTGTGTGTGTGTGTGTGTGTGTGTGTGTGTGTGTGTCCTTTACCTTTCGTTTGGGTAATTTAAATATTTTATTTCTGGTTAAGTTTCATTTGTTTCATGACATGACTTAATATTTCATTTGGAAGCAAAGATAATTCTAAAAATTTTCTCCACATTTTGAATAATCTCAAGAGTTTTTCACATAGATTATGAGAAAATTTTCTTGCTATTCTGTGAATAGCAACTTTGGTTCTGTTTAGTCATATTTTTATTTTAACACTGTAGTAAACTTCTGTGACTTGTGTTTAGTTTCCTCGTTCCATTTCAGTTGGTTCTGTCTTGATAGTTTATTCTCTCAGGCATGATGTTACATTACCATCTCAATATCCTTGGCAATATCTTTGTTTTTAGTTTTTCAGAGAATTTAGTGCTCTTGGAATTTGAAAGGCAGGTCCAAATCAAGGTAAAAACAAAAAGTTATACATCTGCATTCAGATTAGTAAGCCAACTATTTTTTGTTACCTGCATGAAATATTTTTTAAAAAAATAAGACTTTAGGGTCCTTTTTAAGAAAAACTTTTGTGTCACAGAATATCTTGGTGCTATGTCTGCCAACACGGGTTCTCATTTTAATTTGTCTTGTGCATGAATTTATCTCTGCCCCTTAAAAATATGTCATCCTCACTGTTGTTGCCATCACCACAGAGGATTTGTTAAGCACCCCTTATATAGCAGTATAAACACAGGTACTTTATTGCCCACTCAATACTGGTTATGGAATTTTAAAATCCTTAAAAAATTCCATCTATTTTATTTCTCACCCCGTCCTAATTATAGTTCCCAGTTCATCACAGAACATTAGTCCTTTCAGTGTTACTGTGTTTCCCAAATTTTCATCCAGAAGTAACTTTCCTGGCTCCTATAGTCTTTGGACTCTGTTTATTAACTTGAGTTTCTCTTGTAAATCATGTAATTTTTACAGGGTTTTTTTCTGTTGTTTCTTTGGGGTTCACTGATTCCTACCATGTAAGCATTTCACAGCTGCTGTCATTAGCTCTTCTCCTTTGTTATGATTCTTTTAATGTCCTTTTTTGCTCGATTTTGGTAACTATTATTCCAAATAAATTCTGATAATGTTTAGTTCTGCCTTAAATTATACTTTTTAAATTGCTGAGTAGAAATGAGAAAATAGCACAAGCACTAACCAAATACCAAGTACACAGCTACCAAAATGAACTCCAACAAATCTCTTTGATGAATGAAACAGGGATGAAAAAACTATTAGAGAACATTCTAGGATTGAAGAAAAAGAACCCTTAATAGAAATGTCATTGCAGAAGGGAAGAGCATATAATCAATAAGCTATGAATAAAATCAGGTTATAGAGAAATAATCAGAAGAAAACAGCTGACTTCTAGATATTTAAATGTTTTAATAATTATAGTTAATATTTATTGAGAATTTTTTAATGTATTAGGCAACATGCTAAGCAACATTCATTATTTTATTTATTCATTTATTTCTTGCTACAAGTTCATGAGAATAACTGTTATTAAATAGAAACTGAGGTTTAACCAATATAATTAATTTGTCCAAGTCACAGAGCTAGGAATGTGGAGCCAGAATGGAAACTCACCTGGATTCTTAACTTTCATACTGTGGTACCTTTCAAGTAATTTATGTATATATTTAATTCTGGTTTGACTACTTTATAGAAAGAAGATCATGAAAGACCTTACTCAACTAAGTCATAATTTACACTTCAGTGGTGTAGTAATGCTTGAAATGTTACAGGGTAGAGAGTAGTTCGGATCTTGGAAATTGTATCTTTTCCTTAAGTTTGCTAATTTCATCCTCTAGTGGAAAGTCATTTGTGGCTTGCTCTTTCCTAACTGTAAGTAATGGTCGATTAATGTTGGGAAAAACTTCTGAAGTCTTTGATGTAATATATTTTGAGTAAGTGAAAAATACTCATATATATATATATATATATATATATCCACAAATTACATATTAATATAAGCAATATGACCTTTGATGATTAGAGACATTTACATTGACTTATTTCTTAGTTTCACTGGTTAAATTTCCGACTGATATATTCAATTCTGATAATTCTTGACACTTTAAGGGTATCTGATACATTGCATTTACTGTATAAGTTTAAGACAAGATGACTTATTTGGATATGTGATGGTTTCCTGATAATGTATTCCTCAGGGGAAAAACATCATCCTTCCTAAACCTAAAGGAATTAGTGGCTAGTATAGGATATCTAGTTTGGGCCAATACATCTGCTGTATGCTGTGATCTCAGTCAGTAAATCGATGAATTCAGACACTGAGGAGCCTAAAGCCAGAATCAGGAGACTCATTCTGCCTTGAGTTAAGGAGGTCATATGGACTCTTTATCTAGAGACTTCTCATATTTCTTTTAAACAAGCATAATCCTCTTTTCAAAAACTAAATATTTTTGGAGCCTTTAAATGTAAAATGTGTTTTTTTTAAATAAACTCATTTTATAAATTTAAATTATATTGAAAATTATGAACTCAATCAGTAATAACATCATGGGGAATATATGAAGAAATGAAAACTCAAGATTGAATTATTATATTGGATTTAGTATTCAGTGTATTTTTTAATGAGGATTATAGTACGGTATGATATCAAGAAAATCAGGAGACATACAGATAAGTTGCATACAGTAACACTTCTTTAGTGTTGTTTTCAAAAGGCTTGTCTTCCAAACTCAGATCCTAATTTTAAGTCTGCATGAGAACTAACAATATTATATTTATTTAACTTATAGTATCACATTGGTTTCCAATGTGTTGTAAAATTTTATATAATACATTTAATCTTTTGTATCAATTTTGTCATAATTATAATTTGATATCATTTTAAAAACATTTTAATTAAATTTTAACTGCGTGACTATTTCTTATAACCATATCTTTCTAAGTTTGGAGTTATGAAACAGTTTGAAAACCACTGATTTGGTTCAAACAAAGTTTTAGGAAAAAGTCTTGTATTTTTTTCCTGCTCCTTTATGATTTAGGGACAGTTTAATCTTTTGGAGATGCATTATCTTATGAGTTTGAGTATATTTGCATTATTTCTTCAAATAGAGGTTAAGTTCCTGAAGAAAAAGAGACCCGTTCTTTTCTTTGTTCTCTCCATGAACCTAATACTACATACTGATACAGATAGAGGGTTTATCCAAGGCCTCTTAGTTACCATCTGCATACACCAGAGAATTTGGAAGAGGGTTTCAATTCTCAGTCCTCCTTTATGTACTCCTCCTTGCTCCTACTTCTGCCTCTACATGCAAAAGCACCCCAGTGTATAGCGAAACATGTTTATATTAAATGTATACAATAGAAAGGTCAATCCAGTGAGTACTCTTGGATTCCAATTTTCAAAGCTCCCACAGTGAAGGAGAGAAGGCTAAGAGGTAGAAAGGAAATGGAAAAGATAGTTAAATGCTACTGTGGAAAAGAAAGAACCACTTACATGATAGAAACAAGATAATTCTGGTACCATCAATGTCTTCTCTAGAAAGAAATCTTTCAAGTATACAAAAGAGTGGCCAAAAATGAGAATTGACTGTTCTAGGCTACAAATGAAAAATCAAGTCTAAGTAGAGAGTGTGATAGAAGCTGTGATATCAACCAAATCACATCACTAGAAAAACTTACGTAGAACCCGAAATGCACAGCAGTTTTCAAGCTTCTGTCAGGTTTTTGGTATCCATGTGGGTTTAGATACTAGGGAGCTAAATATCTGTTATGAAAGTCAAGCCTTACTGAGACTCCTATGTGATGAACCAATGAGGAAATGAAAGCAAATAGAGTGTTCTGTGAATCCACAAAACTCAGACTAAGTCTGTTTTTATAAATGGGTAACATTTCCTACTCACTGATTTGGAAAAATCGTATTTATAATATATGTGTTTACATAAACCAATAAAATATCTTGTGTATGTTGGAACATTTTGCTTTCATGTCTGGTAGACCATTTACTTTACCTCCTCTTCAGTATCTCTTGCAACATTTATTTTATATTCACTATTTCATTCCTGTTGGAGCATTTATGTGTGATTTGTTTGTTACTTTTATCTGTTGATCTTGCCCTCCCCATATGCTCATGTCTGACTGGCCTAGTTTCCCACATTCAATACGTGATCTCTAGCCCTTTTTAAATATTAATTAGTGTAATTGAATTCCCTCCAGTATTTCTAACCCCAGGCACCTGAATTTCAGTGTTTTTATTAGAACCGGTTTGTGCATTTAATGTCCAAACTACCTCCCCATCCCCTACCTCCTAAACAACTTTTCTTGATTGTGTAGAGGTTGGGGTACATGGTTGCCTAGAGAAAGTCTTCCTGGGAAAATAAAGCATCGCACATTACAACCATCTTCAGCAAAGACTGAAAATTATAAAGCTGTCTTGAATCTTTGGCAATAGAAATCATCCAGAGCGGATAGGAAAATGTAACCCTGACCAGGCACATAGCAAGATTTGAAATACCAAAGCCATGCAGAGATGTGTAGGAATGACAGGAAAGCCTTGCCTCTTTTTGGCTCATCCCTGCCAGCACAGCCAGGGACTTCAGGATAATACCTTAAGTCTTCTCTGCTGTTCCATTCAGCAGATCTGTGTCCAGCCAGCATGCCCTGGATCTGGATCCACTCATAATTACACATGAGTGACTCTTTCCTTGGAAGGTAACAAGAAAAAGGAAAAGAAGAGCCTGAAAATTGGGATAGTGAACCATAGAGTACTGAGGGAGTTTCTCAATAAAATCATCAGGTATTGCTATTTCTATCTAAGGAAAAGAGAAAAAAAAATAGACAACTAAATATGTGACAATGTTCTGATTTTCAGGAAGTATAAAAAGGTAGCTTATGATGACAAACAGTTTGATGTCAGTCCTGAGCAAAAGTCTAGAATACATTATTAAAACAACAACAAATAAAGCAATGGTTTGTTACTCCCTTAAAAAATGGTGCTTGCTAGAAAATTGAAGGGATTTCGCTGAAAGTGTAAGTGCAAAATATGTCATCTGATCTCTCTTACATGAGATGTACATGTATGTTAGTAATTTAAAAAGTGCAGATAGATCAGCAGTTGGTTAAATCACCTCACTATTGATTACAAACATGTGCCTCAGAGTCTTAGCAGAGGGGAGTCCTGTGGCATATTCCAAAGATATCCTAGGACTTAACCTTGGTCACCAGTTATTTTTTTCAGTGACTTATATGAAAGCATGTTTATCAGATTGGCAGATGTCATCAATTCAGACACATAAAAAGTTGTTGAATGAGGTAATCAAGTTCCAAATACATGTTGACAGAACAGAAATATGTCTGCATCTAACTAGATAACATTTTTACATGAGTAAATGCAACACTGTGTGTTTATATTTCAAGACTGTTCATGAATGATACAAGGGAAATATGACTTAATACAGAACAAGAAATCTAAATAAATAGAAACATTGTCAGGATAAGTGACCAGGATGTTAGTAAAGTGAAAGATGTGATGTAAGGAATAGTTAAGGGGACAGGGATTGTTTGGAAATTCAGGAGGATGGAATATAATAACTATCTTCAAGTATATAAAAGATAAATTATGTCACTTTCTTTTACTCCAACATGTAGGATATGACACAGTGCTGAAACCTGTAAGACTAAAATATTTCTGTCTGCATAAAAAGTTTTTAAATTTTTTATTAGTACCTGTTTACAGTACATAATAATTACATGCCTTGTGAAGAGCTGGTACATGTACATAAAACATCTTAATTCTTTTTTCGTCTTCTTCTCCTCTGCTACTCCCACATCCCTCCATCTCTCGATCCCCTTCTCACTTGAGAAAGATCTGTCTCCCTACTTTCTATTATCTGATTTTATTTTACTCTTTATTTATATTTTGGGCTTCTCATGTAAGAGAAACCATGAAATGTTTAAACTTGTGTGTCTGATTTATTTCATCTAACATTGTGGTCTCAAGGTCCATCTATTTTTCTATAAATGATCGGTTTGTCCTTTTTATGGCAGCATAGTATTTCATTGTGTGTAATTACCACATTCTTTATTCTATTCATCTGTTGATGAATATATCGGCCACTTCTAATGTTTAGCTATCGTGAATTGTGCTGCTATAAACATGGGTATGGATATATTACTGTGATATGATGTCTAACTCTTTTGGGAAGATACCTAAAAGGGGAATAGCTGGGTCAAATGGAATTTCTAGTGTTAGAATCGCCATAGGAATCGCCACAGTAAAATTTCCATAGTGATTGTACTAATTTACCCTTATACCAACAATATACAAGAGTTCATTTTTCCCTGCAGCCTCACTAGGTTTTTATTTTGATTTCTTAATGATAGACATTCTTTCTGGAATAAAACAGAATTTCAGTGTTGTTCTAATTTGCATTTCTCTAATGGTCAGTGATACTGAGCATTTCTTCATGTATTTATTGGTGATTGTGCTTCCCCTAAAGAGTGTCTGTTGACTTCAATTCCCCATTTTTGATTAGGTCTTTTATTTGGGGGAGTCTAATTTTCTTGAGTTTTTTAAATATTCTAGATATTAGTTCTCTGTCCAAAGAGTGGCTGGCAAAAAAATTTTTCCCCATTAGGTGGAAAATAGGTAGGGAAGAAAATATATTGGCCTGGAGGATAGATCTAGGTTAAATCTCAGATATTCCACTTATTTATTCTTCATCTCACGGGACATTCCTTGAACCTCTCATAATTTGTTTCTGCACCCTTTAGACAGTTTCTGCCTTGCAGGTTGTTGTGGGGATTTTAGTTAGTAGGACTGCCGTAACACAGTACTATAAGGTGAGTGAGTTGAGCATGAGAAATTTATTTCTCAGCATTCTGGAGACTAGATGCACAAGATCAAGTTGTCACCAAGTTTGCTTTCTCCTTAGAATTTCCTTGCCTTACAGATGGCCTTCTGTATTCATATTTCATCAAATGGCCTTTCTTTTATATGCTCTTGAGAGAGAACCTCTTCTGTCCCTTCCTCTCTGTATAAGGACCTTGTTATTGTATTAGGGTCCCACTCTTATTTAACCTTAGTTATCTCTTTAAAGACCCCATCTCCAAGTAAAGTCACAACACAGCTTAACTTCAGCATATTGATTTGGGGGTATAGCGTCGGTCAAAAACAGGATCTAATATGCACAATTCTTAGTTCCCTAAGACCAAGGTTTTTAAGCACAGATAATGACTACATAGGGATGTTTTACAGGGTATGCCTTAGACAGATGATTTTAATATATAAATACTCTTCTAACACTGATATTTTTCAGAAAAATAAAAACTTCTGTGTAGTATCAACAATGCAATTCTGAAATCTTTAAAAATACTCAATAATAAAGTTCAGAATATAAAAACAATTTTCTCTCAGTAAGTTTTTCCCCTTAATATTAAAAAAATTCAGCATAATTTCATAAATATTTACTTATGTATTAGACCCCCTTGACTTCCAAATTCCCAACGTGGCTTCTAGATGAAACCTGTGTCTCTTACAGGAAAACATTGCTTTGCCAAACTTTTAAATGCTGTGAGTCAAAAGTTGTGTTATAAAAGTGGTGGGACAATATAAGTATCTTAAAAACAAACAAAAAACACTGCTCCACAAATTATATAAGTAAATGCATGTAAAAAGAAAAAATAAGAGGAGATCTATTTGTTCAAGAGGTTTCAAAGTCTGAGTTGGTAGCTTTGAAAGTTTTGAGTTCAGAACACTGAGTGGAAAAGTATTTTGTTCACACACCCTCTATGGTTATTCCTTGTACAGATATGTGTGTGGGTTACCATTTATTCAGGAACTAACAGTTTGAAGCTGAGACTATGTTAGAATTTAGCCTTTGTGGTTGATTATCCTTTTGTTTTTCTTGCAAATAGTATTCTGGTGAAAACTGAGCTGTGTTGCTCTTGCATCTGTAACTGGAGTGACTTTAAAAGTTAGCATTTTAAACCAAGGAAATAATACAACATCTCCTTTATTTCCTTGACAGACTAATGTTAGAAAACTGCAAATCTTCTCAAAGAAGAAGTAACTAAAGAGTAACTAAAAATGAACAAAAGGGCTGTGGGTGTAAGTCAGCAATAGAGTGTTTGCCTAGCGTGCGTGAGGACCTGGGTTCAATCTCCAGCCCTGCATGAACACAAATAAAAAAATAAAAACAAAGAACCTGAACAGTGTTAGTGGGTTATAGTTCTTGGCAATTCAGTAAGCCACCTCTTGAGGGGTAGTTACTGTGATTAGATGTTTAAAATTGAGAATTTAGTCTATGGTTTGGTCAGAAAAGAATGGCATCTTGAACTACATTTCTGCATTCATATTCTAGCTCTGCCATTTTTCACCCTGGGCAATGATCAAAGTTCCTGAGCCTATTCCATATTGTGTAAAACTCTATATTTGGGCTTCTTTTGAGATTTGCATAGTTTGAGCCAATGTAGATATTTAATAAAGGTAAATGTATTTCCTTTTTCTGTGATCCTTCTGATGGGAATAATATACTTTCCCTTCTTACTCACTTTACAGTATTTTGAGACAATTCTATAATATGATGTTTATGAGAATACCTTATACACTATAAAGACACTTTACAAATGCTGTTCCTTTGTGCTTATGACTGAATAGGAACTCTGAACTAGAAGTGAAATTGGGACCAACCAAGAATTCAGTGATACTATTTCCTAAGAGACATTAGGCGCCTCGTGTTGTTGTCCATTTAAACTGCCAGATCTGATCTGTAAAATAAAGATACTTAAATAACAGATTTCAAAGGTTATGTCTGTTTTTTTCTGAGGAGTTTTCTGGGGAGCGTAAGAGAGATATTCTCCTTTTGACTTTTTCCCAATATTATATGATTATTATTTGTTCTTAAAAATACTTAAAGTCTTACCTTTTGCAGCTGTGGGTATCAGGACCCATTGTGTTTACCATGATCATTTCTATTGTATTTATACTTTGTAGTTACAAGGGCTGACCAAACAGATGATGTGTGCTTAAATTTAAAAAATTATTATAGTAAAAGACACATTGCCATTAATGCCCCTCAAAATACTCCTCCTCACCTCAACACACTTTTCTTGTTCTTTCCACTTTCTAAAGCAGTTCTGAAGTCCTCTTTCATGAGTGTCTTTATGAGGTGTGGTAAGAAATACGGCGAATGCTGCCAGCAGGGGCCATCCCTGAAAAGGCAGACTTGTGAAAACATTAAGAATATTGTGGTGCATCCTAATCCTTATACTCACTGAATCTGGCACCATGCAACTTCTGGCTCTTTCCCAAAGTCAAAATGACCATGAAAGGTTGTTTTTGAATTGATTCAGGACATTGAGGCAGCCATGACAGTGAATAATTGAGACATATAATGTTTATATCCATTGCAGGTATTTGTTACATATTCATGATGCATATTAAATCTTTCTGTGTCCCCTTTCCTTTCCCCCTCCCTTCATTGGTCCATTGGACCCCTTCCCATTTGCAAAAGATCTATCTCCCTGATTCTTTGTAACAGTCTTTTATTTTTTATTTTATTTTATTTTTTTATGTGGATACTCAGGACCTCGCGCTTGCCAGCAAGCACTTGTACCGCTGAGTGATATCACTAGCCCTTTTTTTCCTTTATGTGGGAACCGGGAGTCGAACTCAGGACCTCGCACTTGCCAGGCAGGCGCTTATGCCGCTGAGCTATCTCACCGGCCCAACAGTCTTTTATTTTGCCCTTTATTGGTACTCTGCATTGCACAAATGAGAGAAACTATATGGTATCTAAGCTGATGTGTCTGATTTAATTCACTTAACAGTGTTTTCCAGGTGTATCCATTTTCCTACAAATGTCTCAAATTTGTTCTTCTTTTTCTCAACAAGTAGTATAGATACCATATTTTCTTTATCCATTTGTCTGTTGATGAATATATAAGCTGCTTTCAGGATTTAGCTGTTATCAATTATCCACCCTGCATTATCCAGCTCAAAAACCTACTCCTAGCAAAACTCTTACATAGCACCAATATTCTCTTAATTGGTCTTCCTGTAGCTCTCATTGTCTGTACCATTCATTTATGTCTTACCTGTGATCTATTTTGTATATACTATAATAGATTGCCAACTATCATAGTAAACAGTAAGTAGTCAGTACCCACTGTAAGTCATCGCAGTCTCCTCTGAGAATTATTGTACCTGAGTTTTTCAAATCAGAAATAGCTACCCCTGGGCCGGTGAGATGGCTCAGCGGCGTAAGCGCCTGCCTGGCAAGCGCGAGGGCCTGAGTTCGACTCCCGGAACCCACATACGGAAAAAGGGCCGGTGATATCGCTCAGCGGCACAGGCGCCCACTGGCGCGTGAGGTCCTGAGGTCGACCCTGGTACCCACAAAAAAAAAAAAAAAAATAGCTACCCCTAGCTCACACAGTATATTCTAAAAACTTGACCAGTAGGCTCAATTGCCTTGAAATGGTGGTAAACTTTTCTTATGTAGATGTCTTTTTTGTCCCCAGCTCAATTGTGTGCTCCTTTAAAATTAAAGAGCATAATTCTTTTGTTATATCTTGGATAAGAACTTTCAGTATAGAGTTAGTGTACATTTTTTCATATTACATTACAAACTCTAACCATACTTCTAATATTTGTGTCACCATCTTTTTCCTTAGAAAAATCTTGAATATGAAAATATTTAACGTTCTCCTTAGATTCAGAACAGTCTTTCTTTATAGGTTAAATATATTTATCATAGTAAATTAATGTATCAATTGCATTTTAAATATTCAACTCACAATTATACCTGGATTTTTAAAATTTTCATTAGTGCATTTTGAAAACATTTCTTTCTACAACACACTTAGCAGAGGAAAATAGCTCCTTTTGTTTTTGTAAAGAATTTACCAGTTTTCAGAAAGCTATATTATTATTTTCTAAGAAGAAAAAAAGATGAGATAATGAATCTGACCCATACCTGTGTACTCACATCTTCCCAGTGGTGACAAAAACTTGAAGATAGTATGGGTAGTTAAATGCCAATTATTCAGGAAGTATATTTAATTAAGGAAAAAAATAGATTTTTTTTTTTTTTTTTTTTACTCTATGAGCATAAGCATAGCCTGTGAACACATTATATTTGCACAAGATTTACATTCGTGTAACTGAATTCTGACCTAAGGAATTGAAATCATGGTCTCCTCCAATTCAGGCCACACTGTGTGGTTATTTTGGAAATGAGTGTTTGGCTCATTTCTATTCCTATGTAGCTGTCTTTATCAAAATGAGGCCCCTTCACCCTGGTCAAAATCACCTGGATGGTTGCTAAAGTGCATATTCCTAAATTCTGCCCCTACATAGTGAATCAAAATCTCTGGGATTGGAGCCCACTAATTTGCATTTCTAACAATCATTTCCAGGTGACGCTTAGGCTCAATAAAATTGGAAAGCCATTTCTATTTGGATTCATTCTCTATTTCCCTGGTGAATCGTCTTCCAGAAAACTGATCTGTGAGTGCTAAAACTGATGGTTTTTAGGCAGAGGCTCAGTGACAACCCTAATTATTGCATTTGTCTTCAACAGACTTTTATTTTGTTTTGATACTTTTGTGTACCAAGCTCAAATAGGTAATGAATATAAAACTCTAATTGTTCTGTGAGATACTGTTATGGATTGTATCTAGATGTCCCCCAAAGCTTCATGCGGTCATAGATGGAGCTTTTTAGAGGTTGCTCCATCTAGAGTGTCTGATGCTGGAATTAAGAATGTGATACTAGGATTGATTCATGGTGTGTTGCTAGGGTTAAGGATTTGCCACCCTGAGTAAGAGTGCTACCCACCCTAAGAGCAAGTAGTCTGGGTAGAATATAAGGGACAGAAGGAGGGCTGCTGCTATTGCTCGCTGCTTCCTGCTTCTTAACCACTTAACTGCTTTGCTGCCTTCTGCTCACCATGAACTGTTTCTCCTTTGTGATGCCCCTCTGCCATGCCACCCTGCCTTGGAGCCAGCCGATTATGGAATGAACCTCTACAAACTGTGAGTTACAGTAAAACTTTCCTCCTTGAACAATGGCTGTTGGATATTTTGTCTCAGCAACAAGAAAAGTAACCAAGACAGATTTTGGTACCAGAAGGTATAGTCATTGGTGTGACTGTACGTGACCATGTGGTTCAGGAGCCTTTGGAACTGGCTTGTGGGAAAAAATTGGAAAGGTTTGAAGATTCAAGCTGAAGAAGCAGCCCTGGAATGCCTTAAGCTCTACTTAATGGGAGATTCTGTTCAGAGCTTAAAGGACCAGAATGCTGACAGAAATGATGCCTCTAAAGACCAGGCTCAGGAGGATTCTAGTGGGAAGAAGGACTGCATTGGCTGCTGGACTCCAGATAATGTGTGTTATGCCTTGGCAGAAAGTTTGTCTGCATTTTGCTTGTTCCAGAGACTTTGCCTGAGACTGAGATTAAGAGCAGCGAACTGATTAATCTTGCAGAAGAAATTCAAGGCAGTCTAATGTTGAGGCTGTGGCATGGCTACTGTTCGGGGTTTTTGACCAGATCTATGTTGAGAATCAAGAGCAAAGAGCCCAGTAGAATGGTTTAAAACATTATGAGTTTGGCCAGAAAGAAAGCTCTAGTAAAGCTGTGGACTGCAAAGACAGCAGAGGAGGACTTGGTTGCTGAGAAGGAACAGGATTCCAGCCTTTGCAGCCTCAGAGTTGCAAAAGTGAAAGAATGTGCTTTGAGACCTGAACTCGAGAGCACCATGTTCCAGAATGGTAGCAGTCTAGATAATCTGTTCAGTTGAGGCTTAGAGAAGTAAGTATCTGAAGGCTTCCCATCTAGTAATTGAATTCCATTTGACTCTGTAATGTGTGGTCTTGAACTCCAAAACAGGGCTGGATGAAACTTTGCAGTCAGATCTTCTCGATCTTGCCTTTCTTTTTCTAAAAAGGACACCTAAATAGAGAAGGGGTTAAAATACATGACAGCTAATTCCAAGTTTGTTTCCAAACTCTGAGTTTCTGTGATGTTAGGCAACAGTCATCTTAAATTATATGGTTGGTAGTTGTAGCATTACCATGTAATAAGCTCAATCAGTAAAACATCACCTCCAAGGTTATCAGATAGAACAATGGAAGTGTACTCAATATAAATCTATGTGTTTTACAATCTTCTTTTTCCATTGCTCTTTAGAAACCCGAGTATATATCTGCACAAGTATATATCTACACAAACCTGAGTATCTATACAAAGACTACTAGAATAAGCTTTTTTTTTCTTTTTATTAATAGATTTCCCATAACAATACCAGGCTTCCTTTCCCTCAACAACCACAGTGTGTTTGGTAAATCTCCTACAAATACAGCTGGTATACTGTATAGCTGACACAGTGGTTCTCAACTCTTGGCTGTACACTGAAATATCCTATTGATTTAAAGAATATACAGATTCTTTATTCTAAGTCCTAAAGATTCTGAGTTGTCTGGAATGTAGTGGGGGCTAGGTGGTTTATTGTTTACAAAGCTTTATAGTTGCTTCTATGAGAATCCAGGGTTGAAAATCAGTGATCCAGCCCATTACACCATAAAGAATTTGGGGTATCACATGCATTAAACAATTGAATGAAACCAAATTCTTCCATAAATCCTACAATGAAATAAAAGTAGAACCTGTGAGCAGCTTGAAAAGCTGTTGCTTGAGCCATCCAAATATGCAGATTGAGAATGAGATAATGAAAAGGAAAAAAAAAAAAGATACCATTAAAGCATGGTGCTAAGTGGAATTATGGAAAACCATTTATAAAATGCTGTGAAGTTTAGATGGACCTGTTCTTTTTAATAGACATTTTTGTAATAGAAAATGGAGAAATGGAAATGGCAGCATATTTGAATTTATTTGCATTTCCTTTAGAAAAATAAAATAAAATAAAAGTGAAGGGCATACCCTTGTAAATATATCTTGATCTGATGTTATTTTTGCAAGTTAGACAGATGTGGGGCCACCAGTCAGCCAGATTCAGGGCTAGCTATCGAATCAGAGCTCACCCTTCAAATCCTGGCACTAATCGGAATGATAAAGAGCTACCTTTCCATTAATCCTGCCCTGGACTTTAGACGAAAGAAACTGCAGTTTAATTACTGAGTGAAATTCACTTTGTCTGATCTGCCTGTCTTTGCTGTAATGTCATAATATAATCAGCATCACGCTCATCTGAAACACAGAGCTGTGAAGTCCAAGGACCTGTGTGATTGGAAGAAATAAAATGATGCTCAGACAACAACCAGCCACAGCGCAGTAATTACTCAAACCTTGTTTTTATCTGGATGTCATTCTCTCATTGGCTTGTCATGACAGCAACTGAGAAAAGGATGGGAGAGAGCCTGATTGAAAAGGAGGCTGACCCGTTGGAATCAGACAAGGTGTGGGAGGGAAGAGCCAAGCTGTATAAAATCTTAATGCTAATTAAACTTGTTTTTTTTTTCTTTAATATGTATCCTACTGGCTGCCGCAGATCCCATAAGTCCAAGCTAAGCCATTCAGTTGATATGTCTCCCTGCAATTAAAATCTCCACTTTAGTTGAAGCTCTCATTTTTACTTCTCTGAAAATAATTTATTTTTCCTTTAAAACTGGCTATTATTTGGCAGATTTTTTTTCCTAAGGTCTAGATGTAGTTTTTATAAAATTAAAAAAGAGAAGAAGGTTGTAGATTTTCTTCTGTCATAGATAACAGCCCTTGGAGGCGTTCCTTTTTAGTTTTGCATATATTCATGGCCTTTACTAGAACCATTGGATCCAGAAAGTTGTCTCTGGCTTTCCTGCGAATTATTACCTCATTTAAACAGAACGTTTAAAGTAACTTATTCTATCTTGTATGGATAGAAGGTGGCTAAGCCAGTATTTGAACCAAGAATTGTCTGACTCTTGGGCATACTCATTTGACTGTACTACCCTACCACTTTATTCTCACTTACTTTTAATATCCCTTTCATTGATTCATTCAACACATTATTGTATTTATTCTTTATATATCAGGAACTGTGCATATTCCAGATACATATTAGTGAACCCAGGAAAGAAGAATCTGCTAGTATCCATCTTCAAAGACCTTTGAGGTTTGGTGTTTTAATTTCTTTTTGTGACTTTTATTTTAAATTGACACTTTAATTCCAAAAAGCAGTTGGACCACTAAGAACAAATGTAAAATATGAATAAGGTTTGTTTCCTTATTCTTACTCACAATATCACCTTTCTACTCACTGCTCAAAAATCCCCGTATCAAGAAACCCAGTAACTTTAGGCTCTTATGACTCATACAATCTCAATTTCAAACCTGATTATTTGATGGATCTACTACTAAGGGCCCTATGTCTAGGAAAAGCAGTAAGCATAGGGGTTAAGAGAACAGGTCCTGGAGTCACCATACCTGGATTTATATCCCAGCTTTACCATATAACCTTGAGAAGGTTGCGTATACCTCATCTGTAAAATGGAAACAATAACTTCTTGGCGTTGGTATACAGGCTTAATAAACATTACTTATCATTTCCCACCTGCATTGTCTCTAGAGCATGTCCTTTGCTTTACTTATACCAAAATATGACTGTGATCAGGCCAGTTCCCTATTTAGAAGCTCCTAATATACCTATTTTGCCCACAGAACAAAGTGGATTACTTGGTCCAGTATAAGGATCCCCTTCACATTCCACATTCAACTTATTTTTTCTAATACTGTTTCCTGTTATATTTCCACTTGCTTGTTTCTACCAAACATACCTTCCAATTTTCTGCTTCCATGCTTTTTCTCATGCCCTTCACACAACCTACATCTTTTTATCACTTTCCAAATCTTACATATTTTTCCAAGCCCAACTGAAGCCCAACTTTCTTTGTAATAGTTAAGCTCTCAATTTTTCAGCCAAAATGTAAGTGATGGTCAGTGTCTCCATACACATCATTGTTTACCCAACAGTATCTATTAGAGAAAGCCAAACATAGTTGGTATTAATATATGCCAAATGAACAAGTAGTCTGAATTTGGAGGTTAATCTTTATTCTAAACCCTTTTTCATAATCATAAATTACTCAAACTTTGCCCTTTATTTCTCAGGCTTTTCTATACTTCTTTTGAATTATTTTGAAATCTTTGCCTCCTTTGTCCTCTCCTCTGATAAGAGTTATAAAGCCTTTCTATTTCCACAGTCACCATGCTATATTGCCTCGTGGGGAATATTCATATGAACAACCAGACTGCTGCTGGGTACTGTTTTCCTGTTCAAGTTCATTCTGCATCATCTACTTCAATGGTCGAATGATAGTTTCTTATCTATAAAATAGAAGTTATAGGACTCGCTGAAAGCAAATGATAACTTATGTGAAAGTATTGTATAAACTGTGACAAGTTTTGTAAAGTACACAGTATAGATTAAATTGACTAAATATTTTCTAATAAGTATGTATTAAAGGTAGAGGAAAATAGGAAAATTAAGATCTAATGAGCTATATCATTTCTTTAAATAAAACATACTTACGTATCAATGATCGTAAATGCCACATTCTTTTATCTTCCTTTATTTTTCCTCTTTTCATCTAATCTCACATCTCACCAGAGCAACTCATATTATTTGGCCTCACTCTTTCTATACATTTATAGGGCAGATAGGATCTTCCTTAAAATATCTTCACTGGGAAAGTTTTTAAAAGATTTTTTTCAATTAGCAAGTGACACTGGTCTTTAACATCCTGACAGGAGGGATCTTTGTAGTTCCTAACCATTCCTGAAACAGCAGTAAAAGTAAACCAATTTATCCTGTAACACGGATATCAAGATTGTGCAAATTCTCTCACCATGTGGATTTTCTTGACATTTTTGGGTCAAAAATCATAACCAGAAGACAATATTTATGGTGAAGTGATTCCAATATAAGAAAAGCCTTTCTGACTTGGTCTAATGCCTCCAGTCCCTACTAACCCCATGCTCCAGGGAGAGGTTACAGTTTTATTCACTAGGCAGATCTGCCTTCCTTCCATTGTTTCCAGTGGGAGAGTGTCCCTGGCATCCTCCATGTAAGTTTCAGTAGCAGGCAGGCAGTGTGGACCAGCCAGCCTTGTGTTAGGATCTGATCTCTATTGGTTTAAAAAAAAAAAAAAAAAAAAGGTGAAGCATTCCCCTTTATCATTCCTGCATTCTCATGGGCATTATCAGTGGGTTCATATCACCATGGATCTTCTTTTCCATCAGGTCTGACCTCATTGCGCAGATGATAAGCAGCTAGTGTCTTCCAAACTCCTTTCTCGTCACTACATACCATCTACCCCTGTCTGGTTTCCTCCACATTATGTAGCTACTACCACAATGCTCCCTTTCTTACTGTGTTCCTTTCTTCTAAGGAACCTGATAACCCAAAGGCAGCAAAATCTTTATTCCTTCCAAGTCTTGGCCTTCTGCCTTTTCCTGCTTGTTTGGAGTTTTGAGTTAAATTTTTCAAGTTAATATTTAACACATGAGATAACTGTTTACAAAATTGTTAGTTGATAATCAGAGATCCCCCCCACATTAATGTGGTTAAAGTTTAACTTGGTGAAACAGCTCACATACTAAAATAGTAATGAAAATAATAAATACATACGTATTTAAAGTATTAACATTAAGGATTTTGCTGTTATAGAAGTTCTCGTAGCCTAAAATGGAATATTTGCTTTTGTATAGATAAAACAAAAACCTTGGTTTAGGGCCTGGTAAGCTATGTGGAAGAATTTAAGCAGAAAAGGGAGGCAGAATCTACTTCTGGGTGGCAGGTGGCATTCAAATGATACCATTCTTGTTGTTTCCTTAAGAAAATGACCTTTATTCTTTTTCTCAGTATTATCACATCCAAAACAGGTTGTTGAGATTCTGTGCAATACCGCGTTTGGGTACTTTTTGTTTTGATCAACTCCATGCTGTCTTGTTATATTTATCAGGCCAGTGACCTTTTGTATGTTTCAATGTCATCAAAACGAAGTCAGATGTAGGGAAGAAATCACTATGTTTAGGTACAACCCTCCACTCATATTCGTAAATTAGGAAGGACTGTTTCTTTTCCTAAGATATAAATGAACTTTATAATTCCATGTCAGATCAGAAGACAATTCAAGAGGATATCTTATGTTCTTAAGAAAAGTACCCGTGCTTTTACATGGAGCCAGAGGTACAGCCTGCACTGAAAATATATTCACGTGGAATGGTTTTCATCTTTATCTCTTGCCATGTAGACCTCAAAGAACAACTGTTGGGAAAATCTGGAGGAATTAATTGAGTAGAGTACACCTGTGAAGAACTACCTGTATGTGTTTCACATTCTTTATGGAGGTCTCTGTAATTCTGTTCCATAAAGATAATTCTGTCCCTTCACTGTGTTTTGACACAGTAGGAAAAAAAACCTCTGTTTTGCTCATATATAGAAATCTGTCCATTTGGGAAATTTCTAGATAAAAGGTCACTTATGGATATTCTAAAATTGTTAATGGAAACTGCCATGAGAAATGTTGAATAAACAAACTTTAAGCCAAGTCAAGAGCTAGATTTTCTGCTCTGTTCTGGATTTGAAAATCATCAAGCCAGTCATTCAAAACCTGGATATCTTGTAAGCACCTTCTGAGAATTCATTGTTTTGCCAAATATACTGTGATTATACTAATTCAGATGTAAGTTGAGAAGGCATTGCAAGTAACATTTCAAGTTTGATGAGACTTAAAAAGCTTTTAAGTGCTCAATAGGGTGGTGGAAAAACTGGAAAGAGTGATGTCCCAGAAGATAGCCACAATACTTCAAGCAAGAAGAAATGGTTGACCATGTTATTTTCCTGCTGAGAAGATAAATAAGATGAGAATTAAAATGTGACTATAGGATTTGGCAGTAGTGTATATGTAGTAGAGTGGAATGGATAAAAGACTAATTAGAGTATGGTAGGTTGAAAAAATAGAAAGTTAAGATATTGTAATAAATACAGATATTTCAATAAGTCTTGCTATGAAAAGAAGAATAAAAATGGTAAGTAACTGGAGAAAGAGATGACATCAAGAGAGTATCATATGAAGATACACAAAGCATGGTGGGGTTTTTTTTGTATCATTTGTTGTTTTGTATTTATTTCTTTAATTTGCTTCCCCAGTTGAAAAACAACATGATTAAAATTCAAAGCCTCAAATCTGGGGAAGAAATAGATATGGAAAAGGCAAATTCTGTCTGGTAAAATGCAAAAGGCATGGCCTAAGATTCAGTAGATCTTGGTCTAGTTCAAGTTCTACCAGTTACCAGGAATATGACTATAAATAGTTATCAGTTTGGTTATTTATTAATAACATCTAAAGTTCCTTTATGCTGTTTTAGTCCTATGAAATAAAAAAAGACATTTCAGAAATCTCTCTCCAGTAGAAATAAAATTTATATTATTTTTAATCTTTTGCAAAGCAATTTTAGAAAGTACACACATCTTACTAGTTAACTCTTGCAAACACTACCAGGCATTTTCTTAATACTGTTTTATTTAACAGATAAAGAAACCAAGGCTCTGAAAAGTTAAGTAGCTGGCAGAATCATGGTGTGCAGGCAGCAAAGGCAGAGTTAAACTCAAGTTTGCAGAATATAATTGGAAATTTCTTTCCATCCCACACTGCCTTCCATCCACCTACCCTGTAGGTTGTTTAGGTTCTTTATTCTTCAATGTGCTCCCCACCTTTTGTTTTTTCCATTTCTGCTTCAAGTTTTCATTTTTTTTTTTTCTACTTCACCCAGAACTTGTTAGCTGTTTTAAGGACAAAGGAAGAGCAGTCGCACACCAAAACATTTACCAAACTAGTGAAACTGCGTTTCAAACAACCCATGGAAAACCAATGCTTTAGCCAATGGCTAAAGCAGTGAAAACTCCTTCATAATTTCATGTCATTTGAGCTTACAAGCTTTTAAAACCAGAGAATGGAAAAGAAAGAGCAAAAAGGTAGGAGAAAATAGGAAATGAGAAGTGAGAGAAGAGGTGGCACAAAAGGGTACAAGGGTTGCTTAGTGTAAGCCATGCAGACCAAAAATTATTGTGTTTCTAACACTATTGATTTTTTTCAGCAGCTGATATTTCAATCTGGGTGCAGTGTGTCTGTGAGTCTACGCACACTGTCAAGAAGAAATATGATAGTGTCTTAAAAGATTAATAATATCGCTGGTCCTCTGGAGGCCTGTCTTAATTCACTGGCCTGTTCCCTGGCATGTACTGTAATTTATCTAGTCTGATTTGAATAGCAAATGGCAATCGGCTGCCATTAGGGAAATGGGCATCATTCTTATTGATCCAGCATGGGCTAGATTTTATTTAAGGAGAACTGCAAAATGTTATTACCTTCAAGAAGAGAAACTGAAAAGGGAGCTTTTCCTGTGTGTATTTTAGAAATGTTCTACCTTAAAAGGGGGGAATGGGTTGTAGATTTAGGAGAAGAGAGGGAGATGATCATCCTGGTGTGTGAAAAGGGACATGTACTGGCTGTTTTCAACATAATTGTTTACCAGCAGGATAGAGTGTTCTTGATTATAAGAAAGAGGCCACAGGCCTCAGAAGTTAGAATACTTTAAACATAGTCAAGTCTGACCTGTTTCATGTACAACGTTCTGTAAACCCCTTAGTCACTCAGAATCAATTTATCAGTCTGTAAAATGGACTCAAAAAAAATCAACTGGTAATGTATAAAGTTTATTTCATATCCTGGAAGTCTTGGATAAAGGATGTTAGGAAACAAAACAAAAAGAGAAAGGGAGAGAGAGAAATCCTACTTAACATTGTGAGGGTGGGCGATGTTCAATATTTATTGTTGCTCTTCACTTAAAATTCTGAAATGGACAGGTTATGGCTGCATGAAGCGAGACAAAGTAGCCTCGTAATTCTCATTAGTGGTAATGTGCATCTCTCAGGTTAACATTGCATGTATTGACTTTAATGTTCACCTGTTAATGGCAGATCCAGTCCTGCATTTGTACTTTATTTTACTGAATCCAGGAAAGCTGCCAGCATTATGGTAGTAAGTGTGGGAAACAGACCTGGGTCTCTCTGCCTACTTGCCTTTTTTTTTTCTTTTTTTTTCTTTTTTTGCCACAGGGACAGAGGCTGAATGTGCCATTTCTCTTAGAGCTTGTTCAAGATGTAGTATGAAGGGACATAGACATAATCCTACCCTAACCTTCCTTAGCAGCCCCAGGTGGGGAAAAAGGTATGACAAATGTGGCTACAGCAAGGGCTCATTGCTACTGAAATTCTTCTTCATTCCATCTCGGGTTGTTATGGAAAGAAACGATAATGTACTACAGGACATGGCCAAGTATAAAAGCAATAAAATAAATTGAAAATGACTTTGTTTTTTTGAGCGGCAGTAATTGCTATATGTTGTGATGTTTGCATAAGGAATTAGTTAATATGTAGCAGAATGGCATGTGATACTTTTTATTTGCCTGATGACTATAGTCTGAGTGAATGACTTATTAAGGTTAATAAAGAAAAATTTGCTTGTGACTTGTAATGATCCAATTGCTAGAATTTAGCATCCCCTTATGCATTGTTGCCTAAAGGGGAGAAGGAAAAAAAACCCACACACATTAATGACCGACTGGCTATGATTTTTTATAGTAGTGTGAGAACAAACAATGTCTTCTAAATTGTTGGTCTGTCTATCTTTCTGCCTGCCTGGGCAGGAACGTTATGGCTTTCTTAATTCTCCTGTGTGATTTATCATCCTAAATTCATTGTTTTGCATAACTCTGCTCAAAATGAAGAAATGTCATTATTTTGCAGCGAAAAAGTTGTCATTTGCATAATGCCTGCCATTAATTATTGTGAGACTAATGCAGTTGTTGATATTTTTAGGGCACAGTGGTACAGCCTGCACCTTGTATAATGTCATTCTGAAAACATTGGTAGTTAATAGGTGCCACAACACTGCACAAATGGAAAAGAAGATGATGAAGAAGAAGGGGACACAATGGAACAGGCTGTGATCTTTATTTAGCACTTTTTTTTCCTGAAATGCTTGGTGAAGGAAGACTATAAAAGGAAGTGAATAGAGCAGGAAGCTGTGACATCCAAGAGAACAAAGGGATTGAAAAGCAGAGGTTTTCTATTTAGGCTGAATTAGCGTAACCTGGGTTCCAGCCAGTTAGTGGAGGAGTCATGTCTCCTCTGCTATGGCTTACCCAAGTAACCAAACCCCTAAACAGAATGTAAGGTTGGGCTTTTAAAAACCATCAATTAGGATAAGGGTTTGCTTGGAAGCACGTTCATCTTGTGGAAGAATCCTCTAAACTGGGCACTTGGCCAAGGTGAAGAGGACACACCAGAGTTTCATGAAGTAGAGAGTTGAAGAATATGATTTCAGGTTTTGATTAATCAATCTTCTGTACTTCACTTCTTTCAGTGTTTGTATTTAGCCCATAGCTTTCCTTTACTGCAAAAGCCAGAGATATATAGTGATGGCATATTAGAGACACAGATTTTTTTCCTGTATGTTCCTTGTGATAGAACGAACTTTTCCATCTGATTCTTTAGGGGAGTCTTCTAAAGCTTTCTCTTACCTAGTCACAGGTAAATGAAAATCAGTTATAAAATTTGATCAGAGATGAAATTCACTACACTCAGTCCAGGAGGCATAAATATTATACATGTAGCTAACTGTTGATCTTTTTAATCTTGCAAACTTAAAAAAAAAAAAACAGACACACATCAAATAGAATTTTTTCCTAATTTCACTGTTTCATGTGTATTATAAATTTAGATTTTCTTCTTTATCATTAAATTTAAAAGACATAAAAGAAATAGAGCCTTAAAAGTAGGTCTAGTTGCTAAGACTGACCAGAGATATTTGGAAAGAAGACATTGCCCTTAAATATTTAAAACTTGGCACTGTAAACTCTTTCAAAAGGCAGGATTTTTAAGACTGTAGTAATACAGATTCTGATGATTATTCTCTCCAAAGATCAACTACTATTTTGGAGGCCCCATAAAGGCAGATGATACTTGCGAGGGGGCAGTGAGGATCACGAGGAGACCACAATGTATTGTCTCGGCTTATTTTATAGTAATAAATATCTCAGCAAAATTAAGGCTAGAATAGTTTTGTAGATCTTGCCTTTGTTTTGGGTGCTTAATCTGCGTACGTTTAGATCTGGAATATGTAGAAAACATGCATTCTGAGTCAGGAACGTTTAATTCCTCACAATTATGTCACCATCGTAAATTACCACATTTGGGGTTGTAAAAAATAGATGAGCCCATGCAACAATTGAGACCAGTTTCCCCTGCTGCTTCTCACTTTTCCATTTCTTTTGAAGAGAAAGAAACTGTCATACCACCCCCAAGTTATTGTCTTTGACTGTAATAAAATGAAACATACAGTATTAAAACATAAATAAGAAGTCTAACACATAGGAGAAAATGGAGATGAAATGAAAGGAGAAAAATACTTTATGTGGTGTGCTAAAATAATTCAGGCTGCTTAATTCTTACTACTAGTAATGCCTTGTTGTCTATGATGTATTGTACATATATCTATAGAACCTATACATAGGTAAATAAGAATAAAATCTCTATATAGGTAAATAAGAGTAATTGGTAGCTAAATGAGCAAATTATGCCGTGATGAAGATAATTAGTTTGTCCTGACTGGCCTGGCATTTCCCTTTTTAACACTGAAAATCCCAAGTCCTAGGAACCTCTTCAGTCCTAGGCAAACCCAGGCTGCTGGTTACCTGTGAGGATCATGACAGATACTCACAGGCATATTGATTTAATAGTTATGTTTTATATCTCATCATCACTGGTATTGCTGTTAGGAACCTTTTTTAAAATTATATCCATTTGCTTAAAAAGTTGAGCTAACTCTGAGAGGATTGAGCAAAGCGCTGTAGATTGTTATGCATTGAGTGTCTATCGTGTTGGTCAGCAATACTCCAGAAAGAAGCACAGTCTCGTAGTAAATAATTACCATCCTCTCTGATCCCCTGTGTTCAGGAAATAATCTTAGAGCTCATGTCTTACATAAAAACAGGATAGAGAAATCCATATGTTAGTTGGCATGATTTTCATCACCTCACATCTGATAATCATGTCAGACTGGCATTCTCTAATACTCACTGATTGCTGCCAGGACTTCTAAGTTCTCTATACTTTGGGGTTTTTCCTTCTTGTATAACCCCATACTAAGAACAGGAGATACAAGATGGATAAGACATGGACCTTCACAATGGATTGTTAATCCAACCTATGAAAGAAAGTTGCAAGAAAGAATTTTATATAGCATACCTCTAATTGAGGCAATTGTTTTATTCACTGAGATTAGTTAGCACTATCATAAAGCTCAGGGATAGAACAGCATTTAAAATTTTGTTGTTTCATGGATCAGTTTGTCCATTTGTTTAATAAAAATGTATTGAAGCTCTACTCTGCTTAACAAAATGCTCTGAACATTATGAATACAAAGATGAGCTATACTTGGTACTTTTACAGAATAATTAATACAAGAAGATACCTGATATCTCCCCTCCAGATTGGGAATTCCCTAAGCACAGGATCATACTCTACCTCACCAAGACCATTTAGCTAGGAAAACGTTTCCCTAATAAACCTGAATGGAATAATATTTTTCACTAACTCTTTAATTTAACTTTACTCCTCCCAAGACCTCTATTATAGGAACTAAGCTGTGGTATGTAGATTGTTGTCCAGACTGGCCTGTGTAGTCAGATGGAAAGAATAGAGACTTCTGGGACAAAACAAAGTGTCACTGCACCATGAAGAATAAAGATCTTCTATTTAAGGCTTATGTGACTGGGATGAGATTTATAAGTACTAGGACATTTTATCTATTCACTTACATTCAGTCATTTAATAGCTATCAAACAAACCCACAATGTTTCCAAGATTATTCTAATTACTGGAAATTCAGTGAGAAAGTATGCAAACTCTCCTATGAAATTTATTTTATAGTAGCAAGAAAGGTAGCCAATAATTAAGTAAACAAAAAATATATGATTTTAATACATGAAATCTAGGAAGAAAATAATGAATGGCAAGGAGGTAGAAAATAGAGAAATTATGGGGAAAGTACAATTTGAAATAGGATAGGTAGGGAAGGCCTCATTGAGCAGGATTCTTCAGAAAAAAATTAAATGAGAAAAAGCCAAGCATATGGTGACCAAGAAGAAAAACATTTTAGGAGGAGGGAAGAGATATTTCAAAAGCCTTGAAGTAAGAATAACTTGAAATATTCCAGGAAAAACGAGAAGAAATGTGTGGCTTAAATGGAGTGAAGTGATAATGATTTTGTAGACAGTTAGGGACCAGATTACACACATGCCATACTACAGTCTGACAGGAAGCCATAAGAGGGTCTTGTAAAGGGTATGTACTCTCCTTTTTTATGGATTCAAAGAGATCTGTGGCTAATCTGTGGAAAATAAACTAACTGGGTCAGGTGGGGCAGGAAAAGCAGTCAGGAGTTATCGTGTTTGCTCAGTTGTGTGATGGGCAATGGCAGTGAGCGCAGAAATGGAAAGTGAGTGAATTCCACCTGTTGTGAGGGTGCTGCTAGCAGCAATTGCTGATGGACTTGATGTGGTGTAGATGAAAGAGACATCCATTGTACTGAGTCTCAGCAGTTCCAACCTGAACCACTGGATGAACGTTAATGTCATTAACTTCATAGAGTTGTGAACTGAGGGAGATATGGAGAAGTTAACAGATTTGAGGAAAGAAATAATTACAATTTAGTTTTGGAGCATGTCGACTTTGGGATTCTTATCCAAGTGAAATGATGTAAGCAGTAGGATATATCACACAGGAGCTCAGAGCCATTAACACTTAGGGCTAGAGAGTCAAACTCTGTTTCTGCATATGTTTCTTCTTTAGAAGGTAAGGCTGCAGGGAACAAGGAATGAACTCAAAGGAGTTTTTGGAGACATATACATACCCTGTGTTATTTGATGATGCATATGCAAGTGTTGCTTTCATTCATTCTGCTATTATTTAAAGTCCCTGATGTACATGACAAAGAGGTACCAACAAGACTATAAGACAAATTATTGTTTTAGTAATTATGTAAAAAAGAAGGGGAAAGACAAATATCCTGTAGCTTTTTATTTGGGGAAAATATGTGTGAGTTAAAAGGAAGTAAACTTAAATCCACTGTTAGAAGTGGGGAGGATTTGATCAGGCAGTAAGAAGCAGGCAGGACATCCCAGAGAAGAAGTTGTAAGAACTTGGATAAAACTAGCTTTCTCTGTTTTGGGGAGAAAGGGTGGAGAACAAAGAGATCGGCCTAACATGAACAGAATTTATATGTTTATGAAGTTAAAGGAGATAAACTTATAAAGGTTGGCTACAGATAAGAGAACTTACCCAGTAGCTCATTAGTTCTCAGCTCTAGCGTACTTCAGAGACACTTTTGGAGTTCAAAAATGTAGACGCATGGATATCACTCCTGAAAATCTTGATTATAGGTCTTGCAATGGGTCTGGCATTTGTATTTTCCAAAATAAGCCTGTTTCAGAGCATTCCTCCTTCCTAAAGCTGTGATAATTTATTTGGGTTAATATTCCTACATAGATTGCTGGTATTGGATTCATAGGTAGAGCAGTTTCTTCTTGCTTCGGCATTCATGGATCTTTAATATATTCTGAAATATGGCTCAGCTTTTATCCATATCACTGTCTAATTTTTCCTTTAGTGCTTTTATACATCTGTTTCTTGTTTTATAACTTGAGGCTGCCTGTGGCCTGTCCTGGGTCCTTCCATTTTCTTTCTACTTTGTGGCCTCTTGCACAATCATGTATGGCTGGATATGGGAATAGGGGTAAGTTAAGAGCCATGGAAGGGTTGTAGCGCTTACAGAGACCTCTGGATACGAAATGTACCATGATTACTACGTCAGATGCTGCACAGGGAATGAGAATGCATTGAACTGAGCTCCTCTTCATTGGACTGAACCTAAGGTGACATTTCCTGAAGGGCTCTTTGTGCTTAGTTTATTCTTTATTGCATCAAAATCTCTTAAGCAGATTGGCATTGATGAAATAAATGATTTGGAAGTCAGCAAAAGCAAAAGTATTATGCATAGGCCTAAATAATATAGGATGATATTAACGTATAATATCCTGAATTGAAAGCCAAATTTAAGACTGTGGAAAAATAAATTCAGAGGCCCTGTGAAAATTCTTATATTCTCTGTCATTAATAGTCTATTCTTCTTCCTGTTCCTCTTCCTATTTCTATCATTATTCCATTGCTATTTTTTTCCTAAGGAGGAGCCTAATATTAAAATCACAGAGCTATTAAAGTTCTATTTATTTAAGAGGTAGATTATCTATTACTACTACATAGTCCCAAAGACTAAAGACTTAAGAATCTGACCCTCTTTATAACAAAAAGAAGAAGGACTCCTAGCGATAAGAATGCCTATAGAAAGTCACTTTTTCCAACCTTTGGAAAAAAATGCTTGTGTAGATTTATATTGTAAATAATATATGCTATAGAATTAATATATTTTATTTATGGGAAAAAAATCAAAGCAAATAAAAATACTCACAATTGTCCCCAGAAACAAGTACTTTTCATTTTTCCTGTCTTTCCCCCATGTGTGTACATAGCTATCATTTCTCAAGCAATTCATTAAATTAACAGTATTTAACTTAGCCATATGTATTTAAATAATAGATCATCCTTTACATATTGTTGGTTAATATGCTTTTCACTAAATAATATTCCAAAAAATTTTCTCCAATCCTTAAGCAGTGTTGAAATTATGATTTTTAATAACTGCATATTATTTTAGTAAATGCATGTACTAGAATTTATTTAATCAACTGTCTATTGTCAGATAAGGATGCAAGTTTTTCAGTTTTAAGTAATATCATGATAAACCTCAATAAATTTTTGCATAGATCTTTGATTATATTCTTAAGGTAAATTTCTAAAGGTAAAAATCTGGGTCAAGAGTATTTTTGCCTTTTTAAGGTTTTGATATCTGTTGTTAAAATGCTCTGCAGAGTATCATGTCTGCTTTATTCTTTTCCTTCCCAGAGGGACTGATTTGGCCCACCAGTTGTAGTAGATTTAATTTATTTTTACCTCAAGGTTATGGCTAAAGTAACAAAAACGTTTTTGTAGTCAATGATGCTATAAATGAGACAGTTTAGATAATATAAATTGACAATAAGATTAGAATGTGTTCCTTTTTTATGCCTGCTCTGCACAAACATTCCGTTTATCCTGGGAAAGAGACAAGAAGAAGAAGAAAAAAAACTTCACCTCGCTTACTTGGACTGATTGATAGTTACAGTGTGCTAGGCACTGAACTGAACATGCATGAGTCCTTCCCCCTGAGATTTTACAATCACGTATACCATGATCATAAGGCATAATACGAAATTTGGACTTCTAGGACAATGCCACATGGTTAAAGTACTTAAAGCAGATGGTGCACATAGGCTACAAGACACTTGCGAGCCATGCATACAGGTAGATTATATAAGTCATGATACTGATTGTATCCTGGAGAAGGGGAAGTGTGAGTACTTACTTCAATCCTAGAGTAATACAGAGAGCTCAAGGGATCTCTGCAGCAGTAAATGGGAGTAAGTTGTAGGCTAGAAATAGACAGTGGGCTGAGGGGAACAAATAAGTCTGCCCGTTCCCATTTCCTGTACTGTCTGTGCAGAAAGTGGCAAGAGGGGAAGGGATCAAAATATAATACGTATATGTACCAATTCCCCACAATAAATGTACTTAATGTGTATTACGAACATATACTAATTTAAAAATGTTTTTAAATTAAGGTGCTCTGGTGCTAGCTTGAAGTTCCTGAGGTTTTTCCAGAATGCTTAGCGAAAGAGCATGGCATGAGTACAGACTATTTTTCAGTGAGGACCATGGGAGAATATTTGAAATTGGACCTCTTGTGGAAAATCCACAACCTGGAACCTCCTGCAGTCTTGGGCATTGTAATGCAATTTGTCCTACTGTGATGGGGTCTGATGGAGGGGATGAGGACTCCTTGATTGAGAATTGAAGAAGTAAGAGTGCCTAAAATGAATGTTAGCTAAAACGGGTATAAATTATAAATTAGTAGAACAGTTGTAGCAAATTCCAAGTAGTCCTTCTGAAAATGCATAATAAATGACATATAGCAAAAATATAAACAAGCTATTTAATAACATTTTAATGCTTGATTCTGATCTCTTAATTAAAATGTGCATAAAAAAACAATGCTGGAACATCTGTGTGTGTTATTGGGAAAGTAGGATTTATGCTGCACCGTGGGTTTTTTGGTTCACTTCTCAATGTGTGTGAACATGGGAGGGTTCCCTCTTTGAGATAATTACCTGCCTGAGCCCCAAAGGGTCTATGTTCCCACCCACCTTCCTGAGGGTTTTCTCTCCTCTTATATTAAATATGGCTTATTCTTTGCCTGAATTAAACTATTCTCATCACTTGATCTGAAAGCCACTCTTCACCTCACCCCTATGACCTAAGACCCTGACCTAACCCTGACACGCCCTCGTTATCTCAGCAGATGTACACAGCATTACCTAATGTTTTGGCCTCAGTGAATAATCTCACAGAGCTTTGGGGAGAGCATGGCCCTTTGCATCTGCGACCTTGCAAGTTGTTACTCAGCTGGACACTATGGGATTTAGATGTCAAAAGTCAGAAATTGTACTCATCCCTGCTGGTGATTTTATTATTATTATTATTGTTATTATTATTATTGACTTGGGGGAAGCATCTCTGATGTTCATTTTGCCCAGTTGTTAAATGCAAGTACCAGAAATCACAAAAGCCCATGGGTTTTAAGTGCCTTAGATCTTCCACTGAAAATATTACATTCTGAAATGCTTTCTGTCTTTACTTGGAACATACCCAACCACCAAAAATTTGAAAAAGACATGGAGAGGGGAGGGGAAAGGTATATAGAAAAAATTAAGATGTGTTATATAAATGTACCAATTCTCAATAATGAATATAATTATTATGTGCTATAAATATGTACTAATAAAAATTTTAAAATTAAAAGAAAAAAAAACAGCATAAAAAGTATCTCACACCTCCTGTTTGTCCTGGGAGAGTTCTACATCAGACAGCCAGTGGCCTTCTTAAATATTCAACAATTAATATTCAATCCCCCTTTAAAAGGGGGACATTGTGCTGGGACTAAATGTAATCCCCACAATGTTCCTGCAAAATAGATACTTTTACTTTTCATTCCATAGTTGGTGAAACTGAAATTCAGAATGGCTTATATGACATACTTAAAGCTATGTTGTAAATAAGTGGAAAACCTGGGTTTCAAATTCAAGAGATCATCTAGATGATGCTCTGAAAAGAATTCAGAAAGAGTTAAGTAAAATGTACCACTTGTGACAAATGTCTGAAATTAGTTTTTATAACTTGGATTTAATTCACAAATAAATAGCAATTATCAATATGTCACAGATGAAAAGCTGCATGTATGGATCACTGTAATTTCCCAGCTTTGGCTTATGGATGTGGTATGTCCCAGGGAGTTTTACAAATCCACATGGCATCTCCAAGTATTGAATTCTGTGTTAGCCGACCAAAGTGTAAAACTCTTCTTTTTTGGATGGTTCACAATTGGTGACTATCTGAAGAAAGCTGTATGAAATTATCTACCATATGTAGACATTTTCTCTTTCCAAATTTGTCCTTCTTTGAGTGGAGGCAAAACCTGCTTTTGGGCATTACGAAAATTTTTGTAATTTTTGATGGGTGTTTGTTTTGGAAGTGTTGCTCTAAGAGAGGGAAAAGGAGAGGAGGGCTTCGGTTCTTTGTTCCTTTTGCTTTTTATTCTTTGCTTTCTTGTGCCCCTATATCTCACCTCAATCAATATTATCAATTTGCTATAAACCTTTGATGAAAAAGATATAAAATGTTCATAAACTAAAGTTATTAAGACTTTGAATCACATAAGACTACCCCAGGGGGAATTTTTGGGCCTGAATTTTGCATATCTTAATTCTCTAATAGAGAGTAGGGGCTCAATTTTGGGAATATATAGGTTTAACTTTTCCTCTTTCCTATAGTTTTGCTCCAACTGGAAGAACCTCTGTTTTAGGCTTGTTATATGTCCTAAAACAGAGCAGTTGTTAGGTTTAGAAGACGGCCAGCTTTGATGGTTTTGGTGGGGGCAGTGATATGGCATTGAGATGTGTAGTAAGAAGTCATCCTGGTCCAATGGGGAAAAAACATGGGCCTTGAGCATCACAGGAGCTCAGTCCTGCTTACTGGCTATGTAGTTAGGGGAGGATTGTTTAAGTCACAAATCCTGAGTTTTTTTTTTTTTAAATGCATAATATGAGGATGAATAGTAATACCTACCTTCTAGATATATTGTATATGTTAAATGAAATAATGCATGACAACTATTTAGAAGAGTGGCTGACCATCAGTGAATGTTGGCTACTCATATCTCATGCAGCAAGGAAAGAGAAAAATAGGAAAGTATGCCAATTACAGAATAATGATATTGAGTTTGAAAAAAAAAGTTGCATCATTTCTATGTGGCGTAGTAGAAAAAGTTTTGTTTAAAAGGCAGAGATTAGGTTCAGCTTCCAGCAAAAAGCTATAAACTTTTTTCTCTTTTTAATATCTCAGTGTCTTCATCTCTAAAATGAATGAGTTGGAATGCAAGGTGTCTACTTGTTTATATAGTTTTGCCTTCAGAAAAATTTTCTCCTGAGAGTAATCAATGACATATCATACCACTGTGTATAAGTCTCAAAGACCAACAGCCAATATGGCAAACAGGGCTGCTGTTAAACTGTGCTTTTCCCTGCAACCATGTTTACATGTACATTTGTGTGCTTTGTAAATTTGTCATGTTTGTAAGTATGTAAGCACATCCGTGGTGGCTGAAGTAAGCACACTAGCATACATTCATACATTTTTGTTGTATGTGTGTTTATATATAACACACATATATATACAGTATGTGTGTATATATATAAATATACGTCTGTGTGTATGAGAAACAGATGCACTGTGGGCAGATAAAGCAGATAAATATAGCTGCAAATAGAAGCATAAGTATATAAATATAGACGTTATATATAGTGAAAGCAAGCAGATCAGCACCATTTCATTATTGTTTGAAGTCTTTATAATAAAAGTGTTGAAAATCAGTAACTGACGTTGAAATTATTGACTGAATGACACTGACAGATCAGAAGACATCATGTAAGGTAAGAAAGTAACCTTTCTTTCAACTTTGAGGAGAAATTAGCAGGAAGATTTATTACTTTTAATTACTGCATTTATGAAAGTTTTGAGATGCCAGATACTGTGGTATTTTTTTTAAGAGTACAGATTTGTCAGTTTTCCTAAAAATACTACCAGACAACAAAGAAACAAGTAATAGAAACCCTATTCCAGTCTAAAAAAAAGATTTGGTAAAGGTGATACCCACATCCCTTGTCCACAGGCTATGATTTGCAGCTCTCTCCTATTTCTACTTTTGGACAGATGCACTGGTTTTATTCTACATTATTTTGCACAAGCCTCTCTGAAATCTTTAAGGAAACCTACCTAAGGGAGATATTTTGAAGTACAAGGCCAGAGTACCCATTATTAAATTTTCATCGTGGGGACATTGCAGTTGTGTTCAGTGAGTGTATGGTGTGAGGAAAAATGTGCTTCCATCTGTTACTTTCATATCACTGTCTGTTATCACCAGTCAAAATAATTGGTTGTGAGTTTTTGCTCTATTTTGTTTTGTTTTAGTAAGGAGGATATTGTGAGTTATTTTTAGCTCCTTCAAGTTAACTGAATAATTTATTTTTTAATATTACAAGATATATGTTGGTCGTGTGTTTAACTACAATTTTTAAAAGGAACATCTCCTCTTCCCCCTAAACCACATCTGTATGCTAACAGATCTCATCTCTTAACCAATGTTCTTGCAGAAACATCTAGAGAAGCTAAAATTTGAAGAGATCCTTGTACGTGTACAAATACATAACCTAGTTATGTCCAATATGAAAACTTTAGTGGTTGCTATTGCTGATTTTCCTGTTGTTTAGTTTACTTACTTTTCCTGATAGAGGTGAGAAAAAAAGTTAGGAGTATTTTCTAGTTCTCACTTGCATGCTTTTTCTAAATCAGGAGTTAATGTTTCTCCTTTCCTGCTCCCAATCCTAGTTTAGACTTCAGGGAAAAAAGGAGGGCTGGGCAAAACAATAAGAACTCATTCAAAGTTGAGGGATGAATTGTTGCTCTCTCAAAAACTGCTAATTCTTTTCTCAAATCCGTCTCCCTGCAGCTACTTTGTTGTTAAGCTACTTTGTTGTTAATCAACTTATGATTTGAAAAGTGAGTTTTAAAGTGTCCCAGTAGTTTTGAACAGTATAGTATATATCACACAAACACACACACACAGAGGTATATAAGATTCTTTAAAAAAGCATTATGTTAATAAAATGGAGTATACATTCTATTTTATATCTTATTTTGAAAAAAAATACTTCATACTAATACATAAACTTATAAAAGCTTCAGATTATAGATTTAAAACTTCTACTATTTACCTGACAAACTCTAACATCTTGAACAATGTTTATTTATAAAAGAGTATTATAAAATAGTATATCTACATAAGCAGATTCAGTAAAGAAGATTTTAGAAAAATAATCATTTACTAATTTAATATTATGAAACGCCTTTATTTTTGTACACATACAAAAACACACACACATAATCTAGACTAAAGTCTATGACCTATTTTGCTTCAGAAATATTTTCGGATTAAAATCCTGAGAGACGTTATATGTACACACATTCCTTATTTTTTATTTGTTTCCTTCTCTCCTGACTCAATATATTTACTGTTTAGTTTTGGTCAAGTATTTAATAGTAAGTGCCAGAAATTTTGGCAAGAAGAATAAAAACTATATACACAAGACTGAAATGTTAAGGTTGTATTAATCATGTGATTTTATATGCATTATGTTTTTAAAACTTTCATCTACTAATAATCTTTAAAGGAATTTTTAAAAACGTTAAAATATCTGGTCTCCTTTAAAGAGTCCTAGGAGATCCTGCATTTTCTTTTCCAAAACAAAAACATTTTCCAGATATGCATTTAGATAGTTGCATTTGAATAAGCAAGGATTAATCAGAAGTAAAAAGAAAGCAAGAAGCTATCTGTTTTTAGGAGTCATTTACCCTTCCCACATTCTACTTGGAGGATGAGGTAGTTTTCATCCTAGAGAATTTTGGTGAGAGGACTTCATGTTCTGCTCCTGGCATTTTAGTACATTGCAATTTTGTGGGCCCAGAGTCTAACAAACTGATTCAGAACTCCCTCTACAATTTTTTAATTAGCTCTGCTTTCTTAGGCAAAATAGTAACCACTTTGTAACTAAGTTACTAATCATAAAACGTGTGCCAATGGTAATTCATACTAGGTTTGTATTAAATGAAATAATATTAATTGAATATGTAGTATGTAGTCAATAAATACTAGTTTCCTAGTCTATTAGTTTTCTGTATACCTATAATTTCCTTCCCCATCTGGCCTCACCATTGTGGCATAGCAAAATACTGTAGCTATTAGACATTGTAGACAATGCTAGAGAAATAGGGGCAAGGGATTTATAAAATTATTAATTGCCTAATATCCACCCTGAGAATGGACTTAAAAGGAAAATTATCTAAAGAGACCATTAGAAATTCCTGTATCTTCTAATTGGAATGTTTTCTACAACAAGTTAGCAAATAGGACTGAAAGACCTTCAAGAAAGTATTGCTGAGATCCTATTCACATCAATAAAATGGAATGAAATGATGTACATTAACCTTTTGAAATAGTAGGAAATACTCTTACTGTCCGTTTATGTAGCAGGTTCTTGTCCTTTGTTTTACACAGATGTTGCTCACTTTGACTTCTATAGGTTTAGCTTGGTAATTAGTACCTACCATTTTTAGGAAACGTGTGAGGTCAGAATACAAATGTCATTGAAATTGCTGAACAGTTGTGTTTTCTTTTTTAAGGAATGGAAAAGAACAATATAGCAGCCATTCTGAGATTTCTGGAGCTCCATTTCAGAATACAGCTAATCATTTTACCTGATTTCTAAACCCCATAAGAATAAAGTTCATAATGGAAACAATGACAAATCTTAACTATAATAATCTGGCAACAACATCCCTGCTATCCAAAAACCTCTTTCTCATGTCCAAGTTCTCATTTAACTTCCTCAGACATCATTTTCTGTATAACTATAGTTTTAGTGTTCATCACTTTCTCAGTTAGCTCTCCTCCTGTTGTGCCGTGATCAGTCTCAAATATGTGTGTTTATAGAAAGGAAAGAAAGAAGAGGAAAAAGAAGGTGACCCACTATAATAGAAAACAAGTGGTCCAGAAATCAAGAGACTTCACTGTCTAAATTTGATGAGATACTTTACGTAGGCCCCAGTGTTCTTATTGACAATACAGTGGTAACATTCTGGAGAGAAGCCTGCAGCTGCTCTTCACCCTCAATTGTCAAAATTCCATTGCTTTTTAAACATGTTTATGTATACAATAAAAGTATATAATATATACATATTAGTGAACTTACACTTTTTTCGTCCTTTATAATTTTTGAGGTTTTCAAAGCATATTAACAAACAATGATTTCTATGAGGAAAAGGAATACATAAAAATGGCTAAATAGATGACATTTGAGTAAAAAGAAAGAAATTAAAGTCAGGGAAGGTACATATAAAGTAGACACACAATGGAAGTGAGAAAACTATTCAAAAATGGAAAATATAACAAGAGGAAGAAAAGAAGCAGCAACAATTTAAATAGTAGACTCATATTTAAGATAAAAAGTTAAGTAAGATAGCTTTGAGATGAATGTTTTACATAATATAAGGATTTGTTGTCTTGTACAAGAATCCTTTGAAATCTTTCCCTATGGCATTTAAAATAAAATTCAATTTATACACTTTGATTTAGTCTATGCTATGGAAAAATGAACTATGAGCTTTAGATACTAGTCTCAGCTCTGTCTCAAAATATATGCTCCTGAGAAAATCGATTCTGAGCCTTGTAATCTTCATATATAAAATGAGGAGAACAAGATAGTTGTCATCCACTTTTAAAAATCCATGAAAAGAAAAAGTACATGGAGTAATGTTGTTGACATACTGCTGGGATGCTTATTGAAGAAACTTGCTGAAATTGATTACATTTAATGGATGGCCAGAGTTTAAAAAAAAATAATAAATAAATAAATAAAAATAAACCTTTTGAAAGTTTGGACTGAAATGTGCATGCTTAATCTTTTAATAAGATGACAGTCTCATTAAGAAACAAAAAAAAAGCAATATGGCTACCATTGTAAAACATGCTTTAGTTGAATCTTCCACTAGAAATTTTGAGAGTGCAGTTACAGTTCTTTCTCTGAAGGTCTTATTCCCCAATTAACTGTAAGATAGTATTTCTGATTTTCTAATCCAGAATTTATTTTTTCTCATAAAACTCCTGTTTCACCAAGAAAATGGAAATCAGTACATTCTTGGTTGTCCTTCTATTAATTTAAATTTGCATAACCTAATCAAAACTCAACCTGCCTTGCTCTTCAGCAGAAAGCCATATTTTTTCCCACTACTAAATGGCTACATTCTTCTCAGTATTTTTTAAAAGATGAATTATGTTGATATCCCATGACTTTTCCTTTAGAATGTGTCCATGGAAATTAAAATGGACTTTTCTGTGCCCAGGACTGACGTAAAAAATAGCTTAAAACAGGGCCGGTGAGATGGCTCAGCGGCTTAAGTGCCTGCCTGGCAAGCGCGAGAGCCCGAGTTCAACTCCCGGATCCCACATACGAAAAAGGGGCCGGTGATATCGCTCAGCGGCACGGGCGCCTGCTGGCGCTCGAGGTCCTGAGGTCGGCCCCCCGGTACCCACAAAAAAAAAAAAAAAAAAAAAAAATAGCTTAAAACAGCAGATAGAAATGAACACAAAATTTTGCTGATGTTATCAGTACTATAATTTTTGTTAAACATTTTTAGTACAATGGAGCTGATGTCAGCTGACCCCCAAATAACTGCCTCATGTTTCCTTTACATTATTATTTAGCCTGCAGACAAGTGATAGAATAATACAGCCTAAGATTTCCTGTAAAATATTCAAATATTTTCTTCCGAGGCTTTTCTAATACAGTTTTTCTATACACTTATTTCTTCCATAATCATTTTACAAACTCAATCAATGTTTACTGAGCTGAGATAAAGGGTCACCAGGTGTTAGGTGTTTGGTATACAAAGGTGTGCTACAACATCTGCCCTTAAAGTGTATTTGCCAAATGGATGAAGTAGATCTTCATTTAACATTTTCTAAGCTAAATAGGTGAAAGTAAAGACAGTTGGATGATTGGAAATGAATCCCAAATTGTTGTAGTTGTTGTTGTTGTCATTTTGGATAACCTCCTGAGATTTGTCCAGGTACCATTTACAGACAGACATTCAGGCTGGAAACAAGTCCTCTGCCTAGCTCTTGAGCTGGCTGCTAAAGAAAGAGATCTTCTGTTTTTCTTTCTCACCTTCGTGGTTGTTCTCAGCCATAGGAGGGCACATAGGAGGAAGATTCTGTAGAGAGAGGCAGAATCAACTTCACCCCTACTTTCTGGCCTAACCTTTGGAAATTCATGGTATTGCATGATGGAAAGCTCCAAACAGCCTTGAAGGATGGGAAGATCTGTACTAGTCCTGATCAAGTCAAGGTCTTTCCTTAGACACAGAATAAGAAATTGTTAAATATTTCTGCAAGTGTTATCAGTTTAGGGTCCTTTTTCATTTCACCCACTTCTCTTTTATTATCCTACTGTGGACTGCTCTGTTCAGCCAAATAATTTGGCTTATCTTCTTCCAAAGTAATATGTGACCTAGTCAAAGATTTCTAAATGTATTCTTCATGTATTTTTAAAGTAGATAGGTAAAATAGAACATATTTTTCTTTGCCCCAATATTAACCCTCTGTTATATTATTTTTCAAATAATATTCTAGGCAAACTAGTTGGACCACAGCATTGACTATCAGAGATACAGATTCACAAATGCACAGAAAGAATGATAAATAGGTGCATATTGAGAAGTCTAACAGCTTAGTGGAATTGCTTTCCAGTAATTTGACACATTAGTATGTTCAAATGTTCACCTGCCTGTAATCCTCATTGGAATATTGGGGTCACTAGCTCAAATCCATTTTTCTGAGACAAGAGCAATAACCAAAAGTCAGAGCAAAAGGAAATAAAAATGAACCAATTCTAGATATTAGAATTCTTTCTCTAAATATAGTAAGGTCTCTCCTACTGTCCTTCGTCCCTTCTTTTTTCTCTCCCTCTCCCTCTATCTCTTTTTACTCCCTTTCTCTTTCACTCCTTTCTTTTTAGTGTTCTGAATTCATTAAATTGCGCAGTGTAAATGAGTAGTAAACGCTAACCGCCTACTCTCTACTCAGTTACGCAACATCACATAACCGGTACAGAGACAAAAAGGGAAAAAGCACACACAGCCTTTACATTCAAAAGCTCTTGCATAATTTTTCTTTTCCACAGCCAAAAAGAAAAAAAAAAGGAAGTAACAGATGGGGAAACTTACAGTTTTTTTTTTTTCTTTTTTCTCAGACTGTTTAGAAGGGAGTTAGTTAACATCTATGGCCATTTCTAGTTGCCCTAGGCGGCAGCAAAACATCCCATGTTTGTCAGTGCCTTCTGTGACCCTTTGTGATGTGATGAATTTTCCAGGTAATATGATACTGGAATTATTCTAAGGTGTTTTTACTTATTTTATGAAAAATCAACAATATTCTAAGCGTGAAATTAATTTTAAAATAGAAAAATAAATAAGGTGTGTGTGCATCCTCATGTATGTTTTCTCTTGAAATGTATCCTGATGTAATATTTATATAAAAAATTATATAGATGCATCCTTCTTTTGCTTTTGATTTTGGTGGCTGTATAAAGCTGTAATTTTTTTTTTCTCATGACGAAGTACATTCAAGCTACAAAGCCTTAATGAAAGAGAAAACATCTAGATGCTACAACAAGGACCTCTAATTCAATCTTTTTGTAGAAAACAAACTGTCCTTTTCTCCCTTAAAGGACAGTTTTACCTAAGAACCTGTAATTTTTCGTTTTGTACTTTCTGTCACACTACTCTCCGGAACACCTTTGGATTAATTATACTGTACTGACTTTCTTTAAGTCTCAAATGTGTAGTAAAAGTTTTCTTCCTCACTTGCTCTTCTTTCTCTGTAGCTCATCATCCCTTTGCCACAACCCCCCTTTTTGCGTTGAAGTAGCTCCCTTTGCAGTTTAAGTGGAGACACAGTGAGATATGCATGTGATTTACCAATCATTCTTCCTTGTTACAATATTTCGTTTCTCTTAACTGGCTGATGACCTCTGGAAACCAGGAGTTTGTCTGATAAGGAAGAATGTAAGAATGTAAAAGGTGGGTAGGAGAGAGATGAATATGATCATTAGTGTATGAGTAAGAACTATTGAGGCACTTCCTCTTCTATTTGGGATCAGCATCAATCTTTAGGTCTTACTTCCTAGACGTTAAAAATGTGAGAAATTAAGTTATTTGTACTGAAGGTGAGGTAGATTTTTCCTTTTATTTTTCAAAAAATACATACAAGCTATCTCACAATTTTTTGAAACTTTTTGATGTGTGTTAGCTATTGAAATTTATATTTCCTATGTATGGAAAGCTCTGGTACCCGAAGACAAAAATCAAAGTTGGAGAGTCTTATCTGTTTTCTTCCGGTTTCACCTGAATGTGTGTTTCTCATTTGTAACAAAAGACTCATCAAGATCTGATTATTGGTCTATTTATGATGACATAGGGACATAGCAGTCTTTTTTTTTTTTTTGTGGGTACCGGGGGGTCGACCTCAGGACCTCGCGTGCCAACAGGCACCCATGCTGCTGAGCAATATCACCGGCCCCTTTTTCGTATGTGGGTTCCAGGAGTCGAACTCGGGCCCTCGCGCTTGCAAGGCAGGCGCTTACGCCGCTGAGCCATCTCACCGGCCCAGGACATAGCAGTCTTAATATGAACAATGACTAAACTAATGTATATTTCAAAAAAATTTTAACCTTTATTACCACTTTTTTGTAGTACACAATGGTTACACTCACTGTAGGGGATTGATACATGTACATAACACATTTCATTTCTCTTCTCTGCCCCCCATTCCCTTGTTATTTTTCCAGCATTGGTCAGATTCATTTATTTATATGACCTTATAAAGTTAATTACCATATACAATATATGGATTGAAAACCAGACTAATAAACCAAGGAACATATAAAACATGTAAGACTATTGTACTAAGTCCAGGTATACATTTAGATATATTCTCCAGGGCTGGCATGGTGATGCATGCCTGTAATCCCAGCACTCTGGAGGCTGAAGCAGGAGGATTGCTGCAAGTTGGAGGCCAGCCTGGGCTACAAAGTGAGTTCAAGGCCAGCCTGAACTGCATAGCGAAACCCTGTCTCAAAAATACAAAAAAATAAAAGGATAGTAGATACATTGTCCACACTGGATTACAATACCTTTTTGTTTCTTTCTCTCTGTTTTTTTTGTATTATGTATTTTATTTTATACTATGTCATATATATATATATATATACATATATATATATGTATATATATATGTATCAAGTTTTTCATATAAGCAAAACCATGTGGTATTTAAGCTTGTGTTACTGAGTTACTTCACTTAACACTTAACACAATGATCTTGAGGTGCAACCATTTTCATACAAATGACTAAAGTTTATCCTCTTTATAGCAGATAGTACTCCAGTGTGTAATAACACTTTTTTTATCCATTCATCTGGTGGACATATAGGCTGCTTTCAAGATTTAGCTATTATGAATTGTGCTGCTATAAACATGAATATGCATACATCACTGTGGTATGTCTTGAACTCTTTTGGGAAGATACCTAGAAGTGGAATAGCTGTGTCAAATGGAATTTCTACTTTTAGTTTTTTGAGGAATCTCCATACTGATTTCCATAGTTGTTGTATCAGTTTACAGTCCCACCAACAGTGGAAAAGGGTTCCTTTCTCCCTACCACCTCACCAGCATTTGTTATTGGTTGATTTGTTGATGGTAGCCATTCTTTCTGGAGTGAGATGGAATCTCAGTGTTCCTTGTTTTTAGTTTGATTTCTTGAATGGCCAGCAATATTTAACATTTTTTCACCTATTTATTGGTTGTTTGCATTTCTTCATCTGAGAAGTGTGTGTTCATTTCAGATCCCCATTGGGTCTTTAAATTTGGGGGGTCTAATTTTTTTGAGTTCTTTATATATTCTAGCCTTTTGTCAGAGGAGTAGTTGGCAAAAATATTTTCTCATTATGTGGGTTGTCTCTTCACTCTTTTATTGGTTTCCTTTGCTGTGCAAAACCTTTTAATTTGATGTGATCCCATTTGTTGATTCTTTGTATTATTTCTTGTACAACTGAGGTTTTGTTCCAAAGTCTTTGCCTACATCTATGTCTTCAAGAGTTTTACCTACTTTGTCTTGCAGCAGATTAAGTGTTCCTGTTCTAATGTTTAGATCTTTGATCTGTTTTGATTTTAGTTTAGTTTATAGTGAGAGATATAGGTCTAGGTTCAACCTTTGGAATGTACATAGCCAGTTTTCCCAGCACCATTTGTCAAAGAGGCTTTCTTTCCTTCGGTGAAGGTATTTGGCCTCTTTGTAAAAATATAATATACCTGAGGGTGCCTGGAGTTGTTTCTGTATTTTCTATTCTGTTCCATTGATCCATGAGTCTGTGTTTTTTGTTTGTTTTGTTTTGTTTTTGCCATTACCATACTTTTTTTTTTATCACTGTAGCTTTGTAGTATAACTTGAAGTCCAGGATTGTGATCTCCCCTAGGATTGTGATGCCCTTGCCTGGCCCTTGTTACCCAGAATTGCTTTTGCTATTCTAGGTCTTTCCTGATTCCATAAGAATTTGAGGATTGCTTTCTCCAGATCTGTAAGGAATATTATTGGTATTTTGACTGGGTTTGTGTTAAATCTATATAACAATTTTGGAAGTATGGCTATTTTGACTATATTGGTTCTGCCTATCCAGGAACAAGGGATATCTTTCCATTTTCTTATGTCCTATTCAATCTCCTTTTACAGAGTACTATAGTTTTCATTGTAGAAGTCTTTCACTTCCTTGGTTTGGTTAATTTCTAAGTATTTCATTTATCTTGATGCTATTGTGAAGGTACTATTTCTCTAATTTCCCTCTCAGTGAGTTTGTTATTGGTATACAAGAATACTATAGATTTCTGAGTGTTGAATTTGTATCCTGCTGCACTGCTGAATTTGGATATTTGGATAGTTCTAGGAGTCTTTTGGTGGAGGTTTTGGGGCCTTCTATATAGAGAATCATGTCATCAGCAAACAATGATAATTTATCTTCCTTCCCATCCATACCCCCTTTATTTCTTTCTCTTGTCTTATTGCTCTAGCTAATGTTTCAAGAACTATATTAAACATAAGTGGTGATTGCAGACACCCTTGTCTTGTTCCTGATTTTAGAGGGAAAGCTTTTGGCTTCTCTCTATTTAGTATGATATTGGCAGTTGTTTTGTCATAGATGGCTTTTATGAGGTTGAGATAAAGACTTTCTGTTCCTCTTTTCTTCAGTGTTTGTATCATTAATGGATGTTGGATTTTGTCAAATGCTTTTTCTGCATCTACTGAGATGATCATATGATTTTGTCCTTGCTTCTGTTTATGTGATGCATTACATTTATTGATTTGCATGTATTGAACCATTCCTGCATCCCTGGAATTAATCCTACTCCATTGTGATGTATGATCTGTTCGATGATTTCTTGCATTCTATTTGCCAGTATCTTATTGAGAAATTTTGCATCTGTGTTCATTGAAGAGATTGGCCTATTCTTTTTTTTGGTTGGGTCCTTTTCTGGTTTTGTAATCAGAGTAATTGTTGCTTCCAGGAATGACTTTGGGAGTAGTGCTTTCCTTTTTATTTCATTGAAGAGTATGAGGAGTACTGATGTTAGATCTTCTCTGAAGTTTTTGTAGAATTTGGCAGTGAATCCATCAGGATCTGGACTTTTCTTCGTAGTTATTTTTGTTTTGTTTTGTTTTGTTTTTTAGTACTTATTCAATTTCACTGACTGATATTGGCTTATTCGAGATTTTTATATCTTCTTGGTTCAGCTTTTGTGGTTCATATGTACCTTTATAATTTCCTTCGTCATATTAGCTTTGGGTTTGGATTGTTCTTGCTTCTCTGCAACCTTTGAAAACAGCAAGAGAAAATGAAAGATAGATCCAACAACTGCTAGAAGATGCAAAGAAGACTAATCTAAGAAGAACTGAAATAAGTGAAACATCTGAAGACAATACAAATGGCATAAAAAAAACCAGTTCACAGAAATAATGGAAGAAAACTTACCAACTAGAGGGAAAGAAATAAACAGACAGATAAGTGAGGCATATAGCACACCAAATACTCATGAGCAAAAGAGAACCTCTCCATACCACAGAAATTCCAGAAGCCCATCACCGGGATGAAATCTTAAAAGCTTTTAGAGAAAGGCAACAAATCACATACAAAGGTAACCCCATTAGAATCACAGCAGACTTCTCTACACACACCTTAAAGGCTAGGAGGACTTGGAATGTTTCAAGCCCTAAAATATAACAACTTCCAACTATGACTTACATATCTTGCAAATTTTTCCTTTACAATTGATGGAGAAATAAGGTCAAGAAATTCATGAACACCAAACCAGCATTACAGAAAATTCTCAAGCATCTCCTAGAAAAAGACAAAGAAGCCAACAATGTCAATAAGTTAAAAAAAAAAAAAAAAAAAGAAAGAAAGAAAGAAAGAAAGAAAGAAAGAAAGAAAGAAAGAAAGAAAGAAAGAAAGAAAGAAAGAAAGAAATGAATACACCTGGCAGGACAAGCCGCTAAGCAGAAGGGGGGAAAATGATGAAATCGACAACAGGAAAGTAATTCAATGACAGAAATAAGTCAGTACCTCTCACTAATAACTCTCAGTGTGAATGGTCTCAATTCCCCAATCAAAAGACACAGATTAATGGATCAAGAATCAAAACACAACAATATGCAGTATACAAAAAAAGCATTTAATTTTAAAAGATACGGATTAAAAATGAAAGGATGAAAACAATAATCCAGGCAATGGGAATCCAGAAAAAAGCAGGAATTGCTATCCTAATTTCACATAAAGTGGATTTCAAGCTAAGACTGATCAGAAGAGACAAAGAAGGTTACTACATAATAGTGAAGGGCCTGATTCAGCAGGAGCACATAGTAACCCATAAAGTATGCTTAAGTACATGCAAAAGAATCAAAATTATCCCATGCATATTATCATATAGTGCAATAGAACTAGAAATCAATGGCAAAAGAAACCACATAAACTATGCAAGCACACAGTATTAAACAATACTCTCTTGAATAATCAATGGGTCACAGATGAAATTAAAGAAGAAATTAGACAGTTCCAACAATCAAGCAATAATGCCAGTACGACATATTGGAAACTATAGGAACAAATGAAAGCAGTCCTAAGAGGAAAGTTCATAGCAGTAAATTCCCACATCAGAAAAACAGAATGAGCTCAAATAAATAACCTAATGATGCACTTCAAAATTGTTTTATAAATATATTTCCTTTCATCTTTTTTTCTAAAAAAAAAACTATAGCTCAGGGATTTGTGTAAAAATAATGAAATAAAAATAAGTTTAGAATACTTTAGTGTTTAACCACAAAATCATATTCACACATATATTTTTCTAAATGTCCCTCTACATGTATTAAAGCTGATTTTGGATTGCAAGATGAAATTTTGAATATTGGTATCTAATTATTAAAAAATTGAGTTGCGTTTCTCTTCTTGTTGCTAATGCTAGTAAGATAAGCATTTTCTAATGTTGCAAGAACCTCAAGCAATTACTTACCTTTCAGACAGAATCGCTTTAATGTGCCTGACACATAGTAGCAGCTTCATAAATATTTCCTATGTTTCGGTAAAATATAAAGTGCATTCTTTATAATGTAATTTTTCCCTGATTAATAATCTTTTAACCAAAGCTTTATTTTATATGTGTGGTTCGGTATAGAGAAAGTAATTCTAAGTACCCTGATATTCAAATCAATTGCCTGGATTTTATTTTTTTAAAAGAAGAAACTTAGAATCCTAACAAGGAGGAAGACCAGCATTTTCTTGGTTGTCAAAGACAGAGGTATCTAGTTATAAAAGAAGTAGAGGAAAAAGTCTGAACTTGATTTCCTGCTGCCCATGTCAGAGTTCATTCCAGGTCCATTTGGTGGGGTTTCTGGCTCTCTGAAACATGCTAGGGCAGAACTGACTTTTTTTTTCGAAAAGTCCAATGTGGGCCAACCAAGTCTGTTCAACCCTCATTTTCTGTTGCAACCACAGTTCTGGGACCTTATAGGCTACTTATATTTTTCGTTTCTAATGCAGGATCCAGATTTAGGAAGGGCTGGCAAACCTGAACTTTTTATTCCAGGAACATGCAAAGGCTACAGGGAGTTTTAACCACTTTCCAATTTTTCATATGTCAGTCATTCAACCTTATCTCTCTTCTTGTTGCTGTTGGCAGTAGTGATACATGTTGTCCAGTGTTATAACAACAATTTCAGGCATTGACTTAACATTTCCAAGCAAAGTCACTTCAGTTGTACCTGGCATATAGTAGCAGCATCATAAATATTTTCTGTATTTCTGTGATCTGATGAGGGACCTGTTATGGCTGTTCCCTCAGAGTTTATGCTGGTAAGAAGTTAGGAGAGTAATACAAGAGTAAAAAATATTAGATACAAGGCTCTTCACATTCTAACAGCAGGTGTATCATCCCATTTAATTAGAAATTCCTTATTATCCCATCTCTGTCTTTATAAGAGTAGCAAATTTCAAAAAGTAATTTTACATCTTTTCTAGAGGTCCTTTTCAGTGGTCATTGCTTCATAGACTATTGGCTTATCTAAAAAGAATAATTTTTGGCAAGCTACCTTGGTGATCTTCATTCACTTTCACATTCAAATGTGGTAGTACTTTAGGTTCTGGCTCTCATAAAATATACTCCTCCTGTACTCTGCTCGAGGATCCTTTGAATCTTGACTTTTCTTAATTCCTCTGGCCAATTATTTTTAGACTTCTTTTATTTCTATAGGTCCTAGAATGGTAACTATAGAAAAAATTTATATGGAGTGATTCTTTTACATAACTTTTTGCTACACAAATTCCTGATCTTTCTAAATCACCTTTGGCTTAAATTAAGCATGCCAGACACTTTCAAAGTTTTCATTGTGGTGGTATTTAGGAAAAACTACCTGTGGCTTCTAAATTTTAAAAGGATTGAAAAGAAACAAACACTTGTGGTATTATTCATAGGTTGCTGTTTGTTAGGAAAGCAGTTGTGAAAATGCTGATTGTATAATATTTGGGGACTTTCTTGCTCTACAGTAGAAACTTTTTAAATGTTAATTTAAGATTTGTTTTGTTGTCCTGTAATTTAGAATAAATGTTTCTGTTTTAAAAGGTTTCATTTCGTTCCTTGCATTTATTTTACCAGACTTGGAATATAGTATTAGATATTTATTTATACTCATGAAGGAGGATAAGGCCAGCAACTCACAACTCATGAATCCAGAGGTAAATAATCCATAGCTTGTTTTCCCACCATTGCCACAGTATTTACATAACACAAGTAACAAAGAAACCAAAACAAGGAGAAACCAGTTTGTTTTTATTCACAAAATGTTTAATTAAAAGCACAGTAAAGTTCAAATGGAGCTACAAATCCTAATGGTTTGCAATGGTTTGCTTTTTTTTTAAACAGACCATGGGTAATTGACTATAAAACATAACTTTCTCAACACAAGTTACAGTGAATTGCAGAAATGGACAGCAAGTTGTTCATAACTAGTGGTTGGAGACCCTCAAGTCAAACATGCAAGCAGTTACAAAAGCCACTTTTTCAGTGAATGATTATCTTTTCATCCTAAAGGGAAGTGTTTTTTACTTTCTATATAGCATCACTGAGTCAGTGTCCCAGAGAAATAAATGGGTTTTTTTCTGATTGCCAGGTTGTCATATATTTGTTAAATGCCTAGCACTTACAATATTCTTTTCATTTCAGAATGTTTCACCATCACTAACTCGATATTCCTCATAACACTGCTGGCTGGTAAGTAACTTTCATTATCTCTAAATGACAATCCAAAATATTGAGGTGCAAAGGAGACAAATATATTTCTGTTATCTTCAGAAAAACATTAAGCCTAAGGTCTGTGGTGAGTCTACAACCTCAAGTACTAAATTTGAACAGAATGTATTTTGACATTGGTAAAAGGTCTTTCCTATTTTGTTGCTCATTTGAAATACCACCAGTTAGAAGTATAAGAAACATGATCCCAAGACCCATTGTCATAGATACCGACAAACATTTTCAAGTGACTTTGTTGCATAGGTTGGTGAAAGTGCTCAGAGACTTGTTCAGAAGTCTCTCCAGAGATTCCCCCCCCCCCAAGGGCAACTCCAAAGCGCAAAAAAGGTTGATAAGATGAAGGAGGGCACTGATATTTCCGGTGTGGAACATTGAATGTTTGGCATTAAGCAAACACACACAAAACCTTCCAAACACATTTGGTGATACTTTGAACTACCCATTTGTTTTCTATAATATTCTGTAAACTTGAAATGCATTTGACTCATTTGGGTTAATCTTGAAAGCAGGTATGATTATCCTTGCATATACCCACAAACAGAAAAGAAAAATTCCCTTAAGAGATATGAATAAGGCCACTCCCATCTTTTCAAATTAAGTAAGAGGACCAAGGCCAGAGCTGCAAGTCAGCATAAATTTGAAGTTTTTGTCTCTGTGTCTTCTAATGAAAATTTGTAAAATTTCAAAAAGGGTGGCCTTCTAGAATCATTGATATTTCAGTGGCTGAAGGAGAGCACAGGGCAGACTCAGGGTGTGTTGGTAGAGCATTATCAAGTCACAGAGCTCCGAAGAGCTGAGTTTGATACAGGTTGGCCTGCACTGAAATGCAGTGGCAAATACTATACTGAAAGGGGAGGAGGAGGGAAAGGGTAACTTACCTGGCATCTAACTGTGCTCTGCCAGACTCCAGGCCTATTTAGTCATGAACATCATAGTCAGCCAAACCTTTAAAAGTTACACTCTTGACTTCACTTTATATGAATGTGCATAAAATGGGGAAAATCATTGCTTAGGGTAATAAAGATAGCTTTCTAACAGGGACTTTCCATATCTATTGCACATAATCCATAGTTGTCACTATGTTGTTTCTAATTCTGTTGCTCATCTATCTCTGTCTCTCTGATCATAACCGTCTCCTTACTGAAGGCCACAGACTTTAGGACTGTAACTCCTTCTTCCTCCCCATTCCTTTGCTTTATTTGTTCTGTTGCTCAAAAAAAGAAACTCAATACAGTGTGAGCCTCAGGAGCTCCAGGGACAGACTTTTTGGTAACTTTAATTTGTCACTCCCTTTGCATTCATCACAAAATGATCTCATCACAAAAGGCCAGAATTTCACACTCTTGTTGGCTTTCACAGAAGCCGGTTCCTCCCTTATTTCTATCCAACACACAGAAAGCTCTTTATGTTTTTATGATCAGATAAAATCTGTATTGACGTTTCTTTTCCTCTGGGTGTATTTCACTTCTAGGTATGAAGATTTAAACTACTAAGGAAATGCTGTGTGTTTGCAGTTTCTCCTTTTAGTAAATGCAAAGCTCCTTGGTAAAGAAGAGTATATCTTTTCCATTAATGAATAAATATTTATTTAATTTTAAAATGATGCATGCTTATTAAAAATAATTTGGAAAAATACATAGGAGTAAAATGAAGAAAAATTAAAAAAATTATTTCCTTAATTTAAACCCAATCATTAATAACCATTTGGTATATTTTCTTATTCTCATTTCCCCTGAGGATATATTTGTAAATATGCTGTAATCATACTTTCTATATAATTTTGTGTCCTACATTCAGAATTTAACCTAAGAATTTTATGTGTAATTACATAGTCCTTATAGACATTTTCAATAAATATTACTGTTCCTGAAAAGGAATAGCTCATTTAACCTAAATGTGCAAAAAGAGCATTATCAATATTATTTACTTTTTACTTTCCATCTGGACAATTTCTTACATATAAACAGTAAGTGAATTAGTCCATAAATAATGAATAAAAGAATAAAAATTCAAATCAATATATCTTTAGATTTATTTTATGAAAAATTTCAAATACATGAATGCGCACAGATTACTACAGTGAACTCCAAAGTACCCATCATCTAGCTTGCACAATAATTAATTCATGGCCTATCAGTTCCCTGCTATACTGCCATGTTGTTTTGAAACAAACCACAAAAAATATAGCATTTAATTCATTAATAGTTCAGGTTCACCAGGAGATTTTTACATGTTAATGTTAAAACCATTCAGATAAATTATCTAATTTTCATATATAACAATATTTCTTTAGTATCTTAGCATCATATTTTGTAATATGTAGCTATTGCTTATAAATTCTCCATGATGTGTTTCATAATATTCTGAGGTACATCTAGAAGCCAAAGGGCAGTTTGGTTGACTAGCGACACATTTCACTGACGTAACTATAATTCTTGGGGAAAACCTTTTTTTGGCGTATTTTTACTTGACTCAAACTTAGGGTGATAATTTGCATACCAGACCCATACAGCATTAATTATACTCATTATTGGACATATGCATGTGTTAGGTACATGCATGTGTAAGGTAAGATTCTTTATCTGAACTAAAACAAAAGTGTAGGTGGTCCTCTGACTATTAGAACTCTAGTCTAGCTGCAGCCATCTTGTACCAAATAGAGCAAACCTACTTAAGTCAAACATAACACTGTATTCAAAACTTTATAGTTGTAAGGTTTATTGGCAAAAATAGGAAACATATGATGAACACATGGGACTCTGAAGAAGTCTATAGAAGGGGAAATTAATTATATAATGATAGTTTGAGTCATATTTAGAAGAAAAAGAAACATTATGTTTGAGAGGAAGGAGTTGGTGTGTTGCAGAGCAATGCCTGTATGTATTGTTCTAAGAACATTTCAAAGAACGCTTTATGAGCCATCCTTCCCTAACTAGATCAGATCCTTCACACAAAGAGCTCCACAGATGATGAATGCTCTGTGCATATTACAGAGAAGCTATATTAGGGTTTTGTTCTGTCTTTGAACTGTAGGTCAGTGATTGTTCAGTAGCAGTGTGCTAAACAGGTGTACTACACTCATCAGAAATTCAGGATGTGAATAACTAAGTAACATACTTCCTCAGTATAAACCGAATTTATGTGTTACTCTGGTCTATTTAATCTTAGGAGCACAGTTTGCATTGGTCTCGAAAGTGAGTAGCTAGAATATTGATGTGTCTAACGCTTGGGGAAGCAAAAAAAGAGCTTCTCCACCACACTAAATCTCTAGAAAAATATGATAGTTTACAGTATGGACACATAGAAAATATTTTCAGCCAAAGCTAGTAGAGAAAAGCACATGGGGAAAAAAGAAAGCAATAACATAAGCAATAAACTATAGCAGTCAAACAGAGAGCATCTGTAAAATTTGCTGGATTGGATGGTGTAAACAATACAAACTCTTGTATTTTTTTCATTTTTTCCCTTGGTCTTTTGATCATTACTTTCTCTTTTTTACGCTGACTTGGTATCACTATCATTAAAATATCAGCCAAAGGTCAAAAATGCATCTAATGATTCGGCATTCAGGCAAATTTCCTAAAGAAGATACGTAGGAACTAGCCATTATGCTATTTTGAAATGGCGAGGATATTTTACCATACCTCAAAATATTCACATGGAAAAGCAACTAGCCTATTCATCATTATTTTAAGATTGATATTATAAATACAACAGATAAAGTAGAGGCATGTCTTATACTGTTCTTTCTGCATCATTTTCTTAAGTGCAGTGTTGTATTATGTGCCTCATGTCATGTAAATCTAGACTACAAATTGCCTTTTAAAAGGAATTAGGTTTACCCATGAATCTTTCTAACTCCTGTATCATACACTATACCCCAATGAACCATCAAACTTTATAATTTTAATATCTATAATAGTAGTAATAATTATTAATGATAGTATTTTCTTCTTGGTGTGTGTGTATATACCCATTTCCTTATATTTAGCTTATTTGAGTCTCAGTGCTTATTCAGTTGTTGTCACATTTGTAACCTTATGCATCCCCAAACTATAAAAAACATTTATCATAGTAAAGAGTATACCGTGCTCTCCACCTGTTCCCTCATAGTTAAGAATTGTAGTTGAATGATTCTCCTTATTTAGGGCAGGGAATCCTTTGCAGGCATTTTCATGAAGCCAGGATTTTCATCCTTAGCATCTACATAACTTTGCTGATAGTTTGTTCAGATCATTCAGTCCCTGTATCATAAAGCTATCATATCTTCTGCATACTTTGTTGGACATGAAACATACTGTCATGCACAGTTACCAGGAGGTTAACAATTAGGGCATTTCCTCACTGAAAAACTCTGCTGTCTCTGTTTCACTAGGAGTGGGGAGAGAAGGATGCAAACCCCACTCATGGCGGATGTTCAAGGACATGACTCTGTAGCCAGTTCAGTTCTTTTACCTGTAAATACTGAGAAAAAAATCTTTTTTTTTTTTTAACCTTAACTAGTGTCCATTTTATTCAGTATATAGTCTTCTCTTTGTGGACTGCTGCATAGTAAACTATGCTAGGCTTCATAGAGAACTGGCTCTCTATGTTCTGTCCTCCAGTATGAAAACATTCCTGACATGCTCTTGATGTACACTTTTTGGGCAAAAGTAATTTTCTTTCTGGGTATTTGATGGTCACTCTGTGAGTCAATTCAATATATTTGTGGTATAGAGAGCCTTACCCTCTGAATACTAGGTTTAAAGATTCTTGTAATTCATTATTTAAAGACATATTAGCCCTTAACCATTACTCGTTCTTTGTCCACAAATAAGTCGATTGGTTAATCATGTCTTTGTTTACTTTTCTTGTTGCTGTACACATATACACAAAACAGGAAAGAGGAAAAGCTGTTTATAAGAGTTAATTACAACTGTACTTTCTCTAGCTGTTCTCATTTTCTCACATTTGATTACATCAAGACCTGCTGTCTAGGATGTATGTTTCAGTTTTGCTAAGAATGATAGAGAAGAAAAATAAATCCAGTTACATAAAGTGAGGTCAGACAGAATCACAAATATCAAACAGTTTGTTCAAACCCTGTTCTTCCACTCACCAAGTCTTTGATTTTTGGTCATCTCTTGATCATAAGGATCTAGAGCAAGGAAGAAACAGAAACTATTTTGAGACCCTCCAAGGGCCAACTTTTACCAAGACATGACGGACCTGATGGGCTTTTAGGAGCCTGTGTTACTTCTGGGATGGCTTATCCAGGTCTTCCTAGAATCAGAACTTAACCAAATAAAAACCTAAATGCTAAGTGGATCTTGAAGATTTTCCAGGTGATTATTTCAATAAACTTCTATTGATTTTTATTATTTCAGCAACCTTTTTGATAGGCTATGTGAATTATTTCTTTTTCTTTCCATCTAATTCTTTTTACGTTATTTAGCTGTTGTTGTTCAAGCAAGGAGAAATTTCCTGATGAATTGCCAAGGGTCCTGTGCATATTTGCATGCAGCCAAAGATTTAGTCCTTTGCAAGATCTCTGTCAACCAGTGATCTTGCCTTTGTCTTTTCTCATAGTTTTGCCAGTGGTGCCTGTCACTAACAGTCACATAAGGACAATTTTACCATTCTCTCCTGCTGCTCTAATTTTTTTAGTGCCGGTACATGAATTTATTATTCTTTATAATTTCCTTTGAAGTTGGAAATCCAAGGGGAATCTAAAACCAACCAGATGTTTCTACTGCTGGAAAGGGAAGAGAGTAAGGATTAAGTTTAACAAAAACTTAGTCTCTAGGAAAAAAAAGTTCAGCTGGGAATCATCTTTAAATGCATTCGTTTGCTACGTATCTGTTAGTTAATTTATATTTACTAGTGCTTTAGGCAATATCACCTACCAGTTTGCTCTGCGGGAAATTCATAAATATTGTGAACAGGTAGATTCCTGTTTGTGGTTTGTTCAGAACTATTTCCCTTACAGTTTTAGTTCCAGTACTTTTCATATTCTCCTCACACGCTTTACAGTGAGGGTTTTCTGTTGTCATTTCTGATGTTGTTGTTGTTTAAGGGTCACTATCATTTCCCATCACATTAGAAGCCAGTTCTCAAGTTGTTTCTGGAGGATGAGATCAGTGCAGCCTGTGCTCAGGCAGGGAAGGAAAGGAGACCTGCCAAAACAGGTAGCCTTTCAGGAGGACTCCATCCTCTGTAGAGAAATGTAGAACAAAACAAGAATAAGAGTGACAAAGACCTTCAGGGAACAAAAAAGAGGAAAAGAAAGTCTTGTAGTCTTTCAGGCATTCAGAGGATATAGCAGACAATGTGAACAGACAGATTGGAAAATGAAAAATGATAGAGAAAGCTAGATATATTAAAACACAAAAAAGAAAAGAATCTGTGAGACCACATTTGTGGGCTGTCAAAATGGGTACCCAAGATTCAGGCCCTAACCTATACACAAAGAATGATTAAATAATAAAACTGGAGATGAGTCTTAAAAACCAATCAGAATGTTTCCTTTACTTGCTTAATACTTCACAAAGCATTGGGTAGAGGAGATGGATATTTTATGTGCTCATTTTCTGCATAGCATCTCCCACACTAACCTCTTTCATTGCCCTCTGGATTCCCCAGGCTTCTTGGATTTTCAGGAAGAAAAAGAAATCTGTATAACGGTTTTGCACCCCTTAACTTGCTTAGTGGATTAAACATTTAGAAAGATGTCCCACATATCATGAGGGATGAATACTTACCACTCAGAGTTTCTATTACTTCATCCTATCTTATTTTTAAGTAGAAAGTCTGAGTCCTCAGTAATTATATTAAGGTTTTTAAGCCACACATATCAATTGCATGTACCAGTTTAAGCATTTTTTCAACCTTTCGAAATAGAGTAAAGACAGAGAGGAATCACTTAGCAGCTGATTCACTTATTTTAAGCAGCTTTCTCCATTTTAAAATATAAAAAATTCAGATCTTGGAATGTTGAGTGATATGAATGTTCTGTGAGGATTTCAAAAAAGATTTTTAAAAAATATATATATGTTCTACATTTGAGAACCTGGATTTTCAATTTAGTCCTTAAAAATAGAGATTAAAATAAGGGAGTTTTCAACTTAAACAGTTTCTCCTCTTCCTTTTCATTTGCTTATTATTAGTATTACTATTCTTTTTGTCAAAGCAGATGGCATGAAAAGCATTTATGTTGATCTCACTGATGACAGAGTTTAACCTAATAATCCAAGACTTGGAACTTGGTGTTTCAATAAAGGAAACACTGTTTGAAGTATTTTCCATTCAAACCATCATCAAAAGCTTTTAATACCATCAGAAATTAAGGAGCTGAATGTAAGACAGGGATACTATATTCCCCACTACTGGGAACAAGACAGCAAGTGGGATGCATTGTGTGTGTTTGTGTTTTATAATGTATTTTTATTTACTTATTAAAGCATAGTCCCAGCTGCATATTGCCTGGCAGAGCCACAAGAGTGAAACCTGCAGAGGGCTGCTTCACTCCAGCAGTTTCATTTTGCTCACTGATTATTGTCCTGAGTTCTTTGTGATTGTAATTGGTTAGAAAGTTTGAAATTAGCAAGTCCTTGTCAGTCCAGGAAAGCTCTGAAATCACGAAGCTTGATACAGCTATCAAGCCTGCTGAACCCTAATCATTCACAGGGCTGAGAGCTTCCTGAGTGGTGAGTGTTCTCAGTCTGCAGGCTTTGCCCCAGTCTTCATTCATAGTCCTCCGGAGGGCCTTGGCTTGGATGAGGCCTTTGTTTGGAGCCCTTTCTTTTGCATCACTGAAGCCTGTTGCTAGATGAACAGATTTTGGACTAACTAATGGGAACAGGGTTGGGGAGAGTATGGATTGCAAATGAGAGCAAATGGGAAAAGAGTGAAGTAAAATAATAAGGGAATAGGAAGAAAGGGAAAAAGGAAGAAAGAGCCTAAAAGAAAGGGGAAGCAGGATATAAGATGGAAAGGGTTTTGTAAATATTGACATCTGGTTTCAGTTGCATCTGAGTTTGATACCTCAGGATGGGACTCACTGATAGAACTTAAATGGTCCCTTGAGCTCTTCTTTTTTTTTTTTTTTTTAAGTTTATCTATTTAGTTTTTAAGGCTTGCCCACTCCTTGCAGATAAGGTACTGCAACCCACCACTGTACACACCACTGCTGCCACCACATTTTTAGAAATTAAGAATATAGTCCTTTTTTTTTTTTACATTATAGTAGAGGAATGAAAGATTTATCAGCTCTTCTCCTGTTACTATAAATGTATCTATTGTTTGACCAGCTGCTCTGACACTCCAAACTGATATTTCTGCAGAAAACTCCTCTCCTGCTTAGTAATGCATAACAAATTCAGGTTCCTCCTTATAGCACCACAGGAGCTGCTTGGGCAGTTATCTAAAGAAGATACTGTCAGCAGTGATGAAATGTTTGTAGAAGCTTGAAAGTTAGTAACTTTCCATAAAATTGACTAATTTTTGTTGAAAGCCTTCAAATTTAATATATCTAGGCACAGCCTTTAAACTTTACTAATTTCTCCTGTAGTTTAATAAACACACGCACACAAATGCAAACTAAAAAGCTTATTGCAATGAATTCAAAATGTCAAGAAAATTTTCGGTAGGCCCACTCATGGAAAAATGATGCAAAACTACATCACCTTTTTTGAAGAAGCTCCCTCGAGTAGTTCAAATATTTCTTCCCAGAAACACAGTAAGATTAATACATATCGGACTTCTAGAGGATAGTAGTTGGTGAATTGGTCAGGATTTTCATAAGAATTCTATTTCTTCCCTAACCAGTATCAGGACTTACTCTTCTAAAGTTTGTCTTCCTGAAGAAGTCAGAGATACCTTGTGTGGGATATAATGGAGTAGAGATGGCAGTTCCACTTTCCTCAGGCGATCCATTAGAGGGTGCTAGACCAGAGGGCACAGTCTGTTATGACCCTAATAAGTCTTCATAGGCTACTTCGGCAATGTGTCTGACACTCCTGGCAGAGTCCCTTGGTACATTTCTGATTTCAACAAAACTTCTACTTTCTCTCTTAGGTAAAACTCCCAACTAAACTATGCGCTTATGCCTTCAGACCTAGGATGCTTCTCAATTTTTAGAGGAGCTCAATCAGTGTACAGTGTGGGTGGGGGACTTGGAAGAGTAGAGAATTTCAAATAGATACCTCTGAGGCATTATGTGAAAGTCTCAGAAATTCTGCAGTAAATGAATCCCTGTTGCTATGCTGATGGCCTCACTGACACATCTTTATTAAAGCATTTCCTCCTCTCTGACTCAGTCTCCCCTCTCACTCACCATCTTTTGGCATCTCCTTCCAAATTATTACCTGTATCCAGGTCCTTGTCTCAGGCTGTTCTTTGGAGGATTACCAGAATGAGCCATGGCCTCAAGTCCATTGGTTGGTGTATTAGTTAATTCACAGAAACTTCTCCTCTATTTACTACTCCCAGTGATTTATTGCTCATTCATAGCCTGGCTCCTAAAACTAGATAGAAGCCTAGTTGTTCACCTGAATAGATTATAACATTTGGAGAAAAAGATTATTTTATTTACCTGTGGTCTCCTGAATTGAGCACTGTCTGGAACATAATGGGCACTCATTTTATGTTTGTTAGATGAGGGAATAAACACCGCATACACCAATGACTTTTTTTGCCAGTGATGAGTAATATTGTTCTGTTTGTTGCAATCAAATGTGAAATGAACTTCAACAGATTTGTTACTAGTAAAATTCTGAAATATATATGTACAATTTACTTTTTTAAAAATTAAAACAAGTATAAGATTGTTCCTGTAATGAAGTTGTATTTATACACTTATGTTTTCTAGTATGCATTCTTAAGTGGAGAAATGGGTAATATTTTAGTTCATACTTAAGAAATTGCAAATAACCCTGGGTAAGTCCTTTGGAATTTATTATAATTTAAATATCTTTCCTGTACAACAAAAGGGGGGGTGGGGATTCAGAGTGAGCCTGTAGGAATGATGGACCATTTTGAAGTATCTGATCAAATATGCACCATTTGAAGTATACTGTCAAATTTAGTGGGCTTCTGAGCATTGCTATGATTGTGTAAGGCCAGCCTATAATGCAACATCTTAAAGTCTTAGTGTGTATTTTCTAACAGAAATATGAGACCCATTCTATCCATTATTAGTACCAGGAAATAGTTCTTCTTCCATGAGATAGACAAATTAAGCTGCAGAATAAAATGGCAATGAGTATCTTCCTGGGTCAGTGTCCACCACATGGGTATGTAGTAGTTATTTCCAGTGTGTGGTGACTGAGATGATCATCTTGATACCACAAGCATGCTTTGGCTGGACCAATATCCCAAGCTGGATTGAAGAAAGTAAAGGGTTAGGAATGCTCTAGAAAAAGACCCCTTACTCTTTTAAGTAGTTTATTTTGGCCCCAGGTTAGCATAAAAGGACATGATATTGTGTTACCGTAGCAGTATTCTTTTGTGCAAACAATATATTTTTCTCCTTTACTTTTACAAAAGTTTATCAACCTTTAATCTGGAAGAATAAGTTATTGACAATTACAGAATTTGTCCCCCCAAAATGTCTCATTTCATTCATGTCTACTAGTATTTCATTGCTCAAAGCAAATCACTTATCTCAAAGCTCAAAATTAAGAGAGATGTATAGTTCACCCCCACACATACATTAACACATGCTCTACAGAGTTATAGTAAAGTCATAGGACAAATGTATGGAGGTAAAGTTCTATAATAGGGAGCAAGTAAAGAATTAGATAAAATAATACCATCTGCTACATATAGTATTGGTTTGGATTTTGAATAAACAAACTTAAGAAGCTTGACTAGTATAGGGAAGCTGATAGAATATTTGCAATCAACATGTCTCTAAATCATATTCACTGGTTTCCTTGCTACATTACTTTTGACTTTCTTAATAATGATAACCACTGAATAGATAATAAGGGTCAGAGAAAATATGCTAATTAGAAATGAAGAGCTTCAGATTCTATTCAAGCTCCATCACTAAAGGATGAAATCATACACAATTGTACTGATATTTTTCCATCTCTAAAATAGGAATGTTACCTGTTCCATTTATTCCTTTGTATTTTTTTGTATCAAAAGCATTCATACATACCATAGACTATATAGATAATTAAGAGGATAATAAAATAACCCACAATCATCTAAAAATAATATACTTTCAAACCTGGGGAGGGCCAGTGAGATAGCTCAGCGGCATAAGCACCTGCCTGGCAAGCGCGAGGTCCTGAGCTCCACTCCCAGTACCCACATACGAAAAAAGGGCCAGTGATATCACTCAGTGGCACAGGTGCCTGCTGGCGCGCGAGGTCCTGAGTTTGACCCCCAGTATCCAAAAAAAAAAAAAAAAAAAAACCTGGGGATATACCGCTCTCATCTTTTTTTCTGTTTACATGTACTCTTTTTATTTTTGCTAAAACATTGTGCATACTTTAATGTCCTGTTTTTGTCACTTAAATCTATGATTAACATTCTATACCTTGACATAATCTTCAACATCATGTTAGACTCAGTTTATTATAATGCACATTTACTCTTACTTTTTGTGAAATTTAAATTACATTTAAAGTCTTTAAAAAAATAAGTGTACTTTAAAACTGAATATTATTATTAAAATTGTCATTATAATTATAGAATTTGAGAAATTGAAGACATAAATTAACATTTAATGAAGACCTACTTCATGTAATTTCATGTGTTTGGAACTTTAAGTTATTTCACTTACATAACTTTTCAACCTAATAATTAAACTCTGTGGGCTTTAGTCTGTGAAATCCAACTGCACAACTTCTAGGTAGCTTTGTGAAAATTTGTCTTTGATTCAGTTTCTCTCCTATAAAGTGGAAATGATAATAATAGCACTCACCTCTGCACAACTTTTTAAAGATTAAGTAACCACATGCAAAATGTTAGAAGAACATATGCAATAAACATTAGCTATTATTTTGTCTTTCAATGCCTAAAATCCTCCAATAGCCCTTCTATTAAAATACAAATCCACAGTGATTTCTATTTCTTTGGTTTTTACTTTATGTAGAAATAAAATAAGATCTAAACTCCTTTATTTAACTGGAAAGCCCTTTATAATAAAGCAGCCCTTGGTTTTCTCATCTTTGAGACAAAGTTTGTAATACAGTACTTGTCTTTCAGAGATGGTATGAAATGGCACGTGTGAAGCACTTAGTTCATTGTTTCAATACATGAAAGGTCCTCAACTCATGATTATAAGCTCTATTATCTTATCTCTGTTCTCTCTTACCAGCCCCGCCTATACCCCTGTGCTATTTTTCAGACCAAGTTTACTGGTTTTTGTATCTTCATTATATGTTACAGTGCCTATATTGTGGGGACACAATAAATGTATCTTTAGAGTTGATAAATCATGTTAAATTGTTAAGAATACTCTCATGCTTATGCACTCCAAATAAATACAAAATATTCTTCTATGGCATTAGGTTTAAAGAATTCTGCATATTGAACAATCATTAATGACAGAATTTCAGAAACATTTTCATTTATTAAAAATCCTTCCTTTTGAAATTATCAACTCAATACACCTTAAAGCCTTACATAAAAAGTAATGCTTCTGCAAAGTGTACCTGAAAACTTTGGAGTTACCCACTGCACGCTCTTTAATAGATTTTTTTAAAATTATAGCCAGAATACCACTCATACAGTCAGTGTGGAGGTGAAGAAAACAACACGATCTGACAGCTAACTTGGAGAGTTGGTTACAGTGGGACTATGTTCTCCCCCTTGCCTTAAGTTTTTTCTCTGCTTGATTCAGCAGGCTCAACTTTGCATGATACCTATGTGTGCTTTTAAAAACTCTTTTGACAAAAATAATGGAGACAGTTTATAGAGTGATGCTGCTATTAGTTGATGATGCCAAGGCACCAATGAAAAGTGTATTTTTAAAATTGGATATGTTCTTATTTTCTTGTTTGTTAATTTTTAAAGCCAATCCAAACACACAAAGAAAAAACTCAAATTTTGCCAATTTGAAAAGAACAAAAACAGCTGAAACCATCTTTTAAAATTTCAAAGCTAGTATGAGACTATTACAGACAAAAGATTGTACATGAAAGCATTTTAAAAAAAAATCAAGTTGCTTGCCTTTCTTTAGTCACTTCAAAAGTCTTTGTCAGATATGAAAAAGAAATATACTCAAAATGAAGAGTAAATATAATTAAAATAGTTCCTTGCCTTGACATATAAGCTTCTTATAGATGAAAATTTGTATAAATTTAATACTATGAAACTTAGGCTTAAAAGGAAGAATTAGAAAGAGTGGGAAGGGAGATAAAGAAGTTTGATTTTTATGAGTAGACATAGAAAATGATAGTTAAGTGAAATGACATTAAAACCTTAATTACTTTTGATAGAAAAGTTTTAGACCCATCTTTTTTTTTTAATTTCCAAAATTTGGAACATACTTGGCTCACAATAAATTTCTTTTTAATAGATCATTGATAAATGAATGACATTGGATAGGCCACCCTAGTTTGTTGTAAATACAAGCTTCCTCGTAACCGGACTAATTAAGAACTCAATCGATTCATTATGAAGACCAAATATTTACTGAACACCAACCTTAAATTCATTCTTTAGTCAGTAATTTAAGGCTGTGGCTGAAGAGTCACATTTTGAATATTTACAGGTGCATGGCTTCTATAAGCCTCAGTATCCTCCTGTGTGAAGGAAGGATGATTAATGTCCACTAATGTAGGGGCGTATAAGGAAAATTGCATGAGATAATGCCATGGTGCACTTGGCAAAGCTACTGACTTATAGCAAGTGCTCACTAAGTTTTAGATACCTGTAAAAATATTATATTACTTATTGTAAGTAAATAAATACTACATGATTTATTATGAAAATTATATTAACTAATGTGTGCTTATACAATGATACCTAGGACATCTAAGAGTTTTGCAATATACTGAATATTTGGGAATCCCTACATAAGAAAACAAAGATGCATATTGGTAATTTCTCTGAGGAGAAATACAATCTAATCAGGGAGACAAATCATATATGTTAAGAGATAAATATCAGTAATAATGAATCTGGTGTTTATTAATCATTGACCTTCCATTCAGCTCTAACATGCATTGTTCCATTTACCACTCACACAAGTACAAGAAATTGGTGTTATTTTTCCTGTGTAACACAGGAGGAAACTAAAGCACAGAAGACATAAGCGCTGCTAATATCCGGAGCTTAACCCTTATGTCTGTCTGACTCCGGAGCCAGAATTTTTATCTACTTTATTATTCAAAACAGGCTATGTACAAATAGGTGTTCAAAAGTGAAAAGCAGCACTCTGAGCTGATCAACGTGATGAATGTCAGGGAGACAAGGAAGCCTGGGTGTTCAGGGACCAAAATACAGTTGTACACCTAGATCTGTGGTCCTGCTTTCTGCAGTCTCATTTACCAGAGGTCAATCAGTCTGAAAATGTTAAATAGCAAATTCCAGAAATAAACAATTTGCAATTTTTCAATCGTGTACTGAGTGGTGTGATAAAATCTCATACTGTCCCACTGCGTCTATCCTGTGACATGAATCATCCCTTTGACAAGTATATCTGTGCTATATATGGTACCTATCTGTTAGTCACTTACTTGGTGCCTTCGTTTTCAGGTTGATTGTCACTGTATCACAGTGCTGGTGTTCAAGTGACATGTATTGTACTTAGTAGGGCCCTGAAGCACAAAAGTAGTGATGCTAGAAATTTGGATATTCCAAAAAAAAGTCATAAAGTGCTTCCTTTAAGTGAAAAAGTGAAAGCTTTTCCTACATATGAATATGTAGGAAAAACCAGAGTATACATAGTGTTATAAGGTATCAGTGGTTTCAGCCATCCCCTGGGGCTCTGGAACATATCCCCTGCCTATAAGGGAAGAATACTGTGTTCATCATGTAGTAGAGGCTGGCTTCCTCAGTTTGAATCTGGATCCCCTATATACAAACTGTGTTATCTTAAGCAAGTTTCTAATCTCTTTGTGCCTTTATTTCTTCATCAGTAAAATAGACGTAATAATAGTATGACCCAGTACAGTTGTAAAGATGCAATAAATTAATATATGTGATTACATATTTCCTAGAATATGTAAGAGTTAAATACATGTTAGCTATACTATAATAACGCTATTGCAATTGTTGCTGCTTTAGTGTTATTAGTGACTGGGCTACTTTGAATTTTTCTTCTTCTTGAGATCCACTTAAATTTAAAGAAAATCTAATATTTCAAAGTTTTGAATCATTAGAATATTTAAAGCATGGTTTTCTTCTTTTAGCCCAATGGCTGTGCTTCAGCCTAACATGATTGGAAAACAACACATATTATGTCAGAGGATTTCATCATATATTTAGGCGAAAGAAATTCAATAAGAGATTATGTATGGTAGGTTCAAATGATATTTTTTCTTACTGGCCATTGATATTTCCCAGTCGGCCTCATTAAGAAAACAATAATTTCTCATAAAAATTATTGTCATTCTCACTTTTTCTAGACATTTAAAAAAATACATACAGAAGCTTTAATACAGTGTTAGGGAGTCTAAGTAATAGTTTTTACTGTCACATTCAACCCATGTCATTAAAAAAACAGTAATGTGTGTAGTGGCTAAGTATGTAGAAATCCCCCATCTCCAAAAAGTACAGTAACCTTATTTGTGAGAAGAATATGATAATATTCACTGACAAGGGAACTTATAAGGAGCAATTATTCCAAGCTGTGTATTTCAGACAATGCTGTCAGTTTTTCCACTTTGATGAGTACAACTGGGCTTGTGATGCAAGGGCTTTGGCTATGGCGTTAGTGATACAGACAGGAAAATACCTGTCAAGGAAAGATGGAGGTTTAGAATGTTCAGAACAGAAATTATTATGGGCAGCACTTAACTGGACTTGCTGTCCACTATTAAAACTGGCAGAAGTAGTTTATCAGGCATCCTTTTTCTTCTTCCTTTTCAGAGATTCCTTGAAGCCAGAAAGGTATACCAGAGAACTCACATTTTGTGTGTGTGTGTATATGTGTGTGTGTTTATGTACGTGCCCAAGCATACATCACATGTGGAACTTTGCAGTATAAAGTATTATGTATCCCGTGCCAATTTTCTACAAGTCAAAAGGTACATCCAGCCTTTACTAGTTCAGGAAAAGAAAATCATTTACAACTCTCACTTTTTAATTTTTTCACTTTATTCTTTCATTCTTTCTGATATTCATCACTCTACTTACAGCTAGATTAAAGTTTAATTTCTGGTTTTAAAGATATTCTGAGTTATAATGATTGACTGTTTTCTGATGCGCCATCTTGGTTTACACCGGTTTTTATTCATTCAATATTAGATTTTAAAAATGTAAATCTTTGAGGCTAGGAGTTAATAATTTAAAATAGAGCAAGATACTATGTGCTCCTCTGGTGGGGTTGTTCTGTGAGTTTCTTTGTTGTTGTTTTCCTTTTCCTTTCAAAATACTCAACTGCAAACTTTATTGCTTAGAAGTACAGTACCTCTTTACATCCGCATCGAAACTATTCTGTATGTGAGCTACAAAACAAGAATTAAAACTTGTCCAAGCCCCCAAAGCCTGTTCTTCACAAAAGAACCTTTCTTGCCTGATTGTTAGAAAGTGTTTTGAATGAGGCATAACCAAGTAGAGTAACTGGAGATTTCTCATTAAAATTTCTATAGCCTTTTCTTTTACTTTTTTTTTTTATTTAAGAAGTGATTTGTGTTCAGTATATGAAAGTTCTGGGTTCAGCCCCTTGAGCCTTTGGTAGAAGGACCTTCATGAAACAAATAGAATAAATTATATAAGAATTAAAGACAGTTGAGCACATAAGCACGTATGCACCAAAATATTTTCTTACTATGGAGAAAAGGTTATCTCCAGCACATGTTAGTTTCCTAAATTCAGTTCTGGGAATGTACCCAGTTTGCTTGGGTGTATTTCTCTGAGTATACACTGGAGAGTCAAGCTGATTAGAAACAACCAATGAAAACGTTTTCTAAAACTCCGTAGAATATCAATATTCTCCAAATAGGAAAAATATTACTTACTAGTATGTGTAAAATATGAACACATTCCAACTAACCAAATGTATAGTTAAGTACCTTAGTAATGCTAAATTTTAGATGTTGCATTGATGAGATATTTTCTATACAAGTAGGAGAGCAAAGTGTATAAACTTCAGGATTGTGACTGAGTTAGAATTACAAGGCAGCTGTCATTTTTGTATATCCTGGCTTTCATGAAACATTACTAGTGACCTTCTACCATTTCAGTCAGTTGGGAACATGGATTTATTTTAATTTTCATCCTTTGTTTCTCCTTTTTGTGATAACAGTTATGAGATATGAAGGTGTAAAGTGTTTCTCCTTGTAATGGTTTTAGCCTTGTCCCTTGGAAGCCTAAATCTTCAGGCTGATTCACTGATCAGTTAAATAGTTGATGTTATTATTATAATAATTATTGTTTTACATTTATATAGCACTTTTCTCCAAGTGGTTCAACGCATTTTACACACACAAATTACCAAGTAGGAATTAATCCTTATATCACCCTGTGGGGTAGGTATAGTCACATAAATGAAAGTCTACATAAGCCTCACCTTATGTATCAAAGCTCTCAGCTGTAACCTCAGCACCCCAGTGAACCTAGCTTGTCTATCTAAAGATAAATAGATTTCTGTTGAATGCTGTCGTCATGACAGGGAATGACGGGAAGCAGGATCTTTGAGAAAATGATCCGGTGTCCATACTTCAGTGCTTTTAGCTGTGTGGGGAAATAACACTGGTGAGAGCAGCTAGACATGTATGTCTTGATACAGAGTTCACAGATAAGTTTCACTTCCATAATTTTATTTGGCCCTGACACAGGACAAGTTAGGACATAGTCCTAAAACTTTTCTGTGGGGCCGGTGAGATAGCTCAGCGGCATAAGCGCCTGCCTGGCAAGCACGAGGTCCTGAGTTCGACACCCGGTACCCACAAAAAAAAAAAAAAAAAAAAAACTTCTCTGTGTACAAAAAAAAAAAAGTACCTCTTTGGAGTAAATTTAAAACACAGATTCTAAGCCATTCTAGTCCACAGAGATTCTCATTTAATTAGTCAAGAAGGGGCCCTGTATTTTTTCACACCAGGTGACTCTGAGGCAAGTGATGCTTACTCATGCTTTGAAACACTTGAGCTAACAAAGAATTGTTAGTATCCATTCTATATATCAGAAAATGATGGCTCAAGAAGCAACATTGGGCTGGTGATATAGCTCAGCGGCATAAGTGCCTGCCTGGCAAGTGCGAGGTCCTGAGTTCGACTCCCAGTACCCGCATAAAAAAAAAAAAAAGCAACACTATTTGTTAGAGCTTAGATTAGAAGCTAAGTTTACAAATTCGAAAACCCATATTCTTTTAATTATATGTATTAAAATGCTTCTTGGAAAAGTAAGTTAAAAAACAAATGAGGGACCGGTGAGATGGCTCAGCGGCAGAAGCGCCTGCCTGGCAAGCACGAGGGCCCAAGTTCGACTCCCGGTACCCACATAGGAAAAAAGGGCCGGTGATATCGCTCAGCGGCACGAGCGCCTACTGGCGCGCGAAGTCCTGAGGTCAATCCCCAGTACCCACAAAAAAAAAAGAAAGAAACAAGATATAAATGTAAAGGAAAGGACAGTATAGTTGGATATGCATGTGAGACAGTGCACTGCTATGGACTGGCATAACCTAGCTTTTTTGGAGACTCAGTTTGATTAATGATGCCTGAACGTGGACCACCATCATCTGTTGGGCAGGTCTGCATTATTCCTTGGCATCTATTCCTTGGTTGTAGAGCTCCCTTGTTCCCTCTAGCCAACAAGTCAGTCAGGTAACTCTAACCCAGCAGGATTTGCAATATTTAACTTTTCACCTTGCCCACAAAATTAGTCTTCTCCTTAATAGGTGCCACCACCTATTAAAAATTGGATTTTGCCAGGAAACCAAGAAAAGCTCTTTTAATAAGCTTCCTGTTTATGGGAGTGGACCTTTTATGAGACGGGATGGGTTTTAGTTTTTTTATGTGAAGCATTCTTACTTGATTTCTAAGAGAGAAAAAAATCTAACAGGAAATGGTTATGAACAATTTAACTATTATTTTTCAACTTAATATTCCATTTAGGGCAATTTCAGTCATTTTTTTTTCCTTAAATTAATTTTTATTCAGTTTTCTTCAAAAACTAGGACAAGGCATTAGAAGGAGAAACTGCAGAGAGACATAGTGGACCCAAAGTTTTTATTCTGCTCTAAACTTCTTACTCAGAAGCATGAGAATTCCATTGTGGGGTTTCGAGGTACTTGTGGGATTTATTTGGGGTTTTCAGAAACCAGAAAAACAGATATGTGGTATTACCAGTGGTAAAAATTCCCACAGTGCATAAACTTACACACTCTGCAGTACGAAGTACTATAAGGTACTGAGAGAATGTCTGCGCCCTTTCGTTTCTCAAATGTATGTATGCCTTAGTAGCTAAGGATAGTAATTATTGCTGTCCTAGTGTAAAATTTTGTGAGTCTCTCAAAAATACTTTTTTCTCTTGGAAATTGTCTTCTACCTCTGATTTTTCATCTTTTTCTTAAAACTTATTATTTTCTTATAGCCAGTGACTGAATGAACAGATATTATTTAGAGTCTAATCACCTTGTAACAGTGAGGCAACCTAGCATTGGTAGAGGTGGGGTACAGGCAGCCACTTGTAAAATATAATTGATATGACATTGTTATGAAAGTTCATTTTGTATCTGTCTCAGAATTGGCCTTTTAGTACTATCAGATTTGATCCCTCCAAGATTATTTTATACCCAGGGTGGGTCAAGATTTTTCTAGAACCTTAAACTATCTGGTGAACCCCTTTAAGAAGAAAGAATACAAAACTGTGATTACAAAATTAAGTATAGGGCCTTGGAAATGGACAGGCAGGGGAAGGGGCCTAAAGTTAAAACTCTATTAAATTCACAGTAAATCTCCCTCTGCATGTCCTCATTTGAGGCTTTACAGATGCACTCTTAATAAATATTACTGTTTCATAGAATAACAAGATTATTTGAGGATAATGCCCTACTTTAAATGTCTAGTCTTTAGGTTAAAAATAATAAAGCACTGTAAAAAATGACGTGAGCCTTACTTACCAACCACCTAACTGATTCCATGTAGTGTTTGTCTTCATTTATTCAGTGTAACCCTAACATAATGAAGGTCAACAAATACCATTATTGCAGACATCTCTGCGTGGAGTCTGGTATTTCGAGCAATACTTGAGACAATAAACTGCAGGGCAGCAAAAAATGTCAACAGTTTCTTGAAGTTCTTTGTAATGGGATTATAACTGTATTATGAAACTAATATAGAAACTAGAGTAGGTTGCATTTGACCCATTGTCTCTTTTCTCCGAGTTGGAAAAGATGTAACAGACGTGGCTGCCCCACCACATTTTGCCTCTACCACCCATTTTTTAGATGTATTCTGTTTCTTATTATTCTTCAGTTTTGTTAAGCAGATTAATCTTTTTCTCAAGAACAAGATTGTGAGCATTTTGAGAACAGAAGTCAATTTTTTTTACCTATTTTGTTTTCTCTTTTTAAATCTCTCCTTGTGTCTTGTTGCGAAAATAATTTTTAGTGATGTTCTCCTAGTAGGAAGCATTTAACAGTTCTGAACTGAACTGCTATGCAAACCTGAAATGATCTTCACCCTTCTCTTTTCCATTCCCCTGATCCTAGAACTTCACCTTAAGGTAGAACAAAACAATATTTTGAACGTCAAAGTAGAACTTTAAACAAAAAGAGAGAGGAAAGTTTCTGGCTTTTCAGAAATTAGTACATTTCCATTCCCTGTAGCTAAGCCAGTTGTTTTACCTCTTGTTTCCTCACTGGTAAAACATAGACTCACAGTGCTCTCGGAAGAAGCAAATTCTTAAGGTTCCAAGTGCAGAGAAATAAAAGTCAGTTATTCTGAGACATTCGTTAAGTTTAATGGCTGGTACCACTAATAAAGTAAAATTCAAAAGCAAGCAGATGATTGCAGAGATGAGTGAATCTGTGCAACACCACACAATAGCAACGCCCGAGTGCTCTCCTAAACATCAGTTTCAGGCAAACTCTTTCATCAGGAGAATATGTGTTCCCTCTGACAGGGAAGCTCCTAAGAAAATAAGATGTCACATATTTGAGCTTTAGTCGTATTATTAATAGTTTTCACAAGCTGGATTTTTTTATTTTCAAATTTTATTCATATTTGTTCTTCCTTGCATATGAATCAGCATTCTTGAACCGTGGAGTGGTGCTGGGTTCAATGTTTGCAGAATGGTTGTGGTTTACTTAAAAAATAAACTCTACACCTGTCTTAGAGCTCATGTTGTGATCTTCTGGCTCAAAAATGACTCTTAAACAGAAATGGTCAGAAACTCATGGCTGTAGTCTGATTCGTCTTTGGAGAGGAGTGATGTCAGAAGTGTGGAGTTATGTTCCATACATGTGAATGTTTGTGAATACTCTGCAAAGAAAAAATGAGTCCTAACAAAAGACTTGTAATTTTTCATTACTCATTTGGGCTAGGTTTTATTATAATGCATTTTTATAAACCATTTTTAAATATCTCAATAATAGATAATGCTATATCATCTAAAACTCCATATAATAGACACCCTTTCCCCCATAATTTAAAAAATATATTACTCTGATTAGTTCAATAATATAAAATTATCTGTTTATAATTTTGGCATAATTAGTTATCGAACAACTACTTGCAAAACAGTTTATTTTACCAGTTTCCTTAGCACTGTGTCTAGATTTTGCCGGGTATATATTAGAATTAGTATTCCTTTAAGGTGTATTATTCAACTCAGAACATCCATAGGGTGAGTATCTTTAATGTTCTTGTGACTGTTAGTTTAAGAAAGGTGAGTCTGGGACATCAAGTTAGTATAGAGTTTCTCAAGAGCAGCGCTATTAATATTTTGGAACACATAGTTCTTTGCTGGGGAAGGCGTAGATACTGTCCTGTGTGTTGTAGAAAGTCTACAAATATTCCTGGCCTCTGCCCACTATATGCCAATAGTACCCCTCAGTCGTGATGATCAAAATTGTCTGCGGACATTGCCAGTTGCTCCTGGCAGAGGGGCAAAATAATGAAAATATCGGCCAATTAAGAACCACTGAATTAGTAGTATACATTACTGCCATAGGTCAAAATCATTGTTTTATTATTGTTGTTCACTTGTTTTTTGATATTGTTCTTGTTGTTTCCAATGGAGTAAAGAAAAATTTGATCTGAAGAAAGTAAGTAGCTCTCAGCTGAGAAGTTGAGTTCTTTGAAAGAACTGTGACGCATTCTGTTTTTAAATGTTGAATTACATAGATGAACCTCTATAGAGTTTCCTTTAATGACTTATGTGTTAGAGAAAAGATTCTAAGATTCTGCATAGATGTGTATTTTATATTTTTTAATTTATTTATTGGCCTCCTTATTATGATGACTTTTCTCAAAGGCAGACCAAGCTGGCACACTGCTATTGACTTAACAACTAAATTCTCTTTCAGCATTTACCTGCTGTAAATAGTTCAATAGTTTATATTATACCCTTAGTAGCATCTCGTTAAAGAGAGACCTGGTGAAAACTAAAATCAACAGGTAAATCTGTGTTGGTGTCCAAGCAGGAAGACAGCAATACCCAGAGACCACCCACTGATTTTAGAGGGTCAGAGCCCAGAAATGAAACTGGAGATTATTTGCCAAACAAAGAAACCAAAGCTCTGTTTAACTTTGATTTCAACTACTTCCAAAGAGTTAAAAAAAAGAAAAAAGAAAAAGAAAAAAATAAACTTAATCTTGACTATGAGACTCATTATACAGGGCTGGAGGTGCAGTTCAGTGGTCTGACTAACCTTGCCTGAGTCCTGGGTTGAATCCCTAATATCACAAAAACAGAAAAAAAAATAAACAAATTCATTAATCCTCATAGTAGTCATAAGAGGTACTTTTATTATTCACTTTCACAGATGCAGAGCCTGGTGAACTGAGAAATTAAGTAGTTTTCTCTAAGTCACATAGCCTATAACATAGAGTGGAAGTTCCAAATCAGGTAGTATGCCAGATCCATGATCTCTTAAAGTCCTTTAAAATATGTTAGAATTTAAAGAGAAACTGATGGGCTTGATTTCAAGGATCTATGAATAGAATAATTATCCAAAAGAATAAATGAAGAAAATAACCTACTCTTTATCAGCTATATTAAAATTGTAGGACAAAACAAAAAATATACTGCACTTACACAATTTTCATGGACTGTCTCAGAAGTGTTTATAGAATCTCAAATGTTTTATAATTCCCATTTCCATAGGAAAATTTAGAGAATATTATTTTACTCATGAGTACCATTTACCCACAACGGATAATTCCCCACACTTCATTAGCTGTGAGATAATGCTACCCCTTATTGCTATGTGTTTCCAGAAAACACAAGAACTCGGGTGATAAATAAATAAAGTTTCTTATTTTCTTTCAGAAAAAGTATATATTTCTCAGCATTTTTTATACTATTTCCACTAAAATATTCCTAGAACTGGAATATATACTTGAAAGAGATTCTTGATTCTTATTATTTTCTAAGAATCAATATTAACTAACAGACAAATGTCTTTAGTTTTAATTTATATCTTGAAAATATCCAGTAACACACCTTTTTTGATTATTTGTAATTTTTAACATAATGACAAAATGATATTTCACTCAATTCTGTAACTAGTGACCGGAGGTTAGGCCAGAGGTAGCAAAAGAGAAGCAGAGGGTTGAGCAGTTTGGCGAGTATAAGATAGGTCCATTTCTTTTCAAATATGTTTACCTTTTGTGGCCTGCAATTAGATTACATTTTGGTTCATATTAGAATAAACTTATAGGGCCGGTGAGATAGCTCAGCGGCATAAGCGCCTGCCTGCCAAGTGCGAGGTCCTGAGTTCGACTCCCAGTACCCACATACGAAAAAAGGGCCAGTGATATCGCTCAGCGGCACGGGCGCCTGCTGGCGCGCGAGGTCCTGAGGTCGACCCCTGGTACCCACACACACACAAAAAAGAATAAACTTATAAATCCACTGGTTATCCTAAAATCTAATGACATCCATGTTTCTAGAAATAATAAATTGTGTGTATTGATTCATTCTTTTAAAACTATTTTCTTTACATTTTTGCTATGCTTATCCCACTTAGCAAAGTTAACTTTTTGTATATATGTTGAGAGTTATTAAGTGAGGTGTAGGAAGGAAATTCTGATGCAGTTTTAAAAATATACAGAATTTTTCATTGTACTCACATATTTCATAAGTAATCTAGAATATCACAGTAGCTTTTATTGGTGTCTAATAATATTTAAAACTTATCTTGCATAGTCTGTGTCTTCTTTTAGTATTTATATCTCACAGGAAAATGTATTGGTAGTACATCTGTCAGAAAAGTATTGTTCTGTGGGATTTTCACTCATAGAGATGAGATGCCACATTTTCCATAGTCTGTCCCATTTCTAAAGAGAACATCATGGAAAGTTTTAAAAAAGAAAGCTAGCAATTCATCAAATGTTCCAGGTCCTATAGGAGTCCTTTTAATATACCTGCTCTTTTCTTGCAAATGAAGGAACCATTCCTCTTCTTTTAATTAAGGAGTCCTCAACAGTTTACCAATCCCTGATATATGTAAAAATCATAGGATTAGAGAATTGCTGTTCTCAGATTCTGAATCGGAGTTCCTGATAATTGAACCATAGTTGTCAAATAAAAAAAAAAAGCTTTTGAAACCTGTCAGTACTTACCCAGAATTTTTATAAGAGAAGATCATATTTTTCTTGATAGCATAAAAAAAGAAGTAGCTAATCTTCATTTTTGCCACGTGAATTCAAAGGAAATAGACAACTTGTAGGAAGAAATCTAACAGGTATTTTAGAATTCTTTCATAGGCTATAGTAATCTTGTGATTTATAGCAGAAAAACTGATGCAGACTTGTAATGTTTCTACTGAAGCAATGGATATCGCTGTGAGAAGTACGTTATACTTCAATGCGGCAACACATTTGAGACTGTAGTATCTTCACTATAGATAGCATTATGACCACTGCTAAAAAAAAGACAGCACAACCTCTTGGCTCCTCACAGGGTGATAGATTTAGGATGAAGTGAAAGAAATCAAGACAAATGGTTGGGGAAAGGGATAGGATCAGGATGTGAATATGTAGTCATGATAAATAACCTCTAGTGAAAACGAGAGAATTCAAGAAGGAAAGAAGCAAGAATGGGGTCTATTTCGGATAGTGAGAGTATCCAGTCTGAGCTTACCAGCCTGATGCAGCAGAAAGAAGCAGTCAATAAAAATTCGATGGATGTATATATACCCAAAGCTACAAGATTGCTAGTCTATAAGCTCAGAATGTGGGAAAAATTAGATTTATTAGAAAGCTGCCAGGACGGTGAGATGGCTCAGCGGCGCAAGCGCCTGCCTGGCAAGCACGAGGGCCGGAGTTCGACTCCTGGAACCCACATATGAAAAAAGGGCCGGTGATATCGCTCAGCGGCACAGGCACCTGCTGGCGCGAGAGGTCTTGAGGTCGAGCCCCAGTACCCACAAAAAAAAAAAAGAAAAAAAAAAAGAAAGCTGCCATGGCAGCCAGTTACTAAGAAATGTCAATATGATGTCAGCTAGATAACATTTATTAGCAAACATATTCATTTGCATTTTCTCACATTCAATGTATTATTATGACATCACAAAGTAATTAGTTCTCTAGTAACTTACATTATTTAAATCTGGTTTGAATTCTTTCATGATTGTCCTATGTAGAGAAACTGGGCTGTTACGTTATAAGAACATGGTACTCTAAATTCAGAGGGTTTTATGTAAGTACAAAGAACTGAATATAAAGTACGTATAAGTTTTCATTATTTCTCCTAATAATGATAAAAAAAAAGAAGGCTTTTTGCCTAAAACTAATAAACAAAATCAGTGTCCAAATTCTTTTCCTGGTTAAGACTTCCGACTCTCTTTTTCACATATTTTAGTATTTTTGGTTGTCTACATTTACATTGCTACCTTTTGCACACGTGGACAAAAACTGTGCCTTATTATTATAGCTTTTCCTTGCCCAGAAAAGTTTAATTCAATCCACAGACTTGGGTAATTGATTGTGCAGTTCTTCTTCCAAAATATTCTTTCAGTTGTTCAGCAGAAATTAACTGAGCTGCTACTATATATCAGATATGGTACAAGACCCTAGGGTAAACAAATCATTTATAAGATTCTTAGGCAAGATTAGTCTTTTACTTAATTCCTATGGAGTCCTAACCTGTTTTCTATACTCATCACTGTCCATTTACCCTTTTAGTTGCTCTTAAACTATTTTTGTGTTTACCATGTTAGACAAAACTGTGCCTATCCCAGTTTTCTCACTTTTATCCTTCTACACTGTAGATAATGAGGGAGTTGTACAGTGACTCATAGATACAAATTTAACGTAGAAGATCTAGGCATAGGCTAGTACTATGTGTATATATGCTGAGGAGAAGCGTGAATAATAGACCTAAGAGAACTGTTCCGTAAGATCCAATGCAATCATTGTTTCAAAGAATTATACACAAAAACACCTCCACTTCTGTACTTTGGTTATTTTTATTGTAATGATTGGCTGCACAGTAAAAGACTGTTTCAGTTCTACTCTTGTTTCTAACTCCAGTATTGTTTAGTCCCATTCTCCTTGTTGAGGTTTTTATATTTATTGGATTTTAGCTCCTTGGTTACCAGGATTAATCCTAATGTTCTGTCTAAAGTATAGTAAAGGTTTCCTTGTACTTAGTTCACTACAGTGAGGGGAAGTCTTTGTAAGTCATGATGGTGCTTTACTCCTTACCAGCACAACTACAAACTAGAAAGTAGTTCAAAATCTCAGGTTTTGCATGGGGTCGTGAAAGACCATACATAGCCTCAGGCAACTGCTGAAACACTCACATTAATTGCCTAGATACAAGTACAAGAGTCTCAGGAACATTTACTTTAGAGGTAGAAAGAATTCAAAAATCACTAAATCACTTTCAAATGTCAGGGTAAACCACTTGGTTTTACTGGAGGAAAATGGCATCCATTTAAACAGCAAGATCCCAGTATTTAAGATGAAGTTATAACATGTGTAAGGGCGCCCCTAAAACCCATGCAGACATTCGACTGTGGCTTGAAGCCTGTAGTGGTACAGGGAAATATAGGCAGCATCCATAACAAAAACTTGCCCATAGTGTGACAATAATTTTAGCCTCTGTAAACTTTGTGAAATGTAGTTGCTCTTTCCTTTTCCAAATTCACATTATATGAATGTTTGTTTATTCACGTGAGTAGATAAACTCATGAAATGGCCTCAAGCAGCAAATAATTGTGGAAGCCAGGCAGAATGAACTAATCTTTGGTTTATAAATGTGCTGTGATGCTAAAGGAATGTCATAGTGAGTGACAATCAACTGTAACAAGCAATGGGGTTAAGAATAAGAAGCTGAAATGGGTGAGGAGGAATAAGAATGCTAAGAGCAAAGGGTATGCCTAAAAAGTAAACTTATTCATTTGAAGGACGATTACACAAAATACATCTTAAAAATAATGACTGAGGGAGCAACCTGATATGTTTTAGAGGGAGTTGGTAGACACTAGGCCTCAATTGGCTTTGACAAGGCTATTACTAAATGTAGGGAGGATAGGTTTCACATTCCCCAAAATCACATCATTCAGTCTTTCATTATGTTAAGCAAAGATAGCAAGAAGGTACATTCTCCTCCCTCATTACTAGATCCCTTTTTCTTTCTTACTTTTTTTTTTTTTTTTTTTTTTTTTTGTCCCTAGATTGGGAATCAGTTAACTAGACTGGGTCATTTTCATGAGCTTTCCTAATGCCAAGAGACACCAAATGTTAGTAGATCAAAGAGACGAAGAATAATATAGGCATTGAGCCACTTTGCTTAAGATCCTGAGTATAATGTGAGCAGTCTACTTAGCTCCAGGCCCCAAACCAAGTATTTTCTAGCAGACCCAGTCTGGTTTTCTTGGGAAGTTCTCCCTGTTGCTTTTCATAGTTTAGATAATCCACATGAACAGTCCTGATTAAATCAGTTGCCCCAGGCAATGGACAAAAAATATAAATGGCTTTCAGTAAAGAAAAATCCAAAAGCACTCTCTCCCTCCTCCCTCTCTCTCTCTCTCTCTTTCTCTCTCTCTTTCTTTCTCTCTCTCCTCTCCTTACTCAATTTCATTTTCTTTTCTCCAAAATTCTATCTAATGCAGATTAAGAAAGTACTGGAAATATGCTGTTCTCTATTCTTTTCATGATCCAGGTTTTGATTTTAAATTGCAGTACATGACCTGTGTTGCTGTGCTGATTATGAAGTTTTTCGGAAAGCTATTACCCAGGGGGTGGTTGTCCAGCAATATTATGGATGGTCAACTAGGCATTTGTTTCTTGCGTCTGATTCTTTTTAAACCAGGCAATTACTCTATCATTTAATAAAGTCTACCTCAGAATTCACTTGAAAGAAAGCTCGTAAGATTTAAAGGGGAAAAAAATCCCTAAAAATAAAAGTTAGGCTAGGCTAGGCCAGGGTGGGAAATTCCATTGTGGCTAGAAGCCCATGGCAGGTAGAGTGGAATTTAATGAAGGAAACTGCTGTGTTTTTGTGTCTTTCTGTATGTTTTTCCTTTAAAACCAAGAGCTGGGCAGGCATCCCATTCGACCTGACGTGACCCAAGCAAATTGCTTCTTATATAAAAACAACTGCAGACTTTGAGAATGTGAAAATGCACTGTATCCTTCTCCAACTGAGGGAAACGAAAGCCTGAGAAACAGGAGAGCCCTGTCAATACTCGTTGAGCAGAACTATCACTTAAACCTGATAAAGGGAGATTAGAACAGGCTCCCTTATGCCAGAGGGATTCATTATAAGTTAGGCTTCTTTATTTTTTGTTTTCTTAAGCACAAGCAGTAGATAGAAAATACATTTCTTAAATGAAATGATAATATGCACAATGTTTTAGTCTTTTCATGGAACTAGCATTTTTAACTTTTTATAACTAATATTAAATTAAAAAGACAAAGAGAAACATTTTCCTTTTTTACCACAGTCTTGGGCAAGAAATGGAGAAGAGATTCAGGGTGTGTCCACTGATATTGCATTCAGATGTGTTGTCTTGGCTTGCGTACTGACAGATTTATTTAAAAAACAAAGTTTAAAAATGCATTGTGTGCTAGTGAAGTCACTTCATAAATCTTTTCCTTTATGTATTATTTTGATTACAAGTCTCGTTGTTTAAATCACAGAAGGACTATTCTCCCTAAAAGAAAAATGCCTTCATTTTCAAGCAGTCAGTTCAAAAGCCAACAACTTCCCCTGAACAGCATGAAGGGATCCAGAGGGTAGAGAAAAACAGACCACATGAGTCCCGACTCTAACAGGAGGCATAATCTAGTTTAGATTTGCTGTGGTTCACTGAAGACACATGTTTTAAAACTTTGGACCTAGAGTCCTTACTTTCCTAATAGATGATTTAGTTTGAAATGGTGATTCTGCTTCAGGGAAAAAACAAACAAACAGGGGAACACAGCCTTTGATGCAGCTGGTCTGTCAGAAGGCGGAAGGTTAGAATTAGAATACTCTTCAAGCTGCTGCTGAATAATGAAGGGTAGGGCTTCCTCCTTGGGCAGTCACCATGGCCCCCTGGGAGTTCAGAGGACAAATATCACTGAATGTGTACAAAGACTTTAAAAGTTAAGTTGATTACAAGCTGAGTGAGGAAGGTTGGATAAGACAGTGAGGGCTGAATTCACCAGAAGGACTGGACAGTCAGGAACACTGCTGGTAGTCACAGGACTCCCGTGGACCCTCAGGAGTTCTCAGGGTTAGATCTGGTACCAATAGGAAGTCAGTCAGAGTCTGGAAATGAAGAGCCTATGTGAAATCTTTACAAAGAAGAAAGGCCAGGCAACATAGAGAAATATATGAGTACACAGAAGTTGATGAGATAAGTTGGATGATTATCAACTATATGATTGGTAAAACCTCCCTAACCAAAGTGTAATGTGCTTGTAGTTGATGTTTTCAGTACATCACTTAGAGTGTTCAGATATAAAAGCAAATAGTTAATAGTTGGTGTCTTATACCAATTTGCTACGGTAATGGCCTGATGGAATGGTAGGTGGTTCCAGGCTAAACACTAGACAGGTTCCGGAAAAGATGAATTTGAAACTGAGTACTAAAAGGCAAGAGGGATGGTAAAAACTGGACTGGCTGTTTCAGGTCCACTGATGCCAGAGGTATTTTTGCTCACTTGCTGCTTTAATCATTGTTCTCCCATTTTGCTGCTGCTCCACTAAATGAGCAAGAATTATATGGTAAAGGTGGAGGGCAAGTTGACATAATAGAGAAAACTAGTTGCTAATGTGAGAGATGGGTAGATTGATAAGAGATGCATACTATTAGAAAAAGTGCCGAATGCCATGGATGTGTCTTATTGTCATTAGGTAGGTATAGCCATTCCAGGGAATGGCTGGAAGTTGCTTTGGAATCTGACTCCCTGGATTACTTTATAGTTTTGTGATCTGCAAAATGAGATTTATGATGGTTCTATTTTTTTAAGTGCTGTAAAAATAATGTTACTTAGGAAACACTTGTTTTAGAATAGGCCTAAAACATGGTAATAATGGAGTTAGTGATTTTCTCTACATTTCTTTACCACATGTTCGGCTTCTCTGTCATAATTGGAAATATCACATACTACTAACCTCACGAGAAAGTTCCTTAGGATAGTTTTATTTATAAATCTGTTTTGTTTTGCTTGTATTTATTATTCATTTCTATTTATGCAAATATTTATTGACCATAATTAGTAAGTAGAGTACATAGCACTTCCCTATGTAGTATGAATGATTTTTTTTTAAAGGTTAAAAAATGTTTTTTCATAAGAAACATTCAGTCTATTGGGAGAAGAAGACCTGTAGACATTTTGATTCTAACATAATATTCCAAATGAATTTTCAAGTATTATAAGGACCTGGCGAAAAATTACAACTTCAAGGCTACAAGAGATGAGCAAGTATATTAAATAAAAGGGAAAAAAGTTAAGGATTTCAATTGTACTAAATTAGAAGGATTTGGTAAATGTCTCAGATTTTGCTTAAAACCTAGAAGGGCTATGTTTTAGAATACAGATGATGACCCAGGACTAAGAAATTAATTCTAGAAAGGGAAACATAAAGCTAAGCTGCCACAGTGTCAAAATGATCAACTAGTAACTTACCAGTAATTATCTCCTAGACTAAAAATCTATTAGAGGAAGATAACAGAACCAAGAGTCTATACAACAATCATACATGACGTTCAAACATAATTCAAAATTTACTGGTCAGGATACAGGATGTAAACTTTAATAGTCTTTTTAAGAAGCCAATAAAATATATCTCTAGATGATCCAGAGTTGAAATTAGCAGACAAGGACTTTAAAGCAGAAATTAAATATATATTCAGAACTTGAATCATGGTCACAAAGGAAGAACAAATGAAAAATAAGGAGAGAAATAAAAATCATTAAAAAGAACCAAGAAGTTAAGATATAATGTCCAATTTTTAAAAAATAATTAAAAACACTTTTTAAAAAACAGAGTGGGATAGCAGAAGATGTCATCTAACATGAAACACAGATCAATAGAAAATGTAAAGAACAGAAAAAGTGGAGAGAAAAAATGTACAGAGTGATCTGTTAGAATAATATAAAAGAATCTAATGTGCTTTGAATTTTCAGGAGAAGAAATGAAATTACTATGAAAAACTAAAGGTACAATATCTGAAATAAAAATAATTTGTTGAAAAGACAACACCAGATTGTGGATAGCAGAGGGGAAAAAATGATATGATATTTGAAGAAATCATTGCTGAAAATGTCCAAAATTTGGTGAAAAAAATCAAAGAATGCCACATGAAGGTGTTTATTCAGACTTCCATAAAACACACATATGAAAAAGAATCTCAAAAGAAGCAAGAGGGGTGAGGGAATATTGTCTATAGGGAAACAAATAAGCACCATCTTCATCATAAATGAAATTCTATTTTTAAATGATTGAAAAGAAAAATAACTGCTAAAACCAATTCTAAACACACAAAAATATCTCCCAATAATAAAAAATCTAATACTATTTCTCTGTAAGAAATGTAAAATGTAGTGGTTGAGGCAGATCAGAAAGGGTACAGACCCTGAGTAGCTAATTTAAAGGTAACAATATGCAATGTATTAATCATTGTTACCCTCCTATTATGTTGTTTTGAATTTTTGTTCTATTTTTATTTTCTCTTTAAAATTAAAAAAAAAAAGGATAAAGAAGGAAAGATGATGTTAAGAAAGAATGAATAGGGCTGGTGAGATAGCTCAGCGGCATAAGCGCCTGCCTGGCAAGCGCGTGGTCCTGAGTTCGACTCCCGGTACCTACATAAAAAAAAAAAGAATGAATAGCACTGAAAATTTCAAATATCTAATTGTATATGTAAAAGAATATATTTTCATTCTTTTAATTTCCTTAAAAGAAAAACAGATTAATCCATAAATTATAACATTTCATGACCTACAATACTTTCAGATATAAAACATATGCTACAAAGGGTAATAGTTGCAAATTTTTTATTTTGCTCTTGTGGGACAGGGTTTTGCTATGTAGTGCAGGCTAGCCTTTAACTCAATATGCAACATGGGCTGGCCTTGAACTTATGGCTATTCTCCTGCCTCAGCCTCCTGAGTGGTGGGATTACGAGGATGTGTCACCACACCTGGCTCAATCATACCTATATGAAGTGGTAAAATATTAACTTTAAGTAAACTCATAAAGAGGCTTAGAGTGATTCCTAGAACCATTGCTAAAAATAACTCAAAGGTATATAGCCAAAGGTCAATAATAGATTGAGATGAAATAATGAATTATCAATGTAACTCATTAAAAAGGGAGCAGAAAGGAAAGGAACAACAACAAAAAAGGAAAAATAGAAAGCAAATAATGAAATGTTAAATCTAAACCCAGCCATAGCAATTATTCTATTCAATGTAAGTGGTCTAAAAATGTTACAGTTAGAAGGTAGAAATTAGCAGACTGAGTAAGAAAAGCAGATTCCACTGTATGTTGCCTACGGGAATGTACTTTAAATATAGTGACATGGATATCTTGAGATAAAAAGGATGCAAAGATACATACATTGCAAACATGAAAAAACTGGATTGGCAATATTAATACTATACAAAGTAGACTATAAGACAAGAAGTATTTTTTTTTTTTTTTTGGTGGGTACCGGGGGGTCGACCTCAGGGCCTCGCGCGCCAACAGGCACCCGTGCCGCTGAGCGATATCACCGGCCCCTTTTTCATATGTGGGATCCGGGAGTCGAACTCGGGCCCTCGCGCTTGCAAGGCAGGCGCTTATGCCGCTGAGCCATCTCACCTGCCCAAGACAAGAAGTATTAAGTAGGAATTTTTCATAGTTATATATGCCAAATCATTAGGAACACATAAGCCATAAACATGCAAGCACAAAGTGACAGAAAACTAAAGAAATAGTAAAATCCACAAGAAAATTATAATTTTATTATCCATATCCTAGTGCTTGATAGAATAAGTAGATAGAATATCAATGAAAATTCACTGGATACCAAAGGCACCATCAACCACACTGACCTGTTTAACATTTATAGAACACTATTACTATCTGGAAAATAAGCATTCCTTATAACTTCCATAGAACTTTTTTTTAAGTTGACCATAGTCTGGATGAAAGAATGAATTTTCAAACATTTCAAATAATTAGGATACTATAAAATGTCACCTGATGTTACTGTAATTAAATTAGAAATTTAAAACCTGTATATATCTAGAAAAGACCACTTAGAACTTGAACATCAAGCTTCTGCATATCCCATGGTTGAAAAGGTCAAGAGAAAAATTATAAAATACACTAATTTAAGTTATACACATGTAATGAAATTTATAGAATGAGTTATACGAAATGCAGTATTTTGAAACTGTGAAATGGGTTAAAGTTAGGCTTCACGGAAAGTAGAGCTTCTCATCCTAAATTGGAAAAAAGAAGAAAAGTTTAAAATCAGTGACACAGGTTTCCACATTAAAAAAAATACAAAATATTACATAAACCCCAAAATAGTGCAGGTAGAAAATAAAAAATAAAGGAGAAATCCATCAATTAATAAGGAAGCAATAAAAAGGATTAACAAACAAAAAACTTGAATATTTGAAAAGATTAATAAATAATAAACCTCTAAAAAAGATCAAGAAAAAGATACAAATTACCAATATTAGTCATGAAAGAATATCATTATAATTCAGTTCATAATAAGAGAATATTATGAAAACTTAGTGACAATAATCTCAGGAACTTTGATGAAATAAATTCCTTTAAAAACATGTTATTAAAACTGACACAGTAAACACAGAAAATCTCAATTACCCTATATTTAATAAAATAATTGAATTTGTTATCAAAAACATTACTAAGAAACTACCCCAGACCCAGACAGTTTCTCTGGAGAATTCTATAAAACATTTTAGGAGAAAATAATATTAATCCTATACCAACTTTTTCAGAAAATATAGGAAGTGAAAAGGCTTTTTGCCTTGTTTTATGAAATCAGCATAATCTTACTAGCAAAATCTGGCAGGTATTACAAGAAAAGAAAATTATATGCCAGAATCTTCCATGGATCTAGTCACAATAATTTTTAACAAAATATTAGCAAATAAAATCCAGCAGTACATAAAAAGGGTAATACCCCAAGATCAAGTGGGATTTATCTCAGGACTGTAAGTATAGTTTAACATTTGAATATAAGTCAGTGTAAATTCACCATATTACTAGAATAAAAGAAATATCCGATCTCAGTAGTTAAAGTATTTTTAAAAATTTAAGAGGTGCTCATCAAAACAATTCTCAGAAAATTGGAATGCATAGGAACTAATACAATCCTCAATCTCATGGACTTCTATGAAAACCTATAAATAGTATCATACTTAATGATAAATCTAATGCTTTCCTAATGCAATACAATACAATATGAAGCAAGGATGTCTTTTCTTACTATTTCTGTTCAGCATTGTTCTAAAAATCCTAGCCAATGGAATAAGGCAAGAAAAATAAAACTATAAAGTTAGGAAAGGAAGAAGTAATACTGTCTTTATTTACATGTTCTATGATTGTTCATGTTAGAGTATTTGAAGGACATACAAAAAATTACTAAAGCTAATTAAATGCATTTAGAAAAATCATTATGTTAGTGACAAATGATTCAAAAATGAAAAAGTGATTCCCAATAGCATAAAGATATAATTTACTTAGTAATGTTTAACAAAGATATGCAAAAGTACCTCAATATTCAAAATTAAAAGGGACTTCAAGAAATACCACTAATCATAGAGCACTCAATATTTTAAGGTATTATTTCTCCCTAGATTGATCTATAGATTCAACACAATTTCTTGTCACAATCTCAATATTTTTCTCTAATTTTTAGAGGAATTGTCAAGTTGATTTTTTGTGTGTGTGTGGGTACCGGGGGTTGAACTCAGGACCTCACGCATGAGCAGGCACCCGTGCCACTGAGCAATATCACCGGTCCTTTTTTCGTATGTGGGTACCAGGAGTGGAACTCAGGACCTCGCGCTTGCCAGGCAGGTGCTTATGCTGCTGAGCTATCTCACTGGCCCTGTCAAGTTGATTTTAAAATTTATATATAATTGGGAAGAAACTTGAAAAAAGACAAAGTTGTAGGACTCATAGCACTTTATTTCAAGACTGTGTAAATATTGTAAATATACAGTAGGGACAGCATAATACAAATCCTCACAGCTTTTTACCCTAAAAATAGGTCATTGGAGCAGAATAGAGTCAGAAGAGCAAACCGAAATATATAGTCGATGGATATAAACACAGATGTCAAAGCAATTTAGTAGGGAAAAGGAAAATCTTCAACAAATGGTGCTGAAATAACTAGGTAAACATAAAGAAAAAACTGAACTATGATCTTTATCTTACAATACACCCTAAAATAATTTGGTAGTCATTGAATACTAACACACGATTAATATTGTATTATTTCTATAAGGATACATACAAAAGAAGTTCATGCCCTTGGAGAAGGAAAAGATTGTTTGCAGAGTATGCAGAAAGCCCTAAACATAAAAGATAAAAATTGATAAATCAGATTGTATCCAGATTCTAATTTTCTGTTTATCAAAATACTTTCTAATGAAAATGAAAAAGTAAGCAAAAGACTAGGAACAATGTTTTCAATGCATATATCATTTATTCATGTACAGAATATGTAAGAAATGCCTACAATTAATTTACAAGTAGAAAACTTAATTTAAAAACAGATAAAACACCTGACTAGACACTTCAAAATTCGAGGTCCAAGAATGGCCAACCAAGTCATTAAAGGGTACTCAGCATCATTAGACATGAGAAATTGAAGATAAAACTACAGAGTTACCATATTTCATACTTAATAGATTGACTTAAATAAAAATGACACATTCAAGTGTCAAGGTAAAGAATTCTTGGAACTCTCTTACATCTGCTAGTGGCAATATGAAATAGTACAACCATTTTGGAATACTGGATCACTATCTTAGCAAGTTAAACATATACCTACCTTATGACGTAGTTACATTTCTAGGTATATATTTACCAAGGCCATATGAAAAATATGCTCTCAAAAAGACTTGTTCTGGAATATTTATAGTGACTTTATTCATAATTGACTAAAGTTAAAAATGCTGAAAATATCATATGCATGTAATTGAGAATATCAGTATTATAGTATGTCATGGAATTGAAGTTCAGAAACATGTGCAAAAGATGCCAGAACATGAAAGAATACACATTGGTGATTCCATTTATATGAAAGCAAAACTAATCTACAGGGATAAAAATCAGAATATTGGCTGTTTATGAAAGGGCTATTATGAAAGGGCTGTTTATGAATTGAATGGAAGGGGTAATGAAGGAATCTTCTGTTTCTCTTAGGATAATGGTTATAGGGGTGTCTATGTTTATTGAAATTCTTTATATTGCATGCCATATATAAATTTTAGGAAACAAAAGCAAAAACAAGCAAATGGGATTAAATCAAGCTATAAAACTTTTACACAGCAAAGGAAACAATCAACAGAATAAAGAGACAACCTAAAGGATGGGAGAAAATATTTGCAACTTAAATTATATGTCTGATAAAGGATTAATATCCAGAATGTATGAGGAACAACAAGAACTCAATAGCAGAGAGAAAATCCAATTTAAAAATGTGCAATAGACAAATAAACATGAGTCAAAATAAGGCATAAAAGGACCAGCAGATATATGAAAAATGTTCACTATCACTGAGACACAATACCTCACATCCACAACATAAGGGAAGGGGGTTAATTTGGCTCACAGTTTGAGGGATTCAGTCCATGATCAGCTGACTTCAAGGCAGGAGCCTCACGATGGAAAGGCATGGCAGAGCAAGGACGTTAATTCATGTCATCTGGGAAGCAGACCAGGGGAATAGTGCCAGAGAGGAAGGAATTAGGGATCAAACATATACCCCAAGGCAACACCTCTGTGACCACCTAGACACACTTAGAGGTGATCTCCACCAATCCTCTAGTGGATCCAAAAACCAATCAAGTTGACACAGCACCCTAACTTCCAAACTAAACATCAGGGAAATGCAAATCAAAACCATAGTGTGATATCACCTCATTCCAGTAGGAATAGGTATTAAAAAAAATTAATGATAACAAGTATTGGTAAGCATGTAGAAATAAAGAAACCCTTCCACACAGTTTTCAGGAATATAAATTAGTATAGCTATTATGGAAAACAGTATAGAGTTTCTAAAAAATTAAGAATAACATTACTATATATATTCCCATTATTGCATATGTATCCAAATGAAATGAAATCAGTATGTTGAAGAGATGACTGCATTCCCACGGTTATTGCAGTATTATTCATAATAGCCAAGAAAAATAGAAACAGCATAAGTTCCCTCAATTGATGAATGGATAAAAGAAAATGTGGTAAATATACACAACAGAACACTATTCAGCCATAAAAAAGAATGAAATCTTGTCATTTGTGACAAATGGAACAGCACTGTGGGACATTAAGTTAAGTGAAATAAGCCAGGTGTAGAAAGACAAATATTGCATGATCTTACTCCTGGGTTTTCAGCATCAAGAAATAATAAATGCCTGAAGAGATATGCTTACCCTGGTTTAAACGTTAGAAAATGTGTATGTGTATCAAAACATCACATGGTACTTCATATTTATGTGCAGTCATCAATGTATAGATAAAATCTGTGAATTTTGCTCAATGCAAATCTTACCTCACTTCTAAAAATGCGTGTTTGAACCTAATCAATTCTCATTTGAAATGCTTCATCCATTTTGCTAGCAAGTTCCCTGGACCTTGTTCTAATTAACCTTCAAAACTGTGATAAAACTTTTTCCTGCCTATATTCTGATTCCAAGAGATGTGACACAACATAAATAGTCAGGATTTGGAAATCAGAGAATGTTCAGTGTGAAGGAAAGAAGTAACTAATAAACAAAGCCCAGATAATGGCCTTGGATAGTTGTTGCTACTTTCAGCAAGTTTTAGCAAGTTATCTATTGTGAATGATACTGTTTTCTAAATGTGCTTCATTTCTTGAGCAAGAGAAGAAAAAAGGTGTCCTTCACATTTACTTTTTTGTTTGATCACAGTTTGTAAAGTTAATAGCAAGCTTTAGCTCAAGACCTTCAAAAAATGTTAGGATTTTTTAATTTTTTCCTTCGCATTCTTTCTACCATTCAACCAATGGCTTTTTAAATTCCCTTGTTTTTTGCTGTATTTTTAAATAGTCGTAGCCAAAGAAAAGAATAATTGAACATTCAAAGCTGAAAATAGGTAAGGTTTCAGTTTGTTTCCAAATGTAAGCTTACCTCTTATCTGTGTTTTAGCTGTGAAGCTGGTGTTCTCACAGTATTATCATAAGACTGAGAATTCTGCTTTACCTAAAACACTTTTTTTTTAGCTTATTTAGGTGCCATCAGGTCTTGTCTTATTTTATTCCTCTCTACTAACCTCCAACAAATATTGCCCAAGTCTGACTGTAATGGATCCTTTCATTCTCAGTAGATGTTTATTAAAGCACTTAATACCTGAATTATGAAATGTAGACACAAGTACATTAACCTGGCTGTGTTACTTCCTTTCTTGTTTTTTAAAAACACATATTTTAGTCCAGTCTATCAACGCCAGATGGCAACTACATTTTGATACACTGAATATTTACCAAGTCATGTGGTATGCTTTTGAAATATTTTTATACCCTTTCCATCAAATGAGCTGACTCATCCTTCATTCATTTATTCCTGCTTTTATCAAGTGCATTTTTAGAAATTCGACCTCAGCTTTATCAAAATGATTAATGAAGCTTTAAAATGATACATCAGAAGTTCTGAAGGCTGACTACATCTTACATGTTATGTATATTGTTTAATATTTTAAATATTAATAATGTACTAATTTCTCTCATATATGTTAATGAAATTTGATTCCAACTTCATAATTATGTTGGCAAAGAGGATTGTATTTCTACATAGACAGCTTTAGGATATTCAAGAAATTAAAAAGCATCTATGTTAAAAATAACTTAAAATGACATTGGAAATAACAACTGAGCAACTGATATTTTTTCATTCAAGGCCTATGTAAAGAGCCTACTGGAACAGGAGTAGACTTAATAATACAACAGTAATAATAATTATTATAGTAATAGGAAGATAAGACAATGACAATAGGACTAAAAGAATCAGAATACTGACTCTAGTTCATGGTTTTTGTTTTTGTTTTTCGTGGGAATATGCATTTGTGGGAGCAACTCTCAGTGTATTTTCTGTAAACAGATGCTAGTATTTCTTAGCCTAGGAATATGAAAACTGACAGAAGAAGGTCTCAATGGATGAAAGTACATGGCATTGAGAAATGTGAGCAGAGCCCAGTGCATATTCTAAGAATTATTCCTGCACTATTGGTACCTAAAGACTATTTTCTGTTATTATTTAAGTTTTTATGTCTATTAGTCAATGATTTTTCAAAATTAGTATGGTATACTGTGCACTTTAAGAAATTAGAATCAATGCTTTATAAAAAAAGTCAGAGTTTTTATGCAAATATTTTTTTCAAAATTATTATAGTTTTTCTTTTTTAAAAGCAGATGTTGAGGATATTTGGAGAGATTCAAACAGAGAAACATGAAAGGATCTATTCAGTTTTGCCAAAATCACTGATGGTATCCTAATTCTTCTTATTTTCTGGCTGCTTTGTGTGATTAAAACTGATTTTTGTGTGTGCCTGTGACACAGTTTGTGTAGGATCTAGTATGAAGTCGGTTCTGAAAAGTTCCAATCGCAGTGTTAATTTATTGGTACATAGAAGCCCTAAACATAGTGACGAACAGAGTGTGTTCTGTTGCTGCTGTTATTACTACTTATGATAGGTAATCTCCAATCAAACTGTAGAAGTTATCTAATTTAGCCTGTCCTTTTATACAAAATTTAGGAAGTGTATAAATTGCCTAGGGTAAATTTAAAGTAATTTATTTCTGTGAAAAGACACATTTGACACTATAGTCCAACCAGCAACAATACTGAATTTATTAAGGATTGGATTCTTTTTTTTTATATTATGAAGAACTTGAGATTAAGTAAATTTTATGCCTGTGACACATGTGGAATTTCTCTTTCTGCATACTTTGTCAGTGTACTCACCTAGCCGACTCTCTCAAACAGGAAGTACATCCGATGAAGTACATCTGTGAGTCACAAAGCAGACTCAAGTCCATTATGCAGCCTTTTAAATTTTGTGGCTCTGGAACATTGTTAGTGGTTCCTTTAGAAAAGAATCTTTTGGAATTTCACATTCTTTTATTAGTGAACCCAGAAAATTTTCTACTGGCTCTTTCACTTTGAATAGCCTCTTTTTCTTTCTTTTTCTTTCTAGCATATTTTTTTCTTCTCGAAGTAAAGTTAACAACAAAATAATAGTATCTTCTCTTTGACTCCTCTGCCAGGTTAAGGAAATAATTAAATTATTGTATTAATTGTGAAGATAGGAAGTAGATGGGCATATGTAAACTTTTTGAAATTCAAATGTAATGAGAATGATTTCATTTAGTAACATTGGTCAACTGCTTAAAGTTGAATTCTTTTTGAGTTGATAATTTTGTGCCTGCTGATTAATCAAAAGAGTAGAAGCCAAAATAAATCACCATATTTGCTTTGCTTTTTTTTAAGAGACAATACTTTCTACGTCTGCATTGTTTGAGTTTGTTGCCTTCGGAATTATTAATGATAATCCCCTGACCATGTCATTGATTTTCCTGTGCTATTTTGAACTTTGAAATATGTTGGTCCAAACTCTAGTCAGGCTAATGTGTTTTGTTTTTGTAAATTTTCTGTGTATTTTAGATAAAATTTCATTCTTCTAGTAGGCTATTATTCTTTTGGGTTATTATTTTATAATTTATCCAGTGCTATCTTTTAGAGGGGAGCCTTTCTAATATAATGTAGCATTATTTTACAAAATACAAATTAGTAAATGGTTAGCAGTACACTTTTATAAATAACACTTTCTAAATTTAAAAGATGTTACAAGTCTGTTCTGTCAGTGCTCTAAAAGCCTGGATATGGAGAGTTTTCCTTTAACAAGGGAAGATCATTACCTCTCTTAGGTAATGGGACTTAGGTCAATAAATTTTTGAAAACATTAATTGTTAAAGCTTGTACAGCGGGCCGGTGGTATAGCTCAGCGGCATAAACGCCTGCCCGGCAAGCGCAAGGTCCTGAGTTCGACTCCCGGTACCCGCATATTAAAAAAAAAAAAAAAAAACTTGCACAGCATGCTTCACAACATGTGTTACACAGTAAGTACTCAATAAAATTTTCTTACTATATATAGTATTTTTAAAGATATTGATACTAAAATAATAAAATAGTAATGGTATGATTAGTTCAATGTCTACTATGTAATAAATAATATTAATTTTAATTAATAGGTTCTTCAATACATCTTAATGGTTAGACAAGAGCGAAAAAAATGTCATAACAAATTCAATACCACAATTCAAGTAACTAGTCAAAACATAACACAGAATGCATTAAATGTAAATGCATGTCATTAAATTTTATACCTAAAGTACATCATTTTTTTCCTCTAGTAAAGTGTAAGTAAAAAACACATTCTATAATAGGGAAATGTTAGGTATATGAAAAAATTCTTAAAAGTTAACCTTAATAATAATCTAGTATTATTTTGTTGCTTTTACTTCTGATCCTTTGTTACTTCCAAGTGATAGAAGTTAGACATTAATCTTTCTTACACTGCTTAACATTTAATCAACTAGCAAATAAAGTTATGTCAACAAAGTACCATCTGGTCAGTTATCAAATGATTATGATGACAGTGAATCCATCAGGATTAATCTTCTCTTTCTTTCACATATGTCACAATTACTAGTACAATCCAGTTTACAGAGATACTAAGCAAGTACTGAGTATTATTTAATACTTATTTGTATGTGTAACACAGGCTTCATAGATAATCACCATTTTATAGATGACTAAACTGGGGCTCAAACAGTTTGGCTACCTTGTTTAAGGTCACACCAATAATAAATAGTGGTGTTTGATTTTACATTAATGGCTGGCTGACCCTAAACCCATGATTTTCCCAGTGTATCACATTGCTTCTTTCACTCGTAAAAAGTAAATTTCTGAAAGGTTTTCCAGAAGTTTAACTTCAATTTGAACTTTTGAGACCTCTGCACTGCCACCTAGAGCCTCCTGTTCTTAGGTCTGTTATACGGGAGGAAGAGCTGTAGAAAGAGTATGGAAGGAAAATGAGAACAGGAGAGAGAATGGTAAACATTCCTTACTAGCTTTCTCTCATAACTCTTACCTTTATTGTCAAGAGGAAAAATGTAAGTTCTCTCTTCTTGGGAAGTTAAATCTACTTTACTAAGTTCCTTCAACTCAGTGGTTAACTAGCAACTCTAATGCAGAATTCTGAATCTTTTTTTCTTTTTCTTTCTAAAGGTAATTCTTAAGCCTTTCCTTCTATTTCATCTGTATATTGTACTGTGGTTATTTATCTTCCAATGTTTTACAGGTTCCCATAGGAATACCCTTACCAACTGTCTTTCCATACACACTGCCTGGGAAAGTTTAAGGGAATCAAATCCCTTATAACTGAACAAACAGAGCTTTTGAATGGAAATTTAATAACAAATTAGATTGGCATCATTATAGGAAATTAAGTGAAACTTTCTTTTTACATTTACAGTAGAACAGTGTGATTTCATTATACATAAGCTCATAGATAGATTTGGAGGAAGCTTATTTTACACCATATCTTGCTTTAGCCATATCCTATCAATTCAGAAACAACCAACCCTTGAACTTGGTCTCTGCCTCCCACTGCAATTGTGTATTGCCTTATGCCTAGCTTATTGCAAATGTTTTCTCTGGGTAAGTTTTCATTAGGAGGAAGGGGTGTCTTCCCTTTCCAAATGCAAGTTCTAGTCCAAATGAAAAAATATTCCTTTCATTCTCTTTAAACTACAGCTTCTACTTTTTAAAATTTCTATATAAAAAGTTTCCAAACTTCTTCCACCCATCATCATTCTATTGAAAGAGGATATCAAGAAAAAGTTCACCTTGGCAGCCTCCTTTTCATTCCCAGACTCTTTACTTCCTCTTACTCACTTACTTTTCATGTAGACTTTATTTATTTTTTTTTTTGACTCTTTCTTCTGTAGAGGTTTTTTGAAAACTGAGAAATTTAAAATATGTTTTCTAAAATGTTTATACTCTTTTTTTAATAAAGAGCTTCAGTCAATGATAAAGATACAAAGATGATTCTCTTCTATTAGTACTTACTATCCTTTCAATAATTCTGCTAAATCTCTGTATTCCTTTCTAAATTTTTCCATGCTTTGGACTTTATGCCATAACTGAGGACTCTTATTTCATAATTTTTTCCTTTTCCTCAATTCCTCAATGCCACATAATTTGTTCAGTGAAGAACTGATGATGAAATATCTCCTGCTCTACAGATAGTTTTTGCACAAACTAATTTTCTTTGTAATTGTGTCAAGACAGAGAAAAAAGTTCTAATGAAATTGTTCTAATGAAATTGCCTAGTAAAGCCAAATGGTAAATAAATTCTCAACTAATGTATAAAATTAATTTGGCTTCTCTGTAACAAAAGTCTACTTGTATGATAAGTCTACATAGTTTAAGTGGTCACATTACATCTTCATGACTCATCTCTTCTTGAGGCCCTTGGTAGAAATATAATATCAAAATAAAGTAACTTTGACTGTCAACAAGACTATACATTGTAAACTGATGCCAGCCAAAATAACATCAAGAGACAAAGTAGTGAAACTATAGTTGAAACCGTAGTTATCTCTGGATTTAATAAATGAGGCCAATTTCCAGATAGTACTATCAAGAGAAAAGAAAAAAGTATTTGAGTGATTGGGAAGAAGGTAAGAGGTGAGGTTGAGATTCATGCAGCATCTGTCTACATTATTAACTACATTCACCAGTAATATTGTAGATTATAATCATGCTATTTTGAGGAGAATATTCAATAATTGCACATTGGAATTATTATTATTATTATTATTTGGTGCTGGGAATCGAACTCATGACCTCACGCTTGTCAGGCAGGCGCTATGCCGCTGAGCTATATCCCCGGGACCTGGAATTATTTTTTCATACATTTGTGTTTGAGAACAGTTAGTAGTAAAGAAAAATTTTGTAAATTAATATTTACATAAAAATATGTGAATTCTTAAAAGAATGGATGATCTTTGGTATTTACTCACCAGTGTAGTCTGCCACAGTGAATTTTTCTGAACACTAATATTTCATTTTTATATGGGCGGCTCTTGCTATATTTTCATTTGTCTTTGAGCTTTGTAATATTCACTTCAACAAACATCTGAGGGGCTCTCAGATGTGTCTAATAAAGTATATTATGATAATGAATGTATATGTTTTATTATAAGCTGCTGAATATCCATTATCCTTAAGGAATTTTTAATTTCTAAATTAATTTTCTGTATGTTCTTTAATTTCCAGAGCTAGTAAGTTCATTTATACTGTATCTTGCCTACCCACAACTACATAATTTTGTGAGTAAATGGCTTAACAAGACCATCTTTATGAATTATTTGCCACCTTGGAAACATCAGTGTTTAGACACAAAATAAGTGAACTACAGTGAAAGACAACAATAAAGAAAAACCATAAGTAAAAACATAATATTATGTAAAAATAATATCTCAAAATAATAAATATAGTATTATAACTTTCTATAAATTAAAACCAATTCAAATATACATGCATACAAAATACTACATATGTAATATATGAATACATACATATATACACACAAATACAAATTTAAGATTATCTATAGATGTGGTAAAACTACATGAAAATTAAAAAGGAGTAATAAAAATCAGAATGAGGATCATGGTTATTTTCAGTGAGCAGAGGAATGAATATAAGGTGGGATAAACTGTATAGTTAGATATAGATTATTATAAATCTCCTAGCGCTTATTTTAAGGAGTTTGTTTTCTGGTGTTTATTACTTTATTAAAAAATAACTAACTATAAATAAAAGTGGAGAAAGCAAGGACTAATAATGACTATGCAACTAATAAAGAATATGTAAAAATATGATTAGTCCAGTTCTGTGAACCTGAGGTACCAACAAGAATGAGATAGTCACACATGGAACAAGATAGCCTGTGTTAGTAATGGTCTTAGGCACTTTTCTTGTTGCTAAGACACAATAGTGACACCTACAACTTAAAAGAAGATAGGCTTGTTTTTCTCACAATTTCAGATGGCTCAGTTTTTGCACAGTTGGCAGTATGGTGGAAGGGCCTGGCAGAGGAAAGTTGCTCATGTCGTAGAGGCCAGGAAGCAGAGAAGGAAGGGAAGAGACTGGGAGGGAGATAGACCCTTCTGGATCATGTCCCCAGTGACTCCCCTCTTCCAGCCACACCACACCTTCAAACAGCAGGTCAGCTATGCCCCCTGCCCCCGTGACTCAGTCACTTTCCATCACCCCCATCTACGAGTGCATGAGGTTTTTCAGGAACATTCTTGATCTAAACCATGATAGTTACCTATTGTTATAAAAATTACCTCAAAATTTAGCAATGTAAAAATGAGCTATATGTTATCCCCTCAGAAATCTAACATCAACAGGAATTCAAGAGTGGTTTGTTGGAGTGGTTTATGATGTTGCAGTTGAGATGTCAGCTTGGGTCATGGCTATGTGAAGAGTTGGTTGGGCCTGGAGGAGTCTTCTTATAAGATTTTTCACTCACACATCTGAAAAGTCAGTGCTAACTGTGGATTTTAGTCCCCATAGGGCTGCTGGAATGCCTTGTGACATAGGTGCTAGCTACCCCCAGAATTAGTGATCCAAGGAGTAAGGCAGAAGCACTAAAGGCTTCTCTAACCTGGCACTAGGAGCAACACACTGTCACTTTTACCATAACCATCAACCACACAGACCAACCTGATAGGCAGGACTATCCAAGGGTGTAAATGCCAGGAGACGGGTATCATTGAGGTCCTCTTGAAAGCGGATTGCAACACACACAACACACACACACACGCGCACAAAATCTGACATTGAATATCTAGCTTTTAAATTGACTGTAATTCTTTTAAATTTCAAATATGCCTCCCTTTCTGTTCTTGGTTGCATTGGCAAATGTATTCTCTCTAGAGTTGGATCAGAAAGAAATAACTTTCTGCTACATGATACACTAACATTCTAATTTCAAGGTTCTCATTTAATTTTTTATAAACAATATATTAGTTTCTTTCTGCATGTGCTTTCAATTGTCTTGAGCTCTTTCGATTTTTGTTTTGTTTTCTGATGCTACAGTCTCATTTTTGACCTTCTAGGTTTCATCTTTCTTTAAATGTCTTGGCAATTATTAGTCATTTTGTTGCTATTGTGGAGGTTTTCCCAAAGAATAATTAATTTGCATAATTAAAAGTAGAATTGTTAATTAGTATAATTTAAAGTTTTTCTATTGTTTACTTCATAATATTTGTCCAGATGGTCAGTTGTGCACTACACAAATATTTCAGGGCACAGAAGTAGAAAGGAATAGTGGTAAGTATGTGTAGAGAAAGAAAGAGGAGTGTAATAAGTATAGGTAAGGGAAAAACATAAAGAAATCAAATTGAGTTGGAAGGATTCTCATTTGTTTCAAAACAGCCTTCTGTGAGGGGTAATCAAAACATATGATGAATGCTTATATTATAAAAAAATTATTATAGTGAAGGACACATTGCTATTAGTCTTCCTCAGAATAGCCACCCTTGCATTGAACACACCTATCTCATAGTTATTATCCCATAATAATTATTGCCACTTTCTGAACCAGTTCTGGAAGTCCTCTCTCATGTTTCAGCTGTGCGGTCATGGCTGCTTTGACATCCTAAATTGATTCCAAGGTTTACCTTTCAGGGTCATTTTGACTTTGGGAAGAACTAGGAGTCACATGGTGCCAGATCCTGTGAATAAGGTAGATGAGGACATGCCATAATGTTTATACGAACCTGCTTTTCTGTTAGATGGCACTCAGCAGCAGCATTCACTGTATTTTTGATCTTATCTTATAAAGACACTTATGAAAGAATTTCCAGAACTGTTTCAGAAAGTGGCAAGAATGTTAGGATAAACGTGTTCAAAGCAAGTGGGTATATTTTGAGGGGGATTAATGACAGTGTGTCTTTTCCTGTAATAATTGTTTTTCAATTCTTTTTTAACTTTAATGTAACACAAGTAGATATTGATAAAGAGAATATAAAAAACATTCTTTTAAATTTAAATGTTGGCTGTATAATTTTATTACTCCTTGTATTTGAAAGATCTGCCTTCAGTCATGCTGATTAACTATTTCAGTATTACATTCAAAGGTTAACTGATGGGCCGGTAAGATGGCTCAGCAGGCATAAGCGCTTGCCTGGCAAGCGCGAGGTCCTGAGTTCAACCCCCAGTACCCACCAAAAAAAAAAAAAAAAAAAAAAAAGTCAACTGAGACTCATATACCAAATCTCCAAGGAAAGGCTTTATGAAGTATCAGTACCTCTGGGAGAACTTTTCACTCCTTGTACATGAGATATCTTAAAATGATGGTTCACTGATCTAATGTGTGACCTAAATGAATGTAGATTTATGTTTAATAATAAAGAATACTTACTTACTACTTTGTCAGTGACTGGATGTTAGCCACACAAACAATCCCTTTCCCATTATTCCTTCATTACCTGACGGAATGCATTCAAGTGAATAAACTGCAAAGGGATCAACTGATTATAAATAATGTGCTACATAATGTGTGCTGTCTTCTTGTGTCCTATATTGGTTGCCAGCCCATATCTACTAGAAAGATTTTTGTCAGAGGGTCTCTTTTTTCCTTATTAGAATTCATTTCATTAACAATGGAAAAGGAAGAAAATTATTTAGAACAAGAAGCCATCAGCACCAGAAAATAGCACATGGAGCAACTAAGGAAACTTTTGCAGCCTCAAAGGAGGAGCACTACTGAAAGAATAAGCATGTTCCACCCATATGTTTTCATGTAATAGTTTACAAATGTAGCCAACCACACAAAAACTAATATTAGGCATTTTGGCAGCAAAGATGACCCCTTTTCTTAACAGTGAAGAGTTTAGTATATTTATTTGCAATATGAAAAGAGAGGTGATTAATAATATCAGAACATGTCATAAAATATTTTCCTTGAATTTCTGCCTGGCAAAGATGTGTAGCTTGTCAACAAAAATCTTATTCAGATTTTGCAGACTTTTACTTTTTATTGTATTTTTATTGATATGTAGTAATTGTACCTATTTATAGGGTACAATGTGATTTTTCAATCCATGTGTACATTGTGTAATGATTAAGGCAGCAACGTTTTGATATCAGGTCATATGACACTAAGATACATAAAGAAATACTGTATGTTCTAGGATTATATTCTGTAATCTTTGAAGGGAATAACTAGTGAGACAGTGAAAAAGGACTAGAACACCTTCATTTCTTTTTCCTTGGAATTAATCACTTGAGCTTCAAACCTGGAAGATTGGACCAGATGGGTCTTCGAATCCAAGGTAACTGAGTTTGTAGTAATGAAAATTACTAGAGGGCCGGTGAGATGGCTCAGCGGCTTAAACGCCTGCCCAGCAAGCGCGAGGGCCCGAGTTCGACTCCCGGAACCCACATACGAAAAAGGGGCCGGTGATATCGCTCAGCGGCACGGGCGCCTGCTGGCGCGCGAGGTCCTGAGGTCGACCCCCCGGTACCCACAAAAAAAAAAAAAAAAAAAAAAATTACTAGAAAGCTCTCCAGAAAAGAGTAAGCTCAATTAACTTGTTATGGCTAAATATTTAAACATTAGACATTTGTGGGCTTTCATACTTGTTTTGATCTCAGCAGACATTGGCAATCAGGAAAAGTACTCATTTGGTGGTCCCCTAGTTACTGCCGCTCTTCCTAGACAAAACTTCAAAACGTCAGTATACTCTTTATTTCCCACAAGTGAAGTTCTTTCACTGCTACCCAGACCCCATTCCACCAAACTTTCCTTTTTTTTCCACCCGGAGCTATTTGTTCATTCCTAGATTGCCAGTATCAGTTAAATGTTGATCACATTCTAGAACATCAAAGTAATTAACGATAAGGTGTGAATGAGGTTTACAGGTTCACAAGACAAATTTGCATTTTAAAGAGGGGCTTGTTAAACACAAATGAACTTCTAATAGATGGAATGTGTGAGAGTTTTTTGTTGTTGTTGTTGTTTTCTGCAAGGGATGGGGGAAGATTTCTAGTGCTCTTTTCCAGCCCTGAGATATCAAGTACAGTCTTAATAGCATTCTCTTCCCCTCCTGCATTCTCTTTCCAGCTGTCCCCCACCCCTGTTTAACCCTACCACCGTTGCAAATAAATCATAAATTCAAATACAGAATCATCAATTCAAGAAAATTTATAGAACCTTATACGTAACTGAAAATCTTGTGCCCTCAGACTAGGGCCTAGAGTCCTAATAATTGGGTAGTCAATTTAAATTGACAGAAATGGGCCAGGGATATAGCTCAGTGGCACAGCACCTTCCTCGCAAGCGCAAGGTCCCGAGTTCAGTTCCCAGTACCAAAAAAAAAAAAAAAAAGTAGACAAAAATGTCATACATACAGGCCAGCTTTTTTATCTGCTTAATTATTTGGATGAAGGACAGTTTATGAGCATTTTTCCTAAAATTACTAAAAATTCCAAAGAAATGACTTTTAAACAATGAAAAAAGTCAGATTTAAAAAAAAATTATTTGAATTCATATAGATGAAAACCTAAAAATATCTTCCATACACTTTTGATGTTGGTTAGACTAGGGGAATTTTGTTCTAGCCAAAGAATGTAGTATTTCAAAGAAGAAATTTAAAAAGGAAGAAAACATGAGCCAGAAAAAGAGAGTATGTTTGTAATATGCTGCCTTCCAGTCCAGGAGTCTATTTTAAAATGGGGATATATTATCTATATCTGAACCCATAACATCATTAACAAAACTTTTTACAAAAGTTTTTATTATTACAGAAGAAACTTCTTTTTACAGAAGTTGGCCAGTACTGGCTGTTTTAATTTTTGACAAAATTTTTGTATTTTAAGTTTCAACCTTTCTTCCTCTGGCCTTAGCACACAAGATTCATACATTTTCTTCACTAGATCTTGTGGGCTAACAATCTCCATGTGCAAGTATCACCCAAAAATGTGGTGGACCTGTCAGAAGACTGTTACAGTGAAAGAATCCTGCTCCCACATGCTTGGCTAAAAATTTTGTAGTCCATACAAGTGTCCTAGAGGCTAAAAAGGAAAAAGTTGTCTTTATTTATAAAAAGAAATAATAGCAAAGTTAGTAGCTTTTCATGGTATATATAGTTCTTCTACTTCTAGTTTTTAAAATATCTTTAAAGGCATTGAAGAAGGAAGTAAAAATAATGATATTTACAGGAGTAGTTTAAATTTACCAACAAAGTAAATACTGGAATTAGAATTCAAGTCTAAGACTTAAAATTTTCATTTAGAATCTTGTATGTTTTCCATTAGAGCAAATTTTAAGGGCAAACATAACTCCTTGTATGAAATTGGGCTAAAAATAATACTACCCAGAATTAGAAATCTTAGTTCATAGAATATGACTCTCTAAAATTATTATCATATGAAATTTTACATGACAAGATCCTTCTCGTTAAAGTACCGATATTAAAGGAATAAAGTTTTAGCTTATTTCTTTCTCTTACAGAAGTTAACCAATATTGGCTTTTTAAATTTTCCTTAAAAAGGTTATCACTGTAAATGATATTATAAATAACTCCAGTTGAGCTTATATTATCATCCAAACTGGCATAATTTTGAGAATAAACGTGTTTGCTCTTAATAAATGTGCCTGGGCAATGTTAGTTGAAACTGGAACTATGCCAGGTAAACTGGGAGGTATGATCACCCAACTTTAAAACATGTAGTTCTGAGTCTGATAATGTTATTGTTTTGAATGAAAAAAATCAGCAGATTGAAGATCCATATCTGTTACCTATCACCTGCCTTGATTTCACAGTTCCCTTTAACCTGGTTCTTAAGCATTGCAAACACTATCGAATGTTTGGGTTTCATGCTTTGCCCAAGAGATAGAATGCTGGGGCATCTGTTCAAGACAAAATCAGAAGGAAGAGTGCCACCTGCTGAGAGCCAAACCCCAGGTTTTGTTTTATTTTGTTTTTGTTGTTGTGGTGGTTGTTGTTTTGTTTTTGTTTTTTGGGGTTTTTTGGTACTGGGAATCAAACTCAGGACCTCGTGCTTGCCAGGCAGGTGCTGTGCTGCTGAGCTATATCCCTGGCTTATTTAGTTTTTCATACAACTTAGTAGTTGAGGTCTTCCATCCAAACCTGACTACAGACAACCCAGTCTTTCAGACCAAAAGACACATTTGTATCCCATAGTACACCTTAGTCCCTTCATAGGGGTCTAAGTGATAAATATTACACAAACATTTGAAATGTTAAATATCTTTTCTACAGTTAGGCAGTTAAATTATTTTCATAGCTGACCAAAATAATATTTTATAATGGAAGGCTGTTAGGTTAGTAATTGATAAGAGAATTAAACTGCTAAAAAATGGATTTTAATACCTCAAAGCTAAATTTGACAGTATGGGACTGTGTTTAATCTTAGAATAGCCTCATATCACACAAATGCTTTTGAAAACAGATACTATGTATGAGAACAAATTGCTGTGTGCCATCTATGTAATATGCTCTCTTCTAATTCTGCCTATCAAATGCTATTTTGAAAGATAACCTAAGAATCTTACACTTCACAGGGTAATACTGTAAGAAAATGATAGAGACTTTAGCAATTATTACTAAATTATTACTATTTATTACTAAATTATTACTACAGTTATTACCACTGTTGAATTGTTTGGCAGTCCATAAATAAGCTTGTTTCTCCTCAGCCACCTAACTTAAGAACTATTTTCCCAGTCAATAAAAAGTTCAAAATTAATTTGATTTGTTCCTGGAAAAAATGTCAATTTTCTTGAAATTTTAACTTTTATTTGAGGTAGAAAGTTTCCCTTCTGGACAGCAAGTTGCAGCCTGGAAGTGGTAAAATGTCTAAGGGGGAAAAAGTAATGAAACTTTGTTGTGGAATTATTCAGAAAGGAATACAAGATGTATTACATAATGTCGCCCTTTGTTTGTGGAGCCTCTAACTGAATCCTGTAGTTTTAGCTAAAGCTAAACACTGCCACCAAACTCTTCTCTAACTGCAGGCAGCTCTTGGAGTCTTTTCCCCCACCTTCTGCTATGATTACTCTGGCTTCTAATTAAATCACACCTTGTTTTTAAGGCCACTAACCTAAAATGACCCAGAGCTACTTATTTCTCTCAACAGTCCCCTACTACTTGTAATATTTGGAAGGCTTGAAAATAACTTCTGTCCCAATGAATGTAGTATTTTCTCCAAAAGCAAATGCAATAGTAACTTTTTTCACTCATGGACTCAAACCTTAGGTGAGAGATTTAAGGAGCTACTTAATGTGCTAAGGAGTCTGTAGCATTTGAGTGAGTCACAGTCATACAACCTAAGCGACAAAGAAAAACTCTTGTTGCTAGGAAGATTGTGGAAACTGAATATTGGGTAAGTAATGCTATTTCCAGCTGGCATAATTAAAAAATTAATGTGGACTACATAAACTAAAGTTATGAGAACATACAATATAAGCTGGACTCCAAGACAGCTAAAGCAATTAGATTAATAAAACAATAATGATAAGACATACAGATGGAAAAATAAAAGCTTGAAAGCTATGTTGTATGTAGTAAGCAGCCACTACGTCGTGAATTCCTTATTTCTTTGGAGACAGGAAGTAAGGCTTATTCCTATCTTTACCTACCATCTCACAGATAGTGGATACTTACTAAATCATAGTAAGCAATGTATAAGATTCCAATAAGAAGTCCAGACACAGTTTAACACAATTTAACAAATCATGGATGGAGGTGATAGGAAAAAAACTTAAATTAGGAGTCCCTGGGAAATACCAAGATAAAAAGAAATGCTAACATAGTCTGTCTGTATCCTAGAATACTTGTTCCAGAATACCGGAACCTAGGATGCCAAAGCAAGATGGAGCAAGTAATAGACATTGATCTTTGAAAGCCCAAATGTGTTTCTGCAATCATTTTTTTATAATAAACAAACAATAGTCACTAAAAAGCTAAACACCCATTCTAAGCATCACACATGTTGCTGTCATTTGCTCCCCTTTCTCCATATCCTCTTCTCTGTGTTCTCCAGAGATTTCTAATATTAAAAGGAGCATTGAAAAAATGAAAAACAGTTCTTTGGAGATTCCTGCTCTAGAATAATTTAAATTTACATTTGTTCAGTTGCTGTTCTATTCTAGTCAAGAAGATTCCAACCAAGAGGATTCTAATCAAGCAGATTGTTATATCATCTTAACCAACCAATCCCTTTATCCTTATGTAATGATCTCCTTTGTGACAGTTTGACTTAATAAGTCTACTTTGGTTACTATTTTCTTAGAACATGCTTTCTAGCCATTCACTATCAGTGTAACCTTAAAGTTAACCTGAGTGTCTTTTAATCAACATATTGCTGAATCCTATTTTTATCTATTCAGTTACTTTTTGTTTTTGATTGGGAATTTTAATTCATTTACACTTAATTATTGATAGGTAAGATCTTGTTGCCATTTTATTAATTACTGTGATTATTTTGTTCCTCCTCTCTTCCTCTCTTGATCTTTTCCATTGTGATTTAATGTTTGTTGTTGTTTTTTAGCACTGTGCTTTAACTCTTTTTTCTTTGTTTTATTTGTGTGTGTGTGTGTGTGTGTGTGTGTGTCTGTGTATGTGGCAGGTTTTTCCTTTGCATTTACCATAAGGCTTACACAATAAAACTTACAACAGTATGCATTGGGCAGATAACTTAAATTTGATCACAGATTTAAAAAAAGCTATTCTTTTAATTTCAGTGTCCTCTAAACTTCATGTCATGGGTGTCACAATTTACAACCTTTATACCATGTATCTATTAAAAATTTATTGTAGTTATGGTTGTTTTTAATACTTTTGTCCTTTAATGTTTACACCAATGTTTTGACTTGTACAATTTCATTATAATATTAATATTCTTTAATATTTGACTGTATACTCACCTTTACCAGTGAATTTATGGTATCATTCTGCTAATTAACATCCTTTCATTTCAACTTAAAAAACGCTTTAACATTTTTCTGGGAAGCAGGTCTAGTGTGGATCAACTCCCTCAATTTCTTATGGAGGTTCCCCCAATATGAGCCTTTCTCTTGCTACTTTCAAAATTCTGTCTTTGACTTTTAACAATTTGATTGTATGATTTCTTGGTATATTTACTCTATTTGGGGTTCTTTGGACTTCATGAATGTCCATTTCCCTCCCCAGGTTTGTATTCTGCTGTTATTTCTTTAAATAGCTTTCTACTCCTCATTCTAAGCCCTATCACTTGTTTTACTCCCACATTTTGTTTAGGGTTCGCTTGATAGACTTCCATAAAAATCCCTTGGACTGTTTTAAAATTTCTTTTTTCATTCTTCTTTTTTTTTTTTGATCCTCTGACTGTATTTCAAGTGGTCTCTCTTCAAATTCACTGATTCTTTTTGTTTGATCAAGTCAGCTTTTGAATCTTCCTAGTAAATTTCTCTGTCCCATTTTTGTATTCTTAAGCTCCAGTATTTCTGTTTGGTTCTTTTGTCTCTGCCTCTTTATTTAACTTCTCATTTTGTTCATGTATCTTTTTTCATAATTTTGTTTAGCAATCTGTTTTTTGTAGCTCACTGAGCTACTTTAAGACAATTACTTTGAATTCCTTGTCATTCAATTCACAGATCCCCATTTCTTTCAGATCAGTTACTGAAGATTGGTTTTCTTTCTTTGATTGTGTCATTTTTTGTTATTCTTTCTATTCCTTGAATGTTTACTTTGATCTGTGCATCTAAAGAAACAGCTACCTATCCCAATCTTTATGGGAGTTACTGTCACCAGTTGGCAAAGTTTGATGCAAGGCAAGAAGCAGATCGGCCCCTTAGGGAGCAGATTTTAAAGATGAGACAAAGTCCCCTTCACTTCCTTTCTAGAGGAAATCCTTAGTCTTCTGTGTTTTTTTCTCCCTCAGAGAAGTGCCAGCTACAAAGGGATACCTGCCCCTTTTGTTTGTTGTGAACTGTCCAAGGGAACTAAGTTTTATTGATTGTTCAGGGCTCACTATGAGACAAAAATAGAAAGAGACTTAACGGGATGCTCTAAAATGCTGGGAATAGACCTACTTTACTTTCTTCTCCCCTTCTTTGATGAAAAACTTCAATTCTACACGTAGTCCAAGTCTTTACAAAATAGCACTAATTAGTTGTAAGGGATCACCATCCACTTTTCTTTGTCCCTAGCTCTGCCCTAGAGGGGACCAGACTCTGCAGGTGGTCCAGTGTGCTTTATAACACTCATGACAAACCAGCTCCAAAGAAGTTCCCTGGTAAACCCTTGGCAGGCAGGCACACTCCAATCTCACTTTTAACCCAATAGAAGTCATGGGCTAAAGCAGTCCTCTGTGTTCACATAAGAGGAGATAATGACAGAACTATAGTGTAATTGTTTTTATCCATATAAATGTATCAATTTTCAATTTGTCCCTTCTGGGATAATTCTACTTCATAGCTAGATTCTGAATTTTTTTTCAGGATCTTTTCATTCCAGTATTATCATTGTATCTGAGTTCCATGGTAGAATTAAAGGAAGGATTTTTTTATTCTGCTCTCTTGCTAACTTCACCCCTATTTTTGTTTGTAAGACTTTAATTTTACCTTAAAATATGCAAATGCCTGGCCACATTAAGATGTGCAACCTTGGTTACTTGGCATTTATAGCATGCTCATAGCCATTTAATGAAATTTACTTGTTACTTTAGGCTTCAGCCTTCTTGGTTAGATTAGAATGTATTCCATTATTTAAGCTAAGTGGTGCTTTTTATTTTGACAAAAGAACATCTATTTTGTTTTAATTGGTTGATATATTTTTGCTAAGACATCTTAAAAACAATTCTTCTAAATACTTGTAATATAATTAATACTGAATTTGGATAAGTTATTTAATTTATCTGAACCTCAGTTTTGTCATCTGCAAAATGAGGTAACTGGACTTAATATAGTCTCTAGTTACTTTCAGCTCTAAAATTCTATGGTCTCATTTTACAGTTCAGTTCAACAGATATTAATGAATGGAATGCTCGCATAATGCAAACCAATGAGGTAAAACCTGAGTGGATACAGAAATGAATAAGGTGATCTTTTCATGCAAATACCTGGTAATTTGATGCATTCAAATTTGAGATGTGTATTCCCCAACACATCTTAGCTCCTTATGTTTGGCATGTCATTTATGAATGAAAGTATGTGATTTAAGAAGAAACTTAAGAAGAAATTCATTTATTTGTTAGTGTTTCTCATCTCTAGATATGAAGAACAAAAGCAGGTGTCCAAACTATCATTTTCATAATATCATACATTTGTATTTCACCTTCATTGCAAACATTTTGAACATTCTAGAGCTATTATCTCATTCATCGCTAGAGTAGCCCAGTGCAATAGGAAAAAGATAAACATAGTTATCTCCATTTTAGTGAACAGAAAGCCGGACCCTGGAGTTATACAATGAGCCAGTGAGTGGGAACAAGTGAAAACCTAGGAAGTCTCCCTTCAAGACTGCACAACCATCTTCTTTTGTGTATCACAGTTTATTTTAGCAAGTTCTACTGAGCCTGATTGGTAAACCATCTTCCACACTCGATCCTTCCTTATTCCCTATCCAAACAGTAATTTAAAACCATTGATGATTTCAGATATATCAATGGGGAAAAAAGTATAGGGGGAGAATGGAATGTGGGTAACAGCACATGTGCTTGCTATGCAAGCTGTGATACAGTAATATCATATTTCAATCTTTGGTTTGCATTAAAATTAGAAGTGAAGAAAATTGGGGTATTCCTCCATCAATCTAATCCATAAATATTTGACTGTAGGCCCAGTAGCTGTAATGAAACCTGCACTTTTGCTACATGAGAACATCATTCTAAATACAACAAGCTAGAAACTTTGCATCAATTCTTGGTATCACAAGTTTTCTTAGCCTGCTTTTGAGAAGTGTCAGGAAGAGAACAAGTGTACTTCTTTTTGCAAATCTTGAAAGAAGACCTCTAGAAATAAGTGATTGTATTTCCTTCTTTACCTAAATATTTCTCATTAGTAAAAAGTTATAAGCATGTTTGATCTCATGATTTCATGAGTCAAAAAATTGCATCTGAACCCTAGGAAAATGTTTGGCCTGCACAGTTGAATGTTTAAACAGGTGTGTGCTACACTAGTTTGGCTAAGGAAAGGTTGTCTCCTCCTCTGAAAACCCTGACATAAAGAGAATGCTTCTCATGGCAGCTTTCAGGTATGCTTATGAAGGCAGGTTCAGGTGATTCCTAAGTCTTATTACCTGGTTACTAACCCATTTGCCTCCCTCCCCTTCTGTGTTCTCATGAAGAAATTGATTTAACAAGTTCAAGATATTATTAAATACATTCTGCATTAATATTATATGTCCTCTTTGAATCCAAGTGGCAATACAATAGAATTTCATTTTATAAATAACACCTTTCAAGCTAACACCACAGGGCACAGTGCAAAAGAATCAAAATAGAACACAAATGCTGTAATCAAATGCAGACCCCAGGAAGGCTGATTAAAAAGGCATGTTGCTAGTAAGAGCAGCCAACAGGGTAAGTATAGTGGGTCATAGCAGAAAAGCCAGCGGAACAGAAGGGCAAACTAAAATAAAATGGATTTGCCTGCTGAATTCACATAGATTTAAAGCTCTCCTTTGTCATTATCTCCTTTTGGACTCAGGAATTGAAGAGGAGGGATGTGTGCATGTGTTGAAGATAGGGATCAAATGTAGGGTCATTAACTTTGTCCTCAGAACTCACATAGAGCACAAACAAGAGAAACCCAAAGGACAACTACCTGCTGCTGGCAGAGATGCCTACAATATGTTGTGAGATAACCCAGTGAAGTTTGCTTTGCGAGACCCCACTGGTTCTCATCAAACACAACTGTGAGGAAACAGGAGGACCCATTTTATGATAGTGAGAACAGGTAGTACCTCTTGTGGCCAGGCCTAAGTGAAGATGGATGAAGGGGCAAGGGGGAGGTTTTGTGATCTGAGTTTCTCTATGGCATGCTCTGCATAGGCCTCTCTTCTCACCCAATTAGTTTTTGTGCTCTCAGCTTCTCACAGACACAGCCCTTGTGTCTTCAAACCCTAGCTCTAATTGTAGAGTAAAAGTTTCTGACCTTTCTTAAAGGAATTAAGAAATTAGGCAAAAACAGGAGTGGTGGGCCAGTGAGATGGCTCAGCAGCATAAGCGCCTGCCTGGCAAGCGCGAGGGCCCGAGTTCAACTCCCGGGAACCCACATACGTAAAAAGGGCCGGTGATATCCCTTAGCGGCACAGGCGCCTGCTGGCGCGCGAGGTCCTGAGGACAACCCCCGGTACCCACCAAAAAAAAAAAAAAAACAGGAGTGGTATGTCGGAGTATACCTCCCCATGTATGTGAAAAACAAATTCTAACAATGATCACTAAGCCTTGAATAATGCACCAAATTAGTTTTTATTAGTTACTGATGCTCCTCTATTAATATTGAGGGTAAAACAACATAGGAAAGGAATCATCAGAAAATTTTACTACTAAATACATGATACATTTATACAAAAATCATAGCCTATAGTTAACAGCCTCCTGCTCCCTCAAAAAAAGTCATAAAACAAGTAAATATAGTTTCCATAGTCATTTAATATAAAAAGGAGAGGTAATAACTGAGGCCAGTTTTTACTTTTCTCAGAGCTTTTAGTTATTGGTAATGACTCTCCTGATTATCCACTTAGTTGAAATTCTGGACTGGGATCACTGATGCATTCATTTAGGTCAATAGCTATGCATTTCTGTACATCTTTTTCTCACATGAATTATAAACATTTAAATAAAACATGTAGCCAGCACGTGGAGAAAAGGGTTATTATCAAAATATTAGTTCAGAGATTTTTTAAAGTAGCCTTTTTAGAAATACATATAGTCTATAGGTTTTTAATAAGCTTTTATTTTTCTTAATACCGAGAATATGTATTCCACTGTACAAAGAGAGTTTATTTATTAGTAAAGGTGAACACCAGTGCAATAACTTGAGAACACTTGTCCATCACCTCCAAAGTGAATTCTTTCATAAAATGTGTGAGCAAGTCATAATACCTGTGCCAGTTATCAATGTACTGCTTAGGTCTAAATGTACCATCCTGCTCTGCAAAACTGTATCGGAGTCCTTTCCTTTTTTGCCAGCTGGTATGAGGGTGCTTTGTCAGTACAGGTTAAAGAGAGCTGTTATAGAAGGAAGAGGTTTTCTTCCTAGTTTCCATATACCCTTTGGTAGAGCCCTGCAGTGTGCATGGTTTCTCCAGAGCCTGGCTTCTGCACCTTAGGCAGCCTTTCCAGCATCCAGCTCGTGCACCACACACAACCACCTTTGTGCCCATCAGCTGAATCATAGACAGAGTCCCCAGCACCTGGCATTGAACAGCTTCCCCTTGCACTCACCACACGTTCTTCTTTCTCTCTCTCTCCTCTCCTCTCCTCTCTCTCTCTCTCTGTCTCTTTCTCTCTTGCTGTCTCACTCTGTCTCTCTCTGTATCTCTCACTCTCTCTCTCCCTGCTTCCCTCTCCCTCTCTCTCTCTCCCCCTCTCCCTCTCCGTATCTCTGTCTCCCTCTCCTTCTCCCCCATTCCATCTCTCCCTCTCCCTCTCCTTCTCCCCCTCTCCCTCTTTCCTTCTCCCTTTCTCCCTCTCCCTCTTTCACTCTGGCATCCCCAGCAAGTTCTGTTGGTGAAGCTCCCCAGTGACTTCTCTAGCATTCAATGAGTTATGTCTATGTCTGGTTCCACAAGGTTTAGATCCCAGTCCAGAGGTAGAAGAGGCTCTTCCTTCGGCACAGTAGCATGCCCTACAAATAGTGGTTGTTCCTTATATTTACTATTCTATATCCGTCAGAGTTCACTTTACTTCTTGCTAGCTACTCCACTATTACTTCAATCCCCTGTTGTTGCTAGTAATTATTTCAATTACATTGTTTCTGTTCAAATTTCTGTGTGGTCTTTCTCTCCTAGTGGACCCTAACTGACACATACTGAAATAACTTTAAAATAATCTATATTCATTAGGAGTAGGAGAAAGTAAATATCACAAGTCATCTCTTTATAGAACAGATTAACATTAGTACCATATATGTCTTATATAGGGCTATATATTAGATGAAAAAATATTTTCAGAATTCTAGGCTAGATTGAAAGGTGACAAAATTATATGATGCTATATAGTAACTGTTTAAAAATCTACTTTTAAAAATATTTGACTTGATTTCACTGAGAGTTTATTAAAATGGAATCTGTATATAAACAAGAAACAAAAGTCTGGACTCAGAAGTAATCTGGTGGCCTTTGAAAAAATTTTGCAAAATAAGAATTATGTAATGTGAACTCGTAGATTATTAATGCTAGAGTAACAGTAATAGCCATCATTTAGTGAGGACTCAGAAAATCCTCAGTACTTTAATTTATGGGATCGGCATAGCAAAACAGATGGATGCTGTTATTATCCCTACTTTACAAATGGGAAAAGAAACACTTGGGAAGGTTAGGGAACTGGCCTAAGGTGATACATATAGTAAATTTATGAGCCAAAATGTGAAATTAGATTTGCCCGTGAGCCTTGAATCTTAACCACTGCACTCTGCTTCCAGAAAACAAAGCAAACAGCAAGTTACCTGTGACAACATACTATGTTTTTTTTGTTTGTTTGTTTAACTTCAGGTATCTATCCCTAGAATGTGTAGCATACCCTGAGATATTTCTGACTCAGCTGATCTATTACTTTTACTTAACCATGTATGAACAAACTGAAAAATGCCAGTTATCAGATCCCCAGAACCAAAATGTTACCAGTGTATCAGAAACGCAGCAGCCTTAATTCAGAGCTAAATTGAAGGCAGATGAAATATTAACAACAGTTCTAGCAGCACAAAATGAAATATGAGATCCTGTATCAGAAATTATTAGTAACCTGTTAAAAGAAATGCTGAAAAATGGCAGTTACCAAATTAAAACTGGGAAACAGAGCCCAAATGGGAAATTTCAAAAAGTTTGGAGGAAAATAAATGACAGATTGTCCTCTTGGCTCTTATTACTATGCCATCCTAAATCCTACTTGGCAATGGTTGGTGGAGGTGAAATAAGAACTGCATCACTGCCAGTGCTGGTCCTCAAATTTGTAGTCCTAAGTGTCTGTAATGGTGTCTGGGATTGATTGGGAAAGTAGTTGGAAGTTGATAGCATTTGAGCTTTATCTAAATTGAAGAGTTTGGAGACTCTTATTATGAAAAGCTTCCTCTCATCTGTGAATTGGCCCCTTTGCTCCACTTTTGGATGGCTGGCTTTCTCCATGCAGAGCTACACTAAATGTTCTACACGGGAAAGCTATTCTCCTTAAATGCCTTCAAATTTAAAGCATCTATCTGGATATGTTAGTGTTTATGACTCAAAATATGTAGCACCAAAAAGAGAAAGAGAGAGGATACAAATACAGAATACAGTGTAGCAAATGAAAGAGATATTTTTCCATCATTAACTGAGAGCAGAAAAATTACTATAAGGAGAATTGTTTAGCATTTGATGTGGGGTAGGGGATGAGCTATAGAATCTTAGTATAGGCAGAGACCACAGAGTTCATGCAGTCCTAACCTATCATTTTTCAACAAAGAGACTGTGACACAGGGAGTTAAGGGATTTGACTTGCCCAAGACACATAGTTGTTTACCGACAGTCATGCCAAAAACATTTCCCAACTCCCAGTCTGGATCTCTGTAGTTCAGCATGCTGCTACCATCCTCTACTGAAAATTAACACTAACTCAGCCTGGAACGTAGAAGAATTCAGCATCTGTGGGGAGTAAGAGAAAGGATGTATTTAGAGGTAGACATCAGTTTGAGAAAAGGACAGAGGAAACAGATGATTCTCTGTTGTGACCTGTTGGCAAAGCTTGTGCAAACTATTCTGTATTAGTTTCTTCCCCCATGCTGTCTCACAATATAAAAGAAAATAAAATAATTTGATTGCAGTCCCCTAATGTTTACATTTATGTGCTCAGGTTTCATTTGCCTGGAGAATTTTTCTGTATACAGGTTATCTCCAGGTGCAGACCGATTTGTGGGTGGCATTGCTATTCATCCCTGTTATTTACTTGAGCCTGACTTTCTTTCGGTGGCAGTGAAATGTGCTGCAGAGTTGTGGAGGTGTGGGCGGTGTGGGCATTCTCTCTATGGGACACTTCTAACTGAGGATCAGAAGTCATTTTAAAATATAAGCTGCTTGGGCCGGTGAGATGGCTCAGCGGCGTAAGCGCCTGCCTTGCAAGCGCGAAGGCCCGAGTTCGACTCCCGGATCCCACATACGAAAAAGGGGCCGGTGATATCGCTCAGTGGCACGGGCGCCTGTTGGCGCGCGAGGTCCTGAGGTCGTCCCCCCGGTACCCACAAAAAAAAAAAAAAAAAAAAAAAAAAAAAATATAAGCTGCTTTACCCTTGTGTTCCACTGACATCATGAAGAACTTGGGCCTCCGTGACACTTTTACTGAAGCTCATTTGTTAGGTGAAACAATTTTCTGTATTTTGGAAGCATAGAGTAACTCTAAGTAAACCCCTGGTTTACTTAAGAAGGCACAATAAAAAATATCTGGATAGGCTCCCCCATGAACTAACAGTACAGATCTTTTAGAGCAGTCAAATATTTTTTCATATTAAAACAACAAGAAATGGGAGAATGAGACAACATGATGAAAACTACAGATGGAATGCTTCTCATGAAAAGCGATTATATATAAAAGAGGGCCCAGGAATCAGTAGGAGTGGAGCTGGAAAGGAGAAGTAACTGAAACAAGAGAAGATAATGCTTGACCAGGTCTAGTAAAATATTCCTTGCTGCAACCACTGTTCCATGAAGAGATTGAGCCAAGAGGCCTGAATAAACTAACCCTAAGTTCAGAGTTGCCATTATTGTGGGAGGCATCGGGGAGAACACATCCGGACTTGTGTTACACAGTAATCATTGCTGGGTGTCAGCATTCATCAGCCAGATGGTCAGACCCACAATTAATCAATTAGGCTGGGATGATCAACTGGACGAAGTTTTCCCCGTTGGTAAAAAGCCCTCATCATGCGGTCAAGGCCAATAGCACTTTTATCCTGTTGCTTTTGGAGAAGCTTCTAAAAATTCTTTTCTTTTTTAGGCCTCTTGTTACTGGACACTGTTAGGCTCCAAGCTGCTTTGACAACATAGATACCCAAATAGAGGTTTTCACATAACAGATTTTCAACATCCTCTGTGTTCAAGTGTAATGTTTAATGTATCAGATAAAAATAAGCTTTTTAAAACAGCACTGTAACAATATATATTCAACTGATTTTACTAGATTCTTTGTGTTGATTCCACTCAATACAGTAGAACAACAGTGAAAAGGATTCTGGAAGCTTATAAATATGACGTAAACAGCAGCAACAACAATAATAATAGTAATTCATTGAGTATTCACCATGAGACAGATACTGCTATGTCAAGGTTGGATGAAAACTGAGTCAGTCTTTATAATACTTCAGTGAGGATGATATTGTTACTTCCATTTCTAAGAAATGGAAACTGATTAGAAAGTTCATTAAACATTTAATAAAGATGTGTTGAGATGATTTAGTACTCTTTGGGATCAAAACTTAAAATACACGTTTTCTTACACATATACATTTGTGCCTCCAAGGGATAACAATTAGGAATATGTCATAGGTCTTTATTATTCCTCTTTAGGGAACTTCAAGGAAATCTTTTACTAATGTTTCCGAAATCTGTTGATCATACTCTGTTTTTCATGCCAACTGACTTTAGATTGCTTTCTTCCTTATTTCAGTGTCATCACTATGATATGCTGATAATTCTCTGTCTCTAGTCCAGTATTCTTATCTAGATGTCTACTTTAAAGTGCGTTTTATATACCAAGACTTTTTATCAGTTGCCTTTTAAGGCAATTTGTCTCCTCTGAAACAAATTATCTAGCAATGATTTATTTTTTATGTTAAACCCGTTTTGGTTTTTTGTTTGTTTGTTTGTTAGTTTTTCTTCTGACTTTTATTCTCACTTTTTTCTGGCTATATCGTGGTACATAGTACAGGGAGAGATGTTTGAAAATTCTGTTGGTAGGAACCGTCACTTCCTAATAGAGGTCTCTACTGACCCCACTGAACAGAAATATGGACACATTGTTATAGTTCCCTGGGTTTTGTCCTTCAACATGTTGCACATCTTTTTCTCAGCCCTTCACTTTGCTCAAGCTTGATTTAGGGAATGCTGCTTTTAACCATTTCATTCTGGTTATACATGGGTTCTGTTGATTGAAATGTTTACCTTTGAGATAATCAGGCTCTTGCTGATAATTACATTATTTTATGGAAGGTGAGGCTTCTCTTGCTATCTAACAGTAGTGCTTTGATTTTTGTTCTGCTATATACTGGGGAAAGAAATATCAAAATACCAGGACAATATATAGGTAAGCACCATTTCTTACATTAAGGTCAGGAGCACGTGGAATAAAAGGTATTTCAGAAGTCTTAACGAGCATCTTTTATCCTCCACCAGTATCCTCTGGTGGGGAGGGCTGCACCAGTATCCTCTTTTTCAGACTATGGTACTCTCTTTTGCTCTTGCTGTATTTGGTAGGCAGCTGTTTTTTCCTTTATGCCCCTTTTTCTACAGCCCTATATTCTTCCAACTCAGAGCTGATGAGGCTCTTTCATTTTGACTGCAGTATCCCTGTGTATTACAGAGTTGAGCCCTGCCATCTAGGCTGCCTTTTGCTTCATTTTGCTCCTGACCTAAAACCCCCTGCTATTCCAGGCCTGGCCTCTCATGACCAGGGACTGCTGACTCATCCTGGCTTGTGCCAAGCTGTGCAGTCGCTTAGTGATGTGGACAGGAGTTGAAGGACTAGAATGAGATCACTGAACTCATTTCACTTGTTGCTTACGGTACAGTCCAGCATGAGCTGGAAACGTAGGAACCTCAGCCTCCCGAGCAGAAAGAGTAAGTAGATTAAACACACCGCATCACCAAGTCCTCAACAAGCAGTGGACGGGTGGCGGGTGGGGGATTGCTTTATCATGGCCGTGGCTAGGGCATTCCAGTTCATCAGGAGTTTTCTTTTGTCCTCTCTTCTTCCTCTCCTCCAGTTACACCCCTTTCCCCCCTTTCCTGAACTTCCCTTCTGAAAATGTCCGAATGGTACAGCAATGATCTGGGCAGAAATGAAATTTTGCTAATAAGCAGCCTCCGCACAAAAACCCTGGAACAGTGACACTGCTGAAACTGCTTAGTTTAGTCTGTCTACTGGGAACTCACATGAACTTCCCAACAGAATTCAAGGTGATGAAAAAACTTTTTTGTTGTTGTTCTTCTTTCCTTCTTGATTCTCTTTTTCTTTCTGTTTTGAGGGAGGTAGTTCCAGGAGACATGGCTGAAATCTGGTGTGGTGTAAAGTTTTCCGTTGGGAGACAATAATGTACATTCCTCTGGCAGGATGGGATGGGTTTTTTTTTTTTTTTTTTTCTCTTGCTGTTGTTTATTTATAAGACATTTCCTCTCAGTTAGTGGAAGTTAGATCGTAAGAGGCTCCAGTGATTTTCCTTCCACCTCCCCTCCCTAATTTCTGTGCTTCAGCACTCTGGAACACTGTGAACTCGACAAACTAATCAGAGCAGGGAGTTTAACGGCCAGGCCTGGACACTCTCAAGAGACTGTGTGCTGATTCTCAGTCATCACTCGCTGGATCAGGAACCACAGTCCTGGTGAGTTGTGAGGTTCCAAAATTTGATGTGTCAAGGATTCTATTCTTGGTGTCTCTGAGGCAGGCAGGAAATAAAGGGTGTTTTTAAAAACAAAAACACAAGTTTTTTTTTTTTTTTAAAGCTAGCAAACAGTCAAACAGATTGATGAAAATTTTTAGTGTGCACAGCTGAGAGCACTTTGTGGACAATGGCAGAGCCTTGAGTCTATGCGCAGGAGAGCCTGCAGGCTTAGGTTTTACGCTGCCACACATGGCTGTCAGCCTTGACATGCCTAGCAAACGTGCTTGTGGAAGGAGGAAGATGGGGGGAGGGTCAGGGAAGCAGTGTTCAGGGTGGTAGGAGGGGGAAATGCAACTGGGATTAATTGTGCATTTGAAGTTTTCCTCTACCAACTTTTTAGGTATCTCTGTTCTGAGCATTTATGTTGTGTTCAGGGTAGTTACATGCCCAGCTAAGCAGGAAAGAGGAACTATAGTGAATATGTAGAAAAACAGAACAAAACAAAACAAACAAGCAAACTACATATTTTTTCTTTCTTTTTTTCTTTCTTTTTTTTTTTTTTTTTTTTTTTTGCTGGTACTGTTCTTCTAAAGATCACTTTGATAAGAACTGGTTGCTTTTAAATGTTAGAGAACCTCTCTCTACCTGACCCTTAGTAAAATACTATTTGTCGTGTCTTTCTTTGTTCATCTACATTCATGGTATTCAGCAAGAGAATGCAATGAGAATCCTTATTTGGTCCCAGGGAAATTCATCATCCTGACATAGGAAAACTAGATGACTGTCCTGATGGTTTAAACCCAAATATAGTATTGTCCTCAATATAAGAGACTGATTGAATGGGCTCTGGAAACTTGTCAAAGGAATGGAATGGGAGGAGTTGCATCCTGTCTGATATGAGGCTACCAGAGGAGCCACCAGTTAAGCTTTCACAGCCAATATGAGAACTCCATGTCGTTCCTAATAACTCTTACTCTCCCTGGAAGTAAAATTTCAGGTGGAGGGTATGCTTGTCTTTTACTTGTCTTTTACCTGTTTAGTGCTCTTCTAGAGGTATTTAATCTTATTGTGAATTCTTGTCTCCTTTCTAATTTCAAGAATCTGGCATGTCACAAAATATTGTGTGGGGAAAAAAAAAAATAAAACATGGTGGCCATAAAAGCATTTGAGTGTGTGGCAGCATCTGAAGTGAATTGCTCTTTGGAGAGTGGAAGTAGTCTGTGATGTCCCCAGTATGCTTCTCATAGGTTAAAACTTCCCGGAACCACAACCCAGCCTAAGAGGCACTAACTCCATGTTCTTAAATATTTGAGAAGATATGCTATTTTGTTTTTCTTGTCTTTGCTATTAACACATTGCCAGTAGATTCCTCTTAGAGTTAAAAATGCTTTAGCATTAGTTGATTTTACATTTAACCAGATGTGTATTGTATATGCCCATCGTGTGCACTCTTGTCCAAGCTGGTGCAGTGAGCCAACATGTAACACTGGTACTTTGCTTTGGAAAAAAATTTTTTTTGCTACTCCGGGCAGTTCAAATTCTTAACCATAGAACTCATGGATGCTTATGAGTGCCTTATGGAGTGCCTTATGGAGACTAACTCCTCCTGCAGCCTCATCAGAGTCTATCACTGACCTGTGGGAAAAGAGTCTCCCTCTTAGAACAATTCTTATAATTTCCGAGATTCATCAAATTTCTCAGCCATCACTGTCATAGGAAGCAGTTTTGTTAGGGTCAATATGCCAAAAACTGAATGTACACTATAATAGTTTGCCCACTTCAGTTAGCCCATGTTAGTTATGACTACTACACTGTTTATATATAATGTTTCTTAGGCATTTTTCATTATTTCTTTTATTTTCTAAAGAAAGAAGTTGAAGGGGAAAATGGCATAAAAGTGTTTAAATGTAGTATAAAAATGTAACTAGCTCTTAGGCTATTACCACCAAGAGTTACATAGGACATTGTGCCAGCCACCTTTAATGATCAGACTACGCAAACTCCAAGCAAAAATGTCTCTTAGTCCCAGGTAGGGTCTTATGGTCAGTGTGGACTATGCTGAAGCAACCTAGATCTCTTATCACTTTGAGAACTTTTTATTCTAGAAAATTACAACTGCCTAGAAAACATGAGGTAGAGAATAGGCAAATACAAGTATCTAAGAATACCAGTAGGTCTCAAGAAATGATATTTTAAAAACCCAATCTGCCTGGGAGATTTTCCTTATAGTTGCTATGATCTGGAGTTCTATATGGTACATGGTCATGGAAGAATTTCATGGCTAAGCTGAAGTATCTAAGAAGTCATAGAAAGACAAAACAGTGTATTTCTTTGAGTTTACATGGGTACATTAATATTACCTGATTTATTTCAGTATTATAATACACAGTATACAAGCAATAATTCAATTTTCCAGTGCTCATTTGGAAAATTTAATTTCATTAAATTAATGAAGATGTAGGTTTTAAAGTATATATTTTCTTGCATGCATGTTTTAGATGTAAGCACTTTGTATATGTTACATTTATTTGATTAGGCAGTCACAGTTACATACAAATCAAAATTCTAAGTAACAAAATTGTGATCGCCCCAATAAGAAAATGTTCTTTTCATTTGTATAGGAATGCTTTTATGTATTTCTGTAATTCTCTAAGAAAGAGACATGTTTTTACACTTGATCTTAGCCAAAAGGCTGAGAAGCAATGAAACATTTTTAAAACTTAAAAAGGACTGATTTATTGTGTCATATGATTGGGTAAATATGTTATCTTATAAGTCCATGTATGGATGTGTATATATGCAAAACCACATACGTATATTCAGATATTTAAAATATGACCAAATAATAGCCAGAATTGTTTTTGAATTCAACAAAACATTTTTAAAATTGACCTGAAGTGAAATGGACATTTTATCAGATTGAGAAGGTGCAAAACTTACACAAATGTTTATGAAGAGTATCTGCAAAGGAAAAGTTTGATTAGTTGATAAGTTTTGTAATTATCCTTCATTAAATAAATATGTCAGACTATAAACCTAAATTCTATTACATGCAACTTCAAAATGTTAATTGCTATATCTATAAAGTATTAAAATTAAGTAGAAGGGGATTAAGTTGTTAATAATTATCTTAAAATTGAGACTATATTTAATGAGTTCACTTTGTGAGAACTAATACAAATGGCCCGATTTATTCTAGTTTCCCAGCTGTTTAGTTCTATATTAAATACATTGACACAGAACTTCATTTACATATCAGCATCTGTAACTATAATTTTCTGAATACCTTTGCAAGATAAGTCATCCTGTGAAGTCACACTTTGTCTCTGAAGCTTTCCATGATAATCCAAACTTAAAGTGACCTGAAATTTATAGTATTTTAAAAATTAAAATATATCACTTAACATATGCTGCCTTGAATTAAAATTTGTTTGCAAGTGGTTAAGTTAAAGGGCAGATATTGTATTTTATGTTTATCTCTCTTCTTCCAACCAATGTCAAATTGTCTCATTGAATGGAAGATCACTGAATAGGTAATGAATGAATGAATGAATGAATCTCTACATGCCCAATGCATCAACAGCAAATACATATTGTTTATCATAATGGAAGAAACATGTCCAGAAAAAGGAATCAATAAATTCTTCTTTCAGCCTCTTAAAAACCCCAGTATTAGATCCTTCAACTAGTTGTGACAGCTATCTCCATCCTGTAGCTGAGGTAGATTTTCTCGTCCCTAAAAAGCTTGGGTAATTTCTGATGGAACATGGGGTCTTGAATTTATGGCAGTCCATTCACTTCCTAGGACTTGAGAGGGTGACCAAATCCCTAGCTTGGTTTGCTGATGCAATTTTGAACTAGCAGACTTACCTATAATGTATCATATTAACGAAAAGGTCTCTCCAGGTTATACATGCTTACAGCCAGTCAGTTCTTCCTTTCCTCATGCTCAACATAGAAGGAATTCAGGCTGATGTCAGATGCAGAAATACATGAAGACTGGCTATAAATGCCCTGTGAACTAGACAGGAGAGAGATGGGGCAGACGACAAAATAAAGACCACAGGCAGGAGGACAGGCAGCCAAATCATTTGTTCTGTCTTAACGAGCACTAATTAAATGCCCTGTTAGAGACAAATAATAGCTGAAAATAGCCAACCTCAATTGTTTCTGATCGATGAATAGAGGAATTGGTAGAATTTCTTGGTGCTGCCTTAGTCATTAAGCCACAGCACACTAAGACATCTTCAAATGAGAGGGACATCAAGTTGAGCCAGTCTCTACTGTACCATTTGCTAAATCCCCATTCTGGCACCAAGAATACCCTGCTGATACAAATCTCATCCAGAGAATAACTTCATATATTACAAACTGACTCTAATAAATGATAATTAAAAGAAACAAAAATATTGTGTAAACTATGCTTTAATCTCATCTATTATCAATGGTCAAGTGACTTGACAATCCCCCAACTAAATCTGATTCTGGGGCCGGTGAGATGGCTCAGTGGCATACGCGCCTGCCTGGCAAGCAGAAGGGCCCCAGTTCGACTCCCAGAACCCACATACGAAGAAAGGGCCGGTGACATCGCTCAGCGGCATGGGCGCCTACTGGCGCGTGAGGTCCTGAGGTTGACCCCCGGTTCCCACAAAAAAAAAAAAATAAATAAAAATAAATCTGATTCTGTCTTCTAAACCAAATTATTTTTCAGAGTTTCTAATATATATAAATGAGATCTTCATTTTTATTTCTTTACTTTCCTTACTTACTCTCTAGTAAACTGAATTCCTAGTTACAAGCAGCCAAAGGGAGAAAGAGAAGTAATTCACATAATGGATAATTAACCCTTGCACAATATAAAGTTAACTCTCCACAGACATGCCAAAAACTGAAATGTTTTTGTTGTTGAATTTGTTCTCCGTTGGGTGTTAACACATAGAGGACATTTCCATTAGCACAAACTTGGCACCATGCAACCTGTTCGTCCTCCAGCCATAAATACCACACTCACCTTCCAGTTCATTCCGGCAGGATTTGTAGTATAATGTCCTCCTGGGTAGTTGTGTACAAATCACTCTGAGGGCAAAACTGTCTGAGTGCCTAATCCACTTTTGAAAATGAAAGGAAAGGATCTGTTTTATGAAAAACACCAAACACAGAAAGACATAAATCGTAATAAAAAGTATTAGCACCTTGCATCTCCTGCTAATTGCCTTCCCAGGCAAGAGGAAACATAATAGTATAATAAATGTTAGATCATAAGCAGAGTGTAAAGAATCATCTCTGCCTTTCAATAGTGAATTGAACAAAAAAGAGCAAACCTTAAGCCACGCATGTATGTTTATTTAGTTTAGAATCCTAAATTAAGGGACTTCTCTATCTCACTTGTCTCAGGGGGATTATAGTATGACTAGTGTTGTTCCAAAGAGCAAAGTACAAAGACACTTTCTCCATTACATTCATTAGAACTGCATTTAACATTCATTCATAAAACATTTTTGAACCCCTACTGTCAGTTATTTTTCTAGAAGCTAAAATTGATTGATTTATTAACAAATATTTATTGAGGAGTTCAAAATATGTGCCAGGCTGAAGATCCTTTAGTTATTAAAAAAACAGAAGTCTCTGTTCTCATAGCACTTACTTTCTAAAAAGATGATAAACAAATACAGTGCATATGTAAAAGATGCAGCAGGTTACATGGGGATGAGTACTGTGGAGAAATGTGGAGGAGGAAAGAGAGAGAAAGAAAGACAGAGGGGACTAAGGCTGCACTTTCCAATAGGGCAGGATGGGAAGGCTTCATTGAGGGTACAGTGTTTGAGAAAAGATTTCACTGAGGCTTAAGAACAAGTTCATGGATATCTAGGCAAGAATATATTCTGCAATAGAACCATCAGCTGCAAAAGCCTTGGACAAGAACGTGTCTGGTCAATCTCACAGAAGTTGAGAATAGAATGGTACCTGCCAGAGGCCAGGGAGTAGGGGAGAGGAAGGAACAGGAAAAGGTTGGTCAATGGATACTAAATTACAGTTAGATAGGAGTTAAGAAGTTCTGGTGTGCTATTTCCCAGTGCATTGACGATCAATAACAGTTATGAACTGTATATTTTTAAAGCTAGAACAAAGGTTTTTTAAAAAATGTTTTCACCATAAAGGAATGATAAACGCTTGAGGAGATATGGTTAACCTTCTTTAAACATTATACACTCTATACATTTATTGAAACACCACATGATATCGCATTAATATACACAGTATATATTTTATGTACCATAAAATACATATATGTTTCATGTATCAGTAAAAATAAATTTAATTTAAATTTTAAAAGAAATTGTTAAACTCATATATATACATATAAAAATAAAATGCTATGCCACACACAAAGGATATATCTGCTGGGCACAGTGGCACATGCCTATAATTCCAACTACTCTGAAGGCTGAGGCAGGAGGATCAGTTTCAAGACCAGCCTGGGAAACTTAGTGAGACCCTGTCTCAATATAAATTTAAAAAAGGACTGAAGTAGTGCTAAGTTCAAGACCCTGGATTCAATCTCCAGTACTGAAAAAAAATATGTAATCTTGCAAGCTTGAGTGATTACAAGAAAATATAGGTGGCAGAATCAGATTGGGAAAACAGAAGAATGGAAGATGTGGTAATGGAGGCAGTGAGGGGCTCCAAATAGTGCTATTTGAAGGTATGTCTTTGTTATTGACAACACAGAGATTAAGTAGGACATGGCCTTAAGTTCCTCTCCACAAGCAAGATAGATAGAAACAAGTCAGAATAGTGTGGTATGCTGAATAACATAGCTGAAGGATGTTCAAGGAAACTTAGAGGCAAAAAATAGTGTTCAGCCAAATGTACCTTGGAGTGAAGAGTCAGGGATAGTTTCACAGATGTAATAAATCCTTGCTGGGCCTGAAGGATTTTCCCAGATGGTCAGAGGGAGGAAGAATTCAGTAAGAGGACCAGGAGGGCCAAAGGCACTTTAATAGGAAACAGTATTGCGGAGTTGGGGAACAGTATCACTGATGTTTAGTAGGGGAGTGGGGAGAAGTGATGCTGCTGTATATGTAGGCAGGGAACAATCATGTCAGGCCTTGATTGCCATGCAAAGATGTTTTAACTTCATCTTGTAGCATTTGGGGAGCCATTGAAAAGTTTTAAGTAGAGAAGGTTAATGATCACATTGCTTTACAGAAGATCACCCTGGTGGCAGAGTGGACGATAGATTATCGGAATGGGAGAATAGAGGCAGGGAAATGAGTTAAGAGGCAACTTAAATTGTTTAGACAGGAAACAATGAAGCCCTGAACTAGGACAATAACTATGGGAATAGATACAAGAGGAAGAGACTTGTTCAAGAGATAAGAGGCTGAATAGACACAATTTAATAACCTTTGGGCTGGGCATCAAGAGAAGGAGGAATTTTGGATTGCTCCCAGGTTTCTGCTTTACACAACTAAGCAAGAAAAGTGATGAGGAAGAGTAGGTCTTATACAGAGAATAAATTTGCTTTTGAATGTATTTAATTTGGGGAGGTTATTTGGGCCCCTAGACTAATGTCTACTAGGTACTATAATTGGATTTAGTCAGGAATACTGGAGAGAGGTCAGGAGTAAACACAAAACATTGGCAATATTCTGAAATATCAGCATCATGGTGGGAGTTGAAATTATGGAGTGGACATTTCTCAAGTAAAATACATTGAAACATGGCAAAAGAAAGCACATCTTTGGAGTATACCACATTTATAGAACAAAGAGAGAAAATGGAGGCTTCAGAGAAGATTGCGTGCAACTTTTTATTATGTGCCATTCACTACGGTAGGTGAAGGGGAGCCAAGATGACTGGCCACCAGATCCTGCCCCAGAACTACTCACAGTCGCACAACTATAAGAGGTTGTTATTACTCTCACCATAGGACAAAGCTACCAGAGGAAATGACCAAGTATAACAGTTAAAGTTATGCAGAATATTTAATTAACATCAAGGGAGATTTTTATAACGGAAGAATGCTGGAAAGTTTGCTGCTTGCAGTTTTGCTATACAGTTCATTTCTGATTTCTCTAATGCTTGTATGTGTATGTTCCAGTGTTAGCATGGGTTCAAGCTATTGGCAAAACAAGCCAGGTGTAAATTATGGTAGAATTGAAATCGATAGCGCTTTGAAGCACTGGAGTGCCCAGTTCACATCAGGGCGTGCGTCTGTGTTCACTGAAACATGGCTATCAAGTGCACCCCTAGTCATTAGATGTGTTATCCAGTGAATAACAGCATAATGATATTTTAACAGAGCAGCCTTATGATAAATTCTGCTTTAGTGAAACCCCATATACAGAACAATTTTTCCTGGCCGTGTACATTGCATGGCAAAGAAAGGATATCCTGCTGCGTATCAGAAGGCTGTAATTTCATTTAGGGGTTCTATTGACATCGTAAACTGCAAGAGCAGAGCTCAAGTGGCTATTTAAGTCATAGGAACTTCAAGCTAAAATTACTGCCTGGTCCTAATCGCCACCTCTGGGGGACTCCTGCCTATACATATATGCTTTATGTTTCTATCTTTGTGTCTATAAATACTCAATCACTCCAGGGGCTAAGGTGATAAGCTGTCCTAAAATATGACAGATATCTGTCACCTTTGTAGCTAGTATGGGCTTAAGAGCTAAAAGCAGTTATATTATTCATTGAAGGTCAAATGATAAAAGGGGCAAGACACCAGCCACCCCTACCCCTACAGGTTCACTGCAGAAGTGTTCCTCTTTTTATGCTTTAAGACAGTTTCAAATTAGGATCTTCCAGCATGCTGAAGCTAGAAAAAAAGAGGAACTTTTAAGTTTGTCTGTACAGTAGGGCTTACAGCCTGTGTATGCTTGCCCCATTCTTTCCCCCTTTGCCTTGACACATGCTCGCTTGTGAAAATAACAGTGTTGTAATCTTATTCAGTAAAATACAAGTTATATAGTATCCCATGAAACTGATTTCCTAGACTTTGAGATATATTCAAATAGAAAACAGGAATAAATAATAATTTAGCTAAATGTTTATACTCTAAGGAATTTCAGATTATCAAAGAGTATTTATTAGATGATGCTTTGGACTTGTCTAATAAGGAAAAATTCAAAATTATATGTTTCTCTTTGGATTTTAGTGAAAATTTCATACACATGTCTCCATGTGAACAATCAACTGTGTCAAAATTGGACAGTGCAGTTTAACTTTCTATAGTCATTATGCCACTGGAGTTTTATTTGGTCATTCTCTTTCATGATCTTGGGACTCATCTGTCTACATTCTGTTTTAATAAAAATACCAACAGATAATAATGAAATATATGACTCGTCATAAGGTAGCTGTATTTTTCAATCATCTTATTAATCCCTACACTGCCTTGTAGAGAAGGGAAGACAAGGAGAGGTAGAAGTCCACTCTTTGTGAACTGACTGAAGCTAAAATTTTCAGTTTTTATATTAGCCTGTCTGTTGTTTCAATACTTCATCACAGTACTTTTCTGTTGCTTAAATAATACAATTCAAAATTAAGGTCTATAAAAGTCAAAGCTCTCTCATCTGTCACCTTGATACCCTCATTATATACCTAAACAATATAATATGCCATTGTCATGGTTCTGAGACAGACTACTGATCTGGTAAGAATATCCTCAGTCTTGTATTATCATGGAAATGTAAAGCACACATAATAGGCAGACAGAGCTAAGCCTTGAAATGAGGGATTGCAACTCTCTAACTGTTCTCCTTAGTTTAGGCAGTATAGCAGCATGACTAAGAGCACAGACGTAAGAGCTATGTGACCTTGGGAAAACTATTTAATTCTCATTGCCTCAGTTTTTTAATCTATAAAGGAAGAGGAGGAGGATGCTAATCAGAAATTTATTTTTACCATAAAAGTATTTACCATTAGTAAAGAAAGAGTATTTTTACCATTAGTGTGAGGAATAAATAATCTAGTAAATGTAAAATATTTAAACCAATACCCAGTGCATAGTAAGCACTCATTGAACATTTGCTGCTGTTTTCGTCATCACAAATGTCATCTTTCTCATCATCACTTATTCCTGTGCTATAGGATCATGGTTTATACCTATTAGGAAAAAGCCTACATGCATGGACAAGACACACTTACACACACACACACACCGCACACTCACCTAGGAATGCTTACTTGGCCCAGCTGCGGGCTTAAGCTTTACCTATATGTTAATGTCAGTAGTACCCTAATCAGAGAACAAGGAGTCCGTGCTTTGGAAGAAATGTGCTTGGTACTGAATTTAACCTTACCACAGGTTTCAAGCCCTCAATACAAGATCAGTCCATTGCTGGGCCTCAATCCTATTACCTACTCACACTGGATGCTCTCATCTAATTGCTTGAGCCCTTCATGCCTCTTTTCCTTCTAAACTGTAAATTCTGTTAAGCATGGTCTAATCCAGAACTATTGATGGGTTCACCATTACATTTTCAGCCCAATAAATAAATGTAGGACAAATGAACAAATGAATGAATTCCCTTCCATTTTCAGCCTTCTGCCTTAATCCCTAGTCCTGGCTGCCTGGCATGCTAAATGCTGACCTTATTGTCTACCTAGGCCAATTTATTCTCTATTTTCAGTTATTCCCAGTCTTCCAGTCCAAACTTCCTTAATTACTTTGGTCTTCTTGCCTGATAACAAAACCCTCATTAGTAATATGCAGTCAATATACCAGACCTACCCTCTGTTTCTTCAGGAAACTATGAACACCACTCTTATGCTTCTTCTTATGTTTGCCTATGTTTCCTTTCCATTTTGAACTTGAATTTTAATCTTATAAATGATTCATTGTCCATCTGCATTTTAATCTGATGCTCTTGGTTTGAACCTTGATCCTGATCATGTTATTCACACACCCCTTTCTACTACATTTATCTTATTTTGAGAACTACATACTAATGTCAATAATAAGTGAGTGAAAACCAGTACCAAATCCTGTCTGTGAAAAGCAGTGTTAAACCACTTCAGCAGACTATAGGCCGTATCATTACTTTTGCCTCTCACAGTGGTCTTTATCTTTGCTCCTTGGTGATTATTAGAGCTTTTATATTCTGAACTTAGTCTCAGGTGACCCATACCTCCTTTAAGCATAGACTGGTGCTAACAATATCCAAACCTTATTAATGTTGGTATTAGTGTAGTAGTGTTCCAAACAGCAAATATTACATGTAAAAGAGAGACAAGCTAACAGCAAAATGCAACTTTATTTAAGCCAATAAAACCACTGGCAATTACATGTTGATATATTTGTATTATATTTCTTTTATTTTTCACTCTTCTTTTTTGGTATCTTGAAAAAGAAAAGATTTTAAAAGAGGTATAATTTCAATTTATAAAAAGTATAATGCAAAACTTAATTAGTAGTTATCACAGTAGTTAACAGTGTTAACCAATTATCAGAAACACAATACCTGCTCTCAAGGATGATATAGTTTTTATAATTTTATTGCTGAGATTAGTAATTGGATACTAAAATCAACTGGATAGAAATTATTAGCCTAATATTTTGCACCCAAACATCAATAAAGGATGGCAGTGAATGTTTTAGGAATCTGCATCATGGTGGCCTACAATAGTATATGGAAGACTTGACAATAGAGGGAGAACTTTAGCTGTAAGTCTAAAAGCTTAGCTTTGAAGGATGAAGGAATAAAAGGGCTTTGGGAGAGACATGAAATTGGTAGCTTCTAGTGTGATTTGGAAAAGATAAGGAAGCAGGGAGAATAGAGAAAAATTTCAGCCAGTTGGAATGAAGTAGGTGTGTAGAGGAAGTAGTGAAATTAGAAATGAAATCCACATTGTTGAATATTAGGATATGAACTTGAAAAGTCAGGTGGACTCTAACATTTACTCTTTGTGAGTATGAAAACTAAAACTGTCATACAGTTAGAATGCAATAAGCATTTGCTGAATAATTTGGAACATTTTACAGAGGCAAACAAAAATAATGAAAGCAGTGTTTTAGGAGTTAACTTCACTGTAATCTACAGAGTGTATTGAGAGGTTTGAGATCAGTTAGAGATGCTGCCTGAGGAGCAGCTCTAGTAATTTAGATACAAACCGATAGAAAATCTAATAAGTCATAACTAAGGAAATTTCAAAAGGGGTATTTCAAAAAACATTAACAGCACTTTCCATGTCTCTTCCCTACCAGCCCTAATCCTAGTCCCACCTACCTATAACTTTAACGGTAAAAAAACTTCCTCAACGGCTGGCCCTCTTCACCTTTTGATGTGATTTTAGTGAAGTCTATTACTCCTTATGGGGCAGGGCTAGGTTGAGGGGTGAGCTCTCAGGCTCACTCAATCCTCCAGCGAATTGCATTACTTCATGTTCATAAAAAACTCTCAGAGTTTGACAGCTTTGAGCATAAACTCAGAGGACACACAGACTTTTCTAGGCTTCTGGTTATGAGTTCCTGATATGCAAGACCTTGTGGGAGATCTTGCACACCATAGAGCACTGCTCCACTCAAGGGGATTCTGGAGGAGCATTCATTTCAGGTTCTTAAATATACTCTCAGTATAGTTAAGATGCCTGAAATAGCAATAGAATCTTCTACATTTTCTCCTTTCTTCAGTTCAACCAGATCAGCACTGAAAGGAAACCACAGGAGAAAGTATATTCTAGCAGAGATTTTAAGACTATACCAAGTTCTGTCATTACCCTGCGACATTCCCAGAGATCTCAAGAGTACTCTGGGACTTCATGAGAAACAGTGCTCATTAAATTGCTTTTGCTGTATGCCTAGTTCCCCCATCTTTACTTTCATGCATCCAGTTGACCTTTCTTGGATAGTTCTGACATTTTTGGAAGACTAAGAATTTGACCAATATATGACTTCTTCATTTAACTTTCTGTTAACCAAAAGTTATATGTACACTTTGCTTTGTTCCTCTCTTAAGGCAAACAACCTATTTTATGGTCGAGTGAGTGCCTTTCACTATGTCCTTTTAGGCAGGACCCTGACTTAGTTTTCTCTTTAGCTTCTGGGCTCAACAAATGTGTGCCCATGGTAGATCACATATACATTTGTAGACTCTTCTGATTTCATAGATTTTAAACATGGGCATACCTCTGTGACTTTTGCATCCTCAGTTCTGTTTTTATAATGTGGAAGGTGCCTCCTAAATGCCAAGCTCTGCTGCCGCCCCAGCCTGTCAATCTCAGATACATATTAGACCTAATTTTGACCATCAGTTGGGATAGAGAATGTGAAATTGCCACCTTTGCTTGTCAAACCTATATGTCTGCACAGTGCAAAGTAGCACCACTTACAGGAAGAGTATTTGGAAAATGAAGCAGGGCTGTGTGAATAGGAGACCTATCAGCGTACACTGGAATGACAGGATTCTGCCCACAAACTGGGATTAAGACCTGCATATTGATGCTCCTTTTCACCCATTTGTGAGTGATGGGTCTCACCCCATTAGTGGGTGCATGTGTTAAACCAGTGGGAGCTGTTATGCATTCTCTGTAGGTCTGTGTGAGGGAGCTTTAGATACACATAAATATGTACTTGTTGACAGATCTCCGTATTTATCTGCCTGTCAGTAGGAGTAGACAGGGCACAGCTCTTTGACGGGCAAGAACTACAGGTTGATGCTACGCTCTTGCTGCTGCTGTTACTGCTGCTGCCATGGCTGTGGTTGCTGTGGCTTTATCTTTTGACTCCTGAAGGAGGCTAGGGGCAGTTTCTTACTTGTTCCCACCTAAACTGGCCTCTGATATAATTAAAGACACCTATCAAAAGTTGACTCCTAATGTTCTTGTGGCCAACAGAGATGGACTGTCCAAAGTATGCTCACCTACCATAATTTATAATCTGTATTCTTTCTCTTGTGCTTCCAGAGTCCACATTATCTTTGCTATCTCCAGACACTGTCTGTTCTGCTGTTTTGATGCTGCCCTTTAAATGTATTTCCTGCTATAAGCTGTAACCCTCACTGTGTCTTAGCCTCTGCCCCACTCAGGAGACAAACATTTTCCCAGTAGGAAAAATTATTATGCTGTAAGCTTCTAAGAAAAATAGTCTACTAAACTAGATGCTGGGCCAGTGAGATGGCTCATCAGCATAAGCGCCTGCCTGGCAAGCGTGAGGTCCTGAGTTCGACTCCCGGTACCCACATACAAAAAAAGAGCTGGTGATATCACTCAGTGGCATGGGCACCTGCTGGCACACGGAGTCCTGAGTTTGACCCCTGGTACCCACAAAAAAATAAATAAATAAAATAAATAAATAAACTAGATGCTTATTTTAGCAGCACTCATTCCCCTACAGCTGTACACATTATTGACCTTCATAATCTCACTCTATAATATTCATTATGAGAAAAGGGATTTTTTGCCCCAAATTTAAGATTATTGTGGTGGTAAACTGGATTTAAGATTACATCTGGCAAAGCAAGACAGGCAAACAGACTTGTATTTTAAATTTAGGCCTAACTGCCGGTTTAATTTGATAATGGAAATTAATTATGCAATTCTTAATGTAACTACAGTACAACCACAATTAACAGATTCTTTTTTAATAGTCATTGTCCTTCCCTCCCCTGCTTAAGAGGATGTAGACCATTTTTCCCCAAAGTTCAATTTTTCTCAAGAGTATGGAATTATTGCAAAAGAAGTAACAGAAATATTTTTGTTTCTTGGTTAGTTGGTTTGATATCTATTTAATAGAAGCCCAACTAAAAGGCACCCACAAGTGAGCTCATCTTAATATTTCTGACTGTGTCTTTCTAAAACATAAGTGAAAGAGCAGACGAGTTTTTTCTCAGACTGAATTGGTGAAGAAACTGACTGACTGAATCAGAGAGATGAGACGATTTGAAAGGGCTTCTACCTTTCAAAAAGGTATGATACAGATGTTTCTCTAAGCAAGACCAGTACTGGGCTCAAACGTGGAGATCCCTTTTCCTGTTTATTTTTTTCAAGGTTGCTTTGTTGTTGTTGTTGTTGTTAATTAATATCCTTGAGATGAAAAAAGGCAAACTGATTTTCCTGAAATCACTTCCAACAGGATAGAAATTAGTAATCTAATCAAACATATGGACACAATGAAATAAGAGTGGAAAGAGAAACTCTAGGCAGTTAAAGGCTATTGACCAAGCAATGAATATAAAGTTATTTTAAAGGAGCATATGAGTTTATGGTTTGGTAAGAGAGTCTGCACCTGCTTAAGAGGAACAACAGAAACATGGGAATGGGTGATTCATTAGAAGTAAATAATGTTTAACTTGATGTGGCCAAGGTCTCTCTAGGACAGTGTTTCCTAAACATCCTTGATCCTAAGAATCATCAGGGTCACCTGTGAAATACGCACATTCTTAAGCCTAACCCAGACCTAGAAACTTCGTGGAGGGGACTTGGCATTTGGATGTGAAATCTAGTAGATCATTATGATTAGGGAAGTTTGGAAAATAAATGCTCCAAGAGATCTTTTTCAAAAAACCTAAACAGTATATGGTGTATTACTTTATTCCATATCACTTATCCTTCTGAAACAATTCTCCCTAGTCTCTTCCTAGGAATTTCGAGGTATTTCAAGTGAAACAATATTCTTTTTCTAGACCAGAATTATTGTTGCTTTTTAAAAAATCTCTTATCTCTCCTTATTGCTCCATCGTGGTGACCTTAAGACTTTGTATTCCCTTCCCTATCACTTGTTACCCCTGTCTAATGAATGGTCATCACATAAAATAAAAGGCCCCAGATAAAGAATTTGGAGCTTAAGTTCTAGGTCTGGCTGGAACACAGAGCTATGTGGTCTATACTTTTATGTACCTTTCATCACTTCAATTTTTATATTTGAACAGTGATGAGGTTGCACACAATGCTATTTGTAAATCACACCAGATGTACATTGTTACAGATACTAAATATTTCCCACAATCTTGTTGGCAGACCATAAGCATATATGATGAGTTTTTGCTTGGTGGGAGATCTATCCAGGCTTACATATGCCCGTAAGTACTCTTATTATTTACAGACTGTTCCCTATTTCTAAAATCAATTTGAGTCACAATTTAGTCTAGGGTAACTCTTCAGAAAATTCACTTCCTGCATCATACTGTTAGAAGTGTCTTTCAGGGCAGTCATTGACATGAGTTTGCCAATTGGATATGACAATAAAAAGTTTATCATAATGGGTACTGATTTTTTAAGAGGAGGAGAATGCATGAATGAACAAACAAGCTTGTGTCTGTACTAGGTACTAACACTTGCAAGTCCATGGAAGCATGGAAGATTATACTCTTCAGCTAAATATTGGGGAAGTTGTAGTGAAAATAATTTTTAAAACACAAAAATACTCATGGCTGGAGTTGCTGTAAAGCTATTAGTAACCATTGGGCTGGGAGAGTAGATAGATAGATAGATAGATAGATAGATAGATAGATAGATAGATAGATAGATAGATAACTGCTTCAGAAGTTCAAAGATGAAGACAGAGAAGTATAGTGATGGAGTTTATATTTTCTAAACTCCCTTGTCAGCTCAGCATGACAGTGTAAATACACATGTGACAGTGGCCTATGCACTCATTCACACTTCAGGGAAGCCTGTGGTTTCCTTTTCTCCTTCCATTTTAGCAGTGGGCAGCCTGTAACCTTTTGATCAAGCTGACTTTGTATGTTACAGGACTGAACTCAGCTGTACCAAACATCCTTGAGGAAGTTGACATTTGTGTACTTTGAAAGAAAAAAAAGGAAAGTGAATCCCAACTGCTTCCTCCTGCCCTTTTGATTAAGAGAACAGTAAGTCAGCAGGAGAGGTGCTGCTTTTAACAAGCAGGGGTTTGCAGCAGCTGATTGGTATCTTTCTTTGAAAAAAAGTAGAAAAGATTGATGTTAAACAACACTAATCAGAGTTGATTACAGGGACTGAATGAACTCATTGATGGGAAAAAGCTATGGTTCCATAGACAACAAAAGAGATTAGATAATAGTCAGGGGAATAGTATTTGGAATAGTTCTGCTCATCTCTGACAACCAGGAATCAGTGCCTCTCGTTTCTTAACCATCCCTTGAAATAGGCCTGTGTGTACAATAAGTACAGTTCTCTGCTGGTGACATTCTTCTCACTGAACTCTGCCTGGTGGGCTTTTTTCCTCGTCATTCAGGCCTTAGCCTTCCCTGATCACTTCATCTGAATTGGTATTTCCATCACATTCTGAATGTGGCTGAAACCTCACCTCTTCCTATTCCCAGACATTATCCTGTGCTCTGTTTGGAACCACCTGCAGTTTCTTGACTGGTTCATTCTGAACTTTTTTTTAAATTTTCTGCTATTATCTCTACTTCTCTTTAGCTCTTTTTATCCTCTTTAATCTTTCTCTGGTCAGCTTCTTCAAGTTTCAGCTAAAGCACCATATCCTCAAAACTCATTATCGAGCCTTCTCATTAAAAATCAGGTTCCCGGGGCCGGTGAGATAGCTCAGCGGCATGAGTGCCTGCCTGGCAAGTGCAAGGTCCTGAGTTCGACTCCCGGTACCCACATAAAGGAAAAAAAGGGCCAGTGACATCGCTCAGTGGCACAAGCACTTGCTGGCAAGTGTGAGGTCCTGAGGTCGACTCCCAGTACCCACATTAAAAAAAATCAGGTTCCCACACCTTTGTTCTCCCACAGCTATTTATGCTTAACTCAATTATAACAGCTTATCACCCTTACATATAGCTAGTTGGTTGTTTACTTCCCCTTCTCCCAACCAGACTGAAATAATTGAGGGCAGAGACTGTCTGTTACCTCTGTGAATCTAATGCTAGCAAAATACATAGAACATATTGGATGTTTAATATAAATGAATGAACAAATGGATACTCCTTACATACCTACGATAATTTTTCAAAATCGTTGACTGAAGTAAAGAAACAGAACCTAGGAGAAGAAATTCTTCCACAGAACGGATAACTCACTGGTTACCTGTTCACTGAAACAGTCATAAGACAAAGTAAATGAGAAATCAAATTTAGGAGCTTTCTTTTGTGTGACTTCTAGGTTGTTCCAGATAGCACTCTGACTATAAAATGAAGAAGTCTTTGGGAAAATAGCTTATTGGACTGATACTATAGTTTTTGACTAGTGAATGAATGTGTGGTTTCTTTTAAAAAATTGGACTGCGGCTATATTATTATCAGTATTAGCCTAGTGTCATATTTTTCCTCATGTTAATAATCCTAAAAATACTGAACATATCATCCGAGGTCTTTAAAATCTTGATAAATATTATCTAACTAATGAAGATATTATACTCATTATTTTAAATAATCTCATACATTTAAACTCCTCAAGCAATGTTTTCTTGTTATGTAGCAACAATTGGACATCTAGGCCTTCTCCATTCAACATAGGAAAAGTAGACCATAGAAGAAATCACCCTAGGCTTTTCAAGAGTATTCATTCGAAGTACACTAATTCACAGTTGAAACAACTGGATGTCATTTTACATTTTACTGGTAACTCCACTTGATTCAGAAAGGAATAGCTGCATAACCTCATAAGGATGGTGCAGAGCTAGAGAAGGAGGACCCTGATGCATTGTGGTCTTGGGATGTCAAATACCATGTTGCCACATTTGCCCTAATGGTGGTTGCACCAATGGCTAAAAGTCAGAGGAACTTAATGGGATTCAGGAACCATTTCATTATTGCAGTGCTACTTTCATTTCACTTTTTATGAGATTGTTCTTGCTTAGTTCCTAAATATTTTTCCAGTGTTCAAAAATCAAAACTGTATTTAAAAAGCCTTAGCTCTTTCTCCCCATCCACCTCTTTCCTCTTCTGTTCCCACTGGTGGCCAGTTTTATTAATTAATTTCTACATAGCCTTCCAGTGGTCTTAAAATGCAGAGAAGCAAATATATATTTTCCCTCACCTCTTCACATAAAAGCTAGTCCAAGTTTTATAAACTTTTCTCAATCTTGCATTCTTTGATACAATTTCAATGTGTTTCTCAATTTTCCATGTTTCTCAATTTTGCATTCTCCAGTATTTCATAAAGATACTTCTACATCAATTAATCTTTTATCCAGTTATACAGCATTATATTATGTAAATACATTCTGGCTTATTTTACTAGTCCTTACTGTTAAACAATTCTTGTCATTTCAAACAATACCCTAGTGAACAACCTTGAACAAATAATTTCACAAATGTGCAGGTTCATCTTCAGGATTAATTCTCAGAAGTAAAATTACTCATCAAAGGTATACATGCTTCTTAAATTTTGAGAAATTGATCTTAGGGGTTGGATTACTTAGCAGTACCATAAAGTAATATATGAAAGTACCATTTTACCCTAGCCTAAACAAAATAGTGTTTTCTTTAGACTTTTGAAATTTTTAACAGTAGTATAAATAAAAGAGCATCTTGGTATAGTTTTAATTTGCATTTTTCTTATTATTTGTGATGTTAAGCATCTTTCATATGTTTATGGTATTACTTTTTTCTTCATCTGTTTATCTCTTTTGGCTTTTATTTCTGTAGGATTGTGGGTATTTTTCTATGGATTTCTTCCTACTTATATAATAAGATGACAATCATTTTATCCATATGAGATGCAAAAATGTTCCCATTTTGTCTTTTTAATTACTTTGTAGCTTATGGAATTTTTTGCCACATGGAAGTTTCTTTTTAATATAATTTGATTTACCAGTCTTCTATATGGCTTCTAAGTACTGAGTCATAGGTAGAATTCTAGTCCTTTACCATGGGAAGATTATAAAAGCATTCACTAATTTTTTCTCTTAGCATTTTTGTAGTTTCAATTTTTATATTGCCAAAAATGATCCACTGCATGATATTTTTAATCCAAAAGATATCTTCAGGTTTAAAGAGGATCTGAGGAGAAGAAGCCATACTGTTAGAGCTTGATGAGCTGTGGCTGACCTAATATTTGTAAAGTGCATTAAACATCTTTCCTTTCTGCTAGTAGGATGCAATACAATTACAATGAAAGAGAATGATCTCGATTTAAAAATTAAAATTAACAAGCATATTCAGCCTTTTGAGGTGTTCATCTTTTTCTTTCTATGTTACTCTTTGATAATTCATTTGCTTATTTGTTTGTTCTCTTATTTGTGAGAAGACCATGTGCTAATAGAAAAGGCAAAGTTAATGACATTACAGTATCTATTGGTTCACATTCTACTACCATAAACAATTCAGCACTAAAAACTCTATGATAGTACAATACAACTGGCATGGATAGAACATAGCCCTTGAAGTCAGAAGCCCTGAATTCATCTGCTTTACTGTAGAGCATATCTCTCTTCCATGATTTCCATTTCTACAAAATGGAAAGGATGGGGTTGTTATTTTGGTAACAGTAATAAAAAATAGATACATTTTTTAAAAAAATGCTTTGAGCACTATAGAAAATTAGTTCATGAAGTAATTAGCTGATGATATTTTCAAATTACATAGTAATGAATTTTGGGAGAGAGCTTTATGCAGAAAGCTTTTCTTCCACATCCCAGTTAATATTTGCTTACCCTTCTCTATATTTTGCCTTCATCTCCACTTCAACAAGTACAGTATCTGTTCTAGATGCTAGGAATACAACAGGAAGCAAAACAAACATATAGAAATAATCATTGTTTTCAAAGAGCTAACATTTGGGAGGGAGGTGCTAAAAAAGCCAAATGCATACAGAAAACAAAGTATATCAGAAGTCAGTACATGCAAAAGAGACAAAAAAGAGGTAGCAGGATAGAAAGTATAGGGAAGGGCTACCTTATGATGACTAGAACCAGAGAATCCTAAACATTTAGCAGTGAACCTTAAAGGATGTGTAAGAAGATCTCAGAGTTTGACATTCACTAAAATGACTTTCTGTGTCAGAGGGAGAGCTAAATTAGACGTGTAAGTAACCAGTCATTTATGAAGATGTTGGCACTAGGCAAATCAAATGACAGCTTTTGTGAAACTTTTCTGTAGCCATCTCACGTGTGCTCATGATATCTCTCATCTCAGCCAGCCTCACTATCAGCCTTCAGGCAATGCTGTAGAATTTACTATTGCGAATGAAGGACCAATGTCCATGTGATAAAGAGCTAGCAAGATTCTTTTCCAAATCATGTGATATGATTAATTTCAATAGGTGACTCATGATAACCTCAGCTGGTGTAGGAATCTTAAGCTATGAGGACTTTTTCTTCCCCAGTAAGGTAACATAACCCCTGCGGAGCCTAAAGAATCAAAGATTGTTAAGGATGATACTACAGTATACTGAAATTATGAAAGCTGAAGAGTTGTTGACTGTACTTCTTCAGACCTAGATTACTAACAGAATATCCTGTGGTTGATACACATGTTCCCCTGTGATCTAACCTTAATTTACCTTCTCAATTTTTTTTCTCTACTCTCTTTCACAAACCGAATTATTTGCTTTCCCTAAATCAGGCTAAGGAATCAGCTAATTTTGGTTAATGCTGCTTATTCTGCCTGAAATGACTTATCCTTATTCTTTTTACCCTGAAATCACAAGTATATAATTTAAAGTATCCTCCCTCTGGAGTCTCCTTCTTTTAGCCACTGAGACCATGATTTGTATTTGTTTTATCTAGCTATTTATCTATTATCTATCTCTATTTAGCTATTGGTCATCTAACCATTCTTCCCCGAGATACTTGATATTTATTATGGAATGAATGAAGAAGCTTTTTCTTTAGAAATAAGAAAGATTATAAGGTGGAGAATAGAGATAGAAATGAGAATACAAAAAACAGTAAAATGAAGGTAGTTTGAATAGATCCTACAGTCTATTTATGGCAGAATATTAAATACAATATAAATGCACCTGTATGAATTTTTCTAGAACCAGAGAGGCTGTCTGGTGGCTCCCCAGGCTGCCAGCATATGCAAGATAATCTGGAACAAGAGCTCCTTTTGCAATTCATGAAGAGTACTTCTGAGCTGATACACCTAAGCTAGCTCATCTGGGTGTAGGACTATGCTGACCTCTCTCACTTGATACTGGTTGACATGCTGAGGTTGGATTTTGTTTCCTACTTGAGTTCTAAAGATAAGAATGAATACATTTAATAAGGCTTTTGTGCCCTTGATGAGTTGCATTTGGTATTTTGAAACATCACTGCTTTCCCCAAGATGTGGATAGCAGATGATTTATTTTTTAAATTCCATTCTTTCTAAATATTTTCCACAAGTAAAACAATGTCCTGAAAGAAAGCATTAAAGCATTCACTTAAGTAAAAGTCCTAGTACCTCAAGAAAAGGCAAGCCCCAAGATGCAGCAGGCTGTTGGCATGAAGGACAGTGTGGGAGTGTGCAGCTTGGCCTGAGTCAGTAACATGAAAAGCTTATATCTGATGAGACCAGAGTGAGAAAATAGTTCTTCAGCCTGAGTCAGGTTTGGTTATGAGTAGAAGGTGAAGTCAGTACTATTTAAGGTTTCACTTTATTTATAAGCCTCACTACTAAGTGTAGAATTTCCAAGAAAGTAGAAGACATAGCTCCTGGCCAGAGGCTTTTCTATGTAATGAATATGATGAAACTAATGCAAGTACTTTTAATGCATATGACTGAAACTGGTAACCAAACATACAAACTACACAGAATACTAATTAATATGCCTAATTGGGAATCTCACATTGAAGAAATTTTGTATTGTATATGATGTCTGAGATAGGACCTTCAGATGAAGTATTGCTGTTGCCTAAACATTTCAGTAGACCTTATAACCAGACAAAAGGAAAAGAAGGAAATCATGTCTAAAAATTGCTGGAATAGGGCCAGTGAGATAGCTCAGCAGCATAAGTGCCTGCCTAGCAAGCACGAGGTCCTGAGTTCGACTCCCAGTACCCACATAAAGAAAAAAAGGGGCTGGTGATATCGCTCAGCGGCACAAGTTCCTGCTGACAAGAGTGAGGTCCTGAGTTTGACTCCTGGTACCCACATAAAAAAAAAAATTGCTGGAGTAGAATCAGGAATTGCCAGACCAAAGAGACTGAGGAGAGGGAGATAGGATCTAAAACTGCTGCTGACTCACAGACTGCTCTCAGTAAAGCTGCCATAGATCCAACCTTCCCTTGAACCTCTGCCTTCCATCAAGTGTTCATCTCAATCTGTTAGGAATCTTTTTCTGTTATTTTATAATGTAATTGCTCTGTGATTTGATAATAGAAGTTAAGCCTATACATTTTCATAATCACCTTCTCCAGAACACATCCATTATGCAAAGGAGGGAAACTTGTGTAGCAATAATGATAATGTTTTATTTTAGGTATACTAAGTGCTTTCATCATATTATCTCATTTGGTCTCACAATAAACCTCTGGGTAGGTGCTATCCATTATAGAGGTGAGGAAAATGGAGTCCTATAGAAATGTTCTAACATTTGATTTGAAATCCTCTACGCTTCAGGTTTCTCTCTCTCTCTCTCTCTCTCTCTCTCTCTCTCTCTCTCTCTCACACACACACACACACACACACACACACAGTAATAGAAAGAACAGAAAGCACTGGGTATGGTCTAGACCTCTGAATAGGAGTCATTAAATCTAATCTGGAAAATGATTTTAAGGAGGCTTTGGCATCAGCCTGATAGAGATTTGCATCTTCATAGCTTTTTAATAGATCTGTGACATTGGGCAAGTTTTTTTGACATTTTAAGCCTGCATTTTCTCATCTATAAAATGGAAACAATATTAACAACAACAATAATATAGGTATTTTGGAAATAAATGAAAATAATATGAGTAAACTACCCAATCCATAGAAAGCAATTAAGAATTAGCCATAAAATTTTCATGTTTTGTCTTTTCATGACTGGCAACAACAATGGTAGAAAAAATTTTTAATTTCTTGAAAGGAGAAAGAATTACTTAAAAGATGAACAGTAGCACCCAGTGTTTTTCATGAAATAGAAGGTTTATACCCTTCTTCAAAAAATATTCCTCAACAAATAACGAATTTTAAGGTATTGTAATCATCAGGTCATTTGCCTACTACATAACACCACCTCTCTTCCTTAGGCTGTGAAGAAAGGGTAAGTCAGTGTGCCTTTCAGGAAAGCATATCTATGCTTCAGAAGAGAAAAACATTTCTGAGTCCTCCAGAAAGTATTTCAGTGCAACATTGTGATTGTGGGGCATCATGAGGCCACCTCTGCCTCCAACTCCATGGCTTCCATAATGAGATGCCATGTTCTATCCTGAGGCAGTCCCAAGATCATGTTTTTCAGAGGACAATAGCAGACAAAGGAAGGACATGTGTAATTTTGAGAAATGTCGCATACAACCTGAGCTGCTTCAACATTTTCCTACTGATCAAAAACAGTGTTGTAGATGGTGGCCAGAAGGGTATATGGCAGAACAGCACATAGTGCTTTTTTCTCCTCAACTCTGCCTAAGGGAATATAAAGGCTTTTTTTTTTTTTTTTCTACTCCAGATTTAGAAGGAGAAGAGACTTTACAAACCTGACATTACCCACCAAAAATTCAACAGTTGTTATTGTTCATCAAAGAATTAGAAGTGGCTTTGTTTTTGTATTTATGCTTTTTATTTAGTGTTTTAAATTTCTTATCACTAGCAGAAGTCACATTTACATAATTTATTTTGGATGTATTTCTTTCTAAAATAACATATAATAAGTGTTCCAATATAGCGAAAAAGAAAAAACTCTCATAACCTTGCCACTTAGCTATCTATGGCTTTATCGATCAAACATAGGGTTTAAAACTTCAGACAGGACAGTATAATATACATTAGAGTAAAATTATCTTTCTCATCACCCCCAAATACCTTAGAATGCATCTTGTTTTTTATATCCTCCCAGAAAAAAAAATTTATGTGTATGCTAGTATGTATATATTTTGTTCCCGTAGGAGGCATTGTACCATGCATAATGTCTTATAATCTTTTTAGCAACTTTACAGTATTTTTGCGTGTGTGTACCATAGTTTTCTTCAACCAGTCAACTGAATATTTTGTGTACATTATTACTTACATAATCAGAAAAAAATAACCTTTTTAAAAAGTCTTTACTAGATCTTAGTCTAAGATAAATCAAACCTTTCTGTTTATTACGTGGACATAGGAGAAAATCATTGTTTGTATGTGTAGGTATGTATATGTGTGTGTGTGTAACATATTAGAGAAGATTGCCTTGAACCTTAATTTTACAGTATAAAAATTTTACTATATAAAATGTCAGAATGGCCACAGGCAAAGTGGATAATGTCTCTTTGTGAATTGTGGCCTCACATCGAAGTTGGCATACTTCTGCAGAGTTTTAATGCAGTCACTGATTACAGTGTCTGAGACTTTACTGCAATTTCCATTTGAGTTAAAACTGATTTTGTCTTCAAAATAAAAGCCTTTAAAAACAGGGAAAATAATTATTTTTCCCATGGCAGGAAATCTAAATCCTTTCATTTGATCTCCTAACATAAAAAAGAAAGGTAGTAAGAAATCACTGAAAACTCAGTGCAGAAACAAAACCTTTGTTGAATATTTAGGCTATGGAACTTTATTCTCAGACTACTTGCTAATGGATAGGTACTCATGACAAAGAGAGCTAGATGCAAAAAAATAATTTATACCAAATTTTATTCTAATTCTAGCAAAACAGTCATTGAAGCTTGATGAAACCATTTTGCTGCAGATTTTTTTGAAAACATTCACCAATGTGGTTTTTTTTGTGTGTGTGTGGGTACCGGGGGTCGACCTCAGGACCTCGCATGCCAGCAGGCGCCTGTGCCGCTGAGTGATATCACCGGCCCTTTTTTCATATGTGGGTACTAGGAGTCGAACTCGGGCCCTTGCGCTTGCCAGGCAGGCGCTTATGCCGCTGAGCTATCTCACCGGCCCACCAATGTGTTTTTGAAGGAAGAATTTTATTTGTCGGTTTGATGTGGTTGATCTATGTAAAATGTGGAGATTGTACAAGTCTAATACAGAAAAGTAAATATACAAGCAAGCCATATTCTAACCTTGAAAATGTGGCTGCTTTTAATGACACAGTGTATCAAGGTCAGGAAAAAGTGCCCTCAGCAGATGGAAGATTTTCCAAGTAAAAAAGCTTCATTTACATTTAAAATATATTGAGTTACACATGATTTCTAAGGCATAATTGGTTGTTCTAGGTATAACCATGGTTTGTTTCCATTATAATCATATATCAAGTAACTGATTTACCTCATATATTTCCCAGCAGGGGTTTTCTCTGGAAAAGCAGGAAAAGAGAAGTGGAAGAGGAAGGGATCCCTCCATAGCCTGTGATAAACCCACCAGGTGTCATTACTTTCAGTGGGAGTCTGGAAAGAAACTGCCAGAGGACACATCTGAATCTTGGTGAGAAATAGATTTCATGACATCTTGACTTTTAACCTTTAATGCACATGGAGAACAATTTAGGAGACTCTCCCCATGTTTATTTCTGCCTGTGCTTCCTCACTTTGTTTTATTTTGAATTTGTAGTTAGGTAATATATTTGAACCATATTTTGTTCAGAACTAGTTAGTTGAAGCTATTCTATAAGTATTATTTTAACTTTTAAAAAAATTTTTTTTTATTTTTATTAGTACATGTTTGCAGTCCGTACTGATTACATTCATTGTAGGGAATTACTACATATACAAAGAACATTTCAACTTTTTTCCCCTTTCTTCCTTTCAACTATATCCCCCTTTTATTTTGCCAACATCAGCTTCATTTTTTAATTTTATAAGACCTTGTATAGTTAATTATCATATATACAGATTAAAAAACAGACTAATAGGCCAAAAAACATATAAAACATGTAAGACAATTGTACTAAGTCAAGGTGCACCTTTAGAGACACTGTCAGTGCTGGTTGCACTGACTAAGGATGTCCACGTGCCAGGGAACACAATGCATTCAGAAGACTCGCTCTCATAGCCTTTGTTAGGAGTTCTGACGAGCTTCAGAGATGAGATGCCACATGCTTTCATGTCAGCATTTCGGAAGTGATTTTTCTTTCTTTCTTTTCCTGCCTCTCTGTATTCTCTCTCTCTCTCTCTCTCTCTCTCTCTCTCTCTCTCTCTCTCTCTCTCTGTCGGTTTCATGAAAATTCATTTATCTGTGACATTTAAAGACTCTGTCTGAGAGGTGTCTGGAGCTGTGGCTCGCTGTGTATATCAATAATTTCTTAGAATCTGGCACTCTGTCAATATTTGGGGGACTTGATAACAACTTAAATGCAGAGCCTGCCAGCCATCTTGCTCTTAGTGCCTTAGTAACAGGTCCGAATGAGTGTGTATTAGCATGTCAGATCTTTTCACAACTGGCAACACTTACTAGATAGTTCATAGGCATCTTACATGTGCTTTCTGCACCTTTCTGTTTATCTGCCTTATTTATATGATGCCATTTTTCACACTGTATACATAAAAGAGAATCTTAGAAAAGTATTCTTACAAAAACTGAAGTAAATGGCATTGTACAATCTGGATTTGGTGAGTTTTATCAACATCAGTTGATAGTATATTGGCAGTACATTTTAAAAATTATATTCTAGGTGATTTTTGCTTGCTTTTTTTGTTTTATTTATATTACTGTATTTGAACCTAAATTGTCGTTGCTGTTTTATGGTAGAAATACACATTTATAAGTCCACTGGGACTTTCTAGGTGAAGTATCTTGAGCTTCTGTTTTAGCCTAGTGTGATAGATTTGTAGGTACATGAACAAAAAATATTTAGAGGTTGGAGAGATAAGATTGCCTCTGAAACAAAAACTACTTCTATTTTCAAACATGTCTTATTTGTCATCTCTGTTATATAAGTGAAATGGGTCATGTGTAAATTTAATCATTATAGCAGTATTACATCAGCCTTCCCAGGATAATAGCATATTGACCTTTCATGGTCTGTCAGGAAGACCCATAGTGATACAACATGTTAGTTACTGAATACTGTGTTTTCTCAACCCATGTGTAACCTTGACCATATTTTGTGATACGAAGATATCAAGAATCTGAATTTTAAAGACAGGAATAGGAAAATGAGAGCTTACCAGATACCAGTCTTATCTTGGAAATCTGTCTCCAACATAGGGAAAATGTGAAAAATCTTGCCAAATTTTAGGTCTTACTCAGATCAAATAATCCAGGTGTTCATATAGCCACGAGAATATCCTAAAACTCTTAGTGCCCCTAGTGGAATCATGAAGTGGCTTCCTCCTTAGACCTGCCGGACCAGCTTTAACTCCTAAGTAGAATGGAGTTAAATCTTTCTGAATTTTGATTTTTAACTCAGGTCTCTAACATTTGGGTACTTGACTTCCATGTGGGCTTCTGAAATCTGCTACATACAATGCAAGATTTTAAGGTGATTTTTGTTGGGCCTGAGGAAAGAAATTTCTAATAAATAGCATTAATGCAATTTCAATACAACAACTGAAGACTAACTCAGGACCTCTAGAGTCTTTAGTTTTACTCAGAAAGGGAAATTTCCGTATTTATCGCCTTATAATTATGAGTCTTTTGTAGGGTTTAAAGTTAATTTGACCAGCTATAAATGCTATCTTCTGATATTGTGTCATATTAAAGATAGTCATCTTTTTTAAGACCAATTAGTCATCGTCATTGGTAGCACGAAGTTTCTTTGAAAATACTATGATGAATCAGGCAGCATGTATGGACAGAGGAGTCACAAAGCTTCCATCTATCAGAAATCATTTGGTAATATAAAGGCAGACCCCAAAATTAAACAAGGAAAAATGGGCATATAGATCAAGAGGATGAGAAGGAAAGCAGAGGTATACATGGATTCGTAACAAGGCTTGTATCAAGGAATTTAGTATTTTTCTTTCTAATTCACATACAATAGAAGAAATTAACACAGAGATTATAATGAATAAACACACATGATCTACTGTTTCCATCTATACTTAAATCTGTCGTGGTCTCAGATAGGAAGAAAAAATGGCACAGTATGCAAAACCACAAGTTTTCTTATGCCACCAAACCTTCAACTCAAGCTACAAGAGCAAAGATCTTCAGTACCTTCCTTCAATGCCTTAGAAACTGTTGTCTATTTTTGTTAGCAAGACTCATATGCTGTGCTAAGCATTTACCCTCTTCTTGGGATTCAGAATTTAATGGGTATATATTATATCTGTTCTTCATTTTACATAGTGGAATGTTAGCTACTAATCCTTTCTGAGGCAAAGGAAGAAACAGGTATGAGATGAGAACATAAAATTAGCTTGCAGAATTTGTATTTAAGAATAGAAGAAATGCTCTTTTCTTTAGACACACTTTGGAGCTATATTTGAATCTGATGGGTTGAATTTAACCATCTCTTTTTATGAATACTATAATGATCTCTAAAGTGAGCAAAATTTGTGTTTTCTTCCTAGAAATCCTAGTAGCTTTAATTATTTCTTCTCTCATATGTATATTGTCTCCTGATCACAGAGTAAAATGAGGGATATGGGAACAGTGGGACATAAGTGCTGGGGATTTTCTGTCTGGTTCCACCTCAGGGAGGAAGGCGCATGTGACTCTTCTGCCTTGTTTACACTGCTTGAAAAGAAATCGCTGCCTGACTGTTTAGGTAGTGATCAACAGAACTCTTGAAGGTGTACTTTGAAAGGTCTACTTACCTTAACAGAAAGTAAAATCTGCTGATATTACAGAGATGAGCTTTGTTGATGCCACTGTAATGCCTTAGTGATAGGCATACTTAAATAGAGATGCACAGTTTCACCCCAAAAGGCACTTGCGGGAAATGGACTACCTAATATCACTAGTTCTGTGTTTCTAGTCACAGGGATACCTTTATTCAAAAATCTGCCCCCATATTTAGTTCATGAATTTCTTTATGTAGTTTATTTATTGTGATTTCCACCCCTATGCTACTGAAAAGTCCACTTGCCAACTTTCAATTCAAAAGGACTCCAAGCAAGGAATTCTTTTAGGAACTCACATCAAAAGATCTACTATATAGAAGAATTTTTGCTGCACATACCACAGAATGGGAGCATTTCCCTTTGTTCTTTTAGAAGGCATGAGCTTTGCAAATAGCTGCATACATCCCTATAATGAAAGTTCTCTTTCCCCAACAATTAAATAGCATATGCTTTTCAAATTCTACTGATGTAATAGTGGCCTGGAAGCTACCTGCTTAACCTTTAGTCATGAACCCAGTGATCTGAAATAATGAATACTAAGTCAGGTACATGGGCCCCTGGGAATTATAAGCTGAGAAAAGAATATTCTGGGCATGTATAAGACTAAGTAAACCTACCTGGGCACAGTAGCTCACGCCTAAGATCCCAGCACTCTGGGAGGCTAAAGCAGGAGGACTGCAAGTTCAAGTCCAGCATGGGCAACTTAACAATTTAAGGAGACTACGTCTCAAAATTTTAAAAAAGGTTGGGGAAAGGATGTGCATTAGGATGTAATTCAGTGCAAAGGTCCTAGGTTCAATCTCCAGTATCCCCAAAACAAAAAAAGTAAACCTGACAGAAAATTATACAGATTTACAAAAAATACTGGATAATATATTACAATACATAACATCTTTCACTAAAGAGTAAAATTTCTGAGTTCATAAATTTAATAAATACATTTAATATGTAATATATTTATTAACAATATTATTGTATTTACATTCAGTACAATTTTAAAATAACTTAATATAGAAATTAAGGCTCTTGTATAAATGCTGTTTTGTAGCTGAATGCCACAGAAGATTGCTAATGTGCTCAGGTTGAGTTTACTAATTTGTGGGTGATGAAACTTACACATTTACTTTTATTGTCTCTTCTCTGCCAAAAGGAAGCTTACTATTTAGGAAACTGCACCTCAGTACAACCATTTAAGTACTTCTATATTTCAAGTTAAAGCCATGGAAATCTAACTCCCATTCTCTGAAATATCCTAGGAGAGTCCTGTTAAAGCTGATTTGGAAATCTTTTTATGATACCAAAACATGATGCCTGATAATACGTTTTTGTCTTTTTTGGCCCGATGAGAGCTCTCCTAGACTAAGGCAAAGCTAGAGCTATGATCTAACTTCAGATAACTAGTAGAGCCTAATATAATGTTGTCTTAAATGATAAAGATTTCTATTGTTTTGTGTGAAGCACTTCAGAATGCTCAAGAAATGACTAGCAGGGTATCAGAGTCAATATGGAGAAATATAGACGTAGTATACAATGGAATCAGCCCTGGATTCTAGTGTGTGATTATCTTGATACATATTTTCCAATATTGACAAACCCAATGTATTTTAAATTATAGTAGAGGCATTTCAAAACTGCAAAACAAAATCAATTTTAATTTAAAATTGTGTTTAAGTAGTAGAAAGGGCAAAGTGTTGCAAAAATCACATTAACAATAAGCCATCGGAATTTCTAAATAATTGCAAATCACTGTTTTAGATGTTGGGGAAAGGGAATGTCCAAATAGCAACACTGAGAGACCCTTTTGGAGGCAAGACAATCGTGGCAATAAATACTCAGTAATACATGGGATAAACAGAATTTTTTTTACATAAAAGTTATTGTTAGTATTCTTTAGGAGAGAAAACAAATCTCACAAGTGCCAATTTATCATATATATGTTTCGTAGAACTATATTGGTTTGCATGTGCTAATGGATACCAAGCTAACACTATACATCTGAACATGCTTACTCACTTTTTTCCCCTTAGATTTAAGACTATGTAAGAGCAGGCATGTGACTTTCTTTTCAGTCTTCTTCTAAGTCTTGTATTTTCCATTGCCTGTGATAGCACAGTAAATGTCATTGCTGAACTGAAAATGAAGAATGACTGGCTCTGCAGGCAGGATAATATCTGAGGTAGAGTATAGGACTGTAATCAAGAGTGTACAATGTACACCTGAAATTTAGCAACAGCTATAACAGTAGAATATATAAGAAGCGTTGCAAAATATGGACATTTCTATTTTCTCTGAGCATAGATTAAACACTTAGTTCTTGTTCTGAGTTATTGACTCCTTCCCCCCAAAATTAAACTTAACATTTTGAGAAAAAAAAAATCCTTAAGGAAAAGTCAGATATGGTGGTCTTTTTTTTTTTTTTTTTTCATCTGAAAGAAAGGAGGTTAAAGTGGTGAGTTAACAACTTTCAAACAAGTTATGGGAAGAAAGAAATAGGACATTCAAAATATGCTCATACTTCAATAGAAAATCTTTGGGTTTAATAATGAGGTGCATTCTTGATAGACATCTTAAACACTGAAGGAAGTTGTAGAATATTGTGGGATTGGTCTTCCATGAACCTCTTTCATTTAAAGAGGGTAGATTCACATCTTTCTGTAATGATATAAAATGTGTCAGGGAGTCGGAAGAAATAATTTCTCTACGTGATTCATGTTTTTCAATTTTTCTTCCCTCTCTTTTTTAAAGCCACTTCTGTTCAGAAGCAAAAAAGGAAACAAAAAAGAAAAACTTGCCAGAGGTCACCAGGACTTTTAAATGTACTTGACTAGTATGACAGCATTAGAAGTGCCACCAACATTTTAGGGGGCACTGAAGGATCACACTGTTACCAGAGGGCTGGTGATGCATGCCTGTAATACCAGCATCTGGGAGGCTGGAGCAGGAGGATAGCAAATTCACTCCCAGCCTGAGCAACTCCACAACTGAGCTGAGAATCTGTCTCAAATTAAAAAAAAAGTTAAGAAGGCTGGGGATGTAGCCTATTGTGAAGGCCCCACATTCAATTGCTAGCAATGCAAAACAAAAAACAAAAAAATTAAAATTAAAAAAAGAGGAATCACAGTGTTACTATCATTTCCTATAATAATTGATTTACTACAAACATAAAAACCTCCTGAAAAGACTTACTTGTGAAAAAAGGATTAGTGTTTTGTTTAGTGTTTGATTAAAAATATATATAATAGACTTGTAATGGAAATTTATCACATTTCTCTCTGTTTTGTATTGTCAGTATTCAAAGTCATACCTATTACTGTTATACTTAAACCATTCCCTTCCTATGGCATTAAGTGTTTTGGATTCATTTCCAGAGCATTAAGCCAACATATGTTGGTGGTATTTGCTATAAAATAAGGAGAAAGGTCCACAGAATAAAATTAGGGAAAAGACATCTTCAATTCAAATATTTATGCATACCAAGCTCTTTATACCTGCCAAGTACTTTTCCAGAAACTGAAGGTAAACAGATAAATACATCTCTGTTGCTAAAAAAGCACTCACATATTGGTGGGAGAAACAGACATGGAAACATAATTACCAAGCAAACAGATAGATGATGGAGTAAAGATTTTTGGAAGGCACTGTATTGGTTTGTATTGTTTTGTGTGTTCTAGTTTAAGCTGCAGTCATGGTATAATTATGTTAAGGCTCTTTCACCTACAAAAGTATCCCTGTTGGGACAATAAATTATATGGTCACCTCATAAACAGCCATATCAATCAAATCTGCCTGAGGTTGTCAGGGAAGATTTTCCACAGAATGGGACGGAAAATGAAAAAGATTAAGACTGCTTTGCCACATGTATTACCTACACCCAAATGCAAGGGAAACAAGGAGTAGAGTGACTTTCATTTCTCTCGGGCTTGTCAGAAGGGGAGAGTAGGAAAAGAAGTCATATAGGGTGAAGGAGAGAGACAGGCAGGACACTCTATCCCAGCTGGTGGTATGTGATATGTATAAGGGTTGTCATTAAATGAACCATTCAACTGTTAATTCCCTGATGGACTTAAGACTGAAAAGTGGGTGAGAAAGAGCTAGAAGCAAAGGGGGCAGGGAATAGGAAGCCAAGTTAAAGTTAGATGTAAGAAAGTACATGTTTTACATGGAGAAGTAACCTGAAATTGGATGTGGCTACCTGTGAGGTTGGGAGCTCCCTGCCTCTGGTGGTATCAAGCACAGCTAAATGGTCACAGTGAACAAACTAGGACACCACTGGTTACATAATGTCCTTTACCATGTCATTGTCCAGTGAGTTACTGATTCTATGTGCATATATGCATGGGGCCTTTTTGAGCAGCTTTTAAGAATTCTATATTTGGGAGACCTAATAAGGTAATCTTTGAAAATATAGACATATGATGAAAAAAAAAAAATTCCATGAGCTAACACCTCTTGTGACCCATTCTGAGTACATTCTAAAAAGAGACCAGGGAGTGTAAAGCACCCATACAGGAAAATGGCCATCAGACATGTAACGTTCAGGGCCCAGGCTTTCCTCAGAGGTATCTACCACTTGGGCCCACGTTCATTTTGAGATGGAGTAGCTGCAGAGTCTTGCTTACCAGTCTGATTTGCATAGCTCTGAATTACATAAAAATGGAATTGGTGGCAAAGCTATCATTAAAGAGAAACAACACAGCAAACTGAACAAAGGATACATTCTGTGCAAAGTTTACACTGTTTCAGGGCTCCTAGTCATGGTAAGAAAGATGCCTGCCCCTTCCCTACACCTAAAAGGAATAACAGGAAAGTGACAAAAGGAGGCTCCCTGGAGGTAACATGGGAGTAAAGGACATAGTAAACTAAAATTAGGCACGCGAAGAATGAGAAACGAATTGGCAAGGACACAAGGTGATGCCACCAGATGTCCTGCATTAACAGCACAGAGATATGCGATTAGGTTAGAATCACTTTTCCCTCTTCCCCGGTTCATTGAAACAGGAATTGGTTGGGCCCAGGAATGGAATGACATCTTGATGAAGCTCCGCTTTCTCAGAGGCCTAGGAAGGGTGACAACTCAGCTAGAGCCAGAATCTACTCACTGGCCTTTTTATATCCAATTACTGGATTTCTATGTTTACGAGTTAAAATGCTTCCAGTAAACCAGAAAGAAAGGTCTTCTGAAAGCAGTGAAAATGACTCTAGTTAGTTGTTAATAGTACATGGGCTTTGGCATGAAGGAAAACTGGTTTCACATCTCTGCAATTTACATATTTATAGGAAGATATTTAAACTACAAGTTTTAGTTCCTACATTAAAAAAAAAATGGGAATACATGTTCCCTACCCACCCATCTCATTTTACATTGCTGCTTTCTGTCTGGTTCTAGCCTTGACCTGCTTCCCCAGAATATGTGTATATATATATATATATATATATATATATATATATATATATATATATATATGCATGGTGGCACATGCTTGTAATCCCAGCTCTCAGGAGGCTGAGGCAGCGGGATCACTGCAAGTTCCAGGCCAGCCTGTGCTACATAGTGAGCTCAAGGCCAACCTGAGACCCTCTCTCAAAAAAAAAAAAAAAAAAACCCACACACTTATTTATTTATTTATTTATTTATATCTCTGCTTCAAAACCTCGTGCTCCTCTGTTCTTTAAAGTTATACTTAAAATTAGCTGGGCATAGTGGGACATACCTATAATCCCAGCACTGTAGGTGGCTGAGGCAGGATAATTGCATATTTGAGCCTAGCCAAGGCAATTTAGGGAATTAGTGAGGCCCTGTCCCAAAATAAAAAAATAAAAATGGTCTGGGAATGTAATTCAGTACGAAGTCCCTGGGTTCAATCACCAGTAACATGCAAAAAAAAAAAAAAAAGTTCAACTAGATTTATATATAAATTCAGTACCAACAATGTACAAAAATTTAAAGCCATAAAAAGAATATTCAACAGAGAGTTTTGATCTTGAATTCTGAAGGCACTCTTTATTTTTTTATAACACTGATCCTGTGGCCACGCAGGCCAGGTGAACAGGGAACAGGTACTGTATTACTATTATTTTCTACTCTTCTCATAGGAGCTTAAAATAAATTGCCAAAAATCACTGGGTAGTTTCTCATGACAAATCTTGAGTTCTTGATAAGAAGATCTTGAATTCTTGATTTCAAATCTGCCAGGATTTCCACTTGCTATGAGAAGTCAGCCTACAGAAGATGATCCCGAGTGTTAATACTATATTATTATACTATTTCTCATCACAGAGTTAATGTTTTCTGGATTTATACTAGCCCTGTAGTTACTCATACAACATAGGGAGAAGGTGGTGTAAATTCCCCACTCAACAGTCCTTGTCACCAGAACTATCATATGTTAGTTCCCTTGTCAGTATCTGCAGCCGAGCCTTAGCTTGTAAGGATCTACTTGTTACAAGTGAGTTTATGTGCCTTGGAGCATATGGCCTTGATATATGATCCCAGAGCAAAAGAGCAAGGTATTTCAAGCTGGCCACAGTTTTATTGACTCTCACAGACTTGCTTTGTAGTCATTCCAATAAACTAGATGAGAAATTTCTGATGCTCCAAGCTATCCAGTCCTCAGGACTCCATTTCATGATTCAGAGTCCAACAAAACAACTCAAGAGTGCTTTTGTGTGACACTGTGACCACAGGGATAAATAATTGCTTAGTAATTCTCTTTGAGGCAGAAAATTCTAAACATGGAGGAACCATTTCCCCTTAATGGGAGCCAGAAATACTGTGAGTGCTTGAAATGGCATTCACAAGTCTGAATGGTAAACAGATAAAAACAGGAGCGCACCAGTTGCACAAATGACTTACTTGTCACAAACTTGTCATTGCAGTAATCTAACATTTCTTTCACGGAGCCCGATGGAAAGTATGGAACAAACAAGCCCTGCTGACGTTTTGGCTCTGTTAAGCCTTCCTCCAAGCTAAAGCATCTGCAGTGTCTTCCTGTTCTAGACCCTTTATCTACTGAAGTTAGCTGATACTGTAACATGTCAAAGAAATGTTTGACTATTGCATTAACAAGTTGATGACAAGCAAGTTATTCCTGCAGTTGAAATACTGCTGCTTTTAGTAGGCTGCTATTTTGACCTTTATTTTATTATAGAAAGGAACCCTAGCAGAGCAGAGCACTGGGAAGGTTCCAGTATTGTTGCCTTAGGCCTCTGCAGATTCACAAAGGCCACCTGTTGCAGTGGTGGTGGAGTGGGCATACCTGGCCATTTCATCAGATTATTGATAGGATTTCCTACCAAAACATAAATGTTTTGAATACATTGGATGGTCCCAAGGATTGCTCTTGCAGGGGTAAAATGACCTGCACAGAAATTCATTTTCTCCCACATCATCTCTGCGCCACCCCCATGCACGTTACATAACTGTGTGTGCTTTATCTAATGTTAATAGCTGGGAAACTTAAATGAAAATTATATACAGCAACTACCCACATAGTTTTGCCAGTTCTTCCTATTGGTAGCCTCTCCTAACCTTCTTATTCAGCATAATATCTAGAGCTATCTAAACTTCATGAGAGCCAGGCTGTTGTCTCATAAAGAGCAATGTGTCTCCCTTCAGCTTCCTCACAGAAACCTCAGGCAGTCCTTCCAAAGACACCATCAGCTCATCTCTAACTTCAGCTACCAGCAGGGAGTGCTCGGACTCTGTGCAACTGCTGACTCTTGTCTCTCTGAGGAGCCCTCCTCCCCTTGGGGACCCACCCTTGGTGATCTCCATTGGGTCCCAGCCTTATCAGCATACAGAACCTGGCTGGAGCCTGTAATTGGAACTTTGCCTGCGTGCCCCCATCCTCCAAGTTTCTGCTTTTGTTGGTGCCATGGGATATCAGCACTTAGAACATGCAGTATTTGCCCTAAGACTTTGGCCTTTTCATAAAACTGAGCTTCTCTTATTCACCAAGGTGTCAGGTACCTTGCATTCTTCTTAGACCCTTCAGGTCTGTTAAGGGTACACTGATAGTGTCTGGTCTAGTTTAAATATTAACACGAAAAACTTTCATTTTCTGACTTATTTTCTGGCTGGTGCCCCAGGAGCTTTCATTTTTAAAAATCTTGTGTAAAAATGATTATCATTGTTCAGCCATGAGAACCAAATCTCTTGCCAAAGTGGTGGTAGGCCCTAACTTTTTTAGACTTGGCTACTTGTCCACAGTAGTGTCTCCCATTTGAAATGTTTGACTTTACCCCAAATATCTCATGTTGCAATCTATACCTCTGCTTTGTGGAAAAACTACCTCAGAGGACAGGTGGGAAGGGTATAAGAAGAAGGCCCTTTTCTTTGCAGAATTTTAAGGATATTATCCCTGAAAAAGTAAGGATAGTTTGAGAAAACAATTCAAAGTTTCTGCAAAAGAAAATATGTGATTGAACAATTTGAATTTTAAGTGGAGTTTTACTGACTTTTTTTTCTTTTTAAATTCCTAATAGGATTTCCATAATGATTTTGTTTCCTTTCTTATTAGAATTTAAATAGCAAAGAAATTATATGCTATTTTTGATTCAGAAAAATATAAAATCTTTTTATAGGAACTCTTAAAATACACATTAGGAAATAGATAATGGCAAGAAGGAAGGAAGGAAGGAAAGAAGGAAGGAAGGAAGGAAAGGAAGAAAGAAAGAAAAGAAAGGTTCTGTCTTCCTATTCAGAGGGATATCTGATTAGTGTGTGTTTTAATATTTACTTATTTGTCTATTTATTTTAAGAAAGTAAGCAAAGGCAGAAGAATAAAAAAAAAAACTTTATACAGGAATCATTTCATTAGATCCATCATAGAGTATTAGGGTGAGAAGGGGTTTTGATCAGCCTGACTTTACATCACAACCTCTCATTTGAGAGGTGAGGAAGCTGAGATCCGAAAATGTTTAATAAAATGAACCAAGGTAAACAAGAGAGATTGTGCCAAAGCAAGGCCTAAAACCAAGGTCTGACTTTCAATTCAGGCTGTACCCCCTCCGACATTACTTTACATTTTTTAAAGCTTTCTTTTAAACGAAGACAGTCTCATTTTAATAATTTGCACCAATGTGTGTAAATCTAATAAGATATTTGCTTTTGTAGTTGCTGGGACTTCATATGGCTAAGCGAACTACAGAATGTGCATTTGAACAGATTGAAGATGTTTCTTTCTAAGCTGTGTTTTATCTGAGTAGTGTAAGGAACCTTTATTATTTCAATGAAGTTTTTCCTCTTAGAGAATTCCAACCTTGTATTTAAAAACATATTTTTAAATGGGTCTGTTCCTTTATAAGTATTTGTTTAACTGTGTCATATTCTAGCATTCTAGGAGATAAAAAGTCCTTTATCAGATTAACAGAAATCTGTTTTTTATTCCCACTGTTAGCCATGTTTATTTCGTCCTTGTAGTTGTTAGTTTGAACAAAACATTGATTAAGTCAAAATATCAACGTTTTTATTTGGGTTCTTTTTGTTTAACACAAGCAGAAAAGTTAAATATAAATTTACCTTTTGCAGCTATGATAATTATATACTCTATTTTTTATTTATGCAAAACTTATTTTTCTTTTTGTTTCGTTTCTGTTTTCGCATGTTCCAAACATCTGTACTGTGGCTGGTGGCGAGAGTAGCAGCGGCTGGCACTTTTCCTCTACGTTGTGAGAAAAAGAGAATTAGCTGGAATAAAGCCTTGCTTTCCATATGGTGGACTTGAAATGCAGCACTGAAAAGGTATCTTCTCTCTTTCTTTTCTGAAACCAGAGATGAAACCCATGAACAAATAGCAATATTGATGCCAAATCACCTGTAGATTCTCGTCAGAAAAGTCCTTGGCAATACATCTCTCATTTCATTGGTTCCAAAACCTAAATAAATAATCTTTGTACATTGGTAACATCTATCTATATTCAAGACATGTGCCTTTGGTCACCCACTTAAGAATGACTAAGATTCTACACATAGTTAAGAAATGAACTGAAAGTGTACCTTCTGGTTGAACAAAATGATCGTTTTGTAAGTATGTTTGACTGTGAGGTGCTTATTAATTCGTGCAATATTGGAATCGATTCTTGGGAACAGTGGAGAGGAAATGGCACTACTGTTTTCCTTTATCTTAATTCCAGTTAGGGTCTGTTAGTGGTCGGTGTCTTATAAAAATGTTTTAATGTAAAGTATTTCAAACACATACAAGTATAAAGAATGATATAGAATCCAGAACACAATAAATATAAGAATCCAGAACACAAGTAAAACAAACCTTAATTATTTGAAATATTTGTTTGTAAGCCTGTTTCTATTACTATTCTCTTATAAATTACTTACAGTAGAAAAATTAAACGTATAATTTGATAACTAAACTCTACAACAAAGTGAAACAGCCACATGAAACATTTATAGGACCTGTGAAAGGTCCCTCGTGCCTTCTTGCACTTGATATTCTCCAAAGCTTGGACAAAAGTTAATAATAATCATGAGTACTTTTATGTAAGTCATATGTTATAGTTTAAATTAATTTTCCTGAATATATCACTAAAAATTATTTATTGATTTTCTCATTGTTAGACATAATTTCCAATGTTTTCATTAACAAACAAGTTAATATTTATGTACATGTGCATACGGGGAGGTAGAATTGCTAAACATTAAAAAAGATGATTTTTTTTTATTTTAAAGAAAAAAAAAACCAATGATACAGAATTTCAAAACAAGATAATAGGAGATTAACAATGGTTATTATATCGCATATTGTTATCCTCAGAGCAGCTGTTCAGATTATAAGATATAAGCATGAAAAATTGATCAAACAATATAAGCACAAACCATTCTTTTCAGTGAACTAATAGAAATTCATAGTATAATTATCTTAGCTATCTTATGTATATATATTTTTTTTCTTCCTTCTACATGAATTTTAAACTTTACTAGACATTGTAAAGCTTCTCTTCAAAATAGCAATTTATATTCTTGGTAATCTGAGAGTTTCTCCACATGCTTCTTAACATTGGAAATGGCCAATTTTTTTTTCTATTTAATAAGGACTAAATAATATCTCAGTTAAATTTTTTTCATTTATAAGCCATTGAAGTCCCTTTTTTGTGTTACCTGTTTGTATCATTAGCCCTATTGAGTTGTTTTGCTATTGTTATTTTGGAGGGTTTTGTTTTGTTGTGGAGTAAGTTGTTTTTGTTTTTATTATAGTACTCTGGATTCTCATACCTTTGGGCCATAGGGAATAAAAATATTTTTTCCCAATTTGTAGTTTCTCTTTTAACTGTGTCTTTAGTAACAATTATTGAAAGAAAGAAAAAAAAAAAAACTTCTGATTTTAATGCAGTTAAGCTTATTGGTATTTTCCTTAATGATTTGTGCTTTTATGTTATTTAAAAAATCTTTCCACATACCCTATATTTTCTCCTGTTTTAAAGATTTGGCTTCCATACTTAGATAACAAACCCATTTTATTCTTCTTAACATGGATAATCCAATTATGCTAGCACTATTTAACAAATTAGTCACCCTTTACTGACTAATTTGCAATATCATCATTTGCCTACATCGAATTTGTTTTTAGGATTTTTATTTCATCCAGTATACTGTTCTTCTATCCTTGTACTAATATCATAGTGTCTTATCATAACATAATAATATTCTTGTTATTTGGTAAAGTAAATCTCTCTACTTTGTTCCTTTTTTAAATTATCTTGGCTCCTCTTGGCATTTTACTATTCAGTATGAAATTTAAGGATAGTTAAGTTTATCAAAAATTCTGCTGAATTTTATTTGAAATTACATTAACAGTGGAGAATAATCGGGGGAAGAGGTGACACTTTTTTTTTTTTTTGGTGGGTACCGGGGGTCGACCTCAGGACCTCGCACGCCAGCAGGCGTCCCTGCCGCTGAGCGATGTCACCGGCCCTTTTTTCTTATGTGGGATCCGGGAGTCGAACTCGGGCCCTCGCGCTTGCCAGGCAGGCGCTTATGCCGCTGAGCCATCTCACCGGCCCGAGAGGTGACACTTTTGCATGTCTTTTGCCCGTTAATTCTATACCTATACTTCTTTAGGTCTTTCTTTATATTCATAAACATGATAATGTTTTATAATTTTCCTCATGAAGGTCTTGTGCCTCTATTTTTAATTTCTTCACATTAACTTAGTTTCTTGTGCTTTATGTACAGAATCAGTCTTTCATTTCAGTTTATTGATTATTATTGGTGTGTATTCATTCACCAACCTTACTGAATTCTCTTATTATCTTTTTTTTTGGGAACCGGATATTGAACCCAGGACTTTGCACTTGCCAGGCAGACACCGTGCCGCTTGAGCTATATCCCTGGCCCCTTCTTATTACTTCTAATAGCTAACCTTTTAATTCTCTTTTCTACATGGACATCTGTATCATCATAAGTAATGACAAATTTTCTCTTAAATTCCAATTCTTAAATGTTCTATTTCTTATTCCTATCTTACTGTATTATTAACCCTCTATATAGTGTTAAATAAAAGTCATGATATTAGGAATAACTATTCTTTTTCATACTTTTATAGAAATATTTTGAAAATGTGATGCTTGCTTTTTTTGGGGGGTGTTGTTTTGTTTTTGTTTTGTGAATTATGTATTCCAAGCTGGCCTTGAACTCAGTAGGTTGGAGTTTGCCAGGATCCTCCTGCTAGCCTGGAATTCATAGCAGTCCTTCTGCCTCAGCCTCTGGAATGCTGGGATTATGGTGTGCACCACCATGCTCAGCTCATTTGGGATTTTGACAGTCAAAATTTCTATACTAAGGAAGCTCCCATCATCCATTTATAGCTTGCTAGGCATTTTTAAATTAGCAATACTAGTTAAATTTTATCTATTGCATTTTCTGTATCAATAATATCAATAAAATTTCCCATTAATATGTTCATGTTTTATACTATACTAATATATTTTCTTACATTACACATTTTTTACATTCCTGGAAAACATTTTACTTCATCTTCATGCATTTTTTTAATCCACTGTTAAGTAAAATTTGCTAACATCTTATGTAGTATGTTTGCATGGGGAGATTAGTATTTAATTTTTATTTTTTAAGACTGTTACTTCAGAGTCGTGGTATCAAAGTGATACTACATTCAGAAAATAAATTTAATATTCTTTTCCTAATTTCAAAATTGTTTATACTGTAGGGCAGTGGTGGCAAATCTATGGCACATGTATTATTTGTTTTTCTTTTAAGACAAAAGATGTTAATGTATGAAGTTTTTTTGGTTTTTGGTTTTTGGTTTTTGTTTTTCCCTGAACTAAAACCTCAGTATTCAGGTTTAATTGCAGGGTTGGCACTTTGCAATGAATAAGTGGGTTTGGGGTTGCAGTTTGGGCACTCAGTCTCTAAAAGGTTTGCCATCACTGCTACAGAGATTACCCAGGGTTATATTCATATAATTTTCAATTTTAAAATCTTTAATTATTACCTCCCTGTTATCCCCAATATTATTTATCTGAATCTTTTCTTTCACTAGATGCCAGACATTTTTCTGTTTCATTTACTTTTTTCAAAAGCTGGCTTTTGATTTTGCTTATTTACACTATTTTGTTCTTTGTATTCTGTTACTACTCTCTGCATTTTCTTTCTATTTTATAAAAGTTTAATGCCATTTTTCTTTGACTGGATGCATGAAGTATGACTCATTTAATTTCAAAAGCTTGTCTTATTTTTAAGTATTAATTTCAAACTCTATTCCTCCAAGTTTCTCATTAGCTGCATGCCATACTTTTATATTTAGTTTTGTTAAATTTTAAATATTTTTTAATGATGTTTTGATTTATTTTTAAGGCTGGAGTTATCTAAAAGTATAGCTTTTACTTTCTGAGCATGTTTACTGTTTTGATTATTGATTCTGAATTTAAATATATTGTAATGAAAGGATGTGGTTTTAATTGAAAAGAATTCTTTTGAAATGCCTTTTTGTGACTATTCAGTACTTAGACTTACTGCTGGGCCTGAAATCTATAGATAGGTTATCTGTTTCCTCAGTACACATTCTAGAGTGTTTATATGTATATTTCATTACATACTTTTCTAGCTAGAAAATAAAATCAACTTTTTAATATTTCTTGTACTCCCCTTTATGTAAGAAAAGTGCCTAATATGTTTTGTCTATTAAGTATCAATCTTGTTAGTGTAATTGTTGGAGCTTTACTTGTATCTGTTTTTCATCATGTAAAAATGTGCTTATCACTGATTTTTTTATAAACCAATGTTTAATTATATGTACTTATAAATTTTAGATATAACTGCCCACAGTTTTTGTTGGACCCTATGGCTTCCTTTCTGGGTTCATTTTTCTTATTGTTATATCACACTTAATAGGCAAATTTTTATTGAGGACCCTGGGTAGTATACTCTTTTTGTATGTCTAAAACTATTTTATCTGTCTTTTATTTTAAATTATAATTTATTTGAGTATTTTTGTTCAGCATGTTAAAGATAGTACTCAATTATATCTGTGACTATTATTCTGTCAACTATTCTTTTTTTTTTTTTTTTTTTTTTTTTTTTTGGGAACCGGGGGGACGACCTCAGGACCTCGCGCGCCAGCAGGCGCCCGTGCCACTGAGCGATATCACCGGCCCCTTTTTTCATATGTGGGTTCCGGGAGTCGAACTCGGGCCTTCGCGCTTGCAAGGCAGGCGCTTAAGCCGCTGAGCCGTCTCACCGGCCCCTGTCAACTATTCTTAAGAGAAATCTGCTATCGATTTTATCTTTTTACAGGTAATCTGCTTTTTCCTTCTGGCAGCTTTTAAGTTTTTCATCACCTGGTAGTTTCTCTTAAATACTATTAGTTGCGGGTTTATTTGTAATTATCAGTCATGAATTTAGTGTATACTATTTAATCTCAAGACTCCAATTCTAGAAAGTACTGATATTATCCTTTCCTGATCATTTGTCTTTACCTACATATTTTTCTTCTGGAATTCTTTTTTGTTTGTTTGTTGATTTTTCAAGATAGGGTCTCACTGTGTAGTACATGCTGGCCTTGAACTCTCACTTTAGGCCAGGCTGGCCTCAAACTCCTGGCTCTTCTGGAATTCTTACAAGAATTCCTAATCAATTTAACATATCTTGACTGCTATTTCATTTCTAAAAATTTCTCTCTCTCCCTCCCTCCCTCCCTCCCTCCCTCCCTCTCTCTCTCTGAAATACAGTATTCCTATGTAGTTCAGGCTGGCCTTGACCTCCTTATACAGCCAGCCTCACTTCAAACTCAAAGTGATCCTCTTGCCTCCACCTCCTGACTGCTTGGATTAAAACATGCACCAACACGCCTGGCTAAAAATTTTATTTTACTTTCTTTAATTTTTTTATGAATGTTTTCCTTAAAATTACTTTCCAGCTCATTGTTCTTCTGGAAATTGCCCTCTTAAGTTATCCCATGTATTGCACTTTTATTGTCAATGAACACAGTTTGAAATTTTAAGATTTCTGACCTATTTTTTTATCTTATTAGCCTGTTCTTATTTTACTGCTGTCTGTTTTTGTTGTACAGTTTCTTGTTCTGTTATGGTATAGTTATCTCGGAGCATCTCAAACATTCTCATGTTGAGATCACTGTGAAAGTTTTTAAAATCAAATTCGTCTGGAGTGAATCTTACAGTTATTGACTCTGTTGGTTTTTTTCTGACTACATTTTAGAATTAGATTTCTGATTACGTTTTAGAATTTTGTCTTGCAGGTTAGTGTTGGTCCTAGGAATTTTTGTGTTGGTTCTTTTCTTTGCTTTGCTTATATGTCCTAAACTAGTGCTTTTCCTATTGCTTCTATCTGGATCACTGAGTTCCTAGTCCCAGTTGAAATCTTAGACTGGCAGCTTTTAGCTTCATCTCCATAAGAATATTTGATCATAAGTCCATGTCTTTCTTTCTGCCTCTCAGGAACTGCCATCCTGTGTTAATAGGCAACAGCTGGCCAAAGATGTTGTAGCCTCTTGCTGAAGTAGTAAGAGGGAGTCAGGCCCACCGTTTCGTGTGAAGCCGTGACCCCATTACTCCAGGGACCAGGCTTCTAGACATCTTTGTGTGCTTCTGGGTCCATATTTCAGTATGCCTAAAACTTTAGCACCATTCACTAGTTTTGTTTCTTTGCATAAATAATCATCTTTTTAAAATTCAATTCTGCCTCTTTGGTTTTCTCATGTTATACTGAATTTTAAAAGTTGCAATGTATCGTGAACAATAAGACTTTGAATTTTTTTTACCTCTCTTTTATGTAGATACATCATTTAAAAACAAATAATATTATAAATTACAGTTACTATTTATTGTTACGTTTTGATGGGCACTGAGCTTTACATAGATTACCTTATTCAATTCTCTCAGCTATTCTTATTCCCATTATATGGATTAGGAAATTGAGACAAAATTAGCTAAATAAATTTTCACTTAGGAAAAAGATTATAATTAGTAAATGGCAGGAATAACATTTGAATCCTTTTTCCCCTGCTACCAAAATTGGTATTCTTAAACTGCTATCCTGTACTAAGATTCTGTAATTTTAAACTTATTTATTTTTAACAAATAAGTTAATTTAAATAATTTTTATTTTTGTTAAAAAAATATCCTGGTCCAAGCTTAGCATCTTATTTTATGTTTTCTGTGCTTTTATGCTTCCTTGGTGTTCTCTCCCTCCCTCCCTTGTCCTCCTTCCCTCCCTCCCTCTCCCTTCCTCTCTCTCCCTCCCTCTCTCCCTCGCTTTCTCTCTCTCCTTCTCTACTCTTGCTCCCTCCTTCTGTACCTTTCTCTCTTGATATATGATTGTATTTGTTTCATTCCCTATCAATCTAATAATTTGGAGGTATTAAAACATAATTTTTCTAGTAATAATTACTGTCATTTGCCCAAATAAATTCATTTCTATTTTCTTTATCAGCATTAATGAAATTGTATACTGTAAAAAATAAGGAATGTAAGATTCTGTTCTGCATACATCTTCTCCTATCACCTGGTTTCTCATTCTTTTTCTTGTAATACATTATATCAGGTATTAAACATTATTAATTTTTATTGATACAGCAGTAGAGAAGATGATCACCAAAAAGGTGACTTATTTTGGGTAGCAGAGTGCTTCTAGCACTAAATAGGTGCTCAGTAAATACCCTGAACAAATATGTTTTTTTGTATCACGTGCACACAAAGAAAGAAAACAGCTGAGATCTTTTTAGAGTCTTCATTTGCTACTGCATGACTTCTCATTTCATTTAAAACTGGAATTTTGTGAACTATTGAGCCACCATATAATACAATAAGTAACTTTCTGTGGATTCTTTTGTTAGGCAGATGTATGCTTTGTGAAGCAGCCCTTTGCAGTCAATGACCTTCCATTCAATTTAGTCCCATTCATCCCTATTTCTACATTTGCTCCTCTGCCCCACCCCGACCCATAGGATTCATACATATATTTTATAAGTCTCCAATCAGTAACTACTGTTTTCATTCTGCAAATGCTATGAAATTCTTGGATATGAAGTAGTGATTAAATGGCAGTCATTAGATCGTATTAACCCGTGTTCCTTAAGAATAGTTCATGTTGTGTATTGTTTAAGGAGAGGAATTTTTGAAGTAATTCCTATTGTTTTATTTTTGGTGGTAGTTCTCAAAATCCCCAACTGTAGTCAAAGGAAATCCTTTATATGAATTACTGGGAAAATGGATTTTTTCATTGATATTACCAAGAAACTTTATGATGATCTAAAACATGCTAGAGTAAAAGCACTGTGCTTCTACTGTAGCAAAGCAGTTTAAATAAAATAATATAGAATAGCAAAAAGAAAAAGAAAAAAGTATAAACTGGGTCATTTGCTGATGTGCAAATTTTATGGAAATTTTAATGACACATTTGATTGATTTATAAGGAGTATATATTATTTCTGTTACAAGAACACTCAAGCCTTCTATGTAGCATAATTTTAACAATCTTTTACACATAACAACAGATTGAAATTAAACTGTCTTCCTAGCTGTTTCTAGTCTTTAAATTAAAAAATGATTTTTATTATTCTCTGTTTAAAAGCCTTTGAACTGAGAATCAGGAAATTTAGTTTCTACTCCTAGTTCTGTCATTTAACTGGCTCTATGACCATGAGTAAATCATTGAACTCTTTGTGCCTGTTTGTCTTTTATAATGTAGAAAGTTAGAATTGATGCTTGAAAAAGTTCTTTCCATTTTTGTGTTCTAGTATTCTACATTATGTCTGTCTATATGCAGAAATACCCACATGTAAAAACTTAACTCTATGTATGTCCCGTATAGCAGTAACCTAAGCTATTTGACAGTAATCATGAAGAAATATCCAGGAGTGGGATGAATTTTCCCCTGAACAAGACAGTTGAATTTAGTTGATAAATAAATAAGGGGGAACCGCTGTAGGTTCTTCATCTGAACTGACATGATGAAAGTATTTTCAAAAGTATTATAGGGTATCATTGTGCAGAATGGAGCACAAGAGAAGTAATCTGAAACGCAGACCAGACTGGTTTGGTGCTGTGGATCAGGGTAAGCTAAGGAAAATGCAGACCATACTGATACAGAGAGGAAGTGTAATCAAAAGATATGAAGATATTATGATGTATATTTACTCAAAAATAATAGCTAAAAGTAACATTTTTAAAATCAAGAAAGGCAATACAAATATCTAATAAACATGAAAAAGTATTATCTCAGTAGCACTCAACACAATTTATAAAAAATAATAAATCTCAGTGCCAGTAAGTGTGCAGTAAAATAGGCACAGCGTAAGAAATGAATACATGTCTAATTCCAATTTACTTGCCTTCTGAAATACAGGCATATGTAGATTTTTCAGTTTCCTCCACCAGAACTGTATTATTTTGTTTCCATCGCCTGTTGTTTCTCAGAGTTTCTCTGTTTCCTTTTTTTGGATCCTTGTACCTTTGCCTTAGGTGATCAGCCTGCACTTCGACATTCCAAAACCTCATTTGTTTTAGAACTTCATTTTTTTCAGTCATATCTGCCATTAATATGCTCAAACCACATTTACATGCATATGAAATCACTTTCCCTTATCATGAAGGAGGAAGTCTGTCTAGATCATTCTGTGTGTTGCCAATTATCTTTAACTTCTAAATTTCTGTTATTATAAAAAATTGTTACTCTAGTAATGGCATTTTGAGTAATTGAAACATATGAATGAAGTAAAGGACACATTCAGAATGTCACTGCAAAGTCATTTTTATTGGTTGGAAAAAAATACTACTGATAAATTTATTAGGCACCCTTTTCAAGAATAGACTCTCAGTCATCTGCTTTATGTAAAAATGAAGAAACATAACAATTTACTGGATTCTACCCAGAAATTTGGCCAAAAAAGAAACCCAATTGGAAAGCATGAACCAGATAAAGTCTTATCAGTTCAAAATACCCAAGTACTTAGTCTGTTCCTTTTCTAATAAAACTGTATACGTAAAAGCATAATTTTCTTCAAAATCTAAATTCCTTACCTTAGCTAATGGCAAAGTACTGAAGAAACTAAAAGTTTCCAGACCTCACCCTCTGACCCTTGTGCCAGGAGAATGACCACACTTTATCCAGGCCTCCACTGGATCATCTGACTGTACAAGCTCATCTTTTCAGAAAGTTTTTCTGAACTTTTTCGGAAGGCAGAGACTAGGTGTCTTTATTACCTCAGGTTCTGTCAAATTGCATGATCATTGAATGGACTGATATAGGATTAGCAGTTTTATTATGATTATTTTACTATCTAAAATATAAAGAAAAAGTCACTTGGATATAGATGCTTACACTCTGTATTATAACTCATCTTAATAGCATTTAGGCAGTGTCTTTAGGATGATGATATTATGGGGTTATGAACATCTTTGAGAGTAAATAGCATTCAAAAACCTATTTTTCTTCAAGATTGAGAGTTAAAGTAGTATAGTTCTTAAGAGCTCTTTTGGTTATTAGTGTGGCATCTATAACAAGTCACTAAATCTCTCTGAACTTCAGTTTTCACATCTGAGAGATGGGAATAGGCCTTGTTGTGGGGATTGGATAAGAGATTGCTTATCAAACAGCTTGATGCTTGGCATTATGGCTAGAGTTAATGCCTCGCAGGACAGGTGTCTGAACTCGCACTTGCGTCTGGACCGCTGGGACACAGCATGTGGTAAACTACTAGGGCACTTACCTGACTCCACGTCAGAGAACTTAAGGGCATAAGTAGTGTTTTTCAGTCTTTAGGAGCATAAAAATTACTTGGGCAACTTGCTTAAAGCTCTGAGTTCCACCTCAAGAAATAACTAATTCAATTGGTTTGCTCTGGACTGAGACCTTAAAATACGTCTTTTTAGCATGTTCCTCGGGTTGTTTTGATGTGACTGGTCCTAGACCAAGCTCTGAGTAATCCTGGCATCATGACTGCATCCCACCCTTGATCATAGATCACCTCCAGCCCCTTGCATTATTCTGCAAGATTCACCCTTCTCAATGCTTGGTGGCTTTGCTGTGGAAAACATAGCTGTCTTCACCCCCTCACTTCATCCCACTGAAGATGGAAGAAAAGAATAGAGAAATCAGGGTCAATTGAGAAAACTTGAGTAGCTATAGGAAAATGTCAGTTATTTTGGATTATTTGGGCTAATGATTTGCATTAGTCCAAAAGTGAGCTGACTTGTAGGGAAAGCTTGAACTTCAGAACAATAGTTTTCACCCATAACTGAGGAATGGCTGGCTATAGTGAAAACTATCTCTTGTTTTTTTATGGAATTGCTGTCTATAGAACTTAGATGAATAAGCACAATTGAAGTGCAAAGTGTTAAATACATGCTTCGATTTAGTCAATGCATTTGCACATTGAAGTAATTACGATGTATTTAAAAGCATTCTGCTTGCAATACTTTGTTCTCCATTTCCTACAAATTAAATTAGTGAGGGGTAGATTTGATTTTTTACATCATTTTGAAAATATTTTCTGTTTCTTTTTTTAATTTCCTTAGTATTACATTTTTACAAAGTTCAAAACACAACAACTGTGACTAAATTCATAAAAATAAAACAAAAAGCCCGAAGTGCAAGAAAATGAAAAACAGCACAAAATAATATGCAGAAGAACAACATAAATCATACCTCACAAATACAGTTGTAGTACTATACTTTATCCATGTCCAATCAATTAATAACAAATACTCAGAGAGCAAATAGCTTGTTCTTTTTCTTTCTTTTTTTTTTTTTGTGGGTACTGGGGGTCGACCTTAGGACCTCGCGCACCAGCAGGCACCCGTGCCGCTGAGCGGTATCACCGGCCCTTTTTTCGTATGTGGGTTCCGGGAGTCGAACTCGGGCCCTCACACTTGCCAGGCAGGTGCTTACACCGCTGAGCCATCTCACCAGCCCTCATTCTTTTTCTTTGATTGAGATCATCAAATTTAATTATTCATCCTAATGCAAATAAATAGGAACAGACAGCACGTCTACTTAGAAAAATCATAATAACCTCTTGTTTTCATTGTGCTATATATAATGCAATGAATGAATGTAAAGAAAGAGTATAAAGTGTACTTTGCTTCCTTGCTTATAAAGCATTCAAGCAAGATTATTTATTTTTAAAATAAAGTTAGATTTGCAGAACCAAGAAATGGTTACGGAGCTATGTGATATAAACCGACAGACTGGAGTTTAAAGCCCAATTCTGCATACTGTCTGAATGATCTTTGACAAGTTACTTCACCTCCATGGGTCTCAGTTTTCACATCTGTAAAGTGAAAATAGTATCTATAGTGCAGATTGTTGTAATAATACGTATTTGAAGTACCTGACATTTAATATATTCTCAACAAATGACGGTTATTATTATTAATTCAAGAAATAACATAGAAGTCCCTCCCCCCAAAAAAACTAAACAGAAATATTCTGTGATCTCACTTTCCCAGGGGCTAATAACATGATTCACAGATTTTATCCTAGGACTTTATCAAGATTCCTACAGAAGTGAATGAATGTTTTACTTTTATTATTTTCTGTCCCCTTAAAATGTTTCCTGTAATGCAAATCAATGGCCTCGAAATACATGTTGAGAAATCCCCTTTATATTATTGGAGTGCATAGTTGAATGAATAAACTTTGCCAAAACAAATTATTATCATATTCTTTTGAAGACAAACAGTACTTTGGATTGGGCTCAGATAGGTCTAATTCTGCCTATTCTTTCTATACTATTATAACTGTAGAAGTATATATATTTATGCATAGAAGTGAAGGAGAAAGAAACAAGAATCATAGAATGAAATGTGCTTCTTAGGATACAGAGATGGTGCCCTGTTCAGTCCTATATTTCATATATAGAAAATATTCATTAAGTATTTGTTAAATTAAATAAATGAAGAGAAAATTGTTAAGAAAATTTCTGTATATCATATAGGAACTAGTTTTAAAAAATAGTATATACAGGTCATAAAAGAGAGCTAAAAACTTACCTGTGGGTATGAATAACTTTTGTTAGGCTAGTTAGGTTGGAATAATTAGATTGGTTCCCTGTGAAATGACAGCCATCTTTATCCAGGACCACCGATTCTTAGCTAAGTAGATAAGCCAGCAGAGTGACTGACCTTTAGTCAGAGAAACATGTTATATCAGGAATGGAAGGAACTGTGGAGATTTTCTAATGCAAGGTCCTCATTTTTCAGCTGAAGAAACTGGATGATGATAAAACACTTGGTGCCTAAGTTTGTTGGTTCTTGAACTTTAGTTTCCTAATTTTGGTCTTGTTCATTTTATAATGTGTTGTGTTGTCTTTGTGTTCCCCAACTACCTGTTATCCATATATACATAGTAGCTTCTCTTCTTGTGACCAAAACAGTACAATAGAATATCTTGTCATGCCTCTGATTAGACTCATCTCATCTATGATGGCATTTTCCATACCCCCTAAAAGGCCACAGTAGATTTTTTTTAACATATTACAAGTAGATATTAATAAAGAAAATATAAAAAGTACTCTTCTTACTTCCATGAAAAAATAAAACAAAACTTCATAATAAAGTAGAGAATAACAATGGTTAATACATTATATATCATAATCTTTAAAAAATGGCCAAAATGTTACTCAGAGTTCAAGTTATAGACAAAAAAAGATTCTCTTTCAAACAAGAGCACAAAACTTTCTCTTTAATGAAATGAAATAAATTAGCATATATATTAAAATATTTTCAAAACAACAAAATAGATCATTTAGGAGATTATTTGGACTTTTCCCTACTTCCTATGTATCTATCTTATTGATATATATATAGAGAGAGAGAGCAAATATATATATATAGTGAATACATATATATATAGCAAATATATAGTGAATATATATATAAAGTTAAGTGAAATATGTATAATTTCTTATATGAGAAACCATGTGATATTTAAGCTTGTGTGTCTGACTTATTTCACTTAATTTTATGTTCTTTTTTTCTTTTTTTTTTTTTGTGGGTACTGGGGGGTCGACCTCAGGACCTCGTGTGCCAACAGGCACCCGTGCCGCTGAGCGATATCACCAGTCCCTTTTTCGTATGTGGGACCCGGGAGTCGAACTCGGGCCCTTGCGCTTGCAAGGCAGGCACTTATGCCACTGAGCCATCTCACCGGCCCTAATTTTATGTTCTTCAGTCACATCCATTTGCCTATGAATGCCTCAAGTATATCTTTCTTTATGGAAGACTTAGTACTCCTTTGTGTATGTATACCAAGTATTCTTTATATATCCATCTGTCGACAGACATGAGAACTGCAAATTAAAACTAAATTGAGATACCTTCTTATCCCAGAAAGAAGGGCTATCATCAAAAACCAAATAATGACAAATGCTGGTGAGGATGTGGGGAGAAAGAAACCCTTCTGCATTGTTGGTGGGAATGTGAACTGGTGTAACCACTATGAAAATCAGTGTGGGGTTTCCTCAATAAACTAAAAATAAAAATCCCATTTGACCCAGCTATGTCATCATATTACATACAGGGATATGTGCATACCCATATTTATAGCAGCACAATTGCTATATCTTGGACAAAACAGATTTTTATCTGATCTTTAAATTCATTTTTTATTAAGAAAAAAACTATATTAAATTGTTATTAACCATTAGTAATTCATATAGATTACCTTAGCTGCTTTTCAGGTGATTATTAGCTGGTGCTAGATGGAATAGAGAACAAAGAATTGTTATCATTTCATTGGAGAAAAAGTGAAGGGAGAGTTCTCTCCTCGGGGTGCTACTCAGGGGAAGGCAAGGTCAGGTTGGCTGTGGCAGGGGTGTCCAGAAAACCTAGGAAGGCACCCAAGGATTTGAATCTTAGAAAAGTAAAAAATAAGATAAGTAAAGAAATAGAAGAAAGGGCAGGTAAAAAAAAATGTTAAAGAAGAGTACAGCAAGTAGATTTGATGATTTGTTCTTGTGGTACATCATTTACTGTCTTTGTAACTTCTGTACTCAGTGTAGAAGCCTTGTATTCACCTTCTTTATGTCCTGTTACAACTTACTGGTACATGGCTGCTATAAAGTAATGATTAGAATTCCTGGAACCAGGTATTAATGGCATCCATGAGGGAAGAAATACAGCCATTTAGTAGGTAAATATCTTCTCTGTCCACCTAAAGAATGAAGTGTGGATAGCTGTTGATAGTGAGTTAAACTGGCATACCAGGAATTTTTATAAGTGGTTTTCCCATGCTCCACTGAATCTGTGGCTTAGACTTTAGTTGTTTACCAGCTGTGCGTGCAAAATCTCGTAATTATTCTTACTGTATTAAGCATTTTATAGCAATTTTAGCTCTAAAATGCTATGCAATAGTTTTTATGCAAGTGTACCAGACATGTAGGCTGTTCCAATGAAAACATTTCCTTTCTTTTAGACACATGGTTTTAGGTTTCCAAACTTAGCTGTTTGCATTGATGGAAGAATCTTTAGGACAGACATCAGATTTTCTTTTTCTTTTTGTTTGCAGTGGGCAGGTGGGGGGGGATAGTTGAATAGTCTTGCAATATCTTATTCCTTCATACAGCCTCATCAGAAAAGGGGCATTTTACTGATTGTATAATACTGATATTAACAAGTACTGCTGCTGAGCACTAGTTCCTCCATAGCCTGTCATATTTGGAAAAGTGCCAGAGAGGAAGCTAGAGTGATCTGTGGTAAACAAGCAGAAGGACATGGACTTAACCTCTCTGGAGAAGGCCGACACCTTTAACGCTGCTGCACATGTGGCTGCACCCTGCAGTGGCAAGTCTTGGGTCTGAGCCCAAAGCTGGTGTGGAGTTTGAACCCTTGGCATTCTGGCCTAGGTCCAAGTGTTATCAATGGAACCCCACTGACACCTTTAGTTATTCTTCCTAGATTAGGATAGTAATTTACTTGTCTCTTTGATTTCGAGTGTCTGCTTTTGTTTCCAGATGCCTCCCAGTTCATCTGTATTCCGGGGGTTTCAAAAGACTTTAACCTCATTGGTTCTTTCTTTGTTGGTTCCATTTGGTGAACACAGGAGGGATACAGAGAGACTAGAGAGGCAAGGGAGGGGGTTTGTGTATATGTAATGCAGGAGCACGTGGGGAGGGCTTGGGGAAACTGCAAGAATAAATGAAAGGCATATTCACTTTTAAAATATCAGCTATTAGGGCCGGTGAGATGGCTCAGCGGCTTAAGCGCCTGCCTGGCAAGCGCGAGGGCCCGAGTTCAACTCCCGGATCCCACATACAAAAATGGGGCCGGTGATATCGCTCAGCGGCACGGGCGCCCGCTGGCGCACGAGGTCCTGAGGTCGACCCCCCGGTACCCACAAAAAAAAACAAAAAAAAAAACAAAATATCAGCTATTATACCAGAGCAAGTCAGAATGGGGTTTAAGAGGTGATATGCAGGGCAATGCAATGAAAAATAGCATTAGATAGATGCATGTGTAAAAGCCCTCCAACCAGCAGTAATCTCAATCTCTCCCAAACGATTACAATATATGAAAGACATGGAGAGACCATAGAAATTTTATCCCAATGCCAATAAGGTAACAGCACTTGGATTTTAACATGTGATAGTAGGAAAAAGCATTTATGCATGGGTGTCATTTTATGTTTACAAGGGCCTGTCTAGCACTGTTTATTGATTTTACTGCAATTTTTCCCCAGGACCCTGTAGATAGATAATTGCTATAAATGTCCATCATTAACACAGCAACAAATGCAACCATTGCACTAAGAAAAAGATACGCATAGGACCCTGCAAGCAACCCTCAAATGGGAAGGAGGAGAGTCACACAATAACACGTGCAGCTATAACTCCAGGCAAACACACACATACAACACCCTGTGTAGCCATTGCACTGAGAAAATACACACAGCCCCCTGTGCAGCCATCACACATCAGGAAAATACACACATGACACCCCTGTGCAACCATCACACCAGGCAAAAGCACAGACATAAAATGCTAAGTCAATAGGAATGAACAGCTCATAAAAGCCTACTGGAATAGATCACATCACAGCCAGGTACATCTGTTCTCAGCATTAACCATTATCGTTAGCTTAAAATGCTTAAAATCACTGCATATCCTCAGGTCTAGGGACAGATTATTCCAAGAAGATTCAGCTAAATAGACTTGGCAATGCAGTGAAGGGGACCTCTACTACATTAAAGTGATGCATTTTGCATCTTAAAGGCTGTCAACTGTATTTAGAGGAATTGTGTGATTGAAGAACAATGCTCCAGGATAGGATAGCAATTTTTTGGTCCTTCTAAATCTGGAGGTGATTTTTACCCCAACTTGAGTTAACAAATTACCCGTTGAATGAGTAGCTCTCAGATTGGGAGGTGACTAATAAAAGCAGAATTGGAAATAGCTTTCAACTTGTGCTGCAATGGAAGCTGTGACATTCTGTTTTAAACTGGAACTCTCAGGTGGTATATCATATCTCAAGGTCTAAGTGAGGTCAGACTTCAAGCCATGGACTTGAGATAAATAAGTAGCAACTACAGTCCTTGCTTCGGGGGGTTGTCTGCCCCTCTGGGAGAATAAAGGAACCACTCACCTCTTCTTCCACCAGTGCCTTCTCTTTATCCTCTTGCCTTGGTCTGTGATGTTATCCAAACTGTGTGACACAGAGGTTACCACACACGAAGGGAAACTCAGCATGTTCTTCTGAAGAGTGGCCCAAAAGAACAGGTTAGAAAGAGTTTCAAGCTTACAGTTCTATCTTTCAATTACGGTAGCGTTTTGTGTTTCTTCTGAGTGAGAGAAGTTTCAAGCTAGCTTGTTAAGAATGATTTACACCATAATTCTAGGAAAAACAAATGTGAGTGACTGAGATTTGAAAGGAAAGAGTAGGGGGAAAGTGCCAGACCAAACAAATCCTAAGTAAATCGGGTGGTTTTTTGGGGGTGGGAGTGGTGGGTTTTTCATTTGTCTCTTCGCTTTTTTTTAACAAAAGCAAAAATATATGTATTATTGGTAATTCTCTCACCTGGGTGGAGTGAAAAAACAGAAAACAGTTGCTCCATTTGTTCCATGTAAAAGCAAATTTTCAAGTGAGGACAGGTGTTTCCCTTAAATTCTCATGATAGCATCTTGCTGAGAATGAGCAATACTGGAAATGAGAACTAAGAATTCTACATACATATATAGATAGATAGATAGATAGATAGATAGATAGATAGATAGATAGATAGATAGATAGATTTTTTTTCCAAATGTGGCAGAAAAGGTTTCATTAGGGTGAGAGAAAAGCATTTTCCATAAAACAATACACTAGTGACATGAGGTAATTACGTGGTGACTGAGACACACCACATGGTATACAGGAGAATTGCATGATACCTACGTGATAACTATAGTAACTCTAGTTATCACTACCGTATTATCTCCTGATAACTATATAATTAGTTTGTGTCATCAAAACACCCTAAATGTATGCCTGTTCCAGCTACTCTGGTAGAAAAATTAACTTTTTTTGCAAAGGGGAAAAAAAGCTAATGAAGAAAGTTGCCAAGAACAGATATTTTGTAATCTGTGCTAAATCTCTGCTGGAAAACATGAACAGTAACGAAGCTGAGAAGACAGTAAAAGAAATTCGGGGCAAGGTGCCAGACGCCCAGACGGAAGGAGAATGTGGACCAAAAGATTGCGACAATCGGGTAATTATGGTTTATGAATTTCAGCTTTAATCTGTAGTTCAGTGAGTCCTGATTAAATATCTGTTAAACACAATTAAAGTTTGTTTTTGTATTTCACCGTCTTGATCAGAATAATTAGAGACTGCGTGTTTCATGTCAAAAGTAGCAAGAGGAATTTTAGTGAATGAACATCGTTTTTAAAAGCCATTTGTAGCACCAGCTGTTGGCATTATTTTATATTTTAGTGTTATCAGCATAAAGATGGTCCTCTGGATGCTGAATAGTTTCCAGCAGGACAAGGATGTCGTGCAATTACAATGGGCCTGTACTGATGAGGCATAAACATTTGAGGGCTGGTAATTGCTGGCAACAACGGGCAGGGGAGATAAAGGTCAGAGAAGCAGATATTTTAGGTGCAAGAAGAAGAGTTGAGTTTGCCCAACCAAGGAGCTAAGGGAGGGAATTTCTTATGGTACAGTCAGTCATTCATGTTAGCACCTGCAGATGTTGGATGGCTTCTTTGAGACAGGTTGTATACAGTACCCGAAGGAAAGGCTCAAATGGATGTGGTGAGAAGAGCTTGGGCTCTGCCCTCGTTGGTCCTTGACTAAAACTTTGTGCCATCTACTCCTAGACTTGGTATAAGGAAGTGCTGAAAATATTTAACATATTAATAATTCTATGGCTGGGAAAAGTGGCATAAATTCTGCACAAAGGACATGTTGAAATATAAATAGAATTAACTAAACCTGGGTAAAATGGGTAAAATAAGGCTCTTCAAACCAAAACTAAAACTATGATTTCCATGAATTTGTGCCAAAATAGAAGCTGGGGAGTTGTAAATTATTCTCTAAATAGTATGAGGACACATGTAAAAATCTCTGTGCAGTTTACCATGGTATTAAATTGAAAGAAATAATAAGGTACTATCTTGCTTGCTATTTGAAATTCGGGTACCTAGAATATTTTAGTCCCTGTGACAGACAGTCTAGTGGTCCCCAACAAAGTCCATGTCCTAATTCTCAGACTCTGTTACCTTAGATGGCAAAGGACTTTGCAGATGTGGTTAAAGTTGAGGATTTTTGAGCTTTGAATAACACACAGAATAACCTAGGTAGGCCTAATATAATTAAAAGAATCCTTCTCAAGGAAAGAGGGAGGCAGAGGAATCAGAGTCAGAGAAGAAATGCAATGATAGAAACAGAGGTCAGAAAAACAGAAAGAGATTCAGACTGTTGCATTTCTATTTGAAGGTAGAGAAAGGAGCCATGAGGCAAGGAATACAGGTGGCTCCAGAAACTAGGAAAGTCAAAGAAAGGAATTGTCCCCTATCTCCCTGAGAAAGAATGAATCCTAGGTGGCGTCTTGATTTCAGACTTCTCCCCTCCAAAACTTTAATTAATTTGTGTCTTTTAAGACATAAAGTTTGTGGTAATTTGTTATAGCAGCAATAGAAAACTAATACAGTTTCCGTGAAACTTCTTCACTCACTTGGTATCTGTTTAAAAGTTGCCTAGTTTGAGAGAAATAACAAACCTCTATGAATTTAACTTTCTAAAGGCCATTTTCAGGCTGTCTTTGTGGCACCATTTGGAGTTCCCTGTTGTAGTAAAAATGAAAGTCTGTCTCTTATACAGTAAAATCAAGGGCAACTTCAGCTCCATCCCCCTAGCACCTCTTACCAGCAGCACAGTTCACACAAGTAGAAATGTCTGCAGGGAAGGGAGGATTGTAGAGTGTAAATAATTTTTCTGACAACTGTAGCAGCACTTATCATAGGTTAAACCACTTGATTTTGCTTATATTTGATCATTTTTGACTTACAGAAATGGCAATTTCATATGGCTCAGTATTCCAGTATAATCTCATTCAAACTTAACTTAGGCCCTTTGTGGGTATTCTAGGATAATATTAATTTTTTCCCTAAGATTAGTAAAAGTTAGCATCATGAGGAAGTTAAGCTATAAAATGTTTTATTTTCCGCATGTTCAGTTAAAAATAAAATTAAATCTCAACTAGCTAAAGATCTGTTAGCAGATTGGAGGATTCAGGTATAATAGCATATTTTGCATGCTATTCCTAACAGAGGCAGCATGAAAGTCATCAGATGGAGGGAGGTGGGAGGTAAGGAGACGTAAAAAGAATTCAGATGCGTTATGTAGATGTACCAACTCCCTACAATAAATGTAATTGTCATGTATTGCAAACATGTACTAGTAAGGTTTTAAAAAGAAAATTGTAGGGGAACATGAGCATAACCATATACAAATACTGGATGTGATTAAAATTTGCTACCTATCATCTTTTTGTTCAAAAGTGTGTATAATACTGCAGAAGACAGCATAATGGTGACAAACTTGGACGTGGCCTTAGACAGTCAGGGTGCAAATCCTGTCTTAACATTTACTAGCAAGTTAAAAAACCTCCCTGTATCTCATTTTCTTTCATCTATGACAGTGATATAATAATACCTAATTTATGGACATGTTTGCTGGGAGGATTAAATGAGTTAACAATAAATGCAAAGCACTTAGAAAGGGACCTGACAGGTAGTGAGCACTCAGTAAATGTTAGTTGCTGATGCTGTTAGCATAATGATCCTCCTCATCTACTGGAAAGCAGCAGACTCAGTGGAAGCCTTGCAAAGGACAATGGGCCTTGTTTATTGTTAATTATTAAGTTTAGGGAAACTTCTCTTTTTACTTACCATAGCAATATGGTATGGGAGTGTGGGAAACAGATCACTATTTTAGTCCCTGCTTAGAGGAGTTGTGTATCCAAATTACACTCTCATAGAAAAGGAAAACAAATTTTAAAACAGACACAAAGATTACATCAAAGCTGATAAATATAAAACTTGACCTACAAATTACAGTTATGTATGTTCTTTCATATTATCTATCTAATGCCTGTTAATCACTTTTTCCTCTCTGAAGAGAGGATAAAATAACATACCTAAAATTAAGCTAAGAATACTACCAATATAAGTGAGCACAATGGTCTTTCCTTGAATCAAGAATACTGTTAGAAAGACATCCTTTGTCTTCTCTTCTACATTGGACCACACATCTTTTATACCATGAACTCCCAGGAAGGCTAGGCATACCTCAGAGTTTGTGTAGGAGACAAGAACATGGCTACTCAGCTGGTGCTAGGATTTGCGTAGGCATTCCTTATCTGAGAAAACAGCTCAAGGCAGGAACCTTCCAATCTACCCAAGGAGAATTAAAAGAATTTGTTACAATGGTATTCATTAAAGAGATTCCCGATCTCTTTTGATTTAGGTTTCCATTGATCATCTGATGAAAACTGTGGGCCCTCACCCCAGAAGAATGTAATCTCTTTTCAGAGGATTCATGTATGCCCCCTCAAGCATACAAATGGGCTTTCTACTATTATCCATAGTTTATAGCTGTGACCTAAGGAAAACTGCCTGACTGAGTGGACTGACAATATTGGAGACCAGAATTGTGCAATACTTATTTACCACACAATTTTGGACCAGCCGTGAATGTGTACTGAAGTTCTGGCTTTTAATTACTAAAATTAGTACCTTTGATGCTAACGTGCTAGGAAAATAACTATTTCATACTAAAGCATTTTGAGATATGTTTAAAGAAAAACCAGGATAAAGTTGCTGTATAGAGAATGGGGTAGAGAGGAGCAAAAGGGAAGCAAACCCAACTAACAGTTTTTAGAAGTCCAAAGCTGAAGATTGAAAGTATCTCATAGCATTGTAAGATACTGCCTCATGGAGCATTTGAGGAGTCTCATTTTGAACAGCCCAGGAAACAGAAACTGATTTGCAAGGTGTAGTATCTCCTGTATCTTTGCTCATCTACAGGTTTGTGTTTTGACCTAAAACTGTCTTTTTTTGAAAGGAAGAGGAAAAGGAAATGTAAACACAGTCCAGTGATGTTTGCAAATAAAGCAGTGTTATTAGGAGGCATGTAGGAGGATTGCCAAAGTAACTTGAGTCATCAGCAACCAGAAACTTCAGTAGGTAAAGAAATTGTTGCGAATATGGACCCATTTTCCTAAGGTTCATCACATGTTGACCTCCTCTGTTTCCATAAAGCCATCTAAAATCATGTTATCTAGGTCCTTCTACATTTTTTTAAATATAGGTTTAAATGTACTGCTTCTTCTACTCCATCCTTTCCTCAAAGTAGTTCACTGAGAAGATCACCTAGACTGAATAGAGGGAATATGCAATGTAATTTGAATAAACATCAGAAAAGGAAGAAATTCTGTTGTGTTTATAAGTGTTTCCCAATGGAATTAAAAGATTATGATAGGTATTTGTGCAATATATTGGGGCTTTTCTGAATTACTGATATGCTTGAAAGTTTAGTTTAATTATACTTTGTCAACCAACTGAAATGCCTTAGTAAATGATAAATCATAATATGGCCAAGAATAATAGCCTGTGTGAAAACAGCAGTTTATTAGTACCTTGCAGACAACTTATTTTCACTGATAAACTAAAAAGTTATGTAAACTACATTAAACATTTCTCAATGATATTCATAAACAATGCAAATGTATTTTAAAATATGCAATTATATATAAAATACAGGTAGACAATCATTCAGAAGGCAAAGGTCGGGGGAGCCTTTTCCAAAGGGGAATTCCTGAGATTATAGGTTGTAGCCCTGGGGTAGGGAGGAAGAGATGAGAAACTGCATTAGAGTTAAGGGTATGTTGTATTTCATAATTAGAGTTCATAGAATGACCTTGTGAATTGTATTTTCAGATAAACATGAACATAACAGTATAGTATCATAGACCAGCCTTATTCTATAGGTCCACAAAAATTAGGTACTATATATGAAAAACATACTGCAGATATAAATGTAGTAAGCTTAATTTAGAAGAAGGCTTAACAGCTGGGGGTTTTTTTGGTGTAGGTTTTTTTTTTTTTTTAATGAAAATTGAAAAATAATGTAATAAGATCTCCCACCCCTCTGTTACCCTAGGTCTTTACACTGTTTTATACACTTCCTTTTCCCTTCAATTCCCAAAATGGCCTTCTCTGGGATGCCAAATATAAATTATTCTATATAAATTTCAAGAATGACTATTCCCACACTAAGTCATTCCAAAGCTGAGAAGAGAACACAGAACTCTTACCAACCAGTACAATTCAAACCACTCATCTGCTAACTCCTAATAAAACTGGTTGTTAATCTTCTCAGATTTGTATACATCTTTCAAGTAATAAAAGGGTCTAAGGCAAATGTGTTCTTTCAGACAAAATGATCAGGTAACTTGATACCTCTGCTCAGAGACACAGTGTCCCTTTGTATACAGTTCTGAATCGGATAGACATTTCTAGTTGACACTTTACATCAAAGATCATTTTGCTCAGTTCACTGTCTGATTTTTCTTACTGCTTTCTAGAACATTCCTAATTCTCAAAAGGATTTCTTCTTCCACAGAAGAATGCTAGGAATATCCAATTTCATTATCTCTTTGGTGTATTTTATTAATTATTGAGATTTAATTGTAAGTTTCTTTGCCCAGGAATGTATCTAAGTCTTGTCATTAAAGATATTAATAATCAGAATATTGTGAGCACCAAAAAATATAGTTAAGTTGAACATTACTCTTAATCAACAAGAGAACCGGAAATTCCTACGTGGAAAGAGCTCTCCCAATTATGACTTCTTAAGCGTCTTTCATTATTTAGGAAATTTTCTTAAAATGGAATGAATCATTGTAGGAGTCTTGGTTCCTTCTCTTACTTATGTTGAACCATTCAATTCATATAGATTGGAAAATAATTTCCACAGCAAGACCAGCTGATGTTTTGTGATTTAGTGTAGACGATATATTCTGAAAAGTAGCTTTTATTTTCCCTTCAGTTCTGGCTTTCCGTACACCAAAAAGAAAGAAAGGCATAAAAAATGCTCTTATTAAATGGAGTAACAGAACTTCCAAAACTTATTTACTGAAAAATAATCATTAAGTAAATCTTTAATGCTATCAAAATTATCAACTAAAAGGATGGAAGAGAAATTTAAAATCATGGGTACGTTAGAAAATAACACCGCAGAAATATGAAAAACATGGTGCTTTCAGAATCTAAAGCCCTGAAGGTATAACACACTACAAGACCTAAGGGAGACAGAACGAAGTTCTGGATGAAACGTTTATAGTGACAGTGCATTTACCAACGTAAGAACAGTCTACAGTGTACAGGGGATCCTGTCTCCTAAAGAGATTTGATAGATTGGGAAGTTCAGGCGGATTTAAAAGAAAAGGTCAATATTGATGAAACAAGCAAACAGAACTCTTGGAATATACTTGAAAATCGTGTGTACCTATCACACAACTGTTCATCTTTTATCCTACCTTGTAGAAACTATGTGCAAAGAAATCCAGAGGTGAAGAGAAGCCCACAGGAAGGAAGAAACAGTTAACTTTTCACTAGAATGCGTACTCTGATTTTTTAAAGATGTGTTTATATTGGATATGGAATGGTGTTACCTTACATTAATACAGAGGATTAAAAAGAAAAAGACAAAGGAGTGGAAGGTGACCATACCTATGTTGTCTCCCAACATAGTTTTGAATCACTCTGATCAAAACTTCCAGTTTCAAGCTGTTTAAATCCTTCTCACTGATGGTTCCAAATCTAGTGCTCACACATGTGGGACAATTAAAGCCAGTGGGGTCTGTGGCTCCCTAATCCAGGCTTTTTTGTATATAAAGTAAACAGCCACTTGTGATTTAGTGTGTCAGTGCAGGTCTTTCATGATAAGAATACCCACCCCACTGAAAACTGATCAGTTTCTTTGCTTGGCAGTGGCATTCATAAGTCCCCTATGGAGCATTATCCCATGTCTGAGGGTCATTACTCTTCTACAGAAGCGCTGACAGTTGTGATGAATGGTAGTACCTGAGAAGAGAAGTGTTTGGATATTTAAACAGATTACATTTTCCTTTTAGAGCAGTAGACATTAGATCACATCTTAGACTGTGTACCCATGTGGACAGTAAGGATGGAATGAGAGCAACTCACATGTGAACTAGGGAGATCCAGATGTACTAACCATCATTTCTATGGGAGAAATCAGCTGGATTTTGTATCTTGTCATGGTGCTTTATGTGCTGCAAAGCAATTGGTGATACCCATATATAGCTGCTGAGATGCGAAGATGTCAACAGGCATGAGATTCTGTCCATCACCATTATCTGCAACAGTACTCATTACCTGCCAGCCAGTAAACATCCCATTTACACCATCTGCAATGAATTAAAAACTGACGAAAAGAATCAGGATCAGTTTGAGTTGCAATGTGATCGTCAAGTTTATTTTCATCTCTGGAAGCCCTTTAGTTCTTTGAGACACATTAGGGAAAACATATATGGTGAAGAAACCCAGGAAGAGCCTTGCAGTGGCTGGTCTGATAATTGTCAGGGTTCTAACCAGTAATTTACAAATATAATTAACTTCTTAAAGTGTGAGAAAATCCAGGCCTTTGTGAGTTCCTCTTTTCTGCTCCTCCTTCTCTCTGGTTTTCTTGTAAGTTGGAACTGGCAATCAGTGTTTGATACTCCTAAATTGATGCTGACTACAGTGAGAAATATTTCATAAGAATGTATATTTCAACATAAACTCTGAGGCAAAGCTGCCACTGTATCCAGAGAGGAAGTGATGATTAGTTTCTAATTTACACATGCAGTGATTTCTTTGGCAAGTGCGAATTCCATGTCCTATGGTAAGGTGCTTTGTAGCTGTTCCTTCTTGAAGCAGTTATTGGAGTATTAAAAACATATAGAGGTCGACTGGTACTTCAGGTTATTTAATTTCTGTGTAATCAAACTAGCTATCTGTCTGGATTACACATGTGGGTCATCCACTGGTGGAAACTGCAGAGCAGAAGATCAAATAGAGGTCTCATGTATAAGCGACATGAGAAACAGCGGAATGATTTGACATTTATTCATATGCATCACCTTTTATGAACAGAATCTCTTATCTTCTGTTTTCTTTATCAGATATTCCATTAATGAGGAAATAACTTTCAACCTTCATTAAAGATGGGGAAGGGGCATCTTGGTGTTGCCCAGGGTACTCTTCTGTACAAAGAGATTAATTCTGAAATGAATATGTTGAAGATGGACCCTCTGTATTTAACCCTGTCTATGCAGAGGGATTTCACTCCCAGAAATCCATCTCTTCTGCCCACAAATTGCCCTGTGGTAGTAACATAGGAAGGAGATTCTGTATTACCTCATTTCCTAACAGAGAAAAGGAGAAGGAATATGAGGTGGAGTTTGTTACTTTGAATCATTTTGTTACAAATGAGTGGGCCAAAATAGGCCAGGTTCTTGTGTACTAGGAGGAAAGAATTACTAAGTGTTTATTGCAGATCATGGGACAGTAACAGTAACAGGTAGAAGGGCAGCAGGAACAGGCAGAAGGAAGAGGAATCCAGGAAGAGGAACCCTTGAAGAGCCTTGATGAGCCTCTACACAACTAAGCCTTCCTATATTTAAAGGGTCAGACACCCTTTAGGTGCCTGACCATTGTGCCACCTAACTTTAGGTGCCTCCCATTGTGTCAGACACCCCTGACTCCAGGTGTCTTCTATTCTGTCTCTCACTGGTGTTGGAACTAACGATCTGCCGACTCGGGAATCAAGACTTTCTAAGCTTAAACATGGATAATCACCAGGGTAGTGCCATGTCCATGGCTGAATGAAGGGAAAGGCATGGATCATTCAATTTCCCCACTTCTTAGTGTAGCAATTTTAGGCATCTCTTGCCTTCAGTATTGCGCTCAAGTGGTCCTTGGTTGCCTTTGGAAAGAGACAGGAAGAAACAGAGTAAAGAAAATAATGACTTTATCTGGAAAGGCTTTTTAACCAAAAGAGATAAACTCTCTGTGACCCCTGTCATCAAATGTGTGAGGCTGACAAGGATGGAAAGGGAGTATGAAACTATGACTAACTCTTCCATATTTTGCTTGGGAACTGGTCTGAATGGTGCTACAGTTTGGCAGGAGGCACCATCTTTATCACAAGCACATCTGTACGATTCTAGAGGAAAAGACACAGAACTCTTAGTAGAGGATTTCTTGAGCTACTGGCTTAATGCTAGAATAAGGAAGATAAACTGTCATATTGTGGGAATAAGGAAGCTATTTTGGAGAACCTGGCAAGGGAGTGAATGGGTTCCCTTCTCTTTCCTCTTCTGACCTACCCAATGCTGAATTTGTACATTTTATTAATTCCTCTAGGACAAAGTTAATCACCGAAGTCAGAGAGAAGGTACCTTGAGAAGGTACACTTTGCTTCTGTAGAAATAAAATCTGATTATATTTGAGTCATGTCAGTCCTGAGCAGTGCATTTTCAAGCTACTGTAGAAGGAATATATGATAAACTACACTGTGAACTTATGTGTTCATTTTAACTGATATAAACTGGACCAGTCTAATAATTAGATTTGAGTTAGAAAAGTTACAGTCCATCTCCACAGCACCAGAAAAGAGAAGCCTTATATACATTCAGTAGATGTACCTAAAATAAAACACAAAGGCCTGACTTTTTGCTGATTTGCTAAGACCAAAGAAATACTTAGGAGGCTAAGTGTTTGGAGCAGTTCAAGTTAAATTTTACTTTTATTTTTTATGTTCTTCCTATAAAATTACTTAGCACATGTGCCACAAATTGGTATAAATTGGACTACTGTGCTCATGACATACTGATGAATACTTTATGGACCACATCAGACATTTATACAGAAGCAAAATGGTGGAATTCTTAAAGTCCTTTGTATGTAACTAATAATACAATTGCTTTACCAGCCTCATAGTGACTATCAGACTGGATTATCTTCCAAGTCTAAAGACCAAATTAAACATTAGGTATTGCACCAAGATCCCCTCTTGGCAAAATACCATATAAATGTCCCAGAAAATAAATGTAGATTTGGAGAGAAGAGGGAAATTTGCAAAACTATATTGAAGATGCCTCATGGAATGACACCAAATCAATAGTCCAGCTTAGGTTCATTTTGTGTAATGATATAAAATAGTGTAATAGAAAACAATTCTGAGGACAAAAATGTCATACAGAATAATAGGCATAATCTTCATAATGCATCATAAATCCTAAGCTTGCACCTTAGCCATGAATGAGCACACAGAGACAAACTGTGTATGAATACCTGGCCTTTTGGTCTAGCTTCATCTTAATCTACAAAACACAAGAAGGATTTGTGTATCTTTTTTTAACAACAACAAACATGGATCAAATTGTCTGGTATAGCAGCCAGTGGCCACATCTGCAGCAAACACTTTTTTTTTTTTTTTTTTTTGGTTGCGTTTTTTTGTGGGAGCTCCCAAAGCTTCTAACCATGAAGTAAACCATAATTATATTATTTAGAAATCCATGTCAGAGGAAAAGCTCTTCTAACTTTAACCATTTCCCCATTAATTTGGGGCTGTTTTGAAACAGACCATGGGAAAATTTATTGAATCTCAGTAACTACTCTATTATTTTAATGATTCTAAAGTAGAATTGATTGGTGAATTGCTGAGAGAAGTAAAAAAAAAAAAAGTAAAAGTTCAAAATGGTGTCATTGTTCTTCATTTCATGATCTTTTTGGATTAGAGTTCATAACTTTTGATGTCATTTCCCTTGATGACTGTTCCCAGAGTACTTTAGAAAAACAAAATAGTAAATACAGTTAAGCTATGTATTAGTGAATAGGTACCTGGAATCTAGAATGTCCATGTTTTTAGCTGCGGATGAGCTTTCATTTATGTATAGAATTAAATGTGTTCCTAAACAATAAAATTATTTGTGAGTTTTATTTCTTTGAGGATCATATTGACAAGGATACAGAAATATCTGGACACAAATATTGTACATCTACTCACATTCTCACATCTACTCACATACTTTCTGACTTCAAAAGTAATGCGCCTCATATATGAGGAGAGTATTTTTATTACATGTCATATTACAAGTGACAACTCCACCTACAACAGTTTCTAAGAGTAGAGAATGAAATAGCTCTTCTTTCATAGAGCATTTTTTCTGAATATCTTACTTTTAATCACTCTTTTCTTCATTTCTCTTAGCCTCACCCATTCAATGAAAGTCATTGCTTCTGCCTATAAACTCCCACCAGTAACAAGCTTTTCCACACTTTCTTCAAGAAATTTAGTACTACATGATTATAACTATAATCTAGTTATAGATTATAGTGTCTAGTGTATTTATTAATTGTGAATTCTTTGAGGGTAAGCACTTTGGCACTGTGCCTTAGAACATAGTCAGTACTCAATAAATACTGGTACTCAGATTGAATCTCTTTCTTTTGAATAAAAATTTTTTTCCAGAATTTCCACTATTACTTATTGCAAGAGAGACTGATAAATAAATGTATCGCTATATACGAAATTAGGAGGAGAAAGTATTTTTAACCCTCGTAAGTCTTCAAACCCTCACTGTTTCAGATGCTCAAGCAGCATCTACTCCAGATCTACTCTCTTCTAAAAATATTTATGTTCTGTATTCTCAAAAGATATTAAAATCATAACAAATTCATAAAGTGACAGAAAATAAAGAGGTCAAGAAGGGGTCCAGAAAATAAAAAATTGTAACATTCTTCCTATCAGGTAAAAGTACAGTCAGTATTTAAAGACAACCTACCCTCCAAAAAAGCATTACTGACTTCATCTCTTCAAGGTTTCCTCCATAAATGAAGAGAAAGTATCACTGAAGAATGGTCATTTTGTCTGGCATCATGCTTACTCAAAGCTGTAGACAAATCAGCTTGCAGTTTGGACTTCAGCCTATCCACGGTGAATGTGGATCAGTTTGATTGCTCTGTGTGATCCATCCAACAAGCTGTGGAAAAAGTGATGTTAATACAACTGGTCACTGAACTAAAATGTACTGAATAAATATTTTCATTGAATATGAAAAACAGTATCAAATATGATGAGAGGAAAAAAGAATTAAAGAAGACACAATTATATGGGAGTAGAAGGAATATTTGATGAGAAGAAAATTGAGGAAGCACAGCCAGAAAGGCAAAATAGAGTAAATGAGGTAATTGGAGGAAATTGCTCAAGCAAGAATAATGTCAGGTGTAAAGTATACTTTTTAACGGATAGGTTTACCAACAATCAAATAGTAAACATCAGTTAAAAAATAATAAAAAGTCAATGTGTAACCTGTTGTAAAATCAACCCTGCCCACAGCTTTCCAGGACTGAATATTCTTAGTATGATGATTAGAAATTCGGGGGGGGGGACCTCAAAGGAGGACAGTAGTAAATTCTTTATGTACTAAATTGAGCATCATTAGCACTTGTATAGTTTGGTGGAAATTACTGTGTGAAAGCCAAATTTTTGTTTACAAAAAGTAAATGATGCTGTGTGAGAATAGGTTGTACTGTACAGACTCAAGATATGAGGAGCCCCTGTACTAGAGTAATAGTACCGTGCTGGAAAAAATTAGCAGCGAGGATATATGCTTGCCATTAATTCAAAAATATCTAGAAATATGGGACCAATAGAAGACTTATTTTATACAGTTGCCCCACTCCACTAAGTCTGAATCCACCTTAAAATATTTAATCATACCTAATACACAAAGTGGCCTGATTAAAAGAGATCTCATTTAAAGTTATAAGGACAGGTAAATGAGACAACATAAATAAGCACAAAAATACTGCCTGGTTGGAGGATGTTTGGTGAAGTGTGTTAAAGTTTTTTGTTTCCTGGAGTTGAGAGGAACCTCTGCCATTATGTAGAAAGCTGCAGAATTGTCCTCCTTCATCTTTTCTCAGTAAAGTTCAGAAATAAATATACTAATAACTTAGTATATTAAGAGGCTTTTACATGTTTGTTTATATCTTCTGGTACTATTTATCTTTAACCACTGTGAAGTTATTTTGTTATTCATGACTAGTTTTCTTCAAAGTAGGTTTTTAGCATTTCATAATTATAAAGAAATGAGATTACTGCAACCATTTTTGTGCTCTCTTTGCTCTGTATTAGTGGTTAAGAAGTAGCCTCACCATTTTCTTAAAAACTTGGTATCTTTTTTATGTGCTTGTACATGAACTTAATTCTGAAATGAATTGATTTCCTAGGACTCCTTAGTACCTTAAATGTAGGTGGCAGAGAGCAATAAGATGATATAAGAGGTAAGGGGTGATAGTCAGGTCCCCACAGGTTTCTCTTACCCCTGAACTGAGGACGAACAGAGGCCACTGCCATTGGATTCCCGCACAGTGATTTGTGCAAAATAAGTGTGAGTTTTCCTTTCTTCTCTCATCCACAAACAAGAGGGAGTCCCCAGTTTAACAGATTACAGTTCTGACTCCGTGACGCACAGAGTATGTACATGCGTATGTGTCCCTTCCAGGGGGCCACAAGATCTTTGGTCAAGACTCATCTGAGTAGAAACTTAAATTCAAAGTAGCCAACTCGTCTATTCACTGGCTTCATCTAATGTAGAAGTATTATTTGAGAAAAAAGATGTGCAAGCAAACTAAGAAAAATAGTTGATTTTTAAATCGTTGGTATGGCACATCTATTACAAATGAAAGTATTACTACGTCAGTGGCCTAAGAATTGCAGACAACAGAATATTAACATAAATTTAAAACGTACCCTTTACATAATATTATAATAGGATTTGAACTATTTTCTACTCAGTGACTGAACTTTTTATGTTTCCTCTGTGTAAACTTTGCATATAGAGTTATTTTCTAAACCATACACATGTACCCAATAAATACTTTTCCAATAAAAAATAGGGTAATTCAATTAAAATTGCAAGCTGTTATATAACATTAGGGTAAAAGATGTGCACACATGCACACACACATACATACCTACCCATTTATGTGTCCTATCATTAGCTGAAGAGACTTCTACTGTATCCATCCATTTCCTTTTCCATTCACTTCCCAGATAAGCTTTCCTCAGGACCTAGCACCAGGGTCATTTTAAAAGCCTTGTTTTTCTTTGACCTTCACTTCCATTCAACCACTCACTAAATTCTGCCAGTTCTCTCCCAGCAGTATCTCTTCATTTGACCTCTTTCTTCTCTTTATTTTTTGGGGCTCAGAGCAGGTTGTAAAAATGTTGACTCTTGTCCTTCTTTTTGAACCACTCAAATTAGGGTACCCTTCCCTCAGCTATTTTCACAGAACAGTCTTTTTAATCAATTATAATAAATGCTACCACCCATTTTTCTCACAGATCTTTTCTTGGCCTAGGATTCTGTACCACGTCTTTTCTACCTCTAGATTAAGATTCAAGTTACTCATCTGGCTGTAAACCCTCTTACTACCAATTATTCTTGTTGGCTTCCTCTTCTTCTTCAGCTCCAGGGTCTCAACTTCTGTTTTCCCTAAGTGGAATGAACAAGGGCTTTGTTTAGCATCTTGGCAATCTTTAGGAGGCAAAAAGAGTCAGTTCCTCACACAGCACCTACACCTATCACCAGCTTTATCACAGTTAAATGTGGCAAAAGGACTCACCGTCCATCCATAATACACTAGTCCAGACCAGGAGCCTGAGAATGTTTGGAAAACAGGCGAAGTACCCAGGGTTCATACTCAGTGACTGGAAGGTCTTGACTGTGTTCACCATGTGAAGAAAGTCAAAGAACTATGTCGCCTAGCCGAGGAAGAGTTTCCAGAGGCAGTGAGCCAGGTTCACCATTTGGTTGAGGAAGTTTGTCAAATATTATAACATTCAAGTGGGATTATCTTTAAATGAGCACATCTGATGACTATCCTCACCCAGGCTGCTCTCTGAAGATGTAAGTGGGCAACAGTGCACAAATGTAACTCAGTTAGCTGCCAGAGATTTACTGGCTCCAAAAACATCTACACCCACCACTTTACACTGTGCAAAATGTACCAGTGTACACTCTAGTTATGCCAACTCAATGTTTGACAGTTATCAATGAATCTGTAAGGGGAAGATACCACCAAGATTTTTCCTGTACTTGTGGATCTCAAAACTTCAATGTTGCAGAGGGGCAGTATTATATAAAGAAATATCCTCTTACCCTCTTTCAGCCCACCTAATAAAATCTGTTGGAAGCACATGAGTTGCTTCAGGGAAAATAGTTCCAGGGCTAAAGAAGAGCTAGAATTAAATTTTATATCTTGCTCCAAAAGAAGCACTGTCTCTGAGAGTATATTAAAAGGCTTTTTTTGGCCACGAATTAAAGAACATTTTATAAACATGGTTCTGATCTAAGATTTGAAGAGGCCATTACTTTAACTAGAAGCTAGTATTAGGTACTCTTAAGGAACTGTAAAGACCCTCCTCCTCCAGCCTGATGAGGAGAAACAGACTACTGAGAAGTCCTTCGTATCCCTGATGTGAGTTATTAATGATAATAACACTTTGACTACATTATACTGAATCGCTACCTCATTGCAAGTTAGGTGTTATCCCCAATTTACAAATGAGAGAATCAATGCTTGAAGTGATCAAGTGGTTCATGCAATCGTATACAACTGCTAAGTAGCTTTGGTAAACACTGTTCTGTCTGGTCTGCCAGTTTGCTTAATCTGCATGCACTGCTGCCTTCTAACTGAACAACATAATGCATGTGAATGCATTTTGCAAACTATAAAATGGTATACAAATGGTAGTTCATGTCAGAGACAGGAAGCTTGGGAAGAGCAATTTTCAGATCATCCTGAAGAAGGAATAAAAAGCCTTTTTTTGGTAAATAAAGGCTCTAGCCTACCCAGTAGCATAAATATCCACAGAAGGTTTTCCATCATTCATATACAGGAATGTTCATGTGCAATGCCATCCCAAGGAGAAAGAAGAGGTGTGAGCAGAATTCCTATATTTCAGTGCATCAGCTTCATGAGCCATTTAATTTTAATTTTTTGACAGTTTCTTCATGACAACCACGTGAAATAGGTAGTCATTCTTCTAAATTTATTGATATAGTAAAATTAGTTCCTAGGTATATGATCCTCCACGTTTTGGTACTAAGTAAATACAGATTGAAGGACTCACAGGTGAGATTTTTGACATAGCTGGACATTAGAAAATCAAGTTTTAAGAGCACTATAGATAATTTTATTTGCTGTAGGTAAAGTGTCTTATACAAAATAAGTTTGTTCCTCAAATGATTTTGTTTTTTTAATTTGTTTTGATAATTTTAAAAATGGCTCCAATTGGCAATTCTTGGCATTTTAGGAAGAAGGTCATAATTTGTAAACAGATACTTAAATGATTTAAATAAGCTATTGTTTAAAAAATTCTTTATTGAAATGAAACTTAAATGATCACTGTTTTGAATTTAATTCATCTCTGTGACCACTAAACCTAACTCCAGCTAGCCTTTCCTTAATGGTAATAGTATGTAAGAACATTATTTGTTGTGCAAAAGCAGAAACCTGGCCCCTCTTACTGCTGGTCTAGCATAGTGCCAGAAACATAGTAGGTGCTGAGTACCAGTTACTTAAACATGCCATTTGTTCATTGTTTAATTTTGTAGTGTTTACTGGAGTGAGATGGAGGTGTTTAAATTAACAATATTTACCTATTACCTGAGATCTTTAATGCTTACTCTCAAAGGTAATTTTTGTATGAAAATCTTTAAGGAGACTTCAAAAGTTTTTGTGTGAAGCTGTTATAAAAAGAGAACTGTTTCCTTCCTCAAAAAAAAAAAAAAAGAAAAAGAAAAAAAGCCGTTGCTTTCATTTTTGTTTTTATAGCCATTGAAATCCTTTCTGCTTAGTTTTTAAAGCATAAACTGGATAAATATATGCTGTTGTTGTTAAGTAGCTTGGGGAATATAAATCTTTGGGTGTAGAAAATTAAGAATCTTGGTTTTTGCTGGATACAGCCCATTTTCTGATATAATTTGTATGAGCTAAGGTTTTGTAGTCAATTTAGAAGTTGTTAAAAAGCTGAAGTTTCAAGTAGGCAGCTTGGGCCACATCACAGAAAGTCAGCAGTGGGGGCTGACTTGGATCAGGGGAGACAGTTCTGAGTCCCCTAAGTGATATCCAGCTCTCTGATCCAATTGCTTCCCTCTGTTCAGAGAAATCTGATTCACACCATTGATTTAACGTAAGAGCCAATAGGACTCAGAAATTATTGGTTATATAATGTTTTTCTTGCTATCACACGTATGTGAGATTTTTTGGCTTCAGTAATTGTTGTCAGTTGTGATTCATACTTTTTTATAAATCTTTCTATCCTGCATTTCAGCTCCTTTGTTGCATTGTAGCACTCTCAGGAACAAGTCCTGGTTGTAATGTGTCAGCAACTGTGCAGTAAGTTATCAGTCTATTCAAGAATGCGTTTAAAAGAATTGGTACCTATATCTTTGGAAGGAAACTTGGCGGTTATTCTGAGTTGATCTAATTCGCATAAACCCTGCCTGTGTATCTCACTGCCAAAGGAGAAAAACCAAGTAGGTAGAACACATGTATCTTTTGTGTACCAGTCTGCTAGACCTCAACTGAGATTACTGTTGACAGGAGAATTTTTTTTTCCTTTTCATTCCACAAGGTAATTTAGCTGCTTTCAGATGGAAAACCTTTCTCCCCACCTCCACAGTCCTCCCCCAACACACACCCTTCCCCTTTAATTCCTCTCTGGAATGGATTCCTCCCAAATGAGGATAATCCTGCCTCAGCTGTTTACTCACTTGGTTACCTTCCTGGGCTATGCACTATCCACGACAGGCTTTGCCGATTTTTATTTACTCGTGCCAGAATGCACTTAGGAGTTTTTATTATAGTTATGGTTGAGGTGGCACTTTAGCTTTAAGCCCTTATATTTGTGATTTATAACTTTCTTTCTAAATTGCATATTGGACTAGAATTTCTCAAGAACATTTTCTATTTAGACACAAATGTTTCATAAAATTTGAGGAAGATATTGGGCATGGAAATATTCAAAAATTTATTTAATTCACCTGCCTTCAGACTTAGCTGATGTACCTGAATGCATCATGTGTTGAACATGTCTGGACGCTCAGAAATAAGCCACAGACAAATGCCTAATTTAAGGAAACCGTTATAGAAAAAAAGCCCTCTATGTGCCTTTCAATAAAATGAATATTACATGATCATTGTTTTGTGCTTTAGAAACACATAGAGACAGCCAAATGATGGCTAAATTATGGTTATTCATTCTTTAATGGTAATAGTTGACATAGTACTATAAACTCCAAGAAAGCTTGCAGAGGCTGTGTTACATAACTTACTTCATTTTAATCTTCATAACAACCCTGAAAAGTGGGTATTATTATTACTCTGATTAAAAGATTCAGAAATGTTAAGTAACTTGCAGAAAGTTACCAGGGCTAGTAAGTAGCATTAATACGATTTGAATCCCAATCCACTCATCAGTAAAGCCATTGCCTGTTCAATTGGAAGTACTTAAAAATCTAAAAACATATTCTCGGTTACTCTTTTAAGTGTTAACTTCATGACTATCCTTTTGCCATATGTTGGAGGAACAGTCCCATCAGTCAAGTCTATAAGTTATTTGGTTTGTTTTCTTTGTTTATTTTTTACATGAATGCTTTTTCCTTTTCGACAGGATGGCTAGTTTGTAATCACAACTGAAGGTTAAAGGATTTGTAGGGGAAATTTCCAAACAGGAATACAGTAATCACTCAAATAGGGCATTATAACTTAAAAATAACTACATTTTTCCAGCATTGTCAATTGTATAAAACTCTAAGAAGTAACTACATGTTGAAACCTAATCTATTATGCCTTATATTTTTTTCTTAGGAACTCTACAACATACATTTACATTAAACATATATTGTAGAAAACCATTTGAGGAATGTGGAAATGAGAGGGTGGCACTGGAAACCTTAATTTTAAATTTCATGACTTTTGTGCAATTAAAAGCTCAACCTTAACATTACATTAGTTTATCTTTTTTGCATTTAATTATAGATATTAGGTAAACGCTATGGAAGTTAATATTTTAAGCCTCCATTAATGGTTATAATCGATTTTTTGCATTTTTTTTTTGCTATAATAATCAAAACGGCATTTAACCTGGACAGGAAACAAATCTAGGATTCTAGAGATTAATATTAAATCTGCTAATGTATTGTCCTGCTATTCTCTGGAAGCCAGGTAATCTGATGCTATATGCAAGAGCTTACATGTTAAGAAGAATCTCTGAAAAATATCCTAGGGTTCAATAGTTCTCGTTGAATTGTCACAGTGGCATTGTTTTTTTAGTGTCACAGTGGGATAGATTTTAAGCAAATAGAGGTTAGAGATTCAAAAATAAAAGGAACTGACATACAAACTAAAGAATTGCTTAATTTGTAAATTTAACCCTGTATCATGATTCTTCATTAGGGATATTTGCGATACTGATTCAGTACCAAGCACAGGGGGCAAATGGGACAGAAAAGGCACTAACTATACTGAAGATGATACTAGAAATTTGGAGAGCTCTTAATAATTAGGTACTTAAGCTCACCTAGGGAAGTGATTAGTGTTTAGAAGTACAGACATGGCTACAGGAACACAGATAAATTAGAATCAAACAACATGTCCAGTTTGCCACAGTTCTTTTAAACAACTGTAGCCTGCTTAGGGATGTGGAAATACTGTTTGTGCTACTTATATGGCAAGAGCCAGTCTGTTTGGCTGCAGTGGCTGAGATGTAGCCTGAACACAAGGTGCTCTGGGTTGGTTTTATGTTGACAACACTAACAAACCAAGGTCTCTCAAATAAATCATTCATTCTCCTGATTTTTCCATTCTTCTAGATGAAATTCCTTCCTCTCCCATAATACTCCTATTATTAATTATTCCTTAAAATCATGTTGAAAATGAAAACTTAGAGCACAAGAGACTTAGCAAACATGTGGTAGGATATTTCTAGGGGCTTGAGATAAAAAAATGAATCAATTATTGTGCATCAGCAGTCCTTAGTCTAGAGAGGGCTATGGAGAACTGGATAGGTGGGTACAGAATAGTAAAGAGAGACAACAGAATATGATATGAATGGTTTGCAAGTGGTGCAGAGGCAGGGGTGATGGTTGGATATTCAAAAAGCCATAGATAATAAATATGCAGTAGTAGGTAAACATTGATAACCATACGATGTAGTGGAAAGAGGACTGGAACAGGAGTTAGTTCTGGCCTTCCATGATCCAAGTAGTACTTTCATTCCTGTGTTTCTTTATCTACCAGTTGTGTACAACTTATACTGAGAACCAAATAAGAACTATGTATGTGGAAGTGCTTTGAAAATGTTACAGCACTATGCAAAGTCTAACATTATTACTACTCTATCACCAAAATGGCAGAGCATCAAAATAACTGAAGGGGTGATTCAAACCAGAACTCATTTCACTAAAAATGCCATATAACTGTAGAAGAAGTAAACTTCGATGCTTAAATTATATGAATGATGTCTCTGCCTAAAATTTTGTTATAAGAATTGGTATGTGCTGGCCACAAACTAGCAAAATAATTGCAACTTTCCAAAATTTTAATATTCTGAAGCTAGGAGAGAGAAACTTAAAATTGGAAAAGGCCTGGACACTTACACATTAAAAATGACAGGATAAAAAAAGGGGATTGTGCTTTTCCAAATGTCAAAATTTTAAATGTTAATACAATCCAATAAACAGGATATTTACCATGGCTACAACAACTAGCAAAGGTTAACTTGGACAAGGACTAGAAACCAGTGAAGCTGCTAAGGGACAGCGATCAATGAGGATAGCCAGCCCTGGGTAAGATTTAATCTCATTGGCGTGTGCTCAAGTCCTGGAGCTGCTTCTTTGACAGACTGAACCCAACCAAAATCATTATTTATGAGAGTTTTTTTAACGCACATGTTATTTCATAACTTTGCTTTTTTGTGTAGCAGAAGTTACAAAAGTAACTAAAAGTGAGAAAACTATTCTTAGGTGATTTAACTCTAATAGTTTGATGATGGAATGCTCAGACACAAACAGAACTGTCTCTACACATTTTAGAGGGCAGATATTCAAACATGTGTATCTTGCACTTAATTTAAACTCTGTGGTTGGTTACCTATCTCTTTGGCAATTCAGTATAAAGTTTTATTACTGTGAAATAGAATAGGGTAGGGATTTATGTCACACAAAAATGAATTTCCATGGATGGGAACACACATGAAATAATTTAGGTAAGCAGTATGTCAAATGAAAATTTAAGATGTTAAAGCTGGTGGTGCAAAAGAAAGAAGCAAAAGACGAGGTTTCTGTAATAGATAATAAATATATCACACTGGGGAAAGAAAAAGGACCACAGTTGCTATAGGAAGTTATTACTAATGTTGAAGAATTGTGGAAAACATTGAAGAATGATTTTTAGGGCCAAGAAATCAAAGCAACTGATTAGATAGAGGGGGGAGTCTCATTTGTATGTCAAAGAAAAATGTAACACTTAAAATAAATGTTAGCCCATATAATTATACCCAGAAATGAAAGAAAACCACAAGGCTAGAGTTTCTGTAGGTTTAGCCAGTAGGGACATTTTTTAAACTTTTCTTTTGCATAGATTACCAGAGGACCAGCAGTGAGAAAAGCTTCTCTCCTCTTCTGTTCCATTGATTCCTTTTACTTTCAAAGCAACCCGGTTTATGAGAAAGAGAATGTAAGACTGTTCCCTCTCAGAACAGCACTCATGGTTCTCTGCAGGCTTATAGTAGAGCTCTGGTATGATAGAAGGGTATGAAAATCTTTTTATTGTTAATATTCTGCACTTCTTTATATATATATATATATATATATATATATATATATATATATATATTTGTGTGAAGAAATTCATAGTAGTAGGTCTCTGGCATTGAATTAAAAGAAATTCTAGTTTTAATCTGCCTTCATTTCTCTAGTTCTCAAACTTAGGCTAAAAATCTCAAAAGGACTGTAAAAAAACACTATAGGGTTTAGAATTTAATTAGCTAATTTAGATAAGGACAAGGGAAAGGAGAGTTTATGATTCCAAGTTCATTTCATTCTCTAAGAAATGCAACACAGGCAGAGGAAGAAGAGGTTTGTATGGAAAAGCAGTAATCCTTTTGGTTTGGGACTTATATTTAAGGAGGATAGTGGATGTTTTGATTTTCCTAAAGCAGCCAGATTATATGTAAGACAGATCTGAAGTTCCAGATCTCAAGTGCAAGAACTGGACTGGAGGTGGAGAGTTGGGAGTTGTGAGGACAAGGTAGATGAAGCCATAAGACTCAATGAGATGACTCAAGAAGAAATTGTGAGGAGAAAAAAAAAAACTCATTACTTGAAGACTGGACAAGAAACAAGAGCCAAAGAAAAGATGAGAAAGTACTGTAGAGACAGAAAATAGGAAAATCAAGTCAGTATTGTTAAGGAAACTGAGAGTAAAGTATTCAGGGTGGGATAGTGGTGAGCACAACTAAAATAGCACTGAAAACATTTGGCTCAGAAGAGGTCAGTACTGACATTGAGTAAAGTATCAAAAATACAGTAATATTTATGATTAATAGTTTATAGCTGTAATATCATGGGTGGTAGTTGTGGTAGAAACCCTCTCTATGTAACTGAATTTTTTGTAAAGTTTCCTAGTTCTTATATTTTTCAGTTTATCTCTTCACTTATCCTTCTGTTTGATATGGTGCCAATTTCAAAATATTTAATTTGTATTTTATTTTGGAAGTATGGTGATTAGGAAGACAGTACACAAAATATATTAAAGGGTTATGATTATCATGATATATTACCACACCAAAAATAAATAACTCATCCTTATCTTGGACATAAATAGGGTAAGAGAAAAAACACAATGATTTTTTTTTTTTTACCAGCTCCTCATAATTTCCAAACTAGTTATTCTCTGTTTTGTATGTATTCAACCAACTAGAGTTCTGGGGGGAATGAGCAAAATATATGTGCTGTTCTCAGAGATCTTACATATCAGTAAATACATCAATAGAAAACATGATGAACAAGAAATAAATAGTGTCTTGGAGGACAAGTCTCTGATTTAGGAATGTTCTTAGTTAAGGTAATATCAGCTTCTGAAAATCTCAGTGGCTTCACATGATAGAAGTTTCTCTTTTGGTCATGTTAATTGTGGTCAGGAGTCCAGGTTGGCTCTGTTACCTTGAATGTGACATCCAGCCAGAAGATTAAGGAAAAGAGAGACTAATGATTGCACAAAAACTCCTTACGGGCCACCCCTGGAGCAGCGCCTGTCACATCATGGAGGAATGTGCTTGCCAGGCTGTAGCTGTCTTCAGAGAAAGCAGGAAAGGGAGCTTAGCTACATTGCCAAAAGGAAAAGTTAAAGTATTTTTTGGATAATTAGCCCATCACTGCCTAAGGGCCAGGGAAGACCTCTTGGAGAGGACTTAGAATTCCAGAAAATGAGGAAGTACGAGAGAGTGTTGCAGAATGGAAAAGGGTGTGTGTGTGAAGGAGAAACCAACTCCAGCTTCACCTGCTCCATAGGGCCCATCATGTTGATAGGATCATATGGACTTTAGTATAAACTTGAAAACAGCATTATTATCTCATCTGAGAATATTTGTCTATTCCAGAGGAAAAAATATGCAATGCATAACAACTTACCTAACTGGAAATTAAGTTTGTCAAAGAAAAGAGGGATCACATATTTCATTTTTAAAATACCCTCATTTCAAAAGTGAGAAGCCCAGCGAAGTCATGCCTTCTGGATCACTGCTGAAACCAGAACAGAACCCAGCTTCTCACCTTCCGTTCCAGTGCTCTTACTGTGATGAAAATGCAAGGTTGAGCATTTTTAACTATGATTCTGTAGACATAACCGTGGATTTCATCTCATTTTAATTTTTCCCTTCAAACTAAAGGGAATCGGTCAGTAGTGGACTCAGATTTCTTCCTTGGCAATCAGTGTAGGCCATACCTTTTCTTATGAAATAAAACTACCATGTTTTTTATTCTAAATACCTGTGTGTGTGTATGTATATATATATATATATATATATATATATATATATATGTCTCCAGATATATATATATATATCCTGAGACAAAATATCTTGCTTATTTCGCTGCTTTTCTGTGATCTCCCCCATATATATATATATATATATATGGAGAGACATAATCTATCTTCAGAATAATTGCTCCAGAATGACTTCTTTTATAGTCTCATAAGACCCACTTTTAAGAATCTCCCGTCACAGTATAAGACAATAAAAATTGTACTGTGTACAACAAACAATTTTTTCTAAGTTTACTTCATTTCATTTTCAATCATAGGCTCAATTATATTATTCTATTAAGTAATAGATCTTTTATGTATCAACTTTCTCTCCTCTAAAACAGTTGACAGGACCAGCGAGATAGCTCAGCGGCATAAGCGCCTGCCTGGCAAGCACGAGGTCCCGAGTTCGACTCCCGGAGCCCACATACGAAAAAAGGGCCAGTGATATCACTTAGCGGCACAGGCGCCTGCTGGCATGCGAGGTCCTGAGGTCGACCCCCGGTACCCACAAAAAAAATAAAAACTAAAAAAATAAAACAGTTGACATAAGTATATGGCCAGCCTCCAGTATAGGAAATACACATAATACTAAATTAGAATTACAGGTAAGTAGGTTTTATTTATAAAGTGTGGCTAAACCTTTACCATATCCTGACAGTGTCCTTTATTTGTTTGCATGGAGGCACTTTAGACAACTGTGTTTTACATCCCTGAGATTATAAGATATTACAAAGACCAGTAGATAATGAAGTACAACTGAACATTTATAAAATTCAGCTCTGAGAATGTCTGTTGATAGATGTCTAGAGATCTAGCTACATCTGGTTGTGTATGTGATGACAATGTTCAGCAACCCTAGATATCAAAAGGCTCCATCAGTATAGCCCCGGGAAGGAATGTGGACATCGTCTTATACATCTCATGTTTTAGCAAAGTGCAAAGCTTATGATAAAACAATGCTGGATTGAGTGCTAGAAACATTCTTCCCAGTAAGACTTGCCCTCCTGTGAGGCTCCAATCAGATTTTTGGACCTGCCATCTAGTGACCACTGCATTAACAAGTCAATCGTTACATTTTGGTCTTCTTTTGAGAACTGGAATTTAAGTATAGGTCATCTGCAGATAAATATGGAGGCACTCCACTCATGAAACTGTAGTCCCCTCCTCCTTCATTAGACACACTATTTTCAGAGAACTGCTTCAATCAGACCATTTGTTTTTTGTTTTTTGTTTTTTTTGTGTGGGTACCGGGGGTCGACCTCAGGGCCTCGTGCGCCAGCAGGCGCCTGTGCCGCTGAGCGATATCATTGGCTCCTTTTTTTCGTATGTGGGTTGCGGGAGTCGAATTTGGGCCCTCGCGCTTGCCAGGCAGGCGCTTATGCAGCTGAGCCATCTCACCGGCCCCAGACCATTTGTTACATTTGCAAGAAAAACAGATTTTTTTCAGGCAAAATGATACACTCCCCACCTGGAATTGAAAGAAAAAAGAAAGAAAGAAAGTCTTCCATTACTGAAAATGATCTGGAGTTGCAAAGGGAAGAGAGGAGGGGGAATTAGGAGAAGTTGGAGATCAGGCATATATTCTGTCAAGTAGTACTACTTGTGAGACTAATTCTTACAAACTGTGCACCCAGCAGAGTAAACCTCTTATTTTGCTGCTTTTCTGCGATCCCCCACATAGCTGTAATGTTCTAAGTTGTTTTTCCCTGTCCTATAAACTACCTAAGCATTTGATGTTATACCTAGTGTTAGCAAAGGAACAATTTACAAATACTTAAATAGGTAATTATGTAGTAGAATATAGGTCTATGGAAGTGTGTTACTGTAGCAAAACCTGCTAAAAGGTTAGGTTTGTTTCAGTGTTTCTATTATAGTCCTTAGTTGTTAGTTTTTATTTTTCTGGGGTTTTATGAGTGGAATATAAAAACGCACAGTGTGTAATTATTATTATTTATTATTTGTCAAAGAAACATAACTATACAAAGCAAAGGCCAGTTTGTGAACTAAGCCAGACAGTCCCCAGTCCAAAAGACCTCACAATACAACTCTTAAACAGGTCCTGGCAAATGTAAGACAGAATGAAAACAGATGGGTGAATGGTACTTATTCAATATCTTAAATATAGAACTCAGTAGTGCAGGTGCATTTTCAGATGTTATTTGAAAGAAGAGACAGAATATCTTGGCATTGTGTCATTTATTCATAAATATTATAAATTTTATATTATTTGAGAAACTATTCTAAATATGCAGGGTAGTTTAAAAGAAGGTGTGAAAGCTGATTCCCTCAAATGAGACAAAGGGCAAATTGAGTGAGGAATGGAAACTGAGTATGTAGAAGAAGTGGAGAAGAAACAGGCCAAAAAAGAGCCAAGGAAAAACAAATCCCAAGAGGAGACTTAAAGTTTGATGGAAAAGAAATTCAGAGATTAAATAAATAAAACAACCAAGGAAGATGATGATCTTGGCGGCTAGGTCCTGAATACACTGAGATTGCCAAGAGAGTACAGACACAATAACGACAAGGATGATGATTTAGCTATGGAAATTGCAATTCAAGGGTGTAGAATTCTGTATGGCCTATGAAGGGTTGGTTCTAGTCTTAGAGATGGTATTGATAGAGCAGGAAGAATAATCAGATACAGTTAATAGCAGAATATAAGGTAAGAAAAGAGTAGAATTGATGAGATTGTTGAGAAATGTCATTAAAACTATCTAATGAGGCCATAGTTGTTTTTTTTAATATATGTTCTGTCCTACATTATATTAGTTATTATTAAGTATAGCATAGACGTGAGACAGTATCCCTGAGCCAAAAATAAACGTATATTCAAAGTGACAGGTAAGATTAATACACCTGAAGCAATTAGGAAATATAAGGCAGCTGATGTTTGGCATAGCAGAGCTTTAGAAAAGAGAAAAATCAGCAGGCCTCATAATGTTGGAAAAGCCACCCAGGAAGTACTTGAAGAATTGCTGTGTGGGGGAATAAACATATAAATGTGATGGAATTCATCAAAATAGAAGTTAATATGGTGTTTTGTGGGAAAAAATGAAATTACTGAGTGAAATGGATGGTTTGAGTAAGAAAATAGAGAGAAAGCAGGTAGGATGGTAAAGTGAGGCTATTGAGTTGATCTGAGAAAATAAGGATTCATCAGCATATTATGGGGCCATTCATAAGTTCATTCTAGAAATATTTTTGAGGGTATATTATGCTCTAGGCACAAAATAGACCAGGCTTTGCCCCTATGGAACTAAATTCCAATGAAGGAAAATAGAAACTGCCTCTCCAAACAAATAAATGAACATGATTATTTTAGGTAGTGATTAGTACCATGAAGAGCTTTAAACTGAGTAATAGAAGAGAGAATGACTGGCTAGAGTAAGGATGACCCAAAATGGGAGAGAGTTAAGTGGAAATTCTTAAGACTTGAAGATAATTTGAGTTGAGAGAAGAAAGTCTTGGAAATTAAAGTTTGTTCTCTCTTATCCTATAAATGAGAAAGATGGAAAGAGAGAAGAAAAGTTGGGGGGAGGGTAGGCAAACTCATTGTTCCCTTGGCCTCCTCCTTGTTTTTGTTATCTACTAACCTTTTGGTCAGCACTTAATTTCTTTTTCTTTTTTTTTTTTTTTTGTGGGTACCGGGGGGTCGACCTCAGGACCTCGTGTGCCAGCAGGCGCCCGTGCCGCTGAGCGATATCACCGGCCCCTTTTTCGTATGTGGGATCCGGGAGTCGAACTCGGGCCCTTGCGCTTGCCGGGCAGGCGCTTAAGCCGCTGAGCCATCTCACCGGCCCAGCACTTAATTTCTTAAAGATTTTACCCACTGGCTTACTAATGCTTTTTTTATTTCTGCCCATGACAATTCTTGGTAATTTCGAGGTTTAAGTTTATAATCCTTAAAACACCTCCTCTCAATTCATTGAACTCTCTCATGATCTGCCCTCTACCCTATCACAGTTACTCATTCCCATGGATATATTTTTAACATTTTAATTACTAATGATTATGACTTTCCATAGTTTCAGTTTCAAGCATCCCACTCTTTACCATCTAATATCTTCACAGCTCAATCCCTCTGTTGTCCTATTACAACAAATTTTTAGGCTGACTAGGACCTCTAATTCATAGATTTTACCCATAGCCCTTCATATTTTCATTTTATTATATATCTTAGATTTCATGAACAATGATTTTAATCATTTCCTCACATACATCTTTAATGTCCTTGACCTTCTCTTGCTTCAGTGTGCTCTTCTGGCAAATTTCAACTGTACTACTTATAACCAACCCTACACTTTTCCATACCTACAGGCCAGCTCAGTGTGGCTGGAGAAGACACACATGCAAACTGATGGCTCTTACTTTAATTTCATAATTCACTCATTCTCCCATATCCCTGTAAGGGTGTTTTATATATTTCCTTTTCTCAAGTTCCCAACACCTCTTCCCCCATCCTTACTTTGCACTTTATAACCTTCCTTTCTACTTCACTGAGAAAATAAAAGCCATAAAAAGGAACTTCACATACATTTTTTTCCAGCAAACTTACCCTCCTTTCTAAAAATGTGCCCACACATTCTGCCTTCTGTCCCTACAACTGTGGATAATTCTATCCCTGCCTCAGCCTTCCCTTCATTGTGCATTAGAACAGTCCCCCTCTCACATAATCATGAATAATGCTTCTACAAGAGCTCACTTCTTTTCTTCACTTTAGCAATTTTTCTCTCTCTACAAAATCTTTCCTAGCAGTATACAAAATGTAATATCTCTCATTATGAAAGTATTCTTAGGACCCACACTCCCTGGCAGCTCCTATCTCAATCCATTGATTCTTATTGTAGCAAAACTTATCAAAAAATGTCCATAGTTGCTATAGATACTCTCTAATCCTAATCTTTAATTCTCTCTTTAATTCTCCTACTCTGTTAGTTTTTTCTCCTATCAGTCTAGCAAAATGATTCAAGATAAGGTCACCAATGATTTCCCTGTTGTTGTTAAATCCCTTAACCAATTCACAGTCTTCATCTTTTGTGATCTCCTAATGATTTTACCTGATTTCATTGTTCTTTCTCCACTAAATGATTTTCTTCATTTGGCTTTCAGTTCAACACACACTACTAATATTTTTCCAAATTCACAGCTGTTCCTTCTCAGTCTCATGTACTGGTTTATTCTTTTTTTATTTTTTTTTTTGTGGGTACCGGGGGGTCGACCTCAGGACCTCACGCGCCAACAGGCACCCGTGCCGCTGAGCGATATCACCGGCCCCTTTTTCGTATGTGGGATCCGGGAGTCGAACTCGGGCCCTCGCGCTTGCAAGGCAGGAGCTTACGCCGCTGAGCCATCTCACCGGCCCTGTACTGGTTTATTCTTATTCCCCCAATAAGTAAACAGTACAGGTCCTCAGACTCAATCTTTGAACCTCTTTTTCTCTCCATTCATTCCCTTAATACTCACACCCAGTTTGTGGCTTAAGCTTGTCCGGGCTTTCCTTGAAATTTTAGGTTGTCATATTCAACTACCTCCTCAATATCTCTACTGTATATCTAACGAGCATCTCGAACTTAATATACCAGAAAAAGAACCATTATTTTACGCAACATGTATGCAGTTTTCCCCGTCTTGTTAAAGCACTTTCAGTCTTTGAGTTGCTCAAGTTCAACATGTATTTCTCTGTGAGCCCTCAGAATCCAGTCAATGAACAAATCCTACAGCTATAGCTTCGAACTGCATCCAAAATATTTTTTGTACTTTTTTTAATTTTATGGAAAAACGGTAGAACAAAATTTCATAACAAAATAATAGTAGAATAACTAGTTAATACATTACATGCCGTTATCTTTAAAGTAGTTGCTCAGGGTACAAGATATGGGCATAAAAACTTCTCCAATTGATATTAACACAAACCTTCCTTTTTAATGAACTAAGAGACACTAATAATATAACTGACTTACATTTTTTCCCTTTTCCCTACTGTCTGCATCCAAAATCTTAACATTTCTCATTCTCACCAACCCTAGCTACTACCACGATTCAAACTACCGTCATTTCTTACCTGGATTGTTGCAATAGCCTCCTAATTAGGTTTCCTGCTTCTGGCCTTATCACTAACAGGAAACTAGAGTGTTTCTTAGCAATGTATATAATGTAATTGTAGCAGACCGTATCCTCTGCTCAGAAGCCTCTAATGGCCCTCCATCTCACCTGGAAGAAAAGCCAAAACCTTTACAATAGTCTCCACAAGGCCCTTCACATTCATTTTCCCCTCATTTAGGACTAGATCCCTCCTTACTCCTGTCAAGCCCGAGTGACTTTCTTACTTTCCTCAAACCTTCTTAGTGTGTTCGCATCTCAGGGCCTTTGCACTTGCTTCTTCCACTGCTTTAAATGCTTTCCCCAGATAATGCTTGTTTGCTCATCATCTTCAGGCTTTTGCTCTACTTTCACTTCTAAGTAAGGCCTTTCATAGCCACCATATTTAAAATTGTAACACCCTCCTTTGATTTATAGCACCGTCTTCAGATACATATAGTACATGTTTTATTTAATATTTATTTCCACTTGGTATGGAGTACAAGTCCTGTACTTATGGGTTTTTGTTTTATTTGCATTTTTGTTTTGCACTCTGAGAAATCCCCAGTGCCTAGAGCCATGCTTGACTCATGGAGTGTTCAGGAAATATTTTTGGATGAATTGAAGAAAAGAATGAGTGCTTCTTTCACGGAGTTTGCAGGTATTTTTACTAAAATGTAAAACATAATATTGTGGCATGGGCCCTGTGATTCTCCATGGTAAAATTTTCAGATTCCTCAAAATTAACTTTGAAAGTGAGAGCACTTACGCAAGTTTATCCAGAATATTAGATAGGGCACTATTTCTGTTCAGCACCCAAAGCAGCAACATCTAAAACATTTATTATCATTTTCCTCACTCAGTAAATGTTTATTAGGGAATATGGGTGCTCTAGGAACTAGTAGCAACATGTGGAAAGTCTCAGAAATACAAGAGAACATAATACGATGGACTACTGCAATATTACAAGTGACAGATAATGATGGCTTGGGCTTATGTGGTATATTGGCACTGAAAGAGGTAAAAATGGGAGAAACAGAACGAAATGAAAGGTCATCAGAATCACAAAACCTGATTAGCAGAGACACAAAATACTGTCTACTTTTATCAGGCTAGTAAGTGGAAAGTGATTACAAAAGAATTAGATAAGAGTAGAACTTAAACAGAGAGGACATGGGTTGTAAAATTTCCTTTATAGGGTATAGACTTAAAATCCCTAATTGCCATAGTGATTGTAAGAATAATCAATGTCCTTATTTTGATGATCCTGGTAAAATCATTGTGAAAGGTGCTCCAAGGTCAGACGGAAACTCTCATTCTTCCAACCCCCTGAATGACAATTGAACTCCTTTGAGGTTCCAAGTTTTCTCCCTAGTAAGTAACCTCTCCTTTTATGAAAGCAACTTTTCTTATTTTATACGAAGAAAAATGTAAGAAATAGATTAATATGTGTGTATATGTATGTGTATATTTGTAAAAGGTAAAGTTATAAAGAAATTTAACCATTTTAATTTGTAAGTTTAATAAGTTAATATTAGTTTAAAACCCAATTAACTTAAGTATTTCTTTCTCTGCACAAAAACCTCCTTTATTTATTAGAAAAAATACATTAGAGCTGCAAATCTAAGTGGGCTGGTGATTATTTGAGGGGCAATAAAAAAGCAATAGATAATTCCCAGTCTTTGCACTTGGGCACACAATTAGACGATGACGCTGTTTGCTCAAAATGGACAAAAGAAGAGAAAATTTGAAGGAGATGAGTCAAGCTTTGGACCTGTTGAATTTACAGTGCTATTGAGATATCCAGTTGGAATTTTCCAGTACGTCGTTTGATATAGAAAGTTAGAGGTCAGGAGAGAATGAATAGCTTGAGATACCAATTTGAGAGACATTTTAAAACAGGGAAATACGGATGACCAGGGAGCAGTGGACCTTTTAGTCTGAAGTATATGTAATAGAAAATTGCAAGACAGGCAGTGGTCAAAAAATACAGTGAATGTTTAAATTTTAAAAATGTATTACAGTAAAAAAACACATTGCCATTTCTCCCCCTCAGAATAGTCCCCTTAGCTTCAAACACACTTTGCTCATCATTCTTGCCACCTTCTGAAGCAGTTTTGGAAGTCCTCTTTCCTGAGAGTCTTTAGTTTTGCTGTTACAGCTGCCTTCATATCCTGAATCAATTCAAAACGTTTACCTTTCGTGGTCATTTTTACTTTGGGGAAGATGCAGAGGTTGTGTCAAATCCAGTGAATAAGGTGGATGAGGACACAAGAATATTTTTACAAGCCTGCCTTTCTGTTGGATGACACTGGGCAGCAGCATTCTCTGTATTTTACATCACACGTCATAAAGGTACTCACAAAAGAAAGCTTCCAGAACTGCTTCAGAAAATGGAAAGAACAATGGGATAAGGGTATTTGAAGCCAGAGGGATTATTTAGAGGGGAAATAATGGCAATGTGTCTTTTATTATAATAATTTTTTATTAGATACACACCATATATTTTGATCTGCCCTTGTATAAACCCGGACATCAAGGAACATATGTAATTGCTTATCTGGTGTTTTTCTCAACTAGTTTTCTCTTAAATTCTTTCCAACTCATCTCCCACACCAACACCCATCCTTTTCAGTACTCAGCCTTCCTTTCTATTTAAAATTTCTATAATGTACCACCTGGACCTTTTTTATTGGAACAGGCCTTGATTTCTATAATAATCATATACTTCAAAATTGTATGCAGAACAAAACTATGGACATGAGATTGCACTGTTAGTAAACTGTAAGCTTTCCTTACTGTAAGAAATTATGGAACGAGTCTGTTTACAGTATCAACAGTCTCCCCCTAAGTTATCTATTCTCTAAGTATTTTTATCAGATTCTCTTTTCTGGTGTATATCATACTCATATGTTATGATGCGTGACTGTTGGAATATTTAAGGAAAACCCCCATTAAACACTGGGAGGGCGGTCATCTTTATTCTTTTCCTTTTTACTTTGAGGAAAGGAAAAAAAGGTACTCAGAATTTAAATAATCTCCTAAGTCTCTGTAAGTCTTGGTAGGTCAGTCTTCTTACAGAATGTAACTTTCCACTTTAATGTTCTTTTTTTCCTTGCCTTGAATCATTTAAAATGTTTTCTTGCCCTACCCTTTTTGTCACCTCTATACTGCAGTAGATTTATTTATTTACTTCTTAATTTTAGAATATCTCATGTCTATTTTTTCTCCCCATACTTGAAATTTTCCTGACAGAGGCAGCCATTGAATGTAAAGTTGATGTTGTTTTTAAGCAGTGGTTTAATCTCTGTTGTCCCAATTTTCTAGACTTTCTGATCAGCTGGGATTTCTCCCTGTTGTGCCTCTCTATTAGTAGTCTCATTTGCTTTCTTGTATCTTATCTTTATCTTTAAAAAAAAAAAAGCTGCAAAATGTGTCTTTCTCACCAATCACAATGCTACACTGTTGGTGTATGTAGTCTATATGGCAACTGGGTTACAGCCCACAACACCAATATTACTGGAGCCAACATCATAGTGGGTAAATTGGTATGTGCCCTCTTCCGTCACAACACAAGTTTCTCCATTGAGACTGGAATGAGATTGTTGTATTTTAATATGTAGGGCAAGGAAGGTGGCAGAGGAAGTGCTATAAATCCAGTCTCTCTAAAGCCATATTATTGGGATTTCATAGAATTCTTGATATTATTTATCCTGAAAAACCCTAGCCTCATGTGCTGATCCTCCCCAAATGTTCATTGGTCGAATTTATGCAGAAAGTTCTTTTCCTTACAAATAAATGACTGGTCTCTGAACAAGCTGATTTTACTGAAACTGGGATATATATTCTTAGGTAAGCTCAGGAAAACTACCAATACAGTGTAAAAATTATTTACTGGCATTGTAGGGACAGACTTCTTCAGGTCGTTTCTTTGGTAACTGCGCATTGACCCAGTGAGGGCAAAAGACAGAATTGGCTCTGTGTTCGAGCAAAGACAGTTCTGTTGGGTCACAAAGGGAATGGAGAAGCAATGAGGCTCTTCTGGTTGCTCCTCTGGGACTGAACTTCCTTCTGGATATGGGGAGGTACAGCCCAAGGACTAAAGCAGGCTTTTGTAACGGTTACCTGTTAACATTTGGAGCTACTTAAATCCTTGTTGTATAGGGATGTCAAGTGTATTGTAGGATGTTTAGCAGCATCACTGCCTTCTACCCAGCAGATGCCAGTAGCAACTTCAGTTATGACAAGAAAATATATAAACATCCCCCAGTGAAGGCAAAAAATAGCCCCAGATTAAGAACCCCTGGCCTAAAGCAAGATAAGGCTTGGTTAAGAAATGAGTTAGAATCCCTCAAAGGTCCACTCTGTCATTCAGTGTGTATTTATTGAGCTCCTACTATCCACCAGGTGCAGCTATGAGCAAGTCCTGATCTATGCAACTTACATTCTAGTAGATGTTTGCCACATGTTTCAAACCATATGGATCCTTTTTTTTCCTACCAGCCTCACAACAAATTCTCAAGCCTGCTAAAGGCCAGGAAAAGCAAAATACAAGTTCAAATTTATAGACTCTTCTTATTCAGTTTATGAACCTCAAAAATGGTTTTGATTTAAAAATGAAACTTGGCAAATGATTAGTTCATATGTTTTAGTTTATAATATGTTTTAATCATTTGTGGCATTTTCAAAACAAATGGTGAGATTAGGGATTTTTTCCCCTTGTATTTTTAGTCCTTTTCTTCTTGAGATTCCTCTTCTGATTTGTGTGTGTCTGTGTGTGTGTGTGTGTGTGTGTGTATTTATTTGAAAAATGCTTTTAGTATTTGAAATGTATGCACATGGTTGAAATGAGACCAGGAGGAATAGTACATAAGACTTTATGGTCCCTGCTGTAACAAATACCCATACCCAGCCCCAAAGCAGTGTTTAGACACCACTTCCTCAAGAAAACTTCCTCAGAAACTCCCCAGGCAGGTTCCTGAGCCAGGTATTCTCCTCCCAGCCTTCAGAGATGAATTCTCATAGTACCTACTTTACATGGTGTGTCACCAACAGTGAGACACTTCGCTCAGGATTTTATCTGAGAATATAAGCTCAGTAGGGACCAGCACCATGTCTACTCTCTGCTCTGCCCAAAATTCTATTAAGTTATCTTAAGCATAAAAGAAGTACTTAAGAAATATGGGCTGAATTGCTCACTGCCTGGCTGAGATACCCAGTTTTCCAAGTGTCTTGGCCAAACACTTTTCACTTTCACACCACCTATGACTTATCCAAGCCCCCAATCTGAGGCTTCATTGGGTTGGTCATTTTTTTATTGACTGTGAAGGAACATGTTTGCTCTCAAATACTGATGAAACTCTTAGAATTATGCTTAACTCAGAAAATGTGGAAGTTATACACAATGGAGTACTGCTCTGCCATGAAGAAGATAAACTAAAGTCATTTGTAAGAAAATGGATGCACCTTAAGACCAAAATGTTAAATGAAATAAATCAGATCCACAATCTTAAATATCACATGGTTTCCCTTATATGAGAAACCCAAATTATAAATAAAAAAAAAGATAATAAGAAGTAGGGAAGGGGGAGCAAGAGACGGAGGGAGGAGTGAGGAAAGGGAGGGAAAGGGAGTGAAAAAAGGCATTTGTTATGTTCATGTACCAGCTCCACACAAGGAATGTAAACATTATGTACTGCAAACATGGACTAATAAAAAAATAAACTCCACAGGTTAAATTCATTAATCTTAAGGATATTTTCAGCTCATACAGAGACTGCAAGAATGTAAAAGAAATAACAAGCATGGTATTTAGGAATAATTTAAATTATTAATGCCCTAAGTATTTTTCAATGGTTTAAAGGATAAATGGTTATGATTATGTGAGGCACACAGTACATGTAAAATTACATACCTTATTTTCATGTTTTATTATTGAGTGTGTTTCCTCTATTGGAGTTTAAGCTTCCTGAAGATGGAGAATTTGATTCGTCAATAATATTATTCTCTGTGCCTAGAATGGTACGTGACTCATAGCAGGTGTTCAGTAAATATTTGTTGAATAAATAAATGGTAGGCATTCCACCAATACTGTGTTCACTGTTTGCTTGTTAGTGAACCACACATGCAGTAACATGATAGAATTTTTATTCATTCATTTAACATATGAAAGGAGTGTCTAACACATAGTAGGCACTCAGTAAGTATTTGATGAGTGAAGAAACTAATTAGTATTCCACTGTGCTCAAGGATGGGTTTTAAAATAACTGTATGAATCTGCTAGGGCTGAGGTAACAAAACACCACAAACTGGGTGGTTTAAACAACAGAATTTGTCTCACAGTTCTCGAGGCTGGATAGACAAGATCAAGGCATCAGCAGGATTGGTTACTTGTGAAACCCGTGAGAGAGAACCTGTTCCGTGCCCCTCACCCAGCCTCTGGTGATTTGCTGGCACTCTTTTTGTGTTTGTGGACTTCTAGAAGCATCACCCCTATCCCTACCTTCATCTTCAGCGGAAATTCTCCTGAGTGTCTGTGTCCAAACTCCCCCTTTTTATAAGGATATTGGTAGCAATAAATTGGGAGTTCACTGTTCTCCAGTGCAACCTCATCACAACTAGTCACATCCACAATGACCCTAGATATATTTATATTCTGCAGTATTTGGGGCTAAATCTTCAACATATGAATTTGGGGATACATATTCAGCCATAATACTAAAATAACAGAGCTTCAGGTAACGACATTTTGATGGATGACATCTATTTGAAAAACTTCAGCTTCTCGAAATAACACCTAGTTTTATGATACTATATGGAAATTGATATGGTGGTATTAAATAGCATTTACTATGTTATGCAAAAATGTGTGTTTGTAAAGAGGAAACATGAAAAAATTCCAAGGGGCCTAACTGTGCATAGCACATTTTCTTGGATGCTAAGTGGCCTAATGTGATGAGTGGGTTATGTGGAAAAGGCTGCTAAGAGATTCCAAAAGGATTTCTATATAAAGCAAAGAAGTTTGGGGTTTGGCTTTAAAGACATGAGGGGACCAACGTAGGAGTCAACATTGATTGAATGGTAAAATAGTGTAAAAAGGGTAGAATTTACTGAATATAAATTTTACCTCAATGAACCCAACTTTAAAATGAAAGAAAGAAAACAATGTGGTAGAAGAATGGACACTGGGGACAAGCAACTCAGGAGACTGTCGTGCCACTTTACGTGCACAGCTACAGCCCTGAATCCCCTCAGGCTTTAGAAGACACTTGTCTTCAAAACCAATGAAATTGCTAATGCCAGCTCCTTCAGCGGATCTGGAAGCTGATCAAATATGGGCTGATCACATGCAAGCCTGTGACTGTCCATTTCCAGGCTTAACGCCAGAGAAACTCCTTGGCCCATCCTAAGGACTGGTACAAGAGTACAGTTAAGCTAAAGGGTAAGGCTGATACCCAAATGGTAGCAGGAGAGGGATCCTAGGTGAGGAGGATGCACATTCCATGGGCTGCTGGGAAGACACCTGGTGTCTAAGAAGCTGTGCCACATGTGCCGGTGAAGGAGAACATGTTCTAAAGCCGGCAGATTCTCGGGGAGCACGTCTACAAGCTGAAGATGGGCCAGGTCCACAGGACCACCCCAGCCCACCAGCAGTGAGAAGCACCTCCTGGCCAAAATGGAGGTGATCATCAAGACTGTCAAAAAAAGTGAGAGGCCAAGAAATAAAGCACTCCTTCTTCTTTTAGTACATTGCCTTGGCAATTACACCAATCATTGGAATAAAACAAGCCTTTCTCTTCTTGCCAAAAATGAAGAAGAATAAGAAGAAGGGATTTTTTGGGTGAATTTGGCAAGAAATAGTTTAATTAGAAACACAGAGAAACCAAATTTTCATGGATTGAGGAGTAAATGAGAGTTAGGGAGCTTAAAGTTAGCACAAAGGAAGAAAAGATCAGGTCCACAACCGAAGATTTCTTGTTCGTCACTTTATTATGAGTGCTACGTTTGTTTGTTACTTACTATGAAGACAGCTAAGGCATGTTGGCAGGCAGTAGGAATATTGAAAATATGAAAAGAAGGAAGAAATAACTGATGCAATAAGATTGACTGTGGAGGAGGTCATCAGTGCTAAAGAGAAGAATCTCTGAGCTGTTATGGATGGGTTCAGTGTCAGAGGTGAAGTGATGAGAAATACCATTTAATGGTCTCTGTTTCCTCTGACCAAGGAGGTCAACTGGAGGTGAAAGGTAGGGGGTCAGTTATAAGGAATTAAATAATGTGATGAATGAAACTGGAAAAAAGAAATTGACTAAGAACAAAATAAAGAGTTGCAATGTAGTTCTGATACCGTAGATCAACCTGAAAACCATAATTCTGAGAAGCACCAGGCTGTACAGTTTTGCGATTCTTCCCCAGCATTACTTAACAGGCTGGGAGCTGAGGAAGAAGCACATTATCAGATTCATTTGGGCTCAAGCACTAGGTAATTACAGTTGAGAACCATAGATAAGGAAATTGATGGAACAGATGATATCATTAAAGTTTTTTAAAAACTGAGGGAAGAAGAAATTGAAGATTAATAGTCTGGGAGAAAAGGGGGAAAAATGAGAACCAAAAAATCATAGTAAAAAAGGCGGAGTGCTGGTTTCCTGGGGCAAAATATGTCTGAATAATGAAGCTCCTCCTACGACGCATATGTTCTGCCACAAATCTCAGAAAACCACAGAAAGTGGGCTGAACTCTTTGGAGGGCATAGACTGGACTCCAGAAACCCAGCCTGGTGGTCAGAATTTTCCTATTTGCCATTAATTTAAAAGGAGCTGTGTTGTGTTACTGTAACAAATGCCTGAGGTTAGCAGCTTTAAAGAGGGAAGATTTATTTTGGCTCACAGTTTGGAGGTCTCAGTCCATGACCAATTGCCCCCATTGCTGTGGACCTGTCTGCACAATCTGTCATGGAGAGAGCGTGTGACAGAGAAAGGCCATTCACCTCATCACTGGGAACAAGAGACAGAAAGAGGAGGAGCCAGCGTCCTAATATTGCCTTCAAAAGCATGTTCGCAGTGCTCCAACTTCCTTCCACTAAGCCCCACGTTCTAAAGGTTCCACCATTTCCCAGTAACACCAGAGGCTGGGAACCAAGCCTTCAACAAATGGGGCTTTGGGAGACATCCAAGATACAAATTATGGCAGTAACCATCATTAACACTATTATCACAGAATGCTAATCCTTAGGGAAAGAATGTTACCTGTGTATGTAAGAGGCGAAGAAATAGGACTCTTCCATGGGACAGTGGCAATCAGCTTGACAAGAGATAAATGTTTTTACTTTTTACTTCAGATTCCAAAAGTGTACTGATGTTGCCTTTAAGGCGTGTTCTTTCATTTCTCTTATTTTAAGATTGTTAATTTATTCTTCTGTAGCCTCTAGAGCTGGCAACCTTCTCTTAGTCTTCACTCTTCTTATTTCTCTTTTGTCCTCTCAACCTCCATCTTTAGGCATTGAAAATTGTCATGTGTCTCAGTAACCTTCCTGTACCCAGTGTCCAGATAAAGTATTCCCATAGTATTGAATTTTCCCCCAAAAAAGACTGGGCTAAGAAGTTGATGCTTGGTTAGAGAATACTTTTAGGTGCTTTGTAGATAACCCTGTATAGCTAATCTCTCATGCTCTATGCACTCTAATAACCTGGGTGTCTTTCTATGGTATTTATAAGAAGAATTCTGCTCCTTTGGGCCCTGTCTCCATATGTCAGCCTCGCAAAGTAACCAGCCATGTTATTCATTGTGAGATACCGTGCTCTAGTTACCCTTTACTTGCTTGAGTGGACTGAGATGAACATAATATACAGAGTTTAATGGTATCCTAAACCCTGTAAGAATTCCTAAGCTTCTTCTCTTGGTACTTTCTACATATAAGTTCAAAAAACAGCTTTGGGGAAATTTCAATAAGCAATTCTAAAAAAGTCCTCTTTTTTTGCAAATAAATCCTTGTAGAATTCCATTTTTCCCCTGTTTTTTTCCAACTCCTGATCCTATTATAGCTCTTTCCAGCAATGCTAAAACCCAGCTGGTCTGGAGATTAATATGACCAGACATACCATGAATTTTTTAAATCTCACAAGTCCCAGTTTCTCCTTCTTCATCAATCAAATATAGGTTGTGTGTGTTGCAGTATATTATCATAAGTCTTTCCTAAGTTCTTTTTTTCTTCCTTTTTTTTTCTCACTGTCCTCTAAATTATTCCTAAATGCTTCCTATTATAAAAAGGTAGAAGAAGAACTTCAATAGAGGAAGAAAGCCTGTGATTTGATGGAAGATGGAAAGACAAAGCATACTAAGAAAAAAAGGAAACCAGTGAGGATATGGAAAAAGTAGTGGTTTCCTTTTTCCTGCTCCCTTCAGACCACTTTTAGGTTTTGTTTTGATATTCCTTTCACCTAATGCCCTCAAATGACCTATTCCTAACTATTTCTTCCTAGCAACCTGTACAGTATATCCCCTACCTTCCCAGCAGGTTGAACTCTCCTCCCTGGCACCTTTCTGCCAAGCCCCTTACTCATTGACTCAGAGGACTTGAACCAATTGCCATTAATTCCACCTACACTTTATACCATGCTGGCATGGATAGTGTTAATAGCTGATGTAATTCTGAAAGTACTTAAGCAACAATTTGGTTTTACTTTATTAACATTCAAAATATAAACAGGTAAACTACATGTTGAATTCATTAAATTCGTCCTTCACTCTTTAGAAATATAAAAACTGCATTTTTTAAAAAGGGACTGATTGGTGTCATGTACGTATTTGTTCACTTCTGTTTATGCAAGATAATAAGAGCATTAACATGGAAGAGGAATAATGGTATTTATAATTTCATCACTACTGTTTATATAAGATGAAAATATCTGAAAAGAAATAGGGAGAGAGCACTTACTGCTCTCTACATACATTAAATTCTTCTATTTTTATTGATGAGGCCTGTGAGAAGAAAAACAAGTTTAACAACCTGAAGAAAAGTTAATGTTTCTATTTCATGCTCACTACCATTAACCTATGGTGGCTAAGTTCAGAAAAGAAAGTACTGAAATGTAATGGAGGGGCTACCTCCTTACAAAGGAAAACAGGGGCCAGAGACACGTGCTTTCTTAAATCCTCTCTGAGACTGAGATGACTTGAGTAAGATTATGGCCCTCTATTTAATGCTGAAAGTCTTCTACCCCAGGGAATAGTGAGCAACATCAGTGACATAATTTGCCTGTAACTCAAGATACGTTTCCTAGGGGCTGAAGCCCCATTAAGTGTTCCGAAGAAAAGAAAGAAAAAAAAAAATGATACTTTAGGTCAGATTGTAAGATTCCACTTCAAAAACTTGAACAGTTCTAGGTAGACTTTTGTAGTTTTATGGTAGTTTCAAAAAGAAAGGTTATCTGGGACTGGAGAGGGGATTTCGCAGGATGTATATTTAGGATGTCAAATTAGCTGAATTGATAATATAATCTATAAGAGGTCAAGTCATTCATGAGGGGTTAATGATTGTCACAGGGCAACTGGGGAAAAAAGCAAATAAAGAAGATAAGCAGGGGTTGTTTTGCGCTGGTTGTTATAATACTTGTCTGAAGTGAAAATGGAGGCATAAATACTCTCCAAAGTGTGGAGAAGAGTGGAAGATCCCTGAGGGAAGGAGTGGAACCCCCTTTATAAAGTAATGAGTAACAGGATTTGAAAAAATATCTGGAACTTAAACTAGTGAGTGATACATGGGTCCATTTAGAAATAATTTTCATAATCTTCTTTATCTGAACCAACTTCCAAGATAAGTTTAGAAACTTTACGAGGCTCAGTTAAGAAAGAGTTGATTTTCTGTGCTCACTTTGGCAGCATATATACTAAAATAAAGAGCTGAGTTTCAACAAAGACAAAGTCATTCATTTTTGTAATTTTTTTCCTTTTAATCCCTATTCACATTCCTAATCCTGTTCACCCACGTATTGTATTGTTAATTGGACCAATTCTGTATGACAGTGATGAGAGATGAAGCCAGAAATATAGTGAGATGTGTATTGTATTGGGCCTTAGAGACCATGGAAAGGGTTTTGGAATCCCAGCCATCGGAGAGCTGGAAAAATTCTAATGGGTAGGGGGTGTCTGAAGCCACACCAGCCCTGTTACTGCAGGATGACCAGATGAGGCAGTTTCCGCTGAAGGCTGGAAGCATGGATTTAATAGCTTGATTTAGGCTATGTGTCAAATATGACATTTCTAGGTAGCATAAATAAAGACAAACTGTGCTTCACTGAACCTTCCATTTTTGTCTTAGGTCCAGTTTTACCAACCTGAGAGTCCCGTTTGGCAGCCATACCTAAGAGAAGCCCAGGGAGTAATAATAGCAAGTGTGCTTTTAGAACTTTCAAAAGATCTTCAGTTCCAAACCATAACCTTTAAGATGCTTAAAACAGGAAATTTAAATATTAGGTAGGTTTTCGTTTATATTAATTGTCACTATACTAGGAATTATAGAATTCCCGGGCACTTAATTGTGCGAAAGTCGCTTTGCAGGGGAAATAGAGGTTGAAAGTCCACACAAGATGTACAAACTCTGTGATCAAGTCCTTACAAAGCAACCCAATTTACCCATGTCTTTTAGAGAAGAGAGAGATGTGATAGTTTTCCTAAAATGGGACATTCAGAAGAGGTCATTTTCTTGTCTGTTTTTATCTAATCTTTGAAACTCTGAAGCCATGTACTAGTAGAACCGAGGGAAATAACCTAGAATTTTTCTTGTCATTTACAGAGAGGACAGATTTTAAAATCTGATGACTTTTTCAAAAGCTTCTAACAAGACCTAGAACTTGCCTGGCTCCATTTGTCTGGCTAGGAGGCATTTTTATGATTTATCCGTAGAGGTTTTTAGAAGAACCTTACACTTACTGTCTAAATTAATGATATTCCTTTCTCTTGCCATGACAAAAATCACTCTACACTATATACATTATGCTAAAGGTTTTTTTTTAAAACATGTGGACATATTCTATAAAAGCTTTTTCAGTTTCATCACGTTGACAAGCTGATTCCATTAAATCTCCCACCATCATCATGTTCACTTTTTTTCTTCTTTTTTGAAAAGTTAGAAAACAGTGATCACAGAGTTTTCAAGGCATTCACTTTGGCTAAAATAAATCCAGAAAAACATGAGTCTGTTCCTTGAAATGAAAAAAAAGATATGTCATTCTCTCTTCAGCCCTTTTCTTGAAACTGTTTAGGATAGGGAAGGAGGCTATAGATGCTTTTAAAATTTTTTCCAGTAAAATGGGATTTTTTAAATGTTCTGAATATAGATCAAATGTTTCTGCCTCATTATTTATTATGTATTATTTGTTACTTAAAATAGGCAGTGCAAAATGTTAAATGAGTGACATAAAGGGTTTCATACAAGGATTTTTTGACTGTGCACCCTCAGATAAATTGGTATTTGATAATATTTTAGAGTCATACTGCTGTTTTGAATTAAGGCAGATATATCCCTACTCCTCCCAACCCTGTGCTTTCCTTACTGAGAGGGAATAATCATATGATCACGCTGCTGCTGGGTCATTTAAAGCACTGAGTAGAAGTGTGAAATGAGAGAAAAAATGCTCAGTATGGGGTTAATTAGCTCTGTGGAGTTGTGGGTGGGTCACTTCCTCAGGACCAATCATGCAGGAGGAACTATGCATGTGCAGACTTACAAAATTAAAAGAAAGCCATAAACCTGCAGACTCTGGGGCACAAATTGATTTGAAACAAGAAAGAAAGCCTTTTGTGCAGTGAGTCCTTTGGGCTTCGTTGGTCAGACAAAAATGGTCTTCCCTTGAAGTGTCTGGTGCAGGCCACTGTCAGACACTGAAAATGAATCCATGGTTTAAGAAAGCCCTGGCAAAACTGGTAGTTTTTTAAATTTACCCTCTGTTGACCCTTTAAAAATTATATCTTCTCAGTTTCCTTAATGTGTCTTATTTTCTAGGTCTTATCTTGGAAACAACCTAATTTCTTCCTGAAAATATGGGTGAATCTTTTATGATTTCATAATTGCGTCTCACAGACTGCTACTGATTCCCTGCCTGCTGAGATCAGCTCAGCTATAGTTTGGCCTGAGGGATTCCCACTAGGTTGTTTACACCCTAATCTTTTCATGAAGTGGGAGGTTAAAGAGCAGGAAGAAAACATTCTCAGTTCCTAGATCCTCAATAGGTGACTACAAGAATTCAGATATTTACAAGGAAATCTCACAGGCCAGGTTTTCCAGGGCAGAAAGGCATTATAAAGTCTCCTTGAGAATTCGCTAATGAGAGCCAGGAACCAATGGACGTTAACCATAAGGAAAACACTTAGGATGAATCTGTTAATTAAGTTTAGCACAAACCATTTGTGGTTTTTGTTTCTACCCAAATTACTCTGACATTATTTAGAACAAACTTCACAAAGTAAATGGACAGAAAGTCCCAAAATGTTCATAACTTTTGAAAGGAAACATATGATGTATGCATATTTATATAGATATTTTTTATTTGAACCCAAATGGGGAAGCAGATGAACAACTGGAGAATTTGAGGAGTCTGGGACAGAACCCACTGTAACCACCACCACCATCCCTCCCCACACACAAATACCAAATACTTCCCTCATTACCTATGAAATAAACCTAAATGTAGATCTTGTAGAGACAGTTAAGAAAATGCAAATTCCTGTAAAAGGAAGTATTAAAACAATGAAATTAATACTTTTTTAGAAAACTGAGAGTAAGTTGTGATTGGCGAGGATAAAGAGCTGATTGAGAATGTCTCTGAAGAAATGGTCCTGGTCACTTTCATGCCTTTTTCTTTAGCTGCCTGATGATAGGGATGCACATGTGGAAATAAGGGATGGAAGGAGGGTGATAGGGAATAATAAGTTTTATGAATTCTATGTTATCAGCTTATTGTGCCACAGCTTTTCAAAATTCAAGTTGCTGGTTAGCTCGACACCTTTGCTGTTCAGTTCATTTCATTCCTGTCATTTGAAAAACATAAGCAGTAGCTGTATACACCACCCATTATCCTAGATAGGTTGTCAAAGTTAGCTTAATGCTGACTTTATTTTCTGTAGTTCTACTGAGCAAAACGTTTCTTTTGAAAGGTCTTAGACCTCTATCCTCCCAACTCCTGATCACAGTAATAATCAACCTCAGGAAGTCATTAGTGAAGACTAGAACAATCTCCTGTAACAAGTAAACTATGCAGAAATTGGCATAGTTTGTGTCTTTGATTTGTATCCTTATAAAAATAATGGGTTGCAAAATAAAACTACATTTTTTTCTCTCTCAATCTCTTTTTTTAACTGGATCTTTAGAAGTTACATTGGAGCTGAGGTTTTGTTGTTTTTTCCCCCAACAAAGGTTGAATAATGCTCAAAGGTTTTCATAGCCAAAGTCCATCTTTAGAAATAGCTTTCTTCTATAATGTACTGCCAATTTATTATGTGTGTGTATTTTGACCTTCCTGGTGCCTTTGCTATGGGCTGCGTGTTGATTGGTACATGTTAGTGCTTTGCTTATAAGAGTTGGGCAATAGTTCAGTGATCCAGTCCAAATCTGAGCCATAGATAGAATGGGCTCATCTTCTATTTAAGAAATGTGGCAAACTGCTTGAAATGAATTTGGTTCAGACAAGGTCATTGAAACTGTTCATCTGACCCTGTGTGCTGTATGTAATGGACACTTCTACTGAGCTCCAAAGCTGCAAGGTAAATAGACAAGAAAGCCAGTAACTTGCCACCCCAGCTAGAGCTTCTCCCGGCATGTTATTGGACTTGCATTCTTAATCATTTGGGGCCCATTTTGGTCATTTAAAGGAGTCGTTCTGTGGTTCTCTTCATGTCTTTGAAGATAGTCCTGGAAATAATAAAAGTGAGTTCTTATATTCTGAACTTTTTCTAACTTTTTCTTTAAGTTTATATGCATAGTCAGTACCAAGTTTATGAAATATTCAGCTAAATTTTTTAGACATGAAATAATAAATTGTTAAAATGTTTTTATCTAGCTAATCATTATGTCAAAACTATAATAGATTTATGTACATTTTTCTTCAATTTTATTTATGTCTTATGCACTTGGCAAATTAAATTGATATATAAGTACCATATAAACTATTTTGAATTTAATAACTCACTATCTGTATTGCCTAATCCTTTTTTAATTTTACAGTGTATTTTACTAAACTGTGTCCGTATAATTTTTAGGTTAACACTTTATAGGACTTTGTAGAATCATATAGAGCAAATCAAGACTAGAGAGGTTATTGAATTAATCCTCCTGTCTGCAGACAGAACTGCATTTATTCCATCCTAAGTAGATCAATATCTTTCCTATTTTTAAAGAGCTATGAAGAAAGAAACTTCCTAACTGTTCTTAGCAATCTATTTGATTATTTACCACTTTCATATTTAGGATATTCCTCTTAAAATCTTAAATTCTTCACTAGACAGTTTAATATTATCTTGCCTTAGGACAAGAATGCTGATTGTTATCCTCTCTGTAAAGACTTGTCTTATAGTTAGAAAACTATGAAGAATACATTTTAGTTCTTCCTTCCCTAAGCTAAATTATCCCATTTAAAAAAAAATTTGCTTTTGCTCATATAACTTTTTCTATACTTAAGTGGCGAAGGAGACTATTTTCAAAACTTCTGTCATATATGATGCCTCTGAGAAAGGCACTGCATATTTTAATTTCACTGTGCTGATGTGGAAATAGCCACAACTTGTTCATTATATCCTGATGGACAGAGCATTTGTGTTCATTTAACCTTGAGGTTTAAACTCATTCCCAAAAAAGTAACTGACTCATAGCATTGGCTAGAGCCATGAATAAAGAGCATCAGTTTTCCTAATCTTTAAACTCATCTTGCCCCCACTTCTAAAATGCACTAAAATTAACTTTTCCTTGACCTCTCTCTGGTGCTATTTATTTACTGATTTAACAAATTTTTTTCTATCATCTTTGTCTCCTAAAATAGATGGACGGCATTTATTCAACAAACATTGGAGTGTCACGCTGTGTTTAACACACTATGGTAGGCTTTAACATTCAAGAGTGAACTGTTAGCAAAGGCTCAGAGACATAGATGTCCTCGCATGCTCAGGGAGGAGGAAATGGGCTGTCATAGTATATAAAGGAACAGTGGAGGGAAAAACATTTCTAAAAACTGGGGCAATGGGTTGAAGCCAGATTGTGAAAAGCCTTGGATGCTCTTAAACAACTAGTAGGTAATGACAGAACAAAAACAACTTTTTCCAATCTATATTACAGAACACTCTTTCCAAGTCTTTAAAACACAGACCTCGTCCATGTTGTCCTCATGATTTAATAGCTAACACATCATTAGGTACAAGTACCTAAGTTTATATATTTTGATATAACTTAGTGCTGTAATTTTTCTTCCTGTATTGTTTTTAAGCCATTTAAGGGAACCATTTGAGTAAAGAGAGCCTTCTGTTCACACTGATCTGGATGTTTCTTTCTCCTTCCTGCTGTGCCCATATTTATTCCAGAGCCTTCTGTACCACTAATGTGTTACTTTCTATGTTTATACACCAAGAAAACTTGGGATGAGTTGGCCCTATAATAGGCATAATCTCTTTGTACCAAATGGCATTAATGGCAGACTGTGAGCAGAATTATGAACAAGTGCCTCTGATTGATTGGACCACATGAGAGCATCAATCAAATGCTTCAGATCCCCTAAAGAGTATCAATTTACTGTTAAGTCAAAGGTCCTAATACATCCATCCATTTGAAATCTATAAAGCTACAACCTCAGGAATGTGAGATATGGAGAGAAAAGTTATTTGGAATCAGATTATAAAGTCTTCCTAAAACTCATAATACTAAAGGGTTGGGTCTATTTTAGGAACTGTAAGAAACCATGCTAAATGTAAACAAATAGAGATGAGGCCCAGCCACCCCTTCCAACAGTACTGTTTTCTCCTTTCTCAGGCCCCTCTGCCTGTAAGAATCAGGAAGGGAAGGAAGATTGTGAAGGGTGGGGTGGAGTGTTAACATTGTATCTTGGCAGTGTCTCAGGCTCAGAAACGGTCCCAGGCCTAATTGCTGACCTTCAGTTTTAAAATCCTCTTTCTATTGATCATTATCTTCGTTCATCACCTAAATTGTTGAAAGTAGACATCTTTCAGGGTGGTAATATAGTATCTTTATCATTCCTTTATCATTCTTCTGAAAATGGATCCAAAAGAATATGATTTTGAAAAGCAGACCTCGAGGTATGAATGACCATTTGTGGTATATATAGTCTTTTATGACTGACTAAAAGAAATTAAAATACCTGAAGAAACTGATCCATAAGAGATGCTAAAAGAGCTAGTGGGAGATTGCTAATGTTCTATATGCACATTTAAATGAGCTTTCTGTCTGACTTTAACTTACAAACTTTTGCTGGATAGAAAATGGAGAATTAAAAACTCCCCAAACCAGGATGTATGAAATGTCATTAAATCTAGCACAAAATTTCCTGAATATGTCAGCTAAAGGAAATCCTGTATCCAGAGTGAAGATGGAATATCAATTGACAAGAATCTATATAGCTGGCACTTACTCTGAGGGATATGAATCTAAAAATCCAATTATGGCTAAGGCCTTTGAAAATACTAGAAGTTGGAAATATATTAGGAAAATCGGTAAAAATTTTCTTCCTACTATTTGGAATGATTCCCACATAAGAATTCAATACAATACTTCTAGAATATTAAGGGGATATTAAAACATTATTTCTACCATAGAAAACAAAAATATAAACTCAGTTGACTTCTAAAGAGAGTAGTTGAAGAAAAAAGATTGGAAAGATTAAAAACATGTCCTTTTGGCCCACCTTTTACCAAAACACTTTTAAGACAGGTAATGTTAAACTTCAGTTCATCTAAATTCCTCAGCTCTGTCATCAATGCTGAGACACATTCTAATTTTCTGACTCATTTGTGGTGAATAAGCTCTCCCTTTTCTTCTCATAGTGCTTAAAGTAACTGATTTTGTGAGTTATGATTACTTATTTTTAAAAACTGAACTACTGTTGTTTTCTCCTAGCAAAGTTTGTCTGTCGCCCAGTGAGTCCTATGTGTAGAAAAGCCCTTGGCCAGTAACATTGCCTAGGCTTGGAGTTAGCTAAGAAGAATGAGAGACTGACAACCCGGATTCCGTTTTTAACCCAGCCAGATACCTCAGCTGGCAAGCGGCTCAGCTTCCTCACCATAAAATGGGTATAATAATAGCTTTCCTTACCACTGTGAAATATTTAGAATACAAATCAAGCCAATCCTGTCTCCTTCCAAAGAAAAGCTTACCCCAGCCTGCATAATCCTGAATGAGCCCAGATTTTAAGGGGAAACATGAAATGGGAAACACCTAGAGGTAGTATAATTTAGTGGTTAAAAAAAATATGTAGACTTTGGAATAGGACTTAATCAGGTGCTAGCAGCTATGTGATTTGGGGCTAAATTTCCTAATTTCTCAAATCTTTTTTCTCCTCTAATAAATTGGAAGTAATGGTATTTTGTGAGAACTGAATGATACAGTATACCAATGCTTCTCAAACTCTTCCAGTTGGGTGTTACTCAAGTTAGTGATCTGAGTGCCTGCTGGGACATCGCCAGAGACAGTCAGCCACAAACAAGACTTTTCAGTGAGGCCTCATGTGTCACCCTGAAAATACATACACATTTTGCTTTCTGCTCTGTGGTGTATTCTTATATTTCACCAAACTGGAAGGACAAGGACAGAATCTATTCTGTTTCTCCTGTAACATCCAAGAAACAGTTATTGGAGAGAAGAATGAATTACAAATAAGAATTTAAGTTGCCCACAAAGAAAATGGTCCTCCGGGAAGTCAGCCATGTCTTAGTATTTTTAGCTTTGTGCATTCCGTGTTACACTCTGCAGACCCTAGGTAAGCCCAGAGTCAAATTGGAGAAGCTTTTACTTATCAAGATGTCTGAAACCACAGAAGGTACTCAGTAAATTTTGGTAACTCTTTTTATCATTATGATTTCTCTGCTCCATGCTTCTCTACCACAGTGCGGGAATGGATCTATGGACAATTTAAAAAAGAAATTATAAAAGACTACGAAGATAGGCGCCTGGGAGACATTAAAGGAGCCCATGTGTCTCTGACCACACATGCTCACCCACTTAGAGCTGTATTTTTTATGTGTATTCCTTACTTCTGGCTTCAGCCTATTGTGTTTTGTTAAAACTTCCTAGAGGCAATGAGCAGTGAGATTTAAAAAGGGTTTTCTCTTCTCTCCCTCAAGCACAGGGGTAAGTAAACTTACCCCTGATTCATAGATGAATCTTCATGGGGTCTGGGAACTCCTTGAAACTTGGTGTTTTTGAGTTTTCTGGGGAGAGGGACTTGCATAGGAATCTGTATCACCTCCAACTGTTGGAAACCTCTGCTGCAAATATTATGTACTTCGAAATTAGAACTAACTCATCTTTAAAATTACAATTAGTAATACTTTTAGTTCCTAGGATGTTGACATTTTATAATAATTTCTACTTGGAAATCATGAGGCTTAGACTCCACTGTAAGTCACCCCTTTTGCTTGTCTCTATACATAAGCCCCTTCTATTATGTTTTAATGTCCTGAATTATTTGGGCTTTATAGTTTTATATTCTCTGCTTTGCTACATATCTGTGTGTTGATCCTAGCATGCTTAATGCAAATGCTTTATGCACAGCTCTTTGAATTTTAGATAAAAACAATTTGCAGACATAAAAGGTGAATATCGTTGAGGTGGAAAGGGCATATATCTCTAACATAACAATTTGAACTGAATAAAAGTAAATCTACACCGATTAATACATAGTCTCAAAATTTCATAGCATATTGTAATTCAATCAAGAAGTAGGAGTCTTTTGATGTTAATGAACATTTATGAATTGTATAAGTCTGTAAAATTAAATTTTAGCGTTAGTATTAAATTTGGGATCAGTATTATTGGTTTGCATTAATATATAAGGACAATTACATTCAACAAATCTCCAATTTAATTTGGTTTTAAGTTGTGTTAGACGGTGACATATACTGTGATTTTTCTCTTCATCTTGAATTCCTATCATTGACAGCCTGTGTGTCATTTGACATCAGGAAAGTTCATTTTTCATTCCAGACCTTGGTTGTGTTAGTCAATCTGGGTACAATTTATATTGATCTCTTCTGATCATATCAAAATTAATTTTGACTAATTCCATGAATAAAATGCCTATTGAAATTTAGAAAAGAAAGTTACATGTTTAGGCATATGAATATAAATACTAAATATAGTTTTAAAAGAGCATGATATATTATTGAAAGTTATTGCATTTATAACATGCCACAGAAAAGTGATAACATATTTTTTCTTTTTTTCTTTTTTTTTTTGTGGGTACCGGGGGTCAACCTCAGGACCTCGCATGCCAGCAGGCGCCCGTGCCACTGAGCGATATCACCGGCCCTTTTTTCGTATGTGGGTTCCAGGAGTCGAACTCGGGCCCTCACGCTTGCCAGGCAGGCGCTTATGCCACTGAGCCATCTCACCGGCCCAATAACATATTTTATAGAAAATTGCTAACTGTATTTTCTTCTTCTCCCCGAAGGTTGAGAAGAGAGCAATCTCAAAAGGGTGGTAGGAGGGGGTTAGAAAGCAGAAGGAAAGAAAGAAAGAAAGGATAAAAAGGAGGGAAGGAAAGAAGGAAAAAGTAAGAAAAGATGCTCCAGTTCAATAGTTTAGTATCTTGCCTTGTAGAAAAGACAAGAATATAGCAAAGCTTAGAGCCTTAAAATCTTTGAACACTAGTTTTTATTTTGTATTTCAATTTTGAATGAACTTTCAATAAATCATACATGATCTAATTATCTTGCTTAAACTTTCCATTAAACTCACCAATTTTGTGAAACAATTTGAAAGCCTGGGAGACCCCCAACCTCTCTTGCATTAGCATGTATTATGATCCAGGCTGCAGATTTTCTTAACTCTTCTCATCCCAGTAGGGGACCACCACCCTTCACACCTGCTTGAATGTGGGCACGTTTCACATTGACCATGCAGAGGGAGCCATTTCTTTCAAAATTTCTACAGTGGTGACTTCACCCATAAAACTTGATGGAAAGTGAAGTGTCTATTACTGTTAGTTTTTTGCTTCAGCCTTTTTCAGTACAAAGTTATTTCATCAGATCTTTCTACTGGACTTCCTTTGATGAAGTTTATTTTGCATATTTCTGGAGGCCTTCTGTGAGTGTTTAAAAATCATCCTATCAGAGAGACAAGAATTCAAGCAGCATGTGTGAAGTCCATGATATGTAAGGCCTAACTGGGACGGTTTGTTTTATTTTTCTCAGCCCATCTATTTGGTTTATTAATTGATTATAGATTTCCTGTTACCCTATTTGTATCCTTCTATAAAAGAATCTATCAAAATAATGGTGGGCAGACCAGTCCAATGATAAATTATTTGGCATTGGATTTAAAGATTCTAAGGAGAATTTTTAGATTTTAAACATAGATTGGGGAAATGTTAAGGTTAACTCCTCCAGCACCTATAATTTTTATCATTAGAGATGTGTTTGCAGGCACAGACACTGCAGTTTAAAATCACTTTGTCGGGCCGGTGAGATGGCTCAGCGGCGTACTTGCCTGCCTGGCAAGCACAAGGGCCCGAGTTCGACTCCCAGATCCCACATACAAGAAAAGGGGCTGGTGATATCACTCAGTGGCACAGGCGCCTGCTGGCGCGTGAGATCCTGAGGTCGACCCCTGGTACCCACAAAAAAATAAAAATAAATAAATAAATAAATAAATAAATAAATAAATAAAATCACTTTGTCATATGACTTCCTACTTGGCTGGTGAGATGGGTGGAGGAGGCAGGATCAGAGTTGGAAGCCAGGACTTTGAGGCCCACTTGGCCAAATTCTGTGTTACTGAAGGTCAGCAACCCATGGACATGCCAAATCGTGTAGAGGACCTTTGGGGAAATAACCCTACTAAATTTACCATTAAAGAACCAAATTGTATCAGGATTCAACGTGTCTTTGTCAAAATTAGCTAAAATTAGTGAGGTCCTGTGTAGCACAGCTTTTACCTATCTTAGTCAGTGCTGCCCATTAGAACTTTTTGCAGTGACAGTCAAGTTCTGTCTCTGTGCTGTCCAGTAAGGGCAGCCCCTGACCACATGTGGCTGTGGAGCTCTTGGAATGTGGTTAGTGTGACTGAGTTAACTAAATGTTTAGGTTTTTCCATTAAATTTTGGAGAATTTAAATTTTAAAAAGCGATGGACTAGTGACTCTTGTATTAAACAACACTATAGTTCTAGAACAGATACATTCCGACACAGATCAGAATGAAATTGACTAAGAAAGACCTTGGCTTTCCTTGTGCTGGGAAGTACGGTCTCGGTTGTCTTAGCAGGGGTCACAGCTTTGGAAATTTTACATGAGGCTGAATCTCTTTTATTTTGAACTACAGGTGACAAAATGGGCTCCTTTGGAAAAAAACAGTCCCATTGATACTTGTTTTTCTTTTCCCCACTGTATCATTGGTTTTGTGTTTAATTCCTTGTTGTTTTTCCTTTGTTTTTCAGTTCCTTGACCATCAGACTGTTAGCTGTCCCTTCTCTTTATGTAAGTAAAAGTGGTTTATTTACCTTTTAAAAAATTGTGTCAGATTTGGGAAATTTTGGTCTTCATTGGCATCTTTTCTGGTTGGCTTTCTAGTTGCCTTGTTCTCTAGCATTTGTTTAGTATGTGTTAGCTTCTTTCATGTTTGGAGTTGAGGCTGTTGGTGGTACTGGTATGTTTCCATCCAGGCGGGATCTGAAAACACCTGCAGCCCCAGCTAGTGTTCTTATATAGACTGCCTTTTACTTGGCTACGGCTGCTATTTTCAAAAATCACTCCTCTTCTAAACTGTGGATTATTTTTTTCCATCAGATATCAGCCATGAGTTGGGCTGCAGTCAGTACACAGTTATTTATTCTTCAGTTACTCACCCATCTGTAGGTCCAACCATTTTTAATTTTAACTTCTAGATCAGAGATTTCATTTATTGACAAAATTTATAATGTCTTTTTACTAAGGAGTATAAGACTGCAAATTAAATAGGCTACATTTTTGTGCAAAGTTTTTAAAGTTTGGGGGAATAAAAGAAGTCTAGGATTCATATGTGCCAGTAGGCATAAAAAAGATACCATTCTATTTTAGAAAAAAATGAGAAGTCATTTAGGAAAAAAACACTTGATTTCAAGTGAAGAAAAAACATTTATTATTGTTGTTGTTATTAATAGAACCAAACCAGGCTGAACTGCAAGAGTTTGGGTTTGAATAAATATTACTTTGAGTCTCTTGAAAGAGGTTCTGGGGCAGTAAAACCAAAAAATCAAAGTCGCTACAAAAGACACTGCCCAAGAAATCCTACAGTGAGTGACAGTCACCTAATGTGATAAATAATCATCAGCATCCTTCTGGCTGCATCCCATCTTCTTGATGCATATTGTCCCTCAGTCTCAAAAATTATATCTTATTTCACTGACTCTTTACTCGGAGGTATTCCTTGTGTTGTAATCATCTATACAAAAAGAAGGTTAGCATGGCTTTATTCCTTACGTGTGGCTTCCACTAACATTCCTAGGAGCTAATAGCAAATATATTTAGGGGACCTGACTCCTCGGGAGGATTCTAAGGCTAAAGTCTAATGTGACATTTTATTTGACAGAGAAAGGAGATTGATTAAACTCTCCAAACGCTGGTGCTATGTGTAATGCATTCATACAACAGGGGCGGATCCTACCTGCCCCTGACACGTCTTGTTATTCCCTATTCTTGGTGTTGATAGAGTGGGTCTGTTAAGGCTTTGGAAGATGTCAATGTGCATGCTTATTGTTACCACTTTATTTATTTACATCCTTCTCCTCAGTTACCTAGCACTGCATATTTCTAGTCCTCTGACTGGCAAATCATTTTTTGTTACAGTTCTTTTGTGTAAAAACAGTTCGCATAATAGCTCTGTGTTAGACAAGGCATTAATCCTCACATCACCAGAATGAGTCAGCACCATGCACTCCTGCCTGCACAGCTCAGCTATTATGACGTCAGTGCTTGAGGGCAAGCCTCAGACACAAGCGGTACAAGAGATCTGTGTCACCTATTAAAAATCGAGGAGGAGAACTTTGGATAAAAGATATAGTTGAAAGGCTGTGTCTGCCTCATAGGAAAATGTAGAATTGATTCTGTGCTGCATCAACCATCAGTCAAGCAGCTTCTAGAGAGAGCGAATTTTTTTAACCAGATATAAAAGGAGGGCAAAGATCTATAATGGTCTTTGGGTATAATGTACCCATGATCTTGTCCCGCCTCTGGGTCATAGTTCATGGTTGCTTGGATTGTTCCAAATTCTGAGGTTGCTTTTATGCCAGCAAGGTGACAGTCCTGCTGTTCTCAAGTGCTCTGTGGATACAGCTGATGGCTTCAGGGATGGTGCCTCAGAGGCCCATCAGAAAAAAAGGGTGAGTTGCTTGTGAACAGATAAGAACATTATCTCCCCAGTGCTTCTCACTCCAAGTGCCTCTTCAATGGCCTCTCCGGACAGATGCAGAATACAGCTGTTTTAACCTTCTCTCCCAGGCACTGCATTTAGTCCGGTGTCCCAATCTGGATTTGACCCAGATTTAAATAGGAACTGAATAGCTGCCAGATTTTTCCCAAGAGTTTCCTTTCAATTAGTCTTTAACAGAAGCAAGCAAGCAGACAAACAAACAAACGAACAAAAGGAATCCACCATAACCTACCATGCTATGTTGAAGCAGGTAGCATAGAGTCGCCCTATTTGGGAAACCCAGCTCTTACAAGTTAGGCCTCTCTACCTTTCAGACTGAGACACACCCTTCAGCCAATACCTTTCAGTATTGAAAACCACATTGTAAATGGTGATAATTTACTACCTTAGTGATATTCTCTGTAAAAGAAAAAAAACAAAAAAGACATCTCTCCATTACAGCATCCGTCCCCCTGCCTTACTCTCACCACAGCCAATCAATCACCGGCCCCTTTGATACCGTCAGACAGCGCCTTACTGCTGAGCTCCACCACCTTCATTAGATTGATAATAGTCTCCTACCATGCTTATGAAAGCTAATACTACTATTTGGCTCAGTTTTGATTCATTATTGTGCATAGATCTTTATTTAGTTTTCAGTCAACAAACATTTATGGAAAACTTGTTACTGTGCTTTGTTCTGGGGACTCCAAAATAAATAAGACATGATGCCTTTTTTAAAGAATGTCAGTAAAGGGCCGGTGAGATGGCTCAGCGGCATAAGCACCTGCCTGGCAAGCGCGAGGGCCCGAGTTCGACTCCCGGAACCCACGTACTAAAAAAGGGCCGGTGATATCGCTCAGCGGCACGGGCGCCTGCTGGCGCGTGAGGTCCTGAGGTCAACCCCCGGTACCCACAAAAAAAAAAAAAAAAAAGAATGTCAGTATAATAGGGGAGATAAATAAGTGAATAAAGATTATTTTATCTGATGGGCACAGTGATGTAGATATATACAAGATGTATGAGGAAGAATGAGAAAGGAGTGCCCACCTGCATGTGGGTAGGTACCCAAGATGACTCTTAAAGTCGAAACAGTGAATAGCAGTATACAAGGTGGATAGAGGAGAAGTAAAAGAAAGAGCACTCATAATCAAGAAAAAAGTGAGAAGCCAAGCATGGTGGCACACGCCTGTAATCCCAGCACTTGGGAGGCTGAGTCAGGAGGATCGTCATGAGTTCGAGGCCAGCCTAGGCTACACAGTGAGTTCAAGGCCAGCCTCAACTACACAGCGAAACCCTGTCTCAAAAAACAAAAAAGAAAAAAGTGATAACATTTATAAAGTCGAGAGGCATCAAGTTATAGCCAGATCCATAGGGCTGAGTGGTTTGGTGTTGCTGGAGCACGGTAAGGTGACTGAAAGAGGAACATGAGAGATGGAGCTGAAACAGCAGGCAGGAGGCAGATCACAGAAGGCTTCGTATGCCGTGCAGAGGAGTTTGGACTTGCTTCTGCAGGCTGAAAGAGATGTTAAAGAATTTAAAGCAAATTAACATTTTGGAAAAAGCACTCTAGTGATAGAGATGGCTTACTGAGAATAGGGAAACTAAGTCAAAGGTGAGAACCAAGGGCCCCAGCTGTTGAGTAGGACTGGAGTAGAGAAGAGAGGCTATTCAAGAGTGTTGACACAGGCATTACCATTTGCAGAATTCCAGCATATCTTGGCCCCATTGCATAAACCTTGTCTTCTAGGAGAAAGGTTAATATGTTGCATGAGGCCAAGTTTCAGACCAAAATACGTCCTTATGGGAGCTTCACAGGAGAATCTGACCTTACTCTGAGCTTCTGCCTGCTGGTCTGTGGGGTTGTGGGTATCCTGCCCAAAGTAAGCATGGAGCAAGAAAAAAGGGAGCAGATATGAAGAAAATACTGCCAGTTTCTTGCTTTTCTTTCACCTGAAAATGAAAACGTTTCTTAATAATGTCTCCTTAAAGTCAAGTAATGCCCCAATTTCCTATTGTTTTCCCATTGCTGCTTTTTCCAAGCAGAATTTTCAAACCATTGAACTGCATCACAACTTACGCACAGCCGGGTATTGAAACAGTAAAGTATGTTCATCCCCTCTCTCAATAAGAGTTCACCATAAGTGTGCTTTTCTCTTGTTCACTTTGGGCTGCCAGGGCAGTTTAAAGGAAATGTTCAACAGCTTGTGTCTCATGTACCATGTTCATGAAGGATCTACGTAGGTGTGTTTAAGTCTTCTCTATATTGCTTCCTACAGAAAGGGTTGAGAAGATGAACAAGATGAGGAGTAGGGACCTACTGAAAGCCCAGGTCCCTCAGTGACCTGAGTGCGGAACATAGGCTGGTGATCAGATGGTCAATTATGTGTTTGTCAAAACACAGTGGGCTGCATTCCAGACTGCCAGCTTTGGAGGCCCAGCTTCTGCCAACCAAATGTCATCTGGGAACATGCAACACTGGGCACTGTGAAAGAGTTTGAAATAGACCATGCCACAGCCAACCTACTGCCACTCTTATAGCACCAATATGGCATGCACAGCCGGGCCCCATGTTTCAGAGCTCAGGAATTCACTGTACTAAATTCAGGAGGTCAGATGGGTTCGTGTTTTCAAAGCCTGTGTTCTCTGCTTTGAACACTGTGACTTACTCCTCAACAATTTCCAGGGGATATTTCCAGTCACATCTCTGTGGAAACCACTTTTTTTGTGATGGTTATGAGAGCCTTGTAAATGTCCTGGAGGAGAGGGAAAAAAATAAACTTCTCTGACAATGACTGTGATTCCTACAAGGGATTCCAACTCTTAGGAAATTACATTAAAGGTAAATAGCTTTTAAAATATCAGGAACCACCTTGGCAACTTATAAAAAGCAGAAGGGCTTTGCCTATTTTATAAAGTGATTTGCATATACCTGCATAAATAATGTCCCCACCTGTACTTTTATACATTTAGGTTGAATAAATTAAATTCAGTGATATTTAAAATATTCACTGTCTTTCATTGCTAAGACACCATTTTCAAGACCCTTCCTCCTCTTTTTTTTTTTTCTTGTGGTGGTAGTGGCTAATTTTTTTCCAGCTAATTCAGCGAATCAAAACACTGTGCAGACCATTCTACCACAGGCAGGAGTATCATCTCCCTCTGCTCGAATTTCCCTTAGTTTTCTATCTATGGGGCCATGAGTTCCATATATTTTTCAAATGAGAAGATGCTGGGATATATTACTAAGATGAAAACATGGCACATTATAGGATTAAGCTCTGCTACCTGTATGTATGTTCAGATTTGCACTCATAACCACTCATATTAAACTTTCCTTTCTTTAAGCATTGCCACAACCCCTTCAGAAACAATCCAGCTACTATCCCATATCAATTTTAAGTTGGGCCTTCAAACTGAAGCCTGGTCAGCAGGGTGGTCTCAACCACATTCATTCTGTAAGATATTATTAAGAACATACTATGTACAAAGAATTATGTTTAGTGAAGAATTAAAACACAAGTGTAGGACATTGCACTTACTATAAAGGAATTTGAAAATGAGTTAGAAAAATAAGTTATATTGCTGAGTATTTTGTATGTTCATCAGACAATAAATGTTGAAGTTCCAAAAAGAATGATTTAGTCCAGAAGGAGCTATAAGATTTCATTCTTGAAATCTCGAGGGCTGGAAATTTACATGTAAATGCAAAATATGAGTCAAATGGGTCTTTAAAAATGGCTAGAATGTAAAAAAAAGATATAGAGAATGATATTCTAAACAAAAGCATACACCTAAGTGTTGGGATCTTTGAGCAGGTCTGTAAGTAGCACTGTTCTCCTACACCCAAGTTGTAAACTGATTGAAAAATGAGAAAAAAGAATTGATAGCTGGGGAATCAAAACTGTACAAATATTGGTTGAAGGGTGTAGCAAAATAGGGTCACTGACTCCTTTCCCTTCACCATGAACTTTGAAAAACCTTCCCAAGGGAAAATTTGGACCTGCATATAAGCAACACTTTTCCAGGTCATAATTCCCACTGGACTAAGCAGTAAAGAAAGGAGAGTGAGGCTGAACTGTACTGACAAACTGATAGATTGATTCTATGAAATGAGAAATATGGACCCGAGGCTGTTTTACCAACAAGATGATTTGTCTCCATGGAGAAGTATAAGGAATTAGGCAAGAGGTAAACAGTGTTTAGAAAACTCCCTTGTGGAAACAGGAATGAGGAAGATATAGTCTTAACCAACATGGAGATCCACAGGCTGGAAAATAGAAGCAAGTACTGAGTGACATGAAAATGGTAACCAGAACCAGGAGGCCAAAATTTTTTTCATCTAAGGGGGTAAACCTGGGGCTAGAATTAATAGTCTTTATGGTTAGCCAAGTGCATCTTTATGCAGTGGCAGCATTGTAGCCAATGAGGTTTATCAAAGGCACGATTATTGCTAATATGGTTAGCCAAGTGGTTATACTGAAGACTCCTTTTGGGAGTCTCAAAGTTACTAGCATCAGAATCTGAAGTAACAGGCAAAGAAAGAAAAAAGATAATGAAGTAAATAAAGCCTATTAGGAAGAGAAATACAAACATTTCTATCTCTTATTAAACTAATAATAATAAGACATAACATTTATTGAATTCTTGCCTTGCTTTAGATACTGGATTAAATACTTTTAATGGCTATCTGATTTAACTTCTAAAACTACAATATTAAGTAGATGCCATTATAATCATAGTTGTGCAGATGGAGAAATTGAGATTTAGAATGTTTGAGTAATTTTTCCAAGAACACTTAATTAGTACAGATAGAAATTCAATCCAAGACTCTCTTTTAAAACCTCGGCAAAATTTCATTAAACACAAAGTGAGTAACTACTAAAAGCTGAAGATACAATGGTCAGATAAACAGACATGATGTATCTCTTCCTGGAACTTACAATCTGGGGAATAGAAGACAGATATTAATCAAATATTCAATAACAAAAGAACTTATATCTACAAACTGTGCTTACCACTCCAAAATGAAAGTAACAGATGCTCTCAGAACAAATCTAAGAAGGGCATCTAAGTGAGTTAGATGTTCAGGGGAAGCTTCCCTGAGGAGGTGACATTTTAACTGACATCTGAAGATGAAAAACAGGAAGTGAGGCTGGATAGTAGGAGAGGATTACAGGAAGTGGAAACCGCATGGGTGTAGGTGCTGAATGTAGCTGGATAAAGAGGACGAGGTGAATAACAGCCCCAGCTGAGGGTGTGGAGACACGCAGGGCCCAATGATACTAGGCCCTTTGTAGCCAGGTTAAGGATTTTGATTGTTATCCGAAGGATAATGGAGAAGTAAACTAAATAAAAACAGTGACATAATTGATTTTAGTTTTTGTAAAGATATACTCTTGGGCATTCATCCCCAAGAGATGGAAACATAGCCACACAAAAACCCATACACTAAGGTTCATAGCAGCTTTACTTTTAATAGCCTGAAACTAAAGACAGTGCGGTCACCTTCAGTGAGTGAATGGTTTGCTAACAGCTTACTATTACATATCCATATGATGGAATACTTCTCAGCCCTAAAAAGGAATAAACTATTGAGACACACAACAACTTTGGTTTATTGCAGCAGTACTACACTGAGTTGAAAAATCCCAATCTTAAAATAAAAACTATTGTATAAACAGCACTCTTGAAGTGGGAAAAATAATAATGATGGAGTACAGATTTGTGTTTGACAGAGTTAGGAGACTGGAGTAAAGACGGAGGTAACTGTAGCTGTAAAAAGATAGCACAAGGATTCCTGAGGTAGAATTGATCTATAGTTTGCAGTGGTGTTTACATAAATCTACACATGTGATAAATTGCCTAGAACTAAATACACACAGAAGTGTTCATAAAACCATTGAAACTTAAAGTAGATAGATTGTGTCAATATCAGTCTCTTTACTGTAATATGGTGCTATAGTTATACAGCGTTATCACTGGGAAAACCTAGATGAAGGGGCTAACAGATCTCTCTGTATTTGTCTTACAATTGCATGTTAATCTACAATTATCCTGAAACTAAAGTTAGGGTACAGAGAGAAAAAGAAAGGGGGGAAGAAGAACATGAGAGGGAGGGAGGGAGAGAAGAAGGAGGGAGGGAGAGAAGAAGGAAGGAGGGAGAGAAGGAGGCAGAGAGACAGAGAAAAGGAGAGGGAGAGGAAGATATCAAGCAAACTTCACTGTGGTGAATGATTTGGAAGGGTCCAAAGTGGATAAGGGAATATCAATATGGAAGCTACCATGGTAGACCACATAAGATATAAAGTAAGACAGTGACCATAGGAATAGAAGGGAAATAAATGGAACTGGAGAAACTTCAGAAAATATACAAGACTTTCTCATGGGTTGAGTTCATTGAGAAAGATGAAGGAGAGAGAAGGGGCAACTGTGACTCCTGGTTTTTGGCTTTAAAACTAACTGTATGGAGATGGTGCCATTCACAATTACATAAAATACCAAAGGAGAACTGGGGTAGAGGGAAGATCATAACTTCTGTTTCTTAGATGGTGAGTGTAGGGTGCTTTTGATATATACAAGTGAGCATATTGAAATAGGCATTTTGATATATATAACTGGAATTTGGAAGCAAAATGAAAGCTGGAGATAACAATTGAGAGTAATCAGCTGTAGTGGTAAATGAAGCTGTTGGCATGAATGATACTACTTGGGGACATGGTTTGATTGAGAACTAGGACTAAAATAACTCATTAATATTAATATTAATCAGCTGGTAGAGAAAAATAAAATCTGTAAAATACTCTGAGAAGGTAAAGCTAAAATGGTCATAGAAAAATCAGAAAACTGAAGCACAGAAACCAAGAGAAGAACATTTCAGGCATAGTGGTCAGCAATGTGTAGTGCTCCTGAGAGATCAAGTCAAGGACTGAAAAATATACATTGGATATATTAATTTGGAGATTATTGTTGACCTTAGCAAAAACTGTTTTGTTGAAATGGTAGAAACAGTAACTTGTTCATAATGGGACAAGGAGGCAGTGAGAGATGAAGAAAGATGGTTCATGTGAATAACTCATAGAAGTTTTACTATGAAGAAAAGAAATTGAACTAATGTGGTATCCTGAGGAAGTGATGCCCAAAGAAGGCTTAAAAAAAATGGAAGCATTGATTTTTTTTTTTTTTAATGCTTATGGGAGGAAAACAGAGATTCAGTGTGCTGAAGACAGAGAAAGACATTATGACTGGTAGTGGACAATTCCTGATATGGCAATAAAAATAGCACCTTGAATATAAGTGGAGCTGTACAAGGAGGGAACCTCATCTCTTATTACAAGGAAGAAGAACTGAGGGATTGGGACAGATGCCAACCCATGCAAAGGTTTAGTACCAAAAAGTTACAAGGTTTCATGCACGATGGCTCCTAAGGGGCAAAGTCCTACCAAGAATAAGGGAGGAGAAGGAGATCTGATGAAAGTAGAGGTGTAAAATAGTTTGGAATTAAATGACACAACAAGTTGACCAGAGAAACAGGATTCTACTTGGCAGGGTGTAAGACCCAGGTGAGGCTGGTAAGTTAATGTTGATAACCAATCTATCTTATGTGATTTTCTCTAGGAGTTCGGTGACCAACATGAAAACACAGAATGCGTATTTGAGTCAAATTGTGATGGGGTTTCACCAGTGTGTGTAAACAGGAATTGTAGTTTTAGTTTCTCTTTTTTGTTGTTTTTGTTTCCCTTTTTTGATTCTAGTTCAGGCCAGTATACAAGGGCAGTGAAAAGGCTCAGTTAAATTATCCAAGCATTTATTGGGGCCTACACTGTGTTTGACCCAGCAAATACTTAGGTGAATAAGGCACCATCTCTGCCCTCAAAAAGCTCCCAGTCTGGTGTGGGTCTTCTATCTGCCCCAAGAAGCTAGGAGCAGTTGATTAATCTTTGCCAAAAGACAAGAGGACTCGCATCATCACTTTTGCCAGCTCCTTCCCCTCCTCCATCCTTGCCATCCTTTCCATTCCCAGTCATTGTTCTCTTTTTCTTTCCTCAAAAAATATCTCTCTGCCTTGTTGCCAAGCCTCTAGTAAGCCTCATACTTATATGAATGACAAGTCTGATTTTTCTAATTATCATTTTGCTAAAATATGATCATTTAGGAACAATTAGATCGTCCGCTTGAACGGGGGTATAGTGTGAATATTTTCTAAATTTTCAGAGCTGGCATCTAATTATTCAAAAAGGCTATTTAAGAGGGAATGAGACAGGAAGGATGGGTAGGTTAGAGAAAGAAAGAGAGGAAAGAGAAAGAAAAGAAAGAGAGGAAGAAGAAAAGTAAGAAAGGAAAGAAGAGAAAGAAGGCTAATTACAGAAGAGTTTTAGGTAATTTAAAAGGGATCTCTTATTTGAAATGGATAAATGGGCTTCTGTCTCTAGTGTCAATCTATATCATTGTTGCAGAAACTGATACAGAACCGAATGGAAAACTCTTTGCACCAAGGAGTTGGAAGGCAACTTTTATTTAACGCCAGTGGGCTGGTGGGAACTCACAATTCTACAAACACCATCCCCCCTTCAGAGTAAAGCAGAAACTTATATAGGATTTGTGAGGAGGAAGTACAAAGCTGATAGCAGGTTACTGCATAATTGGTTACATACGTTTGGTCATAAGTTGTTAGGCAGTTTTTCTGGGCAAGTTTTAGTTACAGGAGGCCATTTATCATGAGGCAAGGAAGTCTGGAAGGGGGAGTCAGGAGCCAAGCAAGCAGGTAAAATTAAATATGTCCTTGACGGGTCTGGTCTGTCCTGGGGAGATAGTCCTTGAAACATGCCAGAAAAACAGGATATGTTTGTGGGCTGCAGTGCAGCTGTATGTGGTCAGACAAAGCTGGGTCAACTATCTTTGAGTTGCAGACATGGCATAGTGTTTTATGGCTAACTGAGTCTGACAGTCTAACTATGAGATGGGCTGAGCCTGCATATCCCGTCAACATAGTGTCAGGCTGTTAGCCTCAAAATTTCTGCCACACCATGAGCTTCCAGAGAGGAAACCTGGGATCATACCAGAATACTATAGATTGATAAAATTCCAGCTGCTGGCAGACATTTTTGAGCTTTTTAAAATTGTATTAGTACATATGTGCAGTATATAGTGATTACATTCCTTGTATGCAGTTAGTACATATACATAACACATCTTAATATTTTTCATCCCCTTTCCCTCCCCTCCTTTTCCACTCCCTCCATCTCTTGATTCCCTTCCCATTTGAGAAAGATCTATTTCCCTAATTCCTATTAGCTATCTTTTATTTTGCTCTTTATTTATATTTTAGGTAGAAACCATGTGATATTCAAGATTGTGCGTCTGCTTTATTTAACTTAGCATTATCTATTTTCCTACAAATGATTCCTTTGTCCTTCCTTATGGCAGAGTAGTACTCCATTGTGCGTAAATACTACATTTTCTTTATCCATTCATCTGTTGATGGACATACAGGCTGCTTCCAAGATTTAGCTATCATGAATTGTGCTACCATAAACATAGGTATGCATGTATCACTGTAATATGATGTCTTTAACTCTTTTGGGAAGATACCTAGAAGGGAAATAGCTGGGACAAATGAAATTTCTATTTTTAGTTTTTTGAGGAATCTCCATACTGAGTTCCATGATGATTGTACTAGTTTACGTTCCCACAAAAATGTAGAAGAGTTTCTTTTTCTCCACAGCATCACCAGAATATTTATTATTTGGTTTTTTGATAATCACCATACTTTCTGGGATAAGATGGTATCTCAGTATTAATTTGCATTCCTGTAATGGCCAGCAATGTTGAACATTTCCTCATGTATTTATTGGCCATTAGAAGTGTCTGTTCATTTCAGTTGCCCATTTTTTTTATTGGGTCTTTTATTTGGGGGGGTCTAATTTTTTGGATTCTCTGTATATTCTAGATATTATCCCTCTGTCTAAGGAATAGCTCACAGTTTAAGAGAAGCTATAAAAAGGATCTGAAGGAGGTGAAAAATCCTAATTTTCAGTAGAATTAGAATCCTTTCCTGAGGTTTATTCTAAGCATTATAAAATGGTAATTTATAAAGAGGTAGTGGAGTGGAATAATGCCCTTCCTTTATTTAAGCACATTCCATTCTGCTAAATTCCCTTTAGGAAATGACATTAGAACCATTTGACTCAAAATTAAATTGCAGATACATCTGGGGTAAAACTTAGCAGCTGCTGAGTGAAGCAGCTGTATTTCTTTAATATTTATTTCTTACATGATTGTATAATTCCTAATTGTTATGAAATATTAAGAGAATTTAGAGTAAGCAGAAAACATCCATAATTCCATTACACAGAAGCAACTATTATTAACAAATATTTAGATCACCTTCATGTCTCTTTGCTAGATTTTAACATAATTTAGCATATATTTCATGTATAAGGTTGTATCATATTTTTAATTCAATATTATAATAAATACTTCCTGGTATAATGGCAAAATTTTTATAAATATCATGATAACATATTAATAATAGTCTATCATATAAAACCATAAGAATTTACATAATTATCCATGTAAATAAATTATTTGTAGTATTTTAGCTTTTCTATTTTAAAACTCTTTAAGAACTATGATGCATCAAATCAAATTGTTAAACTTGAAGGCAACTTTAAACAGACAATTAATTTCACTCACCAAGAAACTGCTCAGGCAGTGATGTCATTTTTTAAGAGTTCTATTAATTACTAATGGCAATGAAAATCATATTAGAATCTCTAAGTAGTTTTTGCAGGGTTTACTTTGGGGTTATCTCAAAATAAAAGTTCTAAAATTTAGTTCTAAAATGTGTCTATTTAGTTTTGCTTGAGCTTGTTACAGTAATGGTATATATAAAGAACAAAGCAAAATTATTTCAAAGTCTCATAGTCCACAAGTAAGCACTATAAACACTTGGGAAATATATTTCCATACATATCTGCTTATCTGTCTCCTTTCCTTTCTTCTTTGTCTTTCTCTTTCCAAAGTGAAAGAAAAGGGATTTTGCTGTTTTGTATTCTGCTGTTTTTATTTAACATTATAATAGTTATTTTTCCGTATTAAAAATATAGATCTATATTATCTTGACAGCAACATTGTACTCCAGTGTATGGATAATATATTGACTTAATCACTTATTGATGGATATTTGGGAAGCTTAGAAACTTTTTCTTACTAAATAATGCTACAGTAACTGTCTTTATCTACACATATGCATGCATGCATTTTCTTAAATACACTTACCTGATTATTTCCTTAGGATAAGTCTTAAGTAGTGGAACTACCACAGTAGTATGTGTTTGTTAATAAACTGTCTTCCGGTAAAGCTGTATCAATTTATACCTGCACCACCACCAACAACAAAAAAAACTGGCCCATTTTTTCTGCATTTTCACTAGTTCTCAAATGTAACTTTTGTCATATAAGTGAATATTTTCATATTGGGAGTATGAGGTGCATTTTCCAGGCATAAAACTAAAGCATAAAATTTAAAGAACAATATATTAAATTTTATTTTGTGAAAATAAATATTACTATGACAGAAAAAATATTTTTAAACTGGAAAAAATATTTTTGATATATGTCATATCTTTAGTAGTTATTAAATCAATAATGAAAACATTAAAATGTTTATTAGTATTGTTCAATTATTTTCTAGATTTTTGTCATCTTCCATTATTTATTAAATGTTTATTATTTTAAAGAAATTATTTCAATCATCTTATATTACCCTCAATCATTTTATTAATTTGATTTTTTTTTAACTTTAATAAAGTCTTTGAAAAAGACACTCGCACTTGCACAGTCTAACAAATGTTAGGTTGCTTAATCTCATTCTTTACTGCAATGGTGTTGCTACCCAAAGTCCTTTAAACTGCTTCGTATGCTCTTATGTCCACACCTACCTCCACTGCTCTCCCTGGGGAGTGTTGTGTGGAGCAAAGCACCAGTGAGGGAACCTATGGAGTTTCTGGGCAGGAGCTTAGTACTTTCTGCTTGCATACATTTATGTCGATCTGGCATCACCATCCTCCCAAGAAGCATGTAAATTGTTCACTCACATGCATGTAAAAATGCTCATCTGAGCTCTGCCATCAGACTCCAGCTTCAATAAATTATCAGGAAGGGAAAAACTCACACTGGCAGCATTGCCTGATCATGTCTCCAGGGCAGGATTGACACTACTCTTCTACCAGATGTAGATAGAGATTTCTGGATGTTCTCATAAATAAAATGCTAGAGGCCATGTCAACAATGTCCTTCACCTTTCCCCCTCTTTCTGTGACTCCCATGGGTATTACTACATACTTAATGAAATGGAATATTTTTCAGCAACTTTAGAGAAAGTGAAAGACACTAGAGAAGCAGAAATGCCACGCTGACAGCGTCACACTAGCATCCACAGTACAAACTGTAATAGGGCGTCTTCATTTTGCTTTAGGATAGGGAGCATCTGGGTTTCTTAGAGTTCTTTGATTTTTTCAAAGGTGCAGGAGTTGTATAAGGCTGTTCTCCGTAGTTGTTGTGGTTTAAATCTAAAACATCCCCAAAGCCTCTTGTACTCATAGGTGGGGCTTTTGTAAGATTGTTGGCTTATGGGGGCTTATAGCTGACTTGCTGTTAGAAGGGAGGGTGTGCTGGGAAGAGGGGGACATTTTGGTGTATCTTGGAAGGATAGATCTCCCTCTCCAGTTTCTTCCTATATACCTTCTACTTCCTGTTCTCCATGCCATGAGCAGCTCTCCTCTTTCATGCGCCTCTGCCATGCAGTCCTGCCTTAGAGCCAGCCAACTATAGATTGAAACCTCTGCAAACTGGAAGCCAAAATAAACCTTTCCTCCTTTAAGTTGCAGGTGTCAGGTATTTTGTTTTAGTGACTAAGACAGTAGTAATTGGAGCATTCCTTAACACAAGAAGTTCAGTTGCAGATGATAATTGATGGCATGTGCTCCGGTATCCTTGCCCCTTTTGGCAGAAAATTATGTATGTGAAAGTAGTAGGTGTCTTAAAACTATAAACATTGTCCACAAAGGAAACAGAAGCAGAGGAGAGACAAACATGTGAAGGATTTTGTGGCAGTCCCTGCAGGCCAACCTCAAGCTAAGGATGAGAGTAACCAAACCAAGCCCAGTAAATGGCTTGTTATCTGCCTGAGCAGTCAAACCCCAGGAGTGTGAGCACATGGTCATGAGCCAGCCTAAGTGCTGCAAGTGGCACTGTTAGAGACCAGGAGACTGAATGTCTCACTCTCTTAATAATGCCCTTAGAAAACTTTACATATTACACACCTGCTCTGTAACATGGCTTATATTCAGAGGCAGGCAGAACACAGAAATGATAATTAACGTTGTTATTAACATAATGAGTGTTCCTCATATTTTTTTCATCCTTTTTCTTTCTTTCCCATGCATGGTTGCCTGTTTAAAGCTGCACCTGAGTGTGTGTGTGTGTGTGTGTGTGTGTGTACAAGATATATAACTCGTACATAAGCAACCCACTTAGTCATTCCACTAAAATGCTTGCAGAGGCAAGTTGTACAAGAAGACTTTGTAGTGATAAAATTAAAATCTTAGGTCCATTCAATTCTTTTATACACTCTCTATCCTCTCTATGTTATTTCTTATTCCTTCCATATGGGGAATTGAATACAAATTAGACACTGGATGTATCTACCTTATCCTTATGCAAGAGAATTATTTCTAGATATTTATTTAGAACAGGCCTCCCTGCTTCTTACACTGTGTAAGGCTAAAATGGGTTCCACCTTTAGTTACTCCTCATACATTTCTAGGCTTTTTGTTACAAGGATAAAAATTACCTACTCTAATTTAAAATTGACCCTATATTTTAGACCAAGGAGTATGTGTCTCATGAAAGTGTATGAGTAAAACATTTGGCAAATCCTTTAATAGTGTCTTTCAGTCCAGTCCTTACAGCCTGATCAAGGGCACATAAAGAAAGGTAATGGGAAATCTCCAGTCCAAATAATTTGGGGGAATTTCCCCCCTGCTTTTACCTATTACTACCATGCTTGAATAATGTCCAATACATTGGTTCTTCACCAGTAGCATCCACATAGTCCTCTACCAGTCCCATAACATAGTGGTTTCACTAAAATTAGAATCTTAACACTGTTTACCTTTTCCAGTATGCACAAAGTGTCTGTCAATTGGTTATCTGCGTACTGTCCACCTACTTACAAAGAACCAGAGTATTCCTAGCAGTCATTAACATTACTGTATTAGTCATCTTTCCCATCACTGGACACAATACCTAACACCCATAATTTAAAGGAGGAAAAGTTTAATTTAGTTCACAGTTTGGGGGAATTCAGTCCATAGACAGATGCTCCAAGGCAGGAACATCATGTTGGAAGGGCATGGCAAAGCAAAACTGCTTAGTTTATAGCAGAGAGGGAACAGAGCAGGGAAACAGTGCCAGAGAGGAATGGGTAAGGGACAGCTTATAGTACCAAAATCCAAGCCTCCATGCCCACACATACACACCCCAGGAGTATGCTGTACTAATCTGCTAGGTGTTTCTCAATCCAATGAAGTTGATATATTAGGATTAACTGTCACAATCCATCCCTGGTCAACTTCACACCCAAAAAAACCTCCTTAAGCCACATTTATTCTCCAAATAAAGACAATAGCAAGTTCATAATTCTACCTAACATAACTATCCTGTGTACAACCAGAAACACAATAATTCCATTCCCAAAGTTTCAATCATTCCAGAAAATTTTCAAAAGTCCAAGTCCAAGTCTTTTCTGAGACTCAAGGAAAACTCTTAACTGTGACCCTCTGTAAAAATAAAAAACAAATTACATAATTCCAAGGTATAAGGATACAGGGTAAACATTCCTATTTCAAAAAGGGGGAGTAAGGGGATAGAAGAAAAATCAGACCAAAACAAGACTAAAACCCAGCAGGGCAAACATTAAATTCTGTAGTTCCACATCCAGAATCCAGGAATATGGTGGTAAAATGTGAGTTTCAAAGGGCATGGGTGGCTCCTCTACTCCTATGGCTTTGCTGGTTGCAGCTCATGAGGCTTCTTTCTTGGGTTTTCCTTGGCTGATGTTCTACATTTGTGGCACCTCTGAGAATCTCTGGTTTCCCCTGAACCTTTGGCTTCTTTCACATAGCTGCATGCATTGCCCTCTCAGGGGCTCCTTGCCTGGCCTCCAGGCCTTCCTCTGCAGTCTGAGTGGAAGTTTCCTTGATCCCACAGTTCTTGTATTCTCCATGCCAGTAAAGCCAGTGCCACATGGACAATCGAAAATCTGCTATCAGCAGCAGTAGCCAGGCCCCCATGGATCATGGCTGCAGCAGCCTCAGAATGCCTGTATGGTTGAGCACAGTGAAATGAATCTCAGAGAACCTGTTCCCTAAGTGGCCTTTCTCAGACAGGGGTCCCAGGGACTCTCATCTCAAATGAAAGATTGATACTTTTGTACCCTTGAGCCTACTAGGGTGGGGTCTTACTGATTCCCAAGATGTCCTCAAGGTGTCTTTCCTTTTGTTCTTTTACGAAGTACTTAATTTCTTTTTAAGGATGATAATCTCTTTAGCAGCCACACCTCCGTTGGCCCCAAATTTACATCTCATTCCTTCTAGGCCAAAATTTACATTTTTCAAATTTTTTTGCTCTGCCTTTTGCCCACAGTTCTCACTTTAAATCTGGCTGAAAGCAGCCAGCAGTATCCAAACCGCAGCCTGAATATTGGGCTCTCCTAGAATTTCCTCTGCCAGATTAGTTAGTCCACCACCCTTTATCTCAGTCTCCTGCAGAGTCTCAAGACATGGGCATAATGTGGACAAATATTCTGCCAGAGTGTAGCACACATGCCCTCTAGTCCAACTGCCAATGAAGTCCTTGTTCACATTTAGACCTCCTAAGCATCACTTTTACTGACCACATGCTGTGAGCATCCTGGTCTTCTGAGCTCCAACCAAAATCATCCATCAAGCTCTGTCTATAGCAATCTAGGTTTCTCCACCCCACTTCTCCAAACCTTTCTAAACTCCTTCTATAAACCAGTCCCAAAGGCTTCCAAATCACACAGTCAAGTACAATCATGAGAACAACCACACTCCTACCAATTGTTTATATTAGTCAACTTTTCCATCTCTGGATACAATACCCAACACCCACAATTTAAAGAAGGAAAAGTTTAATTTAGCTCATGGTTTGGAGAGTTCAGTCCTTAGTCAGCTGGCTCCAAAGCAGGACCACCATGGCAAAGCTGCTTAGTTCATGGAAGCTGGGAGCATAGCAGGAAAACAGCACCAGGGAGGAATAGGCAAGGGGCAATATGTATAGTCCCCAAGGCCATACCTCTGTGACATACCCAGACGCACCTAGGAGCACACTCTACTAATCTGCAAGTGTTTTTTAATACAATGAAGTTGACATATCAGAATTAACAGTCACAACTATCATAAGTTCCAAGGCCAGCCACTTTGTGGCAAGCTATATGTTTACTACTTCATCCCATATCTCTGTTTTATGTAGGAAAGAAAGTTTCAGGTGTGTAGATTTATATCCAGAAAACTACATCAAATACCTGAATTCTAGTGCAGGAATCCAAGAGAAATCTTATTGGCCACTATTATTTGAAGTCTTTCCCTTTATCCAGACAACAAAGAACAACAGCCAAAACACTTTGAAAAATCTCTTTAAAGATACTGTAATGTTTGATCCTGGCTTACTCCTTCTTAGAAAATGGGTGTGGGGGGCTACATTTGAGTTCCAGATAATGCTTTTGCCTAATGTCTTACTGTGTTTTTGCTACTATAACAAAATGTCTGGAAATAAGTAATTTATAAGCAGAAATTTCTTTTTCGTGATTCTGTAGGCTAGAAAGTCCAAGATCGAGGGATTGGCAGATTTGCTGTCTGAAATGGGCTTTTCTACTGCCAAGGTGGTACCTGTTACTGGAAAATATTGTATCCTCATGTGGCACAAGAGGAATGGCAAAGGGAGGAAGACAGCTTCCTCACAGCTTTTTCATAAGGATGCTAATAGAGTCATGAGATTGTGCTTCCATGATTTAATCAGCTCCTATAGGCCTCTACCTCTTAATCTTCTCACATTGGCTACTAAACTTTTAGTATATGAATTTTGGGGGACACACTCAAACTATAGCACCTAGTAAGAAATGAATGTATAATTTTTAATTATTTTGTTAAAATAATCTTTCATTAAGTTCAGCATTTCTCATTTTTACTCAGGTAATGACTGATGGGAGAGATTCTATAAATAAGAGATAAGAACTCTGTAGAGGTAATCTTCCAAATGGATAAAGACTTTGAAACAAGAAAAAATGCAGATAGAAGCCACAAAAACAGCTGAGAACTGTGTGCACCTTAGCTGCAACAGCCACCCCGGAATCAGTTAGGCATTAGTTAAAATGGAATCAAAAACATGCACTCTAGATATTCATCCATTTTTAAAATTGTGTAGGGTTTTAGTTTCTTCTCATCGCTGAGCAAAATTACTTTTGTAAAAATAACTTGGTATAAGAAGATAGATTTCCACAAGGGCATTGACCACAGTCAGATAATTACATGCAAACAGTATACATCTTGGCAGACCACACTGACTTGAAGAACAGCCTGGGGAGCAGGGAAAATAAACTAAATGACCCAGGAGGTTGAAAGTAAGGACTACTGTGTATATGAGACTTTATCATCTTCCAAAAGCTACCCAAAATTAGTCATATTTTTCCTTTCTCAACAATGAGCATTAGTAAACTTCAAAGTTCAAAGTTCTTCTTAAGAGCTTCCATACCTAGGTCATCTACAGTGAACTTTGTCTGTGATCCAGGACCTCAAAGGACTTCTGTACATGAACATACATGCAGATGGACAGGAAAACACATACCCAATCTGTTGATACGGGCTTTTCTCCTGCCTTTTAGATTCATTACATATCTGTTTCTAAAGGGCCCTCTTTGCACTCCAATAGAAATATTTCTGAAACTCTCCTGGCTCCTACAACATTTGCTGGGAGCATATTTAATATGTTTTAGCTTTACTGCCTGAAGATGGAATCAGGGACATCTACCTGCACATGACAGTGCTTTGGCTCTTGCAGTTGCAGAACTTAATGTATGTATCAGTAATGAAAATCTTAATTAAGAAAGCTGCATCATTGTCCACGAACACTCATTTTTCTCCCTCTGCAAAGCCTTTTGTGTATTGCTGTATATACCTGGTCCAGACAGACAGAGCCCTCGAAGAGCTTGTCTGGCATATCTTCTCTTGATTATTAACAGCTAGCAAATGACAAAGTCTCACTCTCCTTTTGTCTTGAAGCTGAGGCTTGGAACAGCAGAGCACACAATGTACTGTGGGGCTTGTTTGTGTTTTCCTAACTTGCCTTTATTACATTGGTGGGTTTAAAAATCCGACAGTGTTGATCAAAACTAATTTAGGTAACTTAGAGTTGCCAAAACACTAGCAGATGCATATTTACACATATACTCTCGGGGAAATGTAATTTTCCATATAGAAACAATGTACAAATATAAGAAGGGACAATTTTAAGCTGTCTGCCCACATTTCTGGTATCTTTGGCCTCTAGAGTTTGAAGACTATAATATCCCTGTTTATGTGACCTTAACAATTACTTCTTTCCCTGTACCAATGTGCATGTGCCAATTTGTCATTTTGCACAAAGAGTAAAAAGCTGTGGATGATGAAATAACTTTTTTCAACTAACTGTATTCATAAAAATTGAAAGAGTTGTTAAGGTCTTCTGAAAGGTGGCCTATAATTATGTTTATGAAATAATCCCCAATTATAAAATTTTAATAATGCCCAAATAGTAATCTTTTAAATAAAAAAATCATTTAAAATTCTTTTAAAAGCCTCAGAGCATTTAACTTTTGGAAAGTAGCAATTTCTGCTATTAATTCCTTTATGACCTTGACCAAAGACCTACATGTAGAAGAGAAAGTCTTACAGTCTCACGATCTTACTTTCCTCATTGCTGAGACAAAATACCTGACACCCAGAGTTAAAGGAAGAAACGTTTACTGTAGCTCACAGTTTGTAGTTTTAGTTCATAGTTGACTGGCTGCATTGCAGGGTGGCATGGCAGAGAGGGATCAAAGAGGAGAAACAGTTCATGGCGGGCAGAAGGCAGCAAGGCAGCAAGCAGAAAAGTAGCAAAGCAGCAGGCAATAAGCCACTACCACAGCAGCCTTCTTTCTATCTCTTATATTTTATCCAGGCTACATGCCCTTAGGGTAGGGAGTACTCACACTCAGGGTGGGCCTTCCCATTATCTATACCCAGAACTATGCCAAACCAATCAGTGGACTAATGTAGTAATTCCACACCCTTAATCCGAGCATCACCCACTTAATCCCAGCATCATACATTCTAGATCCAGCCACCTCTGAAAAGCCCCATCTATGACCCCTATGACCACATGAGGTTTTGGGTAGACATCTAGACACAAGCCACAACACTCACCTACTTACGTTCCATTCTGTCGTCTACATTTCCTAAGTTTTTCCTCTGCAGCATTAACCATTTTCTGGAAGACCCATGTAAATAATTGACTTGGGTTCCAGCCATAGACTTATATAACACTTTGTACTGGAATAGGCCACACCCACTTCAGGATGATCTGTAATGAATATTTATGACCAGTCTTCTTCATGCTGTACATATATTGTCCTCCCTAAGGTGAGGGGAGCAGCCTTACTGCCTCAGAATATTTAAACTTTGTTTAGATCATTTATTTTGTCCCTCTGAACACACATATATGAACAGTACTAGTGTACTTTTTATTCACTTTGCTCCTTAAAACTGCACATATTTTAACTCATTTATTTTCAGAAGCACTGCAAAATAGGCAATGATCAGTTTCCCACATTTCTGGATCAAGAGAAAATTCATGTAAACATTCTTCTTGTGCGTTATGAAAGATATGAAGAAGGCCTCATTATCAGAAAATTATTTTCAAATAGTCTGACTTATTAAAATCTCATGGCTGCATTTGTAGTGTGTTTGATTATGGTTAAATATGAAAAGTAAATAAAATATACTGAAGGCTATATAATAGGAGCACAATAACAAGAAAAAACAGATGTCGTCAGTGCTTTTGGTTGCTACATAGGAAACCTATAAGTTCTTTTGTTCTGAATGATTTTCAAGAACCCATTTCACCAGTGCCACTATACATCCTAAAGCAATTGTACAGTACTGGGCCTAGAAACATGTTGCAGGCTTATAGCGTAAGATATATAGTAGAATCTCAATAAATGTTTGTTTGTTTGTTTGTTTGTTTTTTGTGGGTACCGGGGGGTCGACCTCAGGACCTCGCGCGCCAAGAGGCGCCCGTGCCGCTGAGCGATATCACCGGCCCCTTTTCCGTATGTGGGATCTGGGAGTCGAACTCGGGCCCTCGCGCTTGCAAGGCAGGCGCTTACGCCACTGAGCCATCTCACCGGCCCTCAATAAATGTTTGAAGAATAAATAAATTCTGAATGAAAAACAGAAAGAATGAATTATGTTAGCATTTCAAAAACTAAACCAGAAGAGCTGATATTTTTCTGTATTTTTGGATGTCCTTGGTTAAAAGTTAGAAGTCTTCTGAATTTCTATGTGTTGCTTTTCAACTTCTGAAACAATAAACTACTCATACAATTATGAAAAATCTGAATATTTAAAATTTGGTTAGATCATTTACTTTTGCCTCTGGAACCCATACAGCCACATATGTATGTAAATGAATACTAGATCACAGTGTAATGCATATTTCTACTATGGTCATGAATAAAAATGTTTGAAAAAAACTGTAGCTCACAATAAGATATTCTCCCATTGAGCATATCTACAATTTGCTTAAAATTAAATGACTACATGATTTAAAATGACAGGTGCTCTGATAGCCTACCCTCAATCCATCTCTATACTGATACCTCAATGCGTTTTCTAGTTGTTTCTGTGCTTGAAATATCATGTTGTATAAGCTGTGGCCCAGTCCACAAGCTAAGGAAGCAAATTGGCTAGGGCAAAGAAATCTCTGGCAACTTCAGTGAAAGGTCTCTAGAAAACGTGTTAGCTGACTATAAGAATACTCTTCAGTTCAGACCTGGCCACCCTTTGCTCTCACATGGAAATACATCCACTAGCAGTGTTTTAAGTGATCTTTACAGCAAATGTGTGCATTAGTGATCCTCCAGAGCATCATAGCTATGAGTGCTTAATAAGACATTCATAAAGCAACCTGCAGCTTGTTATATTTAAATGCCAGTGACTTCCTTATTTCAAAAGTAACTACCTTTAAACATAGTAATAACATTTCTCTATATGCAAACCTCTGTACATAAAAAGGTTTACATTTTAAAACAAACATGTTTTTGAGTTTTATCCAAATTCAAAAAAAGCGTCTGAAAAATACAGCAGCTGAAAAACACTTTCTCCTTGCTGGGAAAACTTAAACCTCGCTAGGCTTTATGCAACTTAAAAAAAAAAAAAAAAAAATCACTTCTGTGCTGAGAACTAGCATGAGAAATCTCAGCATGAAAGGTTGTTGGAATTTTTTTCTTCATAGAGTTAAAACCAATTGTTGGGTTTAAAGTGATGCCACAATATACATATGCTTTGTTAGGAACAAAAGATTTTTCATCAAATCTAATTTCAAGGACATCTTCAATAAAAATTAGGGGGGAAAGATAAAGACTACTTAAGCAGTGATCCAGTGTCTGAAAGCAAAGGTTGAGAACATCATTGTATCATCAAGGTCCGGAAACACTGCTAACCCTGAGCTGGTTGTTACCATTTGAAAAGCCTATGGGTATTTGTTTTATTGTTGTCTCACTCAATCCTTACTTAGCCAAGAGTGTCTCACAAGGGAAGCACTGCTATGTGATGGTGTCCTGGACTTTGTTTTCTATTTGTTTCAGCACTTCAATAAATAGTCTGTTACCTGCCATTATGACCTACATGCATTTGCCGAGCAGTTTTTCAAATCAAACAAAATTATTTGGCTATGTTTCTAGAAAGCTGAACCATTCTCACTATAGTAAGGAATTGGAAACACCCATACAACTGTGTATTTATACCGGGCGCATATATTTGGGCATAGTCAGGAAAATAAGAAAACAGGCTAGACAATACAAATAGGAAGATATAACTTGTTCATATGTTTGCAGCCCATGCTCCTAACAACATATATATGTAGAAATGCCTTTGTGAAGAAGACCCACAGAAGGATCTCCCTCTTAATACTCTCTCAGGGATAAAGGACATAAAAGTAATTTTTAAAATATCATGCTATCTACTTTTAGAATATAATGTAGATATATGACTTGGGGAGTCATAGATGGGAGAAGAGACAGCAACATACCTCTATTATTGACTTGGTGATTTTTTATAAGTCCTTCCTTGAAGACAGGCTTAGATATTTCAAGACCTCCTTAGAAAAATTTTTCAGCACCTTCTGTGCTCTAAATTGAGTCAGTTTGCATCATGTTTCAGTATAACTGAGTAACAGGCTGGCAAATTCCCTGCTTTCCTATTCACCAAAGTCCAAAATAGAACTGACAAAAACTCCTTGCATCTCTCCCAACCCTTCAAAAAACACCCCACTGTGCCCCCTTCCTCCCTGCAGAAACAAACTAAAAAAAAAAAAAAAAAAAACAGTAAATAGAGCTAGCCCTGAAAGACACATTCCCAGCTATAACTCTTGCACTTTGCTCAGTACTGTGGGCTTACTAGAGCTGGCATGTTTTTTATAATACAGATGCATAAATGTGCTGGCAGGCAGAGGAATTGCAGTGTCCCTTTTGGTGTTTCCTGACTGTCTTGGTCTAAAGTACATTGCACAGGAGGAGCCTCACCAACCTCACTTTTAATAAAAGACTCAATTTGCCATCTCACTATTTTTTAATTGTGGCCTGTGACTTAATTTTTCATGAAGTTTGTATAAAACGTTTTTCATAATTTCATAACTTTCTTCCCAATACAGATTTTCAGAGGCTGTGTCTCACTCACATACACACATATGTACACATTTACAGATTACATAAAGTGTAATGTGTGCATGTTTGATAATGAAGATAATCAAATTGTAAATAATTGTTCAAAGCCAAGATAGGTACTAATTTTTTTTGAACCATGACATTTTTGAAGGGTAGCTTAATTTATGGAATAACCCTTTTTAAAAAAAATTTTTTTTTTTTTTGTACTGGGAATTGCACTCACGACCTCGCGCTTGCCCGGCAGATGCTGTGCCGCTGAGCTATATCCCCTGCCCTTAAAATTATTTTCTAGAGTAAAATTTTTAATAATTATATTGATCAAAGTGAAAGAAAGGAAAAATATGGTCCATATAAAGCTCAAGTTAAGCATTCAAAACTGGACCAAGTTTTTCTTCAAAATTCAGATCTGATTCTGAAGGATAAAAATTAGAAAGGCTGAAGTCTATGCAAAAGAACTCAATGTACAAAAGCCATTTCTAGTAGCTCACAGATGAATCTTAGAGATTCAGACCCGTGTTTGTTAGTTCATCTTTAAGCTCCAGTTTCCTTACTCTAAGAATAGTAACTCTTGTGATAATGCTCCCTAAAGGAAGTAATGGGTCAAAAATATTGTACCTTTGGTAGTAACTTTGGAGATGGAAATGAGGAATGCTTAAGTATGTTATTTATGATGTGTTTCTGAGTACATATGTAATGTATCTCTATAACCATAACACATATAATTATGCAATCAATGTTTGTTTTTTCAAAGTGACATTTATCACACACTGACCATGTACCAGGCAGTGTGGTAGGCACTTGATGCACATGATCTCATATAATCCTTACAACAGTCCTCTAAGTTACCTTTATTATACCCATTTTTCAGATGAGGGACTAGAAGCAGAGAAAGCATCAGCAGTTGCCAACAGATGGATAAGAGATAGGGGTCACGCTCTGAACCAACCAGTATAATAGTAAACTAACCTAGGAAAATAATTACAAATAAACAAAATTCACTGAATACAAAATACTTAATTCGATACATATACAAAAGTAGAAATAATATCATAGGAATCCTCATGAGTTCCTTACTATGCTTTATAATAATTATTAGCTCAAGGCAAATCTTGTTTTACATATGTAGTTATGTTGTAAAGCTTGAAATAAGCTAGAAGTTCATCTCCCAATGAGTGTTTCAGTGTAGTATGTATCCATTAGGTAAGTATTTGAACATTAAAATGTTTATGAAGATCTGATAGCATGGACTGTTTCTGCTGCATATTAAACTGAAAGACAATATACACAATTATGCATATGATACAATCTCAACTATTTTCTAAAAATAAGATTCTAAATTATAGAAATATAGGGCATTTTAGATTTTGTACTAGTACTTTCCTATATTTTCTAAATAGTACAAGTATACTTCATTAGGAAAAATTACTGTTTCCCTAGTATTTAGAAAAATATATAAATGTATTCCTATATAGAGAATTTATTTATCTGACTTCATTGTGGAAGTTGGGTTTATGTAATAGAATATCCTATGTAATAGAATCTTATCCCCTCTTAGTTAGCCATAGATACTTCTTATTTTGTTAATTTTAATTTTTGAGGTGTTGTATCTTAAATTTATATGCCTACCTAGTTTTCATAGAATATACTTAACATAATTCAAACTTTTCTAAATGATTTGGGGTAATCATTTGAATTACTATTGTAGCATATTTCTACTAAGCTGGTGTGGTTATGGAATTATAAAAATAAGGCTGTATATTTGAATATAATTTTGTGGTTTTGAAGATGTTTCATGAGGCATTAACTATTTGGTCCTTATTCTATAAGATTATTTGCCTCTGTGCTTATTTACCCATGAACTGCTATAATATTTTTTGTACTCATGTCTTTTTAGAGTTCTCATTTATCTTTGTTAGCTGTCATGTTACTTCCTGTTGTGTAAGGCTCTGAGATCCTCATTTCTTTTCTGATGCTCTACTTCTAATCTGCTTTGGACAAGGAAAACAACTAACCAGTTCTGCTTACATTGTGTAAAGTCCATGCATTAACTTATCACTTGACAAAACTTGTAAACAGTACACTTGTATTCTCAGCACTGGAGGGGATACACAGATAAATAAGACACAAATGTTGCCCCCCAAAAAAAGTTTTAGTCTAGCAGTAGAGATGAGATATGTACCTACTTTGCTAAAATTCGTAGTAAAAACCTGATATGTTCTATAAAAGTAGTGCAGGTAAAAAGTCTTGGAGTTCACAGGACTAACCACCAGACACAGTGAGAGTGGATTTGGACCTAAAAGGCAAGGAGGATGTGAGCATACAGGATAAAAGGAGCATACATTTCTGAAACCATGAACAAAGGATGGAAGAACCAAAGGGTAATCAATCTGCAGAGAAGCAGTTGCGTTTAACTAGAGCATGGAGTTTGAAGGTGAGTAGTGGGAAATAAAGTGGTTAAAGTAGAATGGGACCAGAAAGTAAAAGGACTTGATTACCAGGTGAAGGAATTTGAACTTTATTCAATAGACCCTGGGGAGCTGTTCACAGTTTTCAGTAGGAGAGCAACATAACAGAGTTGTGTCTCCAGAAGATTAATCTGGCAACAGTGAGTAAAATGGATTGGAGTAGGGAGGAACCAGAGGACACAAGCGTAGGTAGGAAACTTATCACAGTAGTCCAAATAAAAGGCAGTGAAGGCCCTAACTAGGGCAGGGGCAGAGGGACTGAACAGAGATAACAAACTGATTTATGGCACATGGCAGAAGAGAATTAATGCATTATATTTTGGGAGCAAGTAAGAGGAAGGTACCAAAGAAATCTTTTGATTTTAAACCTGGGTGGAGCCATAAACAGAAACAGAGAGCAGCTAGCAGAAGCAGGTTTGGGAGGGTGAGGCACCAGCTTAATTTTGAACACACTGAGTGGAGCCGCTGACTGAAGCCCACTGGGCTTTTGGAAATGTGAGACTGCAGTGCAGTGGAAAGGCCAGGCATGCAGGTGAAGGTTTTTGAGTTGTCTGTATCCTACTGGACGAGGAGGCAAGTTACAGAGCTTATCAAAGTAACTTGAAGGATTTATGGGTGGCCTAATTAATATGAGTTTGAGCTGCTTGCAGGCTGCTTCTTCTTTTTTTAACTTTCCAGTCCTAACAGAAAGAAATGTCACAGGGGTGGCTTGCAGATAAGTGAAGCATTGCTTCATACAAACACGAAATATTTTCGAAGATAATGAAATTTGGAATATAGTTAATAGGGTCAATTTCACATTTCTATAGTCTTTATCTTCACATAAAGTATAGTCCTGTGTGACCTTAGAGAAGTCGCTGTACCTCTTACCTCTCTGCTTCTTAGATCCCTTATCAGATAAGGAAGAAGTCAATTAACATCCCTGGTCCCCACAACTAGCTGCAAGCAGCCAAAACTGACACTGAATCAAGATAACATGGGGAAGGAGGAGAACAGGAATCTACTTTTTAAATCTCCCTATGTGATTTTGCTCTACAGCCTGAGTTGGAAACCACTGGGCTACATAACCTCGTAGGTTCATTCCATCTCTTAGATTCTAAAGTTTTATCAATATTTAGACAAATTGTACATTTTTCCATAACTCACAAGTGAGAAAACGTACCCAAAATGTAAATTTACTGTCAAATTCAGTTCACCTATAACAAAATACCCCCCTCTCCCATTTAGGTTAGAAGGATGATAAATATTTAAAGTCAATTTGAAAACCAGTGTAATTTAGAAACCTCCTAAGATATAAAATGTGAGAGATATGGGGGGAGAAGAAAGCCAGGGAGGATGAGACGTACACACAGAGCTCTTTTCCACCCATACCCAGGAACTACCCACATGCCCACAGTTCAGGTTCTCCTGGGCTCTGCAGTTGATTTCAGTGCTCTGGCTGTTCTTGAGATGTGTGGTCCTGGTGCTGCTTTTGATTGCATCTTTCACACTTTCTATGTAAGCATTTCAAAAGAATCTCCGTGCAAACCTGGCACAGGTCTTGAGCAGAATTTTTTAAAACCTTTTGGGCACAGAATTCCAACAGAGCACATGAGTTGTTTTTTTGTGGACTAACATGCCCTGTTTGTTTTGTTCAGTTTCTATCATACATTTCCTAATTTAACATTTACATGCTCTTATTACAGCATTGTTTCAGCATTCAGGGAACATATGTTCTGAAGGCCCCATCAAATCTAGAGCATGCTGGACTGGGCACACAGGAGAAAAGGAGAGGATTTGCATATCAAGTATTTCTTCACTTTCTGTATTCTCTTATTCCATCCTTCCACTGAGAATGCAGTTTGCTGAACTTGGCAAGTTAAGCTGAATTAACCTAGAGTATAGAAATTTGGACAATCTGAATGTTACCAACTTGCAAATGAGTTTTGATATCCCGTTTGCTCTAAAGTATTTACTGGGGAGCTACGGTAAGTAGGGAACTGTCTTAGTTACTTTTCTCATTGCTGAGACAAAATACCTGACACCCAAAGTTAAGGGAGGAAAGGTCTATTTAGCTCACAGTTTGTAGAGGTTTCAGTCCATAACAGGCTGGCTCCAACTCAGGGTGGCGTGGCAGACAGGCATCGCAGAGAAGAAACAGTTCATGGCAGGCAGAAGGTAGCAAAGAAAGCAACTGCTGCTAGTTACAAGCCTCTTTCTGTCCCTTATATTGTACCCAGGCCACCTGCCCTTAGGGTGGATAGCACTTACACCCTTAATCCTAGCACTGCACCGTGAATCAATCACATACCCTAGATCCAGCCACCTCTGAAAAAGCCCCACCTATGACTGCATGAGGCTTTGGGGGACATCTAGACCGAAGCCATAACAGGAACTCTGCTCGGTTTTTAAGTCAGGAATTAGCAGCCAGTTGTAGTGATTTTAATTGTGCCCTGGCTACTACCAAATTTCTAGGTGTGGTGCAGTGTAGAACTACAGTAATCGTGGTGCTAGTATGTTACCTTTATTTACCCCTTAACAGTCTTTTCATCGAAATATATTTAACACCCTCTCTTTCCCCTAGAAAAGTCCTTTTCTGACCTTCATTTGTATCAGCCCACCCTTCTTCTACTCTTTATCTCCACAGTTAGTTACCCATTTCCTTTCACAAGTCATATTGTAGCTTCTTCACTTTAATTAGACTCTATTAGGTGGTCTAGTAACCTCATGAAAGTAATTTACTTCCAGGTATGAATGAGGCTGAGCCATCGTGGAAAAATTTATATTTTAAAAAATATCTTCTTAGACAACTGGTTTTTATTCACCCTCCAGTTAATGACATGTGAAGAGAGGTACAGTGTATTTTTGAGTAGGGCCATTAGGTGTATCCTTTTAGTTCCTGTCCCCCAACACACAAAACTTTATTTACATTTTTTCTTGTTTTAATTTTTATTAGTACATGTTTGCAGTACATAATGTTTACATTCCTTGCATGTAGTTGGTCCATGTACATAACACATCTTAATACCTTTTTTCATCCCCTTTCCCTTCCTTCTCTTCCCCCTCCCTCCATCTCTTGATCCCCATCCCATTTGAGAAGGATCTATTTTCCTATTTACTATGATCTTTTATTTTTCTCTTTATTTATAATTTGGGTTTCTCATATAAGAGAAACCATGCGATATTTAAGCTTGTATGTCTGCTTCATTTCACTTAACATTATGGCCTTAAAGTGCATCCAGTTTTCTATAGATGACTCAAATTTATCTTTCTTTATGGCAAAGTAGTACTGCATTGTATATAAGTACCACATTTTCTTTATGCTTTCATCTGGTGATGGACATACAGGCTGCTTCCAAGATTTAGCTATTATTAATTGTGCTGCTATAAAGGTATGCATGTATCACTGTAATATGATGTCTTTAACTCTTTTGGGAAGATACCAAGAAGGGAACAGCTGGATCAAATGGAATTTCTACCTTTAGTTTTTTGGTTTTTTTTTTTAAGTTTATTTTTTAATTTTATTTGATTTTTTGTGGGTACTGGGGGTCGACCTCAGGACCTCACACGCCAGCAGGCACCCATGCCGCTGAGCGATATCACCAGCCCTTTTATCGTATGTGGGTATCGGGAATCAAACTCAGGACCTCGCGCTTGCCAGGCAGGTGCTTATGCCGCTAAGCCATCTCGCCGGCCCTACCTTTAGTTTTTAAGGACTCACCATACTAATTTCCACTGTAGTTGTACTAGTTTTCATTCCCATCAAAAATGTGGAAAGGTTCCTTCTTCCCCACAGCCTCACCAGTGTTTGTTATTGTTTGATTTCTTGATGATGGCCATTCTTTCTGGAGTAAGATGAAATGTCATTATAGTTTTAATTTGCATTTCTCTAATGACCAGTGTTGTTAAGCATTTCTTCATGTATTTATTGGCCATTTATACTTTTCTTCTGAGGGTGTTTATGGGTTTCACTTGCCCATTTATTTAACTAGGTCTTTTATTTGGATATATGTGTGTGTGTGTGTGTGTGTGTGTATATATACACATATATATATATATATATATATATACACATATATATTACTTATTAGCTCTCTGAGGAACAGCTGGCAAATTTTTTTCCCATTCTGTAGGTTGTCTTTTCACTCTATTGCTTTTTTTCTTTGGCTGTGCAGAAGCTATTTAATTTTTAAAATACAAAATCACAAAATCAAGCAGGCAGCCTTATATACACCACCCCCTACATATTCTGGATTCTCCCTCTCCCTCTCCATCTGCCTCTCAGCTCTATATCCCTGATATGCAACGTAGTACCCCTATGTACCAGACACCCAATTGCTTCAACCCTGCTAGACCCGCCACCTTAGTTCCTGATATGTTTCCACTCCAGTTCCTTAGTCATGGCTACATCTTCTATTTATAACCCCATACTGTTTTGTCAGTTTACATCTTCAGATTCTGTTCTCCTGCCCTTGAAAATAGTTTTGCAAAGCAGAGGAAGCATAAGAGATGGAGTCAGATGCCATTACTAGCCATGAGACTATAGCCAGTTATTTATCATCTTTAAGACTCTGTTTTCTAATTGATAAAATGGAAGCATTAAGATTACATATGATGTATAAACATGATCTGAACATTTCAGTAAGGGTTCAATACTTCTAAGTTATTGTTGTTAATACTGTTTATTATCTCTACTCCCCTCAACAAGTTTGATTTAAATTCCTTCTACCGGTGCCACCTCAGAGGACCTAATTCTCAAGTATCATTTTAAACACAAAGTAGATAATGACCAAGGCTACATATTTTATAAACAAAGACTTAGGACACAATTTTATAAATATGAGCATATTTGTGGGGATAAAAAAAAAAAACATAAGACTCAAAACCTTGTCTGTCCCAAGAAATCAGAAGTTTATGGTTCCTGTAGCTATTCTTAGAATGTGAGTTCCATATGCTGGTCAAACATGAATTTCAGAGTCACAAGACAGTGTTAAATATAATTAAGTATATGATTTCTCTGATAACTCATTGTATTAAGAAAGCAAGGTCAGTAACATTGGTAAAAGTTGTCTGCATTTGAGAAAGATTTTTTCTCTTGCTAAAGAAGACAGCAGAGACTTTGGTTTGTATGCAAACTCTACCACTTAAAATCTATGGACAAAAAGACTCCAGTGTAATTGCCTTAATCAAATTATTTATTTGAGTTTTAGCTTCGTTATCAGTAACTGATTAATGATACCCATCTTGCAGGTATTTTAGGAAGATTAGAAATTATGTATAAAAGTCTGTCATGAAGTTTGTTCTAAATAGGTGTATTTCCTGGAAATCTGGAACCAAGTTTCTTTTCAAGATTAAAAAAAGAACTGAAATTATGCCCACTTTCCATATATAACTGAGCTCTATAATTTAACAACAAACAAAAACCTATCCAACTACTATAGAACCTGGAAATAAACATTTTCTACATTTACCTTTTTAACCCCAATGTGTCCAATAAGTACATGCAGATCGGCAGGTTGGATATAAATTATTTTGTCAATGATTTCTAAAAGGGAAGCTTTCAAAGGATTCCTAATGTACTTCACCAGTATAAAAGTATCTTTTGTTAATATGTAAAGTAAACATACCTGAAGCTTGTCATTAAAATAAAAAAGAAATTATCTCCTAACATTTTATGGAGAAATACAGAGACACTTAGTGAAACCTCACTAAAAAGAGACTCCTGTTTCGCTATATTTAATGCCTACTTCCCAAGTAGAAGTATTGTTTCTATCTAAATAAATATTGAGTATTTTAGGTAAGTTGTGAAATTATGTGCTGAGTGTTTTTTGTTTCTTGTTTCTAATGAATCAGTAATTTTGACCTTCGTTCCATATGCCTCTTTAATTTATGGTGAATAAAGTAATACTGATTTTTCAAAAATTAATACATATTCTTAAGCCACCAAGTTTCCAAATTATGATATTTCCAATGGCAAATGAAATAACATGCTGTCCATGCAGTTAGTGATTTCAGGCAATTTGAACATCATGATAAGAGAGGGAGGGAATTACAAGCAGTGTTATAATTAAAGGTCTGTTGATTCTTCAGTTTAAATGCCATTGTTGAAAGATTTTTCACTCAGATGTCAAAGTCTGTGGCCAGCCAAAACTTGGCGTGCTAGAACTCAGCCCAGGGAAACATTGTGTTCTACAAATTTAAAAACCAAAATCTGTTAAGAACAGAAATGTTGGGCTTGGGCTGATTTCTCATGAATCAGAACCAGAACATAGCCAAATACCACCTCCTCTTTATGAAAGGAAGTAGTGCAGGTGGATGCTAATGGGAAATATTTGTTCAGATGGAAAATAAAGGGAAATTGTTATTAGATTTCAATATACAGTATACTGGGTTAAAGATTTATATCATTAAACATGTTCCCTTGAAAAGTGCAAAACATTTTAGAAGGCTTTTCTACTTAATTCTTTGTGGGTGTTAAATGAGGAACAGTATTTTCCCATTTTCCAAGACTTGTGCATTGAGGTTTAGTTTCTCCATATACCTTGTTACTAAGAAAACTTGAAGTGCTTTCTTGACTCACAATTTAGTAATATTTTCCCAACTACTATGTTTCCCTTTCTTTAATTTGAAGGTTACAAACTAGTGACCTATGATCTGCATCTAGCTAGCTGGTAGAGTTTTTTAAATTTATTTTTGGTCAGTCCAGTATTTTAAAATAATTTAAGCCAGCTCTTAAAGACAAAGAGATTACACACAAAGAAATCCAGATTTTTCTGGCTTCTCTTGAAAAAATTGGAGATCTGGCAACATTAGACCTGCATCTCCACATGGCACCAGTACTGGAACTGAGTAGCAGCTGCTCCCTTTAGACAAGCTATGTTCTCTCCAGTTTGACAACATCCCTGTCATCCCATGTTTTATGCCACACCCACTTTATTCATTTACTCAACCACCTTGGCTCCTGGAGGTATTTGATTTTCTCTCATTGCTTGTGTTAGTTCTGTTAAGTTTCTCTGCTTGTCCTATTATTGTGTTAAGGCTTACAAAAGTTTCTTTCCAATAAATAATAGCATTACAAAGGCTATGCTCAATGATATGCACAAAAACATTATTGAAAAAAATAAAAATCAGAATGTAACCAAAAGGCCAGAAAATAGGAGATTGCTTAAATATATCCATGGAAGGGAATACTGTGCAAGATTTTAAAATGCATGTCTTGAGCAAATGCAGCTTACAAAACAATGTACAGAGGAAGGTTTCTATTTTTAGAAGGAGAATATTCATATAGAAGAAAGCTAGTGTGGTAGAACAATATCAGAAAAATACGTGCATGTACAAAAATTCCATATGCCCTTAAATTAATAAATAAGTCCCAAGGGTAGCTTTTATAAGTTTCCTGCATGGCTTCCTTATTCCGTTCTGACCCAACAGTTAGAAAATATCCTGAAGCTATTTTTCAACTCTCTATCTAAAGCTGGTTATCTTTCTTGCCTTTATTCTGTAGAGGATACAATCAAAGAATAAGATTTCCATTGTTGTTTTATGTACTTCGGGAAGCTACTCTTGCTTGCCCACATGCTAGACTGCCACCTTGTCAAAGCAAGAGACCATTTCCTGTGTTGCCCTTGAGTTAGTTTGTTCTTCTAACCACCTTTACCGCCTTTTGATGATACAGAAATTGTTCAAACCTTTTAAAAAAAGATCTTGGAACTGAAAAATTGCATATAGTATTCACTTAACACAAACATAGGAACTCTTAGGGGCTGAAACTGAAACTCCTCATCACAAAGGCATTGATTTAGTGCCAACTGTAGGAAGCAAAGTTCCCAGGTACAAGCGATCCAAGCATTATGGAAATTTTTCTGATCCCCGCACCTAGCACAATGTCTGGCAAATAAGAAAAGATCAAAAAATACTTGTTGAATAACATTCTAATAAATTCACATTCCCATCAAGGAATAATGAATGAACTGTATATTTTAAAAGTCAGTTGTCTTTTTAAAAAATAAAAAAATAAAGTTTAGATTTTATTGACTTCTTAAAACTTCAATATAATTTGTTTCAAAGTTAATAATGCCATCATTTTTTCCTGGGGGAAAAAGTTTGTTTATGTGTGCAGTTTTGTGCATGCGTGAGTTCACACAAAGAGTAGGAGGAATAAGAAGTGGTCCTTTTAAAGATGAGTAAAGTGAAGACTCCAACTCTTAAATTCACCTCTCCCTCACACCAGTGCTAGCTTCATTGTTGTTATTTGTTTGTCTTGTCTATGGATTTCCACTTCTTGAACCTTTCTTCACCTCTGAGCTCCACAGCCTCTGTTTTAATCGCTCTCCAATTTATCTGATGATCCTTCTTGTTTTTCCATCCATTCCCCCTTCATCTGCCCCTAAAATGTAAGTGTGCTTTTGTTTTTTCCCTCCTGGCATTCTTGAAATCTGTGGGCAATTTTTTCAGATCACCTTCTTGATGATCTAAGTATCTCATTCTGGCCTGTAGACTCTAGTACTTCCTATAGCAGACTATGACATTTCCAAGTGGATGTTCCAATGGTGTCTCCAACTCCTGTTGCTACCCTTTGAGTGTTCAGGAAGCTAACCAAATTGATCCTAAACATACTTGTGCTTTCCTATTCTCATTCTTTAGTTCATTCTGTACCCCTTACCTAAATTCTATCCCTCCAATATCTAATATTTGGAAATTTCTTATATTCCAAAGTCCACCTAAAACTTTGCCCTCTCCTGCTGACATTCTTTAGTGTCCACCATCCAGTGGTCTTCTCAATTCACTAAACTCCACATAATCTTGTTAATAATCCTTTATGGTATTCGTCCTATTGTGCATTGCATTTCAGTTATGTAGAGTTTATTTTCTATCATATTTCAAGTATTAGGTTTATGGCTTCTTACCTATCTTTAGAACTACTTCATAGAGCTTAGGTCCTAGCAGAGTCCTTTGCTCACAGCAGGTGCTCATTAAATATACATTGAGTTAAATTGGGTTTATGTATTAATGGTTGTACATATGTTATGATTTGAGAGCCCCAGAAAGTCCACCTACCCAATGTAACTCCTTTACTTTACAGGCCATAATATCTTGCTTTGTGGACTTTCTCCTCTATAGAGTTGGGAATTTTCTACAAAATTGGGTCTTTTTGTTCCCTAGCAAATAAATTATTGACTGGCCAATGTATGAGTTCTGCTGCCTTCTAAGATCCACTTCTTATCCCTAAGAGGAAGCAGAATCTTTCCTTGAAAGAGGACAAGCAATGCAAAAGAGCTCGGGCTGTGCCACTTAGTGGGTGGGTACTTTACTTTTCTCATTATAAAAATGGATGATAGTAATGATTTCTACCTAATAGAGATGTTATAATAACTAAGTAAATAGATGTAAAGGACTTACTTATCTGACACATTGTAAGTGCTTACAAGTGTTGTCTATTAAGTATTTCTATGTATGGCATACATAGATGGGACATATATAATGTGCATATATTCATGTATACTAAGTTTTATATATGCTTAGCTGATTCAACATATGTGCATATATGTTTATAATTATTTTTATTGTTATTTTATTCACAAACCTAATAGGATATCCCAAAGAAACTCCTGGAAAATGCAGCTAGAGACCTTAAGTGTCTGGGGATGGAGAATATAAAAGAGAAGAGATCAAGCACTGTCAGGCAGTGTAAAGCACAGGCCTGCCACCTCTTAACTATGCACCTTGTGGAAGTAACTTCACTTGTCAGAGCCTCAGCTTTTTCATCTGCAAAACAGGGAAATACCTACCTTTTACTTTTGTTTTGAATATTAAGTGAGCTTTTGTTTTCTGTATTCATGCTAAGACTCGACTTCTTTTGCTAATTCCTATCCTTTTCCTGAATTTCACATTTGTTTTCTCGACAAATTAGATTTTAGACTCTTTGTTCTGAACAAACTTAGAAGAGACGACTGGCACTGTTTCAGAAAAATAATGGCAGTACCAGGTACTAATTTCAAATTATTAATAATTTAATATAATAGTGAAATGTTAAAATAGGTACCAATTAATATGTACCAAGCCTAATAGAGAACAAATACTCACCAAACTGTAGCTAAATCCTTAATCTAGAACAAATTTACCAGTTTGATCAGGTTTTTTTTTTAATAGAATGTCTTCTACCTATGAAAATCATTAATTTTATTAATCCACAGGTTTTATAGTTGGTCATTTTTTAAAAGTAAAAGAATTTAGCTTTTATGGTCCTTTCCACTTAGTCTAGTTTGAAAGAATTTGTGGGGGATTCAAGGGAGACAAAAAAAAAACAAAGGAAAAAATAGTCATGAAAATATCTATAAACTCCCAGATATTTGGATCTGAAAGAAAAAGAACCTTGTAATGTACCTTCTTGCAGTTAGCCCTGTTCTTGTAATGCTGTGATGTGGCACTTAATGCTCTAGGGGACCCAGAGCAAGTGTTACAAATGCAACCAAAAGCCTCATGAAAATGAACCTCTTAACAGTGTGAGCTGGTCTGCAATGGCCTCGGGAAATCCCCCCAGCTATTCACATCCTTCTTATCCACTACATTTTCTGACTCAGAGGGAAACCTCACTTCACCTTCTTGACCGGAATTGAACAGACATTGATTTGGTTACCTAGTGCTCTATTTATTCATTTATTAATCTTCATCGTTTGTATTCCACTAGACAAAAGAACACATCTTTTCTTTGCATTAATTTAAGTTTAAGGATGTGCAAATGTGTGTTCATGGGAGAGTGTATAATTATGTTTATGTAATTTTATAGACAGCTTACTTTACCTTAAAATATTTTCCATCAAAATTGTAGTACATAGAGTTTCATCATCATTGTCATTGTACAGAATGACTGTACATGACAAATTAGCTGAATTCCTAAAAATGTTGCATGCAAAGTGAGCCTTTTAAAAGAGAATCATGTTTTCCATTCACTTCTATAATTAATCAGGTTAAGTGTCACATGGGAAAAATCAGTGGCCGATGCATAATTTTAAAAAATTAAGAATTGCAACTTTCACCTTAGTGATAATGATGCATTTATGTATGGACACTTTATGTGCATTAATTGCCCCCAAGAAAAGCCAATAAGAAGTGAATCCAATTAAGCAGAAGATAGTTTGGAAGCAAATGCTATATATAAACCACTACATTGGAGGCAGTGGGAAATTCAAAGTCATGGCTTATCCTCCCAGTTAAGGGTTTACAGCAGAAAGGGTGGAACTGTACACACGATTAAAGATTTTAATAAAGTATGACATGTTCAGATAAATTCTTTGCACAAATGCATTAGTGATTTATAATAACATATACCACACAGTTAATTTTCCTTCCATTTACAGAATTCACTGTGTGGGTACCACATACAGCTACCTAAATAGCAGTAACACATGAGCTCTTCACCTGAACTCAACTCACAGGTTTATTAAACAAATTTTACGCATTTCAAGCAATAATAATTTGCTTTGTGGCAGAATCCACGTTCCTGTTCTTTTAAATGTTGAATGAATGCCAAGTAGCTTCGTTTCAAATTTTTCATCAGAAATACTTGTTGAACTAGTGGACATTTCTAAGTAGATCTTTGGTGTGAAGCAATCAAGAAATGGCCTTCAAAGGTAGTTTTACTCCCTGCTTACCCCAACCTCATACCAGCTTTGGATACATTCTGCAATTTTGTAATGCTGAATTTCTTTGTACTTGGGGAATCTGTTAATGTGAAGTTGGCCAAAATGAAACAATAATAATTTCCAGAGCAGTGTCTATTTAATATATAACTAATCATGATCAAAGTAGAGATCATATGGAGACTTAGCACCTTAGTTATAACCTAAAAAAGGTATTAATATAAGTTCAGAAAAAGCTATAGAGGTCTGTACAATTTATATGCCTAAAAGTATGTAAGCTATCATACCCAGTATATCCATATAAACCTTTACTTTTCTCTTGAAGAGTAAATAATAACACCAGAAATAACACCAAGCAAACATCTTAGTTCACAAAGCATTTTGGATATATCATCTATTTTGATTCTCATAAGAACATTTTATAATATTGGTAAGGCACATATTATACACATTTTACAAATGAAAAATCCATAAAATTTAAAAGAACGGATGACTTGCTTAAGGACACAGAGTTCTTAAAAGATGCAGCTGCTTCTCCTGATGCACATGTTATAACTGCTCAGTGGAAACAGTAACCCAAACAGAATCTTTGCCATGCCACAAATGTCCTGCAGGGCACAGAGGAGTCACCAAAATGTAATGTGTAGACTTTAATCTTCAGAGGAAGTAAGAGCCCTCAGCCCGAAAGGGATAGGTGCTACAGTTTCATGCAAGAAGGAAATAGATGGTTAGCTATCGTTATGAGGTTTTCCCCCACTTACACAGAACCCTTAGTAAATACTGTAAATTTGGATAGACGACATTGGATAAAATCGTGATGATTTTCTAGAAAATAATGGTTGTATCTAACCTACTTGTATTAGTGCTTTTCAACCTACTAAGAACACGGACTTCAATATCTAAAAAGATCTCAATAATGATTTGAGCAAACCTTCCTACCTACCAGGATTTATGTCTTTCCCATCAAAAACTGTGAATATAATCAGTCATTGAACCGGTTTCCTGGAGCTTCTTACTCATTTAAGAATATGGTATGAAAATGAGAGAATCCTGAGCAACTTTACTAAAAGCTGAGTGTCACTGAAAATTGACAAAGAATTGTGACTCAGAATCCTACAAGCCACAGAATTCCATCGTCAGTACACTCAAAGCTGTCATCAAGCTCTGCTACTTGATGAGAAGAAAGAGTTTTGAATTAAGAAATTCAGCATTTTCTTATAGGGACTAATGTCAGTGGGTCCTCCATTCAATATCACATCCTTTAAACATCTATAGACTTCCACCTTTCAGGAGACTTGGAGTACTGGGCATTCAGAGCCTCTTAACTTCTGGACTTGCAGTCCAAATTGATATTCCTTCCATAATAATAGTCCTAGGTTCATACAGTGTTTATGTAGTCATGAATTAATAAATCCTATATTAGCTTTGCATTAATGAAGGTATTATTATTATTATTATTATTATTATTATTATTATTTCCATCTTACAGATGAAACAAACATACTAAGAACATGACATCTAGCTCATGTCAGAGCAGCAATTTACCCAGGTTAGCAGATGGTCTCACTCACAGTCCAACATGTTTTTTGCTCTTTGACAGTGATTCTCAGCTGGGCTTTAGAATCACCTAAGGGGCTTAGTGAAAATACAGACACTCAGACATCTACCTGTGAATGTCTGAATCAGTAAGTCTGAAGACCCAATAATTTACACTTCTAACAAGTCTTTAAGCAATACTGATGCGGCAGATCCAAGGGGTACTTTTAGGAACACTGTCTTACAGCTGGTATGCAGTAACTGGAAATTATATTAAAGCAGTATAGTGTTATGAAGGAAGTTTGTTGTGCAGATGTTGCTTTACGCTGCTTATTTCTCCATTTCTGACCTTTGTTGGGAAAGAGGAGAGTAAATGTAGGGGGAGGGGCCTAGCAAGAGAGCACCTTTGAATGAGTTCAGATCTTCTGGCACTCAAGAATGGAGCAGTTAAAACCTTTAGGTTGCTTCTAACTAGAATTACTGTTGTAGAATAATTTGGAGATATGATTGCCAACCCACCAGTGCAGAGCTGCTATAAAACTAGACATGGACAAATGTCATGTGTTGAAAAATAATATCCAAATCAAAATAGCTGATGGTCTTTGTATTTCCTATGACTACTGTAACAAATTACTATAAACTTGGTGCTTTAAAAATATTCAGTGTAATTCTCTGGTGGTTAAGGCTAGAAGTTTGAATGAGTTTCACCGTACTAAAGTCAAGGTATTGGCAGGGCTTGTTCCTTTTGGAGCTCTGGGGCAAAATCAGTTTCCTTGCCTTTTCTATATTCTGGAATCCCCTGCACTCCTTGGCTTGTAGCACCTTCCTCAAATAACTCCAACCTCTTGTTACTGCCAGCACATCTACAAATGACTGATACTTCTACCTCCTTTTTATAAGAACTCTGTGATTACATTTAGTGTCTACTGAGGAAATCCAGGATAATCTCTCCAGCTTAATAGTGCTAAGCTAATCATATTCACAAGACCACTTTGCAATCTAAGGTAATATCCACAAGTTCTGGGGATTAGGGCATGGATACATTTTGAGGTATCTTTATGCTGCCTACCACAGTTCCTTTATAGTATGTTTGTCAGTTTACCTTAACACTATAGTATCCCTTTCTTAGCACCAGAATCTAAGAGATCTTTTAGTGCAGTATGTCCAAGGTGGGTGAGGGGATCTACAAGATGGAATAGTATACAAACCATCTTGCAAAGTATACATGAGAAGAGTGTGGGACCAGGGACAGAGGAACTGAGTTCCTGTACTAGCTCTTTTACTTAGTTACTGGATCTTAAGCATCAGATAAAATATCTCTGTCACTTGACTCTTCTCTGTAAACTGAGAAAACTGGAGAATCTCCCAAATACCTTCTGGTTCTATAAAATCTACAAAGCTGTTCTGAGATGGGATTTTGAAACTGAGAACTTACCATCTCTAATATTGTCTACTTCCTTTTGAATTCAAAAGTCACTGAAATTTTACGTTTAGAATGTGTTGTCCATGGACTTCTTGCTGTAAAAATAGTAGTGAGCCTATGAAGATAATCAATACAAGTGCTTTTTGCTAGCTAATTCTTAAATGCCCTACCCAGTAATGGTTCTTTAAGCATCAAATCGGTAGTCTTTGGAATATATATATATATATATATATATATATATATATCCCTTTTGCATATTGAAAACTTGAGACAGAGAGAAATAAAGTATATAAAGAACTAAGAGAATTAGTATCTGTTTCCTTCAGCTTTCCTGGGATGTCATCCACCCCCATGGGTAGGGGTCATACTAGACAGCACATTAAATGTGCCAAGTTCAATGGACAGACCACATCCCCAAAGAGCACAGCCTCAGAATGAATAACAAACTAGAGGGCAGTCACTGAAAGACTACTGTTACTACTACCAGGGTCAAAGAAATGGGAAAGGGCTTTTAAAATTTATTTATTTTGGCTTGTTTTCAGATAAGAGCATGGAACTTGACCATTGATTCTCAAAAGTCCAAAGTACAAACTTGTCACAAATCTTTCTACAGTCTTACAGTTTGTATACCTCTTACAAACACCATCTTTAAGTGATGATTTACAAAGGACTACAAAGAATAATTTGGCAGAAGTTTATAGGAAGGAAAGTTTTGAGAGCTGAACAAGACAAGGTGCTGGAAAGTAAATCAAATTATGGCATACATTGAATTGTGGCATTTATTATTATGTGCGGAGTATGCATGGAATTTTGAACTAAAAGCTGAGGAAGCAAAGGTCTAGAAACCCTCATGCATAGTAAATAAATTAACGCTTTATTCTCTTGTTTTCGGTACTCTTTATGTTTTGTGACTTGTTCATACAAATGTACACTAGTAAGCCATGCTGTGCCATAAGTGCATCTACCTATTCACATGCATAACTAAAATGTGTGCCTCTGAGAGAGTTTCTTTGATATCATGTAGACACAGTATTTCATAGACCAAGAATTCTTTGCGGAAGAAGGAAAGGGGCTGTCTCAATTTATGACTGTCAAACTTTCTTAAGCTTATTAAATTACAATCCTTTATCCTTTTCTTTTATAATTTGAAGATTATTCTAGTAATATGTTTGGAGATGAAAAAACTACCAAGTAATTTAGGGTCTAATAACTGGATTAATAACTATTTTAAAACCCAGGAGTTCGTTATACTATACAATTCAGGACATAGTCTTATTTTCTACTTAAAAGATCTGTTTTCAATACTGGAACGACACTGTAGTATAAGAAAATCAGCTTATCATAAGCAGGTCATCAGCTCTTGAAATATCTACCCATGAGAAAAAAATATATATAATTGGAATCCTGTCACCAAGGAAATGGTTTAAAAATCTGTTTACTTCAGTGCCAAACAAAAATCTTAGCTTCAACTAGTTATCTTCATTTTGTAAGGACTTTCTTTTGCCCATTCATTCATTCATTACATAGCTACTATACACTGATCATTTATGAAGAAAGAAACACTCTAAATAATTATGAAGACCTTAAATATAACTATATGCCTCTTGTGTTCTTATACTTTCTGAAAGAGCACATGTGTGATAGGAAGTAAAGAATAGCGTAGTCGGGGGAAAAATGAAAGAGACATGGTGTAATTATCCAAACTGGAATTAAGCCAATTAATAACCCGTGTGATAACACTACACCCGAAGTGCTAAAAATGCCGTCAGATATTTAAATGCCCTGGGTAGTCTTGGTCAGCAGACTTCACCTCATCCATTTCCAATACCATACAGTGACATGGCTCACCCTGGCTTCTGAGGAGGGCTGCACTTAAAGTAAGCCACAGAAGAGGTATAGATTATATAATGCAAGCACAAGCTTCTCTCAAGAGATCACACGCAGATTTGTATTATTTCTAATGAAATCAAAATACTGGTTTTATTGATTTGCTCATTTACTCAGCACATATTTAATGAAAACCTACTATGTGCTAGTATAGTGCTGTCACTCGGGATGCAGGCTTTACCTGAATTTTACCTCCACTTCCACATTTACTAGCTGTGTAATCCTGAGTAAGTTTTATGGTCATTTTATACGTCAGTTTTTTTCCTATGAAATGGGGTTATTGGGAGTATCCAATTCATATGGTTGTCATAACATTAATGTCTGATTTTAAAATGTAAAACACTTAGTAGAGTGCTTATACAAATCAAGCATTCAGTAGTATATTGGCTATCATTGTTTTTACAAGCCAGGAAATATTCTTTTTTTTTTTTTTTTTTTTTTTTTTTTTTTTTGTGGGTACCGGGGGGACGACCTCAGGACCTCGCGCACCAACAGGCACCCGTGCCTCTGAGCGATATCACCGGCCCCTTTTTCGTATGTGGGTTCCGGGAGTCGAACTCGGGCCTTCGCGCTTGCAAGGCAGGCGCTTAAGCCGCTGAGCCGTCTCACCGGCCCAAGCCAGGAAATATTCTTAAATTTAGGAACAGATAATAAAACCTTCAGATGATGTAACATCCTATAAGTTTAGTTTCTAGAAATTTAGGGTTCTAAACTTTATAATCTCTACTGCCAACCCTTTCCAACAGAAGTTTGTATATTAGACTTCTGCTCTGCTGTATGATTTTATATCTTGAACTGGCAAGCTTTGAATATAACATACTCAGTACATCCATAATTTGCAATTTTGTTTATTTACACCCTCATGTTATGCTTTTCTCAGTAGCTATTATGTAATGACTAGCCATGTAGTTTATACATGTTACTCATGTTAGACTCAAAACAACTTTATGAGACCAGTATTATCACCTTTTACAGACAAGGAAAACTAATGCTCTGGGAGTGGCTATCATTTGTACAATGTTATGAAGGTGTATTTACTCCAAAAGGATATGCCAATTTCAAAATCACTGCTTTGTCTCCCCTACCTCCAAATTCACTAACTGTGGACCATGTGTTTTAGGTATGTCACAGTACCATTATTAAAGAGGGTGGTGTGCAAATAAACTAAATTTCTTTGGCTATGTCTTCTCCCAGATTACTTGCCTTTGAGTGGGTTCCCAGGTGCCTGACATTTCTTTCAGTTTTCTTCTTTCACCCTAAGTGGCAGTGTAGCTGCTGAAGCATGACTAACAGATAGTTTTTGTTTTATATACACCATGATTCTTGTTTTAGGACAAGAGACTTAATCTGTCCAATAAGATCTGATGGCACTGTTCTTTTTATAAGTACCTCTTCCCTTCTTTAAAAAAAAAATGCACCTTCACTTATTTGTTGTCAAGAGGGAGTTTTGATTGAATATAGTCATATGTATCCCCCCAAAAGATACCATCAAATTCATAGGTAGATAATATAGTTTCCCCTTTCTATTTTAGTAGCTTGTTTTCAATTGAAATATATCAGAAAAGTTGCCCATGGCTAATCTTCCAGGTAGAAAAATCTTATCAGTGATTTAAAACTATACTGTAAACTGAAAAATTCAATTATCTTTCACCTACAGTGTGCCTGTATTTTAGAAATGTGAAGTATGAGAAAGCCACGTCTCACATGGTGATACATAGCAGATGATGTTCATAGAATGAACTGTAAACTCCGGGTGAGGTCTTGTAGATGAGTCCACTGGCTTGGCTTAGCTTGGAAATGTGGCACGATCTAGACATTGCTGAGACTGGACCTCTACGATGTCATATTTTTCTGCTTTTCTCTCAGAATACATTAAGGGCTTAAATCCCTTATACCTAGCAATCAAAATGAACCAAAAATATTTCCACTTTACTATTTAGACATTTTGGAAAAAATGGAGGTCTGTGCACTGACTATAAAGAGGGAGGAATCTCATTACTCTGGAGGCAAGCGTGATTTCTATACCTGTTGGGTCAGAATCTAAAGAATCCTAGAGGTTAGCTGCTGTGTAAAACAGTCTATGGGCTGCTGCAGCCTTGGGTTCTAATGCTGACACTGGTATTGCCTTTGCAATTTATTGCTCTGAGTCTCTGGGCCTCAGTTTCCTCCTCTACTGATATAGGGGTTGAAAAGATTGCTCTCTGGGGCTTTTTCCATCACTGTATTCTCTAGGTTGCAAATCGCCTTCAGTGTGTGCCATAGTCTGCTTTGCCAGCTCTGTTTGTCACAAATATTAATCCATTTTAACTGTACCTTGGAGTGCACCCTGGAGAGGAGGATGGATGGATTGTTTTGCACCTATTATTGCATCAGAACTTTTGCCTTCTTAGACAAGATCGTGCTGTGCCTAAAATCTGTCTGCTTGTCTGCCCACTGACTTTGTCTGTGCTGATCTCTTGCCACAGTACCTCTTTTTCCAGCATCCATCTCCCTCCAAGATCTAGATTCAGCATCCGACTCTACCTGTCTTGTTCCCTGCAGCATCTGTCTGCTACACTCCTAGACCATCGTTAATAAACTTTCACACATTACACGCAAACCCCTAATACACTGGCACCTGCACATAAATATCTATGGTTGATAAAACTAGGGCAGAAAACTCCATTTTTTTTTAAAAAAGAGACCTTAACCTAGTGCCATTCGTATTCGCACTTTTTGTTTAGTTGTAAGTTTTAATAGTTCCCCCTTTGAGGAATTGTCAGTACGAGCAGTATTGCTTATCAGAACACACCAACAGTCTTTTTGTAATACTCGCTTTTCCCCTTTGGTTCAGCCGAGCCTGCTGACAGATCATTCAAATTCAATTGTTTTATGTCTAAGCCGAACAGCTAATTAAAGTAGGGATGATTAACCTGACTGGCAGTGTCGCTCTCCCTCTCGCGCTCTCTCTCTCTCTCTCTCTCTCTCTCTCTCTCTCTCTCCCTTTCTCTCTCTCCCTCCCTCCTGTTCCAATCAGTCTTTTTCTCACACACACACTCTCTCTCTCTCCTTCCGTGTCTCCTCTCTCTGTCTCTGTCTCTCTCCCTCTCTCTCTCTCCCCTCTACACTCTCTCTTCCTCTCAGTCTCTCTCTCCCTCCCTTGGTTGGTCTCTCTCTCTGTCTCTTGCTCTACTGTTTTTTTTTTTTTTTTTTTTTTTTTTTTCCTCTCTCTCTCTCCTAAACGTGGTCTGCTTGCTGATGGCAGAATGGCACTCGGAGATTTGTGCATTGTGTCTGGTTTCCTACGGGCAGGCTGACCCAGTGCCTCCAGGGACTTATCAATAGACCACTCAGAAGAGACACAGACAGGAGAGAGGAGGAGGGGTGGGGGGAGAGAGAGAGAATCAATATCAAGAATAGAAGGAGCTCCGAAGCCATTTTTTTTTTAAAGAAGTATCGGGACTTGGGAGAGGGTGACAAAGAAGGTTTTTCAAAGAGGCAGTGGAGGAGGTTCTAATAAATTTGGAAGGAAACAGTTCCCTGTCTTGGGAAAAGGAGAACTCCTGACTGATTAGCATTCACACCAGGTATGAGATGTTCGCTACCCCTTATCACTGTGTCGCAACCGAGATGGAAAAGCCTTTTTTTTTAGGAGACTGAGGGAGCATGTATTTTGCTGTGTTTGTTGTTGGGGGGTAAGAGGGGCGGCGTGAGAAGCTGTGGGCATTTGTGATGGGAGCAGAAAGAATGGAAGCAGTACAACTGGGGGGTGGGAAAGAGTATGCAGTACGTTACTGTCCTCCCTGTCTTTGTGCACCCCTGGGGGGGTTACCCAAGTTCATTTCTAGCAGGTGGATTTAGACGGGAGTTACTTAACGCTTGACCGCCAGTTTTGAAAAAAAGGAAAAGAAAAAGAAAAATGCTGCTTCCTATGTCTATTAAAGGAAGCTCCAATTTCTCTCTCTCTCTCTCTCTCTCTCTCTCTCTCTCTCTCTCTCTCTCTTCTTCCCCTCTCTCTCCCCTTTTCCTCTCTCTCTCTCTGCCCCCCCATCTCTCTTCCCCTCTCTCCCTCTCCCTCTCTCTTCTTTTTTTCCTCTTCTAACCAGACAGCGGGAGGGTTCCTGGCTCCTAGCCAGCCCAAAAGCCTCTAAGTGTTTTGCACTTGTTTCAGGGAGTAGCTGCCCGGGGATTTTTCAGCATTTTCACTAGAGAACAAAGAGTTCTTTACAAAGGGAAGGGGGGGGGGGAGTGAGCTTAATGTCTGATATATGTTTTTCTATTTTATTAGTTTTTTCGCCTAAAAAGAAAAAGGCAGGAATAGAACATGCACTCTATAAAAACACAAAGACATTCAAAAGAAATTCAGTTATCTTTTCTCCCTATCCCCCTATATATATACATATATATATGTATATATATGAAAAAATTAAAAGGAAAAAGGCTAATGAAGTTGGATGTGTTGCTCTTTTCTCCTCTTTTAATGTCTTTAAATCCAACTGTTCTTATGCTTACTCTATGCCATTTTTTTCCTGCTCACAATAAAAGTTGTTCAGGATGCATCTTCTCTTATCATCTCTTCCTTTCCTGGTTCTCCAGAATCTTGTGGAGGAAACAAGAGTCTATCAAATAATCAATTTAGTGGTGAGAACATCTTCCACTTTTGCTACTTGGGTAAAAAGTTAATTATGAAATTTGGGCTCCCAAAATACCTATGGGGTACATCAGTTCATTCAATCTCACAAGTTTTTGCATCCATCTGCTTAAAAGGTACCAGCCCTACCACTTGTCAGTTATGAAGAAAAGGTAGTAAGGAAGCAGATATTTGTATTTTATTTTTGTTTCTATTACAAAACCCCCAGAGAGATTATCTACCCCATCTATGATACAGTAGTTCAAGCAGAAGATAGTCCAGACGGAGGTTTTTCAACAATTCTGATTGCCACGGAGCTTCGTATTCTCCATTTGATATTTTGCAGATGCGTGTATATTTTTACTATGAATTTGTGTTTGTAGCAAACATTCCAGAATGCTTATCGTTTTCAAATTAATGTTCCAACAAAAGAAAAAAGAAATCAGGATGTGAACTGTATGAGGATATCTTGTAAACAATTTTATCTTTTATACCTGCTGTACATTTATATTTGTGTGTTAATATCCTTGAATTATAGAGCCAAGGAAGTGTTTTCTTTCTAAAATTTCTCCTCTTAAAGCATTTATATTTTTTATTGTCATTTGGAAATCTTTTTAAGGTACATAAGAGACACTAAAATGAGCAAGGGGGAAAATCCAAAAGCACCACAAAAATCTTTAAATATATATTATGTACAGTACCTAACTGCAAATAACTATTTTGCTAAGTGGAAAACAACTACAGCAGTTTTTTCGAGAATTAGAAACTCTTTTCTGCTTTTCTTTTACCTCCCTCACCCACCCATTCACTGAAAATATAATTATTCAAGTTATCTTGGGGAAGATAACTGTAAGAAAAACTATAGGCATATAGATTTTTTTTCATATTTATGAAATGCCTCTATATCACTGCTTTAGTGTGTAATACCTACCAGGGCAAGGGTGATACCTCATAGGAAGCCCTCCCGGCTGGGAGGTGTGAGTGTCTTATGTTTGAAGTAACTTGATAACAAGGAGTCTTTACAGAAAACCTTACTATGTATGTGTTGCCTCAGTAATGACCCTCAAAGAAAAAACAAGTACCAGGTGGCTGGTGTTAGCACTTGAACTCACTGAAAGATACTAGAACTAAAAGAAGTTTGGGCAAATCCAAAATTGTCTAGGGTAGCTCACTTGTTACAGTTACATGTTTTTGTGGGGAAAATTATTAATTTTCCTTTAGACTTCTATAATTTTGTAGAATTTTTAATGTTTTTAATAATGCTTAGGAGCAAATGACCTTTAAAAAGAAAGTCATCAAAATAAAAAGAAACTGCATCTTTAAAAAGTTTTATAATGAAGGCAAGAGATTTTAGGGTTTTTTCTTTTTGCTTGTTTTTTATCCCCCACCCCAAACTCTTTTTTTGCTACAAAGGTTGTGCCTACATCTCTCTCTTTCTCTCTCTCTCTCTCTCTCTCTCTCTCTCTCTCTCTCTCTCTCTCTCTCTCTCTCTGTTTTTGATGTCACCAAGAGGGTTTTTGAAAGAGGCAGAGAACTCAGAGCAGAAGCTGTTACTGAAAGCTGCAGTATCTCCTCTTGATCCCAACTAAGGCAGTTCTCATCAGCTAGTTGTGGCTCCAAGAGTACAGTGAAAGGTGATAGCTGTCATTCTGGGATTCTTCATGGATCTGACCTGAGAGTAACACATTCACAGTCGAGGAGAAAAGGGAAAAAAAAATAGAGGAGCAGGAAAGAAAAGCTCTTTGAGCTGGAATACACTGGCCCTTTCTTCCTGGAGGCAATCCGCTCCAGTTCTTGGCGACGTGTCCTGCACTATCAGATATCATATGACTTTTTATTTAGATTCCTTTTCGGAGAATGGCCTGTTAGGACTCTGTTTGTTTTCTTTTATCTAATTTCCTTCTCCCCTCACCCGCTAGTTTTTTGTATCAGTGTGTGTCAGAGAGTGTGTGTGCGCATATGCATATGTGTGTGCAATTTTTATCTTTGTTTTTGTTCCGTTGATCTGATGCTTTATTTAAGGACAAAGCTTTAATTATTTCAGTATACTGGTTAATCATTTGCCAGAAAGAAACCTCATTCTAGGCTTGGGGGGGGGTCAATTTTAAAACACACGCCTTAACACATGAAGCCAGAGATCCTAAATGATTGCTGGCCAGCCCTTGGCCCACTCCCTCACCTTAATTTAACCCTCCTCCTCATCAACATGCATAGCAGCTTAAGTTAGGAAACACCTGTGCTGAGTTGAGAGGGAAATAAAAGTAGAGACAACTTCTTCAAATCTGCACTCCTAGTTTCGCTTTAATAAACTTTTAAATCCTTGGGGTTTTTGGTTTTTTTCTCTTTTTCTTTCCTTTTTTTTTTTTTTTTTTTTGTTTTTTTTTTTTTTTTTTTTTTTTTTAGCACCCTCTTTTGAGCTTGAAAACATCAGAGATAGTGAATGATGTGTCTGTAGAGCTTTTGGGAGGCCAAATAAGCACCCCTGGAAAGTAGAGCAGGAGCTAAAATTCATTCAGAGACTTAAAAATTAAGTAAGAGATTTAAATCAGATCTCTGAGACCTGTGGGGCCGATTAGGGTTTAGTGATAGATGTAAAATAGAATATTTAGGGTTCTAATGGAGAAGAAATAAAAAATCCCAGGCAGGAATAACACAGATTTCTTCTGTAATTAGTTCTTTAAAAACTGTCCGAAATCAAATTTTTATTTTTTATACCTCAAAATTTAACCAATCGATATGTGATTGTCTTCCTCTCCATGCTTGCTGTGAAAAAAGATAAATTACACTGATAATTATTACTATTTCTCCTAAAATTGTAATGTATTTCTTTTTCAGTTTTGAAGAGTTCAGATTTTTTAGCAAAAGAGAAACATAACTTCTCTAGGTATGATACATTGTAGATACATTATTCTTATCTATGTTTAAGGTAATACTGTATGTCCTGTTTGTATCAGTATATATTTTTGTATAGTAACACACAAGACTACCTTGAAGGTTCAAATGATCATTACATTCTTTAACCCCATAGTTTTTAATTTCTCGTTTTCTCTGAAATTATTATTTACAGATCTTAAATTTGTAATGCTTTATCATAACCAGAGGTGAATTTTGTTGAGACTTGGAGGCGGATTTATTCCACTACCTTAAGGGTATCCAAAAAGGAAGGAAGAACTATTTTTCGTTCAACAAAAAATTTTAGAAACCTTTCCCCCCCAACCGCAAACTCCAAAACAGCTTTGTCTCAGAACGTTAAACTTGGCATGGATAAGAAATGTGAGTTTTGCTTTGTTTGAGGAAATTTGTTTTTGAAACAACAATGTTATAAATATTTTTAAATTGCCTGCTGAGCATGCGCGGTCTCTGACTTTATTCATAGTTTTAAACACACACCAAAGTGCAGTCTTCTGAATGGCCACAGGTAAGGCTGCTGATTTGTATAATCTGTCTCTGAGGCACCTTCAGTGAGTCTACTCAGTTTTCCAGAAGGGAAAAGGGTGCGAGCTGAGTTCCGACCTGGATACCCTTCTAAATATCATAGAACAAAAGTAAATTGCCCCATTAAGGCTTGCACATTATACCTAGGGTAAGTAATGTTCAACTTTCCTTTCTTACAGGAGTTGTCTGCCTTAACTTTCGGCTTATTCCTAGCAGAGTACATTTTTTAAAAATTTAACTTAATGAGGTATTTGACAAACAGAAAATTTGCAGATTTTTAAAGGCATCTACTGTGCATAAATTTAGGGATACGAGAATTTGCCAGTGAAATAAATGATAGCAGCTCTGTGCTTTCAGAGCAAAGATGTGCTAGTCTGAACATGCCTGATCTCATCTGGAATCGAAAGCTAAATCTAGGTGGGCCTGTAATAATACCAGAAAAGGAACACATGTATCTTTTGTGCAAGCTTTTTTTTTCTTTTAGCCAGTCATCCACAGGGAATGACAAAGAAGTAGGTTCTCCTCTTGCTTAACGAGTAGTCATACTTTACTTCTGCAGATGTATATTTCCAGTTGTTCTTGGTTGTTTTGTTTTGTTGTTGTCATTGCTGTTGAAGTATATCCTTTCCTGTCAGTGATTGTTAACACTTTCCATTTTGCAGAATGCTTTATCTCCATTAGCTCTGTTTGATGTCTCCTCACTTAGTTATCTTTCTCAAGTCTGCGATGACCCTCTCAGGCTTTACAATTCTTATTGATTCTTGCCAGAATATACTTTTTCATTAGCTGTTTCGTTATAGTTATGGTGGAAATAATCTTTTTTTCAGACCTTTATAACTATCCAAACAAATTACCTTTTGAGGTGAAATTTCTCATAGTTATTCTTAACTCACAACTGAACTTGTCTTGAAAAGGCTTGAAGAAAATCCAATTAGCCGAGATTTTTTTAGCTCTAAATATTCTAACAAATGCAAATGATTTTTTTTTACAAAATACTTATTGATGTGCAATGCTTTTCTAATTTGTTTTTTTTGGTGCTTTAAAACAGAACCTGAAAATTAAATGTGTTTTAAAAAGGAAGAAAAGAAAGAAAAATAAACCTGCCAGGTTAATGCTTATATTTTAAATAACCAATTTGAAATAACTCAAAGTTTTAGTTTTCATTCAGCATATCACCTTTCGATGTCAGTTAGTACTACTTTGTACAGGCATATATATACATTCACAGAGAGAGAGAGAGAGAGACATAAAGCCACTTTACATTTGTATTAATTCTATTTTTACATTAAAAAGGTTTACTATTAAGACAAATTGTTCATTTATTAGATTCTTTCTGTAATTTAAAAATCCAATTAACTGTTGCTGCCATCTGATTTTTAATATATATGTATATATGCTTATTAACAATCATTTATATTCTAATAATTTATCTTAATTTATATTTTCATAAATCTTCCGCATTTTATGATGCTGTATTAACATTCACATTTATTCAAAATAATTTGCTTTGTTTAGTGTCTTTTAGTGTGTTAAGTTTTTTAGTTTTCTAATCTAGAAAGAGTATGGCCATCTTTTCCTTTATATGATTTCTGTATGTCTTCAGTATTCTGAAGAACAAACTTTTTAACCTGTTTACCTGGAAAGCTTTCTAACAAGTGGGAGAAGTAATCTTTACCTTGATTCTCCTTGATTCAAGTATTTATCCCCACTGTACAACCCTGAAAAAACACAATAATAAATATGATATGATAATTTTTCTGATCACAGAACCAGGAAATACCAAAGAAAATTGTGGCATATGTAGGAAAATACCAAGAGCTTCTCCAGTAAGATCAGCTGTTTTTGTACTTCTTTTCTTTCTCGAATTTTGCTTGTAACTTTTTTGGCTTGCTGAAGCATATCCCCATGATCTCACGAAGCCACAGCAAATTTGCAGTGCCACAACACCGTGCAGCCAGGGACAGCCCAGAAGACCCGACCCTGGGTGATTGCAGACTTCCCCAGCAATGTACAAGGTTGAAGGAGTAAGTAGGCTACTCTTCTTCTCTTTGCATCTTTTCTAGTGAACTCAGCCTGCCAGGTAGAAAGATTTTCTTTCTGTGACTTTCCCTTCATCCGTGGCCTTTCCTTTAAAAACCAGTGACTTTCTACTTCTCTGAAGAAATGGTTTATATAGCAAAGCATACCATTTTTATTTTTTAAAAATGGGAGGGCAAAGGGAAAAAGCAGTTTAAGTTATCTGGGAAATACCCAAAGTAGTATCAAGCTCATAGCTAATATTTTATGGATGCTCAGGTCTATAACTTTTCTCTCCAGGGCCGTTAAGTGGTTGAAAGTAGTGAATGGGATAACTATAGGGTGCAATCTATGATTCGACTGATTCAGTAGATGGAGCTCTTCCCCCTAAGTCTGTATTTAAATTAATGTCCCACTCTAGTGTGTGGGGCTCTCTGTTTTAAGGTGTGTCATTCCACACATGTAAAATCCAGGTCTACATAGCAGGAGAAAAAGATTTCCTGGCACTTTTCAAAAGACATGAAGCATGTCTGAAGCACAAAACTGCAGGGAGCAGTAAGGATACAGTGGGAAATGAAGTTTATCTAGCTAAACTTCTCCTTATGTTTGTTGATATTCTTAAGTGTGAAGTTAAATCCTAGCACTTATGAAAGAAGTGATTAGTACTGTAAATTTAGAAAAATACATGGCAAATACGGGGCTTTGGCTGTATTCGTGGTAAATGATTCAGGCTATCTGAACTGTGCAGACCTCCTTTCGTTTGATTCTGCAAAGGCATCTTAATACTGTAATGCAATTGTTTCATACAATTAGTCTAGAGAACCTGGCTGAAATGTCACAGATTCTGAATTGTGACAATGCTGTGAGGGCAAAGCAGCTTTGTTAGTAAAGTACATTTGTAGAAACCAAAATAATTTCAACAATAACTGAAAATAGATCTCAATATCTGTTTTAATGTGAAAATACTACTTATTTATTTTTAAATTAATCAAAATGAATAATTGCCATAAAACTGTTGTCAATGTTATATTATTTTTAGTTCTAATAAAATACGTTTAATCATGTCCATCCCTGGTACCAGGAAGAATAAAGTATGTATAATATATATAATAAATTATCTTCCTTAGTCTAATGTCATCTCACAGATTGGAGATATTATTGAATATCTTTTGTTAAATCTTGATAAGCTCATTTGGACAAAGTAAAACTGGTCTTGGCTTTAGTACCAAAAGAAATAGCATTTTTAAAGGACTTGGATTTCCTTTGCATACCACGTGTTTCAGTCTGATACGGTCCAGGAAAATAGAGAGGATGAGACAAAATTATTCCTAAGCAGCCGCCGTAGGCCAAACACTGAAACAGTGCCAACCTGGACCAATCAAACCGCCTTCTTAGAAGATACATGCTTTTGTCGAACACTTACGTGAAGAGAAAGAGGGAGGAAGTCCTTGAAACTGCATTCATATGAATGATTCTTCAGTAATTTCAACAAAGTCCATAGTAATAAATGCAGTGATTTTTATTCTTTTGTGAAATAGAACATCTGAGTTCTCTTGGCCAGCTAAGGCTCTCTAAATGTTGTGCTCTCCTATCTTTGAACAAAACTGTACTTTCAAATTTAAGCAAGTGAAAAACTTCTCACAGATAGCAAAGAGTAAAATTGATGGAAACTCAAAATCAATTCCAAAACCATTTCTGGCATGATGAGAATAACATTTGTGCTATGTTTAAAGCAGTTTAAAACAAGAAAATGATAAAATGATCAATATACTTAAAGCCAAAAATAACCAGGAGAGAACAATCTGTAATCCATTCCCAGTCCTAAAACCCTACACTTCTGATTGAACATGAAAATAAACGAATATATCTTTTATAAGGTAGCATTGTAAGCCTTATAACATAAACAGCAATGATGAACTGCCAAGCATTCAGCTCTTTATTTAAGTGTTTTCAGAGCTTAGCCAAACAAAAATTTCTGAAGCTAAGCCATTGGGTATTTATTCATACATACTATGACCATTACAATAACAAAAGTTAAAGAATATATAGATTTTCACAGTAAAATCTATATACTTTACCATCTATATGCTCTTCTTATTTTAAAAATAGAAGGTTTTAACTACAGCAAGATAATATTTTAGGCTATATCAGAAAATCAGTGAATTGGTCCATGTGGATCATATTTAATATTTCTTTAAAAATACATTGATTCTTCACTAATGTATTAAATTCAATTCATACATAAACGTAAATGATGCATATTTTTATACTTACTGCTTTAATAGATTGCTTTGACAGATTAAGTTAACACTAATAAATTTTGAACCTGTGGATTAGAGGTCAATGAAATGCCACTGTTTAGATTTATAAAAATCCCTCCAGACATAAGATTTTGCTCCAATGAATGTCTATGAATTTTTCTGAGTCATTTCACTGAAGAGGTATTTATTGATCAAACACAATAAAATTTTCTCTCTAGATAAAAAAAATCCTTACTGAAGAAATTAAAATGATAACAAATTGCAGAAACACATTTAGTTTTGTTCAACTAAGGTGCACTAGAAATGATGATAATTCTAATGAACACTGTGACGAATGTAACTACAATGAAGCATGTGTGATTACATCAGTAAGAATGAACTCAGTGGGCAAGGTCAAAAGAGTGAGACACAGAAGCCGTGACAGAGCGGGGCTCTAATGCTTAGTTATTGGAGATGTTTAAAGCTTGTGCCTGGGTGCAAAATGAAGATATGCAAAAGAAGAGCTAATCAACTTTAAAAATGGATTTAAAAAGTCAGTGCTTTTTTATATAGGATATAATCTATAGAATTCACTGTTACAGGAAATTTTAACAACATCATAAGCTTTAGTTGTCCAGTGTGATAATAGTTGTAAAAAGCTGTTAGACATCTGCTTAAAGATTCATATAAGTGTAACTGTTATAGCAACTTGTTATGCTATTGTTTGAAGTTGAAAAGCTCTGATTTAAATGTCGACAAAGCAAATGTCAGCATCAAAGAATCAAAATCATTGCATCTTAAAGCCTGAAGGAGCCTTAGATATCTCAATAGGGGTGAGTGGATTAACCGGCTCTCCAGAAAAATTATTGGAATATCTGCTACAGGATCATTAGAATTGGAAATAAATAAATATATATTTTTAAATATATGTAATATTATATAATGTATTGTATTTACAATGGTTTGTATTTGGAAAACAGATTTTTAAAGTAAAGCTTAATAAATAGGGAAACTAAAGCCACACAAATTTGCCTGGACCATTGGTGCTACATATTGGTTTCCGTTAACCACAGATTCCAAATAAGAAAAGGAAGCAGAATTAGCAGAAATACAGTTTTATTTTTAGCAAAAGGGTAAGGGTGCTTAACAAATTAGAAGTTCTATCTGAGCTTACCTATTCACTTTGCCAATAAGAAAACTGAAACACAGAGAAGTGACAAAACTTTCTTAAGATGAGAAAAGCAAAACTGAGGCTAGAACTCAAAATTCTCTAACTATGCTGTACTCCTAAACCATAAGATTGACCCCAAAACAGATTTTGAAAACTAAAATGTGGGTGATGTTCCAGGAATAATTGAATAAGAGAACAAAGGAACAAAACCCTTATGTTTCCTATTTCTGTACCAATAATTTCACCTTAGATGAGGCTGGAGCAGGAATGTGTAGTAAGAATGAGGCATTTTGAGGAATGATAAAGGGTGCACCCAGATCCATGCACTCGCTAGAAGATCTGTGGAGTTTGCACACTTGCCTGACCCCTATAGCTGTCTGTTTAATTTTTCTTCTTCCCTTTACTCCAACAAAAAGAAAGAGAAAGGTAGGAGGGAGGGAGGAGAAGGAGAGAAGGAGGGAGGGGGAAAGGAAGAAAGAAAAAAAATGGTTAAGAAATTGTATTCAGAAATTCGTTTTGGAAAGAAGTCCCTCTTCCTAGAAATCTTCCTGTACAGATCAGTGTATTTGATTAGCTTACCGAAGTATAAATTCTAACCAGTTAGTGCTGATTTAGCAAGCTTACACACATTACAAAATGGACTATTCCTTGTTTTCTAAGCATGCACCGCATTTACCTATCCCTGTTCCTTCCCCACTCATATTCCCCAAAAGAAGCAAACTTTGTCTTTTTTACTTCTCTGATAAGTTTATCTTGTAATGATTATTGTCATATTCTGTATTATCAATTAGCTGTTTGCATATTCATTTGTAATATAAAGAGCAACTCTGTAATTTCAGCCAATGTCTCTACTTTCACAGAGCCTCACTGTCCACATCTATAATGAGGAAAATGATGCTTACCTTACTAAGAGATTGTAAGATTTCCATTAAATGAAGCCTGTGAAGTTCTTAGTGTACTGACTAGCTCATGATTGTCACTCAATATCATTGTCGTTCTACTACTACGCTATCATTATTAATATCCTCTTGCCTCTACTTCTTTCCCCTTAATATAGTTCTTGAGGTCATAGATTGACCTAGTTGAGTTCAGTATCTATTCATGCAGTGAACACAATGACTGTTACATAATAGGAACTGAATAAAAATGTATTGACTCTTTTTACCCAAGTCTGTATTTGACCCATTGCTTCTGTGCTGGAGATTTAGAATAGTGGTGGTCATAGCCAGTACCTGACCCATGTACAGTTGTGTTACACACTGTAAACTGCCAGTGCCACATTATCTTTCAGGTTCTCTCCAGACCCCAGACCACTTAGGATGGTTCTTTGCAGCATCCCCAGAAGTATCAGCTTGTATTTCTAGTTTAGGTGAATAATGAGCTTATTATATATCTCTCTGTAGCCTGAACTAGAAACTTTCACTTTGGAGAGCAGGTCAAGATCTTGAATTTAATTTTGGTTATATCTGTTATAAACCAATTGTGTATTCATTACATTTATAGATTCCCTCTTCAGCCATATAGTTTCATGGCCATTGAGAGCACCTGAATCTGTGTTGAATGCCCTTAGATTTTACTTTGGAGACCTGAAAATGAGGTACTGGGACATTTTTTGATAGCTAGCTGTCATCTTTGGCATTTTCTTCCTTTAAGTGTGTAATCTGGTCTAGATTTGAAGAAAGTGACAGGTATAGAATTTTTAACTGGCTAGAGTACGGCATGGTAATCATGTATTAATGAAGCCTATGCAGCACAGTTTATCTACACATTTCTGTTTTTCAAGGCCTATTACAACATTCTGTGGAAATGGAAAACTTCTTAAAAATAGAAACAATAAAACAACTTGAGGCAATTAAGGGAAGAGATCTAACTTTAAATGCATGTGTTCAGCAGTAAGCAGGACAGCATACAAGGTGGACGCTGAGTGTAAATGGATCTCATTCATCCTTTGAGGTTTCACTGAACGGTGAAAAAATGAAAAAGAGGTAGAGAATGTGGACACAGCCGAGGAGGGGCTGACAACAGGGTGTGCTCAACTCAGGAAGAACGTTGCATTTTAACCAGCCAGAAGTTGTGTTTATTTGAGAGTGAGCTGGTATTTGTGATGGGAACAAGGTCACATTTAGTTGAACTGGTAAATCCATAAAGGGGTTTGACTTTGCCAGAGTAATGGTGTTGGCATCAAAAGAAGAAAGTTCTGCAGATTTCTGTGTGTGCACTTGCTGTTACTGGTGTTCCTGGTGGGTGGCTGAATCATCCTGATGGCATTCAACAGGAACCAGCTGCTGAGAATATTAAAATGCAAGCATTTATTCCTCTAGAGAGACAGTAGCATCTGCAAAGTTTTCCTATCTTGATAGTACAGATAATCCCAGGGAGCATTATCTAGTAGTTTTAATTCTATTCATTTATATATTTTCTTTTCATCATTATTATCAGTATCTCAAGTCCAAACTGGAAAGAAGAGTGCTGAGTCCTGAGTCCACGCCAGGTTAAAGAGACTGATAATAAGCACTTGGCCAAGAACGTGTTCCCTCCTGGGCTTTACCTTGAGTTGGGATCTCAAGGGGGGAAACTGGTATCCCCCTCACTTGGCCTGTCGTCTTCCTGAAGAGCCGGCCAGCAGGCTGGCCGGACTCATAACCTTTAGGGAGCTCTCTAAAGACAGCAACACCCTCCTCATTCCCACCAGAGTACAGGCTTCTGAACTTTCTTTTTACTTATAAAGCTCATGAATTTGTTGCTTTCCTTGTGTGCTTTTTGTTTATTTTGTTATTGGTGTTGGTTTTTTGGTTTTGGTTTTGGTTTTTGAGCTAGCATCAACAGTTGGGGAAAGAAAAGTTCAAAGAGGGTCTGGACTCAGTAATCTACTAAGTCTTTTCCATCTCTAATATTTATGAATAATGTATTGGACTGGTGGGAAAAAATGTTGAATATGTTCATTATGAAATATATTCACTGGTGTGTTCCTTAGAATATAAAAGAGCAAAGCAGTTGCCGTGTTACTACTTCCTTACAATACATGTACTGGTACGAAGGAGCTCTGCTTCCTTTCCTATTCCACTGTGTATCATCCCCAAACACACATTCTACATGTCTGAGTGGCAACTGCGACAGGGTACCTGATGGGATGTCAGCCAGCCAAGGTTCTTATAGGGACAGAAGCATGCACAGTGGAGTCTGGGTCCTAAGCAGAAGCAGCTTTGTGGAAGGTATTGATAGTGTGGTCTCTTTTATGAGAATCACCAAAACCAGTTTCACACAGCAGACATTGCTCAAATGCTATGAGGCTGCAGATTACTGCCATCAGAAAATAAATTTATGATTTGGCTTCTCATTTAAAAAAAAATAGGCTGGATAACTAATGTGTTGGCAATGTTACATTCGGAAATAAGTGAGCTAGAATCTTCAGAACTAAAAGTTTATTACATGTATCTTTAAGATTCATCTTATATTTTTCTCCACTGGTTTTCTTTCATAATTATGATCTGTTTAGGATTTATTAAAAATAAAAATTGTGTTTCCTAAGCATGTACTAGATATCATTGGCAGAAAAGAAGCATGACAAGAGGCAAGAAATCTAGGATTTTTTTTTAGTCAGACAAATAATTGACAAAAGAGATAATAAGGAGTTAACATAATACCAAAATAGTCTTTCCCTGGCCAGATAACAGTTAGGCTCATTATTTGTCAAATATGTCACTATAAATGACATGCAAATACATGCCAAAATGGAGAAAGACCATTTAAGGACAGGAACTAAGAGGGTGCAGCCCTATTGTATAGTACAGAACATTTCCAAGTTAAAGCAGTTCGACAGTGCAACAGAATGCTCTGGCCTTTGTCTGAGGTCTCAGGAGAACAGTGGGTATTGATGAGCAGGATCTGCGTCAGAGAAGCCCTTGCTTCTTGCTGGATCACTTCAGAGCCAGTGGACAAGCTTGTGCTAGCGGAGGGTCCAAGACATCACGGTACTGACATCAACTTCATAGTAACCTGAACTCAGACTAACTGTCCCAGCATTTCAGAGATGTTTTCTGATCTTTTTTCCTGTGCTAAAACCCATCAGAGCTCATGAAGAACAAGTATAAATTTAGAGCAGCCACATTTACCAATAGTTTATAATAATCTCAGAGGAGAGTGAAAGTAAAATGGAATGAGAGACATATTAAAATATTTTTTCAGGAAAATTGCATTGTCCAACATTTAGATCAAGTCACTAGAAATAATAATGGCTACCCAGTTCCAGAGCAGTAGAACAGAAGAGCAGATGTGGCAAGTTTTTTCCCAGCTCCACCCTTCCTTACAGGACAAATTGCTTAACCTGTCTATGTAATATTGTATTTGTCAAATAAATAGAAAACCATCTATCCTCATCTGCTTCACAGCAGTATTGCTAAGGCTGATTGTGCACACATATATAAATGTATATATTACAGCTATCTATTTACCGCAGAGGAGGAGGATCTTGAAATAAATGAATCAAGGTTTTGTACGTGCATCTGTCTTGAAGATCAGTTACAATTTTTTTGTGTGTGTTTTAAGACCTCCTCTGTTAATTATCAATTGTTAAAACACTTGAAAAATGATGACTGAGACTCTATCACCTCTGTGAAATGGAAGGTTTTTTGAAATCTGAGCATGATAATAGAGATTCAAACACATTTCCATATGCTTAAGTATCCTAGTGGCCTTACTCAAAGCAGTACAAAGCTATTGAGCAAACAAACAATAAGCTTTACCAATGCTTACCTTTTTAAAAATGCTAAATCAAGGATATAGTGATTGGTCTAGTACCAAAGTATAATGCTGGCTGTAAGAGAAATTGATACTCTGTATTAGGTACTTATTTTTTAGAAAATGGAACAAAAGTATGTACAAAGAACATTTTAAGTCTAAGCCTATACAAACATCTTAGACATATGTACAAGTTACTTGTCTGTCACAAGAAGAAGCAGGTTCAGTATACATAAAGCCATAAGATCAATAGGAAAGAAGCCACATTCGTTTTACTCTGTACTGCTGTTATTCTTTTGGCTTTGGTCTTGGATCTTTAATCCCTTCTTTCTCCATACAGACTCAGTGGAATGATAATAACATGAAGAGGGCAGGTGAAGATAAATAAATGTGCATTTTTAGAGGTGAGTGTTTCCCTCTAATAGCTTTTCCTCTGGCCCTTTCCAAGCATCCAGGAAAGAGAAATTTAGCCTCCATGAAGAATGAAGTCATAGTTCTAACTTAGCATAGTAAGCGGAGAGCAAGGGAGCAAGCGTACTCTTAGTGAAAGGAGTTTTTACTGAGCTAGGACTAGGTTCTCCTATTTCCTCTACTTTTTCCCAAACTGAAAAGAGTTATTGTGGAACCTCATCTTTTGCTTCTGAACCTGTGTGTACATGCCCAAGACCTGCTCAAGGTAAGGCTAGAAAGCAATCAGGGATAAGACTTAGATCCAGGAAACTCAGCTTCTTTTTAGTAATTCTGCTTGTTTTGTTTTGTTTTGTTTTGTTTTGTTTTCAGGGGAATTTATGTTTTTAGAAAATGTGTTTCAACTCCCAGACATTGATATCCTAGGCACCCTTAGGTTGTGACAGAAGTGGGGATTAGTGTGTGTGACAAATGTAGAAGCCAGTGCAGTTGCAGTCTACCACATATGTTGACAGACCCCAGATTTTTCTAGTCCTTACTACAGAATTCAGCTGCATCCTTACTCTGGGTTAACTGAGAACTTTGAGAGTAGTGGTGCTTGTCTTTTTAAATTGGGTCTTTGTAACTGTGGGACAGGAATGCCTGGGACAGTAACTAGAATCAGGGCCTGCTTCATTAATGTGAAACCCATGCAGTTGTACAGGGTCCTAGGCTTGGAAAGGCCCAAATGATCTCTTCTTTTCATTCCTCAGAAGCTTACTCCTCTGTTAGACTCTGAAGATTTCTGACCAAATGTGTCTCAAAGAATTCACCTCCTCCAAACACCTCGAGATGATTATGATCATGGTGATCTTGTTTATAACCAAAAACTCTGTAGTTTTAGCCAAGTATTTGGTTTGATTTGGTTTGGTTTGGTTTGGTTTGCTAGAGGTTAATACTTGGGGGAAATAGCTAACATGATAGTAAGATCTTTGCCCTTTACCAAATCATTAAAACAAGCATCAGCTATTAGATTGAGATTTTGGAAGGAACATCTAGCATTCAGGTTATCTTAGTCTTGGTACTTCCCAACCATCATGTAATCAAACACATCAGTGTATCTAAAAAAATAAACTGATCTCTCAGCCCTGGCCTTGGGCTCCTGTACCTATCGGGCTCCCCGCAGTGCCACTGTTGGTTGTTTGTCCTATGTCCTTAACCTCACTGTCCCTTCTGCCTCCAGCCCATATCAATCCTATCAACCTTCTTATGTAAAAAGTAAATAACATTAGAAGGATGGAGTTTCTTTCTTTAGCCATCATCTAACATTTCATGAGAGTAATTCTTGCCAAGTTTCAGACATACACACCCACCCTGGCCTGCATCTTGGGAGTATGAACTACAGAACTGTAAGGTCTGGACCAGACTCTATGGAGGTAGATGAGCCTGTCCACGGTGACAGTTTGTTAGGCCCATACCCTAAACAGAAGAATCTAGATGTCCTGACTCCCAGTCAGGCATGTTTTGAAAGATTCAGGGAGTCCATTTTTGAAAGGTAGATTATGTATGACTGGCCCATAAACCAGTTTTCAAGCACCTGTAACTAGAGGAGAAAAAAATACACTTTTAGCCTTGGAGAAAAGAGTCCTGTGCCAGGAGAAGCCTAATGACCATCTTGAGCTAGTTGGCCTCTTTGAACCTATAAAACACTTCCTGTCACTAAAAATCCTCCAGCATTATGGGAGGATCCAGAGAGATACTCACCTAATACAAAGGCTCACTCACTACAAATTCAGAAAGAGTTAACTTCTTCACTGCCCTTCCTCCTCCTCCATCACCGCCCTTCCATACCTGTATTCTCCCTCATTTATGACTGGGTGGAAAGCAGGAAGAATCTGATAGAGAAATGCCAGGCTGAGTACTCTTCCTGAGTTTAAATTGTAAGAGATTAGGTTAGCCTACCCTTGCCTGATCCAGGTAGACTGAAGTTTTCCATCTTTTAAATGAATGCTGACTTCCTACCTAGCAACAACACAACTGTGGTATAGCAGAAAAGCCAAAAGCATGACTGATGAACTGTGGCATCCCCCAAGGAATTTTTAGTGTTTGTGGCCAGTTCCTGACAAGGCCCCAGGCAAAAACTGTAAAGGAGACAGTTCTTTTTAGTCCTGGTCACTCCCTTCACTCTCCCCTCTGTCAGCAGAGTCCAGGGTCCTATGTCAATCTCATTCCTCAGCTTAGCTGGTTCCAAAATTGTCCCCATCCTTTCTCCAACTTCAGTTCAAAATTGCTCTGCACTGATTCTGTTGAAGTGATTATAGCTTCAAGATATGAATGGGTTAAGCATCCTATGAGATGTTTGCATCTCAGACAAAGTATTGGAAATTGAAATATACCTTATTAACAAGTAGGCTCCTGCTTCTTGCCTGATGTAGCTGATTGTTCCTTCCGAGCCAAACTAATTTGCCTAGAATTAGCTGTGTTCCCAAGGCAGCTTTACATACCTCACCCCCTTTCTTTAGCTTTAGTCACACATGTGATGTGAACTCAGAAAAGCAAACTTTTGCCCTGGGAGGGAGAGGGAGGGAAACATAGGTTTACATAGTGAATAATCAAACTTATGATGATTGTAGAGGGTCTTTGTTATTTTAAAAATTGCCACTATCTTACTTTTTAAAAATATGAAAATAAGTTTCTACTTTAGGTAGTCAAGGCCCCAGTGGGTAAGGTTATGAGAGAAGTGTAAATAAGTTTAAAGCCCAAATTCTTTGTGATAAGTAAGGGCTTCTACCTCCTGTAAACTGAGCATTTTGTAGATTTGAAAACTCAGTAATCTGGAGTCTCCTCTTTTTGCAGATGAGAGTGTTAAGGCTTAGATGGGACATAGCCTTTCTTCCAGGTCACCCAACTCAACAGTGGAAATGAGTTTGGTTCCCTCAGGCCCTTAGAGCAGTCTAGATTTTCTTCATAGTTATGGCAAGCCCTAAAGTAAAAGGTCCTCCTTCCACCACCACAGCCAACTTTTCTTCTAGACAATTTTTACTACTTATTGCTTCTGCAATCAGAAACAAAATGTTAGCATGAGAATCCAAAGGAGACTATGGAGCATTAGGGGAACATTAGCAACTATTGAAAAGACATTTTGACCTATTTCTGTAGTTATCAATTTAATAGTATTTGTTGCCAGGAAATGCATTGATGGCGGGTGGGAGGTTGAATTGATCTAGCAGCTAGTTCTCAGGGGCCCTCCAGTTACAGGAGGTGGTAATTCTAGTTAATAAAAGGGTGAACTTCAAACACATTTTAACAAAATCAAATTGTAGTGGAAAATATCATATTTCTGATGTTCAAGCTGTCTCACAGCTGGTAACATTAGTCAGTATATAGGACCCAAACTCTGACTTTTAAGCATTTTAAGATGAGTTTTTGGCAGTGAGAGTTCCCCAGGCACATTGTTATGAAGGAATAGGAGATTTTTAACTAACTTAAGAGCTAGCATAAATGAAAAATTCTTTATTCTTGTTAGGCTTTTTATAAGACTGTCAGATATTCTAATAATATGTAACCAAGCCAAACTTCAGGTGGTTGATAGGAGATCTAGAGCCAGGAGTTTTAATTTTTTTGTTGTTGTTTTGTTTTTTTCCACGACATGTTGGCACATGATAAAAGCGATTCACTCTGCTAACCAGAGATGCTGGGCAGAATTCCCCTAACACTGATTTCATGCCATGAAAAGCACACGAAGCCTGGCCAGGCAAAGCAGGGAGAGGAGCACAGGCTTTGTGTGCTATGGCTAAGGTTTGAATCCTAGCAGGGTTAGCCTCTGCTAGCTAGATAACCAGAGAATATTCACCTAACTTCTCTGAACCATAGACTCCACAAAAGAAAATGGGCAAAACATCAGTCATTCATAGTTGATATAAGGATCAAATGAGACAGCATGTATACGGAAATTCACATATAAAGAAAAAAGTTCTGGGTGCACACTAAAGTATACAAAGAGGATCATTGTTATCTTCCTCCCTTTTTGTTTCTACAGTTTATAGGGCTTTTTATTTTAAAGTTTTTTTCCAATAAAATGTACAACTTTTAATAGGATCGTAACAGGAAACTCTACTGGACACCCTGCAGACTGATCTGTTCAGTTCTAAGTGAATAACTGTTGACCACTTCATCTTAACTCTAGTTAAGCCTAGATTTACCTGTTAGTCCCATATAGGTTCATGCAGTCAGAATATATGGCATATGATAATCAAGTGACCTGGGCCCCCTCTTAACATAGCTCCAACTTGCACAGCCGTAGGTAAGACACTGAATTCATTTAAGCAGTGATAACTCTTCATCTCTTTTCCTTATCCATTCTACTCCATCTCACCTTGAATCAGGAGATATACAGTATCGCTCACATTTCAGTGGGATTATCTCTTGCCTGGATTTTTTCTAAACTTCTTCCATGTACCTGTGTCTCCATTTTCACACAGATTAATTCTGATTTGGTTCGCCTACACTTTTGATGCTCTAAAAACTTTCCATTGTGGGCCGATTGTCTCAAACAGTGTATTTGAGGATGGAAAAAGAAAACTCTGCCCAAATGTAAGCACCATGGAATCAAAGAAACAATATTTTTTTCAATTACATTCTTTGAGGATCCAGACAACCTTGAATCCTTTACAAAAGCATATCAGTAATGCCATCCTCCCTCTTAAAAAGAAACACACATACACATACAGATACATACACACACAACTACAGAAAGCTACTACTCAAGATACAAAAAGCCAGAGTTCAAGAGGGATAAGCCAGTGAGATAGCTCAGCGGCATAAGCGCCTGCCTGGCAAGTGCGAGGTCCTGAGTTCGACCCCTGGTACCCACCAAAAAAAAAAAAAAAGAGGGATAAAAACTGAAAAAGAATGTGATTCCATAGAAAGAATCCAAAACTAGAAGCCAGGATTCTTACTGCCAAAGGAGTGTCCCTTCTTGTAAAGATCCTGGCTTATCTGCCCCTCCCCAACTCTATAGCCATTACTTCTAGGGAACGTGAATGCTAAGTCATCCTCTTTAGGAGGTGTAGAGAGGAATTCATTTGTTATACTCTAAAAGACATTCGACACCTGGTACAAGGGCATTTTATGTTGGCAAAGGCTTTGCCTCATTTGGAATGATGATGCCCTGAATTTTGCCTCCCATCACTCTGAAATGAGTAAAAGAATGAACTTTTCACACTACTACAGGAGGAAAATGATGACACTATAATACTAACTTATCAATAATCATCTAAATCTCTAGGGTTGGTGTAGATACACTGACCTGTCCTATCATTCAATTTTCATTTGTATCCATGCATGCTTTTGGTAAACATTCATTACGGAAACACAAAGTGTGAGAGATGATATGGGTACAGAGTGCGTGTCCTTTCCCTCACAGTGTAATCACTCCCTTGTCCACCATGCCTGGTGATGGTTTGCTGACTTAAACCTTAGTGCAGATCCCTTTCTTTTTGTGCATTGAGCCTTTTAATATGTCTTTGGAAGGATTGCTTCATAACAGTTATGAGACTTGCTGTTAAAGCACTTATTCATATATGCTGTGTGACTGATTGCATAATGTCCTAAACTAGCATATGTCTACATGCGGCACATCCCTCCTGCCACAGCGCAGTAGGCTCCATAGGTTGAGAGGCTGTGTTTGTACACAGGGCTGTCCCCTTCAACATGTGCAGTGCATGAGAGACAAAAGGTAAAGAGTGAATGTTGTCAGTTGAGTCCACAGGGTTAACAATGACATGTGAATATTTGACAATAAATTATTTCTTCTAAAATCTATAAATGCCTACCCAGTCTGCAGAGAACATCATTCAGTTATATCTGTAAAGTTTAAAGATTCTTTGTTTTCAAATTAGAACTTATGCGTTTCATTCTTCCTCACACATTCTTTTTTTAGATAGAGCCTCTATGTTGCCCAGCCTGGCCTTGAACTCCTGGGGTCAGTTGATCCTCCTGCCTCAGCCTTTCTGAGTCGTGGGACCACATGTGGCCCCCCACACCCATCTTCCCCGTTTTCCCCATTCTTGACATTTACACATAGTAGATTTTTAATGAATAGTTATTGGTTTGTTAATTGATAGAAGAAAGCAGGGACTCTCCATTTCTTTATGTTAAAATAGCCAGTTGGATTCTCATCTACTTCTTTACCTTCAGATCTTATCTATCTCTGCAATACAGGTTCCCTGTATTTTGTTCCATGTAGCATCTCACTTGAGCTTAGAAGTGGCTGTGAGTTTTAATTCAGTCTCTGTCAGACTGTTAACAGAGAAGAAGGAAAATATTTTTTTCTGTCTCCTTCCCTCTGTTATGGGACTGTTGAATAGTGGAATGGGACCCGTATCTCCCATTTAAAATTTTTTTAATTTAAAGTTTTAAATCCTAGAATAAACAAAAAAATTTAAATCTTAGGATAAACATAATATCAGATTCATATGCCAGATTGAGGAAACTTTGTCATCCCCGCACATTAAATAATGTTGTACATCCTATGTTTATACTTATCAGTGGTCCAGGGGTAAAGGGGGTTTTTACTTTGAGCTTTTAGATTAGATGCATATGATTTGTATCAACCATTATCTGTGTCCTCAATCCAAATGAGGTAGCTGATTTAATAGATTCTCTCCAGTTACACAAAATCTTCACCATTACTCTGCAACTTGATTCAATCCTAAATTTCACCCACACAAAATGATGTGAAACCAGTCGCCCTAGTGTTAGATCACAGGAAATGGTATAGCAAAGAATTCCAAAATAAATACATTATTCCAGTTTTCCTTAGATTCTTCCTCGGCAAGTCTGTCTCACAGCAAGCTCAGAGAGCCGGTCCCTCTCAGCTAGGCGTTCTGTTGAGTCATGTTTACTGTCCCCCTCTGAAAGGTTCCAAAAGCAAATGCAAGAGGTTGCCGAATGCAGGGACATGTGGTGTGCCTGCTACTGAAGTAAGAGGCATAGCATACACCTGCTTTTTGGCTGTAGCAGGCCATCTTGACTGTGCCATGCCACAAGTTAGCATTTTGGATGAGCAATTGCCATTCTGTTGTTTTCTTCTCAACACATGGTGTTCAAAAACAGTTAAAAGAAAACTGTACCCATTTGCTCATCCCAGAAATCTAAAATTTCAAAGATGCATGCCAAATTAATTTTCACATAATATTTTCCAAGCTTTTTCTTTGCACTGAGATATGATATTTCACTTTTGAACTCTCAGTGTCCTGGCCTGAGGTAAATGGGTGCAGTTTCTCTTTAAATGGCATTAAACATATCGAAGCAGGATTATATCTGTCACTGTCTTCTTTTTTTTTTTTTTTTTCTAATGGAATCAAAATCCTTCAGGGAGTGTCCCAAATCCACATTAATGTCTTTGAGTGCTAATGTTTCCACTGGGACTTTTACATTAGCAAAATACAAGCGTGTGGTTTCCCCCCTCTCTCTGCTGCTGTCTGTATAAGAGACTGCACATCCGTTATTCTCCATGGCCTTCAACTAACCCATGCCAAGGTGGTAAAAGATGACAGGAGATCTCGGGCACTGTTGCCACCTCTTCTACATCTCCTTTCCGTGTATATCTTACCCAAAACGTTACTCTTAATGCTCTTTCTAACATGGGTGAATCTCTGGACGCTTGGCCATGAATTTTATTCAAAAGGACTGAACTGTGGTAGCTGTCGATGCTATTTTAATCTTTGTTCTCATTGTGGAAAAATTAGAAAAATACCCAGGATTTTAGGGCCACACTATTAACATTTTTTGTCACTAATATTGGAGCATCAGTCACATGCCCTTCTTTTTTTTTTTTTTTTTATTGGTACCTTTTAGATGTATATAATGACAACATTCATCATAGGGAATTTGTACCCATATATGATATATCTAGCTTCTTTCTTTCCCATTCCCCTCCACTCCCTTCAACTCCTCTTCCCCTCTTTATTTACAAAGCTTTGTTACCACTTTTTTCCTTCTAGTCTCCTTGTTTTTCCTTGTCCCTTCCTTCCTTTCCCCCTCCCCTCCCTAGTTCCACTTGATTCCTAGGGGATACAGTTCCTATCTACCTCGGTCTTTTTTGTTTGTTTGTTTCTTTAGCAAAGCAATTGGAATTTGTCCAGTCTTGATTATCAAGTGTCAGTGAAAGACTGTGGTGTCATAGAAAAATAATAATTATAAATAATGACCTATAACATAATAAATAATAAACAAGTAACACATACACATTTAATCTTAGAATGTACCTTTTATAGCATTTGAATACATGCTGGAAAATGATAGCATTTCTTGAGTAATTGGTTTTATATATGGTATAGAAGAGCATGGAAAGCTGTGTAGCACCCATCTCCAATCCCTGTCACAGTTTTACCTTTCTGGCACCATTCTGACCACAGAGGGCATTAGTTCAGGAGCTGATGGAGTGAGGCATCCCTGGGTTGCTGGAAGGTGCCTTGTTCTTTTCATCTTCTACTTTCTGGAGCACTCTGGGGAAAAATACTGCTTCCTTTAGACCTTCCCACCCCTTCCTCTTTCCTTGTTTATATCCTTTGCTGTGTTTTTCTTTTCCCTATATGAATCTACGTGAGGAAACTTGAATTGGGACGTATGTTTGTATGGACAGAGGCATGAGGAGGGAATCTCTGAATGCCCCAGCTTACCTGGAGGAAAGAAACTCAGGATTTTTGTTTAAATGACCTTTCCCTGATGGTCTTCGCATGTAGAAGAAAAGCTCAAAACCTTTTTCCTTTCCACACTTTGCAAAATACAGGTCAGTAGAGGCAGTGAGAATGTCAACCCTGGATTAACAGTATAGCACACTATGTGCTCACTTTTAAATATTTTTTAGGATAAATCCCTATCTCCTTATAATTAATATCAAATTGATATGGCCAGATTTTTGTGGAGATAGTGCACTATGCATTTCTGTTTTGGAAAGGCTTAATAGGAGGTTTTTTGTTGTTGTTTTTGTTTATGTTTCAGGCATTAATTGCACGATAACTTTACAATGTCAGGTGAATTGTCTTCAATAATTTGAAAAAAAGGCACCCTTTGAACATGAGTCATCTGAATTTCCTTCATTAATATTCTGTGTGGTGGGTCCAATGTTAGATTGTTCATGCTAACAGATTTAAATGTAAATGTGGCAGAAAATGTGTGTTTATATTTGTAATTTGCACGTAATTTAGCACCATATAGTACATATTCACTAAGAAGATTGCCAGTGGCATCCATCATTTTTTCATCTTTGGGTTTCCCTTTTAGCAGATTTTGGCAAAGAATATAGGATTTGTAGAGGGACAGATTTGGATCTAAATATAAGTGCCATAAATTACTTTCTAGCTTTTTGAGTCTGATAAAGCACAATCTTCTTGGGTCTACATTTTTTTTACCTGAAGAATGGAAATGATGTCTTCTGCTCTGGAAGTTTTTATGAGGATTAAGTGAGAATATATATATATTTCCTTACATAGTTTCTGAAACATGGTAGGTACTCACATGTTATTTTTCTTCTCTCTTCTTTTGAAGAGGAATGCATGGGTAACATGATCACATTTTTAGTCTTAAATTTACTATTAGTAATTTTTCTTAGTAACTAGATTACTTGAGTCACACAGTTTTTGTTCATTGAAAAGAAATCACCATTCTCTGCCATATACTAAAATATAACTGTAAGCAAAACAACCTGGAGATTAAGCAGTATGTTTGAGCTCATAGAAGCATGGCTCAGGGCCGGTGAGATAGCTCAGTGGCATAAGCGCCTGCCTGGCAAGCACGGGGTCCTGAGTTCAACTGCCGGTACCCACATAAAGGAAAAAATGGGCCGGTGGTATCGTTCAGCGGCATAAGCGCTTGCTGGCAAGTGCGAGGTCCTGAGGTCAACTCCCGGTACCCACATTAAAAAAAAAAAAAAAGCATGGTTCAGCCAGATTCCCTGCTTTATTCCCAGCTCCATTTCCATCTTTGACCTAAATAGGCTCTTAGAGACTGGGCAGGGTAGAAGCAAGGCCCAGAGGACTATTTCGGAGCCTCCAAGTTAGAGCAGTAGACTTAGGGTGGGTTCTGAAGCATGTCTGAAGGCACGAAATAGCAGAAAATGATGACTCAACCTTTACATTTGGAGTACCAGAAACATTTCAGGTTATTTTCAACGTGTGATTAAAATATAATACAGTTTGTACCTTCTCTCATGATTCAAAATTAAGGGATTATGATTTGTATTAATCCAATGGGAATGAGTTTGTCAGCTTGATTATTTTAGATAGACACATTGCACATGTAAAATAACTACATGGTAAACTCTTCAAAACAGCTCAAGCTGTCTAGTCATATACTTTTTGCTTTCTTGCACATATTTAGAGCTTAATAAATATTTATTGAATGAACAAATGAATTTAAGTTATGGCTTTTTAGCTATTATAGTGACTATGCTACAACACAGGATCCTATTTTTGCTGCCCAGCAATATATTTTATACATACACATAAATCTCTGCCCCTCTCTGTACTTGTGTGTGCACATGTGTGTATATAATTATTTAAATTAAACGCCTTAAGGAACTCAATTCTATTGGGTCACTGATAACCCCAAATATGCCTGTGGACTCATTCCTGCTAAAGTTGTCAGCTGCATATCTACATCTGTGATCACTGGCAAAACCTCAGTTTCCTCATTTACTAAATAACTAGATTAAATGATCACTATTGTTAAAAACCCTTTCAACTCCGTAATTCTATTCTTTATGGTGAGAAATGGTGTTTGTTTTTGAGAAGTATACTATTGTTTGAACTTAGCACAAGTTTTTCCCTTAGTGCAGGAATCACAAATGAAATCTACTAGAGGGATAGGGGACTTGTAGTACTGACTTAAAACTCTTTGGGGGCAACCATTTAAATAGGTTTTTGTTTTGTTTTGTTTTGTTTTTTTCATTTCAATTACTTAGCTTTTTTTTTTTTTTTTTTTAAGGCAGGTTCTTGGCTATGTAGTTCCGGCTGACCTTGAACTATGTAGCATAGGCTGGCCTGGAATTTTCAGGGATCCTCCTGCCTTGGCCTCCCAAGTACTGGGATTACAGGCGTGTTCCACCATGCCTGACTTACTTAGCATTTACAGACTGGGACCCAAAATGTTGGGGTCAGACTGTTACGTAGAGGAATCTGTCCTATTTCTGTGATTCCAAAATACAGACTAAAATCTATCCAGTTCCCTTTCTCTGGCCTTCTTGATTGCACTTTCTTTTTGGTGGAAGTGAGATTGCCAGTCCTGATCTAGCTCCATAGATGCTTTCTGGACTCATAGGATGTGCCTGGTATAATTACATAGTCGCCTTCAGTCAGCCTCACTGCTTCCAGCATGAGGTGTTTCTTCTAATACCTGCATATTTAATGCTGCGTCTGATAGATCCTGATTGTCTCCATCATGAAAGTAGGTATTCATGTCATTAAAATGCTGATGTGGTTCATGAGAGAGAAGGTAAACTGCCAGTATGGTGTGGTAGTGCAGCGCAGCTGGGGGCTTCTTTTTCTCCTTCCCTGACCCCTTCTCTTTATAAGAAGCACAAAACCCTAAATTGTGCGCTTGGATTACCTTGTTCTGCTTTTATATTTGAGTTTCAAAATTCTCCTTAAATGAACAATTCTCAAGGTTTCCATTATAACAGCTGCCTTTGGATGACCCCCACCACCACCACTATGACTTTATGCCGTGGACACTTCTTCCTTCTAGCTTTCTGGGACTACTGTGTGTCCTGGCCATCCTTCAGCATCACATTGGCATCCAAACAATACATATTCTCCTTGGTGTTTCTTGATTACCAAAATGGGCATTCTGCCTTTACTGCTTTACCACTCTTCCAACTGTTCCCCACATTCCTGATGAAAAAGAAAGGAACATCTTAATATTTCTTATATGATAAAATTTGATAAACACCCAAGTACTTGATGCTAAGGGGATGACCCAGACAACAGGTACAAAATCTTATTTTTGGAGACTACTTTGCAGGATAAATGTACAGCACTTGGGGCTAGCCAAGCTGTGCATGTGTGAGTGAAAGAACAGAGGTGTTACCTCTTCTGTGTCAGGACCTCCTCCTCTCTGGCCTGCAATGCAGTCTGCTTTGGCTTAATTAATCCATTAAGGCCTATCTTAACCCTTGTCAGTAATGATTGAGGGGCTCACCAGAGCCATCTAGAATGGGAGAAATTAGATGGATAATGATTTTTGTGCTGATGATGTGTTCTGTCTTTTTATGTAGTTGATCCCGTGAGGGACATATTTCTTTGGTGTATTCCTGCTGATGTTCTCAAGACAGATATATTACAGAGAAATAAATCAGACAATAAGACTTTGCTAGTGCCTGATTCTTGATATGTAAATTTAGTGTTTTAAAATCAAAGCTACTTTTAAAAATATTTTTTATCAATATAGTATTAAATAATCATGATGATAAATTAAATTTGAGGAATTCTCATTTCATTTTTTATTGTATTCAAATGCTGTTATGGGATATTTATGTTAATAAATCCCATCTGATTACTCTGTCCTCCATGAACAGATTGTTTAAGAGGGTTTCTCCTCAACCCAATTCAACAAGTGTTTACTAATACTTACTGTGTGCATAGCAGTTGACAATTCTCAGAAATCAGGAGTTCAAAATTACTTTATCCAGCTTAAAGTAGTAAAGGGCAGTTTGAGGGTTTTTTTTTTAAATAGCAATTTAAAATCAAGACCTGTTGCAAGTCTAATCAAACAGTATTGGGTACTACTATATTTTTCCTACCATCAGTGTAATTTATATACAACTTCAATATATATTTAAAATACAGTACATTTTTTTTAAAAACGTGTGAGGACAATAGAGTTTTTACCTTGTTTCAGAGGGCTAGCAGTTAACCAGTAATACTCGTGGAAATCTCTCTACATAAGTGGAGTTTAAGTTGTACTTTGAATGAAGGAAAGGTGTTCTTCAGTGCGTGAGGGGTAGTACATAGATACAAGCCTATACAGGAAAAGCTCAGGGTGAGAGGGAAGACTCTCAGTGAGGAAAAGCCAAAAGGCAAAAGTGATTTGCTTATTAAAGTAAGTTGAGTCCTGGTGGTACCAGTTGCTGACAGGTTATGTGAGCAAACAAACCCGTATGGGGCATTCAGGGCAGGGAATCTGGAATTCACAATTGATCTGAAGTAGGACAGAAATTCACTGGAGGACTGAGGAGGGAACCATGACAATCAAATCACTGAGAATATATTTGCAGTAGGGAAGCACTCTTCATATCCTTATGATCAGGCATCAGCCAAGGATAATAGTAAAAACTATATATACTTATATTTGAGTTAGGATCATTTGAAGACATTTTCTGGATTTGATAATTGGTTATATAGGAGAAGTAATATATTTTAAAACAGGAAACTTTAGTAGAAGATTGGGTCATGGACTGTGATTATACAGAATTTGGATAACAGAATGATTTCAAAGAAGAAAGGAAATGTTCTTTACTGTATGGACTGTGAGATGCTAGCAGAACGTATAATCAGACATATTCTGAAGAGAAAGTGTTAACGAAGTAGTTAACTTATTTAACTCTAAGAGTGTGAGGCTATGAGAAAAGATGAATGAGTGCATCAACCCCTCAAATGCATAAGTATAAAAATGAAAAACTGTGGCCCCAAGGTGATCCTTTGAGGAACAGCATATTTAGGAGATACTAAGTGTCTCAGCTACATTTCCTCGTAGCTGAGACAAAAAAACCTGACACCCAAAGTCAAAGGAGGAAAGGTTCATTTTGGCTCACAGATTGTAGAGGTTTCAGTTCATAGTTGACTGGCTCCACGGCAGGGTGGCATGGCAGAGGGGCATCATGAAGGAGAAACAGTTCATGGCAGGCAGAAGGCAGCAAGCAACAAGGAACCCTCTTTCTGTCCTTTATATCTTAGCCAGGCTACACACCCTTAGGGAGGTAGCACTCTCACCCAGGGTGGGGCACCCTTAATCCTACCTAGAATTATACCAAACCAATCAGTGGACTAATTTAGTAATCACACACCCTGGATCCCAGCATCACACACTCCAGAAATACAACCTCCAAAAAGCTCTACCTATGACTGCATGAGACTTTGGGGGACATCTAGACACAAGCCATGACACTAAGGGAAATGTCAAGGGAATAACTGAAGGAAGAAAATCAAGGCAAGATTTTGAATTGCAAAATGCTGAAGACAGAGAAGAATCCATTTGGAAAAGCTTTGAAAGGGGAAAAGCAACAAATAAAAACAGGCTAGAGGAAACCTTGTAGGATCATCTCAGCTAACACCCACATGTTTTATATGGGAAGAAAAGGAGGCCTAGTTGAAAAAGCAGTGGATTGGTCCAAGGAAGCAGAGCTGATAATAGATAAACCAGAATGTAGGCATGGGGGGGGGGTCTTTGATCACTGGCAAGTGCTCCTTCCGGTGTGCTGTACTGCCTCAGTGAAAGATTCCAGAAACCTCTTGCAAAAATCATAAGCAAAGAAGGACTGAATTTGAGCAGACCAGGCTGACACAAACTAATAGAAATTGTTCTGCCTCTTCTCTAGTTTACTTTTGGAAACTAGATAAATTGAGTTATGATATACATGGTACAGAAATTCACCATGCTTTGTGTGTATGATTACTTGTCACTTGTAACCATGTGCATCCTTTCCATTCCTAAGTACATTGCTGAGAGTAAGAGAGAAATAGTAAAATCTCTACCACTGTTTCAGGATAGTCGGCAGAAAGGATGGTTTTGAATATTTCAGAGCAACTCTTCACTGCTTGCTAAGTATCAAAGTTAGATACCTAAGAGGACACACAGAGCATACAGGTACACAACTTTGCAACTGTTTTCAACTTGGTCCTTAATATTGAGGAAAATATGCAGGGAGGCTGTCGAATAAAAATAATTAAAATTGAACTTAAACTTAATTAACAAAAAAGAAAAGAGGGATAGAAACTGAAGAATTCGTCATTCTAACTCAAATTGAGAAATTATAAGGTGTGATCAAAAATACAGCATATGGGCCAGTGAGATGGCTCAGCGGCATAAGTGCCTGCCTTGCAAGCGTGAGGTCCTGAGTTCAACTCCCGGTACCTACATACGAAAAAAGGGCCGGTGATATCGCTCAGCAGCATGGGCGCCTGCTGGTGCACGAGGTCCTGAGTTCGACCCCCAGTACCCACAAAGAAAAAAAAAAATACAGCATATGTTTACATTAAAAAACAATTTATTAGAGTAAAATGCACAGTGCCATTAATCCCTCTCAAAATATTCCCCATTTCTTAGAACACTTATCCCATTATTCTTGCCACTTTCTGAAGCAGTTCTGGATGTCCTTTTTTTATATCTTTAATTGCACTGTCATGGCTGCCTCAGTGTCCTGAACTGATTCAAAATGTTTACCTTTCAGTCATTTTGACTTTGGAGAAGAGTCTGAAACCTCATGGTCCCAGATCCTAGGAATAAATGGATGGGGACACACATTAATGTTTTTATGAACCTGCCTTTCTGTTGGATGGCACTCAGCAGGAACATTCACCATATTTTTTATCACACCTCATAAAGATATTCAGAAAGACTTCCAGAATTGACAAAAATGACAAAAACAATGGTATAAATGTGTTTGAAGCAAAGGGGAGAATTCCAAGGTCGAATAAGGGCAATGTCTTATACTGTTATGATTTTTTCTTTATTTAAACATTCCCCATAGTGAATTTGCTAATCACTTTTGTAGTTTGCTTTAGACCTTGACTAGCTTTCTTCAGTACAACAGTTCAAGGACTTGGCCAATGCAGTGGTCTAGAAAATGTGCCATACTTTGCTTACTACATATATTAAATTGGCCTCTTTACTTCAGGAAGACCTCCTAGGTTTTGCCTCAGTGAAGACCATAAACTCAAGCCTATCCTAACTACAACAGGGGATCAAGGAGATTCTGTGCAATAGTGACATGTTGAAGGGGGCTCCCCTGCATAATGTAATCCCTGACTTTAGGAACAGAGCTTTGCTCCCATGTTAATACATTCTGGAAATTGCTCAAGAGGCAGCTTTGGCATTAGAATAGCAACTTTCAAAGCAGTGAACGTCAGCACTTCTATTTCTCCTTCTTCTTGGCGTGCATTACATGAAGTTGGAAAGACTAATTGGCTAAATGAAGGGACTCAGTGTCGCAGAGTTGAAATTCTGGCATGTAAATGGGGAGGTGGAGAGAGACTTTGCATGCATATCTCTGTGGCCTCCCTTTGTGAATTATCATAATAGCAACGGTTCTTCCCCCTCTCTAGTCTCCCTGTGAGATGAGTCGGGGTGTGAAGTGCGTGGCACAGAAATTCGCCATGCTTTGTGTCTATGATTACTTGTCTCAGCGCGCATCTTTTCCACTCCTAAATTGCATGTTTACCTAAGGTTGCTGAATAATACATTGTTTTAAACGATATGTCCATGAATTAAGGTTTTTATGTGACAATTATAATATGGTTATATCTGGCTGACTACTGTAAAAAAAATTTTTTTTAAATCAGTAAATTCAGAAGCAAACAAGGAAACCTCTTACTTGTTTTATAGGTGTTAGATTTGCTGCTTGACCCCTGCCAAGCATTTACAAAGACTGACCAATAATAAGATCAAGCAGTTCATGTGTGATTGGCTCCTGTAGTAATAGCCAATTTAGCATGTGGGATGTTTCAGTCATTGTATCCTGAACATGCTTTTTGTGAAAGAGTATTTCAGGTTAAGCACTACTGTCCATTTTCAACTTTATGAAAAGCCAAAGTCTAGAACTCACTTGGTTCACCTCTCTACATTCAAGTAGCACGTTACTTAACTTGGCATTGATAAATGGGGATTAAATGTATTTCATAAACCTTACAATGAGACATCAGATATTTCATATGAGTATTTAACATCTCGTAAAGTATGTCAGAATTTTATAACTAGATTCTTTATTCTTAAGCCCCCTTTAAAATGTTTGATCTGAGTTACAGATAAAGAACATCTATCAACATATCTTCTTACAATGACCATTTCAAGTTACCTTTCAATATTTTGGGCAAGGGAGAAAGGATCTTTGGCCTTTTTTCAAAGCCATCTCTAAGCTTATCCTATTTCCATTCATGATAGAACTTTGAATCCCAATATTGATAAAAAAAAAAAAGGAGCAAATTTAAGTTGTACACTTCTTTGTTAACTTGTCATCATTTTATTTTTAAATCACATTTCATGAGTAGTAAAATTTATGAGTGCTTGGGCCGGTGAGATAGCTCAGCAGCATAAGCACCTGCCTGGCAAGTGTGAGGTCCTGAGTTCGACTCCCGGTACCACATAAAGGAAAAAAAGGGGCTAGTGATATTGCTCAGCAGCACAAGTGCCTGCTGGTAAGCGTGAGGTCCTGAGTTCAACTCCCAGTGCCCACATTAAAAAAAAAATTATGAGTGCTTAACTCAATACACCAGCATTATTGGTCTGCAATATAAACACTTTACCAACTAATACTTGTTAAACTGTTGATTGTTAATAAAATAATTTAAAGTCATTAAGTGCCCTTGTATGAAACTTTGTGGCTAAAGACTGTTCTGTGGAAGCTTGACACTGAAAGAGATCCCTGGCGATTTAACTGAAAGCTAAATGAATTTTAAATATTGTTCAAGTCAAATTTGAAGATGCCAGATTTGATTTTAAAGATCAAATATTAAAATGTTGCCCTTTGGCAATGGGGAAAAAGATTTGCCTAGAGAAGAACATGGCTAGGGCTAGGCTCTTAAAGCCAAATGATAGAAACTGCCATTTCCATCTTCTGTTCTATTCAAGAAAGGTGAAAAGTACTTTCACTACTTATCAATCATTATCAATCAGTAGTCATTGCACTATGAAGGTTAAGGTGGTTGGATATATGTGTGTGTGTGTGTGGTATATAAATATATATTATAGTTTTTCTCAAATAAGCAGTACAAAAGATAAGGTTCTGTAAGTTTAAGAAGTTAAGTACTTTGTTTAGAGTTGCCTAAATAATCAAAACCAGAATTGGGTTTGTTGTCAAGAATCTACACTGTTGGAAGGAATGTAAACTAGTACAACCACTATGGAGTATGGAGATTCCTCAAAAAACTAAAAACAGAAATTACACTCAACCCAGCTATTCCTCGTCTTGGTATCTTTCCAAAAGAGTTAAAGATGACAGTGACACAGGCCTATCCCTGTTTATAGCAGCACAATTCATAATAGCTAAATCTTGGAAGCAACCTATATGTCCATCAAGAGATGAATGGATAAAGAAAGTGTGGTATTTATACACAATGGAATACTACTGTGCCACAAAGATAAACTTGAGTTATTTGTAAGAAAATTGATGCACCTTGAAACCATAATGTTAAGTGAAATAGACACACAAGCTTAATATTGCATGGCTTCTCTTATATGAGAAACCCAAAATATAAATAAAAGGCAAAATAAAAGATAGATAATAGGAAATAGGCAGACAAATCTTTTGCAAAAGTGAAGGAGACCAAAAGATGGAGGGAAGGAGGGAGGGTATGGAAAAGGGATGAAAACTTTAAGATATATTGTGTACATGTATCATCTCCCCATAAGGAATGTAATTATTATGGACTGCAAACATGTACTAATATACAAATTAAAAATTTTTTAAATCTACAGAATTTAATTTTCAGGAACAAGTAGAGCAAGTTTTGTTTAGCTTGATTTTAATGCATTTTAGAATCTGGATAAAATCTTACAAAGTGTCCAGTTGTATCCTTTTTCTGTAGATTTCAAGAAAGAGAGCTACATTTGGGGTGGAGGGTAAATTTATTTTCTGACAATGAAAGTTTTTGCTTTTATAATCTCATCAGCTGAAGTGTCATAAAATTCATATTCCTTATGAAATTCACATAATGTAATACTCAGAAAATGTACTTTCTTGCTCTGTGTTCCTCACACATCAGAGTAAAATGGCTTTTGCAAAGCTCTTACTGATTATTATGTAAGGTCCTACTTCATAGCCACAGTTTTGTAGATCTTTGATATCAGAGAAGTAGCAGCAACAACTCCAAGGGGACTTCTGCCCTTTAGGTATTGTCTTAAGAGTGGCTACCAGGACAGCCTTGAATGCCATTGCAAGAAATCACTGGGAGCATGGGAAAAGGTAAGAAAGCCATATTTTGAGCAGAAAATGCAGTGGTCTAAGTAAAATGTAATTAGTCTTTCATTTCTCTTAATGCTTTACCCTTTTCTGCAATGTCTAGGAGAGACAGAAGACCTGATTTAAGGAGTAGAGATTCCTCTAAACATCATTACTAGTATGTTCCACAGCGCTAGAGTGGGGTCTACAGAAGGAAGCTGTGTCACTCACGCTCCGTCCAAGCCTTGCCGCAGATCGGCCTACTGGGTTATTCCGTGGGAGAGCACACTAAGATATGAGCAGAAACAAAGTAAGGTAGGGGGTGTAAGAGGGACAGGGAACATCAGCCAGATAAAGGACACTGGGGAACAGGGAATATTTCTCTGGGAAAATATTACAACAACCACAAAGGGTATTAAAAAGTAGCCTTAAAATGACTTTAATGTCTTATTTTTTCCTTCCCCAGGAAATTAGCATTCAGAAAGTTATGTTTTTCAGTGTGTCCCTGTGTATGTATAAATCAGGAGTGCATCTTTATGGCTGGGATATAAGCCACCATAATAGTGAGGGGTTAAAATGCAATGCCTTCAAAAGATAACCTAGACCTACTGCGGGCTTGAAACTCTATTAGCCCAGCTATTAAAACCAGGAGGACAAACTGTTTCTTTCCTGGATACAAAAGCTGTTAGGCTATGGCATGACCTAGTACAAAAGTTTTCTGAATCTCTCTCCACTTTACAAAACGTCGGCTCATCGCTGCCGTCTGCAGTGAAGCTGTTTACAGCTCTGTGCTAAGTGGAAAGTTCAAATCAATTATTGTCCATTAGAGTTTAGGTATAACTGATGAAATATCCCCAGAGGAGTATTGTAAATGTATCAAGATGTCCTTTCCCATTATAGAAATGGGGACGCATAGTGAATTACTTACCTTCTCTCTTACCCTTAATGCCTCCGAAAGGCTGCTGGGCAGACAGAGCTCATCTTGTCTTGCTGGGGTTGCAAGTGAGGACTTCACCATTTGTTGAACCTGTGTAGTGAGCAGGCATAAAATCTAGGTGTCATCTCACCTTGTACTCTCTCTAAACTCTTTTGTGAACATAAAGGCCTAAGAAACAAAAAAAAAAAAAGGAAAAACCCTAAAAATGGATTTTTAAAAACCCGAAAGTTCTCTGGCAATCAAGTTCTTTTAAAAATGGTAAATTTCTTGTTAACAATCAAATGAGAAAAGCTTTGACTCAAGTTTTTTAGCTAGTGACAGTAAGATTTAATGCCGGATAATTTGTGCCAAGATGCTTTCTTTCATCAAATTGGTTCTCTACATCAGGACAAGAGACCTACTCATTGCTCAAATGTGAGGGGGAGAGCTCTCATCTCCCAGAATCTGTTATTCGGCTACAGAATTGAACACTGACTTTCACCTTATAAAGGTCAGAACCAAGAATTAAATGGAGATTTGCTTTGCAATCTGCTATAACAGGAAGTGGGACAGAGGTTCTTGACTTCCTTTGAAAGTTGAAAGTTTTACTTATTCTCTTTTGCTACTTGTGCCACAGACCAGTCTCCATGCCCTAGAGACCCTAAGGCTGAAAAGCACAGGGACTCTTCATGTCATCGGAAGGCTGGGTATTATTCCTTAGAGTGCTGTGATTTTTTCAAAAATCACAGAAGTGACAGAGAAAGGCTCAGGAGACATTATTCTCCTGTATCAACTTTTCCTTTCTCCATGCGCACAGGTGGGTGAGACCCTTTTTATTCAGAGATAGTCATGTTCAGCTCCAGTGGCTGCCCTGTGAGGATGCAGCACACGGTCCCAACCTGACTGCCAATCACGATGAGGATAAGAAGCACCTGTAAAATGCAACACTGGTTTCTTCATGCTCTTTAACACCAAGGCTAACTCCAAGGATGTTTCTTCCTGCTGACAGCTCTGTCCGTGGTGCTAAGTAGGAAATTGGCTATATTTCCTCTTTGTGGCCCATATTGCTTACCCCCAACTCTCCTGGGGCTTCCAGTCATCCATCCGTAGAGATGCTAAGTGCTATACTGTAAATGTGATGGAGGTGAAAATAAAGCTTCCAAGGTATTTTTCGGGTTAGATTTTCTTCTAGATTACTCAGGTAGTAAGAGGTTTCCTGTTACTTTGTACCTTTATCTTGGTTGGTCTTTTTTTTTTTTTAATTGACAAGAGGTCCTCTTGAATCTACCTTTGATTACTAAACCGTCATTTCTTTTTTTTTTTAAAGAGAAGAAAAAAAACAAAATAAAACAAAAAACAAAATTTCAAAACAACATAATAGGAGGGTAACAATGGTTAATACATTATGTATTGTTATCTTTAAATTAGTTACTCAGGGTACAAGATATCAGCACTCAATTGTCTAAACATTACTGGCATAAACCTTTCTCTTCAATGAACTAAGCAAAATTAGTATTGTATCTATCTTAACCATCTTATATATAAATACAATTTTTTTTCTTTTCCCTTCTTTCTTTTCCCCATTCCCCCATCCCAGACTCTCTTTCCTTTTTACTAGTTTCTTTCTAATTCATCATATCTATTGTACATTTTGGATCTTATTTACTCTTTCAGTTTCTCACACTAGGGAGACAATACGATGTTTGCACATGTGCGTCCGGTTAATTTCACTTATGAGTATTTTCTCAAGTTGCATCCATTTACCTATAAAAGTCTCCAGTTTATCCTTCTTTATGGCTGAGTAGTACTCCATTATATAAAAATACCACATCTTTTTTATCCATTCCTTGGTTGATGGGCATTTGGGTTGCTTCCAAGATCTGGCTATTACAAATTGTGCTGCTGTAAACATGGGTGCACATATATCACTGTGGTACGATAAACCATCATTTCTTTACCAAATCATGTACTGTAAAAACTGTCACTTATTCCTAAGCTCTCAGAGCCAAGCCCACTGCAAATCCTCCCAAGTGTACATCTACTCAAATATTACCAGCTTCCAATAACTTATGACACTTAAAGAATTAGTCAGGGGCAGGTGAGATAGCTCAGAGGCATAAGCACCTGCCCAGCAAGCACGAGGTCCTGAGTTCAACTCCCGGAACCCACATAAAGGAAAAAAAAGGGCCGGTGGTACCGCTCAGTGGTACAAGCGCTTGCTGGCAAGCGTGAGGTCCTGAGGTCGACTCCCGGTACCCACATTAAAAAAAAAAAAAACAAAGAATTAGTCAGTTTCCTGCCCTACATTTGTAGTAAGAATCATTGACTTGCCACACTCAACAGACATAGGATACATTTCTCTCCACTCAAATTTCATTTATTCTATGTGGTATATCTGCTGTTTTGGCAATACACATTGTGCAATTGTTTCTTCTTTGTATTTTAGGAGAAGTACTTAATATGCAAAGTGTGACAATTAATTAACAATTAATTATTAAAGTCTAAATCCTTTAAAATAATTAAAATTATATAAAGAGAACTAGCTTCAGATTTATCCCATGTGTTAGTAACAAAATGCTAAAGAACTATACAGATCCATATCTTTCCTTATTGGATTCTACACCTGAAAAGCAACCAAAATGTGGCAGTACTAAGTATATATCCAAGTACCAAATGTGTGTATAGACTTAGTTTCCTGCCCTATTACTGTCTGAGTGTGTTTAGTCAGCCATTCTTCAAATCAGCTTCCTTTTCTGAAGCCCATTTTGCCTGGCCTCTTCTGAGCTTCAGCCAGCACAGTCATAGCTTACTAATATGCTTGCTCAGATTTGAGGAGCAATACCGGTTTTCAAGTTTCTCCTAGCCATTATTTGTGTTTCAAATTATCTTACTGTGTCTGTATTAATTTTCTGTTTCTAAAAGTAAACTGCATGTATTTCAAGGCAGCATGGTTTCTTTTTTACATTTTCCAGGGAACTGGTGTTTTTAATGTCATGTGAGGACAACATTACACAATGGATCTTTGGCAGGGATACACAGAAATGAATACCGTGTGCGAACAAACATTAAATGGCAGTCTTAATTACAGAGTTTGACTCTGTTGTTTTTAATGCCCTTCAATTTTATAATTTGATGGAAAATGCATCAACACAGCTATTTTCTTTCTACCCTAAATGATTAAGGATTGATATACCCCCGTAGTAGTTTGTTAGAACTGTCTAATCAGGTAGGACTTACATTTCATCCACTAGAGGGCAGTAGGGATACACATCCACACCAACCAATATGTGCAACATATGGTTGATGTGGAAACATAGTAGCCATAGCTTTTCTGTGTATGAAAAATTCCCATTACAGTGTTGCTTCACTTACAGTTATATTGAGAGTAAACACTAATTCACAGACAGACTACGCATATTTTATTTTAAACATACCGCACTAATGTTTTGTCTACTCTTGTTTAAAATGCCCTGAGTAATGAAACTTCTACTACTTCCCTTGGGAAGCTGTATCAAAATCCACTTTTTTTGGCTGCTTGATCTTTTAAAAATATATTTAAGATCTATTAGTCTCCCTTCAACTTCATTTGGAACTCTACTGCTTACTCCAGTTTTTCCTTCCTATAAGGCTGGTTCCCTTCTGGAAAGCCAGGGTTTTATCCAGTGCTTCTGGTGTGAGAGACATCACTAAGTGAGTGGGTGTCCGCAACTGACAAGGGTTTCAGCAGTATATTTGAATGGATTTACATGACCCAGGAAGCTCAAGGAGAAGCTTTTCCAAATCAAACATCAGAAAAAAATGTTGGTCTTAGTTCTAAAATGAATGATATCCATAAGCCTATCACAAATTGGGGGGTGCCGGTGAGATGGCTCAGTGGCTTAAGCGCCTACCCGGCAAGCGCAAGGGCCCGAGTTCGACTCCCAGAACCCACATACGAAAAAGGGGCCGGTGACATCGCTCAGCTGCACGGGCGCCTGCTGGCGCGCGAGGTCCTGAGGTCGACCCCCCAGTACCCACACACAAAAAAAAAAAAAAAAAAAAAAAATTGGGAAAATTTTCAGTTGCATTTACATTTCTGTATTGAAGTTCAAAGGATATTAGAAAAGCATGGTAATGTCAGATATCACCCAAAGAACTCTGAGGTATGCAGCTGACATGGCAGTGAGCTCATGCAAATGAAATAACCTGGATGTTTACTAATGAAGGTTGATCTTTCTTCTTTTGGGGTTGACAGTCAGACTGGCCTAGAAGCTTCAGAACCTACAGTGGGACCCTACTCATTTACAAAGGATTAAAAAATGGGTTTGTGAGTCTCCCCAAGATAGGTGCATCTCACTCACCCCACAGTGTGCACTTTCTTCTTATTTTGTCCAGTCTTGGTCCCATTACAGGTACAACCCCATGGGGAACAAGATCTAAGATCATGTGTAGTACTTTGGTTCGCATCATGAGTTCCTTGGCATATACTTATATTATTAAGATCTAAGGGGGACGGTGGAAGAAATCTAAGCCAAGAAAGTTCCTTCAAGGCTAGAACTCATGTGTTTAGAAGTCCCCTTTCTCTTTACATTTGAGACGTAACAGGATTTTTGCTCTAGTGGCTATATAAATCTGTAAGGATTTTCATAAGCCCTCATCACCAGCAGCAACTCCCAAGTAGACCTGTATGCAAATAAGAGCTGTTCAGACCCAAGGGCAAAACTGAACACTGCAGAAATTCTAGAAATGATACTGACTTTTCTTTATTAATATCCTTTGCATCTCTGTAGGAAGTAATTTATTCTCTGGAGGTTTTTTTTTTTAATAAAGTACTTTATTTGCCAATTAAGAAAACAAAAAAATATGGCTTCACAGACAGTCTTTCTTTAGGAAGAGGGTAGAGAAGAGTGCAGAATTTTCATGGGAGTCCACACAATACAATAGCCCAGCCTTTCTGTTGCATATGAAACTTAGATGTGAAATGTGTGTCACCTGTAATAAAATCCACAAATGTATTTTATATGGAAGTAATTAAGTGCAAATGTGCAACAGCCACTTTTGTGTTTGTTTATTTCAAAATACCAGAGGTGATTAGGCCATATTATGAACTAATTACTTACTTTGTTTAAGTTGAAATGAGTTTTTGGGTTATACAAGGACCGAAAACAAGAACTCGTTAATTCATTCTGCACATCACTGAAAAGAACAAAACAAAGAAGTTAACGCCTTTATTTCATTATGTTACAACACACCAATATTTTAAACACTGATGAGGACCCAAGTGGTCAAAACATCTGTGTTTGGTAAGAAAATAAAACAAGTAAATTCTTTTTTCTTCATCATTTAGTCCTTTCATTGGTGTGCTGAAATTCAGAACAAATTACCGAAGCAATAAAATGGCATGTCTTTTTTAGTACATTTTCCTATGGAAAGTTTAAAAGACTCTTCAAACATACTTGAAAACAGTAAATAAATAACCTACAAAACTCAATATTTTCTTAAATCTGGAAGTAAACCACAGTCATTCTGGGGCTTGGGACTCTGTACACCAAGTTTCAGAACAGAGCATATTTTGGTATTTTGATGGTTGAGTTATAATCCCGTGAAAAAAGGGACCGATTGTGTGCGGTACGGACAGCTGCCTGGGGAAGTACAACTGAGCTACTAAAATAAAACTGGTGTTTACTCGTTAGTGCTGACCAGGAGACGTGAGACTCCGTAGATCTGTTCTGTGGACCATGAGAGGAGCTCTGTCAGCACTCGGGACTGATCCTCACCCGCCTCTGCATCTAGACTTGGCCCAAATCTAGAAAGGGAAAAACAATACAGCCAACACCAAAGCGAAACCCCAGAGGTCAGAAGCAAATTGAAGATGCTAGAGAACATTTATTATCCAAAGTTACTTGTTCTGATGTTTCTTCCTTCAGGTTCTAATTCTGCTTTTTAGTTTGTTTTTAAGGTATTGCTATAGAATTAAAATTATGGTATGTCTGACCACACTGACAGGTAGTGAGACTAAGTGTCCCAATTTATATTCTTATATGTTCATTTACAATATGATTCTTATTATCTGAAGCAAAATTCCGGCGCATGCTTGCCACCTAAACTACTGTATCCAACACATAGTTCTATCTCATATATTTTACAGAGGTAGTGGCTAAAGCTAGAGTACTGGTTAACTTGTCTCCCACCCCTCTAGGAGTTTGGGTGACTACAGAAGAAAACTTGTCTTTTCCCATATAAAAAATGAAGAAGAAAAAACCTTTAATTTTTATATCCTGGCTGAATATTGTGGGGATTTGATTAGCTATTTGTACAAACTTAAACTGAGGGAGTTCACTGAGGATTGTCTCTTTTTGGAAGAGGATACTGGGGACAGCACTGTGAGATGATCTGAGATAGTCAAACTCTTCTTGGAGCACAGCTAGTTACAGCAATGCCTTGGCCTCAATATGAGTGAGAACCGTGTTTAGAGTTATGTTGCCAGGGGCTCAGATGCATCAATAATAAGCCCTATGGTCTCTTTTGGAAGCTCTCCATTTTAACCTAAAGTAGCACCTTTGCCTATAAAATAAAGCTTTTCTCTCCCCCAAGACACTTATTCATTGAAAAAAAAATATTTATTAAGTAGGTACTCTGGGTGAAGCACTATTCTGGTCATCTGATTTGTATGGCAACCAAATGTATGATGTTAACCACATTAAACCCATGTTCTAACCAAGTTAACCAGCCAGACAAGACCCACAGTCAGAACTTTAGGTTTTAAAAGTTCTTCACTTTACAGGTGAATGCATTTCGAACTAGACAGTTTAGTTATTTTTCCCCATGCAACACATCTAATTTGGGCCAGGAGCCAGAACCAGAGCTCAAAGCTGCTGGTCCTCACCCTATAATGTATTCTAGCCAAGATGTGCCTCGTCATTGAGAATTTCTTCTGTAGGTCTAGACAATCATCCTTAACACTTTTATCTTCTTTCTTCTTTGGTACTGATTAGTCCCTTTAGTTCAGTCAATGATATAGTTTTGCCAAATCCAACAATGCCACGTCCCCAGGCTTTGTTTGCAGTTTTTATATAGGACATGTCCTTAAATAATAAAATAATTTCTGCTTAGAGAATTATTTCAGCCCTTAATGATATCAAACCATATTGATTCTTTTCATTGGTCAGTGATAGACACTGAGTGTCCTGTTTTCCAAGGGAATATTTATGAAAGCTGTGAGTTTTCAGCAAGAGGAATAGAAACCCATTATATCTGTGGCTAAAATCCTGAGAAAAAGAAAAGTTTGCAGAAATACACAAAAGAAAGGGAAGAGATCCCTGGAGAAAAAATTATGAGTTACTTTTAACTGAACTTTGAAAATACTCATAGCTCCCACTCACTTGTAAACATGTACAATAATTCTGAATGTATAAAAAATACCCAGCCCCATTTTACAATGATAGAAATTATTAAATAAGTATTTGGTAAGATATTCAAGGCTACAAATAATCTTGAAAGGTTTATTTTTATTATGAGGGACAGGAAGTTCCTAATATATTATCACAGCCTTTAGGTTAGCTTTCTTTGCATCACACAATCACCTACAACTGAATTTAAATTTTCTTCAAAATATAGGGAAACTAAACTCACTAGACTTAAATCACTCAAAGTCTGGGAAAGTGAACTCTGGATTTTTCTCTAATTGTTCCTCTTCTCCTCAGGCTTCTCCCCACCATCATATTCTCATGTTTCTTATTTCATTTCAACAACCCATTCCACATCAGAATTCCTAAGACATGACATGAACATCGTATTTATTCACCACTTAGATGTTACTTTTATTAAAATACATGTGTTCAGATTAGAAAACTAAGAATGACTCTTTAGTAGACAGAAAGAAGTTGCTATTATATACATTATAGTCTACAAAACTCTAGTAATCCATAACTTTATATATTCCTAGCTATATACCTTTTACCTTCTCTTTATCTGCTTGCTTTCTGCCCCCTTTTAATGAGAACTGGAAATGAGCTTTAATGTAAAGCTGAGGATGTACATTTGGCTTGCCAGCAAGAAGCCATAGCACACACAGTTAAGATACCAAGAGAAATGAAGAACAAGCTTCTGCAGGCTAAATTGGTCTTAAACTGTTAGTGTATCAGGCTACTGGCAAAAAGAGCAGCATTTGTGGTAGCAGCGCTTTGGAAGCAGATAATCCTGAGTTCAAACCCAGGTCTGCCACTTACCAGCTGTGTGACCTTGGGTAATTTACTTTTCTTCCCTAACCCTTATTTCTGTCACTTGTATCATGGAGATTATTTCCTCAGAGAGGCCAGGCATGGTGGCGCACACCTGTAATCCCAGCTCTCGGGAGGCCAGGCAGGGTACAAAGTGAGTTCAGGGCCAGGCTGAACTATACAGTGAAACCCTATCTCAAAAAGACAAAAAAAAAAAAAGAAAGAGAGAAAGAAAGAAAAAGAAATAGAAAAAGAAAGAAAGAAGGGGGTCAGTGAGATGGCTCAGCGGCGTAAGCGCCTGCCTTGCAAGCGCGAGGGCCCGAGTTCGACTCCTGGATCCCACATACGAAGAAGGGGCCGGTGATATCGCTCAGCAGCACGGGTGCCTGTTGGCGCGCGAGGTCCTGAGGTCGACCCCCGGTACCCACAAAAAAAAAAAAAAAAAAAAAAGGAAAAAAGAAAAAGAAAAGAAAAAGAAAAAAGTGTTAACATTGCCTCAGAGAAGGAAAGTCATGACGTGACTTAGATTGTATAACATGAATGACTGTAGATTTGAGAATTTGGACCTTCTGGCCCAAGCATGCCTAGTATCAATAGTACAATTGGCCCCTGCTTTCTTATGAGCATATGGCTATCAGAAAATCCCCACTAGGTCAGGCCCCTGGCCACAGGACCAGGAAAGTGTTATGTGAGACATGATTGTCCTTGTTGCTAACTTCAAGAATTAAAAGTTGTTTTCCTGCAGACACCCTAGTTTCTATTAAGAACCCTCTATGGATTTATTATCCATGAATTCAGCTAACTTTTGTTATACTGTTTCTGTCATTGACCTTTAATGAATTTTGTAAGTTTACTCCCTACTGTGTAAAGTAATTCTTTGCTTTGTTTTTTTGGGTGGGGGTGTTTTGTTTTGTTTTGTTTTGTTTTGTTTTGTTTTTGAGACAGGGTCTCGCTAGTTAGGCTGATCTTGAACTCACTATGTAGCCTAACTCATGGGTAGTCCTCTTGGCTCGGCCTTCCAAGTTCTGGGATTACAGGCGTGTGCGACCAAGCCCAGCTACTTTTTTTTTTAAGAGTAATAATATGACTTGTCATTTATTTATACTGAAATATGATAAGGAAATCCATCTTCACTTTCCCAGGCCTTTCAGTTCTTTGTAAGCATTTATCATATCCTTGCCTGGATTTGATCATTATAAATAGAAATCTTCATCTTGTATCATGACTAGTTTAATTGATTCCGAAGTTACTCTCATCCTTTTTTATTTATTTTTTGGACTACTCTATCCAGAAACTGTATCCCACACATGTGTTGTCATTATCATCTGCTAGAGTTGTTGTGATTTAACTCTCCCCTTTCTCTGTCAAAATTGCAGTCTAAGTATGTGCTGGGCTCAAAACAGACTGATCTTAATGTGAATGCAGTTGTATCTGAGCCAAGGTTCAGCTCAGAGACAGCTGGCAAAGTGTTCAACAAACTGGACCAAAGAGAAAGAATCGTAACAAAAAACATGATTCTGTCTGTAGCAAAGCAAAAAACTTGCCTTAAGGAAAAGTACAAGACTGAAATTTTTTTCATTTGGAAGAGCTTAAAAATGAGGTTCTGGGTAGTGCTCTTAGCTCATTCCATTACAACTGGAGCTCTGGAGTGCCCAGAACCAAGCCCAAGCTGGGCTGGCTGATCTGCACTACAGTGAGAGGCTGGGGCTCCCATTTTGACAGCGTGGAAGAAATCTGACTAAAGAGCCCCAAACTGCTTGCCTCCATATTACCATCTAGCTAAGAAGTCATATTTGAACTTTAAGTGACTCATTGTGAGTGGGTGGCAACTACTGTGGAGGCAATCTGTGAACCCCAGGTCAACATCCCAGTGAGAAATCCTTTCAGGTAGTGAACGGTACAACCAGTGAGTGCTGAGACAGGAGACCCTTGTGCTTCTGGACTTCGTCAGAACATTTCCTGCTTTGTTTTCAGTCTTGCTTATGAGGATCTTTGGCACATTGGGCTGAACTTGGCACCTACATCTTCAGAAAATAAGTATCATACATTTGTACAGGGCTTTGTAGAACACTTTTATTACATAGAATGTCTCCCTTGATCCTCACAATTCTATGGGAACGGTTCATGGTCCCATTTCATGGATGAGTAAAACTGATTCAGTTACTTGTTCAAGTGCAGCTCTAAGTTGTAGGGCAGACACTGGTCTTTTGATACTAAGTCTTATGTCCTTCCTTGTAGCCACCATGCCGATAATGAAGTCATTTCCAGCCATTATCCTAAAATATACCTTCATTCATTTTCCCAAAATGTATTGTATTATACTTGTTTGTACCTAAGTTGATCTGACCTGTTCTGGAGGACAGCAAGGCTCATGAGATCATCCTGCAAACTTGGCCTTTTTGTATCCAGAATACTAATAACACAAAGATTTCCCTGTATTCACAACCTCCATATCATGTGGAGAATGTTCTATAAGCCTGTCACCAACCTTGTGTCTGGACATTCGGTCAAAAAAGGGTCATTTATCCTGACCTTTTCTTCTTTTTCTGAACTTCCCTTCCATATTAAAATAATCCTCCCACTCCATAATTCAAATACACTTCCATATTATTTTAATAAACTTTCTGGCATCAATAATACCATATGTCTTTCTGTACCCTTCCCTTCCTCCAGAAGGGATTCTAGGAAGTTGTGAAAAGCCTTTGCAAGGTAGATAATGGGTGAAGATCATTGCATTTCAGCTCCCTGATCCATTACACTCCTGCCTTTCACCAGAACGCAGACCTCTGTGGGGCTTTTTTTTTCCTAACAGAATAAATTAAATATGAAAGAGAAGGACTAATGTAATTCAAATAAACATGTTAATGACCCTATTTTTCCATTTGGTAACTAGACCGGATGTGGTGGAATGCCAGTTTTACTGAGCCTGTAATTTAAAACTTTCAACAAGGACACTTTTTTTCCCTTTTATTTCCATCCTCTACTCCCACCCCTTTTATTCTTACAGATACTCCTTACTGTCCAGTTAGTTTTGGAACATGAAAACTGTCCTCACTGCTGCCTGGAGTCATAGGGGACCTGGGGGTTATCTCTGCTGATGGCTTACTCTGAGTCTCTGGTTTGACTGGAGATTACCCTGCCAGAACTCTTAGGAAAGGAGGTGACTAATGTGTTACGCACCTCCTCTATGGTCTTTCACCCCCAACCTTTTTTTTTACATATTTTTGGTGCTTTATGTGTGCATGCTTGCTGCTCTAGGTACTACAACATTCAGATGTGGGAATAAAAGAGCTCTTAGTTTGCTTTTAACACTTAAATAGCCACTCATTCCAGCTACATTTTTTGTAAGTGTCAAAGCCATGCCTTATGAGCTTGTTATCACACAAATTGAAACTCTTAACTAATTTAGGTGCCCCCCCAGTGCGCCCTGGCCCTCCACCCCCCTGCACTGTCTCTCCTCCATAAAATGGGCTGCTTAATCCAAAGCCCGAAACCCTTCCTCTCCTCCAGGCCACAGATCTGCCATCTGTCTGCTACGTTCACCATTTGTGAGCTCCAGAGCCTGATTTTCCTCCAAACTGTGCACGTTTAATCTTTAACTTCTCCACCCCCACAATGTGATGTCCTTTTGGCGTTTACCTGCTAGAACTTGTTTCTTTTACTTTGGTCACTTTCCAGTGTTCGAATGAAAACTTTTTGATATATACATTTCGGGTTTTTTTTTCCCCCATTTTACATTGGAGGGAGGAGTGAAGGGGAGAGGGGGCTCTGGCCCTGTTACTTCCTGTTTGTTTTTGTTCTGGAGAATGCAGACCATCTGTGTCTCTCAGAAGCTTTTCTTCTACAGCCACGGTGCTGATTCTGATACAGTAATTATTTTAGTTTTTCTCATTTCTCTTTTATTTCCTATTCTTCCTCCAAAAACTCCTAAACCCCTCATTAAATCTTTCTTCCTGAAATTTCTTATCTTAATAGTACCTCTATCCCCATTAAGGCCAGGATACAAATTAAGGAAATGGTAATGGGAGAGAGGAACACCAAGAAAGGGAAGCAAAGAGTGCTGAGTAAATGAGGGAGAAAAAAAATTTAGAATCACTTTTTTAAATGGAGTTCGCTAGTTCTCAGACCCAATTCCTATGCCCTTCAATACACTGCTTGATGATAGCCTTGCTTGTGGGATAAGCTTTTTCCTTTCTTCTGAAGAAATACCTGTGGACGTTGGATCGCTCTAAAAAAGGTGTGACAAAGTTCTTCTCTAGTTTATTTTTCCAGCCACATTGACTTTGTTTAAGGTTGCGCTTTCCTTACACTAATCAAGATGGTTATTTGCCAGAACTTTTAGAGATATTTTACTTTCATTTTTCTGTGGGCTGTCTGGTGAATCCCAAAGTATAGTCACCCTATAAAAGTCCATTATTTTCTCTGTTTTTTCCGCAGTTTCACCAAACAAGGCCTTGAAACAGCTCAATCTCCTTTTAGTAGATGACTCTGACTCTGTAACTTACGACAATTTCACTTTGTTACAATGCTAATTAAATAGGCTGGTCTCTAAGGCGCACCTTCATTTTATACGTCATTGCAATTTAGGACACAATATTTCTTCCACCAGTGTTTAAACACAAAAATCAAAGGACTTTGTTTTTTTCTTTAATTCTTAAGGTCAGAATTAATAGCTAAATGAATTCCAGGCTTCAAACTCCTACAATTAATTTCAGCCAGTTCCACTGTGGAGTGTACTGTAAGTATCCACTGGTGAGTGCTGAGTACCTGTGGGCTTCATGGAGTGCCAAAGGGTGCAGACCTGTGGGCATTTTGGAGCTCTTGCCTTTGGTGTCCCACCTCTCTCCCTCAGCAGCTTCTGCTTGTTCCAGTTGTAGTGCCTTCAGCCACACACATACCATTTAATCAGTGGTGTATTAAAATGGACCCGGTGCAGTCAGCAATAGCTAGGCCAAAATCGATTGGCTATTTTTAAAAGGAGAAAAGAGGATAGAAAATTGCTCTTTTAATCTAGGTAAATCAAATCGTGCCTGCTTGCTTTCCACCTGTAGCTTAGTGTCGGCAAGAGCATTCTGATTGATGATAGTGTTTCTTTGTGCTCCTTTATTCATGATGCTTATCCACTTGGGGTAGAAGCACCAGGGTGGCTTCAGAACTGAGTTTTCACATTCACATGAGAAAGCTTGTGCCTTTTTCTCTCAGGGAAAAAAATCTCCCCTCTTTGCCTTCTCTTAGAAGATTTGAATGAAAGCAGAATACAGTCAGCCTTTTCTGCCTTTTTGTTTTTTCCCTGCCATGAAATCGTATCTGCCTGTGACATCACAGTGTGCTGCTTTGGGAGCCTGTGACGGACGAAGGCAGGGACCTTAATTGGGTTAACAGAGCACACTAGGGGCTCTGGGCAGAGGAGCGCTGCTCTCCCACTAGGCAGTGGTCTGCTCCCGGCAACAGGAAAGAAGTAGAGACCGGCTTTGGAGGAGCTCCTTATCTCAGGCATTTTTAACTCCCAAGGCTTCTTTTCCTTTGATATGTTACCAACAAATGTAATTAATTTTTAAAGGAAAAATGTATATTGTACTTTGTTTTTAATCTGCAAGAAAATGTGTGTAGGGAATGTGCTGGCAGGTTTGTTCTATAGCATTGATTTGTGACCAACAAAGGAAATGTCTACTTATGAGACACAAATCAATGCATCCAGACTGCGAAGTGCAAACAGAGATGTGAGAAAATTATTCAATCGTTAGTCTTCTATGGAATTTAAAAACATGCAGTCTTTCAATTGTTCCAGTACTTTTATTTAAAAAAAAAATAAAATAAATAGCAAAAAGGGAGTGCCTGAGGACTGGTTCTAATTTCATCAGAGTTCTCTCACGATTGTGGAAATGGCAGGTAAGGTTATAAGATATCTAAAAGATTAGTGATGTTGTGAACGAATTTCAGAACTTGTTAACCATGTCCTCAGAGGCTGTTAATATCTGAGTTGTGGGAAACTGGTAGAACAGTTTGTGTCTGAACTTCTGCTTTAGTCTGCGGTAACCTTGGCTGCTGTTAAAACTGACAGTTTCTCGCAAACTCTTTATCCAAAAATAATCCATGAAAAGGTAGGCCTCACCTTTGCATAATATTGTTTACCATAACGGCAAGTTACAGAAATTAACAAATAAATAAGTAAAATATAACTCCATGAAGCTAAAAGTATTTATTTTGTAAAACTTCACCAGTTTGGACAAACTGAGAAAGAGACAACTTAATCTATATTAGCTGAAAGTGTGAATCATGGAATACTGTTACGTAGTCTGAACTGATATTTCAAAGTGTTAACAAGAATTTCTTGAGCATTAACTCCAAAACAAGTAAGTACTGTCACCAGCTTATCAGATATGTGAATGTTAAAATATTTAAAGAACGTTTCCCCTCTGACAAATTACATATGTTTCCTTCCTCTTCCTCTCTTCAGTAATCATTTAACCTTAAGTATTAGTTTGCTTAGAAATACTATTTGCAGAGACCATGAAAAGGTAAATTTCAATATGATCCCTTATCCTAATTATCACAGATTGTGAATTATGCTAATTTCCCCTTGGGGGAATGGGAGAAAAGATAATCAGATGTTACTTCTCTGAACACTTAATATAAATAGCCTCACAAAAAAATTTTTTTATATTCTCCCAGTGTCCAGTAAAGCCAGAGTCCTATTCAAAGTGTAGGGGAAAAAATAGAAGTCTAGAGAAATTTTTTAATTTGTCTACCACATACTTTTGCAGAACCAAAGTTCCAGTAATAAAGTTAATTACCAAAACTCCCTCACGTTATCCTAAAAAATGCACTTTTGCTTCTCAGTGTTGTCATGTTACATTGCCTGAAGAAACCAAGGGACTGAAGCGTAATGAATCAGTGACCTACCAAGTGAAATAATCGAGAATGGATTTCTGGGCAATCCCTTTTAAAATGAATACTCTTGCAATAAAAGTGCATAAATGTCTCATTCTGTGTAACACAATCACACCTCAAAGTCTGATTCTGGCAGTTTAGACCTCTGAATTACTACTCTGGAGAAGAAATAAATCAAGACCTTCAAGTGTCCAAATGAGTATTCCCAAGCATCCAACCGAACCTCCTTTCAAGCAGTAGTGTCTCTATAGCTCTCATATATCTCATTTTCCAATCTAAAGCAGATTAGAAAATGCATTTAGCATAGAAATTTGAAAGGAGATGACCCTGAAGCACAGTGACACCAGTTAGCTATGGCAGTGGATAGTGGGCACCATGTAGCTTAGTCTGTGGTCACTAGATGGGGTGGTAAGAGCGAAGACTGATTCTCAAGAGAAATAAGAAAAGTGTGTTTCTGCAAAAAAAGGAACAATGAACAGTCACAAGGATGACCCTGTATCATGATAACAAAATTAAATTAGATCAGCATACTCTGAAAACTGGGATATATATATAAAAGGGTATCTATTTAAAAACTGTAGAATATATATGTGGAACATTTTGTGCCTCAGTATAGCTTTGTTTATTTATTTTTGGTCTTTTTATAATTTGGAAGAAATTAAGGATGGTTTTGTAATGACACTGTAAGCCAATCTAGTCAAAACTACTCAGGATAAACACCTTGGAAGGCTATTTATTCTTGAATGCTTTGTTTTAAGTCCAGCTCTCTTAAAATAAAGATGCTCTTTTTCATTGATCTGAGTTATATAATGTATGTTGTCATCTGGAGTAAGGCAAAGCTGCTCATATTTAGCTTGTTTACTTTGTTAATGCATCTTATAAGTGACCAAAAACATGGTACAGGAAGCTGTTTGTGTGTTCTTTCATTGCTTATGCGACTTCAAGCAGAAAATGTTCTTGAGACCAGATGGTAAAGAACAGTCAATTGGAAGTTCTATTCTACAGATGTATTGATGTTTCATGTCTTCTTAAAGCCAGTTCAAATACACTTGTAAATTCAAGTCTTAATTTTAGTAACCCTTTCACTTCTCCTAGATCATATTTCAGTTGACAAGGAGAAAGGGCTACAATATTGAATTTACAGGTTCTCTGAAGCCAGTTGTGCCATGGACAGCAATGTTGTGGCCATGTAATCCAGCCAGATAAAGTTATGTTGTGTGTGCTTTTGGACATATGGGGTCCAAATGACTGTGCTAGAATGGCAGCTATGTGTTTATAGTACCAAACGTATCTTAAACTCTTTCTAATAGTGTGCGTTCTTAGGACAATGTAAAAGAAGTAACATTTACCCAGAGTTTCAACTTGGCACATAGGATTTGTTGTGTTTTTTTTTTTTTTTTTTTTTTTTGTAATCTGCTCAGCAATTTGGAAGTTTGCTTGGAACACAGATGATTAAAGATAAAAAGCTGTTTTTCAAAAAAATCTCTCTAGTAAGTAAAAATGAAGATACTATATCTGAATGAATGTGAAAAGTTGTCCCCTTGTATATTTTTAAATCTTCCCAAACTATCCCCAGTTCCCAGCCAAATGTAGCCTACCCAGATTGTCTTTAGGAAAGTAGCAATTCACAGAGATTTGCAGTTAGCAGCATATCAAACTGCACTTTCTCTCTTCAATTCCTGCTCACAGCTCCACCATTTTAGAATATGGTGAGATATGCCAGAGCCCTACCATCTGTTTAATGGGCTAATTATGTTTACCACATGCCTACTTCACAGGAATACCATGAATGAGGTTGCCAAACATCATACAAATGTATATGTTTGTATATATTGATGTATAAATATACACATAAATAAAATTGTATACGTATATAACAGCATCCAGTATTTCTGAGCTTCTTCCCATCTTCTACTACCAGGATATTTCTTAGCCCCTCACTTAAGCTTGTCTGGGCATTTGTCAGAGTTTGTGATAATGTGTGGCAGGACAGTAAAAATGAGAGGGACATTAGTTGAAGGACTGAGAGGGGGTAAAATTGAAATTCAACACACATACATCTGTCTGTACCTATTTTAGCTGTACACCATATTTCTCTGACTAAATTCTTGACATTTTTACCTTCATAATTAAAAGTCAAACTTTATGTGATACTGTATGTTGCTTTATCTAATGCCTTAACTCCTTCTTTTAACAGATAGTACCTCTTTTTCTTTATTAAAAAAAAAAGTCAGACCATTCTAAACAACCACTTCAGTACAAGGCTGCAGCTTTTCTGTACAAGAATACAGCTCTTCTCCTATGTTACCACAGCTTCTACATTGGGCCTGTTCTTAAAACTAACATTTTTCCTTTTACAAAAACCTCGCAACCCTTGCTGATATTTCTCATGATCTCTGAACACTTCCTAGATATGTGATCTCAGTGACTCCAGTTATTACAAGAACTAATTATCACTTGGCATCCATGAAAATTATCAATGGGTCCCAGGTTGGGCCAAACTGAGTTGCTTCTTGGAAATGAGACTTAAACTGTGTGTGTTCAGATAGCTTTAAGCAGTAAAGGGTGGAAAAAAGAGGGCATTTTAGGTGAAAGAAATTAAACTGCAAAAGAGCAGGGCAGAGCTGTAGTATTCTGTACCTATGAGGAAGTCATGGGTAACCAGTCTGCCTGATCAGGATATGATATAAGCTGCAGGTATTGGATGTTCTGTGTGGATCCTTTGTCTACATAAACCTAGCTCTGCAGACTCTGGGCCTTGTTAGGTTTGAGGGTGTATTGGCCTGACAGCAATCTGGAGAAATAGCCATGTCTGCACACCAGACTGTAAACTCAGTATGTAACTTTTTTTTTAAATGAAAAACAATAGCAACATATGAAGCTATCATTGGTACAACATTTTATTTAGTCTTTTCTAAGATACCAGGGTATTTTTAAAAGCTTTTTCCCCCTGATCATTAGGATGTTTTCTTATACTGCTTTAATTGAAGCAAATTATTCAAGCAGGGCTGTTTTGTTTTATTTGTTTGTTTTGTTTTTGAAGCTTTATGCTTACCAGAGATTTTATAAACAAGTTGAAAGAGAAGAAATAGCCAGTCTGTAAATAACCCAATCAAATAAACTTACATGAGCATGGGTGCGGGCCTTGTGGGAGGGGGAAGAATCTGCATCAGTGCCAAAAGGATTGTGTTTTTATCTTAGCGTAAGTCTAATTAGAGAAGATACATTGATGTATTAAAAAATAGAGAATTATTCCTATTATTTCCCATATATACAAGGAAAAATCACCTGAATACTTGCAGTGGGACTTCTTCAACCCAAAAACCTAATACCCAATGCAAACCACATAGACACAGATCAGAAGAAAGCAAGCTCTTACCAAAACAAGAGGAAGGGGGACTTACTCTTTCTGACTTTAGAATCATCAAATTTTATCACTGGAAAGAATCTTAAAAACCATGTAATCCAACATGCACACTTTATGTATGAGAATGGATGAGTTTTGTGACTTGCACAAGGTCTTACAACAATTTATAGATATAGATGGAGATGCAGATAGTTGAATGGCTTTCAGTCAACTATAATTTCTGCAGCTTCTCTGTAATCATTTTAGAGAATTCTACATTTCCATATCCCACCAACATTGCTTTTTATATCTTGATTATCAACTGGTTTCTCAATTAATTGCCTGCAAGTTTATTTTATAATAATAAATTGCCGAATTCCTATAAATGATTCTAAAAATTAAGATGGGTTCTCAGAAGTATCCTGAGTATTCTACAAATAAAAAGAACATTTATGTCTCCTTTTTATATGAATCTTGTAGTACCTATAAAGATGGACTAATCATATATATTTCAGGTTTCTAGAGTTTCAAACATTTGTTGGAACATACAAATAGGTAAGACCAGAGCTGCTCGTTTGCCTCCTGAGTTATCCCGAGATGTTTTTAAACTGCTGTGCCTTTGTACAGAAGTCATTCCCTCTACCATCAATTTCACTGCTTTCCTGCTTTCATCAGGACGGCCAGTTACTGCAGACTGATTGCCTATCAGGTTCAAAAACAGCTGTGCTCATTGTTTTGCTGATATTTTGTTCAGTGTCAGAGGAGAAAGAACATGGTGAGAGTCTGGCACAGCACAACTCCCTTTTGTGAAGGAAGAGTCCATCACTGACAATAGATTCAGTAAGTATTTATTGAAAGGGGCAGAAAAACATATCCAAAAATCTCTGGATCATTTGAAAAAATTAACTCCAAGCTTCTGATACAATGTTGTGTGGTTGTTATACCACATATGGTTATTATGATCTACTTGTCAGCAACAATCCAGAAATACTCTTGTTGTGATGTGAAATAAAATAGTAATACATTTTTACATCTTAAATGTAAAAGATGTAGGTGTTTGGCTCGAATGCCAAACACACCACTGTGCAGGAACTGGCTGACATAGCATTCTGAAATTTTCTTAGGTAAGAATAATTACCTCCCAGATACATAGAGTAAGTGTGATTTAGGCCAAAAGAAGGGGCAAAGGTAAATCTCCTGCTTTTCCATAAGTGGGAACCATTTGGCAATATATTCATAGTAGCTAGAAGGAATAGCCTTTTGTGAAGAAAACCATGGTGTCTCAGTACTGTTTTTATTAAAACATGAAGTCCACCAGCTAAGAACAATTTAATTCACACAGCACATGAAATAAACAGAAGAGTCTGGTCCCACCAGCTGTGTCCCACCACTATGATCCTGTTGTGACCTAGAGTGATTTAGTGGTCAAATCATTGCCATTTGGATTAAAAAAAAAAAAAAAAAAAAAAAACTAGAGCTCATTTCCTCTAGAAGCCATGTCCATATGCCATGTAGCAAAATGAACAGTAATAGAGACTTTATGATTAAACTCAGCCAACTTTTCAGGTAGGGATAATGGGACATTAGTATCTTTCCTTCCCCTTCCTTCCTCTCCTTTTTCTCCTTTTTTTTTTTTTCCCTTCTGTGTCCTGACTCAACTAAAACCTTTTTGGCTTACAGATTTGGAGAGTGTTCCAAAAGGAAATACTCCAAAAGGAAATAGGCAGAGTAAATCTTCTTTTGGGGGAACACACAACCATTTTGACAGATAACTATCTCATCATGATTTTTAAATCTGTAAAAAACTGAGGAGCAAGTGGAATAGCCAGGTGCTGGTCCTCCAAGTGGAGGTGTCCTGGGACAGTCTGGTTTGAACTCGTCCAGTCCACTGTTTCACATTACTGAACAATCAGAACAGAGAGGAGAGTCTTCCTTCTGTGTTCCTAGCCGAGATGAGTGGCAGGATGTAACCTCTGTCCGTAATTTTCCACCGTCTTCCCCCAATCCAGTTTACATGATATCTAGGGCTATGTGGCTCCTGGGAATGCACACTCAAAAAAAATATGGGGGCCAGGAATTTAGCTCAGTGGCACAGCGCCTGCCTGGCAAGCGTGAAGTCCTGAGTTCAATTTCCGGTACCCACCCCCCCAAATATATATAGTACAGTATTACATTAACTTTTCTTAGGATGGGCAAAATGAGGTAGTGAAGAAATAGAGATGTATGTGTTATAAATTTGTAATTGTCTTCCTCATAAACTTTTAAACCTTCTCTCTCAACCAAATGAATGATTTAAAGAAAAACTTATCTTTGTAACTTTTTAAAGTCATTTTTCAGCCTCTCCTATTCTTCTCCTTTTAGTAATCACCTTAACAGGTGGCTGAGTGGGCATCATGTATGAAAAAAATCTCATCATATATGACAAGCCAGAGAGTATGCTCATGGGAAAAATATAAGTTTACAAATGCATAGTTATCTTCCTCAAAGAAAAGTGGCTCAGGTAACAGTGCCCAACAATGTGTAGCCTGCATGTGGGACACTGCACTGTGTTTGCAGTTGCCTTTCATTCTCTAGAATTTTATGCAATGACTATAGCCGAGGACCTTTGGAATATACTCTGTCATCAAACAAACAGGAGAAGAGAGAAAAATCCTTTGAAAATTAAATCTAGGTAGTGTAAGCTAGCAGCCAATCCAGTAAAATAACCACCCCTCTGTCTTTTGGGTTTGGAGTTTTCATACAAAATAGAGTACTGTATTAGAAAATATGTCTGTTTCAAGTACACTCTGGGAGGCTGAAGCAGAAGGATTGCGAGTTTGAGCCCAGTCTGGGCAACTTAGCAACTTAGTGAGCTCCTGTCTCAAAATTAAAATTTATAAAAGGGCTGGCAGTGTACCTCAGTGCAGAGACCCTAGGTTCAATTACCCATACCAACACCAGGAAGGAAGGAAGGAAGGAAGGAAGAAAAGGAAGGAATGGAAGGAAGGAAGGAAGGATTTGTTTCTTACAATTCACTGAACTAGCTGAGTGTATGGATCATCAGATCCCATGATGCACGATTAATCAATATACTTTAAAATAAAAAAAAATCATTTGTGTTGTCCTTTTCTCAGTCTGCCTCCTCTCTGTGTATCTTACTCTGTACTGAAGGCTTGAGAGTTGTGTGTGTGTGTGTGTGTGTGTGTGTGTGTGTGTGTGTGTGTGTGTGTCTGGGAGGTAGACAGATTCCCTACCTGGAAATGGCTTGCTATTATTAGACATTCAGTTACCAGGGGTTATGTAAGACAATTGAAGCTCTGTTTTTTAACAGAGACATGATTCATGCTGCTTGTAGTAACAGTAACCACCTCCAAATGAGACAGAAACCAGACACAGACAAAGGCTGGAGAAATCAATGCTGACTCGGTACAGCCATTCTCCTGATATCCTCTGCCTTCCAGTCAGAGCACTTAGGGTATCTGGAGAGGAGACTCCTGCTAATTCTGGATCTTTTCGGTCTCCTGGGGCTGCCAGGTGAAATCATGTGGGCCGAAGCTGTGTACAGGAGAAAGCTGGGCCTCAGGAGCAGTGACGTCTGACCTCCTTCCAGAGGCTCTCTCCTATGTCCAGACACACCTGGAAGAACAGTAATTGTTACCTGTGCTGTGGCTCAGGATTCTCTGTGGCTTTCACTCAGAGAGGCTGCAACTTGAGTGTTGGCGCACTCATTCAAGTAACTTTTCTCAAGTGATGCTTTGCAGCGTGCAGGAGGGGAGAGGAGGGGGAGGGATTTGAACAGGTGCCAGTGCTTTATTACAGCTTCTTCCAAAACCCCGATGGAAGTGAAGGGACTGTCAGCTCCCACACACGGTGCAGAGCCTCTCCCGATTCTTCCTGACTCAGTATTCCACAGAACTCAAAGCACTTGCGCGTGCATCAGCCTCACAACTTCATGAGACAAGCTAAGCACACATGTTGATAAGTGCCATTTTATAGCTAAGAAATTTTACAATTTAGACTGCCCTCTCCTCCCCTCCACCCACCCCAGACTCCAAACTTCTCTTCTGTGTAATTTCTGATAAGAACTCATTTTTAAAGAGTATTTGTGAAAGTATCACAAAACCTTTCATGTGTCTAAACCAATGTGAAACATTGCCAACTGTGTCTCCCTACCCCCAACAAGGATGACATCCTGAAAGAGATACAGAGATCTCAGGCCTCACCCAGAACAGAAAAGTAAACAATTTTTACTATGAAAAGAAGTTCAAATACTTTATGGCAGAAACTGCCTACAGCTTTCAGAAAATAGCAGTCTTACCCTAGTAGCCTGTTATACACCAATAGGCAGTCCACCTTCATTTGCACTCTCAAATAAGTATATCATCCAGAATAACATATGCCAGAAAAATATCTAAGCCATTTAACTTCCCAAAGCCAGTAAAACTTTCAGTTTTTAAAATATTTACTAATGATTGCTACTAATAATCAATATTCTGATGTGTTACATATTTTAACTAAGGACTGACAGAATTTTCTATTTATGAATTTTTGCTGTTATCCTACTGTTTCACATGTTATATAATACAATCTATACCTCTTTCAAGGTAAACATAAGCAAACATTCTCATTTATAAAATAATTTTTAGTTAAATCTTTGGCTTATATGCTACTTTTTATGCAGGGCAGTAGTAAAGTACTTCACAGATGATGGTTCATTGAACTGTGTTTTCTCTTCTGCTAAAATTTAAAAGCCATTTGTTCCTGCAGTTTGAAGGAAGAGAGCTATGCTCTTTTCTCTCACATAATAAAACTCCCTGGCCAGGCATCAAGAGACTAAATTTCTAGTCCTAACTTCACTACAGACTCACTCTTAGGGAACCTATGAGTCCCGACTTCAGATAACATCTAACCCTAAAACTCAAAGCCCCTTAGAATCTAGTGATCACACACTCACCTGATAAAAGCTGCTCTGTGCTCTGATGTGCTGAGGCAGGAAAAGAGTTTCACAGGGAAGATGGAATTCATTGTTGGGGGTTTGTGTTGTGCAAGCAGCTAGCAAGCTTTGACTTACACAACATAATGTGTCCCCAGGCTGACCCAAAGAGAGATTGGGACACAGGTGGGAGGCATTAGCAGACCCAACACATACTGTAGGTATTTGCTACACAGCCTGTATACCAGACACGTTAGTAAGCAATCGATCCTCAGGTGAGACTGCTTCTGACTTCCTTGTATAGGAAAATAGCCTTTCTTTTTCATCAAGTTACTATGATATAATGATCACAGGTAGTAATTTTATCATGGGGCAGAGGCATTTGTTCCAGCAGTACCTTTCATGGATCCTTTGACATTCCAAGATTATTTTATCCTTCTGCCTACCTGGTGTCAATTAATATAGATTCTTATTTTTACCTGAGAGCAGAGCTGCCTTTGTTCTCCTAGGTCTATCATTTATCCAAAGCTTTAGACACACATGGTATCATTTGTGGGGGAGAGGATAATGATGGTGGGTAGGTTTCTTCCCAATGCCACAATGGTGCATTCCACCTGAGCCTTTGACATCCTAAACTTTCCCCCACAGAAACCACATTTTCATCTATCAGGCCACAGTGTCTATAGTTCTGTCTCTAGTAACCAGTGGCATGATTATGGATAGCATCCTACCACACTAAAGGCCTACACTAGATGCTTGTACTTCGGTGATTATAAGACAAGGTCTATGCCCTAGTAGATTTACACTCACAATGATACAGAAAACAGGCATTAAAGCACAGTGTTACCATGTATCTAAGTGCTAAATGAGTAGCACTTAGATATGCACCATGGCAGTCTTCACGAGGAAAAGTTTCATTAGGAATACATTACCACATATGGACCCTGAAGAAGAAAGGTCTAGATAAGAAAAAGTAATAAAGGTATTCCATCATGACCTCAGATGTGCAAATATGCTTAGTATTTCTGACACCCTATGAATTCACTGGTTTAGACCAAATGGAGCATTGATGGAAAGAAATCTGAAAGGGCTTATATGATACAAATTTAGTGAATTTGTATGGCCAGGTTAAGGAATTTAGAACCAGAGGACATCCCATTAAAGCATCTTTTCTCTAAATGTGTCCTGAAGTTAATAAATATTCCATTGAAAAGGAGGTAGAAGGGAATATGCAATCCAGTAAGCTTGCACAAAGATGGAGTCTTTGGCACCTTTAATATTTTTATGTGCGTCATAAATTTTTAAGAGGGATACATAGTATGTTTCCTAACTTTATTTGACCAAGGAACTTTTTGTGAAATATAGTTTGAAGTTCTAGTATCCTGTAAAGCTCATTTTGAAATATATCACCTGAAAGGATTTTGAAGGGCAGGAATTGAAGACAGGACAAAAAAACTATGTTGTGATGATTAACCTAGTACAGTTGGGGATGGTTTTGCCATCAATTGCAGAGAAGGTATCACTGCTGAAACCAAAGGGAAGAAAAAAGATCAAAAGTACAGGAAGATAACCTCTGAGAAAAGAAAAGAATAAGAAAAAGATGTAGATCTTGGGGGAAACAAAATAATGAAATTCAGAGACACTAAAGGAGGAAATGAGAGCCTATAAGCATACCACAGTAAGTGGCATAGATTCTCCTATTAAAGTAGGAGGCAAGCCTGTCATCTGAAAAAGAAAATAGAAAATGGGACTTGATAAAAATGGAACATACTAAGAAAAATTACCATAGGCTTGCGCTTGGAAACAATGGGCAGAAATGACAGTCCAGATAGCCTGTATGCACTGGTTTTGTACTGATAGTAGAGCGAATGCTGAATGATAATCTGGATTGATGGTTGAAGATATTAAGAAGAAGCCCTGCACTTAGGGGAGTGGGATCTGAAGGGTAATTGAGGACAGTAACAGATGGTTGATTGTGAGGTAAAATCAGACTGGACAAAGACATCTGATAAAGCTAGCTGGGACCGGGCCGGTGAGATGGCTCAGCGGCATAAGCGCCTGCCTTGCAAGCGCGAGGGCCCGAGTTCGACTCCCGGATCCCACATACGAAAAAGGGGCCGGTGATATCGCTCAGCGGCTCGGGTGCCTGTTGGCGTGCGAGGTCCTGAGGTTGACCCCCCGGTACCCACAAAAAAAAAAAAAAAAAAAAGCTAGCTGGGACCTACTAAGGGACTGGTTAAAAAGAGCAGGCTCCTTAGGCATAAGGGAAGGTGAGTTTAGAAGCTAGGTTTGGAACACTTAAGGTCAAAGGTGAGGCCTCAAGAAGAACGAGGAGAAGGGCTAAGTAGCAGCTGAAGAAAAAGGGTGATGAAGGTCTGCTGGGGTTTTCATATCAAATTATTAATCATTGTATAGGGAAAACATGAATCAAGTGTAAGTTTAAGAAAGTGCAAAAAGAAAAAAACTCTAAAAGGATTAGAGGGTCTTGATGGAGAATCTAGAATAACCCTATGGCAAGGACCTTAAATGAAGAGGAATGTAATGAAGGCAGGAGATCAGTGGGTTAGTGATTGCAAGTGAGGTATAGGTTAAGCCCTAGATCATTGTGATTAAAACCTGGCTTTAAACTTTGCTTTACTGCCCCATGGTTTCATGACCTATGGCAAGTAACTACCTTTCCTAAACAGTTCCAGCTTCCCCATCTATACAGTTCCTCATTATGATTACTTCAAATGGTAATCCTAAGAAAGTAATGAATGAAAAGGCAAATGCCTGCTACATAGTAAGCATTTAGTTAATGGTAGTCAAAATTGCTACACAGCTGATGGGAACAAGAAAAGGGACGTGATGTTCACTTTTGAGTGTTTTATGTAGGGCAATGCCATTGTGATGTTTCTTGGTACCTGTTTTTCCATTTAGCCACAAACTGTAATGGTTAGTTAAGAAACATACTCAGTGCAAGGAGCAAAGTATAGAAAAGTCTGATAATATCAAATAATATGCTGTGCTATAAATCATGCTCCTGTTAGAATCTTCACTACTGAGTTTAAAGTGACCTTATAACTAGGACCTGTGGCAGGCTTTCTGGAAAGGAAGAGTTCAGTGTAAAATGACTTAGAGGAAGGTGAGGTCCCATCACCAGGTGTTCGTTAAACCAGAAAATCATCATGGCATTTTATATTACCTGATCCCAAAGATCTCTTACTTTAAACAAGAATCAACTGTACCTGAAACGCTAAGGCTCTGGGGATGTGCAACTCTTATTAGCAAGAGTTGGTGAATTGTCAAAAAAGAATCAAGAGGTCTCTGTGGAGAAAATTAACATAGATTTATTGTGACAAACAGTAGGACTGTGATTTCACTTTCTGTTGGCAGGGCCATCCCAGGGGTCTTCAAGCCAGCAAAGGTATTTCTTCTGGACATGGGTATTAGCCAGTGGTTAATTAAGGAACTAAAATGCAAAAAGTGAAACAGCATAGGAAAGCTGAAAACAAGGTTCCTGATTAGTTTGTCTGGCCATGATGCTTTTGGAACCTTGTTGGTTAAGTAGTTTTTTCACTAGTTTCCAGAGAGGTGGGATTAATGATGTAGACTTGGGAATTTGTTTCAGATAATTAGTTAAAAAGTTAAAAGTCAAATAGTTTTCTGTAACAGGTTTAATGGTTTAGCAGGTTGATGAGCTACTTAATTCCCACATTTTTCTTCTCAGGGGAATGTCAGAATTGTAAGGGACCTTAAAATTATAAAATCCACCTCTTTTTAGATATGGTAAGGCTGAGCCATCTTGAGATTAAGTGACTCATCTAAGGTCATTTAGCTAGTCTGATTTTACTTTTTCTTATCCTAGTCTTACTTCTTCTAGCTCTTCCTTCTTTTTTCTCTAACATTATTTCCCACAGTCACCTCTCTGCTGATTATTTCTTGCACTTACCCTTGTTTTATGAAATCTCCTGTGACTCAAATTATAAGACAGTGGGTCTTTGCCAATTAGTAACCCCTTACCACTAACTTACTGCTACATCTGGAGCAAAGAAATGAGGAAAGTGGAACAATTTTAAATTTACTGTGACCTTTGAGACAGCTTTATCTACACCTGGGAATTGCTGTTAGACAATTAAGGTTAGTAAAGCTTACTAAATTTCTCAGTGGAAAGGTGTTATTTGAATTATTACCAGATAATCATTGTTAAAAAATAATAATATTTATAAAAAATAGAAACTTTGCATGTTTGAGACATTATCAGTTTGAATTTCCAAAGGTTTGGAGGAGCCCCAGTGCCTCTAGAAACAATTTTTTCCGCAATGCTCTCAATGCCAGAAACTCCTTGAATTCTGCCTAATGCCTGGTAACCTGACAGACTGGCCCAGAATGAGAAGACAGTCATGCCGCTGAGCTGTTAGACAAGTTACTAGGCTTGAACTCCTTCAGAAACAACATTCAGTAGGCAGGAGGGCATTAGACATGAGGCCTGTGGTCCCTAGACCATTTCCATCATCACTGTCCAGAGGCCTGTTAGAAATGCGTCTCAGACGCCACCCCAGAAACACTGACTCAGAAATGCTCAGGGATCCCCTTGCTCACTACAGTTTAAGACTGACATAAGACATTCTCATTTTCAATAGAAAGGAAGTAGAAAGGAACTATTCTGATTAATAGTTTCTGCAGTAGTTCCCTCACATGAGGCCTCTGCTCCCACATCTTTCCAATGGCTCTGAATTATGGAAAAGAATATAAGCATCTTCTTTGTGCTGAGATCACAAAGAGAAATAGCACTGTGCCAATGCTGTTTTGGTACAGTTGTTGTATAATGAAAAGAGCACAGGTTTAGAGTCACAGAAATGTGAGTTTGAATTCTGACTGCAGTATCCTCTGGCTTTCTAATCTTGGACTCGTTACACGACCTCACTAAGTCTCACTTTTCCTCATCTGTACAGTGGGTTTGCTAATGCATCCAGCATGGCTATCTTGATAAAATAGAAATGTATTTATCTAGAAAAATGCCTACCGCAGTCCCTGACATAATTTAGACATCCAGTAAGTGGTAGCTATTATTGTTACTGTTGTCTTTTCTAGGAACTCTAGTCTTTTTTTTTTTTTTTTAATCTTCAAAGTACTTTCTAATTTTAGAATGATTTTGGCGTGATTTCAGGCCATACTGAAATAAGACCTCCAGAAAGTTCCTTCAGTGTATGTGGCAGTGTTTTACATAACAGCTCTGCTCTCTAAGGGTTTCTCAGACAGAACCTACGGAGACATCGACAGGGAGACAGGCTGAAGAGAAGTGACCCGTCGTCATTTCTGCCTCTGACAACATCAAGGAACTTGCCAACTGGGTTCCAAAAACTGATTCTTTATCACAGTGATCACGTGCAATACACGAAGAACAGCTGGATTTCCAGATTCTTGGAAGAATTTGTGGCACCAATAACCCCTCAAAATTATCTTTTTACTTAAAAACTGAGTACATTGGCTGTGGAAGTCATTAAAAGGGAATAAATATGAAACCCCATGAAGTCATTTTCTTTGAGTCTTTTTCAGAGTGTAACCACCCTTTAAGCAATAAAATATGACACAACATGCAGTGGCTCCTATTAATAGACCCTCAGGTGTGTACTAAGGCAAGAGGGGGGATGAGAAGTAGGGAATAGGTGCCAATTTGCCAAAAAATGGATGTAAGGTCACAGCAGCAGAATGTAGAGCTGAGAAAGATGATTTTGATTAAAACACAGAACAATTATGGCTCTATACAATTTAAGCCAATGTTGGGTATATTTAAAATGTGTATTTGTCTAATTACACAAAGGATTTGTATGTTGCCAGGTAGTTTTTTACTGCAATGTACTAGACATATCAATTAGTGATTTTCTTTATTATTTTAATGTAATTGCCAGGATCAAAAAAAAGAAAAAGGTAGTTCTGTCTGGTAAAATGTTGACCATCTCCACTCATATGATGAGTTAGAAAAATGAAGAGCTCTTTAGCCCATATTGCTGTACCTGTGTCTTCTGAGTTGTTGATATTTAACGGACATCTCAATGCATAGCACAACTCCACCACACCAGCCAAAAACAGTTTGATTAATACTCCCAAGTTTCTTGCCTGGTAAGAAACAGTAAGTCAAGTGCTCACTTGGAAGAGGCAGATGAAGTCTTGTAGTACTGTAGGCTGACACTTAAGAGGGTGGTTTTCTGGCCACAGTAAGGTGACTGAGGTCCCCTGCAAAGTCTGTTTTCCTCACTGATATAGACACTATTATCCCACAGCAGCTTTTGCTGGGCTTTTGTGGTGAGAAAAAATGATTGTGTTCGAGGATAAGGATATAAAAGAGATTAAACAATTAATATTTCTTCCTTCACAAGAGGAAAGCAAGGCAAGAAAATAATAACAAACTTGGGGGAAGTCATCTGTACACTTCTACAAGAAAATTAGTAAAACAAGGAAAAAATAAGTGAAAATTGAAACGAATCTAGAGCAAGAATACTGGGCAAAACTAGGGTAGAAAAAGAAACATTAATGTTGCTTACTAGCAAGATTGTCAATACTCTATATTTCTATAAGGTAAGAATTCAGTCATAGATTTACTGCAACCTGTTCTTAGCAAGAACTACAGTAGAATCTACAGCTTTTCCAAAGTGTAGTGCAATATTGTCATAATTATTTCTGCCAGCAGTGTCAGGAAATTTGTTTCCTTGTTTTCTAAATCCATCCTCATTTTTTAGACATCATTTGACTATAAAAAGAAATCTGTCAATTTGGTTTGATGAAGCAAATAAGTAAAACAAGTTTTTTATTTTTTTTGGAACACAATATATCCTGTAGGCTACACACCCTAATCTCCCCCACCCCAGTCTGGTCTTTGTTGATGGCATGATGGGCCTATTGGTGCTAAGCAAGAACTGACAAATATTTAGGGATATATGACCTTTTATGTTAGTTATTTTGCTCAGCAACTTAAAGGATGTGACCTTGAGAGAGTCAGTTCTCCTAATCTCTTCATCTGAAAAATGCGACCAGTACAGTAGATAAACATTGAAGTCTTTTCTGTTGATCTTCAGTTTCCTAGATTATTTTTTTACTTTTGAATTCAGTACAGCAGACATCAGCTGAGCACAAGCTAGTGTGCAAGGCATTTCATACCATACCACAGAGGTGGAAAAAGAGGTGATCCCTGTCCCGCCCCATCATAAAGGGGCATGGACAACTCTCCTATAACTAAAGACAGGTTAACAAGAAAAAAGCATAAGAAATGTATTTGATCATAGTCTTATGGGACATGAGAGCCTTCAGATTGGAGACCCAGAGTGAACTGTCCCTTTTTTATGCTTAAGTTTGAAGAAGCATAGAAAATGTTGTAGAAATGTGATTGGACAAGAGGAGTATGAACTAATGGTAATAGACTGAGTGCAGAAACCCAGCAAGGCCTGTCGGTTCAGATTCTTGTCGGCTGTCTCTGTGCAGCATTCCTTCCTCCCGGGTGTGGGCAGGACCCCTTCCGTATTGGTGGTCTTGTGATCTACTGTCGACAAGGTAGGTTGGAGAATTTCTTTATGGCTAGCGCTTTTGCAGAAAGGCAGGAGAAGATTACAGAAATATTTTTGAGCTTCATGGCTTGCTTTTGGGGAAGGGGTTCTAGTTTCCATGACTCAACTTGGGGAAGACAAATTCTAGTATCTGTGACTTGTGTCAGGGAGAGAAAGGAACAGGAGACAGGAGGGCAGAATGGGGTCAGAAAGTGTGCTTCTGAAGCTGCTTCTGAGACCTTCACTTTGGGGAGTTGGTTTCTGTGCTCCAACAGTATATGGAGTAAAAATTGTCTCTGCCTTCAAGGAGCTTATGGAGAAGAAAGACAAATTACACAAATACTTAAGCGGACATAAAATACAAAGGGAACAATATAAATAATCCCTTCAGGATTCAAGAAGGATACAAGAAGGATTCCCTTGGCGAAATGCTTTATAAATGAGGTAGCATTTAGATGGCCATCAAGAAGCTGCATGTAGACATCGAAAAACGGGAGATGGTACCATGCACATTGTCGGCAAGAGCAGGCTCTTGCTGGAGTGTAGAATAGACTGCAGAGATAAGAAAGGGAAGTTCGAGCCAGGCATAGGGGCCCATGCTTGAAATCCCAGCACTCAGGGAAGCTGACGCAGAAGGACCGTAAGTTGAAGGCCAGTTTGGGCAAATTAGTGAGTCCTTGTCTCAAAATAAAATAATAAAATAAAATAAATAGCAGGAGATGTAGTTCAGTGTGAAGGCCTTGGGTTCAATCCCCAGTACAGAAAAAAAAAAAAAAAAAGAATGGAAAATTCAATTGGGAGCACATTATAGCAACATCGAAGGCCAAAGGGAGAAGTCTGAATTCAATTCAGTAAGCAAAGAGGATTTTGACCAAAGGAGGAATGTGTTTAGACTGTTACTTAAGGGAATTAATATGTCAATGGGAAGGATAGTCTAAAGGTAAAAAGAAACTAGAAATGAAAGCAGTTTGGATAGTTTCATAGAAGTCTTGGCAGTAGGTGGCAAAGGGATAAGTATGTGTTGAGGATGGAAAATAAGTATTCAAAAAACACACCTAAAGGAAAAAAACCACAAGATGTGGCAGCTGTGTGGATATAGAAGGTAAATTAATTAATTAACTAAAAGGGTTACAAATAACTCCTCAGTTGTAGACCCAAGAAACTGGATGAAGATGTTATCAGTGGCAGGAAACAGGAAGTTTGGAGAAAGAACGGACTTTGAGGGAAATCAATAAATTCTGTTTTAATTTTTCTGACTTAGAAGAGCCTGTATTTGATAGAGATGTAAACTTCTCAAAGTTAAAGACCCTGTATTATACATCCTTTCCAGGTGCCCAGTAGATGCTGCGTGAACACTGAGTGAGCAAATGAATGAGTGTATCCGTAGTTGGCTATTATTTAGACTGTGGGTCTGGAGCTGTGTAGACGAGCAAGCGCTAAAGACAGCAGTGTGGATACTCTCTATGGAGAAGTGCTTGTTGAGGTCATGGAGGGCATGGAGAGGAGAAGCGTCATTAACAGCACAAGAGAAGTGAAGGCAAGCCAGGGAAGGAGGCAGAAGAACAAACTGAGAAGTAGGAGGAGAGCCAGGATAAGGCCACGTCCCTGTGCCAAGGAAGGCAAGTTTCAGGAACAAAGCGGTCTTTGGAGCTCAGTGTAGCCAAAAGGGCAGGGCCTAGGAAACCCAGGTTGAGCCTCTGAGACAGATAATAGTTACGTAATCATGCAGGCTGAACTCCTCAAGGCTAGAAAACATGAAAAGAGCGGAGTGCAAGTGGAAAGAAAGCAAGAGCTCCGAAGAGGCCAGGTCAGTGTGTGTGTTTAGAGTAGGTAAGAACTGAGCAATAGAGAGAGAGAGACTGAAAAGAATTTTTAAAATACCAGAAATGTGAGATAGATAGATAAATAGACAGGCAGACATAGACAGAGAGATAGACAGAGAGAGGATTACTATTCAGCCTTTAAAAAGGAGGAAATCATGTCATTTGCCACAACGTGGCCAAACCTGGATGATATTATATTAAGTAAATAAGCCAGACACAGAAAGGGAGATATCACATTATTTCACTTACAAATAGAACCAAAAAGAGTTGAACTCATAGAAACAGAGAATAAAATGATTACCAGAAGCTGGGGAGATGTTGGTCAAAGAATACAAAATTTCAACTAGACAGGAAGAATAAGTTTGAAATGTACTGTATATCATAATGACTGTAGTTAATAAAATACTATATAGACTGAAAATTGCTCAGAATAGATTTTAAGAATTCTCACAATAAAAAAGATGAGGTAATGTGTATGTTTATTAACTTTGAATTTGCCATTATACAGTGTATACATATGTCAAAAGATGATGTTGTATGCGATAATGAATACAGTTTTTGTCAACTAATGATGAATAAGTAAACAAATATAATAAGTCAGGAAGGACATCAGAAGAATCAGCTGGGGCAAGGCTGAAAGACACTGTCCTTACTTCTCCACCCTCACCCCCGACTTAGTTTCCAAGTCTAAGCCACAAAAATCCACTTCGTCTGCATGGAAAGAGTGCTGTTGATGTCTGAGAGTGCCCGGGCAGTCAGGTGGAAACGCTTGGTGACGTCCTCTCTGTGCTCCCTTCCCTGGCCTGCCACTCCCTAGTGCAAAGATGCAGAACCAGACTCTCAGCCACATCCCACAGTTCCATCTCTATCGCAATAAATTATTACTATCACCATCACCTACTGCTCAAACAACCTTTCTTTTTTTGTTGTTTTTTGTCTGTGCTAGATGCAGCTGCTCTCTGTTCCCTGCCCCAATGAACATCTGCACTAGGCCCAAGCCTTGGAGTGATTTACCTGAAGAGTGACACCATTTATTTGGAAACTACTGTGAGTACGTTATGCCTCCAGTGAAAGGCTCCTTAGTTCATTTTGTTCAGTTAGAAAAAATAAAATAAAATAAAATCATAAACACACACACAGTTGTAAAAGCAGGCAAACTTTTACATGGCTTCATCTTTTGGCTGCAGCCTTGCCTGGTGCGTGTACCGAGCCAGAGCTGAATACACTGTGCAGGAATAGGTGGAGTTCTTGATCATTTACATGGCTTCCCAGAGCAGTGGCAGCTCTTCTCCATATGTTTGGATCGCATCATCCCTCTGTGTCACCCTTGAATCTCATGGGAGCCTGTCATTTCATGTCACTCTGATGAAACATGTGGACCAGCTTTGCTTGCCTCTGTCTCCTTGTCTGAACTGCACCCTCATTCTGTTGCCTCATTGACATTAGAGAGAGCCAAGCCCCAGTTGGGGCTCTGGGCTCATTCTGCCCATAACCCTAAGCTATCATGCCAGCTCAGCTTCGCCCTCTGGCTGCGTGGCTCTATGTAGCTGGTTTAGTTTCCTCCATGTCAGGCATTTATGTAGAGGAACTATAATCCTTGCAAGGAAAGGTGCAGAAATAAGTTGGGGGAGGAGATAAGCTACCTACAGGAAATAATGATGAAAGACTGATATCAAGGATTCATTAATCATTGCTGAAACAGATGGATATATGCTTTTTTTCACAAGAAAAGGCCAAATATTTGAATTCTTTAGAAACTATGCATGAAAAATAAATTATACATTTTTAAATGAAAACTCATTCTAGTTGTTGTAGTTACAAGTTTTCCTATATGGTACGAGGCAGGTAATGGGATGGTGTTTTACAGACGTCTCTGTTACTGGAAAACGCTAAACCTGGGAGACTAACATTCCTCTTAGGCTTCAGGTAGGATTTTCACATTCGTATTTTCTATATCTTTAGCTGTTCCGTCATAAATCAAACCCAAAGGAAGGAAGTCGGAGTTCTATTTTATTGTTTGTCACTTTTTACCTCTAATGCTTTCAGTTTCCTGGATAACTGACGTGGAGGTGATAGGCAGGCCTGCTTAGCCAGGTGAGGGATGCAGAGCTTCACAGTGCTGCAGTCCAAATAGGATTGAAGGACTTGGGACCAAAGACATGAGAGAAGACCAAAACTAGAGTTTCTTCCATACCCACACTAAGAAGTTACTTGAGGGGCCGGTGAGATGGCTCAGCGGCATAAGAGCCTGCCTGGCAAGCGTGAGGTCCTGAGTTCGACTCCCTGAACCCACATACAAAAAAAGGGCCGGTGATATCGCTCAGTGGCACGGGCGCCTGCTGGCGCGCAAGGTCCTGAGGTCGACCCCCGGTACCCACAAAAAAAAAAAAGAACTTACTTGAATGATACCATTAATCATCCTTAAGTTCGAGTGTAAGAAGTCTCTTAGAAATTTTCACATCTCAGTAGTTTTCTGAGGCCTAAGTGTGTATCTCAGTGGTAAGGCCCTTGCCTGGCATGTGTGAGGCCCAGGGTTCAAAGCCC